>CM042689.1:391225581-392615528 GCA_023614405.1 Avena insularis | reverse complement strand
CTCTAGTATTATTTCCCCATCGTCTCGGATTAGCGAGATACATGTTCCCGCTGGCTTTATCTGGAAAGGAGTTGCTTCGCTGCTTTCTTTGGAAGCGAGGGACGGAGGTTGTCGGTGCAGGGCGTGTGTGCGATCACGGATGCACCGCTGCTGCGTTCTTGGACTTGGTGGTCTTTGGAGCTGGATCGATGGGCGTCTTTGGGCGGACCTGCTGGACTTCATCACGATCTTGAGATCGACAAGTGTACGACTACATCAACCACGAGTTCCTACTCGTTAACAAAGCTCGTTGTCTACGAGGGTAAGTTCTCGTTGGATGTATGTCCACCCGTTGCTTTGTACCTAGTAGATAGATCTTGGCGTGTAGTTCACACCGTAGGAATTTTTTGTTTTCTATGTTGCGGACACAACAGTGGTATTAGAGCCTGATCTATGCGTAGGTTCTTTGCACGGCTAGTACACATATGTTTATATGTGGGCGATGATGATCATGTTATTGCATCTTTCATGTATTTTGGATATTGGTGGCATAGTGGGATGAAGCGGCCCGGACCAACCTTACATGTCATCGTACATGAGACCGGTTCCACGACTGACATGCAACTTGTTTTGCATAAGTGGCTGGCGGGTGTCTGTCTCTCCTACTATAGTCAATATCTGATTTACAACGAGTTGCTAATAACTTAGTTATCCTCGTTGTGGTTAATGTTCGTAGGTAAGAACAGTTCTATCTTCGAAAGCCCTAAGCCACGTAAAACTTGCAATTGATAAATTAGAGGCATCTAGTTTAGATCGTTGCTGGGCTAGTGTATTGATATGGTATTGTTGTAAGTAGATGTATGATAGATACTCTTACAACACACTCAACGTGTAAGTTCCATAGACCTTGGCCTTACACACAAAGGAATGATAGAGATCATACCACGATGCAAGTGATAGAAATCAAATGCATGGACCATATCATCTCACTTACACATTAGATGTTAGCATCTTATCTTTGCTAGTTTGCGCTTTACGTAGCATTGTAAGATGATCCCTCTTTTAGATATCAAGATAAAAATGTGTTCTTCCTTAAGTATGCACCGCTCTATGGATCGTGTTTCGAGACATCACGTGATGATCGGGTGTTCTCAACTCTACGCTTTCATGCAACGGGTGTAAGACAGTTTTACACACGCGAATACTAAGGTTCTTACTTGGCGAGCCTAGCATGTACAGACATAGCCTCGGAACACGGACCGAAAGGTTAAGCATGAGTCACATAGTTGATGTGATGACCATATTGATGCTCGCCTTTGAAGCTACACCAACTCACGTGATGATCGGACTTGGTGTAGTGGATTTGGTTCATGTAATCACCAAAAAGGCACGAGGGATGTCGTTTTTGAGTGGGAGTTCATTTCTAATTTGGATTAGTCGAACTCAATTTGTCATAAACTAAATTGAAGTGAATTTGCATAATTTGTTGTAGTCATTGGCATCTATTCACTACCTTATGCTTAGTTTTACTTGAGATAATAGAACTATAGAATTCTGGATATTTACTTTACGAACTGGTATCGTATTGTTTTGAATGTCAATTTAAAGTTTATAAGTCCTATTGCAAACTTTCAGCAAACTCTATTTACTCCATGAAGTTTAATAAGTAGTATTAAATCAAGAGTAAGAATTCCAATGTTAGTATCTAAAGTATCATGTTTGCCTCCATGATTATTGATATTCAAAAAGTTGTTTTAATATCAAGATTATATTGGAGCTGAAAATTGTTTCAGAAACCAGCATGTGTGAAAGATATTGTGATATCTGAAACAATGTTTTTTGGTTGCATTATGATAGAGTATAATTTAGCAAAATACATGTTCTCATATTGTATGAGAATTTGTGAAGGATGGAGATGTTAGGCATCCGAATCTACCAAAAAGGTTTTGGGAACTGATATTATACTCACGATTCTTCCTTATAGGCTATAGTAGCTTGATCTTGAAAGTTGTCATGATAAGGATGAATAGAAGATGTAAGTAAAATGTTTACTACACTAATAGATTACTTAAGAATGGATTTTTGAAAGAACACCAAACATTTGATGATGGTGATCCACTTCAAAGTGCAAGTCCAAAGGTATTAGTATTTGACTATATACGCTTTGTACCATGTGTCATGTTGATGACACCACTATTGATGTTGATAGATTCTTTTAAAAGAAAAGGAATTGTTGAAAGAGAATCTATAAAATATTTGGCAAAAAATAAAAGGTTGGAGATGTCCAACTTAGGTATATAGAAGATATACATGTTATGGCTATATTCCTTGCTTGTTAAACAATATGGTTCTTAGGTATTGGATACCGGTATTAGATACCGAATTGGTTGGTATGAAGTGTCATACAGGACAACGCAATTCATGAACTACAATGGCCTAAGTAACCAGCAAGAGAATGAGTGATGATGTTCATCAAAAACAAATAAAGTGTTATTGTATTTTTCGTTGTCATCAAACCAAGCCTTCAAGATTTGTTTAAATAATTGTTATTTTGTTCCGGTATCATGAGAACAATGGTTGTTCAAATAATTACCGTATTCCATAAAGGATGGATGAACTTTTACAAGTCTAGTTGGAGAAATCACATTCATAAACACTATTGCTAAAATGTCGCAAGACAAATGATTGAAAGATCACTTATGAAGTGACATCGTTGTTTGAATTATATTTGAAGAAAACATGAAGAAACTCCATGTTGATGGATTTTTGGAGTCTTTGATTTTGATCAATTGACGCATGTGAGACTTTCCTCGAGATAATTGAAACTCCGTCCATAGGCCAGAGAGGAACGGATGACTAGCTTATTGGAAATTGTGCATGCTGATGTGCATAGTCCATTATGTGTAGCCATATGCGATGTATCTTTTTGCTTCATATGCTTTCTCCGAAAATTTGAGTGAATATATCTGTATATTTACTTAATAAGGAAGAAGTATGAAACATTTGAAAATTGTTCAAAGACTTTCAAGATGAAGTGGAAAATCATTGTAACAAGAAAATAAAGAGTTTATGATTCGATCATAAAGGAAGATATTTGAGTTACATGTTTAGCAAAAACACCTAAGACTTGAGGAATTGTTCCATGATTTGTGTTTCCTGATAAACCATAGGAGTATGGCACATTCGAGAGATAAAATCAAACCCTGTTTGACATGGTAAGATCAAGGGTGTCATTTATAAAACTGCCATTATGTTTTAAGGATTGAAGCTTTAGAGACTACCACTTTTACACTGAAAAGAGCACCATCGTGATCCGTTGAAATGACACCATATGAGTTGTGGTTTGGGATAAAACCCGAATTGTCTTTTCTTAAATTTTGGTATGCTATGCATAAGTAAAATGTTTACAACCAAAGTTGGATAAGCACGTCTTTGTAGGTTATCCCAAAGAATTTGTTGGGAATTTCTCCATAACACCGAGGACAAAAGAGTTTGTTACTTGGAACGTCAAGTTTCTTGAGAAGGAATTTTTCACAAAAAGTTAAGTGGGAGGACAATAAAACTTTGATAAGGTTGTTGAACCTTAGCTATATCTGCTAAGTAGCGCAGCGCCGAAAAGTGTCCCGGTGGCGGCCACAATGCTCATGGCTCCCGCGATTACAAAGGTTGTGATCTCGGAGATTAGAGTTCCTATTGAACCGTGTGGGTCGATAAGAATCAAATAGTGTGATTTGATAAGCAAGTCGTTATTGTTTTGACAATGATGAACCGACTACATGCAAAGAAGCGATGATGGGCCCTGACTCCATAAAATGACTAAAAGTCATAGAATCCGTGATAGTATCCATACACGAGAAATCAAGTTTCTGAACTTGGAAGACTCTTCGGAAAGGCGTGAAGCCTATCGGTCGTGTTTGGATCTATAAAGAAATAGACATGGATGTTTAACATCTATGAAATAGTCGACATGTCGGAAAGAAGTTTACGACAATGTTCAAGGAGTTGACTATGACAAGATTTGATCTTTCATAGCAATATATAGTCTTGACGGATTAATGTAGCAACCACTACATATAATTTGGTATATGGTAGTTGAATAAACAAAACAAGGTTCTTCTAATAGAACGGTAACCTAGGACATGTACATGACATGATCCGAAGGGTTTTGTTAATTCAAAGGGTGCTAAAAGGGCATGTAAACTTCAATAGTTGAAGTAAGCATAGCGGAGTTGGAATCTTCACCATGATGAAACTGTTAAAAGAGTTTAAATTCATCGGAGATGATGAAGATGCTTGCATTTGCAAGAAATTAAGTGGGAGCGCTGAGACATATTTCTAATACATTATGTAGAGGACATATTGTTGATTGGAAATGATGTATCTTGAATTGACACAAGTTAAGGATTTCATTAAAATAAGATTTCGATGAAAGACTTGGGCAAATCCAGAATATTAGGCATCAATATCTATATGGATAGATTAAGGCGCTAATATGGTTGTGCCAGACATACATATATAAGATATTGAAAGGGTTCAATATGAGATATTGAAAAGGTTCAATATGGAAACAACAAGAAAGGTTCTTGCTGCATGGAAAGGATTGTATCAAGATTCAAGTGTTTCAACACTTGGTGAGTAAAATCACATGAAAATTTTGATCGTTTATACCATGATATGTATATATCCAGAATGTCCTATGCTCTAAATGTTATGAGCATATACCAGAATGATTCATAAGATGATCATTGGACAATAGTAAAGATATTCTTATGAGCTTTGGAAGAACTAAGAATATATCATGTATAAGTGACAAATAGTTAAAGGTAGTTCATTGTAAAGTGTTACATTGATACTAGTTTTGTCACAAGATACAAATTAAATTTATCTCAATTTAGACTATGGGTGGCACAATATAATGGAAAGGATGTTCCATGATGGATTTGGATGAGTTCCAAAGTTGAGACATTGTGACGGATACTACAACAAAAGGCTAAGTATATGAATGCTATAGTAGCAGCAAAGGAGGCCATTTGTGTTAAGTAGTTTGTTATCAAACTAGGTGTGGTTCAAAGTGGGCTAATACTATGAAGATATATTGTGTGACAATAATATCAACATATTTTAAACCCGAACGAACCGAAGGTCTCACCAAAGGACCAAATTTATACAATGCCATCTCATTTGAGAATGAGTGATGCGTAGAGACGCAAAGACATGCAAATACACACGGACCTGAAACTGTCAGATCTAGAGATTATGTTAACCACTAGCAATCGCGTATATGCAACACCAGAAAGCCATAGGTGTTCAATACGCAAAGTTTTTCAAACTAGATTATTGACTCTAGTGCAAGTGGGAGCCTGAAGGGAATATGCCCGAGAGGCAATAATAAAGTGGTTATTATCTTATTCCTTGTTTATGATAAATGTTTATTTTGCATGCTGTAATTGTATTGATAGGAAACGTCAATACATGTGTGTTTAATAAACAAATAAAAGGTTCCTAGTCATGCCTCTCTTATAGACTAGCTCGTTGATTAACAAGATGATCAAGGTTTCCTGATCATGAACATTGGATGTTGTTAATAACGAGGTCACAACATTGGTGGAATGATGTGATGAACATTCATCTGAAGTATAGCATTACGATCAGAGTCATTATGTTTATATTGCTATAACATCATACGAAGTAATCTTAGTCCTTAGACCATGAGATCATGTTAATTGCTAACACCGGAAGAGTATCTTGATAACATCAAAGCGTCACCGTAACGGTGACTATAAAGGTGGGGTTCGATTACGAAGGTGTTATGTTGAGGCTCATGGATCAAGAGTGGGATTTGTCCATCTCGTTGACGGATAGATATACTCTGGGCCCTCTCGGTGATATCACATTGAAATAGCTTGCAAGCAAGTGATGTGATCACTAGAATGTTATATCACGGGAACGAGAAAAGAGTGCATGTCGGTAACGAGATCAAACTAGGTATTTGGATACCGATGATCGAATCTTGGACATGTAATATATCGCGAGACAAAGGGATTTAGTTACGACGTTAAAGGTTCACACGATCACAAGAGTCATCGTTGAATGTGTAGGAGTCAGTATGGATCTCCAGGTCCCGCTGCTGATTATTGATCGGAGAGGGGTCTCGATCATGTCTGCATTATTCGCGAACCGTAGGGTGACACACTTAAGGGATACCGACACCATTTGGAGCAAATATGTTTCAGATAAAGATTTAAGAAAGCGCTGGAATTATTTCAATAGACACCGAAACTGTTTCGGGTGAAATTGCTGAAATTGGTTCTGCATGTAATATTGAAATGTTGCAGGGGTTTTATGTGAATGTTTGTTAATTAAAGTAATTAACAAAATTCTGAATAAAAATAATAAAAGAGTTTTCTTAAATGAGAGAGCATTAAATTTGGAGAAATTTAATGCATTTAAAGTGGAGACTTTAAAAGAGAATGTGAAGGGGCAAATTTATGTGGAGGGAGTTACCACCACATGAATGGAGAAGGTGAAGAGTCACCTCCTCCATGCGCCAGCCATGAAGGAGGGGCACCCCCATCCTCCTATAAAAGGCCACCCCCTCTTCACTTCTCACACACACCTCCTTGTGAAGGATCTCTCTCCCCCTCTAGTATTATTTCCCCATCGTCTCGGATTAGCGAGATACATGTTCCCGCTGGCTTTATCTGGAAAGGAGTTGCTGCTTCCGCTGCTTTGCTGGAGCGAGGGATGGAGGTTGTCGGTGTGTGTGATCACGGATGCACCGCTGCTTTGCGGTGCTGGACTTGGTGGTGCTGGAGCTGGATCGATGGGCGTCTTTGGGCGGACTGCTGGACTTCATCACGATCTTGAGATCGGCAAGTGTATGACTACATCAACCACGAGTTCCTACTCGTTAACAAAGCTCGTTGTCTACGAGGGTAAGTTCTTGTTGGATGTATGTCCACCCGTTGCTTTGTACCTAGTAGATAGATCTTGGCGTGTAGTTCACACCGTAGGAAATTTTTTGTTTTCTATGCTGCGGACCCAACAGATTGACATGTTTTTGAGTGGAAGCTTATAGGAGTATTTCTTGAGTGTGTTAAGAATGAAAGCGCAAATAATTATAAATAATGATTTATAAGATGTAGAAGTTGATAATAGGTGTATTATGATATTATGTAGTATTCCTTAAGGGATTCTAAAAGGGGTTTCAAAATAGAAGTTAATTAAGGAACTAGTCCTTAATAACTCAAGTTAGGAATAGCATTAAGTTTAACATCAATGGTTGAAAGAAAGAAAAGGATGATCGTCATCCACTATGTTGAGACATAAGTTCTATCTTAGTAAACCATGATGATAACTTAGTGTAATATGTGATCCAAATAAGGAACGTTTAAAAGTGATTAAGTTTGAATCACAGAACGTTGAGCTAAGTTTGTCCGCAGTGTCTAATAGAGAACTACAGACATGTTTTCCAAATCCATAAAGGATGACATATCTTAAAACACAAAGGGTTATGTTATAAGGGAATATGTTGGAAACTCCTATAGATACCGATTAAAGTCAAGTAGGAAGCGAGGTGAACAAAGACATCGAAAGTTGCACAGAGTGCACTAGTGTTTCGATGAATACATTTATAATAATAGATAAGGGTACCATCTAAAGTGTTGTATAATGTTATGGCGGGGCTAGTTCGCTTTTAACGTATAATGATGTGTCCCAGGGCACAGTGCCCATGAGAAAGCCCTCGAGGTTGATCTAAAGTCACTATATGCTCCTGGAATCAGGCCTCGTTCTGCTGCCATAGTGATGATGCATACACACAGATGTTATCATGTGATGATAAAGTATTAATGTCAATCAAGGTGACATTAGTAAGTTGCAAAGGATTTGGGACTGTAAAGTACAGACTCAAGACTCAACCTCTTCCATGAGCAAGCATGTTCAGGGTACCGGATATATGGTGCCAATGATTGAGAACAAGTGCAGCTAGTGTATTTGTACTCTAGTGCAAGTGGGAGACTGTTGGAAATATGCCCTAGAGACAAATAGTTATAAGGACTATTATCATATTTCATATAGTTTATGATTAAGTTTTATATCATGCTATAACTGTATTGAGTGGAAACATCAATACACGTGTGATACACAAACAACCAGGGGTTCTCAGTGAAACTCTAGTCACTAGTTCATTGGTCAACAGATGATCATGTTTCCTGATCATGTGGCATTTATGCCAGTTGTAAATGAAGTCATCTCATTCCGAGAATGAGATGATGAACCAATACCCAACCTAAACATCGTGAACCGATCATGTCACGAAGTTCAAGTTATGATGATTAGAAATGGATCCTGGTAGACTATTCCTTAGACCGTGAGGTTATATCAACCATTGTCTCCCGAGAGTGCTTTGATAGGATCAAGCGCCACTTGGTAATACAGTGGTTATAAAGATGTGTTCAGGTACTCGGAGGAAACCGTTGAGGCAATATATGTCAAGAGCGGGATTTGTCTGTCCATGTGACGGGAAGATACTCAAGGGCCACTCGGAGAAGTTATATCCAATAGCTGCGCAGCCTGTGATTTGATCACGGGGATATCACTTGTCGGAACAAGTCAAGTAGCATTGTTCGGTAACAAGATTGAACATGACATGGTGATGTCATTGATCAGATCTTGGGCAATGCAAGTATTGAGAGACAAAGGGAATAAGACACGACTGTCCCGGTTCAAACAACGAAAGATCTTCGTGGAACGCATAGGGGTCACATGTCCATCCAGGTCCCTCTGTCGATCATTGGTGCGGGAGTGTCCCGACCATGTCTGGAGTGTTCCCGAACCGTGGGGTATCACGCTTAAGGGCTTGATGATGCTTAGAGAGTGTTTATAGGATCAGTAGAATCGCCGAAGAATTGTAGAGAGAAAACCGGAAGGGTTTCGGTAAGTCCAAAGGATGTCCGGAGTGGAGGTGGAAGTGTTCCATAGCCATGGAGGTTGAATAATATGTGAATGAATGTTAAATATTGATTCAATCATTTATTCATAATTATTTAATAAAGAGAAAAATCAATTTAAATGGTCAAAGGCTTAATGGGCCAATTCTCGGAGGGGAGAGGGGCCATTAGGGAAAGGAGAGAGGGAGAAGGGGCCAAGGGGGTGGCCGGCTGGGCCTGGCCCCCCCGCGCAGGGCCCACTAGGGTGGCCGGCGGCCTCCCCTCCCCCTCCTCTCCTTTAGTCCCACCCCGGGACTTTGAGGGAAGTAGTACCTCCCCTCCCCCTATATATAGTGGGGGCATTTGGCCAAATAAAATACACCAATAATCAATAAAGGTCTTCTCACTTTTGGGAGGACCTCTAATTGATATTTTCTCCCTCCCCCCCCCTCTCTCTCTCTCTTGTGACCGTGGTCCCAAGTCTGGACTGCACGAACAAGAGACATCTTCACCGCGGACCGTCGTCGCGCTGTGGGATTCGGATCCGGGAGCTCTACTTCCGCAACTGCTGCTGGATCGGGGAAGCGGGAGTCATAGTCAGGCACCGGACGTGTGTAACTCCCCACGAGGTGTCACACTTGAGGCACTCAAGTCATTGGAGCCAAAGGAGCGCAAGGACTTCATCACGACCTTGATGGTCGGCTTCGGCTCATCTACATCAACCACGCTCTCCTGAGCATTGACAACTCTTTTCGATCTTCAACAGTAAGTTCGCGAAAAGCTCCTCCTGTTACTGTAATACTAATAGATAGGTCCTGGCAGCTTCAGGGGTTTAGGGGCGTAGGGTAAAATTTATTGTTTTCATACGCGGAACCCCAACAAGAGCTTCCAAAAATTATGGTACTTATTAGCTTTCAGCTCTCATTGCCCCTATCATAAGCATCTTGAAGTGATTAAGGTTAAAGTGAACAAACTATGGATTATATGCTCGACAAAGTATAAGTTGGAAATCTCATGTCCCTTGAATACGAGGGCCGCTCCTCATGCTACTCAAGTTTAGTTACCGGTAAGTTCTTGTCATAGTAAGTACATGTGTATCATAGAGAACCGCCAACGGGTACCCCTTGCCCGATGATACAGAAGAATCCCCGTATCAAAATGACAAGGCAAGTAGACAACAAGCATCTCAACAATCTTCTTATTTACCATGGGAAAATGGTGCTTTTTTCTCTCTTTCCTCTTTTCTCATATCTCCTTTTTTTCCTTTTCTCTTTTTCTCAATATCTGACTCTTTTTTTATAAGAAGAATGCTTCATATATAGCTCATTATGGTTAAGCTGCAGGTTTCCACCATGATTAGGCATGGATTAGTCCGATGGCCCAGGCGTTTCTCTAACACACATACATAACTCATGGACTTACAATCTCCCCTTTCATTTCACCGACGACATCCGTAGACAAAAGACCATGATATCAACTAGGTACAAAGTATAAGTGCAATGTTGAAAGCGTTCCCCATGACAGCATGGTTCTGCTAATCCCCAACATATAAGTGCAAGCATATACAACATAGACGACACGATGGTTCAAGTTTATTAAGGGCAAGAAACGTAAAGTGTGCCATCTAGTTCGTGAGAGCTTTAATCACTAGTTTTCTCATAACAAGTTTAATTCGGAAGGTACATAAAAACATGAATATACTTGGAATAGCAAATGCTAATATGTAGGTATGGTGGACTCTTTGGAATAACTTGGTTTTAGGAGTTGGATGCATGAGTGGAACTCATACTTGGTTATGGGGGCTAGCAAAAGACTGGGAGCGACCGACTAAGAGAGCAATAATGGCCATAATCATGCAGAGTGATACATTGCAAATGTATCTATAATTTTTGATGTTCCATGTTTGGTTTTATCTACTTTCTTATGTTTTGTCCACACTTTGGAGTACTTTTCATATGATTTCTTGGACTAACCTATTAACAAGAGCCACAGTGCCAGTTGCCTGTTTTCTGCTGTTTTTGGTTCTAGGAAAGTAAGAAAATGAATATTCTCAGAATTGGACGAGACAAAAGCCAAAGTCATTATTTTACCGGGGGAAACCTGGAGCCAGAATACGAGACGGAGAGGGGCTGGGGGCCGGCCACACCACCTGGCCGCGCGGCCAGGCCTAGCCCGCGCCAGGGGATGGTCTGGCAGCCCCAGGCACCCCCTTGGCCTCTCCTTCTGCCTGAATATTGCCTCTGATATAGAAACCCTAAGTACCCGATCAAAAATCCGTGAAAGAGTCTCTAGCCGCCGTCATCTCCATCCCTAGATCGGGAGGAATCTGAAGCTCTTCCCGGCACCCTGTGGAGAGGGGAATTCACCCTGGAGGCCTTCTTCATCATCATGCAAGCCTCTGGTGTGATGCGTGAGTAGTTCATCTCTAGACTACGGGTCCATGTAGTAGCTAGATGGCTGGTTATCCTCCTTTGTGCTTTCATGTCTAGATCTTGTGAGCTCCGTTCATGATCAAGATCATCTATTTGTAATTCTGCATGTTGTGTTTGTGGGGATCCGATGGATATTGAGACGCTATTTCAGATTGATTATTGATTCTATCATGTCTTTGTTATTTGTGATCTTGTATGCTTTTTGTTGTTAGTAGCTATCTTCGCCAAGTAGATGCTAGCAACTCCAAGAGTTAGTATTTATGCTCAATAGTGGGTTCATGCCTCTGGTAATCTGGGGAAGTGACAGAAATCTCTAAGGTACTAGATGTGTTGTTGCTACTAGGGAGAAAACAACAATCCTTTGTTCATAGAACAATCATATTGCTTACATTACACGCAATTCATGATGCAATTATTTGTTGCTTGCAACTTAATACTAGAGGGTGTTCGGATGATAACCTAAAGGTGGATTATTAGTCATAGATGCAGTTGGATGGCGGTCTATGTATAATGTTGTAATGCCCAATCGAATCTCAAAGGAGTCAAGATGAGTAGTATATGCTTGTAAGCTTTCTCGATGTTTGTCAATTGCCCCACTGTAATTTGTTCACCCAACATGTTATCTATCTTAAGGAGAGCCACCTCTAGTGAACTATGGACCCCGGTCCTTTCTTTTACATTCAATCTACAATCAATTGTTTACTGCTTTGTGTTTACTTTCTACAAACTATTACTTCCTTCCATTCGATACGTTTAATCCTTTGTTTTCAGCAAAACCGGTGAGATTGACAACCTCATCGCAAGTTGGGGACAAAGTTCTGTGGTTGTGTTGTGCAGGTCTCCACGTTGCTACTAGCACCGGTAGTGCGCCCTGCCAGGGCTCAGCTAGCAACACCTTTGGGGTGTTTCCTTGCTCCTACTGGCTTGATAACCTTGGTTTCATACTGAGGGAAAACTTGCTGTTGTGCTCATCATACCTTCCTCTTGGGGCTACCTAATGAGCTCGATATATTTTGGGTCATCAAGCATATTTTATGGCGCCGTTGCCAGGGAGTCAAGTACATCTTCACCAGGGGAGTCCCTCATAACCAATCTCTTTACTTTGTTATTTTTGTTTTGCTTAGTTTACTTTTGTTTTGTTTGCTTGTTTCTTTATCAAAAACACACAAAAATTAGTTTTACAAGTTTGATTTCTTTATCAAAAACACACAAAAAATGACTACTCTTGAAAACACTAAGTTGTGTGACTTCACTAGCACCAACAACAATGATTTTATGAGCACACCTATTGCTCCACATGTTCCTGAAGCTACTTTCTTTGAGATTAAACCTGCTTTACTCAATCTTGTTATGAGAGAACAATTTTCTGGTATTGGTAATGAAGATGCTGCTGCCCATCTAAATAACTTTGTTGAACTTTGTGAGATGCAAAAGCATAAGGATATAGATGGAGATATTATTAAGCTTAAATTGTTTCCTTTCTCTTTGAGAGAAAAAGCTAAAGAGTGGTTGAATTCCTTAACTAGGAATAGTATTAATTCTTGGACTAAGTGCAAAGATGCTTTTATTGGAAAATACTATCCTCCTACTAAGATTATATCTATGAGAAGTGAAATAATGAAGTTTAAACAATCTGATAATGAACATGTTGCTCAAGCTTGGGAAAGAATGAAATCTTTGGTAAAGAATTGTCCCACTCATGGACTGACTGCTTGGATGATCATCCAAACCTTTTATGCAGGATTGAACTATTCTTCAAGGAACCTATTGGACTCTGCTGCTGGAGGGACCTTTATGACCATTACTTTGGGTGCTGCAACAAAGCTTCTCGATAATATGATGGTTAACTATTCTGAATGGCATACTGAAAGAGCTCCACAAGGTAAGAAGGTAAATTCTGTTGAGGAAACCTCCTCCTTGAGTGATAAGATTGATATTATTATGTCTATGCTTGTTAATGGGAAAGCCGGTATTGATCCAAATAATGTTCCTTTAACCTCTTTGGTTGCTCAAGAAGAGCAAGTTGATGTGAACTTTATAAGAAATAACAATTTTAGCAACAATGCCTACAGGAATAATTTTGGTAACAACAATTATAGGCCATATCCTCCCAACAATGGTAATGCTTATGGAAATTCCTACAACAACAATATGAGTGCTCCCTCTGAACTTGAAGTTATGCTTAAGGACTTTATTAGTAAACAAACTGCTTTCAATAAAACTATTGAGGAAAAACTCTCTAGTGCTGAAAGAAATATAGCATCACTTGCTGAAGCTCAAACTTCTTTGAATAAAATGGCTGCTAAACCTGAAACTAATGAGAATCCCTTTAAAGCTACTAATGCCATACAAGTAAGAATTGAGGAAAATGTTAGACTATTAGCTGAATTACATGCTAAGTGGGAAAGAGAAGATGAAATTGCTAGAAACATTAGTGTTCTACTATCACTACCACTAGTGTTGAGGATAGTAATAGCTCTACTACTTTAGATGATAAATTTGATTTTGATCTTGATGGTTGCAATATCTCTGAAGTTATTAAGTTCCTACAAAAGCTTGCTAAAAGTCCTAATGCTAGTGCTATGAATATGGCCTTTACAAAACACATTACTGATGCTCTCATAAAGATTAAAGAAGAAAAGATGAAACATAAAGCTTCTATTCCTATAAAACAAGAAGATGGTTGGGAACCCATCATTAATATGAAAGTGAATGATTTTGATTTCAAAGCTTTATGTGATCTTAATAGTAGTGTTTCTATCATGCCTAGAAGGATTTATGATATGCTTGATTTGCCACCACTTGAAGATTGTTATTTGAATGTCCCACTTGATGATAATGCTAAAAAGAAACTCATGGGGAGTATTAATGATGTTCTTATTATGGTTAGCAATGCCTATGTCCCTGTTGATTTCTATGTTTTGGATGTTGAATGCAATGCTTCTTGTCGTATTACTTGGGGAAGACCTTTTCTTAGAACTGTTGGTGCCATTATTGATATGAAAGAAGGCACCATTAAATATCAACTCCCACTCAAGAAAGGTATAGAACACTTCCCTAAGAAGAGACAGAAGATTTATTTTGCCTCTCATATGAAAACAAAATTTGCTCTTAATGCTTCTTTATTTGAGAACACTTGATTCTTTTTCTTGCTTCTTATGCCTAACTTAAAGATGTTAAAGAAAAGTACTTATTGGGAGATAACCCAAAAGTTTTAAATGAGTCTTGGAAGTTATTACTTCTGTAATAACCTCTCCTTATCCTTTTTATTTGCTTTTTGTGCCAAGAGTAACCTCTAATGAGAGAGAAGTAATGATTGGGAAATTTGTTGTCCCGAAACAGATTTCGGTGCTTCACCGTAAAAATTCTTGTAAAATCTCTGTACGTCCTTTTGAGGCGTGATTTTTTTGCTTCTGCCCCAGGTTGTTATCTAACTTTCTTTAGTTCAACATTTTTTGATTTGAGCAACAGAAGGTCTTCAAAAAAATTCGTCTTTACCTGCTGGTCTGTTTTGACAGATTTCTGCCATTTTCTGCATTTGCTTCTTGTTGGTTCCTTTTTTGAGTTCTTTTGGGGAATTGAGATTTTTGAGGGAAGTGCTACAGTATCTTGTGTTTTAATGGAAGTTCTATTGGTGTTAGAACTAAACCTAAAAGACCTATTATCTTGAGTACACTAATGTTGCTAATAAAGATTGTGTGAAGTTTTGTATGAAGGAAAAATTTCAGGTGTATGGAAGGAATGAGTAATGAGATGAAGGATGGACTAAAGCTCAAGCTTGGGGATTCCACGCGTGTCACCCCAAGAAATATCTATCAACACCCGGATTTTTAATCCTAGATGCCTGTTATGCCATACATCGCAATCCTAGGATTACCATTTTTGCAAGACATAACAGATTGGATATCACAATACATCATCCATTACAAACCATAATAAGGTCTTACACAAATATAGGATCTCATGATCCAGTCTTAGTACAATCAAGCAGTGGAATAAATAGCGTAGCGGTGGGGTCTATCTTCAGAGTCACATGCAATGCTGACGATGGGAGATGATCCTAGTTGTCGTAGCCGTCCTGCTGTCCTCCTTCAAGGTAGTCCTCCTCATAGTCTGGCCACGGGAATAGCCAGGGACAAAAGCCATGAGTACTCTTTAAGTACTCGCAAACTATCACTAACAAGTAAGATAGTTCTAGTAGGAAATGCTAAGCTCTAAGTCTAATTGTAAAGTTAAGTTTGAAACCTAAGCTGAGTTCAGAAACAAAGAAAGATAAAATAAAGTTTGAAATCACCTAAGTGGGAACTTAGTTGTCATAGTCACAACTCTGTTGTGGTCAAGTCATGTCACAATTCATTTCATAAGTCATTTTGAAAACATCTCATCTGACAACAGAACAGTATGGCCACTCCAACTGTCCATAACCACGGACGCGGCTATTCGAATAGTTTGACACTCTACAGAGGTGGTACACTTTCACCACAAGATTCGATACATCTGTCAAAGATAACCCTGAATCATCATACTTAGTATGTAGATAATCAAACATAACCTTTCCTTTACACACTCTAGTATAAGCACCTCTCCTATGAGTACGGCCTCCCAGCCATGACCATGTGTCATCCTGGGCACTGCATAGGTGGACAACATCGAGAGGTTGCCTCAGCTCAAATCTCTCCCGTGAGGGAACTAATACTAATGCATATAAACTTCTGGCTAAGCCTTACCCAATTCAGGTATTGTTGTTGTACGGTAAAATTGGAATGGTATCGCATCCGAACCCAACCATCAGTTTTATAAAAGGGCTAAGGCTCATGCCTCAACATTTTCATCATCATAAACCATTTGTGTTTCTCAACACATGTCAAAACATCTCAATGGAAGGACTCATCATTCCAAGGTTTTCATAAGTCCTTTTCACCAAGTATTCCCATCTAAAGCGATCAAGTTTTGGGTTTAGCTCTAAACTACTAACTTAAGAGTGTTCACTAATGTGGGATGCTAATCTCAAACTCATGCCATAGAATGACATCTAAGTCTAACTAGATAGGTCAAGTTTTATACTCTTTATGCTACCTTTAAACAAGTAAAGGACTTTGGTAAAGTAAAGAAGGTAAAGCTTGTAAATAAAACTTGGAGTAGGTATAAGTCAAAATGGTATAACCAAAGCATGCCTAATGCATTTGCTTAGGTTATCTAGCTTAATTCTAACTTGCTAACAATAGCTTGCAAGGGTGATCTTGCATTGTTAATGATGGCTTGCAAGTTTTAGCTTGCCAATAATAGCTTGCAAGGGTGATCTTGCATTGTTAATGATGGCTTGCCTTGTGTAGTGCAGTGGTTGAAATTCTCTTCCTCCTCCTCTTGGTAGAACTCCTCCTCGAAAGCTTGGTCGGTACTATTGTCTATAAATACATACGGGATACACAATCACCAAACAATACTTAACTAGTCTACTTAGCACACTAGGGCACACATTTGATGATCTAGTATCATCACAAACATCACAAGGTTTAAAGAACTAGTTTCATTTATTTTATTTGAGAAAAGTAATTTCTACTCATTAAAATTAACTAAGATTTAATATTCTCCAATTAAAATATGGGATCATATGGACACATGTCATAACCACATATTCTAACATATGGTAATGTGATTTAAGGGTTGGAACACATTTTAATAAGTTTAAGTTTAATAATTAATGATTTAAAGTGACTAGAAATGCCTATATAGCATTATTTTGGTACTAATCCAAAGTCACTGCATGTAAACTTTAATATTATTACATATTCAGATAGGTATGGTTAAATGTGATTTTTGAGAGTTGGAATCAACTCAAAAGCTATTATGGTTGATTTTATAAAAATGTTTGAATGTGAAAAAGCTTCTGTCTTGTTATTTTTACTAGGAGAGATCTCTAACTCTAAATGATTTAAATCCAACGGGCTTGGATTTAGATTTTCATTACCTTTCCAACAAAATTGGAATCACTCAATTTGGATTTATAAAACTCTTTGAATTGATTTTTAAACTAAGAGATAGATTCTAGTTTAAGTCTAAAAAGAAAAATCCTAATTTGAATTAACTGGGTCGCGCGAGAACACTAACGGGCCGGCCCAGATTCACTCCGCGGTGCTGAGGGCTGATGACAGGGGGGTTCGCCTGTCAGTGGCTCATTACACGCGAAGCGGTACGGGGAGATATGGGCCGTAGGATTAGAACTAGATCTAACGGCTCACGGTCGTCATCGACGACGGACTCGGCGTCGGCGAGACTGAACCCTAGTGGCTCGGTGGGGGTGCAGTGGGGACGTACCGGGGATCTAGCTAGTGCGACGAGGTGGGAAAATGAACGAGTAGACGACGGCAAGCTCAGGCGAAGTCGTGGCAGGGGCTGGGGTGGACAAAATCCACAACATCGTCTCCTCCTCTGCTGCGGCTGCCTCCGGTGAAATTCCGGCGACCTACTGCTCGAGCTTCTCCGGCGAGAGGTGGGGAAGGACTGGTGGAGAGAGGGGACTGGAATGGTGTAGCGATTGAGGCTGGGGAAGGCCTCCTTATATAGGCTCGAGGAGGGGACCGAAGGGGCGACGGCAAGCTCGTCGGTGATGACGATACAGGGGCCTAGAGGCATGGGCGGCATAGGCGGATGGTGGCTTGCCTCCTGGCGGTCCTCTATGGCTTTATGGCGAAGCTAGGGGCGGTGGCAATCGACCGGGAGCGTCGCGCACTCTGGGAGACAGGGGCGGTGCTCGATGGGGTTCCTGGCGACTGTGGGTCGCGCGGCGGTGCACGACCATGTCTGGCGGGGTGAGGTGGTCAAGGCGGAGCGGCGTGTGCGGTCTGCGGTCGACGCATGGTCTGTGGCGTGCTGGTAGTAAGGGCGCTCTGGCGTGCTCTGGCGTGGCGTAGAGACTTAGTTCAGCGCGGTTCTGGGGTGGTCTAGGGGCTAGTAGGGACCGTGGGGTGGACCGTGGGCGGCGGTGAGGTCACACCTCACTCCCTGGAGCGGCGGAGAGGGGCTGGCGGTCTGCTGCAGCTTGTGCATGTTTGGCCGGCGAGCATGGCCTCGGGGTGGCGGTGAACTGTTACTCTAGGCCATTGGGTAGGTCCTTGATGGACTGGTTGGGTTTAGGGGAGACAAGGGCATTGATTTGAGTTCAAATGGCTCGACAAAATTTGATAAAAAACAGTGATAGTTAGGCCAGTTTGATTCTGCTCACCAAGTGTTCGATCAAATGGCCGCATGAATTCAAATTTGGAATTTTGAAATGAAATTTGGTGGAGTTGTTGGTCTCATGCTTGAGCATCTCTGGTTGCTAGGATTTGTCAAATGGAATTCATTTGAGTGGTTTTTGAAAAACTGTGATCTATACATATGAACTAGATTCAATTTTCAAATGTCATTTAAAATTAGAGTTTGAATGTTTTTGGGAGATCACAAAGTGGGCCTTGGCACATCACTACTTGTACTAGCAAGGGGTGCAAAGAACCACAATTGTCTCTGTTGGAAATTGAGTGCTAGGAATACCCAAACTGGGCTAGTTGATTAAAATGGCAAAAGTGACCATTTCCTTTATTTAATTCTTTTTGATTTATTTTTCTTTGGTTTTTGCTTGGGAATGACCTAGATGATGTGACATTCATCATAGAACCATTTTACAACCATTAGAACACACAATCATGGCATTTCAAACAGCTCCTATTTTAAATGCACACACATATAAATGCTAAAATATTTTAAATGGAAAACTTTTATTAACCCTAAATTGGGTAGATTTGATCTTGATTAACCTAGATTAAAGTTTTGGGATGTTACAATATCCAAGAAGTACAAGCGTCAAAGCTTGAGGATGCCCAAGGCATCCCCTTCTTCATCAATAAAAATCTCAGGTTTCTTCCAAACGCTTCATTTTTATTGTTTCATGCACAGTTGTGTTGTTCTTGGAGCATCTTCTTTTTCGTTTTTGTTTTGGTTTTTTGTTTAATTTGTTTGCTTAGTTTGCTGAATAAATTGGTTGGACCCCCTCTTTCATACATTGGTTTTCAAATAGTTTGGTTTGGTTTGGAAAAGAGTAGGAAAGTTCATGCTTAAGTGGTAAAGAGAGCTTGTTTTTGACTGTGGCCTATGCTTTGTCATGCCATGCTCGATATTTTTTTGGCTTTATGCTTAGTATTCTTTGCTGTAGCATGACTTGTTATAAACAATTGAGATTGCTTAATGTGCCTTTGAAGAATCATGCGTTGTTTTAGCATATTAAAGCATAGTATTGTGGTATTCTCCTTTGATGCTTTATTTGGGTTGACTTGGCACATGCTCACACCATGTTATGACTATCCCAAGTCACCATAAGCCTTTATGATCCTTTAGTTTTCAACTTGTAGTATCACTTTATGCTTTGATCAATGGTGTTTTGTCGCTCTGCATGATTATGGTCATTATTGCTCTCTTAGTTTGTCGCTCCCAGTCTTTTGCTAGCCTCCATAACCAAGTATGAGTTCCACTCATGCATCCAACTCCCTAAACCAAGTTATTCCAAAGAGTCCACCATACCTACCTACTAGCATATGTTATTCCAAGTATATTCATGTTTTTGTTTACCTTCCAAATTAAACTTGTTATGAGAAAACTAGTGATTAAAGCTCTCACGAACTTGATGGCACACTTTACTTTTCTTGCCCTTAATAAACTTGAACCATTGTGTCGTCTATGTTGTATATGCTTGCACTTATTTGTTGGGGATTAGCAGAACCATGTTGTCATGGGGAACGCTTTCAACATTGCACTTGTACTTTGTACCTAGTTGATATCATGCTCTTTTGTCTATGGATGTCGTCGGTGTGAAATGAAAGGGGAGCTTGTAAGTCCATGGAGTTATGTATATGTGTTAGAGAAACGCCTGGACCGCTGGTCTAATCCATGCTGACATGGTGGAAACCTGCAACATAACCATAATGAGTTGTCTATGAAGCATTCTTCTTATAAAAAAGAGTCCTATATTGAGAAAAAAAGAGAAAGAGAAAAAAAGAGATTATGAAAAGAGGAAAGAGAGAAAAAAGCACCATATTCCCATGGTAAATAAGAAGATTGCTGAGATGCTCGTTGTCTGCTTGCCTTGTCATTTTGATATGGGGATTCTTCCGTATCATCGGGCAAGGGGTACCCCGTTGGTGGTTCTCTATGATACACATGTACTTACGATGACAAGAACTTACCGGTGACTAAACTTGAGTAGCATGACGAGCGGCCCTCGTATTCAAGGGACATGAGATTTCTAACTTATACTTCATCAAGCATGTACACCATAGTTTGTTCACTTTAACCTTGATCACTTCAAGATGCTTATGATAGGGGCAATGAGAGCTGAAAGCTATTAAGTACCATAATTGTTGGAAGCTCTTTATGAGACTTGAATCCCTACTTCCTTCTATGAAGGCCTTTCTTCCACTTATATATATTGAGTCTCCACCTTCTATCTTTATGCACCTACTTTGAGAGCATAGTGGCCATTCTTAGTTCTATGTGCATTGTCCCAAGACTTGTTGATTGATGCATACCTTGATATTGCTTGTTTTAAACTATTTATATCTAGTCACTCTTATAAACTTTGAAGGTGTCCTATGCATTTATGTTTGCTACTCTATGAGGGACAAGCTGAATGCTACTATGCTATGTTTTCTTTATGTGAAACAAACAAACGTCTTGCAAAGCATTGTTATTCATGAATCTTTTGTTTATGCCTTTTCATGTTGCAACATAGTTTCTTTGTCTTATTGCTAGAACTTTGTCTTTCATGTTATGATTGAAGTACTATGATCCCAACTTTGAATGTTTTACAAAATACTTTGATCAAGTTTATGATGGTGCATGTCACCTCAAAAATTATTCTTTCTTTTTATCACTTACCTACTCGAGGACGAGCAGGAGTTAAGCTTGGGGATGTTGATACATTGCAAATGTATCTATAATTTTTGATGTTCCATGCTTGGTTTTATCTACTTTCTTATGTTTTGTCCACACTTTGGAGTACTTTTCATATGATTTATTGGACTAACCTATTAACAAGAGCCACAGTGCTAGTTGCATGTTTTCTGTTGTTTTTGGTTCCAGGAAAGTCAGAAAATGAATATTCTCGGAATTGTACGGGATAAAAGCCAAAGTCATTATTTTACCGGGGGACACTTGGGGCCAGAATACGAGATGGAGAGGGGCTGGGGCCCGGCCACACCACCTGGCCGCGCGGCTAGGCCTGACCCGCGCCAGGGGGTGGTCTGCCCACCCCCAGGCACCCCCTGAGCCTCTCCTTCCGCCCATATATTTGTTGGGTCCGCAACATAGAAACAAAAAATTTCCTACGATGAGAACTACACGCCAAGATCTATCTACTAGGTACAAAGCAACGGGTGGACATACATCCATCGAGAACTTACCCTCGAAGACAACGAGTTTTGTTAACGAGTAGGAACTCGTGGTTGATGTAGTCGTACACTTGCCGATCTCAAGATCGTGAGGAAGTCCGGCAGGTGGCTCCAGATGTCCTTCAGATCTAGCTCCAAAGACCACCAAGTCCAGCATAGCAGCGGTGCATCCGTGATCGCACACGTCCGTCCGCCCTGACAACCTCCGTCCCTCGCTCCATCAAAGCAGCGGAAGCAGCAACTCCTTTCCAGATAAAGCCACCGGGAACATGTATCTCGCTAATCCGAGACCAGGGGAAATAATACTAGAGGGGGAGAGAGATCCTTCACGAGGAGGTGTGAGGAAGAAGGGGTATGAGGGGGGGGCCTTTTATAGGAGGAGGGGAGGGTACCCCTCCCCATGGCCGGCGCCTCAAGGGGTGACCCTTCACCTCCTCATTCATGTGGTGGTAACTCCCTCCACATAAATTTGCCCCTTTACATTCTCTTTTAAAGTCTCCACTTTAAATGCATTAAATTTATCCAAATTTAATGCTCTCTCATTTAATAAAACTCTTTTATTATTTTTATTCAGAATTTTGTTAATTACTTTAATTAACAAACATTCACATAAAACCCCCTGCAACATTTCAATATTACATGCAGAACCAATTTGATAATTTCACCGAAAGCAGTTTAGTGTCTATTGAAATAATTCCAGCGCTTTCTTAAATCTTTATCTGAAACATATTTGCTCCAAATGGTGTCGGTATCCCTTAAGTGTGTCACCCTACGGTTCGCAAATAATGCAGACATGATCGAGACCCTTCTCAGATCAATAATCAGAAGCGGGACCTGGAGATCCATACTGACTCCTACACATTCAACGATGACTTCTATGATCGTGAGAACCTTTAATGCTAGTAACTAAATCCCTTTGTCTCGCGATATATTACATGTCCGAGATTCGATCATCGGTATCTCCATACCTAGTTTGATCTCATTACCGACATGCACTCTTTTCTCGTTCCCGTGATATAACATTCTAGTGATCACATCACTTGCTTGCAAGCTATCTTAATGTGATATCACCGAGGGCCAGAGTATATCTATCCGCTCATATGGATTGACAAATTCCACTCTTGATCCATGAGCCTCAACATAACACCTTCAGAAATCAACCCATCTTTATAGTCACCCTGTTACGGTGTGACATTTGATGTTATCAAGATACTCTTTCGGTGTTAGCAATTAACATGATCTCATGGTCTAAGGATAAAGATTACTTCGTATGATGTTATAGCAATATAAACATAATGACTTGATCGTAATGCTATACTTCGAATGAATGTTCATCACATCATTCCACCAATGTTGTGACCTCGTTATTAACAACATCCAATGTCCATGATCAAGAAACCTTGATCATCTTGTTAATCAACGAGCTAGTCTATAAGAGAGGCATAACTAGGAACCCTTTTTGTTTATTAAACACACATGTATTGATGTTTCCGATCAATACAATTATAGCATGCAAAATAAACATTTATCATAAACATTGAATAAGATAATAACCACTTTATTATTGCCTCTCGGGCATATTCCCTTCAATATTGCCTCTGATACAGAAACCCTAAGTACCCGATCAAAAATCCACGAAAGAGTCTCTAGCCACTGTCATCTCCATCCCTAGATCAGGAGGGATCTGAAGCTCTTCCTGGCACCCTGCCAGAGAGGGGAATTCACCGTGGAGGCCTTCTTCATCATCATACAAGCCTCTGGTGTGATGCGTGAGTAGTTCATCTCTAGACTATGGGTCCATGTAGTAGCTAGATGGCTGGTTCTCCTCCTTTGTGCTTTCATGTCTAGATCTTGTGAGCTCCGTTCATGATCAAGATCATCTATTTGTAATTCTACATGTTGTGTTTGCGGGGATCCGATGGATATTGAGATGCTATTTTAGATTGACTATTGATTCTATCATGTCTTTGTTATTTGTGATCTTGCATGCTTTCCGTTGTTAGTAGCTATCTTGGCCAAGTAGATGCTAGCAACCCCAAGAGTTAGTATTTATGCTCAATAGTGGGTTCATGCCTCCGTAACTGGGAAGTGACAGAAATCTCTAAGGTACTAGATGTGTTGTTGCTACTAGGGAGAAAACAACAATCCTTTGTTCATAGAACAATCGTATTGTTTACATTACACACAATTCGTAATGCAATTATTTGTTGCTTGCAACTTAATACTGGAGGGGGTTCGGATGATAACCTGAAGGTGGATTATTAGTCATAGATGTAGTTGGATGGCGGTCTATGTATAATGTTGTAATGCCCAATTGAATCTCAAAGGAGTCAAGATGAGTAGTATATGCTTGTATGCTTTCTCGATGTTTGTTAATTGCCCCGCTGTAATTTGTTCACCCAACATGTTATCTATATTAAGGAGAGCCACCTCTAGTGAACTATGGACCCTGGTCCTTTCTTTTACATTCAATCTACAATCAACTGTTTACTGCTTTGTGTTTACTTTCTGCAAACTATTACTTCCTTCCATTCGATACGTTTAATCCTTTGTTTTCAGCAAAACCGGTGAGATTGACAACCTCATCGCAAGTTGGGGACAAAGTTCTGTGGTTGTGTTGTGCAGGTCTCCACGTTGCTACTAGCACCGGTAGTGCGCCCTACCAAGGCTCAACTAGCAATACCTTTGGGGTGTTTCCTTGCTCCTACTGGATTGATAACCTTGGTTTCGAACTGGCTGAAAACTTGTTGCTATGCTCATCATACCTTCCTCTTGGGGTTCCCCAACGAGCTCGATATATTTTGGGCCATCACAGAGCAACAAAAAATCATTAATCAAAGCATAAAGTGATACTACAAGTCGAAAACTAAAGGATCATAAAGGCTATGGTGACTTGGGATAGTCATAACATGGTGTGAGCATGCGCCAAGTTAACCCAAATGAAGCATCAAAGGAGAATACCACAATACTATGCTTTAATATGCTAAAACAACGCATGATTCTTCCAAGGCACATTAAGAAATCTCAATTGTTTATAACATGTCATGCTACAGCAAAGATCACTAAGCATAAAGCCAAAACAATATAAAGTATGACATGACAAAGCATGGGCCACAGTCAAAAACAAGCTCTCTTTACCACTTAAGCATGAACTTTCCTACTCTTTTCCAATCCAAACCAAACTATTTGAAAACCAATGTATGAAATAGGGGGTCCAACCAATTTATTCAAGCAAACTAAGCAAACCAAGGAAACGAAAACCAAAAACAAAACAAATACGCTCCAAGAAAAACTCAATTGTGCATGAAACAATAAAAACGAAGTGTCTAGAAAGTCCTAAGATTTTTATTGATGAAGAAGGGGATGCCTTGGGCATCCCCAAGCTTTGACGCTTGTACTTCTTGGATATTTCTTGGGGTGACACAGGTGGCATCCACAAGCTTGAGCTTTAGTCCATTCTTCATCTCTTTACATCATTCTCTCCATACACCTGAAATTTTTCCTTCATACAAAACTTCACACAATCTTTATTAGCAACATTAGTGTACTCAAGATAATAAGTCTTTGAGTTCAGTTTCAACACCAATAAAACTTCCATTAAAACACAAGCTACTGTAGCACTTCCCTCAAAATCTCAATTTCCCAAAGAGAACTCAAAAAGGAATCAACAAGAAGCAAGTGCAAATAATGGCAGAAATCTGTCAAAACAGATCTGCAGGTAAAAACCAATTTTTTCGAAGACCTTATGTTGCTCAAATAAAAAGTGTTGAACTAAAGAAAGTTAGATAACAACCTGGGGCAGAAGCACAAAAATTCACGCCTCAAAACGACGTACAGAGATTTTTCACGAATTTTTACAGCGAAGCACAAAAATATGTTTCGGGATAGCAACTTTCCCAAACATTACTTCTCTCTTATTATAGGTTATTCTTGGCAGAAAAACCACACAAAAATGATAAAGAGAGGTTATTACTGAAGCAATAACTTCCAAGACTCAACTAAAACTTTTGGGTTATCTCCCAATAAGTACTTTTCTTTAACGCCTTTAAGTTTGGCATGATAGTTTGAGAAGATGCTCACATAGGAAATATGAATTGAAGTAAAAGAGAGCATCAAGAAGAAAATTCAAAGAACATTTAAGTCTAACCCACTTCCTATGAATAGGAATCTTGTAAAGAAACAAGCCATGAAAGCACAAAGCAACAAGCATAGTAAAGCAAAACAAGTGCAACTTCAAGACTTTCAACACAAAGAGGAGAAACTTAATATTGTTGAGATACATAAAACCATGTTTCCCTCTCTCATAATAACTTTCAGTAGCATCATGAATAAAATTAACAATATAACTATCACATAAAACATTCTTATCATGATCCACATGCATAAAAGAATTAATAGTCCCCACATAAACATAGTCATTCTTATTAACTGTAGTGGGAGCAAATTCAACAAAATAGCTATCTTCCAAAGTGTGTTCGTTTGTAAACATATCATCATTGGAAGGAACCTGGATAGCACTAATAGTGCAACAATTATTAATATCATCATTTTCAGAATTGGTATCAAAGAGATTTTCAATATCAAAAGGAGTGTGCTCTTCCCAATCATGATCACTATTATAGGTAACAGGCATAGGAACATCATCGAGTTCGGACTCATCAAAAACTATAATAGGAGAAACATGCTTAGGGGGAAATACCGTTTCCTCTCTCCTTTTACTCCTCCTTTTCTTCTTTTTCTTCTTCTCTTTAGGAGGGAGAGGCTTGAAAGGAAGCTTCTCCATATACCCTGGTTTATTGTTAGAGACAATAGAAGAAACTTTGGAGGATTCATCCTTTTCATTAATAAGATCAAAACATATATTAGTCCTGTCATATTTTGATAAAACCTCATCTTTTATAATATTTTGTATGTAAGTATTTGTGTGGCAATTATCAACACAATAAAGATGACAACCATGCAGGACACTATTCATATCAAAAGCACCCATATCTACCAAAGCGGTTTTTCTTGATAACTCTTCACACCCCAAAAATAATGTAAGTTCATCATGCTGATTAGGAGTAATCATGTCATCACAATACAAACTTGCAGTACTCATTGGATTAGAAGGGATATTATCATGGCTTGAGCATTGAAATTGAAATGCCCCACTTCAAAGCAAAGATCACAAATAAAAGGAGAGAGGGCACAGACTTCTTTACCAAGATCATTTAGAGCCCTATACCACATTCTAGTTTTTTCATTCCTGTGGGTGATACAATATTCTTCTTCAATTTGATTATTCTCACAAGATCTATGTATTCCACAAAAATTAACATGCTTATAAGAAATAGTACTTTCAGAGGTTTGAGCATGTTTATTGCTATCATTAATAACAATTTCATTTTCCATGCAAGTGTCTTTAAAAGTCTCATGATACATGTCCTATTTTTCTTTAGGAGCATTAATATGAGAAGCAAAGGCTCTAAAACAATCAACAAGATTTGAGTATTAAGACCATATTTAGCACTAAGCTCTTGAAAATTAGTAGTTTCGGCAAAAGACTTAATGTAGTCATACTCATAGTTTATACCTGGTTCTTTACCTTTGTCATTATCCCAATCTTCGGTATTGCTTTGAATTGTTTCAAGAAGATCCCACTTAGCTTTAACCTCCTTACTTGTGAAGGATCCGTCTAAACATGTATCTAGATAGTCCTTGTAATGTCCTGAAAGCCTTGCATAAAAATTATTAATAACAATATTACTGGAGAGCTCATGAATGTGACATTTGAGCATTAGTGACTTCAATCTCCCCCATGCTTGGGCAATACTTTCTCCATCATGTGGATGAAAATTATAAATGTAATTCCTATCTTTATAAATTTCATGAGGAGGATAACATTTAGAGTAAAAGAGAGATTCAAGTTCCTTCCACTCCAAATGATGAGGATCATCTAGTAGCTCATACCACACCCTTGCTTTGCCCTTAAGTGAAAAAGGGAATAGCTTCCTCTTAACTTGGTTCATTGAAATACCTGCACACTTGAACAACTCGCATAATTCGTGTATAAAGAGTAAATGATCACTAGGATGGACAATTCCATCTCCCAAATAACAGTTATTCATAACACGTTCAACAATTTTTATAGGTATTTTAAAAGAGATGCTTTCAGTATGTGGATTTAAAATATCACAAGTATCATTAGAATTACCACATATGGGAGACAAAGTATCATCAGAGCAAATTTTCTTCTTTAAAGCTGGGGAACTAAAAAGATCATTTTCATAAAAACTAACTTCCCCAAGCTTAGACGTTTCCATAGCATTAGTAACAAAGGTGTTCAAAAGATTCATACTAATAACATTGCTATTAGTATGCAAAGAAAGTTCCATGGGTTTTTTAATTTTCTTTTTAGGCAATTCATGTTCTACATTAGGAAAAATACTAAAAATCTCTCTAATTTTTTTTGTTTTCCATTAAGCCTAACTAGTGAAAACAAGAAACAAAAAGACAAAATTGCAGAATCTAAAGGAAATAACTTCGAGCA
Source organism: Avena insularis (assembly GCA_023614405.1). NCBI lineage: Eukaryota > Viridiplantae > Streptophyta > Magnoliopsida > Poales > Poaceae > Avena > Avena insularis. The sequence continues at coordinate 392,587,237 of CM042689.1, read as the reverse complement.
CTCACACCGGAGGATGTGAGTACCTTTTACCTTACCTTCCCGGCAACGGCGCTAGAAAATAGCTTGATGTCTACGCACTTCTATTCTTGTAGACAATTGTTGGGCCTCCAAGTGCAGAAGTTTGTAGAACAGCAGCAAGTTTTCCCTTAAGTGGATCACCCAAGGTTTATCGAACTCAGGGAGGAAGTGTTCAAAGGTATCCCTCTCAAGCAACCCTGCAATCAAGATACAAGAAGTCTCTTGTGTCCCCAAGGCACCCAATACACTTGTCAGGTGTATTGGTGCACTAGTTTGGCGAAGAGATAGTGAAGTACAAGTGGTATAGATATAAGACAATGGTGCCAGAAAATAGCTTGATGGCGTGGAAGATACTAAAGGCAAACTGAAATAAAGATGGCAGCAAGCAAACATGTAACAGATCTAGTTGCAAACGGTGTTTCAATGTTTAGAAACAAGGCCTAGGGATCATCCTTTCACTAGTGAACACTCTCATATAAATATCTTCTCTTTATGATACTACTCTAAACTACTCTCCGGTTGGATAACTCTAATCCACGGTAGGGCTATAACAGCACACCTCAAAGTTCGCTTTTCCCATCTAGATAACCCCACACTGTCACCTTGAGCTCTAGATGGTTCCAACAAACACCACAATTTCATAGAGACAAGCAACTCAAAATATACTCATGATACATATTATAAACTCTAGCCTAAGTGCCACCATGGTGTGCACGCTGTCACTTTCACACACATGGGGAGAGCAGAGATCTATTAAAGCACTTGAGTAGCAAGGTAGATCTACTTGATTACAAAGCTCATGATCACAATATGATCATGCATAGAGAGAGAGATGAACACATAGCTACCGGTAGGACCCTTAGCCTTGAGGAAGAACTACTCCCTCATCATCATGGGAATCAGCAATAGAGATGGAGATGGTGGTGGAGATCGATGGAGATGGCTCCGGGGGTACTTCCCCGCCGCCGGTATCACAGGGGAGCACCGCCCCTTAGCCCCTTCCTTCATGGCTTATTGGGAGCCCTCTCCCATGGAGATGGGATCTATAGGAGAGGCAAAAACTTGGCTTTGGTGGCTGCAAATTCGTGGGTGGAGGGCTGTTTGATTTAGGGTTTATGCATAGGGAGGCTTCTTATAGGCGAAGAGGAAAGGTCGATGGGTGGCCAGGGGTCCCACACCATGCCTTGGCACGGCCTAGGGTTGCCCGCGCCAAGGGGGAGTGTGGCCACCCTGTGGCCCCTCTCCGTCTTGTCTTCTGGCTCCGTGAGTCTTCCGGTAAAATATCGACTTTGGCTTTTGTCCAGTCCAATTTCGAGAATATTGATTTTCTGACTTTCCTGGAACCAAAAACAGCAGAAAACAGGCAACTGACACTATGGCATATTGTTAATAGGTTAGTCCCAGAAAGTGTATAAAAATACTCCAAAGTGTGGACAAAACATAAGAAAGTAGATAAAAACCAAGCATGGAACATCAAAAATTATAGTTACGTTTGCAACGTATAAGCACACCATCACCACACTCCTCCAAGTCATGTCCCAAAAATCCACAAAACATCACAGAAGTAGCCAATTTTCTCGTATTTTACATGAAGCGACTTCCTATCGGTTCCTCCCACATTAAGTGGAAAAAACGGATCAGTGGTGCACTCACATCAATATTTGACCTGACCCTCACATAATCATCCCCAAACCATCGCTAATTCATCTCTACACTTTTGACTTTACTAATTCTCCTTGCAAGCTGATCAACCACCCCTTGGGCCCTATACAGCTCCAGAATCGAGTGAATCTAAGCCCATACAACAACATGATCTAGAGGGACTTTGGTGGGTTGTACAATCCCATCATACTCTGCCATAACCACAACTAGTTGCAGAAGAGCCAAGACCCATGATTCATCACTCTATTCCACTCTCCAAGGTAGAAAAAATTACAAGTGAACATATTATCATGGACCTCACATAGCTCAGGATCTCGAGATAAACCCCACACATACCTCAGAGTTTGGAAAAGAGCCTCAAAACTAAAAGGTTTGGTCGTGTTCACCCTCACTACCTCCATCCATCTTGCCTGTTTTTTCACCTCTGCTAGATCCTTCTCCCTAATAAAAACATCATCCAGTTCCCCTTCACAAAGCTCTAGATTCTGCAGGGCTCATGCTAATATCTCATATCCTTCCTCTTCCCCCTTGCCTTTGAGTTGTTCCCAGAAGTAGCCATCTTGTCGGGAGTTTGTCTCTTCAAAAACCTAGATCGGAACAAAACTGAACTTATGTAGAGACAAATAGACAAGAGCCAGCCGCCACTCTTTAGCCAATACAACCGTCAACCCAAAAACCGATCAAAACTCATGTTGGAGACCAAGTCGCCGACTGAGCTCTTCGATCGTAGTCATGGCGTATTTCCGATTCGGTATTTAGGCATTCGGGTTCACTATCGGAGGCTTACAAATGCTGAATGAAAAATCGTTAAGCAAAGACTACAATTGATATTGAATAGCTAGAAAGGTAAATTACTCTCCATAGGGGGAAGGTTGGTACTTATTAACTCAGTACTAAGTAATATGGTACTGTATATGATATAATTGTTTCAACTTCCAAAAAGGAGTCTTGCAAAGTTTGAATTATTTTCGATCAAGATTCTTTTGGCAGGGAGATAGTGAGAAAAATAAGCATAGAATGGCTAAATGGAGTGTGCTTTGTCGATCCAAAGAACACGGGGCTGGGTATTCATGATGTAAAGATCAAGAGTAGACCCCTACTTAGTAAATGGCTCTTTAAATTATTAACTGAAGAAGGCATATGACAAACTTGTTGGGTCCGCAGCATAGAAAACAAAAATTTTCCTACGGTCTGAACTACACGCCAAGATCTATCTACTAGGTACAAAGCAAACAGGTGGACATACATCCATAGAGAACTTACCCTCGAAGACAACGAGCTTTGTTAACGAGTAGGAACTCGTGGTTGATGTAGTCGTACACTTGCCGATCTCAAGATCGTGAGGAAGTCCGCCTAACTCAAAGAAGCATCACTGCACTTTTCACACGTTCAAGCCACCGGACAACCTCCACCTCCTCGCTCCAGCGATCCAGCAGAAGCAGCAACTCTTTCCAGACGAAATGCCACCGGGAACATGTATCTCGCTAATCCGAGACCATGGGAGAATAATTCTAGAGGGGGAGAGAGATCCTTCACAAGGAGGTGTGAGGATAAAGGAGGAAATGGGTGGCCTTTTATAGGAGGAGGGGGTGCCCCCTCTCTCCATGGCCGGCGCATGGGGGGTGACCCCTCACCTCCCCCATTCATGTGGTGGTAACTCCTCCACATTAAAATGCCTCTTCACATTCCCTTTTAAAGTCTCCACTTTAAATGCATTAAGTTTCTCCAAATTTAATGCTCTCTCATTTAATAAAACTCTTTTATTAAATTTATTCAGAATTTTGTTAATTACTTTAATTAACAAACATTCACATATAGCCCCTTGCAATATTTCAATATCACATGCAGAAACACCTTCTGCAATTTCACCCGAAACAATTTTCGGTTTCTATTGAAACAATTCCTGCGCTTTGCAATTCTTTCGTCTGAAACATTTGTGCTCCAAAATGGTGTCCGGTAACTCTTAAGTGTGCCACCCTACGGTTCGCGAATAATGCAGACATGATCGAGACCCTTCTCCGATCAATAATCAGCAGCGGGACCTGGAGATCCGTACTGACTCCTACACATTCAACGATGACTCCTGTGATCGTGAGAACCTTTAACGCTTGTAATTAAATCCCTTTGTCTCTCGATATATTACATGTCCGAGATTCGATCATCGGTATCTCCATACCTAGTTTGATCTCGTTACCGACATGCACTCTTTTCTCGTTCCCGTGATATAACATTCTAGTGATCACATCACTTGCTTGCAAGCTATCCTAATGTGATATCACCGAGAGGGCCCAGAGTATATCTATCCATCATCTGGATTGACAAATTCCACTCTTGATCCATGAGCCTCAACATAACACCTTTGTAGCACTGAACCCATCTTTATAGTCACCCTGTTACGGTGTGACATTTGATGTTATCAAGATACTCTTTCGGTGTTAGCAATTAACATGATCTCATGGTCTAAGGATAAAGATTACTTCTTATGATGTTATAGCAATATAAACACAATGACTTGATCGTAATGCTATACTTCGGATGAATGTTCATCACATCATTCCACCAATGGTGTGACCTTGTTATTAACAACATCCAATGTCCATGATCAGGAAACCTTGATCATCTTGTTAATCAACGAGCTAGTCTATAAGAGAGGCATGACTAGGAACCCTTTTTGTTTATTAAACACACATGTATTGATGTTTCCTATCAATACAATTATAGCATATAAAATAAACATCTATTATATACAAGGAATACATAATAACAACTTTATTATTGCCTCTCAGGGCATATTTCCTTCAAAACTCTACTAAAATAAAAAATATGTTGGTTCAAAAGCATTGTCCCAAATGGTTTGGAAACTCGGTGACTCTCACTTTTGGTCCGGCCTGATGGCAACGAAGAAACAATTCTTCCGCTTCGAGACATTTTCTATTAAGGACGGTTCTCAGGTACGGTTTTGGGAGGATAAGTGGCTTGGCACTGCCACACTCCGTGCATAATATCCCACATTGTATTCCATTGTCCGTTATAAGGAGGAAACGATTACCACCATTTTGGAATCTTTCATCCCAATGTGACTTTTAGGAGAGATTTGATTGGTACCAAACTTGACTCTTGGATCATGTTACTGCATCGGTTAGCAAATGTTCAACTGTCAGCTGGACCTGATGATTTTCGTTGGAACTTAAGTGAGAATTGTTCTTTCTCCGTTAGTTTCTTATACAATGCTTAGTCCAGCCAGTCATACCAACTTTAGATAATAGGATGATCTAAAATATGAAGATATCTCTAAAAAACAAAATCTTTGTTTGATATCTTTGCTGAGGGGTTATTCTTACTAAAGATAATCTTATTAAGCGATATTGACATGATAATCCAATGTATGTGTTTTGTCATCATAACGAGACAATCAAACATATTTTTTCCAATGCAATTTCGCTAAGTCTATATGGTCAGATACCCAAGTAGCTTTGGGCTTGTATCCACCACTTAGTATTGCCAACATATTTGAGATAGGTTACATACTTAGATGGTATAGATCGTAAGTATAAGTTACTTCTTCGGGTTGGAGCGGTTGCTATTATATGATCGCTGTGGCTATGTAGAAATGATAAGTTTTTAATGATAAAAATTATTCTCTCTTGTAGGTTATTTACATATGTACCAGCATCCTACGATCTTGGTCGATACTACATCATGCGGATTATCACGACATTTTTATAGAGGTGTAACGATTGAACCTTTTGAGTGAATAATAAAGCATCCCTTGTTTCAAAAAAAAAAGTCTCCGGCGGAGTTAGAAAACCCTAGTCGCCTAAGGTAGTGTTATAGTCCCTGATCGGTGGCAAGCGAAGCTGAGTGGAAAAAAAAAGGAAAGTAAAGGCTAATATAGCTGATTAAACGTATTTTTTTTTGAGCAATAGCTGATTAAACGTATGTACTCCTATCTTGGGACATTGGCCCGACGACCCAAAAAGTGCCAAACAAAAGCCCACTTAAACTCCCGAGCAAAGCAAAGCGCCCCATTGGCGGGAACAAATACTCGATTCTCCAGGGGCGAAGCGGCAAATTCCCCCGCCACTCCTCCCAGTTTCTTTCCCCTTCCGTTTCATCTCGTTTCATACACCCGCTCGCGGTGCGACAAACCCCAGCACCATAAATCCCCTCCCCAAATTCCAATTCCCGCACCCGATCCAGCTCCCCCCCTCTACTCCCTTCCCCCGCCGCCTAGATCTCGCGAAACCCTAGCCCTCCCTCCACCGATGGGGAAGCCGGCGGAGTACGAGGACGAGGAGGAGGAGGAGCTGTCCACCTCCGGCGAAGCGGAGGGCGAGGAACAGCAGGAGCAGGAGGAGGGATCGGAGGAGGAGGAGGAGGAGGAAGAGGAGCAGGAGACAGAGGGGGAGCAGGCGGGGGCGGGTGGTGAGGAGGAGGAGGAAGAGGTGGACGAGGAGGAGATCGTGGCTGCTACCACGGGCGCCGGGGCTGCTGACGACGGCGACGACGCCGGAGACGGCGCGGGCGGGGCGGAGTCTACGGAGGACGATGACGCCGTCCCTGCGGAGGAGGACGGCGAGGAAGATGCCGACGAGGTGCGTGGGGTTTCGTAGTGTTTTCCGTGTGTTTAGTTGCCCTGAATTAAACTGACATAGTTGTTAGATGCTCTTATGGTTGCTTTAGCGGCGATCTACTCGTCTATGCTCTTATGGTCATTTTAGCGGTGATCTAGGTTTTTAGGTTCTAGGGTTTAGCGGTTGCCAATTCATGAGTCGTGGTTTTGTGGGAAAACTATGCCTCGATTGGTAGTTAGGAGTTTGTGCGTACTGTATCTTCTGTATAGCATTATTTTTATCTGGATCTTTGTATAGACTACATCTTACCATAATGTTGGAGCTTTCCGGTGCCTCCTTGCTATGTAACTAATTTCCTAAGGCTATCAGCTTAGTTTAAAGGAGTAGCAGATTTCAGTTTTACTATTTTGCTCAACACTGAGTTGCTTGTCATCTTCAATCGCAGTCCGAAGATGCCGCTGGAAATGCAGAGGTTGGGAAGCGGGAACGAGCCAAGCTCAGGGAGATGCAGAAGCTCAAGAAACAGAAGGTCCAGCAAATACTAGACAGCCAAAACGCTACCATCGATGCTGACATGGTATGTTCCATCCTCTTGTTGTGCTCCCATTAAGATAAACCTGTGAACATATATGTCTCATTTTGCAAATGATTTATGGTTATTATCTTTTGCTTGAACAGAACAAGAAGGGGAAGGGGCGGCTGAAATACCTCTTGCAGCAGACTGAAATATTTGCTCATTTTGCGAAAGGGAGTCAATCTGCAGAGAAAAAGGGTCGTGGAAGGTGGATATTCTTTTTTTTCATCTGATGAAAGCCCCTATTTTTCTAGATTCAGGGTTTGGTATTTCAGATGGCTCATACTCAATAGGAAACTTCATAGCTCAAAGGCTTAATCCCCAGTAGTATATTAGCCCTTCGGCATTATTTCAACTTCAACATCAATTTTCAGCACATTTTGGTGTTATTGTATTAGCATAAGCATCCATTTAAATAAGTGAATTCGTAATCATTTGTTCCAGTGCTAGTTAGAAAATGTTCTTATTACGTGTGCATTTAAACGGTGTTATCCATTTATGAGACGTGACTGTGCATGCCCTTCTTTTCATAGCAGGCTACAATATTTCATAAGAGGCATTCATATATCATAATTTATTAAAATGAGGTAGGCTATCATATTATGAACTTATAGAACATAGAATTCATTATTAGCTCAATTATCATGCTAGACTTATCTGAGTTTCGTCGATCTCATATATTACCTCTGTTCTATTCTACAATATAAGACCTTGCATGGTATTTGTGACTCATTTTTTCAGTTTCCATTGTTGCAACTGACTGCAGCATCCAGTTATTTGTTTATTTAGTGTACCATGTAGTTTGTTGTCTACCGTGTGCCTTCTTTGTTTTGCTAATGTGGTCAGAACCTATAGGGGTCGTCATGCATCAAAGGTGACAGAGGAGGAGGAAGATGAAGAATACCTCAAGGAGGAAGATGCCATTGCTAGTGCCGGAGGAACGCGCCTGCTTTCACAACCATCATGTGAGCATTTACTTGATGATTCTGTTGAATCCTTTATTTCGTTTACCAGTTTATATACCGGTGATGTAAAGATCACTGTTTGTTGCACGGTGGAAGGTTCATCGTTCTAAGGCAAAATGCCACAGAACAGTTTTCCTGTTTATTCTCACTTCCCATGATGAATTGATTAGCATTTGCCATACATTCATTCAGTTCTTTTATGTGTTTGTGCCAATTGAGATATGGTTCATCTTGATGGTTTGTGGAGTTATAACTAGCTAGTTTTGAGTTTCAGTATATACTTTTTGTCGAACATACTTTTTGTCGAACATAAGCTGCTCCAAGAGAGTAGAGTTATATTCATGCCTACAACTTCTATCGTGAAGCCATTATTCCAACTTCAGAATCCTACTGGCAGCAAAGAAATGTAACATCTACAACCATTTTTTAGCAAATCTTGGTGGCAGTACTGAGAAGAGTCAGCGGTAGTGATGATAATATGTAGGACATGGCCCGCATCACTTAATTTGCATCTTCATGTTGGACCATCATCGTGAATTCACTGCTCAAATAAATTAAGAAAAACAACCGACATTTTTAAAAGGAGCCATCAAATAATTCCACTCTATAGGTCGGTCCTTCAACATTCTAGTGATATGTGCATTATGGTCACATGTGCACCATGCAAAATGGATTCAACGACCAAAAATGGGGCCATTTTGCTCTTGTTTTGTTCATGCTTCATAGCAATTTCCTAAGCAAGTCTGTGCTGAACATAGTTGGTCCTCTGTAAAAGAAGGGCATATTTGGTCCATATGTTCAGCATGGACTCGTATTTTCACAGGGGACTGGTCTCGCTATCTGACTTGGCTTCGGATTCCGATTCACAATTTCTTCTAGATACAGAAAATATTACTTGGAGATGGACACGTGTGTTGGAATGTACTCAGGTTCAGTTGTCTTATTCGGCCCAAGCCATTGTGAAAGTCCCTGATTGGGCACTCTTGTAGATAGGTGTGTGCTAGCTCATGTCATGGTCCATTTGTTTGTTTGTATTGAACACTACTGGTCATGGGCAATTGACATTGTCATTTTGCTATTTTTTGTTAGAACCCAGTGCTTGTGTTCATGTTTCAGTATTGTTAATAATTTGCTTCTTTCCTATGTAAATGTATAAATGGTCCATGTATGGTTTCGCCATAAATGTTTCTTATTTATATCTTAACTAGTAAATTCCTGTAGTATTCTCATTTCCTCACTTGGCAGGCATAAATGGGAAGATGAGAGACTACCAACTAGCTGGACTTAATTGGCTCATACGTTTGTATGAAAATGGCATCAACGGGATACTGGCTGACGAAATGGTATGTCTGGTGCTCACCTTGCCTTTTGTATTTACTCTTCACTATTTTTTGCTGATAAAGCTAATATGGTTATGTTTAATTCACCTTCGTGTACTCATATTTTGCATGCCACACCTTCTCATTTAGGGTCTTGGAAAAACTCTCCAAACTATCTCACTGCTTGGATATCTGCATGAGTTCAGAGGAATAACTGGTCCTCACATGGTTGTTGCACCAAAGTCTACTCTTGGCAACTGGATGAAGGAAATCCAACGTTTTTGCCCTATTCTGCGTGCTGTCAAGTTCTTAGGAAACCCAGAAGAAAGGGCAAGTCCCAAGTTATCTCAGTTGATTTTATGAACTTTTGGAATCTTATTAATATATTTCTTCTATTTGGGCAGAATCATATACGGGAAAATTTGTTAGCTCCAGGGAAGTTTGATGTCTGTGTTACTAGTTTTGAAATGGCAATAAAAGAAAAAAATGCATTGAAGCGTTTTAGCTGGCGCTATATTATTATTGATGAAGCGCATCGGATAAAAAATGAGAATTCTCTTCTTTCTAAGACAATGAGGCTTTTCAGCACCAATTACCGCCTGCTCATTACAGGCACTCCACTGCAGGTATATCAGCATAAAGTCTTACCACATTCTTGGTGCTATATTAATTCTTTACTTCAGATCACAACAATAGTTTTACTTTACGTGTATTCTGGTTCAAGGGCACTGTACTATCACTAACTTCTTGACTATGCTGCAGAATAATCTTCATGAGCTTTGGTCTCTTCTCAACTTCTTGTTGCCAGAAATATTTAGCTCTGCAGAGACTTTTGACGAATGGTTCCAAATCTCAGGGGAAAATGATCAACATGAAATTGTTCAGCAGCTTCATAAGGTAGCAGATACAATATTTACATATTTTCTTCTCAGTTGCGAGAAATACATACACTCAATTAGTAGCACAATTTTTTTCTTTACACAATTCAAATACCATGTTATTTTACAAGGTTTTGCGTCCTTTTCTCCTTCGGAGGCTTAAATCGGATGTTGAGAAAGGTTTACCTCCAAAAAAGGAGACTATACTTAAAGTTGGAATGTCTGAGATGCAAAAACAGTATTATCGTGCTTTACTTCAAAAGGATCTGGAGGTTATTAATGCTGGTGGTGAGCGCAAGCGCCTTCTTAACATAGCCATGCAACTGCGCAAGTGCTGCAATCATCCATATTTATTCCAAGGTGCTGAGCCTGGCCCACCTTATACAACTGGGGACCATCTAATTGAGAATGCAGGTATTGCTTGTATATTCTAGTAGTCGTAATAAATTTCTCAACCTTACTAGAATTGCACAAATAGCTTACACTCTTGATGCTTTCTACAGGAAAAATGGTTTTGTTAGATAAATTGCTTCCCAAGCTAAAGGCCCGTGACTCTAGAGTACTTATTTTCTCCCAGGTATTACTTCTCTTTCTGATAAAAACATGATACCGAGGACATTTTGGTTGTGAGGTGGTTTGGTGTCCATGCTCACATTCTACAAAGAGTTTTATGGCATATACCGTATACCCTATTTTCCTTCCATTTGAGTATTTGAACACAATTGTACATCCTTCAGATGACCCGGCTTTTGGACATCTTGGAAGATTATCTGATGTACAGAGGCTATCAGTACTGCCGGATTGATGGTAATACCGGTGGCGATGATCGTGATGCTTCCATTGAAGCTTTCAACAAGCCAGGGAGTGAAAAGTTCATCTTCTTGCTTTCAACTAGGGCAGGTGGTCTTGGGATCAATCTCGCCACTGCTGACATTGTGGTTCTTTATGATAGTGACTGGTATAGTCTTCTCAAATAATATTTTTTATTCGAACCATGGAATCTGGGGTTAAATTCTTCGGTTTCTCAGGAATCCTCAAGTGGATTTGCAAGCTCAAGACCGTGCACATAGAATTGGTCAAAAGAAGGAAGTTCAAGTCTTCCGTTTCTGCACTGAGGTTCTTAATTTATATTTGAAAATTAAGGGTAGCAGCATTTTTTTATGTGTATCTTACAGAAAATACTGCATTGCAGTATACAATTGAAGAAAAAGTAATTGAGAGAGCATATAAGAAGCTTGCCTTGGATGCTTTGGTCATACAGCAAGGCCGATTGGCAGAACAGAAAGGTTGCTTTTTTTCTTCTCACTGCATGTAATGTAAATACTATTTTATTTCTAAGTGGAACAAGTATTAATATGTTTTTGTTGTTTATCAGCTGTCAATAAGGATGAGCTGTTGCAGATGGTGAGATTTGGTGCTGAAATGGTATTCAGTTCCAAGGATAGCACAATAACAGATGAAGATATTGACCGCATTATTGCTAGAGGAGAAGAAGCGACAGCACAGCTTGATGCAAAAATGAAGAAATTCACAGAAGATGCCATTAAATTTAAAATGGATGACAGTATGACCCTCCCTCCTTCCCTCTGCGCAATTTCTAAGTTTCGTCTTGTTTGCTGTAGTAACTATAAAATTCGTTATTCTCTGCGGAGTGGGATGATATTCAGCCAGATGTCACCGAAAATTGGAACTCAACTACTTAAAATGCTCCATATTTAAGTTTCAGTATAAATCTGGCCATGTTGCTTGGTTGCCAGCTGCTTCTTAGACTTTTGTATATCTGTTAAGGTTAAGGTTAAATGTGTTTGCACAAAATAGGGTTTCTCCATATAATTACCCTCATGACTTTGACGTTATATGCAGTGCATTATATTTAACTCAGCTCATGCATATTACGTTTTTATGCAGCTGCTGAACTTTATGATTTTGATGATGACAAGGTAATGACTCGGTGCCGTGTCCATTGTTTACTGCATATCTGAAGTTCAGTTCAATTAGTCATCCACTTGTTATTATTGAGATATGTGAACACATATCTAGCCCCAAAATCTATGATAACCGAGCTTACTTATTCTGAAGGAGGAAGATAAGCCTGATTTCAAAAAGCTAGTCAGCGATAACTGGATAGAACCTCCTAGACGAGAAAGAAAGCGAAAGTACGTGTGATATCTTGAGGTTATAGTAACTTTCAGTTATTTATTTTTAATGACGCTAATTTTGGTTAATTTGTTTTTGTAGCTACTCTGAGTCTGAATATTTCAAGCAAGCACTTCGCCAAGGTGCACCAGCAAAACCTAGGGAACCAAGAATTCCCCGAATGCCAAACTTGTATGCCTTTTCAGTTACTTATTTGTCACTTACTCAAGTCTAATTTTTGGAGTCTTGGTCTTGGTGCTTAGTGGGGTGTTCTCATCTAGTATTGATTTTGTCTATGCCAGGCATGATTTCCAGTTCTTCAACACTCAGAGGCTCAATGAATTATATGAAAAGGAAGTCAAATACCTTGTGGTAACTTCTCAACTAAATGTCTCACAAGTCTTAGTTTACTTTCTTTTACTTATTTGAGAAGCATGGACAAACTATACCACATAATTATGTTTTTGTGTTATTTACATTATGACTTTTCACGGTCAAGTAGATTCTGTAGTGCTGAAGAATTTGATTATGGGTGTATATATATTACCTAAGCCTGATACTCTGTGGAACTGCTGTATGCGTATCCAGTGTGCCAACACTCAGGGATACACATACCTGAGAGTATCTTGACTTGTATTTTGAGAATAAATAAAATAAGTCCCACCATGGTCTAATGTTTACCTTCAAAATTATGTATTCAGCAAGCGAATCAGAAAAAGGATACAATTGGTGATGGTGATGGTGATGATGAAGGTATTACCCAGTCTTACATTTCTAGTTGCACTGCAACAAGTATCTGATTACGCTGATGATTGTATTTTGTGCCATTTAGATCAACTGGAACCTCTGACTGAGGAGGAGCAAGAAGAGAAGGAGCAGCTACTGGAAGAGGTTTGGATATTATAGTGTTAATTTGGACCTGGTTTCCCATCTTATTTCTTTTCTCATGATGTGCAAATTTTAGGGCTTTTCAACATGGACGAGGAGGGACTTCAACACATTCATTCGAGCTTGTGAGAAATATGGTCGTGATGACATAAAGAGTATATTCTCTGAAATGGAGGGGAAAACAGAGGAGGAAGTTCAGCGGTATGCCGAAGTTTTCAAGGAAAGATACACAGAATTGAATGGTATATGCTCAAACCAAATTCCTTCCCATTTTTCTCTTTCCACCTATTTTTTCTCCTTGTTCTTTTTGTATATTAGATAAACACATAGAATGTTCTTCCAAATTTGTCCCCTAAGGGCTTCCCTGATAAGCTCACACATTCTGGCATGTGTGGTCCATTTTATCTAATCCATATGATGTCTTATTTCCTCTTATCAGATTATGACCGAGTTATTAAGAACATTGAGAAAGGTGAATCAAAGATCTCTCGGAAGGATGAGATTATGAAAGCCATTGCGAAAAAGTTGGACCGATATAAGAACCCATGGCTGGAGTTGAAAATCCAGTATGGCCAGAACAAAGGGAAGTTGTACAATGAAGAATGTGACCGCTTTCTGGTAATGCCCGTGTCACTACTCTTGCCGAATAACTGAAATGGTTAACATGATTAATGAGCTATTCCCGCTGTACAGTTATGCATGGTGCACAAACTCGGCTATGGAAACTGGGAAGAACTGAAGTCGGCCTTCCGCATGTCTCCCTTGTTCCGTTTTGATTGGTTTGTGAAGTCCAGAACTACTCAAGAGTTGTCTAGAAGATGTGACACTCTCATTCGTCTTGTGGAGAAGGAGAACCAAGAGTGCGATGAGCGCGATAGACAGGCCAGGAAAGATAAGAAGGTTGGTTAATGGTCTGCCCACTTCCTGCACTTCCAAAATGGATTTTGCTTTCGTTTTAAGCATCCTCTTGCTCTTGGTTATCCTTAACTGCCCTGAAAAGTAAATACAGTCACATTTCATGAACACGGGCTGTTTTCATGTGATTCTCGCTGATCATCCACCTTTTCTGTGACTTGCAGAATATGACATCATCAAAGCGCCCTTCCTCAAGTAGTCCAGGTTTTGAGACTCCCATCCAGAGCTCTTCCAAGAGGGGGCGCCAGGACGGTAGTACAGCCTCGGTAAGTGATTATATGCTACCTGTTCTTACATCGTCATTGGATGCTGTGATTATTCTATTAAATCAGGGACTCACCTGTTGTTGCTGTTCTTTCATTCGTCTCAGGGAAGGAGAAGGCGTCAGTGATCTAGTGTTCCCAGGGAACACACTTGGTGGTTGACAACAAAGGGAAGCCCCAGACGTGCCCTGTCATCTCATCCAGCGTGCTTGCATTTAGCTTAGTGGTTCAAAATCAAATAGAGGAGGTTACTCTTTGAGTCTGAACCAAGTCAAAAGAAAACTGTGAAGTTTGGATTCCTATCTATTAGATTTCAGTGACATGGTTATCTTGCGTGGCGATTAAACCGTTCAAACAATGTATCGTGTCTGTGTTCATGGATCAATTAGATTACTGAACTAGTTAAAGCTTTTGGTGGTCGATCATAAGTTACATGCCATTGATGGTTCATGCTTGCTTGTTGACCTGTAGTATGTGGCGTGCTTCAATGGTCCGCCACATATCTAAATATTTCCTGTAGCTTCAGTATTGACACCTCAAGGTCGAGAACAACTATTTGTTGGTCAAGACGAAAAGGATGAGAGGTGGAGTACAAGGTGTCCGTGAGCACCCCACTTTTGAACCGCCCTTTTGCTCTTCCTTAACTGTCCCATATGGTCTTTATTCCGGGTTGTTCTAGTTGTTAGGGCTGCTTTGATGGAGTTATACGAACCATTTCGTTCCTGATTCCTGTTATAATACATGATTCCCCCTTATACTGTTATGCAATTCCCCAGTTACAGATCTACTGCAATACCTGTATGTAGTACATTGTTATTTATTCATGCTAACATAATATACAAGTAAATGGGTAATGTAGTATAACCTCTATTGGTAACATTGGAGTGAATACCTTGATTACAACAGCAATAACCATGTTTGGTGGTGTATTTGATTACTTTTATTTATATCTATTGGTAATTTTGAGCAAATTGCTTGATAACATTAGTTTATTAGCATGGTTAAGTTATGTACTGATGGGCAGGATAACACTCGAGTGTGTAACTGAACTACGTTATATATGATTCAAGTGGGTAATTTAGTATATCTCTGTGGGTAACATTGGAGTAAATCTCTTGATAATAGCAACACTTTCCATGTTTGGTTCTGTAATTTATAACTTTTTGATTATATCTGTTGATAACTTTAGATCAAATTGCATGATAACATTAGTTTACTAGCATGGGTAACACTAGATTTTTCGAGATGATAACTTTAGTTTGATCTACACTATGTATGATTCAAGTAGGTAATTTAGTATATCCCTGTTGGTAACATTGGAATAAATCCCTTGATAACAGCAGCACTTGCCATGTTTTGTTAGGGTAATTGTTAACTTTTGAGCAATTTGCATGATAACATTGGTATATGAGCATGGGTAACTTATATACTGATAGCAGGATAATATTAGATTATATGTTTTTATGTAACTTATTTTATATATTTTATCATTGTAGCATTATTTCATCTCTATTGTATTTTTTTAGTATTGATTCATGTTATTAGTTCTTATTCATTTTTCTATAAACTTGTGTGTACCTTTGTATTTTTTGTGATTGTGTATCATGTTTAGTCTTATGTTTATGTTTTCATCCTTAAATTGTTCGTAGTAGTCATGATGGTGAGGAAACGGAAGGCTGCTTCTGATGTTATCGATCTTGAAGAACCACTTGCCCGTAAACGTGGAAGGAACATGGCATCTCCTTCTGCTGTTACCAGTCTTATTACATGGTTATCAAATGATCAGAAGGCAGCAATCGAAGCAATGGAGTTTGATAGTATGCTGGACATCAAGTGTTTCTCATTACATGATGCAGTTATGACCTGGTTCGCAGGTTTATATGACAAGCACGCACGTGAATTTGTTGTCCTTGGACGAGAAAGGATACCCTTTAATGAGGATACTATCTTCAGTTGTTTTGGATTGTCGCTTGGTGAAGTGCCGGTCCCATATTATTCTGATTCTGATATTCAGGGTGCCCTTACCCCTGTTATTTTTCCTAATGATGGTGGCACCCCTCTGAGAACTCGAGTTTTTGAAATCTTGAAGGATATGACTTCATATGGCGATGAATTCAAGCAAACTTATATCATGTACATTGTGTCGACATTGTTGTCACCAACCACCCAAAACCATGTTTGTCCTAAGCGCTACCCTATCATGGTTAGTTTCCGTTAATCCTTTTTTTTTAATTTCTGACTTGTGGATAACTTATGTATTTTTGTGTGGGTAAATTTTTATTTTCTATGATGATAACTTGTGTGTTAACATGGTGGTAACAATTTTGTAGTTTGAGTTGTGGTTGTGTGTAACATATATGTAAGTGTAATGTTATGTTGATATCTTCTTTTCCATTTTTTCTAATTGCAGCACAATATTGGAAATATGACCAAGTTCTAATGGTGCAAATTTTTCACTGACCAGCTGCATGAGGAGCTTTCTAAGGGAACTCACACGCATGTCGTAAGATTGATGACAAGTACGCCATGAGGGGATCCTCGAGGCGTGCGGAAGAGAGGGGTGTGAGATGTACGGTGTTTCGGGACGGTGAACACACAAGTTTACCCATGGCTTTTGTGACGGATCCTACTCCTACTAGCAATCCAGATGTCTGGCGAGCGGAATATGGGTTACAAGGGTTCGCCTGTGCGAGTTGAGGTTGTGATTGTAAGGGGGTGCCCTAAAGGCTCTCCCTAGGACGGCTTATATAGATATCCGGCCTAGGGTTTACAGGAGAGATCTATCCGGCTACGACTAAGAGTCGGTTATAGAGTACATCGTGAACTACAAGTAACACTATGGGCCTATGTCGGTAAGTCTTTTGGGCCTTCCCGTAGCCGGACTAGACTCCGTCTCTTCTCCCTGACTGGGCCACCCGTGAAGCAAAACTCTAACCTGAAGTGGACCACCCTGGTCAGTGAGGAACTGTGAGGATACCCGAAAAGTATATCCCCAACAACAGCCCCCGGAAGTCTCCAAGATCCAAAGTCGGATTCATCGTCGTCTAGCTTGATCTCCGGCTTGCAGAATCTTGAAGGGTTCCCGAAACTTCAAAACAAAAGATACGATCCGAGTCTCAAAAATAAGTCAGACCTATCAGTATATTATTCGGATTTCCAGCTTGATATTCAAACTAAGCCGGATCTTGGTCTCTGACGTCATCTGACATTGGTCATGGTCAAGTCACGTCACTGACAGACATCTCCTGTCATCACGACCGTTGGTGGGCCTGCTGTTCGTGGAACCGAGGCGCCGTTTCAATGCATGCACAGAGATCGAGGCGGCGTAATCATCGTGGGGCTTCCAGTTCTTTCCATGACGTGGCGTGTATCGTGCCATTTGCACGAATCTTGGCGCGGTTCAGTGGTTATAAGGGGTGAGGATTCCCTCTTCTCATCTTCTTCACCTATTCCCGTGTCGTTTCCTTCTCCTCCACTTCTCCCACGCGCACAGAGCTCCTTTGCCTCTAGAAATTCCCTGCACCGCCCATCCAAGGTCACCGGAGCACCGGAAAAATGGCTTCCACTTCAACTTCCGGTGCAAGAGCGACATCAGCGACGGCAGCGGCGGTGGAGAAGGAGAGCAATCGTGGGGTTTGGATCCCGTGTGTTCTCGACGACAAGAAGCTCCACGGCGTCGAAGAAGAAGGGCTCCTCCGCCCCGGCGATTGGCGGAGCGGCTTTGGCGAGGCCGTCCCCAACCCTCGCAACGGCGAGCGGGTGCATTTCGGCACCCACCTCGATAGAGGTTTCTCCTTTCCTCCCTCAGATTTCTTTTCTGAGGTGATAGACCATTATAGTGTTCAACTTCACCATCTCCCCCCAAACTCTATCTTAGAGATGAGCGCCTATGCGGCTTTGTGTGAGGGGTATCTCGGCATCAGGCCGACTCTCACTCTTTTCTGGTACTATTTCCATGTCCAGAGAAACTCCATCACCGCCGGTAATCCCTACATTACCGGTACTATTAGTCTTTCGGTTAGGCGTGAGCGCGTCTATCCTCGGATTCTAGCTAGTGAGTCGGTCAAACAATGGCCGACCACCTTTTTCTATCACAAGGACATTCCCGCTCCCGGCAAAGCTAGTGCTTTGCCGACTTTCGTTGATGGAGCCGCCACGCCTCAACCATCTTGGGACGAGGCCGCTCCGGCTCTCAGTGACGATCTGCTTCTTGCCAAGAGGCGGATTGAATATCTGATGAAGCACAAGGGCCTGAGAGGGTCCGAATTGGTCCAGAGCTAGGTGGCACGCCGGATCCAGCCTCTCTAGCACCACAGCGACCGACTGATGCATTCCATCACGGTGTCGAAAAAAGACTCCCTCCGCATCAGCTCCAAAGCTTTGAAGCCACAAGATTACATAAGCCAGATCAAATTGCTGATAAAGGAGCGGATCGAGAGAAAGATTCCGGATTTATCTCTGGACATGCATACAGCGGAAGACCCTGTAGTGCCAGTAAGCATTAACAGTAAACCCTTTTTATGTGTTTCACCTTTAAGTTATTTTGCAATACTGAGATATCATCTTCTTTTCAGCGTGCCAACCTCC
This sequence comes from Avena insularis, assembly GCA_023614405.1. NCBI lineage: Eukaryota > Viridiplantae > Streptophyta > Magnoliopsida > Poales > Poaceae > Avena > Avena insularis. Next base: position 392,568,458 of record CM042689.1, on the reverse strand, counting down.
CCGAATCGTAATTGGCTCCTATCGAGGGATATCCTCCTGAGTTTTCTCAGGAGGAGGAATTGGTCCCACTGCCGGACTTTGTGCCCAAGAAGCGCAAAGCTCCGACAGTGGCCATCGGCACAAAGGAAGTGCCAGTTGTGAAGAGGTAACTTTCCACACAACTTCCTCCTTTGTACTTTACTCGTAATTTCTTCCGAGACGTAATGTTCTTCATTCTTTTACTTTCTCAGAGCTAAGCAGCTCATCAAGGGCAAGGGGAAGGGAACTACTTCGAAGCCCCTGCGTCAGACGAAGCTATCTTTGGCTTCTCCTGCCGTGGCTCCTCCGACTCTTGCCCCTCATCCTTCTGCATCGCCGGTGATTACTCCATCCCCGGTCGTCGCAGAAGATCTGGCTCCCTCAACAGGGCCAGCGACCCTTGAGTCATAGACTGACGTCACCATGGGTGGCTTAGGTTTTGATAAGGGTGAACCCTCTTCGGGTAATGATCCCTCGGCAGAGACCTTCGCCGAAAATGTACCGAACAATCCGGGACTTGCCAAATTTGGCTTGTCTTGGAAATCTGCGGAGGAAATCCAGCGGCAGGCTCGGCAATGCCTGGAAAGCCGCAATCTCTCTGCCGAAGAAGAAGCACAAGAAGCAGAGGACATCAAGTACTCCGATCTTCTCGAACAAGTTCGCCTTCGTGACGAGGGACTAAGAGCTGGTGTGCTTCCACCACCTCCTGTTATTCCACTCACCCTGGCCGAGAAGGTTACTACTGAGGTGAACATGTGCCTGAGTAAGCTCACACATGAACATCATGTAAGTTGGAATTCCAACTCACGTTTTTCTTTATTGTACTTTATATCATATCCTCTAGCCCCCAAGCATGAAGTTGGATAAACAATCCGGGTTTATGCCTCAATAGGATGCCAAAGAATGAACTAGTGTAGCCCCCAAGGCTCGTGCTAATATTAGCTACAATATTAGCCCGAGTCTTTAGTAGACTTCTGACTCTGGGTATTCTGACTTACAGAAAGTTAATTCATATAACCAGGATTTGTTGAAGAATGTCTGCAATAAGCGGAGAGAGATCAAAGCTCTCTGACTTAAAAATGCTGAGCTTAAAGTTTCCAAGGATGAGGCCGAAGGTAAACATTCCGAGACTCAAACCTTGTCTTGCGTTTTCATAGTCGAATATTTTTGCTAAACTGTTGTTCTTATTAACTTACAACACTGATAAAGCAGTCATGTGCTATGATCGAAGAGGCCGAGAATCTAAAGACCTTGGTGGTGGAAAACAAGGATCTCCGCCGAGAGCTAGACCAGCTTAAGGCGGATCATGAGAAGAGCATTGCTCAAGTTCTCGAATCCTCCTCCATGGCCACCGTGGAGCGTGATCGCAAGATTGCACTCCACGAGCAGAAAATCTCGGATCTCAACGACGAGCTTTTCAGAGAGAAGGATCTTTCCGAGGCGCTACGGGCTAAACTGCGGAGTCTTCGTGAAGAGAAAACCAAAGTTGATGACGTCATCTTTGGTATGTTTCCATCTTTCTGACTTGTTTATATTCTTCGACTCTTTCAATGTTAGATTTATTTAACCGTTTTGCGTTATACGCATAGGTCCTCTAAACTTGACGGACTCCACTTCTACCGAGCCCCGCACCCACCGGCTTACCCAAGTCGGTGATTTGCTTCATGACTTCCGCCAATCCATTGAGGATATTGGCGAAGCTCTCAAGGTTCTGGACATGCATAGCATGTCCGACTTTCAAGTGCGGGACAAGGCAAAGGAGATGTCGCAGCTTGTCTGGTACTGGAACATGTCCTACGCGCGATCCGTAGCGCAGAACGCTCTCACAATGGTCATGAGCCACCATGGAAGCATGGAAATCTGGCAAGTGACCAGAGGGTACTGTAAGGTGGACGAAGATAGACAGGAGCAAGACATCAAGGCCATCATGGACTCCTGCGCTGAATATGGGTGTCATGTAGCTGATTTGACCAACTATGACACTCCCTTCTTCACCCACGTGGACACACCGCCTCTGCCTTCCGAAGAAGCAACCGAAGTTTCCGACGATGAACAAACCATATCGGATTTGGACATCTCGGATCATTATCAGGGTGCGGCTGATGTATCCAGCGAGCCGGCAGCTCCTACCTCTCCTCCTGCATCATAAGTTATCAAGAAAAAACAGATGTGTTATTCCGAAAACATTATGGGTCTATAAATATTTAGTATGATACTTTTGCTAGTGCTAAGTTTTAATCTATTCAGCACTTTTGGTTTAAATTTTTGTGTGCTTGAAATGTTTGCATAAGCACTTGTACTTTTTTTTCTGTACTTATCATTTATCTGGCTTTCCGCCTCATCCCTTTCGTGAGCCGACTAAACTTTCAGCACGGAAACTTTGCCGAGCAACGGATCTCAATTGCTAAACCACTTTAAACTCGGAAACAAAGTCGGCTTCCAGTACCAACAATTCACTACTCGGAAAATACCCGCATCCGGCAATCAGACAAATAACTAAAGTATAGACTAGAAACTTTAGAATTATACCCGAGGGTAGCAATTTTAGAATCGGAAATCTAAACCAGAACGAACATGAGCATAAAGTACTTTCAAGTATTCTGGGATTTTCGACTGTGACATGATCATTCAGAAATAAAATGGTAAAAACTTCTTAGAAAAAATTTGAGGCAACCAAAACTTTTATTTCTCACAGAACATGTACACATATATGATTACAAAGAAGGATAAACTAAGAATAAAAGAGATGTAGCTGAGCAATATTCCATGGTCTGTCTAACTCATCCGGATTTGTACTGCCTCCAGCTCTCTTTCGCTTCTTAGTAGCAGGTCTTTCTTTGACTGGCCTCATATCAGTTACGTAGTATGAACCATTGTGTAATACTCGACTAACTAAAAATGGCCCTTCCCATACTAGGGAAAGTTTGTGATTTCTTTGTTGCACAAGCCGAAGAACCAAATCACCTTTATTGAAAGATCTGTTTCTGACTCTCTGGCTATGATACTTGCGTAACTTCTGCTGATAGGCTGTTGATCTCATTTTAGCAACGACACGAAATTCTTCAACTAAGTCGAGATCATTTTGTCGAGAAATCTCGGCATTCTCTTCGATATACGCGGCCACTCTAGGAGAAGTGTTAATCAAACCATTTGCTCTTTCGACTTGTTCATTAGCCTGTGGATGTGCCACTGATGCAATCAAGCCGGATATTTTGTTCGTTGCAGAATTCGGCCAGTTCTCCCATAGAGAAATTACTCTCGTTGTCCGTGATAATACTATGCGGATAAACATACCGAATTATAACATCGCCGACAAATCTTTTGGCTATTTCTCCATCACAACTAGTGACGGGTTTAGCCTCAATCCATTTGGTGAACTTATCCACCATCACTAAGAGATGAGTAAATCCACTTGGAGCCCGTTTAAACAGTCCTACCATGTCAAGCCCCTAGACCACGAAAGGCCATGTTATAGGTATTGTTCACAGCTGATCAGCCGGAACGTGAGCTTGTTTGGCGTACTTTTGGCAGCCTTTGCACGTCTTGACCAGCCGTTCGGCATCTGCCTTGGCTGTAAGCTAGAAAAAACCGTGTCGGAAAGCTTTTGCCACTAAAGATTTGGCTGCAGCATGGTGACCACACTCGCCTTCATGGATTTCTCTTAAGATGTCCACTCCTTCTTCTAGAGATACGCATCGCTGAAAGACCCCAGATACACTCTACTTATAGAGCTCACCATTAACTACAGTATAGGCTTTCGCTCGTCGGATAATCTGCTGGCTCAGAACTTTGTCTTCGGGTAATTTGCCGTCTACCAAATAGTCAAGGTAGGGTTGAGTCCAGCTGGGAATTACAGCCAGAACTGCTATTAAAGGTGAGTCGGATTTGGTCGGATATTCCTCGTCCACTCCTTTTATTGAAGGAACTTTGAGGTGCTCCAAAAAAGCGCCATCCGGGACCTCTTTCCGTGTAGAGCCTATTCGAGATAATGCATCTACTTCCTCATTTTCTGCTTGAGGGATGTGTTGAACCTCAAACCCTTTGAACGATTTAGATAAATCATCCATGACACCTTTGTTGGGTCCGCAGCATAGAAAACAAAATTTTTCCTACGATGAGAACTATACGCCAAGATCTATCTACTAGATACAGAGCAACGGGTGGACATACATCCATGGAGAACTTACCCTCGAAGACAACGAGTTTTGTTAACGAGTAGGAACTCGTGGTTGATGTAGTCGTACGCTTGCCGATCTCAAGATCGTGTGGAAGTCCGAGCGTCGCAAATCAGCAGCGCATCCGTCCTCGCACACATGTTCAAGCCACCGGACAACCTCCACCTCCTCGCTCTAGCGAATCAGCGAAGCGAACTCCTTCTGCACGCAAGGCCACCAGGAACATGTATCTCGCTAATCCGAGACCATGGGGGAATATCTAGAGGGGGAGAGAGATCCTTCAAGAGGAGGTGTGGTTTGTGAGAGGGGAGAGGGGGGCTTTATATAGGAGCGAGGGAGACCCCTCCCCTCCTTCATTCATGTGGTGAACCTCCACTCACATAAACATGGCCTCCACCCAAAATCCCACTCACATGTATTTAATTTCCACCAAATTAAATGCATCTCTCAATTAATAAAACTCTTTTATTTATTTTATTCAGAATTTTGTTAATTAATTTAATTAACAAACATTCACATAAAACCCCTTGCAACATTTCAATATCACATGCAGAACCACTTTCTGCAATTTCACCCGAAACAATTCCTGTTTCTATCGAAACATTTCCTTCGCTTTGCAAACCTTTTGTCTGGAACATATGTGCTCCTAAATGGTGTCCGGCAACCCTTAAGTGTGTCACCCTATGGTTCGCGAATAATGCAGACATGATTGAGACTCCTCTTAGATCAATAATCAGAAGCGGGACCTAGAGATCCATACTGACTCCTGCATATTCAATGATGACTTCTGTGATCGTGAGAACCTTTAACGTCAGCAATTTAATCCCTTTGTCTCATGATATAATACATGTCCGAGATTCGATCATCGGTATCCAAATACCTAGTTTGATCTCGTTACCGACATGCACTCTTTTCTCGTTCCCGTGATATAACATTCTAGTGATCACATCACTTGCTTGCAAGCTATCTTAATGTGATATCACCGAGAGGGCCCAGAGTATATCTATCCATCATCGGGATTGACAAATTCCACTCTTGATCCATGAGCCTCAACATAACACCTTCATAGCACTGAACCCACCTTTATGGTCACCCTGTTACGGTGTGACGTTTGATGTTATCAAGATACTCTTCTGGTGTTAGCAATTAACATGATCTCATGGTCTAAGGACTAAGACTACTTTGTATGATGTTATAGAAATATAAACATAATGACTTGATCGTAATGCTATACTTCGGATGAATGTTCATCACATCATTTCACAAATGCTGTGACCTTGTTATTAACAACATCCAATGTCCATGATCAGGAAACTTTGATCATCTTGTTAATCAACAAGCTAGTCTAAAAGAGAGGCATAACTAGGAACCCTTTTGTTTATTAAACACACATGTATTGATGTTTCCTATCAATACAATTATAGCATGCAGAATAAACATCTATCATATACAAGGAATACATAATAACAACTTTATTATTGCCTCTCAGGGCATATTTCCTTCAGTCTCCCACTTGCACTAGAGACAATAATCTAGTTTATATAGTGATAAATCTAACAACCATGGAGTTCTGGTGTTGATCATGTTTTGCCCTAGGGAGTACTTTAGTCAATGGATCTGCTACATTCAGGTCCATGTGCACTTTACAAATCTTTATGTCTCCATCCTTGACATGCTCGCGGATGGAGTGAAACCAGCGCTTAATATGCTTGGAATTCTTGTGATACCTTGGTTCCTTGGCGTTGGCTATGGCTCCATTATTGTCACAATAGATCACCATTGGGTCCAACGCACTAGGAACCACACCTAGTTCCGTTATGAACTCCTTGATCCAAACCGCTTCCTGTGCTGCTTCTAAAGCAGCAACATATTCTGCCTCCGTCGTTGATCCAGCCACTACAGGTTGTTTGGAGCTCCTCCAACTAACTGCTGCTCTGTTCAAGAGAAATACGTATCCGGATTGAGACTTAGAGTCATCCGGATCAGTGTCAAAGCTAGCTTCGACATAACACTTAGCGACTAGCTTTTCTTCACCTCCGTATACAAGAAACATATCCTTAGTTCTTCTCAAGTACTTAAGGATATTCTTGACCATATCTGATGTTTGAACTGGATCAGATTGGTACCTACTAGTCAAACTAATAGCATGTGCCACATCCGGTCTTGTACATAGCATGGCATACATTATAGAGCCTATGGCTGAGGCATAGGGGATCTTATCCATTATCTCTCTTTCTTCCGCCGTAGCCGGACTTTGAGTCTTACTCAATGTCTTGCCTTGCAACATAGGTAAGTACCCCTTCTTACTTCCGTCCATATTAAACTTCTTTAATATCTTATCAAGGTATGTACTCTGCGATAGCGCAATTAGGCGTCTTGATCTATCTCTATAGATTTTAATGCCTAATATATATGAAGCTTCACCAAGGTCCTTCATCGAAAATTTGCTGTTTAGATAACTTTTAACACTGTTTAAAAGATCTATATCATTTCCAATCAATAATATGTCATCCACATATAATATCAGAAATGCCACATTGCTCCCACTCACTTTCTTGTAAATACAAGCCTCTCCATAAGTTTGGACAAATCCAAACTCTTTGATCACCTCATCAAAGTGGAGATTCCAACTTTGTGATGCTTGCTTCAGTCCATAGATGGATCGCTAAAGTTTGCACACCTTATGAGCATCCTTAGGATCGACAAAACCCTTAGGTTGTATCATATACAACTCTTCTTCAATATTACCATTGAGGAACGCAGTTTTGACATCCATCTGCCATATTTCATAATCGCAATATGCAGCAATTGCTAACATAATCCTAACCGACTTAAGCATCACTACGGGAGAGAATGTCTCATCGTAGTCAACTCCTTGAATTTGTCGAAACCCCTTTGCGACAAGTCGAGCCTTATAGATGGTTACATTACCATCAGCATCAGTTTTTCTTTTGAAAATCCATTTATTTTCAACGGCCTTTCGATCGTGAGGTAAGTCCACTAAGGTCCAAACCTGGTTTTCGTACATGGATTCCATCTCGGATTTCATGGCTTCTAGCCATTTGTTGGAATCAGGGCTCATCATTGCTTCTTCATACGTCGCAGGGTCATTTATTTCATCAATCATGAAATTCATAACAGGATTGCCGTACAGTTTAGGAGCTGCACGTGTCCTGCTTGACCTGCGAGGTTCGGTAGTGTCCTCTTTCGGAGTTTCATGATCAATATCATTAGCTTTCCCTTCATTAGGTGAAGTCAACTCCGAAACAACTTCCGGTGCTGCGCTACTCACCATTTCATGAAGAGAAGGTTCAATAACCTCTTCAAGTTCTACCTTCCGACTACTCACACCTTTCACGAGAAACTCCTTCTCAAGAAAGGATCCATTCTTGGCAACAAAGACCTTGCCCTCGGATCTGTGATAGAAGGTATACCCAATCGTTTCCTTACGGTATCCTATGAAGACACATTTTTCCGCTTTGGGTTCGAGTTTATCCGGTTGAAGTTTCTTCACATAAACATCGCATCCCCAAACTTTAAGAAATGACAGCTTAGGTTTGTTTCCAAACCATAATTCATACGGTGTCTTTTCAATGGATTTAGATGGTGCCCTATTTAAAGTGAATGCAGCGGTTTCAAAGCATAACCCCAAAATGACAAGGTGTAAGTCAAGGAGACATCATAGATCGAACCATATCCAATAAAGTACGATTACGACGTTCTGACACACCATTACGTTGTGGTGTTCCGGCAGGCGTGAGTTGTGAAACTATCCCACAGTCTTTCATATGTGTGCTAAACTCGTAACTAAGATACTCTCCTCCATAGTCGGACCATAGAAATTTGATCTTTCTGTTACGATGATTTTCCACTTCATTCTGAAATTCTTTGAACCATTCAAAGGTTTCAGACTTATGTTTCATCAAATAGATATACCCGTATCTACTCAAATCATCCGTGAAAGTAACAAAATAACAATATCCACCTCGCGCCGACACACTCATTGGTCCACTCACATCAGTATGTATGATTTCCAATAAATCTGTCGCCCGTTCCATTGAACCGGAAAACGGCGTTCTAGTCATCTTGCCCATAAGGCATGGCTCACATGTATCAAATGATTCAAAATCAAGTGATTCCAAAAGTCCATCAGAATGGAGTTTCTTCATGCGTTTAACGCCAATATGACCTAGACATCAGTGCCACATATATGCAGATATATCATTATCAAGTTTAATCCTTTTAGCATCAATATTATGAATATGCGTAATACTACTATCGAGATCCAACAGAAATAAACCATTCAACACAGGTGCATGACCATAAAAGATATTATTCATATAAATCGAACAACCATTGTTTTCAGACTTAAACGAATAACCACTTTGCATCAAACATGATCCGGATACAATGTTCATGCTCAGTGCAGACACCAAATAACAATTATTCAGGTTTATAACTAATCCCGACGACATATGGAGAGGCAGCGTTCCGACGGCGATCACATCAACTCTTGATCCATTGCCGACCCGCATCGTGACCTCATCCCTTGCTAGTCGTCGCTTGTTCCACAACCCCTGAACCGAGTTACATATATTAGCAACCGATCCCGTATCAAATAACTAGGTGCTACTGCGAGTACTAGTCAAGTACACATCAATAACATGTATATCACATATACCTTTGTTTTCCTTGCCGGCCTTCTTGTCCGCCAAATACTTGGGGCAGTTGCGCTTCCAATGGCCAGTCCCCTTGCAATAGTAGCACTCGGTGTCAGACTTAGGGCCAGCTCGGGGTTTCTTTTCAGGCATGGCAATAGATTTGCCACCCTTCTTTCCCTTCTGCTTGCCTTTCTTGTCCTTCTTGAAACCGGTGGTCTTATTGATCATCAACACTTGATGTTCGTTCCTAATCTCCACTTCTGCAGTCTTAAGCATTGACAGAAGCTCGGGAAGAGACTTCTTAATGCCCTGCATATTATAGTTCATCACGAAGCTCTTGTAGCTAGGTGGCAGAGATTGGAGAACACGATGTATGCCTAAGTCAATGGGAATCGTTATTCCCAAGGACACAAGCTTATTGGCGTACCCAGACATTTTGTGTACGTGCTCACTAGCGGAGCTGTTCTCTTCCATCATGCAGCTAAAGAACTTTTCAGAAGCATTATAACTCTCTATGGCAGCATGGGTATCGAAAATCATTTTCAATTCTCCCATGGTATCAAAGGCATTGCCATTTTCGAAACGTTTTCGAAGTTTTGGCTCTACCCCATACAGTATGCCGCAATGAACTAAGTTGTGGTCCTCCTGACGAGTTATATAGACGTTCTTTTCCTCGTCAGGCATCAGAGCTGGTGGGGCCTAGCGGCACCTCTAGCACATATTGCTTTTGTGCAGTAGTGAGGAGAATCCTCAAATTCATAGCCCAGTTGGTGAAGTTGCTACCATTCGCAGCAAGCTTCTCTTTCTCCATGAACACATTGAAATTAAAAGCAGGTGGTGCCATCTACAACAGAATTTGTAAAATATATTTAGACTAAGTTTATGATAGATTGAGTTCAACTAATCCAAATTACTAATGAACTCCCACTCAAAAACGACATCCCTCGTGTCCTTTTGGTGATTACATGAACCAAATCCACTACACCAAGTCCGATCATCACGTGAGTCGGTGTAGCTTCAAAGGCGAGCATCTATATGGGCATCATATCAACTATATGACTCATGCTTAACCTTTCGGTCCGTGTTCCGAGGCCATGTCTGTACATGCTAGGCACGTTAAGTAAGAACCTTAGTATTCGCGTGTGTAAAACTGTCTTACACCCGTTGTATGAAAGCGTAGAGTCGAGAACACCCGATCATCACGTGATGCCTCAAAACACGATCCACAAAACGGTGCATACTTAAGGAAGGACACATTTTATCTTGATATCTAAATGAGGGATCATCTTATAATGCTACCAAAAGCGCGAAACTAGCAATATAAGATGCTAACATCTAATGTGTGAAGTGAGGTGATATGGTCCATGCATTTGATCTCTATCATTTGCATCGTGGTATGATCTCTATCATTCCTTTGTGTGTAAGGCCAAGGTCTATGGAACTTACACGTTAAGTGAGTTGTAAGAGTATCTATCATACATCTACTTACAATAATACCATATCAAGACACTAGCCCAGCAACGATCTAAACTAGACGCCTCTAATTTATCAATTGCAAGTTTTGCGTGGCTTAGGGCTTTCGGAGATAGAACCGGTCTAACCTACGAACATGAACCACAACGAGGATAACCAAGTTATTAGCAACTCGTTGTAAATCAGATATTGACTATAGTAGGAGAGACAGACACCCGCTAGCCACTTATGCAAAACTAGTTGCATGTCAGTCGTGGAACCGGTCTCATGTACGATGAGATGTAAGGTTGGTCCGGGCCGCTTCATCCCACTATGCCACCAATATCCAAAGTACATAGAAGATGTAATAACATGATCATCATCGCCCACATATAAACATGTGTACTACCCATGCAAAGCACCTACGCATAGATCAGGCTCTGATACCACTGTTGGGTCCGTAGCATAGAAAACAAAAATTTTCCTACGATGAGAACTATACGCCAAGATCTATCTACTAGATACAGAGCAACGGGTGGACATACATCCATGGAGAACTTACCCTCAAAGACAACAAGTTTTGTTAACGAGTAGGAACTCGTGGTTGATGTAGTCGTACGCTTGCCGATCTCAAGATCGTGTGGAAGTTTGAGCGCCGCAAATCAGCAGCGCATCCGTCCTCGCACACACGTTCAAGCCACCGGACATCCTCCACCTCCTCGCTCCAGCGAATCAGCGGAAGCAGCAAATCCTTCCAGACGCAAGGACACCGAGAACATGTATCTCGCTAATCTGAGACCATGGGGGAATATCTAGAGGGGGAGAGAGATCCTTCACGAGGAGGTGTGGTTTGTGAGAGGGGAGAGGGGGGCTTTATATAGGAGGGAGGGAGACCCCTCCCCTCCCATAGCCGGCGCATGAGGGGGGGGGGGACTCTTCCCCTCCTCCATTCACGTGGTGAACCTCCACTCACATAAACATGGCCTCCACCCAAAATCCCACTCACATGTATTTAATTTCCACCAAATTAAATGCAACTCTCAATTAATAAAACTCTTTTATTTATTTTATTCAGAATTTTGTTAATTACTTTAATTAACAAACATTCACATAAAACCCCTTGCAACATTTCAATATCACATGCAGAACCACTTTCTGCAATTTCACTCGAAACAATTCCGGTTTCTATCGAAACAATTCCTGTTTCTATCGAAACATTTCCTGCGCTTTGCAAACCTTTTGTTTGGAACATATGTGCTCCTAAATGGTGTCTGGCAACCCTTAAGTGTGTCACCCTACGGTTCGCGAATAATGCAGAGATGATTGAGACTCCTCTCAGATCAATAATCAGAAGCGGGACCTGGAGATCCATACTGACTCATGCATATTCAACGATGACTTCTGTGATCGTGAGAACCTTTAACGTCAGCAATTTAATCCCTTTGTATCATGATATAATACATGTCCGAGATTCGATCACCGGTATCCAAATACCTAGTTTGATCTCGTTATCGACATGCACTCTTTTCTTGTTCCCGTGATATAACATTCTAGTGATCACATCACTTGCTTGCAAGCTATCTTAATGTGATATCACCGAGAGGGCCCAGAGTATATCTATCCGTCATCGGGATTGACAAATTCCACTCTTGATCCATGAGCCTCAACATAACACCTTCATAGCACTGAACCCACCTTTATGGTCACCCTGTTACGGTGTGACGTTTGATGTTATCAAGATACTCTTCCGGTGTTAGCAATTAACATGATCTCATGGTCTAAGGACTAAGACTACTTTGTATGATGTTATAGCAATATAAACATAATGACTTGATCGTAATGCTATACTTCGGATGAATGTTCATCACATCATTTCACAAATGCTGTGACCTTGTTATTAACAACATCCAATGTCCATGATCAGGAAACTTTGATCATCTTGTTAATCAACAAGCTAGTCTATAAGAGAGGCATAACTAGGAACCCTTTTGTTTATTAAACACACATGTATTGATGTTTCCTATCAATACAATTATAGCATGCAAAATAAACATCTATCATATACAAGGAATACATAATAACAACTTTATTATTGCCTCTCAGGGCATATTTCCTTCAACCTTTATATGCTGCCATGTGTTTATTTGCATTACAAATATTCGACACTTGCTGAGCAACAAGATCCGAATCTCCGTAACACATCAGACGTCGGATGCCAATATCCTTAGCAATCCGGATTCCATGCAGCAGTGCTTCATACTCGGCAATATTATTTATCGCTGTGAAGTGGATCTGCAACACGTATAAAAGTTTATATCCTTGGGGTGATTTGAGCACCATGCCAGCCCCCGAGCCCCCGCGAGCCTTAGACCCATCAAAATATAGGGTCCAATATTCCGGCTCAGGTAGGGTCATATTCTCCTTCGTCTCTGTCCAATCAGCAACAAAGTCAACAAAGATTTGGGATTTGATTGCTGTCCGAGGTTTGTACTCAATATCGAAAGCTGAGAGCTCTATGCCCCATTTGGCGACGCGTCCTATGGCGTCACTGTTGGTGATTATATCTCTCATGGGAGCTATGCTCACCACGGTAATTGGATGCTCCTGAAAATAGTGCCGAAACTTACGAGATGCCAAGAACACACCATAAGCTAGCTTTTGATAGTGCGGATATCGCTGTTTCGATTCTGTTAAGACCTTGCTGAGAAAGTAAGTTGGACGCTGCACCAAGTGTTCCTGATTTTCCTCCGGTCTCTCCACTACCATGACGATACTGACAACTTTGTTTGTCACAGCAAGATAGAGCAACATCGGTTCCTATGGTTCCGGTGCAGCAAGGATAGGAGCAGATGAGAGTACTTTTTTCAGGTCTTGTAGTGCAACTTCAGCTTCGTCAGTCCACACAAAATCCTTGGTATTTTTCAGGAGTTTGTATAATGGTGCGGCTCTTTCACCGAGCCGGTTTACAAACCGACTGACTGCAGCAATGCAACCAGTTAGTCTTTGTACGTCCTTCAGGCGAGTTGGCCTGGAAATATTGAGTATAGCCTTGATTTTGTCTTGGTTCACCTCTATGCCTCTCTGAGACACGATAAAACCTAACAATTTTCCGGCTGGGATTCCAAAGAAGCATTTCTTCGGATTAAGCATTATGTTCTACTTTCGTAGATTGGTGAATGTTTCCTCCAAGTCGGAAATCAATGTTTCCTTCTTTTTGGACATCACCGCAATATCATCCACATATGCATGTACATTGCGTCCGATTTGATCGTGGAGGCAACGCTGCATTGCGCGTTGGTACGTAGCTCCTGCGTTCTTCAGCCCAAAGGGCATCGTAACAAAATAGAAGGTTCCGAAGGGGGTTATGAATGAAGTTTTGACTTCGTCAGATTCCTTCATCCGGATTTGGTGATAACCGGAATATGCATCGAGAAAACAGAGGAGTTCCGAGCCTGCCGTAGAATTGATAACTTGATCAATCCTAGGCAGAGCGAACGGATCTTTGGGGCAAGCCTTGTTCAAGGCAGTATAATCAACACACATCCTTAAATCAGTGGTGTCCTTTTTAGGGACCATTACAGGATTGGCCGACCACTCAGTGTGGATGACCTCTTCTATGAATCTGGCTAACTCGAGCCATGCTAGTTCCTTAGCTATTGCCTTATGCTTTTCATCGCCGAAACGTCATAAGGAATGTTTGACGGGTTTAGCGTTCGGGTTTACATTTAAAGAGTGCTCGGCAAGTTCCCTAGGTACTCCGGTCATGTCAGATGGCTGCCATGCAAAGATATCTTGATTTGCTTTGAGGAACTTGACGAGCGTGATTTCCTATGTGCTATCTAGGCCTATGCCTATCTGGGTCACCTTGGAGGGGTCATCATCCTTCAATGGCATCTTCTTCGTCTCTTCTGATGCCTTGAACTCTGGATTCGGCTTTGTCACCTCCTTCGTTGCGGGCATATCTGACGGATCTATGCTCTTCTTGATCTCCTGGTACTCCTGGGCATGCAACACGTCTTCAGCAAAGGCGGCATTTCCATCCTCGCACTCTCGCGCTTTCTTCGGGTCTCCCTTGATGGTGATCACGCCGTTGGGACCTGGAATTTTCATCATATTGTAAACGAGCCATAAAAGCCTAGTAAGCCGGACGTCCGAATATAGCCTGGTACACGCTCTTGAACGGGACCACTTCGAAAGAAAGTGCCTCCGTCTGATAGTTCTTTGGAGTTCCAAAGGTAACATCCAAAGTGATTTCTCCTAGGGAATTTGCTTTTCTTCCTGGGACAACCCCGTGAAAGATCACAGAGCTGTGGTTTAGCTGGGTCTCCAAGATCTTCATCCGGCGTAGTGTTTCGACATACAGAATATTAATACTGCTACTACCGTCCATGAGAGTCTTGGAGAAACCATAACCGTTAATAAGTGGATTGACGATTAAGGTGTATTTTCCTCGCCTGTGCAACTTAGGCGGATGATCAGCACGGTCAAATGTGATTGGCACTTCTGACCAGTCCAAGAATTGGGGGACAGCCGAAACTGTTGCATTGAGCTCATGTAGAACTGCTTTTTTGACCTTTGCTGGTTGAGATCCGAGGAAGGTGACATAAGTGTCTTTCTTGGTCAGAAATTTTTTCTTCCCTTCCGGCTTGGGATTTGAAGCATCAACTTCCTCCATGTCGGAATCTTCCTTGGTCTCTTTATCTTTTTCGGGATTCTTCTTTCCCTTCTTCCGCTTAGCCCTGTAGCCAGCGGTATCATCTCTCTTAATGTCGTCATTGAAATGACACTCGACGTTTGTGTGGGACGAGCCCCCATTGGCGTCTAGGTGATTCACACATGGGTTATTGGAAATGTCGGCCCAAGAGTAGGTTTTTCCGGGTTGCTGGTCTCCTCTACCTTGGACTCTTGACATCCCACCACCGCGTCCGTGGCCACCGCCACGTCCTCCCAAAAGTAGCAGTGACCACTGCTGTTTCTGCGTTGGGTTTTTCTTCTGAGGTATTCTTGCGCTTCTGATCTTGTTGCTTTGGTTGTTTTGCCGACTGTGGCACAACTAAGACATTAAGTAATCCCTCTGTGTCGTCAGCATCTGCATACTTGCTCGCTGTTTCTATAATCTCTCGCAAATCAGTGACTTTGTCACACTTCAAGCGATGACGTAGTAAACCAATTGGGAGACCTATAATGAAAGCTTCAATCGTAGTTTGGTCATTTACTCCTTCACAGGAGTTCTTGGTGTCGATCCATCGTCCGAGATAATCCCGACAAGTTTCTCCGGCTTTCTGGGTGCAATGCTGTAGGTCTCCGACGGTACAGGGCCTCTGGTATGTGCCTTCGAAATTCCGAAAGAATGCACTTTGCATGTCATACCAGTTGTGGATGGTGTTCTCTGGAAGTTCATTGAGCCATGATCGTGCCGTCTTCCGTAACATAAGTGGGAGATATCGGGTTGCGACCAGGCTGTTTCCGCCTTTGGCGATGCAGCAAGCTTGGAAAAAATCCTGGAGCCAAGTATCTGGCCGAGCTATGCCGTCGTAGGCTTGAATATGTCTTGAGATAGCAAATCCTTCCGGGAATTTTGTAGCCCTTATCCGTGGTCCGAAGCACTTTGGGCCCACGTATATATCATCATTTTCATAGCGTCACGCCTCTATTTAGAGTTGATCCTGTGCCTTGCGTCATTTGGGGATAAAGGTCATCCCGTGTGACGGCTATGGCTGCGGTGCCTTGGAGCCGGACTTCGGCTTCTGCCACCACGACGCCCTCCTTGGCCTCCTTGGGAGCCATTGTGATGGCTACTTGGTGGAGAGGGTGGAGCAACTGGGTTATTTTCGGCTGATCGTCGGCCTCCGTCCGGAGTGTCATTATTCCGGTTCCGGGGAGGGTCTTCATTGTGACGAGCCCCCTGCCGGCTTGACTCGGCACGGTGTCCGTCGTTCCTTCGCCCGTCATTCGGACGGCTTGCATGTCTAGGAGGTGGCATTCTTTGTCAGTCCTCCCCCTGACATTTCTCTTTATCCTCTTCCCTGCGGTCCTTCGACTCTCGCCGGGAGGATTCCTCGGATTCAGCGTAGCAATTGCCTCTTGCTCCGCAATTGGGTTAACGTTACGCCAGTCATGCGCAGCTTTGTGGTGCTATCCTGAAGATCCGGTTCTTGAGTAGTTGTCTTCCCGACGGTCGGAGCGATGGTGCTGTTCCGGAACACGTTGGGGTCTTACGTCAGCCCATGTCGGATCTGTGCGACATTGGTCAGAATCGGAGACCAGTTTTTGACTTCCGGACAGGGCGACCATTTGCTGCTCCAGTCCATTGTTGAGTAGTTTGATGCCCAACCGGATCTACTTCGGGCCTGGATTAGCTGATAGGATTTCTCAAGCCGCAACACTATTCTGTACTGTGTTGGATACACCCAATCCCCGTTGCTATCATGTCGAGGCATCCAAGTTCTCCTCCGAAAAGGACTTTGTGAATCCGCGGGAATTGGTCGTCATGAGTATGATGTTTCCTGGTCTTCTGATGTTGCCTGGAGTTGTACTTCTCCGCAGTTGCCATGTGTTTCTTTTCCTCCTCAATGTTTTTGGCTTCATCGAGGAGTACTTGGCGACGCGCTTCTAGGGCCTGTGCCCTCTCGTCCAGCTCTTCAGCAGTAAGTTCTGCAGCTGTAGGAATAGGTGTGGTTAATGCACCATCGATGAGTTTGCGTGCACCTTCAGTGATCACGTGTCCATCCACCGACTCTTCTTTGGGCTCGTCTAGGATAAGTGCTCCATCCGAGTCTTCTTCATAGTCCTCGGAAATCACCTCCTCTGCCAGAGGGTCTTTTGCCGGAGTCTTGTTCTTCTTGTTCTTCTTCTTTGCCTTCTTGGCAGCGCCGGTAGCAAAGACGGCTTTGGGTCCATTTCCTAGAGTCAAGCTCTGATCGGTACTTTCGGACATCTGGACCTCAGGATTATCTCCGATTTCCATCTCATCCTGCGTTTTGGGAGAGTTTTCCCCAGATCCTTCATCCATGGCTTCTTCTTCCTCTGCAGCTTTGGAGTTATACTCCTCTTCGTATTCCGCGGAGAACTTTCGCAAATCTGCTGACATCATCGAATCATCCGAGGATGCGGGTACGTCGGCGTTTGTTCTGATCGCCTCCACCACAGAGTCGGTGTTGTCTCCAGCATCAGTAGAGCCGGATCCGGATCCCACATATCCGACAAAGTGCAACGTGTGCCTCCTGAGATAGTTGCAGCTCTCGTGATCGGCCTCCTCAAAACTCCTGATGGTCTCGAGAATATTGTCTATGCTTGCATCTTGCATCATCATGCGTCTTAGCGTGTATCTCAGGAAAGGCCTGTCTGTCCCAGCGTCATCATAGCTGGAACCAGTGTTGTTGCTATGCTCCTCCTGGATTTCAACCTCGGCGGGTGGGTCGATCCGGGATTCGGTCTCTCCAAGGAGATCCACTCTAGATTCAACTTGGACCGCCAGGTCTGCTTTAGGCTTTGATTCCTCCACTATCTCCGTGATTGGTGCGGGCTGGGTGGGATTAGGGTTTTTTGAGATCCGGAACTCTGCCGCCTCCGCGGACAAAGGGGACCCAGAAGTTTCTTCTGCCTCTATCATCACCGCTAGGGTGGGTGGGGCAGGTTCAGCGGAATCGATGTAAACATCGATCTCGCCAAAAGACATGATGGTGTAGGTAGTCACAACCTCCCTAGCTGGAATCCAGGTCTCGTCGAGAACGATGAGAGGGACTTCGCTGGCGAAGAGGATGCGACCGATGACGATAGTATCGCCAATTCTAATTCTTGCAGATTCCGCTCGGAACGCAGATCCGAAGCTCACTTACCCCATGATAGGCGCCAACTGTCGTCGGATTGATGACAAGTACGCCATGAGGGGGTCCTCGAGGTGTGCGGAAGAGAGGGGTGTGAGACGTATGGTGTTCCGAGATGGTGAGCACACAAGTTTACCCAGGTTCGAATCCGCCGGATTTGGACGAATCCTACTCCTGCTAGCAATCTAGTAATACAACAGAGCCGGAATATGGGTTACAAGGGTTCGCTTGTGCGAGTTGAGGTTGTGATTGTAAGGGGGTGCCCTAAAGGCTCTCCCTAGGACGACTTATATAGATATCCGGCCTAGGGTTTACAGGAGAGATCTATCTGGCTACGACTAAGAGTCGGTTACAGAGTGCATCTTGAACTACAAGTAACACTATGGGCCTATGTCAGTAAGTCTTCTGGGCCTTCTCGTAGCCGGACTGGACTCCGTCTCTTCTCCCTGACTGGGCCGCCCGTGAAGCAAAGCTCTAACCCGAAGTGGGCCACCCTGGTCAGTGAGGAAGTATGAGGATACCTGGAAAGTATATCCCCAACAATGCAAGCCTACCTTTTTCTCTTGCAGGTAGACATTTCTGTTTTATGGGAAACATGTTTATGTTGCTTCTTATATTGTTTGAATGTTATTTTTTTATTTTCTAAACTTGATAGTGTAAATTTGTTTTATTTTAGTTAGTGTATTGCTTGTATACTTTCATGTTTTTCTAATGTATTTGGCAGCTGCTTTATGTTGAATCACTTGATGTTAATGGGTTGGATCTTGCTTTGTTGGAAGGGCGGTATGCTGTAATTTTTTGGTCTAGAGAGATAATTGATCAAGTGTTGACGTTTTATTTGCACAATGATGGAAAGAGCTATGGAAAGCTTGAGGTAATTTTCTTGTACATTTTGTTTATTTTTAATATATGTTTTTTAATCTTCTGTGGATAACTTTTAGCTTTAATGGTTGGTAACTATTTAGAAAATGGGTTGATCACATTTAGCATAAATTGTGGGTAACTTGTGTGTTTAGTGGGTGGTAGGATGTATGTCACAAGGTGGGTAAGAATTTTTTAGCTCATTTTTATATTTTATGTTTGTGCAGTTGAAGCCTGTAACATCCCAAAACATTAATCAAGGTTATCAAGTTCCTAATCACCCCATTTAGGGTTACCAAAGACTTTTATTCACAAAATGTTTATGAATGCATGTGTGTTTGCATTAGTGTAGAATGCCATGATTGATTGTTCTAATTGTTGTGAAATGGTTTAAAGGTGAATGCTACATCATCTAGACCATTTACAAACAAAATCCAAAGAAAAAGAAATCAAATAAAGTTAAATAAGGCAAATGGTCATTTTGACCATTTTAATCCACTAGGCCACTTTAGGTATTCCTAGAAGTCAATTCCTAACAGAAACATTGCTATATCCTTTCACCCCTTGCTAGACCAAGTAAAGATGTACCAAGGCCCACTTTACAAACTTACAAAAACATTTAGCCACTCAATTTAAATGACTTTTGAAAATTGAATCCAATACATATGTGAAGATCACACTTTTTCAAAAACACACCAAATGAATTCCCCTTGACAAACCCAAGCAAGCATGATCACCAAGCATAAGTGTAGATCACCCACCAATTTTGAGCCAAAAATTCAACTATAATCTTCTTTCGGCCATTTAATTAAACACTTGGTGAGCACTGAATTAATTACCTAACAATCACTGTTTTTGATCAATGCTTTGTCTACCCATTTGACCCCTTTCTACTCCCCTTGTCCCCTCTAGTCCCAACGAGCATCCTAGCACCACTCCCCCTCACTGTTTGCACCAGTGCTGAGCCACCCTGAGCACCCCCTTGCCACTTGACCATGGACCGCTCAGCCCGGAGCCCCCCACTCTCTCCCGCCATGTCTATGAGGTAGGCGAGACCGCACCGCCCCTCTTTGTCCCTTCCCCAAGCGCTGCCAGGCCCTAGACCACCTCAGAACAGCCGCGCCCCGTGCGTCTGCGCCATGCCGAGCATGCGCCAGAGTGCCGCGCCCGACCAGCCAACACAGACCACGCCTACCGTAGCTCGCACACACTGCTTCACCACGGCCCCAGCAGCTGCCCAGACATGCCCGTTCACCGCCACGCGACTAGTAGCCACCGTGCGTCGCATCGAGCACCTGTTGTCTCCGCCTAGAGCGTGAACGATCCCGACCAAATGCGACCACCCCTTGCCGCGCCTTTAAGCCAGAGAAGACCGCCAGGGAGCACTACGTCGACCGCTGCTCGCAGCCATGCTGATAGCAGCCTGTAGATGCGTCACCGATGGAGCCCGACCATGCAGCATTGCCCCTCTCGCCGGTGTATAAATAGAGGCCACCCCCAGCCTCACTTCTCACACCATTCCACTCCCTCACTCCCAACAACACCCCTAACCTTTCCCCGGAGCCAATCGAGCCGTAGTTCACCAGAATTTCGCTGGAGCTTGCCGCAGCAAAGGAGAAGAGGCGCCGTTGATTGTGACTGCTTAGGAGCCGCCGCGACCATGCCTCGAACTGCCGTTGTCCACCAGCCTGAACGCTCCCATCACCAAGCCTAGGTGGAGCCCTGGTAAGTCCCCACGTACCCCCACCGTGCCGCGTTAGGGTTCGTTCTCACCGGAGCTGTTCACGGAGACGACGAACACCAGCCGTTGATCTGTAGTCGCACGACTGAAATTAAAACTTACCGTTTCGCTGTGTAACAGCCGCTAACATGTAGGACCGCCCTGTCAGTAGCCCTCTGTGCCTGTGCAGTGCAGCTGGGCCAGCCCATTTCTTTCCCGTGCTAGCCCACAGATTCAAATTAGTATTTTTCCATTTAGGTTTAAACTAGATTCTGTTGACTTATTTAAAAATCATTTCAGAGAGTTTCACTTAACCAAAAAGCATGATTCAAATTTTGCTAGAAAGATAATTAAAATATCTATCCAAGCCCGTTGGATTTAAATCAATTAGAGTTAGAGATCACATATAGCAAAAATAACAAGACAAAGACTTTTCTACATTCAAACATTTTTCAAAAATGAACCATAATAGCTTTTGAGTTGATTCCAACTCTCAAAAAATCACATTTGATAATATCTATCTGAATATGTAATAATATTTAGGTTTGCATGCAGTGACTTTGGATTAGTACCAAAATAATGCTATTAGGGCATTTCTAGTCACTTTAAATCATTTAAATAATAATCTTAAACTTATAAAATGTGACCAACCCTTTTAAATCACATTCCCGTGTATTAGAATATGTGGTGATGACATGTGTACACATGATACCATATTTTAATTGGAGAATATTAAATCTTAATTAATTTGAATGAGTAGAAATTACTTTTCTCAAATAAAATAAATGAAACTAATTCTTTAAATCTTGTGATGATTGTGATGATGCTAGATCATCAAGTGTGTGCCTTAGTGTGCTAAATAGACTAGTTAAGTATTGTTTGGTGATGGTGTATCCTATATTTATTTATAGATGATAGTACCGACCAAGTCTACAAGGAGGAGGAGTTCTACCCCAAAGAAGACGAAGAGAACTTCAATCACTGCACCAATCAAGGCAAGCTATTGATGGCAAGCTAGAATTATACAAGTTACCCATGCAAGATAACCTGAGCAAGATGCATTAGGCATGCTTGGTTATACCTTTTGATTACCCCAATCCTAAGTTTTACTTGCAAGCTTTACTTTTTGCTTTACCAAAGTTTATTTACTTTTAGTAATACTTTGTGAGTTTTGGAAAGATAGTATAGATAGCATAAAGAGTATAAAACTTGGCCTATACTAGATATCATTCTATGGCATGAGATTGATCTTAGCATCCCTCATTAGTGAACACGCTTAGCTTTAGTGGCTAGTGCTAAGCATAAAACTTGATCACTCTAGATGGGAATACTTGGTGAAAATGCTTATGAAAACCTTGGAATGATGAGTCATTCTATTGAGATGTTTTGACATGTGTTGAGAAACACAAATGGTTTATGATGATGAAAATGTTGAGGCATGAGCCTTAGCCCTTTTATAAAAAATGATGGTTGGGTTTGGATGCGATACCATTCCAATTTTACCGTACAACCACAATACCTGAATTGGGTAAGGCTTAGCCGAAAGTTTATATGCATTAGTATGGGTTCCCTCGCGGAAGAGGTTTGAGCCGAGGATACCTCTTGATGATGTCCACCTATGTAGTGCCCAGGATGGCAGATGGCCATGGCTGGGAGGCCAAGCTCATAGGAGAGGTGCTTATACTAGAATGTGTAAAGGAAAGGTTATGATCGATTATCCGCATACTAAGTATGATGATTCAGGGTTATCCCTGACGGATGTATCGAATTTTGTGGTGAAAGTGTACCACCTCTGCAGAGTGTCAAACTATTCGAATAGCCACGTCCGCGGTCATGGACAGTTGGAGTGGCCATACCATACTGTTCCATCGTCAGATGTTTTCAGAACGACTCGTGAAATGAATTGTGACTTGACTTGACCACAATAGGGTTGTGACTATGAAAACTAAGTTCCCAACTTAAGTGATTTTAGAACTTTATCTTAACTTTCTTTGTTTCTGAACTCAGCTTAGGTTTCAAATTTAGCTTTGCAAATAAACTTAGAGCTTAACATTCCTACTAGAACTACCTTACTTGTTAGTGATAGTTTGCGAGTACTTAAAGAGTACTCATGGCTTTGTCCCTGGCTATTCTCGTGGCCATACTATGAGGAGGACTACCAGGAAGATGGACAGTAGGACGGCTATGACAACTAGGATCATCTCCCATCGTCAGCATTGCCTGTGACACTGAAGATGGATCCCACCGCTACGTTTATTATTCCGCTGCTTATTTGTATTAAGACTGGATCATGAGATCCTTTATTTGTGTAAGACCTTATTATGGTTTGTAATGGATGATGTACTGTGATATCCAATCTGTTATGTCTCGCAAAAATGGTAATCTTGGGATTGCGATGTATGGCATAACAGGCATCTGGGATTAAAAATCCGGGTGTTAACAAAGCCTTAGTATGGCATCAAGTTTGGATTATTCAGTGGTGCCCAAGTGTTCACCAAATGGTTTGACACTTGTGCACACCCTAGTTGTTCAAATGAGGCAACATTTTACATATTTTTACCTTTTAATGATTATTTTGGTCCTGTTACTTTGTGTCCCTCCATTTTTGTTGATGTTCATGTCATTTATATTCTTTTCTATTATGCAGCAAAAAGCATAGGTTTCTAATCTTGTTGGCAATTTTTCCTCTGTACTGTTTGATTTGATGAGTACACTCGTGCAAGGGTGGACTGCATTGCAAGGTAATGCTGGTGTTGAAATGGCGAAACAATTTACTAGTCAGTTTGGTGGTTAGCCTGCTGGACAGCCTATGGGAGGAATATTCACAGGTGGTGCTAGCTCGAGTGCTGCTCATGGTGCTAGGATTACTCATGATAGCACTAGTGGATGGAATGTTCCACGCATTAATGTAATTATTTCTCTGATTCTTCCTTCCGATGACAAAATTCTACCAGATTCAGATAGCAACAGCTGTGACGACGACGATGTCCCTAGATCCGCAATCTGACAGTAGTGGAGACGATGATGCTGATCAGTATGTCCGTGCTAATAGAAAGGGGAAATGTGTGGTTGGTTATGGTGTTGGTGGTTCTTCTAATCCCTAGCTCTCTTTGACTTACCCGGACTCCACTGAAGACTAGAACAACATTTCAGAACCGATATCACCTGTCGCTCTTGATATGTCAGCACCAGAAGATAGGTCACCTGTTGCAAATCGTATGTCACCGACTGAAGATACTTGCCGCATCAATGTTAACCGGACAACTGAAGCTCCTGCTGATACTGTTGTTTCTAGACGACAACAACAAACCCCAATTCGTGTGTAGGAAAGGGCTAAGAAAAAGCTGCGTACATCCAAGGATGTTGAAAATGAAATCAAGTCTCTTGTCTGTAAAGAGCTTGGTGTCACGCCTATGATGATGCGGTCTACGGTTTCTGGGAGGTATGAGTCAGCATATTACAACATTTTTCCAGTTGTTTGCTGAATTTGTTGTTAATCACTAGATAACTCTACGTTCTGAGTGTGGATAACTGTAGCATTTTTATATGATAACTTCTTAATGTTCTTATGGGTAACCTTTCTATTTTTTCATCATAGAGCTCTTTGTTTACCCATGCGTCGTATAGTCTACGAAATGTATTTATCCTATATTTGTCTTGTGTTGCAATTATATATTTTTGAAGTTGGTAAATTTATTTTGGAAGCAATTGTTAATATGCAAATTAGCATGTGGGTAATTGTTTTACTTTTCTTGCATGGATAACTTCTCTTAATTTCTTTGGATAATTTATGTACTACTACCTGGGTAACTTATGTATGTTAGTGTGGGTCACTACACTTTTTAATAATGTTTTTTATAGTTATAGTTAGTTTATTATATGTGTTTTATTTTAATTTTTGTTTGTTTAACCTCATGTAATCATTGCTGTTAAATATTTATTCCAGTGAAAAATCATCCAAGATAGGATTTAATCTGCCGAAGAAGACATCAACGGTAGCTACTAGGTCTCTCCACGGTTGGCAAAACAACATTTTGCAGAAGGAGGGAGCACATCTGTTATAGATATTGTTGTTTCCTCACCAAATCCTTCACCTACTCGTGGCAAAGGACCTAGTAATGATGATGCAAACCCAGTTGGTGATAATGTACTTGATGACAACCTTGAAGCTACTATATTGGGTGGAGAAACAACTGCCAAGACCGTTTCGATTGCAGATGTGTCTGTGACCAGCGCATCGGGTACATCTGCAGCAGGGTTATCTGTGGATGTGACAATCACTGAAGATCAACCAGATTCAGAAGCTCCGTTGATCAAACTTGCTTATGGCGAGCCTGTTAGCAGCAACACGGTAAATACCACGGCAAACCAAGCGGGTAATATCACTAAGGTCGCTGCTGTCCCCACAAGTGCTCCTCAGGTTGCTGCCAATGATCCCCTAGGCCATCATATTTGTCCTGATGGTAGTATTCTCGTTCCTGCATCATCGCTGTTCACCAACCTTTCATCAGCTGCTACTTCTTCTGATGTGTCTGCAAGTCCTATTGTCTGCTCTGTTGAAGATCCATCTACTCAGGGTGGAGATGAAGATGCGCCTTCTAGCTTGGATGAAAGTTACCAGGGAGATGTACAACCAGTTAGTTTTGCTCCCTTAATTCTTGCGTCGAGTCTTTTCAAGACCCCTATCAGTAGGCAATCCCCTATGTCCGGGCCATCTGATGGTCCTTCGCCACTTGTTAGTGGCTCAGATCCTGCTATCACAGCTGACGGTGCACCTCAAATTTCTCAAGATCAAGTCATAGTCATCAAGAAAGCAACATTGGTTGCTTGTGATGGGAAGTTGAGTCTTGTTGCTGGTATCCCATTAAATATTATTACTAGATATGCAACCTTGAAGCCCCAGCCTGCTGTAGATCCTCCTATTGTTGCTTTGTCTGATGTGCCTACTGATCCTGCTCCTCCTACTGGTGCCCCTATTCATTTGGCTCCCGTGGTTGTTATTTCTGCTGATGCCACTTTTGTGCCAAGTGTTGCTGAACTTCCAATTGTTGCGCATGTTGCTCCTAATCCTGTCCTTGGCTCTCATGACAATGCGGCTACTTCTGGTGATTTATTCCATATTTTTGAAGCAGAAGTGCTTCCTTTGTCTTGGGCACCTTCTCCAACCACTGGTACACACCTCAATTTAATTTCAAATGTCATTGTGTAAATTCAACATATGCTTTTTCTATTTGCATCTTGTGTTAATTATTTTATGTTTCATAGTGTACCATGGATTTTATCATTATTGTGTAGTTGGTGGTCTTGATAACTTTATATATGAGCCCTGGGTCACTTTAATATATTAATGCTGGTAACTTCAACTTAGTTTTGTGGGTAACTTACTCTGTATTGTATGCTTGGGTAAATGTTGGGTTAAGGGGTGGATAACTTGTTCATATATGATTGGAAAATTGTATCTGTAAGTGGTGGATTACTATACATATATGCATTGATAACTTGCAGTTTAGTTAACATCATTATTCTCTTTGTGTTTTAAGCTTCATACAATCTTAGGAAGAAGACCTACATGTTAGATGTATAATTATAGTCAAATGTTTAGTTGTCATGATATACATGTTAAAATGTTTCTTTTATATCCATGTGTTTAACATTAAATTATATGACAGTAACAATAATTATTTTTCTTGTTTGGTCCCTTTTTCTTCCTGTCTTTTTTGGGACATACTTTATGCAACTATTAACTTAATGAACTTATCGAACACGGGTGGTGATAAAAACGAGGGTGCCCGTGGATCTTGTTAACTATTCAGCGGATGTCAAACTTGAAGATCATCGCTGCGATGGCTGTTTGGGGCTTGGGTTTTGTGGCGGTCAGGCTATATGATTCGCGATCTATCATGACAGAGGCTCTCTTTTATGGTAGTGTTACTCGTGGTTAAATTTAGGTTGTAATTTATGAGAACTTTCCTCTTGTGTTATGTTATTTGTGGAACAATATGTGCTGTAAATTATATGATGTTATGTTCGTGTGATGTAATTAAAGTACCCTTATTATTTAATATTTGTTCATGTATTTCATTTTTTTGTGGTGATAGACATGTGGTACTTATTTTCCACATGGGTGCTTCAATTTTTACCCTAGTTCATTTGACAATTCCTTTTTGTCCTTTCCTTAATCTTTTTGTAGTGGAACAACAAACAATTGATTATAAGTGCAAAAAGTCGGTAAATGACAAAAATGTAGTTATTCTCTTGATGACTTGTTGGTTGAAAAGATTGGTTATCAAGCTGTTTCGAACTTTACCAAAGATACAAAGCAATTGAACCAGAATAGTTGTTCCATTACAGGTATTCAAAGAAAATTTGTTTTGTACTTCTTTGTATTCGAACGGATAATTCTTATGCTGCATTAATTGTTTTTTTATTGCAGCTGCCCTTGATTATTCAGCTCCTGGTATTAGTGCTACTTTACCTAATGCTGTCGCTAGCAGTGTTATACCTGCGACGCGCTTGCGCACTGTGAGACTTATTCATCCTTCTAAGTGTCTTCTCCCCCCCGTTCTCCCATATTAGCACAACTATAGATGAAGATGCACTTTATAATAAGATTATCATACACACATATGCCGAGAATAAGTCGAAGATTAAGAAGTTTGTCCATGATCTTTTTTTATATCTTCCATCTTTTATTGTTTTCTGTTGGTAACTTTTATTTTTTATCATCGGTCACTTGTATTTTTGTGTGGATAACTTGATATTTTTTGCTACCTTGTTTATAAGTTGTACTACTGCTGGTGGATCACTTGTACTATTTTTTGTAGATAACTTTTAGTTCACACTGGATAACTTTAACTTATTGGTATCTGTTTTGATAATTTGTACTAGTACTGTTGGATCACTTGTACTATTTTTGTGGACAACTTTTAGTTTCACAGTTGATAACTTGCATTCTGATCATTATATATATTTTATGTTTTTTGTAGCACACCGATATGTAACATTGATCCAATGTGGGTGAAAACTAGTGATTTTGCTAGAAGTGTGATGCCATATGGTGAACTTTCAAATAATATATGTGACCTTGCTATTTCTGCAATGCAAGATAATTGTCCATCCAATATAATTATATTTTCTTATATCGTTACTAAATATTGGTTGGAGGCCAGATTTACCACCACTCTTGTTCGGAGGACGTTCAAGAGAGACCACAACTACAAACTCAACCACAAACATATGGTATGTGGTGTGATTTGTTTGTTTATTTTTTATTATTTTTTATGCAGTTGATAATTTCAGGTCATAAGGTATGGTAACCATTGCTAGTTTTTTTGATAACTCTTACATTTCTGTCTAGGTAACCACTGTTCAGATTTTTCCTACATGTGCACCTACTTATTTTATTTTCATTTTTCATGTTTTTTTGTAGCTTTGCTTTGCTGTCCTTCAAGAGCTTGGGAGTAAAAAGGATCCAATGGGCCACTGGTACATGCTTTCAGTTAACATGCATGCCAAAAGGTTTGAGATTCTTAACTCGCTCCGTGGTGAAGCTAATGTAGAAATGATTGAACATGCGACCAAGCTAATGGAAGCAATAAAGAGAATGTATATGGTTAATTATTCTGATTCAAGAAGACAAATTCAAAACTTTGAGTTGATGCATGTCCCTGTTCCGAAGCAAGTTGGCAGGTTAGTGTTTTTCCTATTGTTTCAACATTGTTTTATGTTTTTCTTATCTAGTTATAATTTATGGATTTGTCTAATCACTGATATTCTATTGTTTATTCTCTATTTTTTTAGCACTGATTGTGGTTTCTTCATGCTCAAGAACCTTGTATTATGGAATGGAAGTGTTGTGCCTCCTATTTGTCAAGATATGATGCCAGGAATTAAGAAAAATATGATATCTTTTTGGTTGAACCACCCTCGCAATGTTCTTTTGAATTGGATGTCACTTCTGGAAGACAACAAGTTTTGAGGTATTTTCCCAAGTTACCCACACACTCACACGTTTGTTATCGAGTCATATTCTATAAGTTATCCACACTGTGATTGTTGGGGGGATACCCCCGGGTAGGGTCACTCCAGGGTATAACGGCCGAGTTAGCCGAGGTCCGGCAAGGTCAAAGCGGATGCTGACCGGGTCACCTCAAGGCAGTCCGAATCACGAAGTAACCCGG
Organism: Avena insularis; assembly: GCA_023614405.1. Classification (NCBI taxonomy): domain Eukaryota; kingdom Viridiplantae; phylum Streptophyta; class Magnoliopsida; order Poales; family Poaceae; genus Avena; species Avena insularis. The sequence goes on along the minus strand of CM042689.1, from coordinate 392,539,565 downwards.
ACCAGGGGGGTCGCCTAACATTATCTCATCCTGCTTAAGGAGTAAGTCGGAAGTGCTTGTCTAACTTATATGCAGGAACAGGTGTGGCCAGATCTACTATGATCTAGGTCCTCGCTTAGCTTCTGTGAGAAGGAAGGAATCTCTCTGGTCAAAAAGAAGGTCCGGTACGTACTGCATGAGCGGAGAAAGCAAGGGCAGGACCACCGGATCATGGCCGACAAGGGTGACGACGCTCATGTCGTCTGACGCGGGCGCCGCAGAGGCTTACGTCGCTAAAGCATGTATGACGCGGGGGAAAAGCACCCCGGTCGGGTTGCCACTTTGGGAGGGGGCATATTCTTAGGAATATGCCTCCACGTATGCCCTAGGCCAGGACTGAACTTCTTCTATATAAGGGGGGCTATGGTTCTGGTAGAGGGGTTGGTTGAGCACTAGTTGGTTTGGTGATTCCTTAGGGCTAGTAGATCTAGGCAAGAGTAAGAGAGCTCCTTCTTCCTCCTCTCGCCAATACAACTCAAGGAGCACTTGTAATCTTGAAGATATAGCAATACACACTTCTATGTGGAGAATCACTCTACTATCCCTCCCTGGATTCCCCTAGCGCATATTAGTCCCCACCTTTAGCCTATCCATGGCATCTGCCGTGACACCACCACGACAGTTGGCGCCCACCGTGGGGCTAGCGGTGTTAGCAGGGGTGAAGATCCAGACGGGAAACCTCATCGGCACCGGCGAACGCATCGTATCAGGGCTCGTTCAGCGATTTGGAGCGCTGGATTTCGTCAGCGACAACGCTGTCTGCTTCGACACGCGCCCACTTCCGTGCAACAGCCTCTTCGTCAAGCTCGATGCGCACAAGGTCTACGTCGCTGTGGACGTATCATGCGTTCATCCGCGCTGCGTCGTTGATGCGGGGGAACCATCCCTCACTATGGCTCACGGGGCGCGTATCGCTCGCTCCCTGGACGATGCGGAGGTGATGATGACTGCGCCAGGTGTAGGCGCAAGCAAGGACCCAGCGCCAGACCCGGAGGTAACACCTAAGGCACCGAGGAAAGGTAGAGGACCTCCACTAGAGAGGCCTGAGAACGTACTGAGGGAAGCTATGGATAGCTTGGCTAACCCGGTAGCAGCAGTGGTAGATCCGGCTCAGGCACAGGCCGAGCTAGGGGAAACTCGGCAAAAGATACTGGAAGGCGCAAAGAAAATAGCCGCGGCTTAGCAGTCGTTGAACATGACGCTGCGTGAGTACGCAAAGGCAAACAAAGTTGATGCGGTAAAAGTGAAGGGGAGAAATCTCATAAGCGAGATGAACAGAGAAGGTGATGATGGAGCAGAAGGGTCGGAAAACTATCTGCCTGTGGGGTTGCTGAGGTATAGCACCCCGGCGAAGAACCTCAGAGCAGCAGATGCGGCTGCGTCCGAGCTGGAGGGTCTGACGGGTGAGGCCCATCAAAGACAGCAAGATAGGGTTAACGAGCTGGTTCGGATCGCGAAAAGACAGAACGAAGAGCTGCTGAGAGCTAACCCGGAGAAAGCTGGGGCCTCCAAGATCGTCCTTTCGGTGATGGGTAACCCGGAGAAATCCGCTGGAGCCGCATCATCGCCTCATGGCGGTCCAAGGAGAGAAGAGGTAGTAACCTCGGCCAGACGGAGCAAACAAAAACGTCCCATACGACCCACCGCGTGCGGGAAAAGAAAAAGAGATGCGGAAGAATGATGATCGACAGAGTGTGAGCCGAGGTGAAGCTGGCCGAGGTAATCACGACCAAGGCAATGCCGGTCAAGGGAACGCTGTCAACAGCAATGCCGGACAGCGGAACTCCGCAGGAGCAGGACAACCGCAACAGCGGAATATACCAAGGCAAGAGCAAAGCGCCGGCCGAGGTATGCAGCAGAAAGGTGCGCAACGAGAGCAAAACCGATACAACGACGGTGATTCGGAGATGGTGAATGTAGGGTATCCCAGACCAGACTATCATGTGATAGGGTCGAGATTGGGAAGCAGGGATTTAATGCCGGATGACGCCAGGTTAAAACTGGATCGCTTGTATAGGTCGGAACAGATCGAATGTCAAGGTCCTCCGGGTCCGGCGTGCTTTGGACCCCGGATCATGAAAGAGCCACCGGTACCCAACTTCCAGTTACCCAGAGGCACGAAGACATATGACGGCAGTACCAAGCCGGAGGATTGGCTGATAAACTATGCTACGGCGGTGAAAATTGCAACTGGCAACTTGAGATGGGCTGTACGTTACGTGCCCCAGAAGTTGGAAGGCCCGGCCAGAGTATGGCTGAATAATTTACCACCTGGAAGCATCAACTGCTGGATAGATTTTGAAGAAATATTTATCAGCAACTTCTCAAGTACATACCAGAGGCCGAATAGACCGCAGACCCTAGCAATGTGCAAGCAAAGACCTAACGAGATGGATCATGAATTCTTGACCCAGTGGTGTACCGTGAGAAACTCGTGTGAGGACGTCATAGAGTCGCAGGCCATAGCGTGGTTTGCGCAAGGGTGCAGATATGGCAGCGAGCTGTGGATGAAGCTGCAAAGGAAAATGCCAGTTACACTAGCAGAGATGATCCGGATGGCTGATTCGTATGCTTTGGGCGATCCGACTCAACCTAGGCTCGCCTCAAACGAGTCAACCGAGGAATACTATTAGAGGGATGGAGCTGGGTCATCCCGGAGGAATGATTATAGAGGAAAAAGGAGAGATGACAGACCGGACCATCGCTACGGTTCGCAACAAGTTGCAGCTGTAAATCAAGATCAACCCGGAACAGGGAGCAACCAACGCCAGAGAACTGGAGGGCAATGGACTCCAAGAAATGATGGCAAGAAGACATGGACTCCAGAGCAAAAGAAACAGTGGCAGGAAAAGAAGGACCGTCGGAGGTATACCTATGAGTCGATGCTGGACCAGCCGTGTAAGTTTCACACGCCAAATCCGAATAGCCCTGCGGGTCACACACCGAGGCAATGTGAGTGGATGCGTAAGATAGAGCAAGGTGGTTCGGGGAATGCTCACGCACCCCGGAATGATTAACCTTGGCAGGAGTTACCCCGGCAGCAATTGCTCTCCGGAGCAAACGCGTAGCAGCTAATGTTGCCTCCCCCTCCGCCGAGGTATGACAACAATGAAAGAAGGGATGCAGTGCATCGGGTGGAAAATCAGAAACAACCGGATCAGAGGTACCCCGGAAACGAGGGAAGGAATGAATACAGGGAACATCACCAGAGTTATTGTGTGTTCACGACTGAGGAAACAAATAGAAAGAGCTTGCAGCACCGACATATGGAGGTCAATGCGGTCATGCCAGCGGTGACGAGGTACATGCCTTGGTCGGACCAGGAAATCACCTGGAACATCAAAGATCATCCTAAACTTATGCCGAGCCCAGGTTCGTATGCGCTAGTGCTAGATCCGACATTCATTGGACCGAACATCAATGTGAGGTTCTCCAAGGTACTGATTGATAATGGCAGTAGCATTAACATAATGTATGCGGATATGATGCGCAAGTTGGGCATCTCGGAGAACATGCTCCAGGCTACGATAACAACTTTCCATGGCATTGTACCAGACATTTCTTGTGAGCCCATAGGCAAAGTCTGGGTTGACGTGCTATTCGGCACAAGGGATAACCGCCGAACTGAAAATCTAGAGTTTGAAGTGGTGAACTTGGAAAGTCCATATCATGCGTTACTCGGAAGACCAGCATTGAACAAATTCATGGCAAGCTGTCACATCAGTTATCTGAAGATGAAGTTGCCCGGGCCAAATGGAGTGATTACCATTACTGGAGATTTCCGACGTTCCATGGAGTGTGCTTCAGCCAGGTCTAACCTAGCCGAGTCACTCGTGATTGCGCAAGAGAAAAGAAAAATCCAAGAGGTGGCGGCATTAGCTCAGTCCGCGCATCAATATATGCCGGTGTTAAGTAACCCGCATGGCAGCGTTTCATTTCAAGCCGCAAAAGACACCAAGAAGATTCCAGTTGATAACATGTTTCCGGAGCGCACCGTAACAATTGGTGCCAGGTTAACTGACAAATAGGAAAGCGAGCTCGTCAACTTCCTCCGTGAGAATCGGGATATTTTTGCTTGGTCTACACAGGACCTGCAAGGTGTTCCGAGGGAGTTGGCCGAGCACTCTTTGAACGTAAGACCCGGAGCAAGGCCAGTGAAGCAACCTCTCCGCCGCTTCGCCGAGGATAGGAGAAAAGTCATTGGAGATGAGATAGCTCGGTTACTAGCAGCATGATTTATCATGGAGGTACTATATCTGGATTGGCTCTCTAATCCGGTGCTGGTAGAAAAGAAGAAGGACGATCCGAACGTGGCAGTGGTTTGGCGTATGTGTATCGATTACACGAACCTGAACAAGGCGTGTCCAAAAGATCCATTTCCACTGCCGAGGATAGATCAGGTCTTAGACTCGACCGTGGGATGCAAACTGTTGTCATTCATTGACGCATATTCTGGCTTCCACTAGATACCTCTGAACCCGGATGATCAAATAAAAACGGCGTTTATTACCCCATACGGGGCTTACTGCTATCGCACTATGCCGTTCGATTTACGTAATGCAGGTGCAACGTACCAAAGATGTATGCAAAAATGTTTGCACGACCAAATAGGTCAAAACGTACAAGTATACGTGGATGATGTGGTTATCAAGACCAAGGAAAGCACAACGCTCCTTGACGACATAAGGCAAACATTCGCGAACTTGAGAAGGTTCCGGATGAAGCTTAACCCGGAAAAATGTACCTTCGGTGTCCCGGCTGGAAAATTACTCGGATTTCTCGTCTCCAGCCGAGGTATTGAAGTTAATCCAACTAAAATCCGAGCCATCGAACGAATGGAGCTGCCGAAGTGTCTCAATGATGTCCAGAAGTTCACTAGATGCCTGACATCATTGAGTCGGTTTGTATGTCGGTTGGGAGAAAAGGCACTGCCTCTCTACCAACTCATGAAAAAGTCGGATAAATTTGTTTGGACGCCACAGGCCGATGAAGCCTTTGCCCACTTGAAAAAGATGTTGGCCACTGCGCTAGTGTTAGCCTCTCCACTATCAAAGGAGCCAATGTTGCTCTACGTAGCCGCAACCAACCGAGTTGTAAGTGCGATGTCGTGGCGGAGCGCAATGAAGAGGGTAAGTCGTGCGAGAGGCGATTGTATTACTGGCGGTATTATGCGCCTCAAAGCAGAACTACCCGCACTTTCAAAAGGTGGCATACGGTGTCTATATGGCGGCGAAGAAGTTAAAGCACTACTTTGAGGAGCACCCCATCAAAGTAATATGTGAAGCTCCCATATCCGAGATAATGGGTAACAAGGATGCGAGTGGCAGAATCGCCAAATGGGTAATTGAGCTAGCCCTTATAAGCTTTAATCACGAGAAGAGAAGCGATCAAATCTTAGGCTGGCGGACTTTTTTGTGGATTGGGCGGTACAATCTGAACCACACCGCCACCGGATCCGAATTACTGGAGGATGCACTTTGACGGGTCGAAAACCAAAACCGGATTAGGCGCCGGGGTTGTGCTTACCTCGCCAAAAAGGACCAGCTAAAGTACGTATTGCAGATCCATTTCGCGGCATCGAACAATGTCGCTGAGTATGAGGCTCTTGTGCATGGGCTCAAAGTGGCAAAGGAGATTGGCATACGTCGGATAATATGCTTTGGCGACTCAGATCTGGTGGTGCAGCAGGTGTCCGGAGTATGGGACGCCCTGGATCCAAACATGGCACTATACAAATTTCACGTGCAGAAGATATCTGGTTATTTCGAGGGGTGTGAATTTCACCATGTACCCCGAGTGGAAAACGAGGCTGCTGACATGTTGTCAAAGCTCGGATCGACCAGACAGGCAATTCCACCGGGCGTAGCATTGGAACACCTCAGAAAACCATCTATTAGGCCGTCCCCAGGAACCGACTCGATCTATGTCTCGAAAAATACGGAATCCGGAGCTGAGCCCATGGACATTGACATGGGAGGTGGTACGCGAGACCCGGGGACTGCGTCAGCAAACCCGAGGACTGCCTCGGCAAACCCAGGGACTACCTCGCTAGACCCGGGGACTGCTCAGCATGATCCGACTGAAGTTATGCCGGTGGATCAGATGGAAATTGATGAGGAGATATTCCCTCCACGAGCCATACCAGCTTGGGAACTGCCTATATTCCAATTCCTAAAAGATGAAACTTTACCCGCTGAGGAGGTGTTAGCCAGGCAAACTCAGAGGAGAGCAAAAGCATACACAATCATCAATTCCGAGTTATACAGACGGAGTGTAACCAATGTTCTCCAAAGATGCGTTGACCCGGAAGAAGGGCTTGACATCCTCCGAGATATACACCAAGGAGAATGCGGGCATCATGCCTCATCCCGAGCCTTGGTGGCAAAGGCGTTCCGACATGGATTCTATTGGCCAAGTGCCTTGGAACAAGCAGAAGATCTAGTGAGAAAATGCAATGGTTATCAGAGTTATGCCACCAAGACACATATGCCTATGTCGGAACTCAAGACCATACCAATTATGTGGCCATTTGCTGTATGGTGCTTGGATATGGTTGGTCTGTTCAAACCAGCGAGAGGAAACATGACACACATTTTGGTCATGGTGGACAAGTTTACAAAATGGATCGAAGTGGAACCTATAAGAAAATGTGATGGAGCTACGGCCGTGACATTTCTCAAAGACATCATCTTGAGATACGGTTATCCACACAGTATTATAACTAACAACGGAACAAATTTTGCGGAAGGAGCATTTGCGCGCTTCTGCTGAGATAAGAAGATCCGACTCGATGTCGCCTCGGTAGCCCACCCCGCATCGAACGGAGAAGTGGAAAGATCCAACGGATTAGTATTATCCGGGATAAAACCCCGGCTCATTGAGCCGCTGCAAAGATCAGCGGGGTGCTGGATAGAAGAACTACCGGTGATGCTTGTGGAGCTTAAGAACAACTCCGAATCGATCAACAGGCTATACACCATTTTTTTACGGTATATGGGGCGAAGCTGTATTACCAGCCGACATAGAGCATGATTCGCCTAGGGTCACCCAATACGAAGCGCAAGAAGCCCGGCAAAATGATGTTGATCTGCTGGAAGAAGCGAGAGAAGCGCTTTGTCCAGATCCGCCATATATCAGCAAAATCTTCGACGCTATCATAGCGAAAAGTGTGCCCCAGTCTTTCGGAAGGCGATCTGGTGCTCCGGTTGGTACAACGTACTACTGGCATGCATAAATTATCCCCCCCATGGGAAGGGCCATTCATTGTGAGCAAAGCATTGCACAATGATTCTTACTATCTAATAGATGCAAAGCCACATGAAAAGAACAAGGCGGACAGGTCCGGAGAGGAATCCAAGCGACCTGGAATGTAGCACTACTTCGTCCCTTCTACACTTAGCTAAGAAGTGTGTGTATCCGAGTCATCTCATATGTCGGTATGTATGTCGGCGATGAGCTTATCAATGAAATAGCAGCGCCTCGAGCAGCAACTCGGGAACTGCCTTAATAATGTTTGTTGTTATTTCTTATGCGGCAGCTAGAATAAGTCGTTCTACTTAACCCGGATTAGTAATGTGTGAGCACCAAAAACCCAACCCTTCGACTTGCTGCTGTCCAACAAGAATTGGTTTCATGGCAAGCAAGGGAACAAGTTTGGAATTGCGTAGCACATGAAAAACGACTAAGGAAACGAATTTATTCGAGCTAACGTTTGTTTTTCGGACTAACCCTGTATTTATCTTCAAGTTATTATGCTGAATTATTTTGAGCTAAGCCTAAAGGTTTCTAAGTATTGTTAAAACAATTTTTGAAGCTCGGATTCGTAAGTCGTAAAACCGAATCAAGGTAGACACGGACCGAGCCAGAGAATTGGACGAACAAGAAAATGAAACTCGGGGACTACGCCCAAGTTAATCCGGCATAGAAATTTAGTAGCAAAATATTACATGTCCAGCATACAATTGCACCCGGCATACCGGGGATCTGATAAATTTTTAAGTTTTTTAGAACTAAGGAGCAACAGGAGGAGCAGGTTCGGCATCATCGTCGATGTCTTCAATATCTGAAGCATCATATTCTCCGCCCTCATCCGACCCATCTTCAACATTCTCATTTTGCTCGTCTCTAGCGGATTCCAGGAAGCTCGGCCCTTCAATCCAGTCATGAATAGGAGAATATTCGACGAGGCTGTAGGCACAAGCCTGGCGCCGAGCTACCCACTCCGGATCATCGGTCCATCTGGATCCGGTGCGCCGACGTGTAAGGAGGCTGAGGTCGATCTTCTCGTACCATGTGAGAATATGGTGAAGGATGGTGTCAGCTGCGGCACGACCAGCGAACTCTCTCCAGAGGTCAAGCTGGGTCTCAACTTCCATTAACTTCTCATCGGCCTTGAGCTTGGCAATCTCGTCGTCCTTAGTCCGGAGGAGAGCAAGCTCATCATTCGTCTTCTTCAGCTTGGCCTGATGCTGTCCTGCTTGTTAGAGAAAATGCAGCATCATATCAGGCACGGGCACACTATCCTCAAGCGATGCTAAAATAATATGTTGACCCGGCAGAGCCCAGGAGTGAATGTTTGCCGAGCCAAGGAGAAGAAGAAATGGAAAACACTATAAGGTCGAACAAAAGAGGACATACCTTGGATTTCCTCCAAGTTCTTCCGCATAATTTTGTTCTCAGCCTCCACCCTAGCTGCAAAAACCGAATGAGGAGATTAGTTCGACGGAAGAAAGTGAAGAAAAACGGAGAGGTGCCGAGGGAGAAAATTACCTCTCTTTTCATGTTCCGCACCAAGTGCAACATGTTTTGCGCGCAGGGTCTTGTGGGTATCAAGCAGACGTTGGAATTCAGTGCTCCGGCGATTGGTAGTTACCTGAAAAAAGTACAGAAGTGTAAAATTAGCTTGGTGCATATTCGAAGTGTACAAGATCCGGGCCAAGTGGAACTTAACCCGGCTCTAGGTGTGTGCATATTCGAAGTGTACAAGATCCGGGCCAAGTGGAACTTAACCCGGCTCTAGGTGTGTGCATATTCGAAGTGTGCAAGATCCAGGCCAAGTGGAACTTAACCCGGCTCTAGGTGTGTGCATATTCGAAGTGTACAAGATCCGGGCCAAGTGGAACTTAACCCGGCTCTAGGTGTGTGCATATTCGAAGTGTACAAGATCCGGGCCAAGTGGAACTTAACCCGGCTCTAGGTGTGTGCATATTCGAAGTGTGCAAGATCCAGGCCAAGTGGAACTTAACCCGACTCTAGGTGTGTGCATATTCGAAGTGTGCAAGATCCGGGCCAAGTGGAACTTAACCCGGCTCTAGGTGTGTGCATATTCGAAGTGTGCAAGATCCAGGCCAAGTGGAACTTAACCCGGCTCTAGGTGTGTGCATATTTGAGGTTTACATGCAGCTACGTGGGTTTTCTAATGAGCATCCGGCCGAGTAGCAAGCTACTCCCCCGGAGGCTCGGGGACTAATGGTTATTATCTATAGCATGTAAAGGACTTTTCTCAAACCTGGCTATTATCTTCGTTGGTTTTGAAGTTTACATACCTCCATCATTCGTCCCGCGAGGTTAATTGCCTTGGCGGCAATATTCATCTAGGCAGAAAATTCTACGGGGCCAAACTTTTCTGGGAGATCGTCGTTGTGGACGAACTCCGCCTTGTTCCAGTTCATAACGAACTCGATAAGGCTCAGAGGGTACCATTCGCCAGTGGGCATGTGGGGTGCCACCAAGCCCTTCGCATGAGCTTCCTTCCTCTCAATTAGGGCAAGAGCTGGGCTGGTGTGCAAAACCATCTGCTGCGCATCGGTTGGCTCGGTAGGAAGATCCTTCGCTACTGGTGATTTCTTCGGAAGCATTGACGATAGAGTTCGCTGCCCGGCCTCGATGGATGCAGATTTGGTAGTATCCGGGGCCTTCTTGCCTTTAGCTTGCTGGGAAGAAGTAACCATGGTGGATTTCCCTTTAGAAGCTGCTGGAATGGTTCCTCGCCGAGGCTGAGATGACTCGGAAGAGGCAGAGGAACTTGGCACTGGAGCTGTTGTTGGTTTCCTTGGTGCCGGGGCAGGTGCTGGCTCGGTTGCTGGTACTGGAGCTGCTGCTGGTGCTGGTGTTGTGATAGACTCGGTGGTTGCTGGTTGCGGCAATGCCGAAGTGGTGGACACCGTCGCCTCGGCCGAACCGACCCCTCCCGCTCCGAGGTCGCGTTCCTCTTGATGAGGTACTGCGGAACCCGGAGCAGCCGCAGAGCCCTCCGGAATAGGGCTCAGCGGGCGTGACTCATCGTCACGAGGAGGAGAAGGGCCGGACCGAAGGGGAGAAGAGATGCTTGATCCGCTCTGAGGGACCTCCATAGGAGGCCTGAAAAAGAGAATAATGTCAGGAGTGAAATTACCGCGATGCAAGGAAAAATGAGTTGCGCAATGAAAAATGACTTACGCATCCGAGGTTTCAGCCTCCTTAGGTTTCCGGGCCCTCCGTGTCGGGGCTTTGCCTGCCCGCTTGGAAGCAGTCTTGTCTCCGGCCTTCTTTTGCCTTTTTGTGGGAGGTTCGGAGGAAGAACTTGATGCGGCTCCGTGCTTCTTCTTCGATGCCACCGGAACTGGCTCACCCGTAGCAAGTGGAGGATCCTCGTGGATATGCCCACCGGGGTTAGCTGATGTCGGAAAGGCAAAAGAAAGAGGGACAGCCTCAACGGGTTCAATCATGTCGATATCCGAGTCATCCTCATCATCGGGCCAATCTCTAAGAGAAGAGAATTTACCGCTGGGTCGTTTGGTGGCATCGGTCATAGGGAGGAACATCTCCTGGTCCGGCTCCTCCTCATCCGGGATTTCTCGGTCCGACGCCCACTTAAGGGTCGGATCCGTACCATCCTCGAGAGTTTGCTGAAGGAACAGCTGAGAAAAAGCATGAAGAACAGAGTCAGAAATATAACAAAAACCGACACATACTTCATCCAAAATAAGTTTGCCCCGTGAAGCTTACTGCGGGAGGGAGCCTGTCACGACAGTAGTGCTCGATTCCCCATGTCCATTCGGCGGAGAAATCCTTGTGGGTGGTGAAAAGAGCCTTGACCCGGCGAAAGATCTCTGTGTTGCTCAATTCGAAGGAGGAGGTTCGGTTGGGGTCGCGGCCGAAACTCATATGGCACTACTTGTGGGTGCGCTTCTGGAGGGGAGAGATTCGGTTGCGCACGAACGTGATCATAGCATCCTCGTTGCGCAATCCGAGCTTCTTCAGCTCCGCGAACCTCTTGTTAACTTGGTTGGACAGAGCGGTAGGCTTCTTGGGGACCTCCTCCCAGAAATCCGTGTCAGGTAGACCCGGAGCATAGGGCAGCAACCGAATCAAGTCTTCGGTACCCTCGTTCCGGACGTAGAAGAAGGTCCGGGCCCATCCTTTGCAGGAGTCAAGCCCGGTAACCCGGGGAAAGACCGAAAACCTCCGGGGAGAGATGGAGGCAGCTCCGAACTGGGTGAGCTGCTTGTATTCCGACTCAACGTGGATATTGGGGACAACGTTGCGACGGAGGCCGAAGAACCGGATCCACAGCTCCTTCGTGGGCCATAGTCCGGTGTAGCCCTCGATCATAGAGGCAAAGGCGGAAAGAGAGGTGATAGCGTTTGCTGGGAGATGGTGCGGCTGCAGGTGGTATGTCCTAACCCAATCCCGGAAGAAATCGCTCACCGGGAGACCAAATCCCCGTTGGAAGTGGGACAGGAATACAATGAACTCACCCGGATTGGGTGAGGGCGATTCAGCGGAGGGAGACGGCGGCAGCGCCGACGGGAATACGCCTCGTTCGGTAGAGCCAGTCAATGTCGTCTTGACAGACCCACGAACTGGCCCACGCACCGCGGTCCGCCGCGCCAGCGTCCTCCTCCATCTCCTACTCGGCGACGACGAGCTCCTCCTCCGTCATCTCGTATTCGCTATCCTCGCTGGAGCTAGCGGCGGCGGGGATCTGTGGCCTAGATTGGCGAGGACCCGTGGCTAGCGATTCGCGCAGTGGCTGCGAAGCGGCACGGGAGAGTCTTGGCGGCGCTGCTACTAGAATCACCGGCGGCGGCGTGGTCGCAGGGAAGACGAAGGAGAAAGCATAGCAGGCGGAGGGCGTGAGGTGGAAAACGCTGGGATGCGCCTCCCTATTTAACCACCCCAGATTGATGAGTGGGATCGCTGCTGACGAGCCAGCCACCGGTGTGGCGTGTATCACCGCATCGCCAATCGAGAGAAAAGCCACACAGGGGCCACGAATAGAAGCGATCCCATGACGCGACGCCTTGTTGCGGTGGCGAGGCGGGCATGGCGTGACCCACACACGTGATAATCGACAATTCTGCGGCGATTCTTGTGCAGGCCCTTAAAATAAGACGAGGTAATGATTAGCCTCCACGTGGGTTGGCGTATGAGAGAAGGAAACGGGGCCCGGATCAAACCATGATAACCATGGGATCCGAGCCAAAGTGGTGACCCGGCCGGCAAGTGAAAACTTGGAACGTGCAAAGGGAACATAAATCCATATAGTCTGAGATAAGGAGCTAACTCGGAATTAAACGTCCGAGGCTCGAACATAAATGAACCTGATGTGGCCTTAGCGGCCGAGGCAGCTAAGACCGCACCAGCTTCGGGGACTAATGTTGGGGGGATACCCCCGGGTAGGGTCACTCCAGGGTATAACGGCCGAGTTAGCCGAGGTCCGGCAAGGTCAAAGCGGATGCTGACCGGGTCACCTCAAGGCAGTCCGAATCACGGAGTAACCCGGACCAGGGGGGTCGCCTAACATTATCTCGTCCGGCTAAGGAGTAAGTCAGAAGTGCTTGTCTAACTTATATGCAGGAACAGGTGTGGCCGGATCTACTATGATCCGGGTCCTCGCTTAGCTTCTGGGAGAAGGAAGGAATCTCTCTGGTCAAAAAGAAGGTCCGGTATGTACTGCATGAGTGGAGAAAGCAAGGGCAGGACCACCGGATCATGGCCGACAAGGGTGACGACGCTCATGTCGTCTGACGCGGGCGCCGCAGAGGCTTACGTCGCTAAAGCATGTATGACGCGGGGGAAAAGCACCCCGGTCGGGTTGCCACTTTGGGAGGGGGCATATTCTTAGGAATATGCCTCCACGTATGCCCTAGGCCAGGACTGAACTTCTTCTATATAAGGGGGGCTATGGTTCTGGTAGAGGGGTTGGTTGAGCACTAGTTGGTTTGGTGATTCCTTAGGGCTAGTAGATCTAGGCAAGAGTAAGAGAGCTCCTTCTTCCTCCTCTCGCCAATACAACTCAAGGAGCACTTGTAATCTTGAAGATATAGCAATACAAACTTCTGTGTGGAGAATCACTCTACTATCCCTCCCTGGATTCCCCTAGCGCATATTAGTCCCCACCTTTAGCCTATCCATGGCATCTGCCGTGACACCACCACGACAGTGATGTAGAAGGTACCCACTGTATGTTGATTTTTGTTGTTGTTGTTGTTGTTGTTGTTGTTGTTGTTGTTGTTGTTGTTGTTGTTGTTGTTGTTGTTGTTGTTGTTGTTGTTGTTGTTGTTGTTGTTGTTGTTGTTGTTGTTGTTGTTGTTGTTGTTGTTGTTGTTGTTGTTGTTGTTGTTGTTGTTGTTGTTGTTGTTGTTGTTGTTGTTGTTGTTGTTGTTGTTGTTGTTGTTGTTGTTGTTGTTGTTGTTGTTGTTGTTGTTGTTGTTGTTGTTGTTGTTGTTGTTGTTGTTGTTGTTGTTGTTGTTGTTGTTGTTGTTGTTGTTGTTGTTGTTGTTGTTGTTGTTGTTGTTGTTGTTGTTGTTGTTGTTGTTGTTGTTGTTGTTGTTGTTGTTGTTGTTGTTGTTGTTGTTGTTGTTGTTGTTGTTGTTGTTGTTGTTGTTGTTGTTGTTGTTGTTGTTGTTGTTGTTGTTGTTGTTGTTATTGTTGTTGTTGTTGTTGTTGTTGTTGTTGTTATGAAACCTCGGTTTTACCCATATGTGAACTATTATGTAATAGCTAGTTTAAATGTTAGCTATGAGCGATGAAGCCGAGTTGCTACAATAAATATTGTATTCTTTTTTTTTGTTGGTAAAGTTTTTTTTCAGTAGTCATAATAACTTACATTTTATTGAGTAGATAACTTACATGCTAATTTCATGATAACTTTTAGTGTGTGACCTTGGTAACTTCTGCTATGCTAGGTGGATAACCTTTTGCTGGTTTGTTCATTAGAAGGTTGATTACTGTAGTAGTTATGTATCGATAACTCTTGTTCTATCCCCATTGTAACTTCATATAGGATAGTTGGGTGGTTTATACCTATTTTGAATATATTTTGGGGATAAATAATTTGAAACTACATAATGTACAGTGTGAGCAACATACATAGAAACAATCTTCAGATGAAAAAATACGTCCGCTCAACAAACGAGAACAATGTTATGATATTGTGTTACATAAACATCCTACTACATATGTTTTTTTGCATGGTTTGTCTAGATTTGGTATCCTAGTAGCTTCAACTTGTCCTAGCATTTGCATATTGTGTGACCTTCGACACCATAGTGGATGCATTTCTTTAATTTCTTTGGAGCAAGATCTAGCGGATTTTTGTTTGCTATCTGTCGTGGTCTCTGTTTTGTTATTGACTTCTTCGGGTTCTTTATGTGCTTTATTGACGATATGTGAGATCACGATGTGCTTGTTGTTTGAACTACTCCATGGTTGCTTGTCAGTTGTTCCCTATTTGGTGGGGCAGTTGTTGGAGGTGGCACACTTGCGTCGTTAGGAGCACTAGACGATGGCATAGTAATTGCTTCATTTTCAGCCTCTCTTGCCTTCCTCTCTTCTCTTCTTGCTATCACATCTAGTTCTTGTTTCATTTCCTTCAAGTGTTCCCTGATGATTTTTCTCCCATCATCTGTCTTCACTCCTATCTTTGCAACTCTGGCAAACTCTTGTCTGTATGATGCAAACACCATCATATTTCTTGATTCCTCAGGCATCTCTTTATTTACTTTATTATGTTTTTTATTTGGTTCAGCTAGGATAGTTTCCGCATCCAATGTCCACCTTTTCAAGATGTACTTATCTGGGATCTGATGGATTTTTATGTGTGTCATCACTTTTATAATATGGTAGCATAGTATACCGTCACGATCAAATTTACAGCAGTTGCATTCATAGAATGCTTCTTCCCAGCTTGCAAATACCCTATAGCTTCTATAGCCATAGTGCAGGACTGGAATCCCTGTTATGCTCAGTTCAAATTGGTAGCTGTTGAGGTGATCGCATTGGTATGACATGGTCTTTTGCATCTCACTCTAAAACCTAAAGAAAATTTTCCTCGTGTATGCCTTTGCCATTTGTCGCTCCATTATACTTCCACACCACCATTCCGGGTCTGTCAAAGTTGTATCTGTCTCTGCCTTCATCTCAGCATTGTAAGTCTTCTCTTGTACCAACATGTACTGGTGTACAAACTCATAAATGGAGTTGCTTGGTTTGACGTAATGCTTGAGGACTGTGTTGAAGCCTTCGCTTCTTGATGTGGTCTGAAGGAATGGGAAAAAGGCGTGCATAAAGTACGCCAGTACCCAAACATTTCTTTGTTCCCATAGTGAAAATAGATCCACGTTGTCACGAACATTATGAGTATTTATCATTTTCATCCAAGATTCCTCAAATTCCTCCGGTGTCAAGCTGTTGTTCATGCATGCATTAAAAGCGTCGAGTAGCTCTGGATGATTGTCCATGAATGATCCTATTTTCTCAGTTGCATTTTGGATGACGTGCCATCTGCAATTTCTGTGAGTTGCATCCAGGAAAATAACACTTATAGCACCACCCATGGTAGAGTCTTGATCAATTATTATATTTTTTGGTGCTAAGCCGTACATTGCTAGTTTGAACATTTTAAACAGCCACACAAAGTTGTACTTGAGCTCTCGACGCACGAATCCACATAAAAACTAAACTGATAGTCCATGATTATTTATCCCAATAAATGGAGCGCATGGTAGTTTATACCGGTTCGTTAGTTAGGTAGTATCAAATGATATGCAATCATTGTATCTAGACTTGTATGCTCTTCGTGATGGACCGTCAACCCAAAATAGGTTCTCAACCCTGTCCTCCTCATCAAGTTTTATTTTGTAAAAGAAATCTAAATCTTCAGCCTTCATCTTTTTGAAGAATGCCAATGTGTCTTGCATATCATGGTGATTGTTTTCACTGTGGAAAGAAGCCCTCAGGTTTGCCAAGTCCTTTTCTATGTATGGTACATCATTCAGAGTCCCATATAAACTTGCCATGGGCTGCATCTGCTGGCATGTTTCGATGTTGCATGCATGCAGCATCCGCATGAATACTTTTTCTTCTGCTTATATGTTCTGGTGCGAATGCAAGAACCTTGTTAATGAAGGTTTTATTATTGGGCGTGGTTATGATCATCTGAGGAATGTTGAACATACCACCAGGCATCCTTCCTCTTGACATATAAGTGTGTTGTGCATCCAGTCCTTGGGTGTGTATTTTCTTCCTCTTTCTGACACACAATTTTGGATTATGTGTGTCTTCCTTATCTTCGTGAGGTTTACCAGATTTTGTGCACACAAGATACGCCTTGTTTAGCTAATTTCTTGCATCTATTCTTGACCAATCTATCCTTATTCCGAAACCTTTACTTTGTGAATATGCCCTATAGTGTTCGCGAGCTGATTCAAAACTTTCAAAGCGCATTCCAGCTGTTGGTGGTTGCGGTGATGAGTGTACTTCATCTCTGACATCATTTGTATCATTATTCTCCACATCCTCATTTGAATCAGCTGTGTGCACTGTTGTTTCTTCGATTGTGCCATTCGTCACCGTTTCTTGTGCAACTTATTCAATTATAGTGTGCATGCAGTCATTGTTAGTATATCCTTCAGTTTGTACCTCATATGTTATGCAAGTAATCACAAGTTATTGTTTCTATTTCTTTGCAGGAAATGGGTAACCATAATGAAAAGTCATGGATAATAGTAGATACAATATGTGGGTAACTTCTCTATGTCCATATGGGTAACTTCTCTATATCTAGTTAGCAAGTACTCATAAAAAAGTTGACTAACTTTCTAATGTTGAGTTAGAGACAACATTTATTTATAAAATATAGTGTTGATATTTGTGTTAAATCCTACATATAAGCATGGGTAACTATAGTGTCAACTACGTGGATAACTTGTACCAATTACTGGATAACTGCTGAATAAGATGCTGGATAACTTGAGTAATATCCCATGGATAACTATATTTGTTAACTGGTGGATAATTGTGTACCTAGGTGCCTAGATAACTATTGAATAAACTAGTGGATAACTTGTATATTTATGACTGGATAGCTGTTGTATAAAGTGGTTGATTAGTTATTATTTATGTTTTTTGCAGGAATGGGTTAGCATAATGGAAAGGCATTGATAACTACATTTACAATAGGTTGGTAACTTCTCCCTATGTAGTGTGGTAACTTTTTTAAATTAGCAAGTATTCATAAACATGTTGATTGTCTTTCCAATGGTGAGTCACACACAACACTTTTGGATAAAATGTAGTGTTGATATTTGTGTTAGATCCTACATATAAGCATGGGTAACTATAGTGTTAGCTATAGTGTTAGTGTAATTGGTTAGGCACACTCAACACTCCTGGATATATGTCCAATGATAATTTTCGGGAAACTTCTACATATAAGCATGGATAATTGCAGCATTATCTAGTTGATAACTTGTACTCATTTTAGTTTTAGCTATGTGGATAACTTGCACCTAAGTGTTTGGAGAACTTCTGAATAAGATGCTAGATAACTTAAGTAATAACCCATCTATAACTATAATAGCTAACCGGTGGATGAGTGTGTACCTAGGTGCCTGGATAACTGCTGAATAAACTGGTGGATAACTTGATTTTTAATACCCCATGTGTGATTTTGTATCTATGATCGTGCTTTTTATACTTCATGCATACTGTCAAGTTTTTTTAGTGTAGTTGGTTATGCACAGTCAACACTCCTGGATATATGTCCAGTGATGATTTGTGGGTTAATTTGTACATATAAGCATGGATAACTGTAGCATTATCTGGTTGATAACTTGTACTCATTTTAGTGGATAACTAATGTGTTAGGTACTGGATAGTCAGTACTCATATGCCTGGATAACTGATGCATAAACTGGTGGATAAGTTGATTGTGTGTAAACATCATACCTTCATTCATAACTTGCACAATAGCACCCGTGTGTGAAACATCAACATGTTCCTCCTCTTCTATTGCTTGTTCTGGTTCAGCATTAAGGTCGATATCCATGGTTTTCCCACTGTTCAACCAAAATATTCAACATGCTAGGAATTTAGGATGTTTCCCCTCTGTTTTGTCATGCAGGGATCAACAGATACTGATACTGGAGCTTAGGCAGTTGTAGTTTGAACAAGATTGGACATATCCAGAGGCAAAATTGAGGAGCAAAGTAATTGTAGATGTTGGGTTTGCAGCATAGAAAACAAAAAATTCTACGATGGGAACTACTAAGCACCAAGATCTATCTACTAGATACAAGCAACAGGTGGATATACATCCATAGAGATCATACCATTAAAGACTGACAAAGTGTAACGAGATTTGACTCGTGGATGATGTTGTCGATCGCTTGCCGATCTCAAGATCGAGAGAAAGTCCTAGCGCCGCAAATCAGCAGCGCATCCGTGCTCGCACACACGTCCGGTCCACCGAACAACCTCTGCCTCCTCGCTCCAGTGATACAACGGAAGAAACAACTCCTTCCAGACGAAAATCCACCAAGAACATGTATCTCGCTAATCCAATACCATGGGGAATAATTCTAGAGGGGGAGAGAGATCCTTCACGAGGAGGTGTGAGATGAGAGGAGAGAGTGGGGGTCCTTTTATAGGAAAGATGGGGGGGGGGGAGCCCCTACCATGGCCGACGGCCAAGGTGGGTGCCCCCACCTCTTCCTCATTCATGTGGTGGAGCTCCCACTCACATCAATTACCCCCACTCAAAAGTCCACTCATCTCCATTAAGTTTACACTAAATTTAATGCAACTCTCACTTAATAAAACTCTTTTATTTATTTTATTCAGAATTTTTTTAATTATTTTAATTAGAAAACATTCACATAAAACCCACTGCAACATTTCAATATCACATCCATAACCAATTTCAGCAATTTCACCCAAAACAATTTCGGTGTCCATTGAAATAATTCCAGCGCTTTGTAAATCTTTTCTCTGGAACACATTTGCTCCAAATGGTGTCGGTATCCCTTAAGTGTGTCACCCTACGGTTCGTGAAAAATGCACACATGATCGAGACCCTTCTCCGATCAATAATCAGTAGCGGGACCTTGAGATCCATACTGACTCCCACACATTGAACAATGACTTCTGTGATCGTGAGAACCTTTAACGATAGTAACTAAATCCCTTTGTCTCGCGATATATTACATCTCTGAGATTCGATCATCGGTATCTCCATACCTAGTTTGATCTTGTTATCGACATGCACTCTTTTCTCGTTCTCGTGATATAACATTCTAGTGATCACATCACTTGCTTGCAAGCTATCTCAATGTGATATCACTGAGAGGCCTAGAGTATATCTATCTGTCATCGGGATGGACAAATCCCACTCTTGATCCATGAGCCTGATACCTTCGATCCGGATTACAGATGCAGTATAGCTCTTTTTCCCTAGTAGACCTAGGTTTATCGAATCCTCGAGAAGCAGAAGCGTAGTGAAGTTACTTTAGCGGACCTTCGGGAGTTTTAGAATTTCTTTTGTGTTTTTACCAGACTAAGATTTTGCGTCTTTTGTTGTTGTCGATGATTGAGAGAGAGGGCCTAGGGCCTTCGGTTTCACCTATAGCTGTGCAAAACATATGATGGGAATAAAAGATAAAAATAAAGTATGCATGTAATTGTTAGAGCAAGATAAATTACATGTGGGCAGTGCATCCATAATTTCTATTGCCTCCACAACCTCTTATAGCAATAACCTACTAGTCTCATCCATAGAAGAACGAGAACTAATGATATGCATAGTGACGTCACTGTTAATCCCAAGTAAATCCCTCACATACAGCCGTACTACCCCTTCTATCACTGGGGTTCCCAACCTACAGATTAGTCATTACTCATACTCCTTATACCTGGCTCAATCCTCGGGGTCTTGGGTACCTGAAAAGTCCTTAGATTGAGGCAAGAGAGGATACAATAATAATAATGTCCTACAAACTAATACATGATCCCATCTATGATAAGTAACATGCAGAAAAAGCTACATGGCTAGGCCGAAGCCCTTAGACCAAGGAGAATTACTCACACATAGAGATGAGATCAAAGAACATAAACATTGTAATGGAAATCATGAGATTGATAGGAAATAGTATTACAATGTCGCCAATCAAAGATGAGATCTACTATTACAAGTGGTGGAATATGGCTATGGTGGTGGAGAAGGGTTTGGAGATTAGATCTAAGTCTATTCCTCCGGTGGCCCTTCGGTGTGGTGGATGGATATCTGGAGGCGGCTAATGATCTGAGGAGTTGGCAAGGGCGGCAGGGCGGTAGGGCCCTTTTCTTTTCGCCCGAGGCTTCTTTATATAGGGATCCCTTCACAAAAGTTGTTCTGTTTGACCTAGAGGTGGCGGCGGCAACTATACGACCGCAACTATACGGCTGGAATTTTATTCCTGCTGTATAATTGGTCGTTAAAGCGTCTGTCTCCACTTCACGACTCCTAGTTTCTTTGGGTTGTTGGAAATCTCGTATCTTTGACTTTAATGTAGTGATTCCCATCATCAAGCGTCATTATCTGCGCAGGGGAAAATAGCAAGAAAGGATTGCATACCCCTTTGATCATTAGGCATTAGTGGCAGGGTTTAGAGAGACATTTCATCAAAAATATGAATGCTATCCAGTTTAAATGTGGACGTAGATGGCTATATTCCAGAGCCATCAACCTCCCCAAGCTTAAACTTGATCGTCCTCGAGCAAGAAAACCAAAATCAAAAAGGAACTCAATGTTTAAACTGAAATAACGAGATGATGATCTTACTCATGATTGGTAGTCTCATGTTTCCTCCACTTCATAAATTTGAAAAACTTCAGCATAGATAGAATAATGGCAAGCATATCATACGTGTTTTCATGCATCCTCGTAGCGCAACAAAATTATTGTTAACATGGATGATTCAAATGAGTAAACTTTATTCCATGTCATGTAATCAACTCATAGGCTTGCCTGTATAATCATGTAAAATTGAGAGTGTGAGAGTTATCATGAAAAGCATATACACTAGAGTATCTCAATTCTCCCACATCAATAAATCAAGACTCTTCAAGCACTACTTTTCTATTCGTTGTCATTCAAGAATTTTAGTTCTTATGTAATTGAGAGCATGCCAAAAAAATTTATTAGTTTATCTAGCTGTGATGGACACTCGTGGATTCACCAAGGTTTTTGTTCCTTTTGTACAATGATTACTCATAACAGCTAGAGGAGTGATTCCATCATGAACACAACTACCTGGGGAGTGCCAAGAATCTTACCCACTATAGCATTGCTGCTACATGTGTTTAATCAACTCATAGCCAAAATCTAGGAGTTTCCTCCATGAAGATCGTTCGTAGGCTAGCGGAGTTGTTGGCATCCCATCAAGTTTGACACACATAAAGATATATCATTCTTATGATTAACAAGTCAAACATTGGCATGCTCACAAAAATCGCTAAACATTAATTCAATCGAACAAATCCTTTTAAAGAGAGCTATCAAGTCAATCATTATATTCCGTGGTGTTGACTGTCTCTAGAAATAAGCCTTCAAGACTAAACACTACAACACCCAAGCCTTCAATTGTGAGACTTTTTCTTATTACAATTGTTTAGATTTTTTTTAGGAAAGACTTGGTTAACTACAAGAGCTGGAACAAAATGTACCCAACTAAATATCCATGAAAAAAAACTTTACTACAATATAAAGACTCACTCCACCAATATAATATCTCAACATTTACTACTAACTAGCATGGGTTTATCAAACATCAAAAGTGGGGAGTCATAAGGCATACCTCTCATGTTTGGTTCCACTTCTCTCTTCCTTTTTTATTTGCTTCTTGGAAACTCAAAGTTGATCACTCTCCTGCAAATACATGAGAACCTCGAGGCGAAAAGAAAAGAAAGAGGGAAAATAAATATAAATGGAGAAATATTTTTGTTTTTTTAAGAGAGGGCATTAAAGAATAGAAAATTGGCGGCAAAGCTCGGCTAGAAAATCTCGAAAGCAAATAGAAATAACTAAAGATAAAGTGTTGGGGAAACCAACACGAGTGCTTATAAGCTCGAATTAAAAACATAACCTCGAAATAAATAAAATCAAATGAACACCAAATAAAGATAAATGAGGAAACTTCCCCAAGCTTAGGCTATTGCAAGCCATTCAAATCATTGTGGTGGCGGTAAAAAAGTGATTACTCTAGTTCGCAAATTGAGTTGATAAATTACTAGTTGTCCCTCGGAGGATCAAGGAGAGGCTATGCATCCTCTTCACAGTCCCTCCAAGTTCTTGGAAGTCTTGGTATGTGGCGAACCAGGTTGGTGGCTGCTCCTCTTGATAAGGAACTTCTTGCTCCTCTTCTTGGTCCTCATCCTTATCCAAAATCTCCTCCTCGGGTTGGTGTTGCTCAACCTGCAAGTCATATAGCAAACGCCCTTCCTCGATAGAGAAAAGACCATTAGGCATAGGAGCAGGGTAGAGACACCCAGCTCCAGCAATATGCAAGTAATAAACACCACCTCTCCTAGTGAGCATTCCACAAGCCTTTAAAGTAGAGAAACCAACATGTCACTCATCTAACACAGGTTGCAACTCACCTAGGTCAATTCCTAGGGAAATGGCAAGCACGGTGATGGCGCCTCCACCTGTGATTGGTCCTTGGCTTTGGGAGGATTGGTGCACCAAGTAGCGCGCAAGGATTGCGCGCAAGTTGAGTTACAAGTCGTAGTGGTTGTAAGCAGCTTTTTTGAGGACTAAGATGTCCTCCTCATTGAGTCTTGTGAACTCATTTCTTGCCTGCAAGGTGTTATCAATAACATAGAACAAATAGCGAATTGCAGGATGTTGAATATTCTTCTCCTTGCTCACTGTAGAAGTGAATCTCATTCCATTATAATATTGTTCAGGGGAAGGGTCTAAGCCAGTAAAGGATGCGCGTAGGGCATTAGCATCATTGTTTGGAAGATTAAAGCATGCACACCATTCATCTAGTGATAAAGTGTAATTGTTGTTCATAAGTCGGAAAGAAATCGTGTCCTCTCCATTCCATAGTTTAACGGTGCTTTGCAAAGAACTTAAAAAATCAAGAGGCAACTGATGATAAATAGGCACATCATTGAATACAAAGTTTTGCAGGCCAACCCTATTGCAAAGTAAATTGAGGTCATTAGA
This sequence comes from Avena insularis, assembly GCA_023614405.1. Lineage (NCBI taxonomy): Eukaryota > Viridiplantae > Streptophyta > Magnoliopsida > Poales > Poaceae > Avena > Avena insularis. Next base: position 392,516,053 of record CM042689.1, on the reverse strand, counting down.
AATACCGAGTTGGTTCAATATAATGGGGAAAACCCACTTGGTTTCCTTCACTTCTCGGTTCTTGATCTTGTTGAAGCGATCACGTTGGAGCTCATTCCCGAACCGTATCCCCATGCATTCCTGAGCGGCTGCCCGAGAAGCGCTAGAAGCGACACGAGCACGAGTTTGGATCCTTGTGTTCATCATCTAAAATAATGAAGAAAGACAAAAATAAAACCTTTTGATCCAACAATAATAAGTATAACATATTCCTCATCATACCACACTAAAGAATCCCCTCAAAATAATAATCTAGGCAAGAGAATCATGACAATAGTTCATAGTAGGTCTCACCCTAGATTGATAATGAAAATAGATCAAAGATGAATTTACAACAATTAGAGGAGAAACATATCGTAGATCACTTGTGTGCGAGGAAATCAAACGGAATTGAGTAGATATGAAGATCTCTTGAGGTTTTGAGAGAGTTTGGAGGTAGAAGAGAGAAAAACGATTGAAGTTTTGGGGTTGGAGGAACCTCTCGTGGCGTTTTTGTGGTCGGACACAACTATACGGGTGGAACTATATGGACGGAACAATTTGTTCCCGTCGTATAGTTGGCCTGCCATCAAAATTTTAGGGTTTCCACCTGACGGCGCAGCTATACGACCAGAACTATACGGCCGGAACAATGTGTTCCCACCATATAGTTGGTAGTCAAACCCTCTGTACCTAGAAAAGAATTTGTACGAAACCATCGATATCTATACAACCGGAACTATATGGCCAGAATTTTTATTCCTGCCATATAGTTGGTCGTGAAATCATCAGTACAGATGAAAGAAAAATTGTCGATGGCAAAAATATCTATACGACCAGAACTATACGGCCGAAATTTTTATTCCCACCGTATAGTTGGTCGTAACCTTCTGTATACGTCAAAAAATTTCTGTTTCTTCAAGAATCATTTCTTATTCTGAAACTTAGTGAAACACCTTGTTTTTGACAAAAACATGACAATAAATATTTTCGACCAACATCAGCATGTATTAAGCATGATTTTTAGTACTACCGAACTTCTTCTCCTCAACTAGAGCTTTCTAGCACTCTTTATTAAACATAAACATAAACTTAAACTTAAACTTAAAAACTTAACTCAAACCTTTATTTCACATGGGTTGCCTCCCATGAAGCGTTCTTTTATAGTTAATAGCTTGACCTCAATGTTGCTCACTTAGGCCAGATGAGTGGAACACCCACTCCAAAATAGTTGGCCTTCAAAGTGATGTCCTCCTTTTTCATCATGCTTGGTTTTTTTCTTCCTGGGGAAATGAATAACAAAATGATCCCGTGAAGGTAACTGTAGCTTCACGTTCCCTTCATGTAGATTAATCAAAGCTTTAATAGTTCTTAAAAATGGACGACCTAATATAATAGGAGAAGTAGCATCTTCAGGCATGTCAACAATAACAAAATCAATACGAGCAGGACAACCTTTAATGTATACTAAAGTATTCTCCTTAATTCCTACAACTTGTTTGTAGGTAGAATCTGCTAGATGCAATTTTAACTCGGTGATTTCAAAAGTGCTAAGATTTAACTTATTAAAAAGACCTTTTGGAATTGTTGATATGCTTGCACCTAGATCACAAAGTGCAGCTATCTCATTGGTCCCAGTCTTAATCTTAATAGTAGGCTCAAACATATCATCAAGCTTCACATGTAATTTTTCAGCAATTTGCTTATATTCTTCCTCAAGCTCATGTACCTTTATTGCTACCTGATTAACGAAGTGTTGGTACATAGCTTCCTCATTTCATTCACTTATCGGAATCTTAATGTTAATCCTCTTTACAAGATCTTCAATGGTGTAACTTGGTGAAGGAGCATTGCTATAATCAAGTTCTTTAGGCTCCTCCCTTTGGATTCTCATCATCTCGAGGTCTTCAACAGGATTGGGATCAACTTTACCTGCAAATTTAGCTAGAATGAGAGTTTGACTCTCGGTTATCTTACCTAGCTGTGCCTCAACAATCCTTGTTCTTTCTTGGAGGGCCTACAAATCATTCCTCAAACTTACAGCTTGGTTAGATAATTTACCAAGCATAGCATCATGGTTCTCTGTTATTTTAACAAGGATATTATTTTGCTCATTTTGTGAGTCTATAAAGGACTTAAGTGTTGCTTGGAGACTACCATTACTTGATCCCATATTATTATTAGAATTACCTGCAGGACTAGAATAATGTTTCTGAAAATGAGGATTATAATTCTTCTTCCAAGCAGGGTTATAATCATTACGAGCTATGAAGTCTATTTCTTCAATATTTGTTTCTGGGATAGCTCTTACTTGGGTTTCCTTACCTTTTACGGCTAATATGAGCTCATCCAACTTAGCATTGAGTTCTTCTTTTTCTTGTGGTGAGACGGAGTTCACCTTCTTTGTGTTTGATCTGTCCAAATGCCATTGGGCATGGTTGTCTTGCATATTGTCTAGCAGCTACTTTGCTTCGGTAATATGTTTACCCATAAATGTTCCTCCAGCTACAGTACCAAGCATAGACTTAGACACAGGGTTAAGAGCATTATAAAATAAATGGAGAATTAACCAATCTTCCATCCCATGACTAGGACAGTTTCTCATCCATTCTTTCATCCTCTCCCATGCAAGCGCTAGTGGCTCACACTCTTCCTATCTAAAACCAGTAATATTAGATCTTAGTTGCATAGTCTTTGCAGGTGGAAACAATTTAGTCATAAATAAAGAAGTACATTCCACCCATTATGTAATAGTATTTCTAGGCAAAGATAGCAACCATTCTTTTGCTCTAGCTCTAAGAGAGAAAGGAAATAAGCGCAATTTGACCGCATCGGGGTCAACATCTTTTATGCGCATCATATCACATATTCAGTGAAAGTGTTCAAGTGCATACATGCGTCCTCAACGATAGAGCCTCTAAATTGATTCTATTGAACCAAACTTAAATAATGGGGATTAATTTCAAAGTCATCAGCAACAATTGCTGGCTGGGTATTAGGAGTATGCAAATAATCATTGTTGGGAGTAGCAAACTACCCAAGCTTCTTTTTAGCCATATTTCCTATGTTTTGGGGTTTTCTTTAAACAGAGACTTATAATAGTAAAAGCAAGAATTTAATGGCTAACTACTTTTTTTGGTTTTTCAAATAAAGACTGAAAGCAAACGAAAAATTAAAAACAAGAATTAAAACTAGCAAGGTTCCTACTAACCTCACCAAGGTAGCTATTGCTTCCCTGGCAACGATGCCAAAAAAAGGGTTGATACCTTCGATCCGGATTATGGATGTAGTATAGCTCTTTTTCCCTAGTAGACCTAGGTTTATCGGATCCTCGGGAATCAGAAGCGTAGTGAAGTTACTTTAGCGAACCTTCGAGAGTTTTAGAATTCCTTTTGTGTTTTTACCGGACTAAGAGTTTGCATCTTTTGTTGTTTTCAATGATGGAGAGAGAGGGACTAGGGCGTTCGGTTTCACCTATAGCTGTGCAAAACATCTGATGGGAATAAAAGATAAAAATAAAGTATGCATGTAATTGTTAGAGCAAGATGAATTATATGTGGGCAGTGCATCCATAATTGCTATTGCCTCCATAAACTCTTATAGCAATAACCTACTAGTCTCATCCATAGAAGAAAGAGAACTAATGATATGCATAGTGACATCACCATTAATCGCAAGTAAATCCCTCACATACAGCCGTACTACCCCTTACATCCTTTGGGGTTCCCAACCTGCAGATTAGTCATTACTCATACTCCCTATACCTGGCTCAATCCTCGGGGTCTTGGGTACCTGACAAGTCCTTAGATTGAGGCAAGAGAGGATACAATAATCATCATGTCATACAAACTAATACATGATACCATCTATGATAAGTAACATGCACAAAAAGCTACATAGCTAGGCCGAAGCCCTTAACCCAAGGAGAATTACTCACACATAGATATGAGATCAAAGATCATAATTTTTTTAATGGAAATCATGAGATTGATAGCAAATAGTCTTACAATGTCGCCAATTGAAGATGAGATCTACTATTACAAGTGGTGGAATATGGCTATGGTGGTGGAGAAGGGTTTGGAGATTAGATCTAAGTCTATTCCTTCGGCGGCCCTTCGGTGTGGTGGATGGAGATCTGGAGGCGGCTGATGATCTGAGGAGTTGGCGAGGGCGGCATGGCACTTTTCTCATCGCCCGAGGCTTCTTTATATAGGGTTCCCTTCACGAAATTTGTTCTGTTTGACCTAGCGGTGGCAGCGGTAACTATACGACCAAACTATACAACCGGAATTTTATTCCCGCCGTATAGTTGGTTGTTAAAGCATCTATCTCCACTTCATGACTCCTGGTTTCTTTGGGTTGTTGGAAATCTCGTATCTTTGAATTTAATGTAGTGATTCCCACCATCAAACATCATTAACTGCGCAAGGAAAAATATCAAGAAAGGATTGCATACCCCTTTGATCATTAGGCATTAGTGGCAGGGTTTAGAGAGATATTTCATAAAAAATATGAATAATATCCAGTTTAGATGTGGACGTAGATGGTTATACTTCAGATCCATCAGAGCCTCAACATAAGACCTTCGAAGTATCTGAACCCACCTTTATAGTCACCCTGTTACGGTGTGATGTTTGATGTTATCAAGTTACTCTTGTAGTGTTAGCAATTAACATGATCTCATGGTCTAAGGACTAAGATTACTTCATATGACATTATAGCAATATAAACACAATGACTTTGATTGTAATGCTTTACTTCGAATGAGTGTTCATCACATCATTCACCAATGCTGTGACCTTGTTATTAACAACATCCAATGTCCATGATCAAGAAACCTTGATCATCTTGTTAATCAACGAGCTAGTTTTTAAGAGAGGCATAAATAGGAACCCTTTATTTGTTTATTAAACACACATGTATTAACGTTTCCAATCAATACAATTATAGCATGCAAAATAAACATCTATCATATACTTGGAATACGATAATAACAACTTTATTATTGCCTCTCAGGCATATTCCCTTCAGTCTCCCACTTGCACTAGAGACAATAATCTAGTTTACATAGTGATAAATCTAACACCCATGGAGTTCTGGTGTTGATCATGTTTTCCCTAGGGAGAACTTTAGTCAACAGATCTGCAACATTTAGGTCCATGTGTACTTTAGAAATCTTTATATCTACATCCTTGACATGCTCGTGGATGGAGTGAAACCGGCGCTTAATATTCTTGGAATCCTTGTGAGACCTTGGTTCCTTGGCGTTGGCTATGGCTCCATTGTTGTTACAATAGATCACCATTGGGTCCAACGCACTAGGAACCACACCTAGTTCAGTTATGAACTCCTTCATCCAAACTGCTTCCTGTGCCGCTTTTGAAGCAGCAACATATTCTGCCTCCGTTGTTGATCTAGCTACCACATGTTGTTTGGAACTCCTCCAACTAACTGCTGCTCCGTTCATCCGGATTGAGACTTAAGAGTCATCCGGATCAGTGTCAAAGCTAGCATCAACATAACACTTATCGACTAGCTCTTATTCACCTCTGTATACAAGAAACATTTCCTTAGTTCTTCTTAAGTACTTAAGGATATTCTTGACCGCTATCCAGTGTTCCAAACCTGGATCAGATTGGCACCTACTAGTCAAACTAATAGCATGTGCCACATCCGGTCTTGTACATAGCATGGCGTACATTATAGAACCTATGGATGAGGCATATGGGATCTTATCCATTATCTGTGATTCTTCCGCTGTAGCCGGACTTTGAGTCTTACTCAATGTCCTGCCTTGCAACATAGGTAAGAACCCCTTCTTACTTCCGTCCATATTAAACTGCTTTAATATCTTATCAAGGTATGTACTTTGTGATAGCCCAATTAGGCGTCTTGATCTATCTCTATAGATCTTAATGCCTAATATATATGATGCTTCACCAAGGTCCTTCATAATCGAAATATGCAACAATTGCTAACATAATCCTAACCGACTTTAGCATCACTACTGGAGAGAATGTCTCATCGTAGTCAACTCCTTGAATTTGTCGAAACCCCTTTGCAACAAGTCGAGCTTTATATATGGTCACATTACCATGAACATCGATTTTTCTTTTGAAAATCCATTTATTCTCAACGGCCTTTCGGTCCTGAGGTCAGTCCACCAAGGTCCAAACCTGGTTTTCATACGTGGATTCCATCTCGGATTTCATGGCTTCTAGCCGTTTGTTGGAATCCGGGCTCATCACCGCTTCTTCATACGTCACAGGGTCATCTATTTCATCAGCCATGAAATTCATGACAGGATTCTCGTACAGTTCAGGAGCTGCATGTGTCCTACTTGACATGCGAGGTTCGATAGTGTTCTCTTTCAGAATTTCATGATTATTATCATTAGTTCCTTCTTCATCGGTGAAGTCAACTCTGGAACAATTTCCGTCGCTGCGCCACTCACCGTTTCATGAAGAGAAGGTTCAATAACCTCTTCGAGTTCTACCTTCCGACTAGACACGCCTTTCGCGAGAAACTCTTTCTCTAGAAAGGATCCATTCTTGGCAACAAAAACCTTTCCCTCGGATCTGTGATTGAAGGAATACCCAATTGTTTCTTTAGGGTATCTTATGAAGACGCATTTTTCCGCTTTGGGTTCGAGTTTATTAGGCTGAAGTTTCTTCACATAAACATCGCATCCCCAAACTTTAAGAAATGATAGCTTAGGTTTGATTCCAAACCACAATTCAAATGGTGTCAATTCAACGGATTTAGATGGTGCCCGATTTAAAGTGAATGCAATGGTTTCCAGTGCATAACCCCAAAATGGCAGTGGCAAGTCAGTCAGAGATATCATAGATCGAACCATATCCAATAAAGTACGATTATGACGTTTCGACACACCATTATGCCGTGGTGTTCCGGTAGGCGTGAGTTGTGAAACTATTCCACACTCTCTCATATCTGCGCTAACTCGTAGCTTAGATACTCACCTCCACGATCGAACCGCAGAAATTTAATCTTTCTATTATGATGATTTTCCACTTCACTCTGAAATTCCTTAAACTTTTCAAAGGTTTTAGACTTGTGTTTCATCAAATAGATATACCCGTATATACTCAAATCATCTGTGAAAGTAACAAAATAACGATGTCCACCTCACGCTGACACACTCATTGGACCACACACATCAGTATGTATGATTTCCAATGTTGGGTGGATACCCCCGGGTAGGGTCACGCCGGGGTATAAAGGTCGAGTTAGCCGAGGTATGGCACGGTCAAAGCAAGTGCAGGCTAGGTCACCTCAAGGCAGGCCGACTTATGGAGTAACCTGGCCCGTGGGGCATCTGCTTAGCATTAACCCGACCGACATAAAATATATGTCGGCCATATTTGTCTATCTATTATGCAGGTACCCTCGTAGTCGGGTTACCCAGGCGCATACCGGGCTATAACTTGGCTTCTAAGAGAAGGAAGGAATCTCCCGCTGGTCAAAAGGTAGCCTTTGCTGGCTGTAGCATGAGCGAAGCAAGTAGAGGGAATGACCAGTGGGCCAAGGACAACCAAAATGACGCGGGCAATGTCGGCTGACGTAGCCTATGCCTGGTTACACTTAAAGGCGTGGATTACGCAGATGGTTATGTCCATAGTCCGGACGAACCGTTAAAGTGAATAAAGAAGCATCTAGCTTTAACCAAGGGGCATATTCGGGGAATATGCTGCCACGTGACATTGTAACCCGGGCTCCCCTATATAAGGAGCACCAGGGCCTCCATAGAGAGGGATCGATCATTTCTCTCTGTCTAAGATAGAACTGTAGAGCTAAGTTGTGGGGGGGGGGGGTAAGAGACCTAGTCTCCTTCTCACGAATAGCTTGAGGAGCACTTGTAACCACCATTGATAGAGGAAATACATCAACACCTGTGCGTGGAATCACCATTGTATCCCTCCCTAGATTCCCCTAGCGCTCATTGGCCCCATCTTTAGCCTATCCATGGCATCTGCCGTGCCACCACCCGACAGTTGGCGCCCACCGTGGGGCTAGCGGTGCTAGCATGGGTGAAAATCCGGACGAGAAGCATCTCCAGCACCGGCGAGCGCGTCGTCTCTGGCCTGGTTCAGCACTTTGGAGCGCTGGACTATGTCAGCGATAACGTAGGGAATTTCGGCAGGCGTCCTCCTCCGCGCAACGGTCTCTTCATCAAGCTTGGCATGCACAAGATATACGTCGGCGTGGACGAGTCCTGCATCCATCCACGACATGTCGTCGAGGGAGGCAAACCGCCCCTCAGCGCAGCTCGCGGGGTGCGTATCGCTCGCCCCGCTAGCAGCATCGAGGTCATAATGGCCGCACCTGGCGCGGGAGCAAGCAAGGACCCAGCGCCAGATCTGGAAGTCACGACAAAACAGGCAAGGTCTAGGTTCCCACCGCTAGAGAGGCTAGAGAATGTACTCCAGCAAGCAATAGATAGCCTAGCAATGGCAATTGCTCCTGTAGTAGATCCGGTTCAGGGGCAAGCTGAGTTAGAGGAAACTAGGCAGAAAATGCTAGCTGGCGCGAAGAAGGTTGCAGAGTTACAGCAATCTTTGAACATCACTCTGAGGGAATATGCAAAGGCAAACCGCATAGATGGGGTGAAAATCCGAGGTAGAAACCTAATCACTAAGATTGACAAGGAATATGAACCCTGGCCAGGTCAGATAGCTACGATCATAACAGGAGGGCTGGAGAGGTACAGTACCCCGACGAAGAACCTCAGGATAGCAAATGCAACTGCATCCGAGTTAGAGGGTCTAACCGGAGAGGCCCGAGAAAGGCAATAAGAGAGGGTGAATCACTTGCTGAGGGTGGCTTGCTAGCAAAACGGAGAAATGAACAAGGCAAACCCAGCACCACCAGGAGCGTCACACGTGGTTCATTCGGCCAAAAATAACCCGGCAAAATCCTCCGGAGCCGCATCATCTCTGGGTCATAACCCAAGGAGAGAAGATGTGGTAAACTCTGGGAGAAGAGACAAATAGATGGTCCCGTATGACCCAGTAAGAGCTGGAAAGGGCAAAGTAGTGCAAGTTGATGAGGATCGCCACAGTACCAGCCGAGGTGAAGCTGGCCAAGGTAACCGTGACCAAGCCAATGCCGGTCAAAGGAACGTTGCCAACGGCAATGCCGGACAGCGTGATCCAGCGGGAGCAGGACAAAATGCACTTCGGTAGCAACATCGACCATACGCACCTCGGCAGGAGAGAAGTGATGGCCAAGTGGTACAATAGCAAAATGCTCGTCCGGATCAAGGGAGATACAATGATGGCTACTCAATGATGGTCAATGATGGGTACCCAAGACCGGAGCACCACATGATTGGGTCAACGCTGGGGAGCAGAAACTTGCAGCCAGATGATGCAAGGCTGAAGCTTGACCGAATTTATAGGTCTGAGATGATCGAGGTACAGGGACCTCCGGGCCTGGCGTGTTTTGGGCCCTGGATCATGAGAGAACCGCCTGTGCTGAACTTCCAATTGGCAAGAGGAAGAAAGACCTATGATGGAAGCACCAAACCAGAGGATTAACTCATTGATTACGCAACAACGGTCAAGATCACAATAGGAAATTTGAGATGGGCAGTGAGGTATGTGCCCTAGATGTTGGAAGGAACTGCGAGAGTTTGGCTGAACAACTTGCCGCCAGGAAGTGTCAACTATTGGTTGGATTTCGAGGAGTTATTCATTAGAAACTTCTCAAGCACCTACAAGAGGACCAATAGGCCACAGGCTTTGGCGTTATATCGGCAGAGGCTGAATGAGCCTGACCGAGATTTTCTGGCTTGGTGGTGCAACGTGCGCAACTCATGTGAGGGGGTAATCGAATCACAAGCAATTGCATGGTTCCCCCAGGGCTGTAGATATGGAAGTATGTTATGGCAAAGGTTACAGCGAGATATGCCAACCACTCTGGCTGAGACGATCCGGATCGCGGATTTATATGCTCTAGGAGACCCAACTCAACCCCGGTTAATGACAAGCAAGGTGAATGAGGAATATTACAACCGAGATGGCTCCGGGTCATCAAGGAGAAACAATTTCTGAGGAAAGAGAAGGGACGAGCGTCCGGATTATAGGTATAACTCACAACAAGTGGCAGTGATAGACCGAGATCAGCCCAATACCGAAGCCAACCAATGCTAGAAAACTGGGGGACAAAACTGACAGCAAAAGGGTGAAGGCAAGAAGCCTTGGACCCTGGAGCAGAAAAAGCAATGGCAGGAGAGAAAGGACCGTCCAAGGTATACGTTCGAGCCTATGTTGGAGCAGCCTTGCAAATTTCATACGCCAAGTCCAAATAGTCCGGTGAATCATACGACCCGGTAGTGTGAGTGGATGAGGAAGCTAGAACAGGGCAGTTCAGGGAATGCTCAGGCACCTCTGAATGAAGCACCTCGGAGTGAGGCACCTCGGCAACCATTGCTCATAGGGGAAATGGACAGCAATTTATGTTGCCTCCACCTCCACCGAGGTATGAAAATCAAGAGAGAAGGGATGCGGTGCATCAGGTGAATAACAACCAGCAGCAGGACCAAGGTTATCACACTAATGAGGGACGAAATGAATACATGGAACATCACCAAAGCTATTGTGTCTTTACCACGGAAGAAACTGACCGGAAGAGTTTGCAGTGCCGGCAATGCGGTAATGCCGGCGGTGGTGAGGTATATGCCTTGGTCGGATCATGAAATTACATGGAGTATCAAAGATCACCCGGAATTATATGCCTTGGTCAGATCAGGAAATTACATGGAGTATCAAAGATCACCCGAAAATTATGCCAAGTCCAGGGACCTATGCACTGGTCCTAGATCCCACGTTCATCGGGCCGAATCTCAATGTGAGGTTTTCCAAGGTGCTAATAGATAATGGCAGTAGCATTAACATCATGTACAGGGAGACCATGCACAAGTTGGGGATATCAGAGAATATGCTCCAAGCTACAAGGACCACTTTTCATGGCATCGTGCCTGGAATCTCATGTGAGCCAATTGGAAAGGTCTGGGTTGATGTGCTGTTTGGTACGAGGGACAATTGCCGGACCAAAAATTTGGAGTTCGAGGTGGTAAACCTGGAAAGCACCTATCACGCGTTACTCGGCAGGCCCGCACTGAACAAGTTCATGGCAAGTACTCGCATCAGTTACTTAAAAATGAAACTGCCCAGACCAAGGGGAGTGATAACCATAGCCGGGGACTTCAGGCGCTCTATTGAATGTGCGTCCACCGGGTCTAATCTGGCCGAGTCACTCGTGATCTCTCAAGAGAAGAGGAAAATAATGGAAGTGGCTGCACTGGCTCAGTCCGCGCAGTAGCATATGCCAGCCCTAACTAATCCACATGGTAGTGTGTGATTTCAAGCAACCAAGGACACTAAGAAAGTGCCAATTGATGATCAGTTCCCAGAGCGCATCGTAACCATTGGTGTCGGGTTAGGCGACAAATAGGAAAGCGAGCTTGTCAACTTCCTCCGTGAGAATCAGGATATCTTTGCTTGGTCCACACATGATCTACAAGGTGTGCCGAGGGAGTTGGCCGAGCACTCTTTGAATGTGAGATCCGGAGCTAAGCCGGTGAAGCAACCTCTCCGCCGCTTCGCCGAGGATAGGAGAAAGGTTATTGGAGATGAGATAGCTAGGCTCCTTGCAGCCGAATTTATCATGGAAGTACTCTGCCCGGATTGGCTCTCTAATCCGGTGCTGGTGGAAAAGAAGTAGGATGATCCGAATGTGGCAGTGGTATGGCATATGTGCATTGATTACACGAACCTAAATAAGGCATATCCAAAGGATCCATTCCCATTGCCAAGGATAGATCAGGTCATAGACTCAACTGCGGGGTGTGAGTTATTGTCATTCATAGATGCATATTCTGGTTTCCACCAGATACCCCTGAATCCGGATGATCAAATAAAAACTACATTTATTACCCCATACGAGGCTTATTGCTATCGCACTATGCCAGATTACGTAATGCAGGAGCAACATACCAGCGATGCATGCAAAATAATTTACATGACCAAATAGGTCGGAATGTGCAAGTCTATGTGGATGATGTGGTGATAAAAACTAAGGAAAGCAATACACTCCTTGATTATATCTTACAGACATTCGCGAACTTAAGACGGTTCCGGATGAAGCTTAACCCGGAAAAATGCACTTTTGGTGTGCCTGCAGGGAAACTACTTGGTTTTCTGGTGTCCAACCGAGGTATTGAAGCTAACCCGACGAAAATCCGGGCTATAGAGAGGATGGAACTACCAAAATGCCTTAATGATGTGCAGAATTTCACTGGTTGCCTGGAATCATTAAGCCGGTTCGTATGTCGGCTGGGAGAGAAGGCCTTGCCCCTCTACCAGTTAATGAAAAAGGCAGACAAATTTACGTGGACACCACAAGCGGATAGCACGTTTTGAGAATTAAAAAAGATGTCCACTGCACCAATCTTAGCCGCACCACTACCCAAGGAGCCAATGTTGCTCTATGTAGCCGCGACCAACTGAGTCTTAAGTGCAGTAATTGTGGTGGAGCATGAAGAGAAAGGAAAGTCGGTGCAAAGGCCAGTGTATTACTTAAGCGAGGTATTGTCAACCTCAAAACAAAACTACCCTCACTACCAAAAAATGGCGTATGGCGTGTATATGTCGGCCAAGAAACTCAAGCACTATTTTGAGGAACACCCCATCAAAGTGACACGTGAGGCGCCCATATCAGAAATTATGAGCAACAAAGATGCTAGCGGCAGGATAACAAAGTGGGCAATTGAGCTAGCCCCATATGCACCACAATTCGACAGAAGAGATGCGATCAAATCGCAGGCTGTGGTGGATTTCTTTGTGGACTGGGCCGAGATGCAGTACGAACCACCTCTGCTAGACTCCAACTATTGGCGAATGCATTTTGACGGGTCAAAACTGAAAGAAGGGTTGGGCGCTGGAGTGGTACTTACCTCGCCCAAGAAAGATCAGTTGAAGTATGTCTTCAAATCCATTTCAGTGCCTCGAACAATGTCGCTGAATATGAGGCACTTGTGCATGGGCTCAAAGTGGCCAAAGAAGTAGGGATATGTCAGATACAGTGCTTTGGAGACTCGGATCTGGTAGTGCAGCAAGTATTAGGCAATTGGAATGCCTTGGATGCCAACATGGCCCTTTATAGATTTCATGTCCAAAAGATAAGCGGATTCTTCGAGGGATGTGAATTTCATCACGTACCTCGGATTGAAAATGAGGCAGTCGATGTATTGTCCAAACTAGGCTCATCCTGGCAACCAATCCCGCCAAATGTTGCTTCGGAGCACTTGAGAAAACCATCTATTACCCCATCACCGGAGTCCGAGTCAATCTATATCCCGGCTCTCTCTGGGTCAGAAGTCGCGCCTATGGAAATAGACTGGGAGGCACTTCAGTAAACCCGGGGACTGCTTCGGCAAATTGGGGGACTGCCTCAGCAAACCTGGGGATTGTTCATCTAAACACGACAGGAGTTATGTCGGTGGAGGCGATGGAAATCGATGAAGAACTTTTTCCCATCCGACCTATACCCACTTGGGCTAAGCTAATTTTTGATTTCCTGAAAGAAGGAATTTTGCCGGATGACGAGGTACTTTCAAGGCAAATCCAGAGAAGAGCAAAGGCCTATACCATTATCAATGTCGAACTATACAAAAGAAGTTTAACCACTGTGTTGCAACGATGTGTTGATCTGGAAGAAGGGCTTGATATACTCCGGGATATCCACCAAGGAGAATGTGGCCATCATGCATCTTCAAGAGCATTAGTGGCAAAGGCTTTCCGGCATGGATTTTATTGGCCAAATGCTTTGGAACAAGCAGAGGATCTGGTGAGGAAATGTAATGGGTGTCAGAGGTACGCCACCAAAACCCATGTACCAATGTCGGAACTAAAGACCATCCCCATTACTTGGACATTTGTTGTATGGTGCCTAGATATGGTAGGACCATTTAAGCCGGCTAAGGAAGGAATGACCCATATCTTGGTTATGGTGGACAAGTGTACTAAATGGATTGAAGTGAAGCCAATCAGGAAATGTGATGGGGCAATGGCAGTAAAATTCCTCAAGGATATAATCTTGAGATATGGCTACCCCCACAGTATCATAACTGATAATGGCACAAATTTTGCTGAAGGAGCATGCGCGAGGTTCTGCTGAGAGAAGAAAAAAAGGCTAGATGTTGCCTCCATGGCCCACCCCGCATCGAACAGGCAAGTGGAAAGATCCAACAGACTGGTGTTGTCCGGGATAAAACCCCGGCTCATAGAGCCGCTGCAAAGATCAGCGGGGTGCTGGATAGAAGAGCTACCCGCAGTACTATGGAGTTTAAGAACAACTCCGAACCGATCAATAGGCTATACTCCATTCTTTCTGGTATATGGGGCAGAAGTTGTGCTACCAGCTGACATAGTGCATGATTCTCCAAGGGTCACCCAATACACAGAAGCCGAAGTGCGCAAAGCCCGGCAAAACGATGTTGATCTGCAGGAAGAAGCGAGAGAACTGGCCTTGTCCAGATCCGCCATATATTAGCAAAATCTCCAACACTACCATAGCCTGAAAGTAAACGCCCGAGTCTTCCGGGAAGGTGATTTGGTACTCCGGCTGGTGCAGCGCACTGCTGGCATGCATAAGTTATCCCCTCCATGGTAAGGACCTTTCATTGTAAGCAAAGCTTTGCACAATGATTCCTACTATCTTATTGATGCACAACCACATGAAAAGAATAAGGCAGACAGGTCTAGAGAGAAATCTAAGCGAGCATGGAATGTAGCACTACTTCGTCCTTTTTACACCTGACAAAGAGGTGAATGTATCTGAGCTACTCATATGTTGGTATGTATGTCGGCAATGGGTTTATTAATGAAACTTCGGCACCCCAAGCAGAAACTCGGGGAGTGCCATAATAATTGTCTCTCCTGCTTTTATGTGTTATGTACATCGGCTGGGTTAGGTTGCTTATACCTTAGTCGGATTAGTAATGTGTGAGCACCAAAAACCCAACTCTTCAACTTTGTTGCTGTCCAACAAGAATTGGCTTCATGGCAAGCAAGAGAACAAGTTTGGAATTGCAAAGCACATGAAAAACGACTAAGGAAAAGGACCTAAGCGAGCCGACATTTATTATTTGGACTAACCCTTATTTACTTTATTCGTCTACTGCCGGATTATTTTGAGCTAATCTCAAAGTTTCAAGTATTGCTAAGTCAATTTTTTGAACCTCGGACTCATAAGTCAAAAAACCAAATCAAGGTAGAGGCGAGCCGAGCCAAAAATTGGGAGAACAAGAAAAGGAAACTCGAGGACTTCGCCCATGATAATCCGACATTAAGAACTTAGTAGCAAACGACGATAACTACGGCAAAACCAAACCAAAGTGCTTAAATACATCTTCACTCGGCATACCGGGGACCTGACAAATATTGTTAAGTGTTCCTAAGGCTCAAGAGGCAGGAGGACAAGCCGAATCATCGGCTGATGGAGGAGGTACTTCAACGTCTGTGGGTGGCGCACTAGCCTCGGCCTCATCTTGGGAATTGGCCTCCTCACCTTCCGGATCTTCGGCGTCATCACCAAGTTTGGAGGCCTCGTCCTCGCTGTCCTCGTCCTTCACGCCTTCAGCAATGTCGGCATCACCGAATGCATCAAGATAGCTCTGACCATCATTCCAGGCATGGCAGAAGGAGTATTGGATGAGCTTGTTGGCGTAGGATTGGCGTTGAGCGATGCACTCTGGATTATTGGACCACCTTGATCCGGTGCGCATGCGGTCCAGAAGCTCCAAGTCTATCTCTTCATACCAGGACATAACAAACTGCAGCGCTGTATCAGCTTTGGCCCGTGCAGCAGATTCCCGCCACAGGTTCAACTGAGTTTCACACTCCATTAATTTTGCTATAAAAGCAAAATTTCCCTTGGGAGTGGGCTTAGTGGGCCAGAGGGAGTTAAACATCTGCATTGCTGCCGACATGATATCGGCACCATTATTCTTCGCTAGCTCCATGTGAGTGACGAGGCTCACCAGCAGATCCTCTGTCTCGTAAGGGATTGACCCGGCAGCAGGACCTGTTGGAATACCGCGTTGCTGGCGAGACCTAGTTACAGCGGCAACATCAATGGAGTCACCCTCTGGGAACTTGCCTGAGAATAGAACGAGGAATTTCAGTGAGAAGAAATACATAACCTGCAGAGGAATATGAATTGAAAGAGAGGAAGGAAACTCATGAGAAATCTAGAAGAGGAGACGATGAAGCTCGGCATGAACATTGGTGCTGCTGGCCTAGAGTCTTTCATATTCAGAGGTCGCCGACGTAAGTTTTATGTTGTCTTCCTGCAATAGGTCCTTGTCCTTGGAAATTTGCATGGTCGGACGCTCCTTTTCCTCGGCAAACTCCTGATCAACCTTATCCAGCTCAGATTTCTGGAGGTCCTTAAGCCTCTGGATTTTGGCGTTCAGCCAAGTGATCTCCTAGCCCTGGAGGTGCAGCCGAGCAATCTCGTCGTCCTTCTTCTTCAGTTCTGCTTGGTGCTTCCCTGCTTGTTCGAGAAGATGTGTCATCATATCAGGGATAGGCACGCTATCTTCAAGTGTAGCTGCAATAGTGAGTTAACCCGGTGGAATCGAGGTATAGATATCTACCATGTCAAGGGAAGAATGTGCAGTGGCCAAGAAAGTAAGACAAGTTACCTTGGATTTCAGCCAATTTTTTTCACATAATGACGTTTTTAGCCTCGACATCGGCTGCATAATTCAGATGATAAATTAATACGGATAGTCAATAACTCAAATGAAGGCGAGTAAAAAAGGGCTCAGCTGAAAGAATTTACCCTTCTTCTGGTGATCCACCAACAACTTGCCATATCTAGCACGAAGATCTTTGTATGAGTCCAGCAGGCGCTGGAACTCAGCAGTTCAGCGGTTGGTGGTGATCTAAGGAACAAGACAATGTCAGTTCACAGGCAAAGAGAAAATAATTCGAAGTCTACAAGATCTGGGCCAAATGGAACTTAACTCGGCTCTAGGTGTGTGAAGATTCGAAGTATTCAAGATCCGGGCCAAGTGGAACTTAACCCGGCTCTAGGTGTGTGGATATTCGAAGTTTACAAGATCCGGGCCAAGTGGAACTTAACCCGGCTCTAGGTGTGTGGAAATTCGAAGTCTATAAAATCCGGGCCAAGTAGAACTTAACCCGGCTCTAGGTGTGTGGATATTCGAAGTATTCAAGATCCGGGCCAAGTGGAACTTAGCCCGGCTCTAGGTGTGTGGACATTCGAAGTACACAAAATCCAGGCCAAGTGGAACTTAACCCGGCTCTAAGTTTACAACTATTTGAAAATGCTAAGGACTTGCATGAAATTCTCTAAGAGCATCCGACCGAGTAATAAATTACTGCCTCAGAGGCTCGGGGACTAGTGGGTATATCTATAAGTATATGTGTACCTAAAACAACATAGCAGAAGGAAAGGATTACCTCCATCATTCGGCCAGCTAGAGAGGTAGCCTTGGTGGCAGAGTTCATTTGAGCGCTAAACTCTGCCGGGCCAAACTTCTGCGAAAAATCGTCTTGCGGGTCAATGAACTCGGTGTTATTCTAGTTATCCATATATTCGATAAGGGCTGGGCTGTAACTCTCGCTGCTAGGTGAATTACTCGTCACCAAGCCTTTGGAGTGGGCCTCCCGCCTTGTGGATTGAGTAGCAGCGGGACCGGTATGCAGGACCAGTTGCTTACTGCCGTCTGATCCGGTAGAGGGAGATCTGGAAGCGGGATCCTTGGCTGGCTCGGTAGCTCTCTTGAGCTTGTCGGATGATGCGGTATTTGGAGAGCTGAAGTAGAAACGATTAGGCGGCGCGGAAGCTGGAAGATGTCCGCAATGGACACCGTTGATCCGGAGGCAGTAGATTGAGGCTTTTTCTTGGCCTGCTGATTCGTTCTTCTTGGCTTTGTTGGGGCTGGTACTTTGGTTGGTGCTGCTGGTGTAGGTGCTGGTGCTGATGCTGATCTTTGGTGCTGCTAATGCTGCTTCTTGATACTCTGCTCTCTTTGTTAGTGCCGGGCGCTTCTTTGGCGCTGGTGGTCTTTGGAACTTTGCTAGTTTGGGTTGCTGATAGTGAGGAAACAGGGGTTGAATAAGAAGTTGTTTGGGGCGGTGCCAATAAAGCTGTCACCTCAAAGCTGGACACTGGTGGCGATACAGAGGAGCTCAGAAAATCCAGCACGGCTGTATCCTGGGCCGCTCTGTTGCCCCCCATGTCGATGTTTCCCTCCCCATGGTGAGGTGGGCTCTAATCAGGCACAGCCGCAGAGTCCTCATAAATAGGACTCAGCGGGCGAATATCGTCGCCGCCTGGGGGGGAGAAGAATCGCTCCGGATAGGAGAATAAATGCTAGGGCCGCTCCGGGGAATAACCCGGGGAGCGCTACATTGATGAAAAATCAGCAAGTCAGAAAGAGAAAGGAAAATAGATAAAAGAACTCAAAGACAAAGGGGAAAGGAACAACGACTTACTCATCCGAGGTTGGGGGTGCCCGAGGTTTGGGTGCCCTCCGGACCATGCTCTTGGGTGCTGGCTTGGCTGAAGCTTTCACCCCGGACTTATTCTGCCTCTTCATGGGCAGTGGCGCCTCCGAAGCTGCGGCCGAGGTAGCCGCGTGCTTCTAGGAAGGGGCAGGAGCCGGATCACCCGTGGCGAGAGGGGGAACCTCGAGGACCTGACCGTTCGGGTTAGCTGAAGATTTGGACAAAACCGGGAATGCATAAGAGATGAGCACCGGGTCAAGTACCTCCAGAACTTCAACATCCGAGTCATCGTCATTTGGCCAATCCCTTAAAGAAGAGGCCTTACCAGAGGTGCGCTTGGTGGTGTCCGGGGTAGGCAAGGAACTCTCCGGATCAGGCTTCACCTCGTCCGGCTCGACACGATCTGCCACCCACTTGCTCGCCAGCTCCTTGCCATCCTCAAGTGGTTGCTGGAGGAATCGCTGAGAGTAAAAGTATCAGTGTTTGAGTTGCAGAGATTGCCTGACATACCGAGAAAATCCGGAAAAATAGCAAGAGAGAAATTTACCTTTGGAGGAGGGTTGGCCCGGGTAAAGGGTGCAAGCCCCCATTCCCAAGCCTCAGAGAACTCCTTCTCCATGTTGAAGATGGCCTTGACCTGGTAGAACACCACCGAATTGTTGAGCTCGAAAGAGGAAGTCCGGTGGGGGTCGAGGGGGCCGCTCAGGTAGCAGATTTTGTGGGTGCGCTTATGCAGGGGGGAGACCCGACTGTGGACGAATGTGATCATGATATCCTTGCCCCGCAACTTCTCCTTGAGCAGCTCCTTGATCCGGCGGTCGACCAAATTCTCCATGGCCGTGGGCCGCTTCGGGATGTTGTCCCACAACGAGGTGTCCGAAACTCCGAGCTTGAAGGCGAGGAGCCGGATCAAGTCTTCATTCGTCGTATTTTGGACATAGAAGAAGGTCCGGGCCCAGCCTTTGCAAGACTCGAGCCTGGTGACCCAGGGAAACGCAGAGTTCTTGCGGGGAGAAATAGAGGCTCCACTGCATTGGGTCAGGTGTTTCTCGGTGGGGGTGAGGTTCTTGTCAGGCATAACATTCTTCCGCAGACCAAAGAATTTGATCCACATCTCCTTGGAGGGCTAGAGGCCGATATACCCCTCAATGCCGGATGCAAAGGAAGAAAGAGAGGTAATGGCATTGGTGGGGAGATGGTGCGGTTGCAGTTGATAGGTGGAGATGAAGTCATGGAAGAAATCAGAAACGAGAAGGCCGAAGCCGCGTTGGAAGTGAGAAAGAAAAACAACGTACTCCCCTGGATTTAGAGAGGGAGTAATCTCTTGAGTGGCGAGGCGGCAGGCGATGCCCGCGGGGATGCGGCGCGTCACATACAGCCATTTAATGTCATCTTGACAGACGAAGGCACCATCCTAGCCTCCGCACTCGCTAGATTCGTCTTCTTCCTCTTGCTGGGTGATGACGGTGGCCTCCTCCTCAGTCATGGTGAGTTCAATATCCTCAAGAGCAAAGTCAAAAAAGAGGTAGCCGGCCACGGGGAATCTAGAAGCATAGGTCCCCGTGGTGAGTGGATCAAGCAAAGGCAGTGGCACGGTCGCTAGGTGCGGCTGGGCGCAGTTGTGGCGGCACGGCACTAGCGCAGAAGCGGTGGCGGCGGAGGCATCGTGGTGGAGAAGAAGAGAGGCAGGGGAGTGCGCGGAGTAGGGAACTTCACCCAAAATTGCCCCTGGCCCCCTATTTAACCACGCATCGCGAGCGCGTAGTGGGATCGATTGCGGTGTACTAACCGCATGGTGTGGCCGTGTATGCAGTAGATCAACCAATCAAGTGCGAGCCACAGCAAGGGGCACAGGGAACAAAAGATCCCGTGACATGACGCAATGATACTGATTAACGGTATTGCTGGCGGGACGTCTTGAGCGATTATTCTGACATTACTACGATGGCGATGGCAGGCGTGGCCCTTAAAATGAGGCAAAGTGATGATTACCCTCCACGTAAGAAGTGGGGAAGCGTATGAGAGAAGGAAAGATAACCCGGATACGTGAGCAAAGACCAGGCCAGCAAGGAATAACTCGTAACGAGCCAATGGAGCATCAACGTAAATAGTCCGAATTGCGAGATAACTCGGCCGAAGAAGCGGAGATTCAGATAGGGAACCTATTGTGGCCTTAACAACTGAAGTTGCTAAGACCGCACCAGCTTCGGGTATAAACGCCGAGTTAGTCGAGGTATGGCACGGTCAAAGCAAGTGCAAGCCGGGTCACCTCAAGGCAGGCCGACTTATGGGGTAACCCGGCCCATGGGGAATCTTCCAAGCATTAACCTGACCGGCATAAAATATATGTCGGCCATATTTGTCTATCTATTATGCAGGTACCCTCGTAGCTGGGTTAGCTAGGCGCCTGCCGGGCTATAACTTGGCTTCTAAGAGAAGGAAGGAATCTCCCGCTGGTCAAAAGGTAGCCTTTGCTAATTGTAGCGTGAGCGGAGCAAGCAGAGGGAAGGACCAGCAGGGCAGGGCCGACCAAGATGACGCGGGCAATGTCGGCTGACGTAGCCCATGCCTGGTGACGCTTAAAGGCATGGATTACACAGATGGTTACGTCCATAGTCCGGACAAACCGTTAAAGTGAATAAAGAAGCATCTAGCTTTAACCAAGGGGCATATTCGGGGAATATGCTGCCACGTGACATTGTAACCCATGCTCCCCTATATAAGGAGCACCGGGGCCTCCATAGAGGGGGATCGATCATTTCTCTCTGTATAAGATAGAACTCTAGAGCTAAGTTGTCTGTGTGTGTGGGGGGGGGGGGTAAGAGACCTAGTATCCTTCTCACGAACATCTTGAGGAGCACTTGTAACCACCATTTATAGAGGAAATACATCAACACCTGTGCGTGGAATCACCACGCTATCCCTCCCTGGATTCCCCTAGCGCTCATTGTCCCCATCTTTAGCCTATCCATGGCATCTACCGTGCCACCACCACGACATCCAATAAATCTGTCGCCCGCTCCATTGTACCGAAAAATGGGGTTCTAGTCATCTTGCCCATAAGGCATGGCCCACATGTATCAAATGATTCAAAATCAAATGATTCTAAAAGTCCATCAGAATGGAGTTTCTTAATGCGTTGAATGCCAATATGTCCTAGACGGCAGTCCCACATATATGCAGATATACCATCATCAAGTTTAATCCTTGTAGCATCAACATTATGAATATGTGTATCAGTACTATGAAGATTCAACAGAAATAAACCATTCGACGATAAAAGATATTATCCATATAAATCGAACAACCATTGTTTCAGATTTAAATGAATAACCACTTTGCAATAAACATGATCTGGATACAATGTTCATGCTCAGTGTAGGCACCAAATAACAATTATTTAGATTTATCACTAATCCCGACGGCATATGTAGAGGTAGTGTCCTGACGGCGATCACATCAACTCTTGATCCATCACTTACACACATCATGACCTCATCCCTTGCTAGCTGTCGCTTGTTCCGCAGCCCCTGAATCGAGTTACATATATTAGCAACCGATCCAGTATCAAATACCCAGGTGCTATTGAGAGTACTAGTCAAGTACACATTAGTAACATGTATGTCACATATACCTTTGTTTTCCTTGCCGGCCTTCTTTTCCGCTAAATACTTGGGGCAGTTGCACTTCCAATGGCCAGTCCCCTTGCAATAGTAGCACTTGATATCAGACTTAGGGCTAGCTCGGGGTTTCTTTTCAGGCGCAACAACAGATTTGCCGCCCTTCTTTCCCTTTTGTTTACCCTTTTTGTCTTTCTTGAAACCGGTGGTCTTATTGATCAACAACATTTGATGTTCTTTCTTGATCTCCACTTTTGCAGTCTTAAGCATTGACAGAAGCTCGAGGAGAGACTCCTGTGGCTTTCCACGGTGGGCGCCAACTGTCGTGGTGGTGTCACGGCAGATGCCATGGATAGGCTAAAGGTGGGGACTAATATGCGCTAGGGGAATCCAGGGAGGGATAGTAGAGTGATTCTCTACACAGAAGCTTCGTATTGATGTTCAGTCTCCAAGATTACAAGTGCTCCTCGAGCTGTATTGACAAGAGGAGGAAGAAGAAACTCTCTTACTCTTGCCTATTAACTAGCCCAAGAACCCTAGACCCACAAGTTTTTTCCTTGCTATGTATCTGAAAAGACCCAACCCCTTGCCAGAACCCCAACCCCCCCTTATATAGGGGTGGTTCGGTCCTGGCCTAGGACATACGTGGAGGCATATTCCTAAGAATATGCCTCCTCCCAAATTAGTAACCCGACATGGGTGCTTTTCCCCCACGTCACTCTTGCTTTAGCGACGTTGCCTCTGCGGCGCCTGCGTCAGCCGACGTGAGCGTCGTCACCCTTGTCGGCCACGATCCGGTGGTCCTGCCCTTGCTTTATTCGCTCATCCGATGCATTGCGGGCCTTCTTTTTGACCAGAGATATTCCTTCCTTCTCCTAGAAGCCAAACAAGGATCCGGATCACAGTTGATCCGGCCACACCTGTTCCTGCATATAAGCTAGACAAGTGTCTCTGACTTATTCCTTGAGTCGGACGAGACAATGTTAGGTGACCCCCCTAGTCCGGGTTACTCCGTGATCCGACCTGCCTTGAGGTGACTCGGCCAGCATCCGCTTTGACCTTGCCGAACCTCGGCTAACTCGGCCCTTATACCCTGGAGTGACCCTACCCGGGGTTATCCCCCCAACACCCTGCATGTTATAGTTCATCATGAAGCTCTTATAGCTAGGTGACAGAGATTGGAGAACATGATGTATGCCTAAGTTAATGGGAATTGTTATTCCCAAGGACACAAGCTTATCGGCGTACCCAGAAATTTTGAGTACGTGCTCACTAACAGAGTTGTTCTCTTCCATCATGCAGCTAAAGAACTTTTCAGAAGCATTATAACTCTCTATGGCAGCATGGGTATCGAAAATATTTTTCAATTCACCCATGGTATCAAAAGCATTGCCATTTTCAAAACACTTTCGAAGTTCTGGCTCTAGCCCATACAGTATGCTATAATGAACTAAGTTGTGGTCCTCCTGGCGAGTCAAATAGACATTCTTTTCCTCGTCAAGGGCATCAAGAGCTGGTGGGGGGCCTAGCGGAGCTTCTAGCACATATTGCTTTTGTGCAGCAGTGAGGAGAATCCTCAAATTCATGGCCTAGTTGGTAAAGTTGCTACCATTCACCGCAAGTTTCTCTTTCTCCATGAACACGTGGTGCCATCTACAACAGAATTTGTAAAGTTTAGACCAAGTTTATGATAGATCGAGTTCAACTAATCCAAATTACGAATGAACTCCCACTAAAAAACAACATCCCTCATGTCTTTTTGGCAATTACATAAACCAAATCCACTACACCACGTCCGATCCTCACGTGAGTCGGTGTAGTCTCAAAGGCGAGCATCTATATCGGCATCATATCAACTATATGACTCATGCTTAACCTTTTGGTCCATGTTCCGAGGCCATGTTGTACATGCTAGGATCGCCAAGTAAGAACCTTAGTACTCGCGTGTGTAAAATTATCTTACACCCGTTGTATGAAAGCGTAGAATCAAAAACACCCGATCATCACGTGATGCCTTGAAACAACGA
The DNA here is from genome assembly GCA_023614405.1 of Avena insularis. Classification (NCBI taxonomy): domain Eukaryota; kingdom Viridiplantae; phylum Streptophyta; class Magnoliopsida; order Poales; family Poaceae; genus Avena; species Avena insularis. The sequence goes on along the minus strand of CM042689.1, from coordinate 392,491,822 downwards.
TCCATATAATGGGGCATACTAAGGAAGAAAACATTTTTATCTTGATATCTAAATGAGGGATCATCTTATAATGCTACTAAAACGCCAAACAAGCAATATAAGATGCAAACATCATATGCATAAAGTGAAATGATATGGTTCTTGCACTTGATCACTATCATGTGCATCGTGGTATGATTTTTATCATTCCTTTGTGTGTAAGGCCAAGGTCGATGGAACTTACACGTTACGTATGTTATAAGAGTATCAACTATACTTCATCTTACAACATTACCATATCATGACACTAGCCAAACAAAAATCTAAACTAGACGCCTCTAATTTATCAATTGCAAGTTTTACGTGGCTTAGGGTTTCAAAGATAGAACTGGTCTTTCTCAACACAACTCCACTACTAACAACATGACTTATCCCATGTCCTCAAGAACAAAACGAACTACTCACAAGACATCAGATGGATCATGATCAGAGATGGAATAATGATGTATAACAATCTGAACATAAACAATAATTCAATGGTTCACTCAATAGCATCAACTACAAAGAGTAATCAACACCGGGAAAGTTTCCCCTAAGAACTAATGCAAGATTCAACTCAATTGTTACAGCAATATGGAGATGGTGATGATGCTGCTGATGGTGATCATGGTGGTGGCGGTGATGATGATGATGATCCCGATGAAGTCCAGCTTGATGGTGGTGTTGATGGTGACAATCTCCCCTCTCCGGGAAGGAATTCCCCCGGCAGAATTCTGTCTGCCGGAGAGATCTTTCTCTCTCGGTGTTTTCTGCCCCGCAGAGGCGGTGGAATCTTTCTGTGGTTGCTCTCCAAGTATTAGGGTTTCGAGAGGATTATATACGCTAGAGGGGAGAGCCATAGGTGGGCCAGGGCGGCCACACCACCTGGTGGCGCGGCCTAGGCTGGCCCGCGCCAGGGGTGGTGTGCCCCCCTGTGGCCCATCTCCACTCCTCCTTCTGGCTTCCTTCGTCTTCTGAAAAATAGGATTTTCCGTATATTTTCCCGGATTTTCTGATCTTTGCGAATTTTGCCTCCAAACAGCACCTTTTCCATCAGAATCCTGACTGCAACGGTTCATGCTCCAAAAGTCATCAACCATGCAAAAACAGATGAAATAACATAAGTATCATCTCTTAATATGAAATATATCAATGAATAATAGTAAATTATGATATAGAACAGTGATGCAAAATGGACGTATCAACTCCCCCCCAAGCTTAGACTTCGCTTGTCCCCAAGCGAAACTGAGCTCAATAAACATGACCTCAGGTTTATGGAGTGAAGAGTCGATAAAAGAATACAGACAAGAAGCATCACATTCATCAATACATAGATCAAAATAGAAGACACCTCACTATTATATAACTTAACTTGCAATAAGCAAAGGAAACACAATAAAGATACATAAAGTGAATCATAATTGGTAATGGCAAACTCAGCTCTTGGTCGAAGAATAGTTGACAATTTGCTGGAGTTCACAAATAACTGATTTTCAATGATAGCTTTCAAAGTAGTAGACACCAAGATAAGAACAATGTGCAAAACAAGGAACATAAGAAACATGATTGCATAAATCATCATATGAATGAATGAAACACAACAACTCAAAATACTTGTTGAGATAGAAGGGAATATGTTTACTGACTCAACTAAAAAGTAAAAGAAAGGCCCTTCGCAGAGGGAAGCAGGGATTTCAAGTTTTATAAAGAGCTCCCAAAAATTATGATACTTATTAGCTTTCAGCTCTCATTGCCCCTATCATAGGAATCTTTAGGTGGTTAAGGTTAAAGTGATCAAATATGAGGATATGCTTGACAAGTTGTAAATTGAGAATCTCATGTCCCTTGAATACGAGGGCCGCTCCTCATGCTACTCAAGTTTAGTCACCGGTAAGTTCTTGTCATCGTAAGCACATGTGTATCATAGAGAACCGCCAACGGGGTACCCCTTGCCCGATGATACGGAAGAATCCCCATATCAAAATGACAAGGCAAGCAGACAATAAACATCTCTGCAGTCTTCTTATTTACCATGGGAATATGGTGCTTTTTTCTCTCTTTCCTCTTTTCATAATCTCTTTTCTCTTTTTTATTAATATCGGACTCTTTTTTTTATAAGAAGAATGCTTCATAGATGCTCGTTATGGTTACGCTGCAGGTTTCCACCATGTCAGCATGGATTATACCAGCGGCCCAGACGTTTCTCTAACACACATGCATAACTCCATGGACTTACAAGCCTCCCTTTCATTTCACACCGACGACATCCATAGACAAAAGAACATGATATCAACTAGGTACAAAGTACTAGTGCAATGTTGAAAGCGTTCCCCATGACAACATGGTTCTGCTAATTGAAAACTTACAAAGTGCAAGAATATACGCAACATAGATGGGAACAATGGTTCAAGTTTATTAAGTGCAAGAAAGTAAAGTGTGCCATCAAGTTCGTGAGAGCTTTAATCACTAATTTTCACATAACAAGTTTAATTTGGAAGGTAGATAAAAACATGAATTTACTTGGAATAGTAATAATGCTAATAGGTAGGTATGGTGGACTCAAATGGCATAGGTTTTGGTTTTAAGGAGGTGGATGCACGAGAAGTAATCCCTCTCAGTACAGGTTTTTGGCTAGCAAGGCTGGGTAGCAAGTATAAGAGTTGAAGGAAACAAACAAACATACAAGTGATAAAGACAAACATGCAATCTTCCTTGGAAGCAAAAAAGATCTTAGCTAGAGAATACTAAACTTATGAGCAAATCAAGAAAGAAAGATGATGAAATTATATTTCTTTAGAGTACTTTTATCTTTTCATTCAACTCTCAAAAATAGTGTTGCTACTGACCAAGCCAAGTTTGCCAAAACCAACTAAATTAACTCAATGATCCCAAAGTGATACCAATACTAACAACAAGATCAATCATATAACCGAGAATTGAAAACTAATATAAGCTATGCAAAAGAGTAAATGATAGAACTTCTCATTAATATTACATAACGGCAACTCACACCAAGGGATACATATCTAACGAGAGAGGGGACACTTCCATAATGCAAACCATCCTACATGATAACTTCTCTATTCATGATATGACTCTACTAAAAAGGTAAAAGATAGAAGATAGTAATGTGATATCGCGGCACTCCCCCAAGCTTGGAACAAGCCAAGGGGATGCCAAACCTGATGACAAATTACTCCTTCAGTGGTGGTGGTATCCACTTAATGAGCTCTTTGATCAGTTTCCCCAAGTCCTCAATCTCTAAGGTGAGAGTACGAATCAACTCCGAGTTGTGCTCGATGCGGTGCATGATCATGTCAGATTGCGGATCCCAACTCTTGTGATTATTTTTCCACTCTTCCTTCTTGGAGTCTTCTTTCCCTACATGGCTAGAACGAGGTAAATCCCAATTGGAGGGTAATTTCTCCTTGGGCATATTCTGGTGTTGATGCTTATGGAAAAGATTCTTGGTGCATGGAGGAAGTGACCGTGGAGCTAAACAGTGACGCGGAGTTTTCCCTCCAGTTGACATCCGTGCAGTCCTCCTGACCCTGACCGATCTTGCTAACACTCCAATGCTTGCGATGGTAGTGCCAGTGTGCGGATGTTGGCCTTGCTTCATCTCCTCTACACCTTCACTCTTGATCTCCTTCTCCTGCCTGGGGTCTTGGAGATCATCCTCCATAGGCTCCTTTCCTTTATCCTTGGCAGACACCATTGTGCTTCAAAGCTTTCAAAGATAGCTCCTGGTAGAAACAGATCGAAATGAAAACACGACGAGAACACGATATACGAGCCTCGAGGGATCCAGGGGATTATATATTACGAAGTTTCACATCAAAAGGAAGGTATTGGGAGAAAACAGGTCGGAGACGGAGTCCGGAGTGGCCACACCACCTGGTGGCGCGACCAGGGGTGGGCCCGCGCCACAGGGTGGTGTGAGCCACCCTGGCTCCGTTTCTGTCCCTCTTTTGCTTCATAGCTTTCCTTACTGACTGAAAACTGCAAAAATATAGTTGGATAGTATTTTCGCGGAACTTTTCTTACCAGAACTGTTAGCTATTTGAAAACGGACTCTGCAGGTCTCTGAATTTGGTATCTAGTAGATTCTTCCAAAGTCACCACTTGAATAACATCAATATCTTCATCTTCATACACTTATTGTGAGTCATGAAACCTTTCACTTTCTCATTACACCATTTTCTCCACCTACCTAGAAATTTCTTTCACACAAAACTTCACACAGTTCTCATAAGCAACGTTAGTATAAGTGAAGTGATAAAACCTTTTGAGTTCAACTTCAACTGAAAACCATCAAAACATAAGCTACTGTAGCAATTCCTTCCGAAAACCCAAAAAGAATTCAAAAAGGAAATCGAATAAACAAGCAAATGCAAGAGTGGCAAAATGTGTCAAAACAGACCAGCAGGTAAAGATCAATTTTTTCTAAAATCCTCTGTTGCTCAAATCTAAAAGTGTAAAACTAAAGAAAGTTAAATAACAACCTGGGGCAGAAGCAAAAAAAAACTACAGCTCAATCCGACATACAGAGATCTCTCACGAATTTTTACGGTGAAGCACAAAAATCTGTTTTGGGACAGCAACTTCCCCAAATATTACTTCTCTCTCATTAGAAGTTGATCTTGACACAAAAACCAAACAAAACGGATAAGGAGAGGTTATTACCGAAGTAATAACTTCCAAGACTCAAAGAAACACAAACAAACTGAAAGCAAAAATAAACTGGGTTGTCTCCCAAAAAGCTCTTTCTTTATAGCCATTAAGATGGGCATGATAATTTTGATGATGCTCACATAAGAATATGAATTGAAGTGAAAAAGAGCATTAAGAAGAAAAAGTACACATGTTTAAGTCTAACCCACTTCCTATGCAAGGGAATTTTGTAAACAAACAGGTTGTTGAAACCAGAGGCTACTAGCATAGGAAGGTAAAAGAAGTGCAACATAAAAACTTTCAGCATAAAACGAGGAAACTTGATATTATTGAGATGCATAAGAACACTTTTCCCTCTCTCATAGTAACTTCCAGTATCATGCATAAACTTAACAATATAACTATCACAAGGACCATCGTAACAATGATCACTCATTCTAACAGAAAACACAGGAATACTAGTTCTCATAACTCTACTTTGTGAAACAATATTAGGGATATCCTTACAAAGGATAGTGTGTCCCTTTTCTACATATTTAGTGACAAAGTCTTTCACATTTTCTATTATAGGTTCATCATTCATTTGTTTATCAGGTTCAACAGCTTTATTTGTACTTTCATTAAACATACTAGCTATCATAGAGTGTTCCTTTATCTTAACTGGGAAATGCATTTTCTCAATGTAAGGTTTAGGTAAAACATGATTAGCAGTATAAACTTTAGTATTTCTTCCAGGAACACTCTTAGCAACATCTTTATAAGGTTCATGATACTTATTCCACTTCTTTTTAGGCACTTCAATGTAGGAAGCAAAAGCCTTAAAATAAGAAGCAATAGCTTGAGAGTCTAGACCATAAGCATTTTTAATATTTTGAAAGTCATTAGTTCCCATAAAAGATTCAATGCATTCATAATCATAACTTATACCTAACTTTCTACCTTTGTCATTCTCCCAAGCTTCAGCATTATCTTGAATACGGTCCAGAAGATCCCATTTAGCTTCTTCTTCCATGCGAGTGAATGATCCAGCACAAGAAGCATCCAATAAATCCTTATCATGTAGAGGGAGCCTTTGCATAAAAGTTATTGATAATAATATTGTTGGGGAGCTCATGAATGGGACATTTGAGCATTAGTAACTTCAATCTCCCCAAGCTTGAGCTGTACTCTCTCCATCAAGAGGCCAAAAGTTGTATATTTGATTCCGATCTTTCTGAATCTCACTAGGAGGATAAACCTTTGAATAAAAGAGAGGTACTATTTCCTCCCATTCCAGAGCTTGACCATTCTTCAGCAGCTTATACCATTCCTCAGCTCTTCCTTTTAGTGATAATGAGAATAACTTCTTCTTAACTTGATCTGTAGTAATACCTGCACACTTGAACAACCCGCATAATTCGTGTATAAAGAGCAAATGAACACCAGGATGGACAGTTCCATCCCCAACATAGTAGTTATCCATAACACGATCAATAATTCTTGTAGGTATTTTGAAAGCATCATTCTCAGCAGGTGGTGGTTCATCTACTACCTTAGCAGTGGTAGTAGCATTACCAAATAAGAAACTCAGCGAATTATCCATAACGAAAATAAAGCAACTAACAAAAGTAAAAAATACTCACAGTAGAAGTTTCCTTTACCAGTTCCACTCTCCAATAGCGCTTCACTTCCCGGCAACGACACCAGAAAATAGTCTTGATGACCCAAAAGTATAGGGCGTATATCGCAGTATTTTCGATAAGTAAGAGTGTCGAACCCAACGAGGAGCAGAAGGTGCTGGCTAGTGGTATGGATCAGGAATTCTCTGCAAATACTTAGCAAACGGATTTTTAGGGTTTTTTGATAAAGCAAGTAAACAAAGTACGAGTAAACAAAAGATAAAAAAAATAAATGCAGCAAGTGTCCCAATCCTTTATGCAGCAAAGGACAAGCCGGTTGTATTACTTAAGATGACCAAACATTCTCGAGGACACATGGGAAGACTGTCAAGTGCTTTCACTTCATATAGTTGATTAATCTTCTTTAGCTTGCTAAGTGTTGTGTGGGTGAACCTGTGCTAATGTCCCGACCTTCCTAGGACTAATACATACTTGTGATTATACCCCTTGCAAACATTCGTAAGTACAAGAAAGTAATTAAGGTAGAAACCTAACCACAACTTTAAACTCTAAGACCCTGACGTCCCTTGTGCAATGGTTTCCTAACGGGGGTTCAGGTTTCTGCCACTCCGGAAACCCCTACGATTAGTAGCCAAATACACAATGCATTCCCCTAGGCCCATATAGGTGAAGTGTAATGTAGTCGATGTTCACATGACACCACTAGAAGAAGTACACCACAACTTAAATATCAAACTATTGAATCTTTCTCAACACAACTCCACTACTAACAACATGATTTCTCCCATGTCCTCAAGAACAAAACGAACTACTCACAAGACATCATATGGATCATGACCAGAGATGGAATAATGATGTATAACAATCTGAACATAAACAATAATTCAATGGTTCACTCAATAGCATCAACTACAAAGAGTAATCAACACCGAGAAAGTTTCCCCTAAGAACTAATGCAAGATTCAACTCAATTGTTATAGTAATATGGAGATGGTGATGATGGTGCTGATGGTGATGATGGTGGTTGATACATTGCAAATGTATCTATAATTTTTGATGCTCCATGCTTGGTTTTATCCACTTTCTTGTGTTTTGTCCACACTTTGGAGTACTTTTCATATGATTTCTTGGAAGAACCTATTAACAAGAGCCACAGTGCCAGCTGCCTGTTTTCTGCTGTTTTTGGTTCCAGGAAAGTCAGAAAATGAATATTCTCAGAATTGGACGGGACAAAAGCCAAAGTGCCTATTTTTCCAGAAGACTCACGGAGCCAGAATACGAGACAGAGGAGGGCCAGGGGATAGCCACACCCCCTAGGCGCGGGTTGGGCCTGGCCGCGCCAGGGCCTGGTTTGGTGGCCGCAGGCACCCCCTCGGTCTCCCTCTTCGCCTATAAGAAGCCTTCTGACCTAAAAACTTCGGGGGGGTTCGACGTTTTTCCACGAAAAGTTCCGCTGCACCGCTGCCACAGAAGGGGAGATTTGGGGGATAGAAAGTCTCTGTTCCGGCACCCTGCCGGGACGAGGAAGTGGCCCCGGAGCCATCTCCATCGATCCCCACCATCATCTTCATCGACCATCCATGTTTCTTCCATCTATGAGTGAGTAATCCCCCGCTGTAGGCTATGGGGATGGTAGGGATTGGATGAGATCGTTCATGTAATGGCATCAGATTGTTAGGGCATAGTGCCTAGTATCTCTATTAGTGCTTTATGACTTGGTTGCAACTTTGTTGTGCTTAATGCTTGTCACTAGGGCCCGAGTGCCATGATTTCAGATCTGAACTTATTGTTGATTCATTATGATAGTATTGTTTTGGGTCTTATCTACAAGTTGTATACACACGTCGTTGTCCGGAACCTATGGTCCCGAAGTGATAGAAATCGGGGTAGCCGGAAGGGAAAGGCTTTGATGTGAGGATCACATGTGTTCACGGAGTGTTAATGCTTTGCTCCGGTGCTCTATTAAAAGGAGCACCTTAATTGCCAGTAGTTCCCTAGAGGCCCCGCTGCAAACGGGCTGGCAGGACAAAAGATGTTGTGCAAGTTCTCATTGCGAGCACGTATGACTATATATGGAACACATGCCTAGGATTGTCTAGTACTTGGATGCTTTATCTTATTTATCTGCAATTGCCCTATGTTCTGATTGCTATGTGAATTGTCTTATCCATGCAACGCCCGTCCATCCATCCCTATGCCTACCGCACTCAAATTCCACAGTTTACTGCTTTTGTTACTACTGTCTTTGCTTTGCTACTGTTGTTACTTTACTATTCCTACTACAAAACTGTTGCTACTGATAAACTGCTGTGAGCAAGATTGTTTCCAGGTGCAGCTGAATTGAAAACTCAGTTGTTAAGGCTGATAAGTATTCTTTGGCTCCCCTTTGTGTCGAATCAATAAATTGGGTTTCACTTCCCTCGAAAATACCACGATACACCCCCTATGCTTGTGGGTCATCAAGACTATTTTCTGGCGCCGTTGCCGGGGAGCATAGCTTTATTTATCAAGTTAACTTGGAATCACTATTGTTCAAGATGAGTTTATCTTTCTCCTTGTTTGCTTGTTTCTTTTTCAAAAATACAAAAAAAATTAGCTCCTACTCTAGTTGTTGTTTTTGCTGGTCTGTTATTGTCTTGCTTTATCATGCTAGTTGGCAATGGTTGGTTTCTTTGAAACTGAAGCTTATTGGCAAGGTGGGTTCACGGAAGATCAAAAATATTATTATAAGGAACACCGCTTGTCACAAAAAGGGAAACACTTATGGGAACAAATTGATAGATTGTATACCATTGCTAGAAATGTGTGCTCTACTTATAATGTTACTTATTGCTGTGATGAGTCTTGTTGCAGAAAGAGGTATAAACACCTCCCTTTTCAATGTGAGTATAGTGATAATGATACCATATCTTCCTATGCTAAAGGAATTTATGACTTTTATGATGCGGAACAAATTGAAGATTTTTTTGCTTGGAAGGGTGCTTTTGAACTTGCTAGTTTGCTTGAAAATATTGATGATTCACCTTACAAATATGAGGTGTATGGTATGCTTAAATTTTGCTTTGATAATTACAAGGATGAAAATGGCTATATTCTTGAGTATTTTAATAGATGCTTCCCACAAATGGAAGAGACTAATGCCTTGCAGGCTCCTATGGAAGAAGAAATTGATGAACCTAAAATCTCATTAGATGAAAAAGAGGAGGAGAGTGATGAACAAAAGGAGGAAGAATGGATTAGCTACCCATGCCTACCTTCTAATGAGAGTAACTCTTTATCCCTTACATTATTTGATTGTCCTCCATGCTTACTAAAGGAGGATGAATGTTATGTTCCCGAGGTTTCCTTTGAAAATGTTTATGATAAAGCTCTAGTGCTTGTAGATCATGAAAAGCATGCTTTATGTGATAGTTATATTGTTGAGTTTCTTCATGAGGCTACTGAAAATTATTATGAGAGAGGAAAATGTGGTTGTAGAAGTTTTCATGGTATTGAAACACCTCTCTATGTTCTGAAAGTTTTGAAGTTACTCTTGTTTTATCTTCCTATGCCTGTCACTTTGTTCTTTGCAAATTTATTTGCATACATGATTCCTATGCATAGGAAGTGGGTTATACTTAAATGTGTTTTGAATTTGCTTCTTGATGCTCTCTTTTACTTCAACTCATATTTCTTATGAGAGCATCCTCTCAAACTTTTATGCCTAAAGATGATATTATGTCTATTATTCTTGGGAAGACCTTTTTTTAAATACTGCAGGAGCTGTTATTAATTATAATCAAGGGAAGGTGACCTTCAATGTTAATGACAAGGAACATACTATCTATTTCCCCAATAAGATTGAAAGGACTTATGGTTTGAATTCAATTGAACATGTTGAGGGCATTCAAGTTGGAGAAATATATTGTCCTATACCAAGAGAAAATTTTGAAACTATTATGATTGGGACCATTGCTATCAAGGTTGAGGTAACATAATCATTAGTGGAATACAAAGTTTTATCTCATATGAAATTGTTTTGGTAACAAGACCTGATCAACCTTGTTAACAAAAGGATTTCATTGAACAAAACAATGTTTTCACCATGATTATCTCCGCTTACTTCTATTCTATCCATTCTAGTTTTTGCTTATGCCTAACTTAAAGGCTTTAAAGAAAAGTACTTGTTGGGAGATAACCCAAGAGTTTTAGTTGAGTCTTGGAAGTTATTACTTCAGTAATAACCGCTCCTTATCCTTTTTATTTGCTTTTTGTGCCAAGAGTAACCTCTAATGAGAGTGAAGTAATGATTGGGAAAGTTGCTGTCCCAAAACAGATTTTTGTGCTTCACCGTAAAGATTCGTGAGAGAGCTCTGTATGTCGGATTGAGCTGTAATATTTTGTGCTTATGCCCCAGGTTGTTATCTAACTTTCGTTAGTTCAACACGTTTTGATTTGAGCAACAGAAGGTCTTCTAAAAAATTCGTCTTTACCTGCTGGTCTGTTTTGACAGATTTCTGCCATTTTCTGCATTTGCTTCTTGTTAGTTCCTTCTTGAGTTCTTTTGGGGAATCGAGCTTTTTGAGGGAAGTGCTACAGTAGCTAGTGTTTTAATGGAAGTTTATTGGTGTTAGAACTGAACCTAAAGACTTATTATCTTGAGTGCACTAATGTTGCTAATAAAAATTGTGTGAAGTTTTGTATGAAGGAAAAATTTTAGGTGTATGGAAGGAATGAGTAATGAGATGAAGGATGGACTAAAGCTCAAGCTTGGGGATGACACGCGTGTCACCCCAAGAAATATCCAAGAAGTACAAGCGTCAAAGATTGGGGATGCCCAAGGCATCCCCTTCTTCATCAATAAAAATCCCAGGTTTCTTCCAAACACTTCATTTTTATTGTTTCATGCACAGTTGTGTTGTTCTTGGAGCGTCTTCTTTTTCGTTTTTGTTTTTGTTTTTTAGGTTGCATGGTTTTCTTAGTTTGCTGAATAAATTGGTTGGATCTCCCCTTTCATACTTTGGTTTGCAAATAGTTTGGTTTGGTTTGGAAAAGAGTAGGAAAGTTCATACTTTTGTGGTAAAAAGAGCTCGTTTTTGACTGTGGCTATGCTTTGTCATGCCATGCTTGATATTGTTTTGGCTTTATGCTTAGTATTCTTTGCTGTAGCATGAATTGTTATAAACAATTGAGATTGCTTAATGTGCCTTGGATGAATCATGCGTTGTTTTAGCATATTAAAGCATAGTATAGTGGTATTCTCCTTTGATGCTTTATTTGGGTTGACTTGGCACATGCTCACACCATGTTATGACTATCTCAAGTCACCATAGCCTTTATGATCCTTTAGTTTTCAACTTGTAGTATCACTTGATGCTTTGATCAATGATTTTTTTCGCTCTGCATGATTATGGCCATTATTGCTCTCTTAGTTTGTCGCTCCCAGTCTTTTGCTAGCCTCCACAACAAAGTATGAGTTCCACTCATGCATCCAACTCCCTAAACCAAGTTATTCCAAAGAGTCCACCATACCTACCTACTAGCTTATGCTATTCCAAGTATATTCATGCTTTTGTTTACCTTCCACTTGTTATGAGAAAACTAGTGATTAAAGCTCTCACGAACTTGAAGGCACACTTTACTTTACTTGCCCTTAATAAACTTGAATCATTGTGTCTTCTATGTTGTATATGCTTGAACTTGTTTGTTGGGAATTAGCAGAACCATGCTTTCATGGGGAACGCTTTCAACATTGCACTTGGTACTTGTACCTAGTTGATATCATGCTCTTTTCTATATGGATGTCGTCAGTGTGAAATAAAGGGGAGCTTGTAAGTCCATGGAGTTATGTATGTGTGTTAGAGAAACGCCTGGGCCGCTGGTCTAATCCATGCTAACATGGTGGAAACCTGTAGCGTAACCATAATGATATCTATGAAGCATTCTTCTTATAAAAAAGAGAGAGATAACTATTGAGAAAAAGAAAAAAAAAGAGATTTATGAAAAGAGGAAAGAGAGAAAAAAAGCACCATATTCCCATGGTAAATAAGAAGAATGCTAAGATGCTTGTTGTCTGCTTGCCTTGTCATTTTGATATGGGGATTCTTCCGTATCATCGGGCAAGGGGTACCCCGTTGGCGGTTCTCTATGATACACATGTACTTACGATGACAAGAACTTACCGGTGACTAAACTTGAGTAGCATGAGGAGTGGCCCTCGTATACAAGGGACATGAGATTTCTGACTTATACTTCGTCAAGCATGTACACCATAGTTTGTTCACTTTAACCTTAATCACTTCAAGATGCGTATGATAGGGGAAATGAGAGCTGAAAGCTATAAGTATCATAATTTTTGAAAGCTCTTTATGAGACTTGAATCCCTACTTCCTTTTACAAAAGGCCTTTCTTCCACCATTATATTGAGTCTCCACCTTCTATCTTTATGCACTTACTTTGAGAGCATAGTGGCCATTCTTAGTTCTATGTGCATTGTCCTAAGACTAGTTGATTGATGTATGACTTGTTATTGCTTGTTTGAAACTATTGTATCTAGTCACTCTTATGAAGTTTGAAGGTGTCCTATGCATTTATATTTGCTACTCTATTGAGGGACAAGCTGAATACTATTATGCTATGTTTTCTTTATGTGAAACAAACAAACATCTTGCAAAGCATTGTTATTCATGAATCTTTTGTTTGTGACTTTTCATGTTGCATCATAGTTTCTTTGCTTATTGCTAGAACTTTGTCTTTCATGTTATGATTGAAGTACTATGATCCCAGCTTTGAATGTTTTGCGAATACTTTGATCAAGTCTTTGATGGTGCATGTCACCTCAAAAATTCTTTCTTTTTATCACTTACCTACTCGAGGACGAGCAGGAGTTAAGCTTGGGGATGTTGATACATTGCAAATGTATCTATAATTTTTGATGCTCCATGCTTGGTTTTATCCACTTTCTTGTGTTTTGTCCACACTTTGGAGTACTTTTCATATGATTTCTTGGACTAACCTATTAACAAGATCCACAGTGCTAGCTGCCTGTTTTCTGCTATTTTTGGTTCCAGGAAAGTCAGAAAATGAATATTCTCGGAATTGGACGGGACAAAAGCCAAAGTGCCTATTTTTCCAGAAGACTCACGGAGCCAGAATACGAGATGGAGGAGGGCCAGGGGCTGGCCACACCCCCGTGTGCTAGGCCAGGCCGTGGCCCCAGGCACCCCCTCGGTCTCCCTCTTCGCCTGTAAGAAGCCTTCTGACCTAAAAACTTCGGGGGGTTCGACGTTTTTCCACGAAAAGTTCCACTGCACCGCCGCCACCGAAGGGGAGATTCGGGGGACAGAAAATCTCTGTTCCAGCACCCTGCCGGGACGGGGAAGTGCCCCCGGAGCCATCTCCATCGATCCCCACCATCATATTCATCGACCATCCATGTTTCTTCCATCTATGAGTGAGTAATGTAGGGGTTCGTAGCATGGAAAACAAAATTTTCTATCGCATACAAACAAACAAGCCAAGATCTATCTACTAGATTGTAGCAACGAGTCGATAGAGGAACTCACCCTCGAAGATTCCAAAGCGGTTAACGAGAGCAGATTCTCGTGGGTGATGTAGTACTCTTTCCGATCTCAAGATCACGTGACGATCCTTCCAGCGCCACGTTCCGGCAGCGCTCCCTTGATCGGTCACACGTTCGTACTCGACGAAGACCTTCCTCTCCTTGTTCCAGCAGCGGAGGTTGTAGCACTCTCCTCGCAAAGACAACGGCGTGGTACCTGGAAGTAGAGGGAAATCCGGGAGGCTTCGCCTTTAAGCGGTAGTATGGTGGAGCTTATGAGAGAGGCTATTAGTGGTCTAGTAATTAGACACACCAATTAGAAGGCTCTAAACCAATTAGAAGGCTCTAAACCGCTGGCTAAAGCAATTAGAAGCTCTAAACCAAAACGGCTCTAAACCGGAGATCTAGAGGTGGAAACTTGTGTGTCATAGGAGGGAGCCCTGCCCCTCCTTATATAGGTGGGAGGGGCTGGCCGGCCAAGGGGAGGGAGTGGAGTCCCTCCCCAACTCGGCCTTGAGGTGGGGCGCCGGCTTGGGGAGGAGGGAATCCCTCCCCAACTCGGTTTCCACTTCTCCTCTTTCCACTTTCCAAAACTTGCCGTTTGACTTTCAAACTAGCCGTTTGACTTTTCAATTTAGGATTTAAATAAACCCTTTATTTTGGACAGCGAGAACACTTAGTACATGATGCAATCATTCCAACTTACAATGACACATTCATGTACCCTTCCCCCTCCGGAGTGCCGGACATTCCGGGACCTTCTAGAATGTTCCCGATGAAAACACCGGAACCATTCCCCAACTCCGAAATGGGACTTTCCTTATATGAATCTTATTCTCCGGACCATTCCGGATCTCCTCGTGATATCCCGGATCCCATCCGAGACTCCGAACAACATTCGGTCTCTTTCTCATAATACCATAACTACTCAAACAACGTCAAATCCTTAAGTGTGTCTCCCTACAGTTCGTGAATTATGCGGACATGATCGAGACACTTCTCCGAACAATAACCAATAGAGGAATCTGGAAATTCATATGGCTCACATATTTCTCGATTACTTTGCGATCGAATGAACCACTTACATGATACCAATTTCCCTTTGTCTCACGATATGTTACTTATCCGAGGTTATGCTCGTCGGTATCTCGTGAGACCTAGTTCAACCTCGGTACTGAGAAGTACTCTTTTCTCGTTCCCGGGATATGTGATCCCTTGTGAGCCAGTCACATGCTTGCAAGCTAATTGGATGACATTTCACCGAGAGGGCCCAGAGTATATCTATCCGTCATATGGATGGACAAATCCCACTCTTGATCCATGTGTTTCAACCAATACTTTCCGAACACTCAATGCCACTTTTATAGCCACCCTGTTACGGTGTGGTGTTTGATGACATCAAAGCATCCATCCGGTAAAGGTGATATGCATGATCTCATGGTCGAAGGAATTAGGTTACTATGTATCAGAAAGCATATAGCAATTGAACTATTGAAATGACTTGATCTTTATGCTACGCTTGTCTATAGGAGTATGTCCACCATATCATTCTCCTAACGATATGATCTTGTTGTTAATAACATCTCAATGTTCATGATAGGGAAACCACAATCATCTATTAACCAACAAGCTAGTGAAGTATAGAGGCTATACTAGGGACTTCAAATTAAGTTTACAAATCACACAAGTATTAATGTTTCCGGTTAATACAATTATAGCATGGTATGTAAACATTTATCATAAACACAAAGATATAATAATAACTACATTTATTATTGCCTCTAGGGCATATCTCCAACAGTCTCCCACTTGCACTAGAGTCAATAATCTAGTTTCAAACCTTTGTGTATTCAACACCTATGGCTTTCCGGTGTTTGTATGTACATGATTGCTAGTGGTCAACTGATCTCCGGATCTGACACTTCCAGGTCCGTGTGTAATTGCATGTCTTTGCGTCCCTACGCATCACTCATTCCCTAATGAGATGGCTTTGTATGATTTGGTCTTTCGGTGTGACCTTTAGTTCTTTGGGGTTAAAACATGTTGATAATATTGTCGCACAATATATCTTCATAGTATTATCCCGCTGTGAACTACACCTAGTTTGGTAACAAACTACTTGACACAAATGCCCTCTTTTGCTGCTATAATAGCAGTCATATACTTAGCCTTTTGTTGTAGTATCTGTCACAATGTCTTAACTTTGGAACTCATCCAAATCCATTATGGAACTTACTTTCCATTATATTGTGCCACCCTTAGTTTAGATTGAGATAAAACTTAATTTGTACTCTGTGACAAAACTAGTATCAATGTAGTACTTTTACAATGAACTAACCATCTATTTGTCACTTCTACAAATATTATACTCTTAGTTCTTCCAAAAGATCATAAGAATATCCTTACTATTGTCCAATGATCATCTTACGAATCATTCAGGTATATGCTCACAACATTTAGAGCATAGGACATATCTGGATTTGTACATATCACAGTATGATTGATATAAATATTCTTTGTGATTTCATACATCAAGTATCAATCTATACTTGATTATTTGTTTCACTTTACCAAATGTCAATACACTTGAATATATCATCAACATTGAACTCATTCAATCCTTTCTGTGCGACAAGAACCTCTCTTGTAGTTTCTATATTGAACTCATTCAATATCTTGTCTATGTACTTCTGGCACAACCATATTAGCGTCTATTGATGCCAAATATTTGGGTTTTGCCTAAGTCTTTCATCAGGATGAAATTCTTAATATGTGTTAATAAAAGATACATCATTTCTAATCAACAATATGTACTCCACATAATGTATTAGAAATATGTCTTTAGCGCTCCCACTTAATTTCTTGCAAATGCAAGCATCTTTCATTGTCTCTGATGAAATTAAACTCTTTTAACAGTTTCATCATAGTGAAGATTCCAACTCCGCTATGCTTACTTCAACCATTTTGCATATGCATTTAGCATCCTTTGAATTAACAAAACCCTTTGGACCGTGTTATGCACATGTCCTAGGTAACGATTCTATTAGAAGAACTTGTTTTGTTTATTCAACTACCATATAACAAAATTATATGTAGTGGTTGCTACATTAATCCGTCTAGACTAAATATCGCTATGAAAGATCAGATCTTGTCATAGTCAACTTTGAACACTGTTGTGAATTCTTTCCCAACATGTCGACTATTTCATAGATGTCAAACATCCATGTCTACTTCTTTATAGATCCAAACACAACTGCAAGGTCTTACACCTTTTTCGAGGGTCCTTCAAGTTCAAAACTTGATTTCTCGTGTATGGAACTATCACGGATTATATGGCTTCAAGCCATTTGACGGAGTCAGGGCCCATCATTGCTTCTTTGCATGTAGTAGGTTCATTATTCTCAAATAATGATTCAACCCTCAAATCTTGGTATTTGATTGTTCATCCGACCTACTTGTTTCAATAGGAACTTGGATCTCCGTGACCACAACCTTTGAGGCACGTGAGCCATGAGCATTATTCTTGCCTCCTAACACTTTTCGGGTCGGTCAACTCTGCACATATAGCTAAGGTTCTTTTAACCTTTATCAAAGTTCTATTGTCCTCCCACTTAATTTTTAGAAAAATTCCTTCTCAAAGAAACTTGACGTTTTAAGCGACAAACACTTTTGTCTCCGGTGTTTTATGGAGGAATACTTAACATTTATACAAAGACAGGTTTATCCGACTTTGGTTGCACACATATTTCTTATGCATAGCATACCAATGTTTTAAGAAAGTACTACTTGGGTTTTATCCCAAACCATAACTTTATATGGTGTCATTTCAGCGGATTATGATGGAGCTCTTTTCAGTGGAAAACGATAGTCTCTAAAGCTTTTAATCTTTAAAATATAATAGCAGTTTTATGAATTATACCTTTGATCTTACCATGTCAAACAAGGTTCAATTACATATCTCGAACGCTCCATACTCTTATGGTGTTTCGGGAAATGCAAATCCACGGACCGATTCCTTAAATCTTAGGTATTATGCTAAACTTGTAACTTAAATATCTTCCTTTATGATCTTATCATAAACTTATTTATATTCTTGTTACAATGATTTTGCACTTCATCTTGAAAATCTTTCGAACTTTTCAAATATTTCACACTTCATCCTTATTAAGTAAATATTCATATATTCACTCAAATTTTCGGAGAAAGCATATGAAGTTGAAATCCATCGCTCTTGACTACACATAATGGAGTTCGTACAACAATATGCACAAGTTCCAATAAGCTAGTCTTTCGTTCCCTTTTGGCCTATGAACGAAGTTTCAATTATCTCTAGAAAAGTTTCACAAACGTCATTTGATCAAAAATCAAAAGACTCCAAAATTCCATCCACATGGAGTTTCTTCATGTTTTCTTTCCAATATAATTTAAACGGCGATGTCACTTCCTAAGTGATCTTTCAATCAATTTGTCTTTCGACAATTTTAGCACTAGTTTTATGGATGTGATTTCTCCAACGAGATTTGTGAATCATCCATCTTTTATGGATTACGGCAATTATTTGAACAACCCTTTTGTTCTCATAATACCTGATAAAACAAATCTTGAAGGCAAGCTTTGATGTTTAACGAGCAACACAATAACCCTTTATTTTGTTCTCGATGAACATCATCACATATTCTTTTGCTAGTTACTCAGGCCATTGTAGTTCATGAATTGTGTTGTTTCGTATGACGATTCATACCAACAAATTCAGTATCAAGTACTTAAGAACCACATTGTTTAATAAGCAAAGAATATAGCCATAACATGTATATCATCTATATACTTTAAACTGAACAATTCTAGTCTTTTTTTTCTGCCATATATTTATGAGATTCTCTTTCAGTATTTCCTTTTCTGTTTGAAAGAATCTATCAACATCAATAGTGGAGTCATACATATGACACATAATCCAAAGCGTGTATAATTAAATACAAATGTCTTTGGACTTGCACTTTGAAGTAGATCACCATCATCAAATGTTTGGTGTTCTTCCAAATTCCTTTCTTTAGTAATCTCTTGGTGTAGTAAACATTTTACCTACATCAAATATTCACTTTATCATGGAATCGTCCATGATCAAGCTACTTTTAGCTTATAACGATGAATTATGAGTATAATGTTGCTATCCAAAACCTTTTGGAGGATTAGGACAACTAGTGTCTCCAACCTTTTGCAAATTCTCATCAAAATATGAGAACATGAACTTTGCCATATTATACTCTATCATGTTGTAACCAAAACTTCGCTTTTAGATATCACAATATCTTCCACACATCATGGTTTCTGAAACAACTCTTTCAGATCCTAGATTACCTTGATATTAAGACAATCCTTTGAATATCAAGAATCATGGAGATAAACATGATACTTATATACTAACATTTGGAATTGTTACTCTTGATTTAATACTAATTATTAAACTTCATGGAGTGACCGGAACTTACTGAAAGTTTGCAATAGGACTTTTAAACTTTAGATTAACACTTCAATACAATACGATACCGGTTAAGAAAGTAACTAACCAGAATTCTATAGTTCTATCATCTCAATTATAACTAAGCGCAAGGTGGTAAACGGATGCCAATGACTACAACAACTATGCAAATTCACTTTGATTTAGTTTATGATAAATTGAGTTCTAATTAATAATTAAATTAATCTAGGTGAACTCCACTCAAAACAATATCCCTCACATTGTTTTAGTGATCACACGAACCAAATCCACCACATCAAAACCGATCATCACGAGAGTTGATATAGCTTCAATGGCGAACAATCAACATGTTCATCATATCTACTATATGACTCATGCTCTACCTTTCGGTAATCCGTGTTCCTGAGGCCATGTCTGTACATGCTAGGCTCGTCAAGATCAAACCTTAGCTACCGCATAAGCAAATCTGGCTTGCTTACGTTGTATTTACCCGCGGAATCAAAGACACCCGATCATCACGTGGTGCTTGAGCGAAGCTTTGGCAACGGTGCATACTAAGGGTGAACACTTTAGAACTTGAAATTTATGTGCATGAGGGATCATCTTATAATGCTACCGTCGTCTACTAAGCAATACAAGATGCATAAAGGATTAACATCACATGCAATTCATAATATGTGATATGATATGGCCTTTCTTCTTTGTGCTTCCGATCTCCATCTTCAAGCACGAACATGATCTCCATCATCACCGGCATAGCATCAAGGTCAATGACGCTTCTTCATGGTTGTCGTCCACCAGCTTCAACTATTACAACTATTTTGAATAGACACGCAGGTCTTAACAGAAATTAAAGACAACCATATGGCTCCTGCCGGTTGCCGACTTACAATAAGGAACATTGCATACATCATATATAATCACAATCATGGCCATATCACATCACTGCACACCCCTGCAAAACAAAGTTAGACGCTTCTACTTTCTTTGCATATTTTACGTGGTTTGGGGCTTTCAATAAGTGTCGTTCTAACCTACGAACAAGAACCACAACATTGATACTAGCATTGTTGATTACCCGTTGTAAATTGGATCTTTACTATGCTAGGAGAAACAGGCACCCGCAAAGCCACTTATGCAATACAAGTTGCATGTCAAGCGTGGAGCAAGTCTCATGAACGATGTCATGTAAGGTTAGCCCGGGCCGCTTCATCCCAACATACCGCAAGATGCAAAGTACACAAGAAGTAATCGACAATAAAAGCATCAACGCCCACAATGACCATTGTGTTCTACTCGTGCAACAGATCTACATATAGACACGGCTCTGATACCACTGTAGGGGTTCGTAGCATGGAAAACAAAATTTTCTATCGCATACAAACAAACAAGCCAAGATCTATCTACTAGATTGTAGCAACGAGTCGATAGAGGAACTCACCCTCGAAGATTCCAGCGTTAACGAGAGCAGATTCTCGTGGGTGATGTAGTCGTACTCTTTCCGATCTCAAGATCGCGTGACGATCCTTCCAGCGCCACGCTCCTAAGCGGCGCTCCAATCGGTCACACGCTCGGATTGACGAAGACCTTCCTCTCCTTGTTCCAGCAGTGCGGAGGTTGTAGCACTCTCCTCGCGATTCTCAAAGACAACGGGCGTGGTACCTAAGTAGAGGGAATCATGAGGCTTCGCCTTAAGCCGGTGCGAGTATGGTGGAGCTTATGAGAGAGGCTATTAGTGGTATAGTAATTAGACACACCAATTAGAAGGCTCTAAACCAATTAGAAGGCTCTAAACCGCTGGCTAAAGCAATTAGAAGCTCTAAACCAAAACGGCTCTAAACCGGAGATCTAGAGGTGGAAACTTGTGTGTCATAGGAGGGAGCCCTGCCCCTCCTTATATAGGTGGGAGGGCTGGCCGGCCAAGGGGAGGGAGTGGAGTCCCTCCCCAACTCGGCCTTGAGGTGGGGCGCCGGCTTGGGGAGGAGGGAATCCCTCCCCAACTCGGTTTCCACTTCTCCTCCTCTTTCCACTTTCCAAAACTTGCCGTTTGACTTTCAAACTAGCCGTTTGACTTTTCAATTTAGGATTTAAATAAACCCTTTATTTTGGACAGCGAGAACACTTAGTACATGATGCAATCATTCCAACTTACAATGACACATTCATGTACCTTCCCTTCCCGAGTGCCGGACATTCCGGACCTTCTAGAATGTTCGATGAAAACACCTAACCATTCCCCAACTCCGAAATGGGACTTTCCTTATATGAATCTTATTCTCCGGACCATTCCGGATCTCCTCGTGATATCCCGGATCCCATCCGAGACTCCGAACAACATTCGGTCTCTTTCTCATAATACCATAACTACTCAAACAACGTCGAATCCTTAAGTGTGTCTCCCTACGGTTCGTGAATTATGCGGACATGATCGAGACACTTCTCCGAACAATAACCAATAGAGGAATCTGGAAATTCATATGGCTCCCACATATTTCTACGATTACTTTGCGATCGAATGAACCACTTACATACGATACCAATTTCCCTTTGTCTCACGATATGTTACTTATCCGAGGTTATGATCGGTATCTCTGCATACCTAGTTCAACCTCACATCGATAAGTACTCTTTTCTCGTTCGTGATATGTGATCCCTTGTGAGCCAGTCACATGCTTGCAAGCTAATTGGATGACATTTCACCGAGAGGGCCCAGAGTATATCTATCCGTCATATGGATGGACAAATCCCACTCTTGATCCATGTGTTTCAACCAATACTTTCCGAACACTCAATGCCACTTTTATAGCCACCCTGTTACGGTGTGGTGTTTGATGACATCAAAGCATCCATCCGGTAAAGGTGATATGCATGATCTCATGGTCGAAGGAATTAGGTTACTATGTATCAGAAAGCATATAGCAATTGAACTATTGAAATGACTTGATCTTTATGCTACGCTTGTCTATAGGAGTATGTCCACCATATCATTCTCCTAACGATATGATCTTGTTGTTAATAACATCTCAATGTTCATGATAGGGAAACCACAATCATCTATTAACCAACAAGCTAGTGAAGTATAGAGGCTATACTAGGGACTTCAAATTAAGTTTACAAATCACACAAGTATTAATGTTTCCGGTTAATACAATTATAGCATGGTATGTAAGCATTTATCATAAACACAAAGATATAATAATAACTACATTTATTATTGCCTCTAGGGCATATCTCCAACAAGTAATCCCCCGCTGTAGGCTATGGGGATGGTAGGGATTGGATGAGATCGTTCATGTAATGGCATCAGATTGTTAGGGCATAGTGCCTAGTATCTCTATTAGTGCTTTATGACTTTGTTGCAACTTTGTTGTGCTTAATGCTTGTCACTAGGGCCCGAGTGCCATGATTTCAGATCTGAACTTATTATTGATTCATTATGATAGTATTGTTTTGGGTCTTATCTACAAGTTGTATACACACGTCGTTGTCCGGAACCTATGGTCCCAAAGTGATGTAAATCGGGTAGCTGTAAGGAAAGGCTTTGATGTGAGGATCACATGTGTTCATGGAGTGTTAATGCTTTGCTCCGTGCTCTATTAAAGGAGCACCTTAATTGCCAAGAGTTCCTAGAGGCCCCGCAAACGGGTCAAGGTGACAAAAGATGTTGTGCAAGTTCTCATTGCGAGCACGTATGACTATATATGGAACACATGCCTAGGATTGTCTAGTACTTGGATGCTTTATCTTATTTATCTGCAATTGCCCTATGTTCTGATTGCTATGTGAATTGTCTTATCCATGCAACGCCCGTCCATCCATCCCTATGCCTACCACACTCGAATCCCACTGTTTACTGCTTTTGTTACTACTGTCTTTGCTTTGCTACTACTGTTACTTTACTATTCCTACTACAAAACTGTTGCTACTGATAAACTGCTGTGAGCAAGATTGTTTCCAGGTGCAGCTGAATTGACAACTCAGTTGTTAAGGCTGATAAGTATTCTTTGGCTCCCCTTGTGTCGAATCAATAAATTGGTTTTCACTTCCCTCAAAAATACTGCTATACACCCCCTATACTTGTGGGTCATCAGTGGTGATGATGATTATGATGATCCCGATGAAGTCCAGCTTGATGGTGGTGTTGATGGCGACGATCTCCCCTCTCCGGGAAGGAATTCCGCCGACAGAATTCTATCTGCCGGAGAGATCTTTCTCTCTCGGTGTTTTCCGCCCCGCAGAGGCGGCGGAATCTTTCTGTGGTTGCTCTCCGAGTATTAGGGTTTCAGGAGGATTATATACGCCAGAGGGGAGATCCAGAGGTGGGCCAGGGCGGCCACACCACCTGGTGGCGCGACCTAGGCTGGCACGCGCCAGGGGGTGGTGTGGGCCCCCTGTGGCCCATCTCCACTCCTCCTTCTGGCTTCCTTCGTCTTCTGGAAAAATATGATTTTTCGTATATTTTCCCAGATTTTCTGATCTTCGTGAATTTTTCCTCCAAACAACACATTTTCCATCAGAATCCTGATTGCAGCGGTCCATGCTCCAAAAGTCATCAACCATGCAAAAACAGATGACATAACATAAGTATCATCTCTTAATATGAAATATATCAATGAATAATTGTAAATTATGATATAGAATAGTGATGCAAAATGGACGTATCAGGTTTATGAAAAGAAAACACATGCAATGACATCTAGTGGATCCATGTGGTTTATGAAAATAACACACATGCAATGATATCTAGTGGATCCATGTAGTTTATGAAAAGAACACACGTGCAATGACATTAGTGGATCCATGAGGTTTATGAAAAGAATACACATGCAATGACATCTAGTGGATCCATGTGGTTTAGGAAAAGAACACACATACTGGAGTGTCATGATTGCATGTGTTCTTTTCCAAAACCACAATGATGCACACACACATCCAAGTGGGTGTGGTGATGCAACATATTTCAAACTAGTGATATAATGCATATTGTAGTTGAATCCTAGCATGCTACTAGAGTTCCTGGACATGGTTGGACACCACATGCTGGAGTGGCATCATTGCATGTTTTTTTCCAAAACCACAATGATGCACACTAATACACACACACATCCAAGTGGGTGTGGTGATGCAGCATCTTTCAAATTGGTGATACAATGCATGTTACAGTTGAATCCCAGGATGCTGCTAGGGTTCCTGGACATGGTTGGATACCACATGCTGGAATGGCATCCTTGCATGTGTTCTTTTCCAAAACCACAATGGTGCACAATGATGCACACTAATACACACACATCCAAGTGGGTGTGGTGATGCATTATCTTTCAAACTGGTGATACAATGCATGTTGTAGTTAAATCCCAGCATGCTGCTAGGGTTCCTGGACATGGTTGGACACCACATGTTGGACTAGAATCACTGCATGTGGTCTTTTCCAAAACAACAATGATGCACACTAATACACACACATACACTGACATCTAGTGGATCCATGTGGTTTATGAAAAGAACACACATGCAATGACATTAGTGGATCCATGTGGTTTATGAAAAGAACACACATGCAATGACTCTAGTGGATCCATGTGGTTTAAGAAAAGTACACACATGCAACGATATCTAGTTGATCCATGTAGTTTATGAAAAGAACACACATGCAATGACACTAGTGGATCCATGTGGTTTATGAAAAGAACACACATTCAATGACATCTAATGGATCCATGCGGTTGAATTTGAGCATGCTGCTAGGGTTCCTAGACATGGTTGGACACCACATGCTGGAGAGGCATCATTATATGTGTTCTTTTCCAAAACCACAATGATGCACACTGATACGCACACACATTCAAGTGGGTGTGGTGATGCAGCATCTTTCAAACTAGTGATACAATGCATGCTGTAGTTGAATCCTAGCATGTTGCTAGGGTTCCTGGACATGGTTGGACACCACATGCTGGAGTGGCATCATTCCATGTGTTGTTTTCCAAAACCACAATGATGCACACTGATACACACACATGCAATGACATCTAGTGGATCCATGTGGTTTAGGAAAAGACCACACATGCAATGGCATCTAGTTGATCCATGTGGTTTAGGAAAAGAGCACACATGCAATGACTAGTGGATCCATGTGGTTTAGGAAAAGAACACACATACAATGACATCTAGTGGATCCATGTGGTTGAATCCTAGCATGCTGCTAGTGTTCCTGGACATGGTTCAACACCACATGCTGGAGTGGCATCATTGCATGTATTCTTTTCCAAAACCACAATCATGCACACTGATACACACACATCCAAGTGGGTGTGGTGACGCAACATCTTTCAAACTAGTGGTAGAATGCATGTTGCACTTGAATCCCAGCATGCTGCTAGGGTTCTTGGACATGGTTGAACAACACATGATGGAGTGGCATCATTGCATGTGTTCTTTTCCAAAACCACAATTATGCACACAGACACACACATACACACATCCAAGTGGGTGTGGTGATGCAACATCTTTCAAATTGGTGATACAATGCATGTTGCAGTTGAATCCCAGCATCCTGCTAGGGTTCCTGGACATGGCTGAACACCACATGATGGAGTGGCAGCATTGCATGTGTTATTTTGCAAACCACAATGATGCACACTGATACACACACACATCTAAGTTGGTGTGGTGATGCAGCATCTTTCAAGCTGGTGATACAATGCATGCTGCAGTTGAATCCCAGCATGCTGCTAGGGTTCCTGGACATGGTTGGACACCACATGCTGGAGTGGAATCATTGCATGTGTTCGTTTCCAAAACCACAATGATTCACACTAATACACACACATCCAAGTGGCTGTGGTGATGCAACATCTTTCAAACTGGTGATACAGTGCATGCTGTAGTTGAATCCCAACATGCTGCTATGGTTCTTGGACATGGTTGGACACCACATGCTGGAGTGGCTTCATTGCATGTGTTCTTTCCCAAAACCACAATGATGCACACTAATACACACACACATCTAAGTGGGTGTGGTGATGCAGCATCTTTCAAACTAGTGATACAATGCATGCTATAGTTGAATCCTAGCATGTTGCTAGGGTTCCTGGACATGGTTGGACACCACATGCTGGAGTGGCATCATTGAACGTATTCTTTTCCATAACCACAATGATGCACACTAATACACACATATACAATGACATCTAGTGGATCCATGTGGTTTATGAAAAGAACACACATGCAATGACATATAGTGGATCCATGTGGTTTAGGAAAAGAACACACATGCAATGCCATCTAGTGGATCCGTGTGGTTTATGAAAAGAATACACATGCAATGTCTCTAGTGGATCCATGTAGTTTAGGAAAAGAATACACATGTAGTGTCATCTAGTGGATCCATGTGGTTTATGAAAAGAACACACATGCAATGACTCTAGTGGATCCATGTGGTTTATGAAAAGAACACACATGCAGTGAAATCTAGTGGATCCATGTGATTTAGGAAAAGAACACACATGCAATGACATCTAGTGGATCCATGTGGTTTATGAAAAGAACGCACATGCAATGACTCTAGTGGATCCATGTGGTTTAGGAAAAGAACACACATGCAATGACATCTAGTGGATCCATATGGTTTATGAAAAGAACAGACGTGCAATGACTCTAGTGGATCCATGTGGTTTTGGAAAAGAACACACATGCGATGACATCTAGTGGATACATGTGGTTTATAAAAAGAACACACATGCAATGACTCTAGTGGATCCATGTGGTTTAGGAAAAGAACAGACATGTAATGGCATCTAGTGGATCCATGTGGTTTATGAAAATAACACACATGTAATTACTTCTAGTGGATCCATGTGGTTTATGGAAAGAACACTCATGCAATGACATCAGTGGATCCATGTAGTTTATGAAAAGAACACACATGCAATGACATCTAGTGGATCCATTTGGTTTAGGGAAAGAACACACATTTTGGAGTGGCATGATTGCATATGTTATTTTCCAAAACCACAAGGATTCACACTGATACACACACACCCAAGTGGGTGTGGTGATGCAGCATCTTTCAAACTGGTGATATAATGCATGTTGTAGTTGAATCCTAGCATGTTGCTAGGGTTCTTCAACATGGTTAGACACCACATGCTGGAGTGGCATCATTGCATGTGTTCTTTTCCAAAACCACAATGGTGCACAATGATGCACACTAATACACACACATCCAAGTGGGTGTGGTGATGCATTATCTTTCAAACTGGTGATACAATGCATGTTGTAGTTGAATCCTAGCATGCTGCTAGGGTTCCTAGACATGGTTGGACACCACATGCTAGAGTGGAATCATTGCATGTGTTCTTTCCCAAAACCACAATGATACACACTGATACACGCGCATCCAAGTGGGTATGGAGACACAACATCTTTCAAACTAGTGATACAATGCATGCTACGGTTGAATCCCAACGTGCTGCTAGGGTTCCTGGACATATGGTTGCACACCACATCCTAGAGTGGCATCATTGCATGTGTTCTTTTACAAAACCACAATGATGCACACTAATACGCACACATCCAAGTGGGTGTGGTGATGCAGAATCTTTCAAACTGGTAGTAGAATGCATGTTGTAGTTCAATCGTAACATGCTACTAGGGTTCCTAGACATGGTTGGACACCACATGATGGAGTGGCATCATTGCATGTGTTCTTTTCCAAAACTACCATTTTGCACACTAATACACACACATAAAATTCCATCTAGTGGATCCATGTGGTTTATGAAAAGAACAAACATGCAATGACTCTAGTGGATCCATGTGGATTAGGAAAAGAACACACATACAATGACATCTAGTGGATCCATGCGGTTTAATCCTAGCATGTTGCTAGGGTTCCTAGACATGGTTGGACACCACATGCTGGAGTGGCATCATAGCATGTGTTCTTTTCCAAAACCACAAGGATGCACACTGATACACGCACATCCAAGTGGTTGTGATTATGTAGTATCTTTCAAACTAGTGATACAATTGCGATGACCCAGCATACCACTACATGATGTAGTACACTATAGTCATTGACATAACACCAATGAAACACCGTTCACTAGTATTACATCCCTTAGAGTGGTACAACAAAAACACAGCAGGTCCAAGACATGACTATAGATTACAACTCGACTCTTTACAAACGATCCAGAGAACACTCTAGGTTAAAGAGAGAGAAAGAAACTTCTTACAAAGAAGAACTAGAAATAATAACTCAGAACTATCTAGTAACTACGACTAGTATCTAAACTATTTGACTTGCCATTGCTGCTATTGCAATTCTCTACAGAAGTAGGTTTCATGGCTAGAGTATCTACTCCTATCTAAACAGAGACTTCGTCTTCACTTCAGCTAATGTATATGTTGACTTCATTGACTTTATTGAAAGACCTGAGTTGTCCATGATGGTTTCTTGAGCAGAAATTGATGTTGATGTTGTCTTCAATGGCTTAGAACCTAGCAAGGGTTAAGAAGGTACGGTTGAGTATGAGCGTACTCAGCAAGTTCACTAAAAAGGAGTGCATGATGCACTATCTCTATAGCCACAGACCAAAGGTTGTAGGCAATGCAGGTTTTCGTAAACATTTCTTCAAAGGTTGCTTTTATTCTGAAAACTATGTCTGATAGCCTTCACAGGTTGACCAGAACCTTCGTGGGGCTCCTTTCCTGCCGCGTTCGTAGCTCCTTCCCGGAATAGGGAGTAACGTGTCACAATTCTTACACTCTGCAGAGGTGTGTCACTTTTCTCACAAGAGACCTTAAGCTTTGTTGCACAGCCGGGAGTATGTCCCTGTTCACACTTCCATGGTTTGAGGCCCAACTTAAGATCCAAGCCAATTGCTGCCCTTCTCCGCGACCCCACATGAGACACGATCCCACGAGATAACTACCACAGTTACTCTTTGGGTAGCCTCTCGAAGAATCCGTACGCAGCTCTGTCTAGCGGTCACCATCAGCTATGGTGAACTCAGACCCAGTCAGAGATGCACAAATAATCTAGACACCTAGCTATCGGGGAACTAAGGGGTCCCACCCATGTGCTGGATTCTCTGGAACTCCATGAGAAATCAACAGCCTCACGATAAGGTCATCCGTCCATGTGAAAGGAAGAAGATCCAGCTGACTTCTCCGTCCCATTCCAAATCTCATGGTTGATGCATAATATACGGCGCTAGAATCACTGGCGACATTGGTTGTTAAGTCCTAGATATTATGTTCCTTTACCACTAGAACTGTATCAGTAGATTATTACCATTTGGTAAATAATCCATAATCATATAATTATGAAAATTGTGTTTTCTGACCTTTTTGGAATGCAGGTGATGACAACATTTGAGTTATAAGCATTTGATAGAAAATAATCAAAGGACATGAGCAAGTTGTGAACTTGCCTTTTGTGATTGCAAGATTATGCACTCATGGTCTTCAAGACAATAGAAGATCCAAATTCTGTAAATAGCATCATTGGTCCGATAAGGACAAATGTTTAAAGAAGCGAGATGCAATGATGCATAAGTAATGTAATGCGGTTTGATAAATGTGAATCCCCAGAATAGTCGTATTTAATCTAGGGTTTGGAATTCGTGATGAGTTCTTGGGAATGTGTTGCACTTTTATATCATATTCACACTTGTGCTTCTTATTAAGGCTTGTGAGAGTGTGTGAAACAATGTGTAGATACAACAAATAATATGCAATATTAAAGCACTTAAATGGGGTTTGGTATCTGAAATATTTCTTAAACAAGATTATTAATCAATTAAAGTCTTTATAGAAGTGTTCAAGGTTTACTTTTAATGTTGCTTAAAAAAAACTCTTGAGGAAAACATTACTTACAAAGTAGAAAGTATTTAAACTTAAATCTAACACTTTAAGGTTTTCTTATTAATTATAAGTACTAAAGTAGAAAACAACTAGTATTGTTGAGTATCTATTCTACTAGTAAATCGAGACTTTTAACACTCCATGAAGGTGAAACAAAAGTATTATGTATTGATAGAAGTGGTGTTTTCTTGATTTTATAAGTGGATAGAATCACTTACTTATTATAGAATTAATACTCATTTCTATGAACATGGGAATGGCATCATGTTAAATACTTACAAACTTTCCTTAGCCTTTAGAGTTTATTCCCAAACTTGTAAAAGAATTAGTATTCAAATAGTGATGATTTTATAATTGATAAAATATTTTTGGAGAGAAAGATTTACTTAATTCTAAATGGTAGTTAAATAAGTACAACTTAAAATGGTTAGACTTATGTTACTTCAATTAAACATCAATTGAACTTGTTATTACATTTTTAGACTTTAAACAAATAATGCTAAAGGTAATAGTAATGGTTTATATATTTTCAAAGAATTAAAATAAAAGAAAAGGGTTAAAATAAGATTTATTAGACCTTTACCTTTATTTTACTTCAAAAGTGAGAGTTGACATTTTTAATGTGTAGAATTTATTTTTGTGATCATTTAGTTATATTATAAATATTTTTGTGATTTTTAAATAATAAGATATGATTTTTACAAGTTTTATCACTTTATAAATACTTAATAAATAATAAACATTAGTTAAGTGACACAAAAACAATTTAAACAAGTTTGTAAATGTAGATTTTGTTTTTATAAAAAAATTGGTATATTATTTATATTTTTCCAATTTCCCAATATTAAAATATTAATTTTCAAAGTATTATTATTTATAAAACCTTTATTAAATAATAATTATTTAAATAGTTACCACAATAATGTTTGAGAATAAAGTTAAATTATAGATTTTATTTTTCTAAATATTTTGATATATTATATACATTTTTATGAATTATAAAACAAAAGATATTCAATTTCTAAGATCTAATCATTTATTAAATTTCTAGAAATTATGTTTATATTTGAAGTTATAATGTTTTACTTATTTATTAAACAGTTAATACTGTTTATACTAGCACTAACCCTAGACATAGTCACAGACATGTGGGCCTGTGGCCACGTCACCTGCCACGCGGGACAAATGGCTTTTTATACCCAATTTATTTTACCCAGAGCCACTGACTAGTGGGACCAATGCCATGTCATTTCCAGAAACTTTAAAACAATTCAATAAATCGTATAATGACATCAGCATGATGTTATGCTAACGTCACATGAGAATGATCTCCCCAGGTTGATGATCAATCCGTGGATTGAGAGTGTGTGAGCTTGCGGTGATTGTTGTGTTCGACAGAGGAGTGCAAGGCGAGTAGGACAGCGGTCGCACCGCCAATAAATGGTCATTGGAGTTGCTCTAGCGACGAGCTTCTGCAACGGCCGACGATGGTACACGGTGTGGTGGCGTTGTAGAGGGCTGAGAGTGGGAATGGAGGACACAGGAGGGTTCAGGAGCTTACCCTAGTTGTCATGGTGGGATCGATGAAGGCAGGCGCGGCCGAAATCAATGGAATCGATGACGGCCGGCGTCGAGGCAGAGGTAGCAATCTCAGCGCCTCGGGCTTCCTCGGCTTGCACAGATAGGGGCAATCGATCGAGAAGAGCATGACGATCACCACCATGGTCTCAACTTGCTGAGGCGAGCATGGAATCGACAGCACTGGCTCACCTCCGAGCTAGGGTTTCCGGTGGGGAAAAGGGGATTGGATATAGAGGGCGAGAGAGAGGATAAGATCGGTATGGACAGAGAGAGGAGAGCGCGGCCGATCTTATCAACGAGGTCTAGGTCATCGGCGAGCATCGCAGCGGTCCAATTTTGCTGACGATGTTGATCGGCATCGGGCGACGATGAAGCCTCCAGAGAGCTGCTTGTGACGCGAGGTGGAAGACGACGAAAGGGTATGGGCTAAGTGGGCCACTTCTAGGCTGAAGCAAAGTGAGCAAATTTTTCCTGGGCTGCACGTGAGCGGTGGTTAGCGCCAGGACGACCTGGGCCGTGGGCTACGCGGCTGGCTGACTCTTTTTTCTTTTCCATTTCTATTTTCTATTTTTTATTTTTATAAACTATTTCAAATATGAATTCCACAAGAGTTTAAAATGTGCAGAAACTTTGTAAGTCATGAATATTATTGTTTGTAGAATTTATAATCATCTTCTCTAAATTTCTTATTGGGCAACAAAATATATTCGTCATATTAGAAGTCCTTTCCATTAAGAAATATTAATAAGGAGTAGGGTTTTAGGAATTGGGTTCTTATAAATAAGTTTTCATAGAAATGATTCTGGTTTCACTTGACAATCTTAATGGTACTGATTTGAGATGTGTATCCATGTATATAGAATCTTATTCCTACTTATCTTCATAAAGGATTTATCTAAATACATTATAAAGGATTAATCTTTGTGGTTCATAATATGATGATTTGGTTTTCATGATCCTCCATATTTGGTGATTTTCCAAATCATATTCTACTTCATTTGTAGAGTTTAGAATTACCACAGAACACTTTTGGTTAGGTCCTTATGAATCAACAGCAATCATTGGTATATAAATACTAATGTTTATTCAAATATAGATATGGTTTAATATTAAGGTTTAGACATATTGCCACCATGGTTTGTAAACCTAAATAACATCTCAACTTAAAGTGAGTTATTGGAATTGCCGTCAGAATGTGATCTTAATAATCCTATGAGATTAGGTCTCTATTAGGGTTAAGACAATCAGGTAGACAAGGCTTCTCAGACACTCACCTGGTTCTCTAATTATCTTTTGGAAGCTTTAATTGTCCAAGAGGTATTGTTCAATGGTTACCTGGGAATAGGAAATTGCCTCACTATCCATTTGATTCTAGGGTTTTGAATAATGAGGTAGACATGGGTCTTGTCATGGCTGGATGTACATCTAGCTAAAGGTTTCTAAAGAATTCTTACCTCAATACTTCACTAAGCTTATCTTGAGATAAGGAATTCCTTTCCTAAATATACTCTAGATATCTCTCTTATGTTATTCACAAAGATCACATCTTCCTAAATAAGACAAGCGTCTGACTCCACCATATCCATCATCATATGATGCCATGGTCATGCCACTTCAACATTATTCCATTCTTACTCCTAGTATATAACTCCTCTTAATTAACTACCATTAATGCACCTATCAATGTAGCTACTTCTAACTCCATATATTAATTTCCTTAAACTCATCTTGCAACTACTTCCAAGGCTTGCAAGATTATAGTTCTCTCTATATCACATGTGATATCAATCCTCTAGAATAGGTATGGTACTACTCCCATAATACAAGTTTGTTCTTGTATTACCATGGTTAAACTATTATACTTCCAACTACTCCATATACTCATGTTATATACTTCATCCTACTCTATATTGACTTCTCATGTTCAGGCTAGATGATTCAGCTTACTAGGCTTTACCTAATTTGGTATACTCACAAGTCTTCTTCAACACCTAGTCATCTATTCTCAAGTGACTTGAGAATAATGACGACCATCATTTGATCAAAGTAAGCTTAGGCTTTTAATTGTCTGATCAAGATCTATACTTAACTAAGTAGTAGACTTTTACTAGTCTCTCTATAGGATTATCTTGTTAAGCAAGCTTACTCTAAGTTTACACCCACTTGGCTTAACAAGCTTATTATTGGATATTCTAATACTACTAGCTTTCTCATAGCTCCGTAATTACTATCTAAACTCTTGGGTTTAAATACTTCTTGTAGTTAACTCAGGAGTGAGTTAACTCCTCCAACATCAAATGGTTTGATCTCCACTAAGGATCACATTCCATTGATGATGGCATACTTCACCATAGCTAGTTCCTCCTTCTTATTAATTTACTGGAGGTCTTTGGAAGGTCAATATAATAGGTCAAAGCTAAAGGTTAACAAGTGCTAGGTCAAGAATTGATCACACACATTGATGATCAATAGACACTAGGACTTGGTTAAATAGGATTGTCAACTCTTAATATCATATTAAGAGTATATGCTGGATGGTCTTAGCTTGACTTCCATTTCCACTCTATTTGTAATAAGATCTAATGGTTAAGTACTACCCTTGTACCTATGATAAGAGTAACTATGGCAAACAAGTGTTTCAAGCTTTAGTTATAGAGTTTCTTTTACTTAAGTTATATACTTAACTTGGTATACAGAGTTTATGGTAGGTAATATCTTAATATCATCTTTAGAGTATTAAGTATTCATCCTTGAGTTGTTGTATGGAATACCATGTAATGATCTCTAGAAGATCAAGTACTCCTTATTAAGTAGTGTGTTGTGACTTAGTTTTATTACATTTGATCTACCCTTAGATCAAATTATATTACCCAAAGATAAAGTTTTAGCAAAGGTCATATTGAAACTTATCGCAATCAACTTGATGATCTACTTCAGTTCCACCAAGTTAAGAGAAGCTTCAATCACTTTGGCAAGTTTTATTTAAAAGCACGAAAATTATCCGGATTTTCTATGCATGAAATGCACACACCTGTGTTCAGCTTATTTCTAAGCTCTAATGCTGGGATGTTACAGACTCTCCCCCTTAAAATAAACTTCGTCCCCGAAGTTCGTACTCTCTTATGTTTCAGAATGAGTAGTTGACTTGTATTGATCACACCATTTCTCAAATTCCATTGTGATCACCATTAGGGATAATTGTGGTATCCCGTATCCATATCTTTTTCCTTGGATTCTCTTCATACATGGAAACTTCCAACTGTTATTTCCAATATAGAGCATAACTCCTTCTACTACAATCTCTTGGGTTATGTCTTCAAAGTTCTACTTAGGATTGATTTGGGACACATTTAGTCCATTCCAATCAGGCTTTCCTACTACTTTACACCGGACTTATTTTGGTAGGCTCTCCTCCATAAGGAAAACATACCAACTATTTCCCCTTTATAACTAGTCCACTAGGGTTAAGCAGTTATATCTACTTCGATCATTCATCCGGACATACGCTCAGAAATACTATATAATGAGGGTGTAACATCCCAAAACTCAAATCCAAGGTTATCAAGATAAAATCATCAAATTTGGGGTTAACAAAAACTTTGCCAAATTTAAAATGAAAGCATTCATATATGTGTGCATTTAAAATAGGTGTTGTTTGAATTGCCATTATTGAATGATCCAATGCTTGTAAAATGTTTCTTAGGTGATTTAAACATCATCTACATCATTCCCAAACTTTTCCTAAAGAAAATCAAATCAAAAAGAATTAAAAAGGAGGAATGGTCATTTTGGCAAATTTAACTCTCATGCCTACTTTGGCTATTCCTAGTACTAAAAACTTAACAGAAATAATTCTTGATATTTGCACCCCTTGCTTGTACACATAATGAGGTACCAAGGCCCACCTTTTGATCTGCCAAAAACATTCTTTTACTTATTTTAATTGGCATTTGAAAACTGAATCTAATGCATATGCATAGATCACCCCTATTTCAAAACCCATCTATTTGAGCTCCACTTTCAAAACCCTTGCAACCAGAGACTACCTAGCACTAGTGGAGATCACTCAAAAATTTTGAAACCAAAATTCAAAACTTTTTCTCTTACAGCCATTCCATCAAACACCTTGCTGCAAAATCGTATTGGCCTAACTAATACTGTTTTGGGTTTTTTGTCTAGCAATTGCAATGTGCTTTGATCATCTTTGTCCCCCTCAAGCCTGACCAGACCAACCCTAGCCTCTTCCCTAACCCCTAGCTGTACTGCACTGCCATGCCGAGCCCTCTCTCGCCGGCCGACCGTGCACTCGCAGCAGCCGCCCTCTCCAGCCTCTCTCACCATGTCTAGCAA
This sequence comes from Avena insularis, assembly GCA_023614405.1. NCBI lineage: Eukaryota > Viridiplantae > Streptophyta > Magnoliopsida > Poales > Poaceae > Avena > Avena insularis. The sequence goes on along the minus strand of CM042689.1, from coordinate 392,455,695 downwards.
GTTGCCTATGGTCCACCTCCATCGCCCAACCAGCTCCAGGCCAGATACAGAGGGCAGAGTGGCCAGGGACCACCGCGCCCGGAGCTGGTCGAGCATGCCGACGCCGCCCCTAGAGCACGCCCTGTCCCCGCTCGCACCGACCGCCCCTTGGCCACAGCCCACGCCCGCCGCTCCGCCTCGACCTGGAGAACACCCCAGACACCCCCGCTGGCCGCCCAACGCCTCACTGTGGACACCGCCTCTGCCTCTCAGAGCGCCACCTCACCCAGACCGCGTGCCACCGCCCCTACGCTCGCATTCAAGTTCTAGAGCACCGCCAGGGAACCACACATCGATCGCCACCCGCAGCCATGCCTCTACCCCGCCGTAGCCATGTCACCACCATCGACTGCCCATTCCGCTCGGTCTCACCGTCGGGCCTATAAAAGGAGCCCTCCCCAACCTCTTCTCTCCACACCATTCCACTCCCATCACCTCTATGAACCTCACCCACCTCTAGCCGGAGCAAGGCGAGCTCTGCCTCGCCGGAATTGGAACCGGAGCAGCCGCGGCAGGAGGAGAAGGGCGTCATTGATTGCGACCACCCCAAGCTCCGCCGCAACCGCGCCTCGCCTTGCCGTCGTCTTCTACGTCGTATGCCCGCCTCGCCGACCCCGCTAGAGCCCTGGTACGCTCCCAGTAGACCCCCACCGAGCCGCTAGGGTTCGAGCTCGTCGGCGACCTGTTCGTCGTTGACGACGACCCTCATCCGTAGATTCCTATTCTAATCGCACGGCCCACACCGCGCGTACCGTTTCGCCTTTTAAGTGCTGCTAACACGCGGGACCCCCCTGTCAGCTGAGCCTCGCGCCGTGGAGCGCCACTGGGCCGGCCCATTTCTTTTCCCGCGCTGCCCCACCTATTCAAATCTGGATTTTTCTTTTTAGTTAAATCTAGTTTCTGTCCCCTAGTTTGAAAATCAATTCAGAGAGTTTTAGAAATCCAAATTGCATCAAACCAATTTTGTCTGAAAGATATTAAAATGATCTATCCAAGACCGTTGGATTTAATTCAATTAGAGTTATAGATCTCTCCTAATAAAAATAAGAAGACAAAAGCTTTTGCAACTTGCAACATTTTTATAAAATCAACCAAGTTAGCTCTTGAGTTGATTCCAACTCTCAAAAATCACATTTCATCATATCTATCTAAATATCTAATAATATTAAGGTTTACATGCGGTGACTTTGGACTAGTACCAAAATAATGCTATATAGGCATTTCTAGTCACTTTAAATCATTAAATAATAAACTTAAACTAAAGTAATATTGATCCAACCTTTAAATCTCATTCCCACATGTTAGAATATGTGGTGAGAACATGTGTCCACATGATCCCATATTTTGGTGGTCAATATTAAATTTTAATTAATATTTCAATGAGTAGAAATTACTTTTCTAAAATAAAAAGGATGAAACTATTGAATTAAAACTTGTGATGTTTGTGATGATAATAGATCATCAAATGTGTGTTTTAGAATGCTACTTAGCCTAGTTAAGTATTGTTTGGTGATTGTGCACTCCCTATGTATTTATAGACGCTAGTATCGACCAAGCTTTCGAGGAGGAGGAGTTCTACCAAGAAGAAGAAGAAAACTTCAACCACTGCACCAACCAAGGCAAGCCACCATTAACAGTGCAAGCTATTGTTAGCAAGCTAGAATTAAGATAGATGAATGAGCAAGGATGCTTTAGGCATGCTTTGATCACACCCCTTTTAACTATTAGTACCCCAAGTCTTACTTACAAGTTTTACTCCCCTTAGTATGCAAAGTTCCTTACTTATTTTGAAGGTAGCATAAAAAGTATAAAACTTGACCTACTTAGAAACCTTTAGATGTCATTCTATGGCATGAGATTAACCCCATCCTTCCACCTTAGTGAACACTCTTAACTTAGTATTATAGAGTAGATCAAAAACTTCAGTCACTTTAGATGGGAACACTTGGTGAAAATGAATTATGAAAACCTTGGAATGATGAGTCATTCTACTGAGATGTTTTGACATGTGTTGAGAAATACAACTGGTTTATGATGATGAAAATGATGAGGCATGAGCCTTAACCCTTTTATAAAACTGATGGTTGGATTCGGATGCGATACCATTCCAAATTTACCGTACAACCACACTACCTGAATTGGGTAAGGCTTAGCTGGAAATTTATATGCATTAGTATTAGTTCCCTCACGGGAGAGGTTTGAGCTGAGGCTACCTCTCAATGATGTCCACCTATGCAGTGCCCAAGATGACTGATGGTCATGGTTGGGAGGCCATGCTCATAGGAGAGGTGCTTATACTAGGGTGTGTAAAGGGAAGGTTATGTTTGATTATTTGCATACTAAGTATGATGATTTAGGGTTATCCCTGACAGATGTATCGAATCTTGTGGTGAATGTGTACCACCTCTGCAGAGTGTCAAACTATTTGAATAGTCATTCATGTTATGGACAGTTGGAATGGTCATACTGTTTCATTGTCAGATGTTTTCTAAATAACTTGAAATGAATGATGAACTTTGACTTGACCACAACAGGGTTGTGTTATGATAATAGCTTCCCAACTTAAGTGATTTTAGAACTTTATTTATCTTTCTTTGCTTCTGAACTCAGCTTAGGTTTCAAACTTAACTTCATAGTTAAACCTAGATTTAGCACTTTGACTTAGAACTATAGTGCCTGTTAATAGTAGTTTGCGAGTACTTAAAGAGTACTCATGGCTTTTGTCCCTGGCTATTATCATGGCCAGACTATGAAGGAGATTATCAAGATGATGGTCAGCAGGATGGCTATGATAACTAGGACTATCTGCCTTTCACAAGATTGCCTATGCCCTGAAGATTTTAATTCCCAGCCGCCACTTATCTTTTATTTCCGCTGCTTGTTGTATTAAAGACTGGATCATGAGATCCTTATTTGTGTAAAACCTTATGTATGGTATGTAATGGATGATGTACTGTGATATCCAATCCGTTATGTCTCGCAAAAATGGTAATCCTGGGATTGCGAGGTATGGCATAACGGGCATCTGGGATTAAAAATCCGGGTGTTGACAAGTTGGTATCAGAGCCATCCTGACCATAGGAGACCCTAGTTAGAATGGACGTCCAAACCAAAAACTTAGCTTCAAAACCAAAGTGAGTATTTATGAAAAACTATTTCCCCTCTTACCCTTGTGAACTCATTCTTTCTCAAAAATTCATGTTCCTCAATTTTTTTACATTACTACTTAAAATTGGACACACTTGATCACTTCATTAACTTCCTCATCCTTAATCCTTGTAGATGGAGACTCAGTTCAGCAAGTTTTACCAGTTGGGAAACGGAGGTCAGCTGATCTTCGAGAGGGATCTGGATTCACTGTCAGAGTTACTGGGACGCCCACATCCGGAGTTTCTTGGAGCTCAACTTCCAGGACCCCCAGGAGGAGACCTACAGTGGCTAGTCACCGTGGATCTTCGAGGAAGCATCGAAGCACCAACTTCCCGGAGAATTCAGTTCTCCGTGAGAGAGAACAACTGGATAGATGGATTAGCCAGGGCAATGCATGAAGCTCTCGCACGTCTATGTGCCCTCAGCATCAACAAGATCCAAGGAACCCGTTTTGCACACTATGCAAGACATAACTTCATGGGAATGCCAATGGAAATGCCCAGTCACCTAGAGTTGAGGCGTCAAGTGGAGAACCTTGACTTCTTGCTTCATGACAGACAACAGGAACTAGACAATGCCAGGGAATTAGCCAACCAGAACCGTGCCATTGCCGACTAGAAGGCCCAGACTTTTGCACTGCTTGTCCAAGATCGCCAGTCTCTTCGTCGCCAGCGTGCAAAGAAGGATCGCACCATCGCCCGTCTTTGCAAGAAGGTGGCCGACCTTGAGAAGACCGTCAAGGAGCAGGAAGCTCAGCTTGCCACCAAGGAAGAAGAAGACGAGGGTGAAGACATCTAGGGAGATATGGATTCTTACCTCAGCAACGATGATGACTTTATGGAGGAGGATGCTGTGGACTTCTACATTGATGATGAAGACTCCGACTTCATCGACGATGAGTAGATGCACTAGAGCACTGTCGTAGCATGAGATGTATCATCTCATTGTATCATAGCTTGCAGAATGGTTCTTCAAACCATCTGTTTTCCCCTTTGATTGTTGTGGTGTGTTGTATTGGGTGCTTGCTTGCATGAATGAAAAAGAAGTTAGTTGAAAAGCCTGAGTTTAACTCAAAGTTTTAGATTTGAAAAACCCAAAACCATGAACCTTAGAATTTCCCTCTTACCCCTATATCTATCTCACTCTTCAGATGACTCGTGGAAACCAAGGAGGGAGCAGCTCGTCGTAGGACCCAATGCTGCAGATCTTGCAGAATCTCATTGTAGACCGTGAAGCAAGCAGGGCCGAGCGTCAAGCCAACTTAGCAACATTGCAGCAGATCGCCCAAATGGCTCTCAACAACCAAGGACATGGAAATCAGGATCACCATGGGTCCAAACTCAAAAAAATTCAGAACACCAATCCCCCAATCTTCAACCAATCTGAGAACCCATTAGATGCTGATGACTGGTTACAGACCATGGAAAACAACTTAGAGGTTGCCAGAGTTGATGAGAATGAGAAAGTTCTCTTCGCCACCCACTATCTGGCGGGAGATGCAAGAGCTTGGTGGAATAGCATCCGCAATATGAACCATGGCCAGGTGATGACCTGGGAAGCATTCAAAGTCAAGTTCAGCCGCACCCACGTGCCGCAAGGTCTTGTCAACAGGATGAGAGATGAATTCCGCGAATTGAAGCAAGGAAGAATGACTATGGTGGAGTACCGTGACAGATTCTTGTCACTTACCAGATATGCACCGGATGAGATCAACACGGAGGCCAAGAAGAAGGAGAGATTCTTAAACGGACTGCATGATGAGATGCAGACTGTCCTCGTCAACATCCGTTTCCAGGATCTCGAAGAGCTAGTCGACTCTGCCATTCAGATGGAAGGGAAGATTAACCAGGCAAACGACAACCGCAAGCATCGTATGATGCAGCAGTCTGGATCCAGTAGTCACCAGAAGTACCGTCCCAACCCCTCACTAGGATATGCACCAAGGAACAACCGACCCCCAAATTCTCGCCCAAGCTACCCCAACCGTAGCGGACGCAATGTGAAGTCTAGAGAAAACAATCACAACTCCGGCAATGCCAACAATTTCAACCGTGCCCCTCCCAAGAGCAACAACAACAACAATAACACTACACCCAGAACTGGCAGCAATGTTGTACCTGTCGCTTTCAAGGACAAGTCCCAGATCACTTGTTTCGAGTGTGGAGTGAAGGGTCACTACTCCAATGAGTGTCCCAAGAAGACTGCCACCAATGCCCCTATGAATGCCCCAGCTCAGTAGCAGCGTCGTGTTCAACCAGGAAGGGCATTTGCCACAGGGAACCCTCACAACCGCAACGGTCGTCTCTTCCACATGAACGCAGAAGAAGCCCAGGAAGCGCCAGATGTAGTGCTAGGTATGTTTTCTGTCAACTCAGTTTTAGCAAGAGTATTGTTTGATTCTGGAGCATCACATTCATTTCTCACCGAAGAATTTGTATGCACTAGTAAGATTCACCCAACCAACCTGAAGCATGTCATGATAATTCAAATCCCCGGTTCAACTACAAAAGCTAGAAAAATTTGCAAAGCTGTACCTATCAGAATACATGGGATAGATTTTTATGCCAACCTAATTGTACTTGGAACCAAAGGATTGGAAGTAGTACTAGGTATGGACTAGATGTCAAGGCATAAAGGATTGATAGACTATGCTAAGAAAGCCATCACCATGACCAGTAGTTCTGGAGTAACAGTAGAGCATATCTCTGAAACCTTACCCCGTCAATTCAAGTGCAACAAGAGTGTAGCCCTGCCCACCATTGACCAAGTCAGAGTAGTCTGTGAATACCCCGATGTATTCCCAGATGAATTGCTAGGTATTCCCCCGGATAGGGATATTGAGTTCATTATCGAACTAATCCCGGAATCGGACCTATAGCCCAGAGACCCAATACCATGAACCCCTCAGAGTTAGTGGAACTGAAGAAGCAGTTGGATGCCATGTTAGCAACATGCTTGATTCAGCCAATCGCATCACCGTGGAGATCACCAGTGTTATTCGTTGACAAGAAAGATGGAGGCAATCATCTGTGTACAGATTACAGAAAGTTGAATGATGTCACCATCAAGAACAAGTACCCCTTGCCAAAGATAGAGGATCTATTTGACCAGTTGACTGGAGCTCATGTATTCTCAAAGATTGATCTTAGGACTGGTTATCACCAACTTAAGATTCCTGCAACGGATATTCCGAAGACCACCTTTACTACTCGCTATGGTTTATACGAGTATACGGTTATGTCTTTTGGATTAATCAATGCCCCTTCTTATTTCATGAATCTCATGAATAAGATCTTTATGAATTTCCTAGATAAGTTTGTAGTTGTGTTTATCGACGACATCCTTATCTACTCCAAGTCAGAAGAAGTGCATGAGCAACAGCTGAGAATCATCCTAGAAACCCTGAGAGAGCATTAGTTATATGCCAAGTTCAGCAAGTGTGAGTTTTGGCTGAAAGAAGTAGGATTCCTTGGACATGTTGTGTCTGTCGGAGGAGTCTCTGTTGATCCCACCAAGATCAAAGATGTCGAGGGATGGGAAGCCCCAACCAATCAAACCCAAGTTCGTTCATTTCTCGGATTAGCAGGATATTACCGCAAGTTCGTAGAAGGATTCTCGAGCATAGCCCGACCAATGACCCAATTGTTGAAGGAGGACAAGAAGTTTGAGTGGACAGACAAATGTGAAGCCAGTTTCTAGGAGCTGAAGAAGAGATTGATATCAGCCCCAATTTTGATCATGCCAGACATCAAGAAGCCGTTTGATGTGTATTGTGATGCATCCAAGATTGGCCTAGGATGTGTATTGATGCAAGAAGGCAAGGTCATCGCGTATCTGTCTCGACAATTGAAGCAACACGAGCAGAACTATCCGACCCATGATCTTGAGCTAGCAGCCGTGGTTCTAGCATTGAAGACATGGCGTCATTATTTGATGGGTAATTGCTGTGAGATTTACTCCGATCTTAAGAGCTTGAAGTATATATTCACTCAGAAGGAGCTGAATATGAGGCAAAGAAGATGGATAGAGATAATCAAGGATCATGACCTTGACATTCACTATCACCCCGCCAAAGCCAATGTGGTAGCGGATGCTCTTAGCAGATTGCCGTGTAGGCTTAACACCATGATCAAGGAGAAGCAACCAAGTTTGTATGAGGAGTTGGAGCAGTTCAGGACTGAGCTAGTTAGCAAAGGATTCTTAGCTAGCATTGAACTTCAACCCACTTTGATTAGCCAAATCAAGGAAGCCCGGAAGGGGAATGAAAGTATCGACGGAATCAAACGTCGTATTGGTACAGGAAAGGTACCTGGATTCACCGAAGACGAAGAAGGAGTACTATGGTACAAGTGACATATCTGTGTGCCAGCAGATTCGGAGCTGAAGGAAGTTATCATGAAGGAAGCTCATGATACTCTTTATTCTATCCACCCCGGAGGAACAAAGATGTATCAGGATTTGAAAGAGCAATTTTGGTGGCACAAGATGAAGAGAGAAATCGGAAGCTACATCGCCAAATGTGACATCTGTCAAAGAGTCAAAGCAGAGCATCAGAGACCTACAGGACTATTGCAACCATTGCAGATTCTGGAATGGAAATGGGATTCCGTCGGAATAGACTTTATCACCGGTTTACCTACTTCTAGTAGGGGAAATGACTCAATCTAGGTCATAGTTGATAGACTATCCAAGGTAGCCCACTTCATACCTCTCAAGACAACCTACCAGAGTGCAAAACTAGCAGAGCTGTATATTGCTAGGATTGTTAGTCTGCATGCAACCCCCAAGACCATCGTCTCAGATCGAGGAACCCAGTTTACTTCAAGATTTTGGCAGAAAGTCCAGAAGGTTTAGGAACCAAGTTGAACTTCAGCACCGCTTATCACCCGCAAACAGATGGACAGACTGAGAGAGTCAACCAGATCCTAGAGGATATGCTTAGAGCTTGTGTGTTGGAATACGGATCAAAATGGGAAGACTGCCTGCCTTTCACAGAATTCTCATATAACAACAGTTATCAAGCTAGTTTGCAGATGACACCATTTGAATTCCTATACGAAAGAAAGTGTCGTACCCCTTTGAATTGGTCGCAAGTAGGAGAGAGTCAGATCTTTGGACCCGACATTCTCCGAGAAGCAGAAGAGAAAGTTCACAAAGTCCGTGAGCACCTCAAGACCGCCCAATCCAGACATAACAGCTATGCCGACAAGAGAAGGAGAGACATGACTTTCAATGTCGGAGATTTTGTATATCTCAAGGTTTCACCATTGAAGGGAACCCAACGCTTTAGTCTGAAGGGAAAGTTAGCCCCCAGATATATCAGACCTTTCAAGATTCTGAACCGCCGAGGAGAAGTATCGTAACAACTAGAACTGCCTGAAGAGATGTCAGCCATCCACAATGTGTTCCATATCTCGTTACTTCGCAAATGCTTGGAAGTGCCTGAGAAGACGGAAGTTTTCAAGAACATCGATCACAGAGCTGTGGAAATCAACAAGGACCTGACCTATTGGGAAGTGCCCATCCGTATCTTAGAAGAAGCCTACAGAACCACCAGGACCAAGAGTATCAAGTTTCTCAAGATTCAGTGGAGCAACCATACCGAGGAGGAAGCTACTTGGGAGCGCGAAGATTACATTAGAACAGAGTTCCCAGATCTCTTTAGTTCCTAGTTTTCTTTGTAAATCTCGGAACGAGATTTTTTTAAGGGGGGAAGGTTTGTAACATCCCAAAACTCAAATCCAAGGTTATCAAGATAAAATCATCAAATTTGGGGTTAACAAAAACTTTTCCAAATTTAAAATGAAAGCATTCTTATATGTGTGCATTTAAAATAGGAGTTGTTTGAATTGCCATGATTGAATGATCCAATGCTTGTAAATTGTTTCTTATTATTGATTTGGGACACATTTAGTCCATTCCAATCAGGCTTTCCTACTACTTTACACCGGACTTATTTTGGTAGGCTCTCCTCCTTAAGGAAAACATACCAACTATTTCCCCTTTATAACTAGTCCACTAGGGTTAAGTAGTTATATCTACTTCGATCATTCATCCGGACATACGCTCAGAAATACTATATAATGAGGGTGTAACATCCCAAAACTCAAATCCAAGGTTATCAAGATAAAATCATCAAATTTTGGGTTAACAAAAACTTTTCCAAATTTAAAATGAAAGCATTCATATATGTGTGCATTTAAAATAGGAGTTGTTTGAATTGCCATTATTGAATGATCCAATGCTTGTAAAATGTTTCTTAGGTGATTTAAACATCATCTACATCATTCCCAAACTTTTCCTAAAGAAAATCAAATAAAAAAGAATTAAAAAGGAGGAATGGTCATTTTGGCAAATTTAACTCTCATGCCTACTTTGGCTATTCCTAGTACTCAAAACTTAACAGAAATAATTCTTGATCTTTGCACCCCTTGCTTGTACACATAATGAGGTACCAAGGCCCACCTTTTGATCTGCCAAAAACATTCTTTTACTTATTTTAATTGGCATTTGAAAACTGAATCTAATGCATATGCATAGATCACCCCTATTTCAAAACCCATCTATTTGAGCTCCACTTTCAAAACCCTTGCAACCAGAGACTACCTAGCACTAGTGGAGATCACTCAAAAATTTTGAAACCAAAATTCAAAACTTTTTCTCTTACAGCCATTCCATCAAACACCTTGCTGCAAAATCGTATTGGCCTAACTAATACTGTTTTGGGTTTTTTGTCTAGCAATTGCAATGTGCTTTGATCATCTTTGTCCCCCTCAAGCCTGACCAGACCAAACCTAGCCTCTTCCCTAACCCCTAGCTGTACTGCACTGCCATGCCGAGCCCTCTCTCGCCGGCCGACCGTGCACTCACAGCAGCCGCCCTCTCCAGCCTCTCTCACCATGTCTAGCAAGTTGCCTATGGTCCACCTCCATCGCCCAACCAGCCCCAGGCCAGAGACAGAGGGCAGAGTGGCCAGGGACCGCCGCGCCCGGAGCCGGTCGAGCATGCCGACGCCGCCCCCAGAGCACGCCCCCGCCGCACTGACCGACCGCCTTGGCCACAGCCCGCTCCGCCTCGACACGAGAACACCCAGACACCCCCGCTGGCCGCCTCGCCACAGCCACCGCTGTGGACACCGCCGCCTCGCCTCTCGAGCGCCACCTCGCCTGCATCACGTGCCACCGCCCCTACGCTCGCATTCAAGTTCTAGAGCACGGCCAGGAACCACACATCGATCGCCACCCGCAGCCATGCCTCTACCCTGCCGTAGCCATGTCACCACCGTCGACTGTCCATTCCGCTCGGTCTCACCGTCGGGCCTATAAAAGGAGCCCTCCCCAACCTCTTCTGTCCACACCATTCCACTCCCATCACCTCTATGAACCTCACCCACCTCTAGCCGGAGCAAGGCGAGCTCTGCCTCGCCGGAATTGGAACCGGAGCAGCCGCGGCAGGAGGAGAAGGGCGTCGTTGATTGCGACCACCCCAAGCTCCGCCGCAACCGCGCCTCGCCTTGCCGTCGTATTCTATGTCGTATGCCCGCCTCGCCGACCCTGCTAGAGCCCTGGTACGCTCCCAGTAGACCCCCACCGAGCTGCTAGGGTTCGAGCTCGTCGGCGACCTGTTCGTTGTTGACGACGACCCTCATCCGTAGATTCCTATTCTAATCGCACGGCCCACACCGCGCGTACCATTCCGCGTTTTAAGTGCCGCTGACACGCGGGACCCCTTGTCAGCTGAGCCCCGCGTCGCGGAGCGCCACTGGGCCGGCCCATTTCTTTTCCCGCGCTGGCCCACCTATTCAAATCTGGATTTTTCTTTTTAGTTAAATCTAGTTTCTGTCCCCTAGTTTGAAAATCAATTTAGAGAGTTTGAGAAATCCAAATTGCATGAAACCAATTTTGTCTGAAAGGTATTAAAATGATATATCCAAGACCGTTGGATTTAATTCAATTAGAGTTATAGATCTCTCCTAATAAAAATAAGAAGACAAAAGCTTTTGCAACTTGCAACATTTTTATAAAATCAACCAAGTTAGCTCTTGAGTTGATTCCAACTCTCAAAAATCACATTTCATCATATCTATCTAAATATGTAATAATATTAAGGTTTACATGCAGTGACTTTGGACTAGTACCAAAATAATGCTATATAGGCATTTCTAGTCACTTTAAATCATTAAATAATAAAATTAAACTAAAGTAATATTGATCCAACCTTTAAATCTCATTCCCACATGTTAGAATATGTGGTGAGGACATGTGTCCACATGATCCCATATTTTGGTGGTCAATATTAAATTTTAGCTAATATTTCAATGAGTAGAAATTACTTTTCTAAAATTAAAAGGATGAAACTATTGAATTAAAACTTGTGATGTTTGTGATGATAATAGATCATCAAATGTGTGTTTTAGAATGCTACTTAGCCTAGTTAAGTATTGTTTGGTGATTGTGCACTCCCTATGTATTTATAGACGCTAGTATCGACCAAGCTTTCGAGGAGGAGGAGTTCTACCAAGAAGAAGAAGAAGAAAACTTCAACCACTGCACCAACCAAGGCAAGCCACCATTAACAGTGCAAGCTATTGTTAGCAAGCTAGAATTAAGATAGATGAATGAGCAAGGATGCTTTAGGCATGCTTTGATCACACCCCTTTTAACTATTAGTACCCCAAGTCTTACTTACAAGTTTTACTCCCCTTAGTATGCAAAGTTCCTTACTTATTTTGAAGGTAGCATAAAAAGTATAAAACTTGACCTACTTAGAAACCTTTAGATGTCATTCTATGGCATGAGATTGACCCCATCCTTCCACCTTAGTGAACACTCTTAACTTAGTATTATAGAGTAGATCAAAAACTTCAGTCACTTTAGATGGGAACACTTGGTGAAAATGAATTATGAAAACCTTGGAATGATGAGTCATTCTACTGAGATGTTTTGACATGTGTTGAGAAATACAACTGGTTTATGATGATGAAAATGATGAGGCATGAGCCTTAACCCTTTTATAAAACTGATGGTTGGATTCGGATGCGATACCATTCCAAATTTACTGCATAAACCACACTACCTGAATTGGGTAAGGCTTAGCTGGAAATTCATATGCATTAGTATTAGTTCCCTCACGGGAGAGGTTTGAGCTGAGGCTACCTCTCAATGATGTCCACCTATGCAGTGCCCAAGATGACTGATGGTCATGGTTGGGAGGCCATGCTCATAGGAGAGGTGCTTATACTAGGGTGTGTAAAGGGAAGGTTATGTTTGATTATCTGCATACTAAGTATGATGATTCAGGGTTATCCCTGACAGATGTATCGAATCTTGTGGTGAATGTGTACCACCTCTGCAGAGTGTCAAACTATTCGAATAGCCGTGTCCGCGGTTATGGACAGTTGGAATGGCCATACTGTTTCGTTGTCAGATGTTTTCTAAATAACTTGAAATGAATGATGAACTTTGACTTGACCACAACAGGGTTGTGTTATGATAATAGCTTCCCAACTTAAGTGATTTTAGAACTTTATTTATCTTTCTTTGCTTCTGAACTCAGCTTAGGTTTCAAACTTAACTTGATAGTTAAACCTAGATTTAGCACTTTGACTTAGAACTATAGTACCTGTTAATAGTAGTTTGCGAGTACTTAAAGAGTACTCATGGCTTTTGTACCTGGCTATTATCATGGCCAGACTATGAAGGAGATTATCAAGATGATGGTCAGCAGGACGCCTTTGTCAGCATTGCCTGTGCCCCTGAAGATGGACCCTACCGCTACACTTATCTTTTATTTCCGCTGCTTGTTGTATTAAAGACTGGATCATGAGATCCTTATTTGTGTAAAACCTTATGTATGGTATGTAATGGATGATGTATTGTTATATCCAATCCGTTATGTCTCGCAAAAATGGTAATCCTGGGATTGCGAGGTATGGCATAACGGGCATCTGGGATTAAATATCCGGGTGTTGACAGAGGGCTTCTTATAACCTTATGAGAATAAGGCTTAATCTCATCATAACTTTATACTTCTTCTCCAACCTTTAATCGGAAAGTTAGACAACAACACGTTAGTGTTTATTGTTTACTCTCCCCCTTGGGGTTTCCTAATGGTCTACAAACTACATGTATAATACCCATTAGTTAAGGTATTGGTCTCTGTCCAGCTTATATTTTACCTCTGGAAGGTCTCACGAAAGAATCTGCGGTATATCCACACAATTGTGGATCTCCGAAAGGAATCTTCCGACATTACTTGACTTACTCTTAACCTTCTGGACATTTTCGCTTTAGTAGGCCTGATTTCACGAAGCATCTCGAAAGGCGATATTTAATTTCATACTTCCTTAGGTCTAACTTAACTCAGGCCAAGTTTTATATTCTTTAAATTACACAAAGATGACCTACTTCACTACACCGCTAGGATACCAGCTACGGATACCAGCTGCAAATCCTCCTAGGTGTATGGATTACCCTACAGGTTTTTGACTTCTTACGGACATTCTCTCTGAGTTGTCAGATCTTGAATACCACTTTTGTTTCAAACTTCTTCTTTGCGCCCTTTCATGTTACTTCCATGAACTTGGTACAACTATTTCATTAGCTTCTTAGCAATATCACCTACTTTAAGTGAACTTACATTCATTCCTTCATGTTGCTCCACACCTTTTCTTCACTAATATTCCTTCTTGTTGCCAACAAATAATAATTTGGGATTAATCCATCCTTCAAAATAGTGTTGATACTCCATAGATTTAGCTTCGTTCTTTATGCAAGTCTTCAACTTGATCTTCGGAACTCGTTACTCCCTTACACAAATTCCCTTTTCTATCTAGGTATATAACATCAAGTAATAACTTGGTGATGCAACATGCATTTGCACATCAAGTCAAACTTCATGCACAGATCTAGTCAACCAAGAAGATGCAAGAAAAAACAAGAAATCCAAATGTGGTACATATAACACACATTATTCTAAGCCCGGAATATAGTAGTTGAGTATAATACCTCTAGAATTCAGGCTTAACTGTGTAGTATATGACACCTCCTAGTATAGGTTTACTTTGTGTTACTTAGCGCTTAGGGTTTAGACTACTTTTCATCTCAATATCTACCCAAATTGCTTAGGTGCAACAGGATAATTTTGAGCAAAGTGATCTCACTTTGGTTCTAACTAACTTCTTACCTTTCTTTCGGGACTACTAAAGACTACTAATTTTCTATTCTATCATAACTATCCTCACATGATCTCTCAAAAATCCTAACAAAATCGTAGTTACTACCTTAATCCAACAATTATCATAATATTATAATACATATGACTTCTATCATAGACCTACACCGTTCTTTACTTACTGTTATTACAAGATTTGTTACTAAGTACTTGATGGGGATATGCCGAAGGGGGTATGCCCAGCAGGACGTTCCGATTGGGCCAAAAGGTCTCACGAGTGGGCCTGCAGGACGGCGATTGGAATGCGACTAAAGGGAAGGACTGGAGACTGGAGGCCTAGGAGCGTACCAGAAGCCCAGTTAGATTAGGTCAAAGCCTCTGAATCCTTATCTTGTTCGGTTGTAGCTTGTAAACCCTAGCGAGGTGCCTCATATATAAACCTCCCTAGGGTATCCTGAGGACTTATGTTCCATCATATACCCTTCGAGCGACTCGCTGCTTAGACGCCCAGCTCACCACCCCTGTAACTCGCTCTCCAATAATCTAATCTAGCAGGAGTAGGTCTTTACCCTCCAGGGGCCGAACCTGGGTAAACCCATGTGCATCCGCCCCCATCTCGCACTACAGATGACCGCCAACTCTCGCCCCCGATTCAATTAATCGGTGCCTACTACAGCGACTGCTGTGGCCATTTCCACGACAGTGGCGCCCACCGTGGGGCCTAGCAGGACTGGCCTGAGTTCTGCGACGAGACCCTATTCGCCGATCGATCGGCCGCTCGCCACCGGCCACATGATCACCGTCGGCGAGATCTTACAGATCCTGCCCAGTAGCTACATCCCGGCATCACGCCTGGTCACTCACGGTGCGGTGATGCTGAAGGGTTCGCAGCATAGAAAACAAAAATTTTCCTACGATGAGAACTATACGCCAAGATCTATCTACTAGATACAGAGCAACGGGTGGATATACATCCATGGAGAACTTACCCTCGAAGACAACGAGTTTTGTTAACGAGTTGGAACTTGTGGATGATGTAGTCGTACACTTGCTGATCTCAAGATCGTGATGAAGTCCAGCAGGTCCGGCTCCAGCACGTCCTTCAGATCTAGCTCCAGCAAGTCCAGCACCACCAAGTCCAGCACCGCAAAGCAGCGGTGCATCCGTGATCGCACACAAGTCCGGTACCCCGACAACCTCCGTCCCTCGCTCCATCAAAGCAGCGGAAGCAGCAACTCCTTTCCAGATAAAGCCACCGGGAACATGTATCTCGCTAATCCGAGACCATGGGGGAATAATACTAGAGGGGGAGAGAGATCCTTCACGAGGAGGTGTGAGGAAGAAGGGGAGTAAGTGGGCCTTTTATAGGAGGAGGGGGGTGCCCCTCCCCATGGCTGGCGCCCATGGGGTGACCCCTCACCTCCTCATTCATGTGGTGGTAACTCCCTCCACATAAATTTGCCCCTTCACATTCTGTTTTAAAGTCCCCACTTTAAATGCATTAAATTTCTCCAAATTTAATGCTCTATCATTTAATAAAACTATTTTAATAATTTTATTCAGAATTTTGTTAATTACTTTAATTAACAAACATTCACATAAAACCCCCTGCAACATTTCAATATTACATGCAAAACCAATTTCAGCAATTTCACCTGAAACAGTTTCGGTGTCTATTGAAATAATTCCAGCGCTTTCTTAAATCTTTATTTGAAACATGTTTGCTCCAAATGGTGTCGGTATCCCTTAAGTGTGTCACCGTACGGTTCACGAATAATGCAGACATGATCAATACCCCTCTCCGATCAATAATCAGCAGCGGGACCTAGAGATCCGTACTGACTCCCACACATTCAACGATGACTTATGTGATCGTGAGAACCTTTAACGCTAGTAACTAAATCCCTTTGTCTCGCGATATATTACATGTCCGAGATTCGATCATCGGTATCTCCATACCTAGTTTGATCTCGTTACTGACATGCACTCTTTTCTCGTTCCCGTGATATAACATTCTAGTGATCACATCACTTGCTTACAAGCTATCTTAATGTGATATCACCGAGAGGGCCCAGAGTATATCTATCCATCATCGGGATTGACAAATTCCACTCTTGATCCATGAGCCTCAACATAACACCTTCATAGTACTAAACCCACCTTTATAGTCACCCTGTTACGGTGTGACGTTTGGTGTTATCAAGAAACTCTTCTGGTGTTAGCAATTAACATGATCTCATGGTCTAAGGACTAAGATTACTTCGTATGATGTTATAGCAATATAAACATAATGAATTTGATCATAATGCTATACTTCGGATGAATGTTCATCACATCATTCCACCAATGTTGTGATCTCGTTATTAACAACATCCAATGTCCATGATCAGGAAACCTTGATCATCTTGTTAATCAACGAGCTAGTTTATATGAGAGGCATTACTAGGAACTTTGTATTTTGTTTATTAAACACACATGTATTAAGGTTTCCAATTAATACAATTATAGCATGCAAAATAAACATTTATCATAAACATGGAATAAGATAATAACCACTTTATTATTGCCTCTCGGGCATATTCCCTTCAGATGCCGGTCGGCTCCATCAACCTCTTCGTCGGCTTCACCGGCGCGGTTGACCCAGCAGCGACAGTGATCGTTGGCAGATCGCCGCCGCACCACGATCTTCTCTTAGAGGAGCAGGTCTGCTCCATCAGGAGCCTCGTCACCGAGTACGACTCGGCCGCCAACAACACGGCCAAGACCAACGCCGCCACGAATGACGAGGCCCTAAACAACGACGCCGACTCCACGACCCCTGCCTCGGTCGACAGATCTATCACCGCGGCATAACCAGAGGACTCCATAACACGAGTCTCCAACCCGGAGGATTTCGAGGACTCCTCCATCCTCGGGATCTTCGACTCCGATTCCGGCTCGGAGTCGCCTGAAGACTTCCGCGCCAGATCCAATCGCTTTAACACGATCTACATGGCGGGCAGCATGGCCACACCGCTAGATCTGCTCTCCACACCGATCCCGCCGACTGCCATGGCCACATAGGTGGAGGAGGCCTACCTGCGATTCGCCGAGGCGCAGCGCAATGAGCTCGCCGAGCGTGAGAAATACCGCCTCAAGCGGGAAACGGCACGGGAGCTATCGCTCTATCACCAGCGTCGCATCAGGACCCGCCTAAACTCCAACGTCCAGGGTCGCGTCCTGAACTTCAATAACGAAAGCGACCCCGCACGCGCGGCCGAGCGCGAATACCGTGAGAACGCGCCACCAGGTGGAAGCAACATACCACCACCCGGTGCACCGGCGACCGGAGCCCCTCCACCACCCATTGGCCGTGCGCCCCTGCCGGACCAGCCGCGGATCATCATCTCGCCACAAGACCGTGATGCCAACGGACTCCCACTCGACTCCACCCCGATGGACAACGTCGTCGTGGCCGACGCCGCGGTCGCCAACCTCGACGTCCAGGGGGACAGCACGCTGCCGGTCCAGTACGCCAAGGACCTACTCGCCAGGGCCGTCGAACAACAAGCTGCGGGAGTCAACCCGCGGGGCGGATGTATTCTCGCTCCTCAGCAAGCAGGGCAGCCTCGAGTGGCCACCCCACCATCGACAATGCCGTGACCTGCCCACCTCCACAGCCACTGGTGAACCAACTGCGGGCCGCCAACCCCGCACTCTCCACAAACGAACCGCGACCGGTGAACAACACGTTCGCCGCCAATGGGCAGCCCATTGACGCCCGCACGCACATCGTCAACAACCAGGCCTGGCGGGCGCGCCAGCCCAACGACTTGAGGCACACCCTCAGTAATCGCGGCGACCCCAAACCGAGGGGATCACTTAGCTGAGTTGGCCCCCAATGCTTCGGGACTATGATCAGAGGGGAGAAGTACCCTGCCAACTTCAAGGCGCCCAAAGAGATCGAAAAGTACGATCCAACATATGACCCAGTAGTATGGCTGGACACATACCTCATGGCGATGGGAATCGCTGGCCACACCGACCTTCTTGCCGCTCGCTACCTCCCCCTGATGATGGAGGGCGTGACCCGACAATGGATCAACACCCTCCCTGCTGACAGCATCGACTCCTGGGAGGAAATGCAGGATGCCTTTGTCAGGCACTTCGAGGGCTCCTACACCCGTGCCACCATGATTGAAGACCTGGAGTGGTGCATCCAGGGACAACGCAAGTCGACCCGCCACTGGATTCAAAGGTGGCAAGAACTGTGGATCAACGCCTCCGGCATCCACCCAGACACGGCGATACATTGCTTCAAGAACGCATGCCGGTACGAACCACTGGTCGCTAAGATCAAGCGGGTCTACCGGACGCTCGACAACATCCCTGACCTCCTCGAAATCGCCAAGCTCTACGCGGAGGAGGACCCCAACCAAGACTTTGATGACGAGTCGGGAGGAAGACGCCGCACCAGTGGCCACGATAGTGGGCGACAGCGCAACATGCGCTACAGCAACACCCGCATCACCGGCAAGCGACACACAGACGGGCGAGTCAACTTCATCGCCAACGCCGGCTATGGCCAACGCGACCCCAAGAGCTACCGACGCAACAGAGGAAATTACCGCGATAGCGGAAACTACCGCGCCAACAACGCGGCGAGGCTGAAATTCGACCCTGCCGCCCTGCTCAACTAGCCCTGTGTCTACCACAGCAGGGAGGGGAAACCCGCCACCCACACCGCCGCGGACTGCCACTCTCTCAAAGAGATCGAAAAGGCAAGGCGAGCAAGGGAAGACCCCAACAACAACCCACCTCGGGACAACGGAAACGCTGGCGACTTCGGCAACGCCGTCAGCTCGCTACACACTTTCACCGGGCTCGGCACCAAGCGCGAAAGGAAGGTGCTTGATGTCTACGCACTTCTATACTTGTAGACAATTGTTGGGCCTCCAAGTGCAGAGGTTTGTAGATCAGTAGCAAGTTTTCCCTTAAGTGGATCACCCAAGGTTTATCGAACTCAGGGAGGAAGTGGTCAAAGGTATTCCCTCTCAAGCAACCCTGCAATCAAGATACAAGAAGTCTCTTGTATCCCCAACAAACACCATACACTTGTCAGGTGTATAGGTGCACTAGTTCAGCGAATAGATAGTGAACACAAGTGGTATGGATAATTATAAGTGGTAACGGTGATAGAAGATAACTTGATGGCGTGGACGAGACTAAAAGCAAACTGAAATAAAGATAGAAGCAAGCAAACATGTAATAGATCTAATAGCAAATGGTGTTTCAATGCTAAGAAACAAGGCCTAGGGATCATACTTTCACTAGTGAACACTCTCATATAAATATCTTCTCTTTATGATACTACTCTTAACTACTCTCCGGTTGAACACTCTAATCGATGGTAGGGCTATAATAGCACACCTCAAAGTTCATATTTCCCATCTAGAAAACCCCACACTGTCACCTTGAGCACTAGATGGTTCCAACAAACACCACAATTTCATAAAGACATCCAACTCCAAATATAACTAATAACAAGTATTTGTAATCTCTAGCCTAAGTGCCACCATGGTGTGCATGCTGTCACTTTCACACACATGGGGAGAGCAGAGATCTATTAAAGCACTTGAGTAGCAAGGTAGATCTATAGATTACAAGCTCATGATCACAATATGATCATGCATAGAGAGAGATGAACACATAGCTACCGGTAGAACCCTTAGCCTCAAGAGAGAACTACTCCCTCCTCATCATGGGAATCAACAATGGTTATGGAGATGGTGGTGGATGTAGCACCCCGGATAAAACCACTACTAGTAATCGCGGTTGTTTGTATATTGCACATCATCATGACATCATCATGCATATTTAACCTTAAAACTATTTTGCTAAAATCCTAGTTTTGCTCTCTACAAATACCCTCTCTCATTTCAAATTCAAACCTTGCCTCTATTTTTTTTTGTCTGATGTCTAAAACCTGTTTATAAAAACCTTTAAATTAAAACACAGATATAAAATTAATGTTTTTTTTGGGCAGGCAGTCATTCGGTCAGGCCCAAAGGCCCAACCGGAGACCACCCTCCCCAAACCCTAGCTAACCAAACCGTCCACCTCTACTCCCCACCTGCCGCCGCCACACCCAGAACCCACACATGCACGCACCCTGCAGCGATGCAGCACACACACCACACTGCCCGACCCTCCCTGACTGACACACCCACCCCACGCGAGCGCGGCCCCACCTTCTCACCTCCCGCTCCCCTCACGGGATTCTCGACCCCGCGTCGGCCCCCTTTCCTCATCCCACCTCGCCCGTTTCTCGCACCTTCCTCTCGCCTCAGATCCCCGCCGCCAGCGCCCCCGCAAGCTTCGTCGCCCATCTCTCTCTCCTCGCGAGCTTCTCCCGAGCCCGCAACCGCCGCCGGCTTCCCCTTCTCTCGCTCCTCCCTCCGCTCAAGCTACGCGCCTCGCCACCTCGCCATTCCTCCTCCTAATGCCTTCCTCTGACGCGGTCTGCCCCGCGTCCTCCTCCCCTGCTTCCGATGCCCCCTCGCCCTGCACCTTGCGGCCGCCTCTCCGCCCGGGCCCTCCTCGGCCTCGACCTCCTCCGCCAGTACAGCCTCCGGCCGCCAGCCGCCTCCTCTCCCTCACGCGGCTCCGCCCTGCGCTGACCCCCTCTGCACCTCCTGCCGAGCCCGCCCGCTGTCATCGTCCTCCCGGCCGGCGAGTCCCAGGGACGCGGATCCCGCCGTTTTCCCTACAGCCCTTCGTCCTGACCCAGAACCGACCCTCTTCTCTGCGAGCTTCCCCCGTCGTCCTCGCCTGCAGCGCGCCCGCTGCTGATGTCCTCTTCCTGTTGCTCCTAGAGTAGTGGTGGAGACGTGGTGATGGATAAGTGTGGGTGTGTGCTGATGGTTCTACCACAGGCTTGTGGCACGTGTCTGACAAGTCCGTCCGTCTTTGATCGAAGAAAACCAGAACGACGAGATCCTTCTCGCCAAAACTGGCTCGATGCCGATGGTTCTTAGGGATGTACATGGTGCCACCCGAAGATCCTCGACGCTTGAAGAAGTATCAAGGGATCTCGAGAAGCCACGCAAGATCTTCTTCACGAACATCAAGCTCTTCTCCACGGATTTGATGGCCGGAACCGAAGACCCTTGAACTTGGATCCAAAGTCCAAAATCCCGATCCCTCTAAACTCCAAGATCTCCGCCACAAACCCCAAGATCGTCGAGAGGGAACCGATGACCCGGTATCGAGGATCCGAAGCCCCGGACCAAGATCGCCGAACCGCCATGTGTGAACCTAAGCCCCTATATTTTTATAATATGATACTTAACTTGTGCATATTCAATTGTCATGCTTGCATACATATTGGTGTGGTTTGGGGGCCTTATGCCGATTCACCATATAATTAAATATGGAGACCATATGCGGGCTATTCTAGTCTTAGTTTGTCTCCATTTAAATTTGTGTAGCGAACCGATGCCATGTTTTCGCCTTATTAATACAACATTTAAATTGCGGGGTAACTAAACAACTAGAATCATCTATTTAATTGTCGGGACCCCGGTTCCGCTTAATATGGCCTAATTGCATCACACCTTTGACATGTCATACCTCATACATGCATCATGCCCGATCTTCTGCCGTAGTATTAAATATTGCATCCGGTGTTTCTGCTAGTGCTTTGCTTCTTCACGGATTAGGCCGATGAGTTGACGCGAGAGTCGACCCGATCTTCGGATGAACCTTCGGCAATGTTTTCAGGCGAGCATTCTCCCCCTTTCTACCTATCTTACTTTTATAGTCTTTATTCCCTCCTGTTGATCTATTGCTATCTGTGTTGCGATGCTCTAGTTTTCGTGTCCGTGATATCCCTTGCAACCTTATATTGCCTTGGACACATCCTATTACCCGTTGTTTGGTAGATAGTTGGACTTGCGCGTCGTAGTCACCGGGCTTAAGTTGCTGTGCGTCGTCCAGTGCCGCAGTTGTTGGAGAAATGCCTTATGCTTTATATTGGAGATGATCAAGACTTTAATTATTGTTTAATAACTAAAATTGAAAGTAGGTAAATGCAGAGGCACCGGTGGGTAATAGACAATATTTGGTTTTTAACCGCTCACTGGTGTCCCGTAGGACCCCGAGTTCTTGACACCTGTTCCGAGATCGAGCGCTAACCATGTGGGGTGTGGGCACCCCATCGATTTAGTACCTGATTCAAGTCTCATCGGGGCCACAAAGTAGTTTGGGGCTTTATTACTATCCTGTACTTATGCCATGCTTTACTGCTTTATTTAAGATTGTGCGTGGAGCACCTGTACTGTTTAGGATTGCGGAGTGTTTTCGCGGTATCGACAAGCCAGTCACACTTTCGGGTTCCCAGTCGTTTACAGCCACTAACGCAAACCCTGGGTCTGTTCCGGAGCCGGCCAACTTCGTTGCAGGTAGCTTAGTGGGGTGGCCCCCATGTACTTGCTTTGGGTCTGGGAAACGTCGTGTCCGAAACCCCGTCGACATACCGTTGGGTGTATGTTTTGTGATCTTGTACCTACCTGATCTGACAACAAGGGTGTAGGTGCGTGTGGAAACTTTGGTGCACCCCTGCAGGGTTTAATCTTTTCGAGAAGCCGTGTCCGCGGTTATGGACGACTTGGAGCACAGTTCTCGATCATAGACAACTATAACTAAAGTTTACTGTTATAAATTGACTTGTATCCGATATGACTAGTAATCAGCTCCACTACAACGGAATGGCTAAATAAAAGTACCAACAACTGCTGGGTTTGGGATATCTCATGCTAATCGTATCTGACTAGTAAGTGTTGCAACTACAACGGAATGGTTAACTAAAACTGCCCACTGCTTATTATATCAGGATGACTCATGCTATCTATATTTGACTAGTAATTGCCGCAACTATAACGGAATGAATAAAACTGCCAACTGTGTGAGTTCCTCGGTTGACTTCCTCGTTTGGTCTCGAGGGGGAAATACCAGGATGGGTATGTTTGGTGGTAGAATCAGGTTGGTTCCGAATAGGTCTTTCTTATCCCTCTCTGATAGCCGACAGTTATCTCGAGTCTCTATAGGTTGTTTAGTGCATGCCGCGCTGCCGCTCAGTCCACCATACCTATGTAGGCGAGGACCGCCGAATTCTAGTCTCGCTGTCTTGGCCTCGATCTTGACCGCTCTCTTTTTCCTTTGCCCTTTGTCGGCACCCCTTTTGTTTAAGCAGGTTTTGAGATCGACGTTGTTAGCAGGGTTACCCTTCCGGCTTGGCTTGGGCAGGGTTATGGACGCCATTGGTTATTCTTCAGGGCTCTTAGCTCAATTTGCATCTTGTCCGTACTCGGACGCTGTATCGTTTTCCAGGTGATTTGGATCTTTGTATTGTATATCTGTATTCTTGACTCATTGAGTCGCTGTTGTATATATATGTTTTGTGGGTTCCATCGAGGACTATTGTGTAATGATATTACTTCGTTTTCCACCCGCACGCAAGTGCCTGGTGGGCACCTTTGAATCGTTTCTATGCAGGTTTGCGGGAAGCGCTGAAACTTGCATAGGGCCGATTCTGAGGGTGTTACAGAGTGGTATCAAAGCTCAGCAGTTGCGATACCCCACAAGTCCAGCCTTTACGATAACCTAGCTAACGGCCGAAGTAGAGTGTCAAAACTATTTTGCAAAAATCGGTTGGATAGTTCTGATTATGTCTAATTTTACTCCTTACCCCTCTGCTGCTCTCCTCTCACCTCTGCGTGTTTTTAATCCGCTCTCTTCTCTCTCTTCGAGTCCAGGATTTCTCGTGGTTGGGTTCCATCGTACCTTCAGGGTTTCGCTTCCTCCTTTGGTAACGGTGTTGCTACATCTGGTCTTCATGCTATCCGAGGAATCCTTCGTCTGGTGGACTTCTCTTTGTTCCTTCTCGTGCCTTCCGGTGTTTTCCGACGCGACGACATCATCTACGCCAGATCCGATGCAGAGTCTGCATCACTCCTTTGTTTCTGAACCTCGATTGTCGAGATCTTCAGTCTGATTCCGAGAATGGTTGCACGCTTTTCTACTGATTGTGCAGAGTAATAGTTTGGGTGCGTGATGGATTGGCCCCCATGCCGACTACTCACTCTATTCGCTTGTGTACATTGAAGTGGATGAGAATGCATCGGTTCTCTCTTTCTATCGAAGTTAGAGGTGGATTGATTGGTTGATACCTCTACCTTCGTCCTTTGTTCCCGGAGTGTTCTCTCGACGATCACCGACAACGCCCCTTTGTTAGTGGTGTCGCGAGGATCGACACGAAGCGAGACGATTCAGATCGCCGCCCTTCTTCCCGGTACCATGAGGCGGATCTCGAGGGCGAGATCCATTGTTAGTGGTGTCGAATTGTAGCACCCCGGATAAAACCACTACTAGTAATCGCGGTTGTTTGTATATTGCACATCATCATGACATCATCATGCATATTTAACCTTAAAACTATTTTGCTAAAATCCTAGTTTTGCTCTCTACAAATACCCTCTCTCATTTCAAACTCAAACCTTGCCTCTGTTTTTTTTGTCTGATGTCTAAAACCTGTTTATAAAAACCTTTAAATTAAAACACAGATATAAAATTAATGTTTTTTTTGGGCAGGCAGTCATCCGGTCAGGCCCAAAGGCCCAACCGGAGACCACCCTCCCCAAGCCCTAGCTAACCAAACCGTCCACCTCTACTCCCCACCTGCCGCCGCCACACCCAGAACCCACACACGCACGCACCCTGCAGCGATGTAGCACACACACCACACTGCCCGACCCTCCCTGACTGACACACCCACCCCATGCGAGCGCGGCCCCACCTTCTCACCTCCCGCTCCCCTCACGGGATTCTCGACCCCGCGTCGGCCCCCTTTCCTCATCCCACCTCGCCCGTTTCTCGCACCTTCCTCTCGCCTCAGATCCCTTGGCGCAAGCTTCGTCGCCCATCTCTCTCTCCTCGCGAGCTTCTCCCGAGCCCGCAACCGCTGCCGGCTTCCCCTTCTCTCGCTCCTCCCTCCGCTCAAGCTACGCGCCTCGCCACCTCGCCATTCCTCCTCCTAATGCCTTCCTCTGACGCGGTCCGCCCCGCGTCCTCCTCCCCTGCTTCCGACGCCCCCTCGCCCTGCACCTTGCGGCCGCCTCTCCGCCCGGGCCCTCCTCGGCCTCGACCTCCTCCGCCAGTACAGCCTCCGGCCGCCAGCCGCCTCCTCTCCCTCATGCGGCTCCGCCCTGCGCTGACCCCCTCTGCACCTCCTGCCGAGCCCGCCCGCTGTCATCGTCCTCCCGGCCGGCGAGTCCCAGGGACGCGGATCCCGCCGTTTTCCCTACAGCCCTTCGTCCTGACCCAGGACAGACCCTCTTCTCTGCGAGCTTCCCCCGTCGTCCTCGCCTGCAGCGCGCCCGCTGCTGATGTCCTCTTCCTGTTGCTCCTGGAGTAGTGGTGGAGACGTGGTGATGGATAAGTGTGGGTGTGTGCTGATGGTTCTACCACAGGCTTGTGGCACGTGTCTGACAAGTCCGTCCGTCTTTGATCGAAGAAAACCAGAACGACGAGATCCTTCTCGCCAAAACTGGCTCGATGCCGATGGTTCTTAGGGATGTACATGGTGCCACCCGAAGATCCTCGATGCTTGAAGAAGTATCAAGGGATCTCGAGAAGCCACGCAAGATCTTCTTCACGAACATTAAGCTCTTCTCCACGGATTTGATGGCCGGAACTGAAGACCCTTGAACTCGGATCCAAAGTCCGAAATCCCGATCCCTCTAAACTCCAAGATCTCCGCCACAAACCCCAAGATCGTCGAGAGGGAACCGATGACCCGGTATCGAGGATCCGAAGCCCCGGACCAAGATCGCCGAACCGCCATGTGTGAACCTAAGCCCCTATATTTTTATAATATGATACTTAACTTGTGCATATTCAATTGTCATGCTTGCATACATATTGGTGTGGTTTGGGGGCCTTATGCCGATTCACCATATAATTAAATATGGAGACCATATGCGGGCTATTCTAGTCTTAGTTTGTCTCCATTTAAATTTGTGTAGCGAACCGATGCCATGTTTTCGCCTTATTAATACAACATTTAAATTGCGGGGTAACTAAACAACTAGAATCATCTATTTAATTGTCGGGACCCTGGTTCCGCTTAATATGGCCTAATTGCATCGCACCTTTGACATGTCATACCTCATACATGCATCATGCCCGATCTTCTGCCGTAGTATTAAATATTGCATCCGGTGTTTCTGCTAGTGCTTTGCTTCTTCACGGATTAGGCCGATGAGTTGACGCGAGAGTCGACCCGATCTTCGGATGAACCTTCGGCAATGTTTTCAGGCGAGCATTCTCCCCCTTTCTAC
Source organism: Avena insularis (assembly GCA_023614405.1). Classification (NCBI taxonomy): domain Eukaryota; kingdom Viridiplantae; phylum Streptophyta; class Magnoliopsida; order Poales; family Poaceae; genus Avena; species Avena insularis. The sequence goes on along the minus strand of CM042689.1, from coordinate 392,428,957 downwards.
CTATCTTACTTTTATAGTCTTTATTCCCTCCTGTTGATCTATTGCTATCTGTGTTGTGATGCTCTAGTTTTCGTGTCCATGATATCCCTTGCAGCCTTATATTGCCTTGGACACATCCTATTACCCGTTGTTTGGTAGATAGTTGGACTTGCGCGTCGTAGTCGCTGGCTTAAGTGCTGTTGCGTGTCGTCGGTCAAGCAGTTGTTGGAGAAATGCCTTATGCTTTATGTTGGAGATGATCAAGACTTTAATTATTGTTTAATAACTAAAATTGAAAGTAGGTAAATGCAGAGGCACCGGTGGGTAATAGACAATATTTGGTTTTAACACCACCTTTGGTGTCCCGTGGGACCTCGAGTTCTTGACACTGTTAGAGATCGAGCGCCTAACCACGGTGGGTGTGTGGGCACCCCCATCGATTTAGTACCTGATTCCAAGTACTGTACTGGGGGCCACAAAGTAGTTTGGGGCTTTATTACTATCCTGTACTTATGCCATGCTTTACTGCTTTATTTAAGATTGTGCGTGGAGCACCTGTACTGTTTAGGATTGTGGAGTGTTTTCGCGGTATCGACAAGCCAGTCACACTTCGGGTTCCCATCGTTACAGCCACCGACGCAAACCCAGGTCCGTTCGAGCCGCCAACTTCATTGGGTAGCTTAGTGGGTGGCCCCATGTACTTGCTTTGGGTCCGAAAGCCGTGTCCAAACCCCCGACATACCGTTGGGTGTATGTTTTGTGATCTTGTACCTACCTGATCTGACAACAAGGGTGTAGGTGCGTGTGGAAACTTTGGTGCACCCCTGCAGGGTTAAATCTTTTCGAGAAGCCGTGTCCGCGGTTATGGACGACTTGGAGCACAGTTCTCGATCATAGACAACTATAACTAAATTTTACTGTTATAAATTGACTTGTATCCGATATGACTAGTAATCAGCTCCACTACAACGGAATGGCTAAATAAAAGTACCAACAACTGCTGGGTTTGGGATATCTCATGCTAATCGATTCGACTAGTAAGTGTTGCAACTTCAACGGAATGGTTAACTAAAACTGCCCATCGCTTATTATATCAGGATGATCCCAGCTATCTATATTTGACTAGTAATTGCCGCAACTATAACGGAATGAATAAAACTGCCAACTGTGTGAGTTCCTCGGTTGACTTCCTCGTTTGGTCTCGAGGGGGAAATACCAGGATGGGTATGTTTGGTGGTAGAATTAGGTTGGTTCTGAATAGGTCTTTCTTATCCCTCTCTGATAGCCGACTTATCTCGAGTCTCTATAGGTTGTTTAGTGCATGCCACGCTGCCGCTCAGTCCACCATACCTATGTAGGCGAGGACCGCCGAATTCTAGTCTCGCTGTAATCGCCTCGATCTTGACCGCTCTTTTTTTCCTTTGCCCTTTGTCGGCACCCCTTTTGTTTAAGCAGGTTTTGAGATCGACGTCGTTAGCAGGGTTACCCTTCCGGCTTGGCCTGGGAAGGGTTATGGACGCCATTGGTTATTCTTCAGGGCTCTTAGCTCAATTTGCATCTTGTCCGTACTCGGACGCTGTATCGTTTTCCAGGTGATTTGGATCTTTGTATTGTATATCTGTATTCTTGACTCATTGAGTCACTGTTGTATATATATATTTTGTGGGTTCCATCGAGGACTATTGTGTAATGATATTACTTCGTTTTCCACCCGCACGCAAGTGCCTGGTGGGCACCTTTGAATCGTTTCTATGCGGGTTTGGCGGGAAGCGCTGAAACTTGCATAGGGCCGATTCTGAGGATGTTACAGTGGAGATCGATGGAGATGGCTCCGGGGGCACTTCCCCGTCCTGGCAGGGTGCCGGAACAGAGACTATCTGTCCCCCGAATCTCCCCTTCAGTGGCGGCAGTGCTGCGGAACTTTTTGTGGATTTCTGATTGACTATTTAGGGTTTTTGCCTCGGGAGGACTTTATAGGCGAAGGAGGCAAGGTCGGTGGCTGGCCAGGGGGCCCACACCATGCCCTGGCACGGCCTAGGCTAGCCCGCGCCAAGGGGGGTGTGGCCACCTTGTGACCCCTCTTCGACTCTCCTTCTGGCTCCGTCAGTCTTCTAGGAAAATAGTAACTTTGGCTTTTGTCCCGTCCAATTCCGAGAATATTCATTTTTTGACTTCCTAGAACCAAAAACAGCAGAAAACAGGCAACTGGCACTGTGGCATCTTGTTAATAGGTTAGTCCAAGAAATCATATGAAAAGTACTCCAAAGTTGGAACAAAACACAAGAAAGTAGATAAAACCAAGCATGTAACACCAAAAATTATAGATACATTTGCAATGTATCAACATCCCCAAGCTTAACTCCTGCTCGTCCTCGAGTAGGTAAGTGATAAAAAGAAACAATAATTTTTGAGGTGACATGCACCATCATAAACTTGATCAAAGTATTTATAAAACATTCAAAGCTGGGATCATAGTACTTCAATCATAACATGAAAGACAAGGTTCTAGCAATAAGACAACAAAACTATGATGCAACATGAAAAGGCACAAACAAAAGATTCATGAATAACAGTGCTTTGCAAGACGTTTGTTTATTTCACATAAAGAAAGCATAGCATAATAGTATTCAGCTTGTCCCTCATAGAGTAGCAAGTATAAATGCATAGGACACCTTCAAAGTTCATAAGAGTGACTAGATACAAATAGTTTAAAACAAGCAATATCAAGTTATGCATCAATCAACTAGTCTTGGGACAATGCACATAGAACTAAGAATGGCCACTATGCTCTCAAAGTAGGTGCATAAAGGTAGAAGGTGGAGACTCAATATAATGGTGGAAGAAAGGCCTTTATAGAAGGAAGTAGGGATTCAAGTCTCATAAAGATCTTCCAAAAATTATGGTACTTATAGCTTTCAGCTCTCATTGCCCCTATCATAAGCATCTTGAAGTGATTAAGGTTAAAGTGAACAAACTATGGAGTATATGCTTGACGAAGGATAAGTTAGAAATCTCATGTCCCTTGTATACGAGGGCCGCTCCTCATGATACTCAAGTTTAGTCACCGGTAAGTTCTTGTCATCATAAGTACATGTGTATCATAGAGAACCACCAACGGGGTACCCCTTGCCCGATGATACGGAAGAATCCCCATATCAAAATGACAAGGCAACCAGACAACGAGCATCTCAGCAATCTTCTTATTTACCATGGGAATATGGTGCTTTTTTCTCTCTTTCCTCTTTTCATAATCTCTTTTTTTCTTTTTCTCTTTCTTTTCTCAATATAGGACTCTTTTTTTATAAGAAGAATGCTTCATAGATAGCTCATTATGGTTACGCTGTAGGTTTCCACCATGTCAGCATGGATTAGACCAGCGTCCCAAGCGTTTCTCTAACACATATACATAACTCCATGGACTTACAAGCTCCCCTTTCATTTCACACCGACGACATCCATATACAAAAGAGCATGATATCAACTAGGTACAAAGTACCCGTGCAATGTTGAAAGCGTTCCCCATGACAGCATGGTTCTGCTAATCCCCAACAAATAAGTGCAAGCATATACAACATAGACGACACAATGGTTCAAGTTTATTAAGGGCAAGAAAAGTAAAGTGTGCCATCAAGATCGTGAGAGGTTTAATCACTAGTTTTCTCATAACAAGTTTAATTTGGAAGGTAAACAAAAAGCATGAATATACTTGGAATAGCATATGCTAGTAGGTAGGTATGGTGGACTCTTTGGAATGACTTGGTTTAGGGAGTTGGATGCATGAGTGGAACTCATACTTGGTTGTGGAGGCTAGCAAAAGACTGGGAGCGACAAACTAAGAGAGCAATAATGGCCATAATCAGGCAAAGCGACAAAACATCATTGATCAAAGCATAAAGTGATACTACAAGTTGAAAACTAAAGGATCATAAAGGCTATGGTGACTTGAGATAGTCATAACATGGTGTGAGCATGTGCCAAGTCAACCCAAATAAAGCATCAAAGGAGAATACCACTATACTATGCTTTAATATGCTAAAACAACGCATGATTCATCCAAGGCACATTAAGCAATCTCAATTGTTTATAACAAGTCATGATATATCAAAGAATACTAAGCATAAAGCCAAAACAATATCAAGCATGGCATGACAAAGCATAGGCCACAGTCAAAAACAAGCTCTTTTTACCACATAAGCATGAACTTTCCTACTCTTTTCCAAACCAAACCAAACTATTTGCAAACCAATGTATGAAAGAGGGGGTCCAACCAATTTATTCAGCAAACTAAGAAAACCAAAGCAAACGAAAAACCAAAACGAAAACAAAGAAGAAGACGCTCCAAGAACAACACAACTGTGGATGAAACAATAAAAATGAAGCGTTTGGAAGAAACCTGGAATTTTTATTGATGAAGAAGGGGATGCCTTGGGCATCCCCAAGCTTTGACGCTTATACTTCTTGGATATTTCTTGAGGTGACACGCGTGGCATCCCCAATCTTGAGCTTTAGTCCATCCTTCATCTCATACTCATTCCTTCCATACACCTGAAATTTTTCCTTCATACAAAACTTCACACAATCTTTATTAGCAACATTAGTGCACTCAAGATAAATAAGTCTTAAGGTTCAGTTTTAACAACAATAAAACTTCCATTAGAACACTAGCTACTGTAGCACTTCCCTCAAAAAGTTCAAATCCCCAAAAGAACTCAAAAAGGAATCAACAAGAAGCAAATGCAGAAAATGGCAGAAATCTGTCAAAACAGTCCAGCAGGTAAAGACGAATTTTTTCGAAGACCTTCTCTTGCTCAAATCAAAACGTGTTGAAATAACGAAAGTTAGATAACAACCTGGGGAAGAAGCACAAAACTTCACGCCTCAAAAAGACGTTCAGTGATTTTACACGAATTTTTACGGTGAAGCACAGAAATCTGTTTCGGGACAGCAACTTTCCCAATCATTACTTCTCTCTCATTAGAGGTTACTCTTGGCACAAAAATCAAACAGAAAGGATAAGGAGCGGTTATTAAAGAGGTAATAACTTCCAAGACTCATCTAAAACTTTTGGGTTATCTCCCAATAAGTACTTTTCTTTAACGCCTTTAAGTCAGGCATGATAGTTTGAGAAGATGCTCACAAAAGAAATATGAATTGAAGTAAAAGAGAGCATCAAGAAGAAAATTCAAAGCACATTTAAGTCTAACCCACTTCCTATGCATAGGAATCTTGTAAAGAAACAAGTCATGAAAGCACAAAGCAACAACCATAGGAAAGCAAAAGAAGTGCAACTTCAAAACTTTCAACATAAAGAGGGGAAACTTAATATTATTGAGATGCATAAAACTATGTTTCGCTCTCTCGTAATAACTTTCAGTAGCATCATGAATAAAATTAACAATATAACTATCACATAAAACATTCTTATCATGAGCCACATGCATATAATCATTATTACTTTCCACATAAGCATAGTTATTCTTATTAATTGTAGTGGGAGCAAATTCAACGAAATAGCTATCATTATTATTCTCATCAGCATAATCATCAAATATAGGAGGCATATTGTAATCATTAATTTTCTCCTCAATCGTAGGTGGACTAAAAATATCATATTCATCATTGTAATCATCATATATTGGAGGTTTGGTATCATCATAACCAATAAAATAGCTATCTTCCAAAGCTGGGGAACTAAAAAGATCATTTTCATAAAAACTAGCTTCCCCAAGCTTAGACTTTTCCATAGCATTAGCAATAATAGTATCCGAAGAATTCATACTAACAACATTGCTATTGGCATGCAAATAAAGTTCCATAGGTTTTTTAATTTTCTCTTCAAACACTTCATGTCCTAACTCAAGATAAATACTATAAAGCTCTCTTATTTTTTTGTTGTTTTCCATTAAGCCTAACTAGTGAAAACAAGAAACAAAAAGACAAAATTGCAGAATCTAAAGGAAATAACTTCGAGCACTCACACCGGAGGATGTGAGTACCTTTTACCTTACCTCCTCGGCAACAGCGCCAGAAAATAAGCGTTTGCCGTGGGAGGTTCTTCTTATTTAATCCTCCGGGGTGAATACCTTTTACCTTACCTCCCCGGCAACGACGCCAGAAAATAGCTTGATGTCTATGAACTTCTATTCTTGTAGACAGTTGTTGGGCCTTCAAGTGCAGAGGTTTGTAGATCAGCAGCAAGTTTTCCCTTAAGTGGATCACCCAAGGTTTATCGAACTCAGGGAGGAAGTGGTCAAAGGTATTCCCTCTCAAGCAACCCTGCAATCAAGATACAAGAAGTCTCTTGTATCCCCAACACACCCAATACACTTGTCAGGTGTATAGGTGCACTAGTTCGGCGAAGAGATAGTGAAACACAAGTGTTATGGATAATTATAAGTGGTAACGGTGATATAAGATAACTTGATGGCGTGGACGAGACTAAAAGCAAACTGAAATAAAGATAGAAGCAAGCAAACATGTAATAGATCTAATAGCAAATGGTGTTTCAATGCTAAGAAACAAGGCCTAGGGATCATACTTTCACTAGTGAACACTCTCATATAAATATCTTCTCTTTATGATACTACTCTTAACTACTCTCCGGTTGAACACTCTAATCGATGGTAGGGCTATAACAGCACACCTCAAAGTTCATATTTCCCATCTAGAAAACCCCACATTATCACCTTGAGCACTAGATGGTTCCAACAAACACCACAATTTTATAAAGACATCCAACTCCAAATATAACTCATTACAAGTATTTGTAATCTCTAGCCTAAGTGCCACCATGGTGTGCACGCTGTCACTTTCACACACATGGGGAGAGCAGAGATCTATTAAAGCACTTGAGTAGCAAGGTAGATCTATAGATTACAAGCTCATGATCACAATATGATCATGCATAGAGAGAGATGAACACATAGCTACCGGTAGAACCCTTAGCCTCAAGAGAGAACTACTCCCTCCTCATCATGGGAATCAACAATGGCGATGGAGATGGCGGTGGAGATCGATGGAGATGGCTCTGGGGGCACTTCCCCGTCCTAGCAGGGTGCCGGAACAGATACTTTCTGTCCCCCGAATCTCCCCTTCGGTGGCGGCGGCACTGCGGAACTTTTCGTGGATTTCTGATTGACTATTTAGGGTTTTTTTGCCTCAGGAGGACTTTATAGGCGAACGAGGCAAGGTCGGTGGCCGGCAGCCCGGCAGTACGCTATCATTGTTGGAGAGATAGCGTCACATGTTCCGGCGACCTGGCCGGCGACTAGGTCGGAGTCGCCGTAGCACCGTAGGCAGTTGATGTTCATTTTCTTGGCGGCCCGCATGCCGTGGAGGAGGGCCTCGTATTCTTCCATGTTGTTGGTGCAGGGCTTGAAGTTGAGGTGGAGCACGTATCGGAACTTGTCCCCTTTGGGGGAGGTCAGTATGACCCTGGCCCCTGCGCCGTCGGTGTTCTTCGAGCCGTCGAAGTGTAGCGACCAGTAGTGGAGATATGGTAGCTTCTCCAGCTGCTGCGCTTGTTCCCAATCTGCGAGGAAATCAGCTAGGGCTTGTGACTTGATTGCTTTGCGGGGCTCGTATTTGATATTGTGGACGCAGATTTCGATGGCCCACTTGGTCATCATCATCAATGGCGAGCTCCACAAACGCAGCATGACTAGCGTGTTCCAGCGCTACATACAGCCAGAAGAAGGCCGCAAGATCCTCTAGGACATTCACGCCGGTGACTGCGGCCATCACGCCGGCGCCAAGTTGCTGGTCGCCAAGTCCATGCGGCATGGCTTCTACTGGCTCACTGCGCACGCCGACGCCACCAACATCGTCCAACGATGCGTCAGATGCCAGAAGTACGCCCACCAGACGCACCTCCTTGGTTCGGCACTCAAGACCATCCCCATCACATGGCCATTCGCTGTATGGGGGCGTGGACATGGTAGAACCGTTCAAGAAGGCCCCATCCGGCTTCACCCACCTCCTGGTCGCGGTCAACAAGATCACCAAATGGGCCGAGGCCAAGCCAATCAAAAAGTGCGACGACAAGATGGCTACCAAGTTCTTACGTGAGCTCATCTACCAGTACGGATACCCGCACAGCATAATAACGGACAATGGCACCAACTTCGCCAAAGGGGCCATGGCAGAATTCTGCGAAGAGCACGGCATACGACTCGACCTCGCCTCAGGTGCCCACCCGGAGTCAAACGGCCAAGCAGAACGCGCCAACCAGAGTGTCCTCCACGGGCTCAAGCCACGACTCCAGGTGCCCCTCGAGCACACCCCAGGATGCTGGGTCAAAGAGCTCCCTTCAGTCATATGGGGGATCTGCACATCTGTCAATCGCTCCACCGGGTTCACACCCTTCTTCATGGTGTACGGCGCCGAAGCCGTAATGCCAACAGACCTGGAGCACGACTCACCCCGAGTCGCCAATTACGTCGAGGCGACAAACGAGGCCGCTCGCCAAGACAACATCGACCAAATCGACGAGGCACACGACCTGGCTCGCTCCCCTATAGCCATCTACCAGCAGGGACTCCACCGCTACCATAGCCTCCGAGTCTGGACTCGCACCTTCCAGGAGGGCGACCTGGTCCTGCGACTGGCTCAGGACAAGAAGGGCATGCACAAACTCTCCCCCCATGGGAGGGGTCGTTCGCCATAGGGCGAGTCCTCGGCAATGACGCCTACTACCTCACTGACATACGAGGCGATGGACAGCTCGAGGTTGGGAGGCCATGGAATGTAAACCTCCTCCAGAAGTTCTATACATAGAACAGAAACATGTACTCAGCTGACATATATAATGAAATTCATTCGGTTCACAAAATTGTGTCTACTCGCCATATCCTTGTGCCACTAGCACTCGTACAATTAGCAATACGCTACCCACGGAAGTCAACCTTTGGTCGAGCGACCGGCACGGCTAAGTAGTGCGGCCCAAGGGCACCGAAAATACTCGGGCCTTGGGATGTCCACGAAAATGCCAACCCGGAGCCACCATCGGAGTCGCCTAGCTCGACTGGCCCACCGGGCCAAGACGACCGGTATACGCTTCTCACAGCGACCTGTCCTTCCCATCCTCATGCAAAGCGACTCCAACGGTTAAGTACCGCGCATGAGGACTCCGCAAGAATGGAACCCTCACGCGGCTCGGGAACACACCAAGTAAGAGAGCTGCCTTGGACCCGCTCAGCGACTGGCTCTCCGAGCCAGGGGAAGAGACGCGTTACAAACAACACATTAACAACCTACAACAAGAACATGCCCAATACGGCTAAGCACTACGCTCGGGGACTCGCCTGCAAATAAAACCATTCGCGCTCGGGGACTCGTGCCTTCAGGAGACGCAAAGGATAAACAAAACACCATAAAAGAAAGCACATATGTACACAATCGAGTTATACCCCATTCAAGGGCGGATGCGCTCGGGGACTCGCTCAACCAAAAATAAACACACCACACAATAATGGTCGCATTGCGAGTCGATTGACTCCTCTTACTCAAAATATTGTTATATTACAAAAGTCGCCACTTGGCATATAGTACAAACTGCCCAACGATACTATCTATTCTGTAGGTCCTGACGAAGAAGCACCACCACCACCACCCTTGACATGAACGAAAGGCTGCCACAGGTTCATCGGGTAGGTCGTCAGCGACTTCGACAACGCTGACCGGAAGGGTTGCTCCGACTTCATGTGGCGATGCTCCGGCTCTGGGTCGCCAGGCACCAATACCGTTTCCTGGTATGGCAGAAGGTCCCCCATCGCCAACACCCGATTAGCAAAAGGGGCAGCCTTGGTAGTCAGCTTCAGCACCTCTGACATCTCCACCATGCCAGTCGCTGAAGGGTAGCCGCTGGTGACGTCGTCGAGGTCGAAATTGTCGGGGAAGTGGACGAGACCTAGGTTCAATGTCGTGGTGGCCCCGCGCTTGAAAGCCGAGCGCGTCATCCACTCCACAATGCCGGGCACTTCCTCTATATAGCGCCACACTTCTGTAAGTCCCCCAGGAATAACCTCGGTGGGGGACATCCCTTGAAGGACAGCTTGGACGCACAATGCTGAGGCAGTGGCCGCGTTCACCACGGTAGTCACGCACTTCGAGGCGTTGATGGTCTGAACACCGGGTCGCTTTGCCCTATCACAGCTGCACCATCAGATGTTAGTGACACTATGGATCTCCCCACTCGGGGACTCGCCAAACGTGTTAAGCAAAAAACAGAGACTCACCAAGAAGCTTGCGGCAGTTCTCGGTGACATGCTTCTCCAGAGCGGCATGATTGTTCTGCAGCCCCACAATGATCGAGTCCGCGGCCTTGTGCTCCTCCTCAGCCGCAGCGACTGCAGCCTTCGCTCGGTCCTCAAACGAAGTTGAGGTCGCTTTCACCTCCTCCAATTCCTGGATCAGCGAGGCAATTCGTCCATTCGCCGTGTTCAGCTCGGCGACTGTAACATACTTTCACGGGCCTTGGAAATGGTAGCCGGAAGACCATATGAAAAGAAAAGAGACAAATCATCAACACGCCAGCACACCAACAGGTCACTGCCGAAAAAGGAAAAAAAGAACGAAATAAGTACTGACTAAGAGCCTCCTAGAGCCGCCGGTTTGCTTCCTGCGCCACGCACAGATCCCGCTCCAGACGCTCCCTTGCGGCCTGTCGATCGGTCGACTCCCTCTGCAAACCCTGCAAAAGTAACATAACCTAGCACTTACCAAGAACAATATTCAGTCCCGAGCTGCTGAAATTCAGCGACTAGGAACTCGGGGACTAGAGATTAGAAGAAATTCAGTTCCTAGCCGCTGAAATTCAGCGACTAGAAACTTGGGGACTAGAGAGTAGAATAAACTCAGTACCAGTAGCTAGGAACTCGGGGACTGGACGTACCTGAATGGCGGCGCCAAGCATCTTGTGGAGCTCTCCAGCGTCAGTCGATGGGACCGTGAAGGAAGTGCGCCCACGACGGGACCCAATGTCTTCATCAACAATCTCCGAGCTCTGTGGAGACTGGTTGTCCGCCACGCCTGGAAACACCCTCTCCATAAAGCGCGGGAACATTGTCGACGCCCTACCCGGGGCACTGGTCATCGGAGCCGGAGCTTCCATCGCAGGAGCGACCGTGACTGGCTCCGAACGCACTGCCGCCACTTCTTCGACGATTGCAGCGAGATCGCACTCCTTGGCGCTATCCATCACCACGACGTCGTCGGCACCACCCTTCTGCCTCTTTGCGCCCTCCACAGTCGCCGCATCTCCAGCAGATTTCCTCTTCTTGGGGAGGTCGCCCTCTCCTGTGGTGGCGACCAGCGGAATCTTCGCCACGGAAGGGCGACCAATCTTCTTGGCTCCAAACCTACCAAAACCTCCAAAGTCAACATAGTGACAGCGCAAAAACTAGACACGACTTGGAATGGAGAAGTTAATACTTACTTGGCGACTGGGAGAACACGCAGCCCGGTGCTGATGTGAGCGGGCTTGTCTAGTTCCGGCCATAGCTTGCACGTGAGACCCCTCTCAAAGACATCTGAAGCCCATGACACCTCGGGCTTCCTTGATGACGAAGTCGCGGTCGCTGGAATTTCCGGCTTCGAAGACGCGGCCGCCCTTGAAGGTTGCGGCGATTTCGACGCCACGCCTCCTGGCTTGGTGCCCTCGAAGTGTCAGGCACAATCACCGCCAGAGGAACCTCCGTCGCCACCTCGGTGTCCTCGTCCCCCAATCCCTTCATTGGAATCGCATCCTCCGGGATCTTGTGCGAAGAATCAGGAGCATCCTTGTCATCGGAGTCGTCATCAGACTCAAACACCACCGCCGACCTTGGCGGCGACACTAGCTTCTTCACCGGCGACTTTGGTTTGTGCGCGGGCTTCGCCGGCGTGGCTGTGCGCCGAGATGTGTGCTCTTGCACGATTTTGTCGCCCCCTTCATGTTCATCAAGGCTGGGGCTCGCCTCGAACTCGCGCTGCTTCTGCATGCGGGTCTTGCGAGCCGCAGGCGCCGAGGGCGGGACCTCCTTCTCCTCCTCGTCGCTTTTAGAGGAATCCCCCTCAGAGGCCTCTTCAAGTTCCCGGGGAACCTCTTTGTCGAGCGGAGGGAGCCAACCTTCCAGCACCTAGAACAACTGAAAACAACCACCAATGAGTATCGAATGACGCGACTGCGAGTTACATTGCAGAGATTGCGACTGAAAGGAAAAACTTACTGTGGAAGCTTCGTTCTTCACGGGAGTATATGAGGCGAGCCCGACCGATGCGGTTGTGAATTCCGTGTCGATGATCTTCTTCAGGGCAGCCTTGTAGTCTTCAGTCTCCCATGACTCTTTGCTGGTCCGGGAGGGATCATGTTTCCCGCTATACTCATACATCCAATGCGGCCGAGCCGCTAGCGAAACCAGACGCCGCCCGAGCCAACAGTTGTAGAGGTTGATCGAAGACAACCCCTGATCCTTCAACTTCTGGATCTGATCCATCATCTCCGTGACGGCCATCCTCTGGTCTTCGGGGAGTTTCTTCGGCGCCAGCCGGCAAGGCGCACTCCTTTCGGTGACGAACTCGGGAAGCGCCACTTCGCCGGAGGGAGTGGATTCCTTCACGTAGAACCAGCTCTTCTTCCACTCGCTCGCAGCCTTCTTCGGCAGTAGGAGCTTGACGAAGTTGGCCTTCAGCTTCAATTGGAACGTGACGCCGCCGGCCGCCAGCATCAAACCACCGGATGCCTCGCGCCCGATGCGGCCGTGGAAGAGCTCCAGCCACAGCAGGAAATATGGCCTGCAGCCGAGGTAGCATTCGTAGAAGGCAACAAAGGTCGCCAGCTGCTCGATGCTATGTGGACCAAGATCTGATGGCCTGATCGCGTAATACGCATAGAAGCGCCAGAAGAAGAATGAGGTGGGAAACCCCAAACCTCTCTCTAGGTGGCTGGGAAAGCAAATGAATTCCCTGGCTCACGGCTTCAGCTCAGTCTCAGAGGAAGCAGGAACCCTCTAGTTCCCCTTGTGGAGGACTCCGGCGTCCTCGAAGGACTTGAGCTAGGCCGTGGTGCCCTTGGATTTCCCCCATGAACCTTTTGGAGGTGCCATTAGGAAGGATGTGGGGTCGCTCGGTGCGAAAAGGATCGAATCGAAGGAGGACAGAGAGAATGAATGCGCGAGAATGAGGAATGCATGGAAGGATCTGCAAGGCTGATTCGCCACTCCCCTTATAAGGGGGCGCTACCCGCCAAATTCGGGCTAGCCATTACCTACGGTAATTACGCCGAAGTTACCGTTGGAATATCCAACGGATATTTTGACCAGGTTGACGGACCAACTCCTCTATCCCACTCACTAGCAATTAGCCCTGTCCACTCACCGAAGCAGCGACTCGGCAGCTGTGACATTCACCGGAGCGGCGACTAGGAGCCTAGGGAAAATCTCCTTGGTTTCAGTGGAGTCCACCACCGATTCGACTGGGCGTCCAAATTAAACTCGCCTACTCCGACTGCCAAATGACCACCTGCGTCTGATTCAACGATGGCCTCGGGGACTACTGATGGCGATATGTCGAAGAGGGTATGCCTAGTAGGACATTTCGATTGGGCCAAAAGGTCTCACAAGTGGGCCTACAGGACTGCGACTGGAATGCGACTAAAGGGAAGGCCCGACGACTGGAGACTGGAGGCCCAGGAGCGTAACAGAAGCCCAGTCGGATTAGGTCAAAGCCTCTGAATCCTTATCTTGTTCGGTTGTAGCTTGTAAACCCTAGCGAGGTGCCTCATATATAAACCTCCCTAGGGTATCCTGAGGACTTACGTTCCATCATATACCCCTTCGAGCGACTCGCTGCTTAGACGCCGAGCTCGCCACCCCTGTAACTCGCTCTCTAATAATCTAATCTAGCAGGAGTAGGTCTTTACCCTCAGGGGGTCGAACCTGGGTAAAGCCATGTGCATCCGCCCCCATCTCGCACTGCAGATGGCCGCCAGCTCTCGCCCCCGATTCAATCAATCGCTGCCTACTACAGCGACTGTCGTGGCCATTTCCACGGCAGTACTTATCCTAATTACAAACTTATCATGGTCTCGGAGCTATTCTCACCATGAATTTGTCAAGATTTACCTAGTCATCATGATTAAAGAGCTAATCTCACCATGACGACTCTTCTTCTTAGCTTACTATTAATGATTCTTAACAGAATTCTACTCCATCACATGGAATTCTCAAGTAAGGATTTACTTCCAATTGTATCTATACATACTCTGATGGTCTACCCTGTATGGTATAATGGTATCAACTAATGGTAAGATTCTGCTACTTCACATGGATTCTGAATATAGACTCCATCACTAATACTACTCCACATGATATCCTAATCTTCTTTGATATTTTCTATTACTTAAGATATCTTAGTGGTGTTATACCTATTTAGAGCTACTCTAAAATGGTATTTCTCTAGAGAAGACATATAACTAATCCTTAAGAAAGATGATAAGAACATCCAACTTAAGTGTGACAAGATTATCCTCAAGTGGATATCCATCACAAGTCTTGGTTTAGATAAGATGGCTCCTATAGTCACTATCCAACCTACAGATCTTCCTAAAAGTGTTTTAATCCTAAGGTCAAAGCATATGCTCTGATACCAGCTGCGGTGACCTAGCATACCACTGTATGATGTAGTACACTAGAGCCGTTGACATAACACCAATGAAACATCGTTCACTAGTATTACATCCCTTAGAGTGGTACAACAGAAACACAACAGGTCCAAGACATGACTATAGATTACAACTCGACTCTTTACAAACGATCCAGAGAACACTCTAGGTTAAAGAGAGAGAAAGAAACTTCTTACAAAGAAGAACCAGAAATAGTAACTCAGAACTATCTAGTAACTACGACTAGTATCTAAACTATTTGACTTGCCATTGTTGCTATTGCAATGCTCTACAGAAGTAGGTTTCATGGCTAGAGTATCTACTCCTATCTAAACAGAGACTTCGTCTTCACTTCAGCTGATGTATATGTCGACTTCATTGACTTTATTGAAGGAATTGAGTTGTTGATGATGATTTCTTGAGCAGAAATTGATGTTGACGTCATCTTCAATGGCTTACAACCTAGCAAGGGTTAAGAAGGTAGGGTTGAGTACGACCATACTCAGCAAGTTCACTAAAAAGGAGTGTATGATGCACTATCTCTATAGCCACAGACCAAAGGTCGTAAGCAATGCAGGTTTTCGTAAACATTTCTTCAAATGTTGCTTTTATTCTGAAAACTATGTCCGACAGCCTTCACTGGTTGACCAGAACCTTCGTGGGGTTCCTTTCCTGCCGCGTTCGTAGCTCCTTCCCGGAACAGGAAGTAACATGTCACAATTCTTACACTCTGCAGAGGTGCGTCACTTTTCCCACAAGAGACCTTAAGCTTTGTTGCACAGCCGGGAGTATGTCCCCGTTCAAACATCCATGGTTTGAGGCCCAACTTAAGATCCAAGCCAACCGCTGCCCTTCTTCGCGACCCCGCATGAGACACGATCCCCCGAGACAACTACCACGGTTACTCTTTGGGTAGCCTCTCGGAGACTCCGTACGCAGCTCTGTCTAGCAGTCACCATCAGCTATGGTGAACTCAAACCCAGTTAGAGATGCACAGATAATCTAGACACCTAGCTCGCGGGGAACTAAGGGGTCCCACCCATGTGCTGGATTCTCTGGAACTCCACGAGAAATCAATAGCCTCACGATAAGGTCATCCGTCCATGCGAAAGGAAGAAGATCCAGCTGACTTCTCCGTCCCATTCCAAATCTCATGGTTGACGCGTAATATACGGCGCTAGAATCACTTGCGACATTGGTTGTTAAGTCCTAGATATTATGTTCCTTTACCACTAGAATTGTATTAGTAGATTATTACCATCTGGTAAATAATCCATAATCATATAATTATGAAAATAGTGTTTTCTGACCTTTTTGGAATGCAGGTGATGACAACATTTGAGTTACACGCATTTGATAGAAAATAATCAAAGGACATGAGCAAGTTGTGAACTTGCCTTTTGTGATTGCAAGATCATACACTCACGGTCTTCAAGACAATAGAAGATCCAAATTCTTTAAATAACATCATTGGTACGGTAAGGACTAATGTTTAAAGAAGTGAGATGCAATGATGCATAAGTAATGTAATGCGGTTTGATAAAAGTGAATCCCCGGAATAGTCGTATTTAATCTAGGGTTTGGAATTCGTGATGAGTTCTTGGGAATGTGTTGCACTTTTATATCAGATTCACACTTGTGCTTCTTATTAAGGCTTGTGAGAGTGTGTGAAACAATGTGTAGATACAACAAGTAATATGCAATATTAAAGCACTTAAATGGGGTATGGTATCTGAAATATTTCTTAAACAAGATTATTAATCAATTAAAGTCTTTATAGGAGTGTTCAAGGTTTACTTTTAATGCTGCTTAAAAGAATAACCCGTGAGGAAGACATTACTTACAAAGTAAAAAGTATTTAAACTTAAAGCTAACACTTTAAGGTTTTCTTATTAATTATAAGTACTAAAGTAGAAAACAACTAGTATTGTTGAGTATCTATTCTACTAGTAAATGGAGACTTTTAACACTCCATGAAGGTGAAACAAAAGTATTATGTATTGATAGAAGTGGTGTTTTCTTGATTTTATAAGTGGATAGAATCACTTACTTATTGTAGAATTAATACTCATTTCTATGAACATGGGAATGGATCATGTTAAATACTTACAAACTTTCCTTAGACTTTAGAGTGGATTCCCAAACTTGTAAAAGAATTAGTATTCAAATAGTGATGATTTTATAATTGATAAAATATTTTTGGAAAGAAAGATTTACTTAATTCTAAATGGTAGTTTAAGTAAGTACAACTTAAAATGGTTAGACTTATGTTACTTCAATTAAACATCAATTGAACGTTTTATTACATTTTTAGACTTTAAACAAATAATGCTAAAGGTAATCGTAACGGTTTATATATTTTCAAAATAAGATTTATTAGACCTTTACCTTTTATTTTACTTCAAAAGTGATAATTGACATTTTTAATGTGTAGAATTTATTTTCATGATCATTTAGGTATATTATCAATATTTTTGTGATTTTTAAATAATAAGATATGATTTTTACAAGTTTGATCACTTTATAAATACTTAATAAATAATAAACATTAGTTAAGTGACACAAAAACAATTGAAACAAGTTTGTAAATGTAGATTTTGTTTTTATAAAAAATTGGTATATTATTTATATTTTCCCCATTTCCTAATATTAAAATATTAATTTTCAAAGTATTATTATTTATAAAACCTTTATTAAATAATTATTATTTAAATAGGTACCACAATAATGTTTAATAATAAAGTTAAATTATAGATTTTATTTTTATGAATATTTTGATATATTATATACATTTTTCTGAATTATAAAACAAAAGATATTCAATTTCTAAGATTTAATCATTTATTAAATTTCTAGAAATTATGTTTATATTTGAGTTTATAATGTTTTACTTATTTATTAAACATGTAATACTTTTTATACTAGCACTAACCCTAGACATAGTCACAGACATGTGGGCCTGTGGCCACGTCACCTGCCACGCGGGACAAAAGACTTTTTATACCCAATTTATTTTACCTAGAGCCACTGACTAGTGGGACCAATGCCACGTCATTTCCAGAAACTTTAAAACAATTCAATAAATCGTATAATGATATTAGCATGATGTCATGCTGATGTCACATGAGAACGATCTCCCCAGGTCGATGATCAATCCGTGGATTGAGAGTGTGTGAGCTCGCGGTGATTGTTGTGTTTGATAGAGTGCAAGGCGAGTAGGACAGGGGTCGCACCGCTAGTAAATGGTCACCGGAGTTCCTCCAGCGATGAGCTTCTGCGACGGCCGACGATGGTACACGGTGTGGTGGCGTTGCAGAGCGTGAGAGTGGGAATGGAGGACACGGGAGGGTTCAGGAGCTCACCCTAGTTGTCATGGTGGGGTTGATGAAGGCAGGCGTGACCGGAATCAATGGAATCGACGACAGCCAGCATCGAGGCAGAGGTAGCAATCTCAGCACCTAGGGCTTCCTCGGCTTGCGCAGATGGGGGCAATCGATCAAGGAGAGTACGTCGATCACCATCATGGTCTCAGCTTGCCGAGGCGAGCACAGAATCGACGGCACCGCCTCACCTTCGAGCTAGGGTTTCTGGTGGGGAAAAGGGGATTGGCTCTAGAGGGCGAGAGAGAGGATATGATCAGTATGGACAGAGAGAGGAGAGCGCGGCGGATCTTATCAACGAGGTCTGGGGCATCGGCGAGCATCACAGCGGTCCAATTTTGCTGATGATGTTGATCGGCATCAGGCGACGGCGAAGCCTCCAGAGAGCTGCTTGTGACGCGAGGTGGAAGACGACGAAAGGGTATGGGCTAAGTGGGTTGCTTCTGGGCTGAAGCAAAGTGAGCAAATTTTTCCTGGGCTGCATGTGAGCGGTGGTTAGCGCCAGGACGACCTGGGCCGTGGGTTACACGGCTGGCTGACTCTTTTTTATTTTCCATTTCTATTTTCTATTTTCTGTTTTTACTAACTATTTCAAATATGAATTCCACAAGAGTTTAAAATGTGCAGAAACTTTGTAAGTCATGAATATTATTGTTTGTAGAATTTATAATCATCTTCTCTAAATTTATTATTGGGCAACAAAATATATTTGTCATATTAGAAGTCCTTTCCATTAAGAAATATTAATAAGGAGTAGGGTTTTAGGAATTGGGTTCTTATAAATAAGTTTTCATAGAAATGATTCTGGTTTCACTTGACAATCTTAATGGTACTGATTTGAGATGTTTATCCATGTATATAGAATCTTATTCCTACTTATCTTCATAAAGGATTTATCTAAATACATTATAAAGGATTAATCTTTGTGGTTCATAATATGATGATTTGGTTTTCATGATCCTCCATATTCGGTGATTTGCCAAATCATATTATACTTGATTTGTAGAGTTTAGAATTACCACAGAACACTTTTGGTTAGGTCCTTATGAATCAACAACAATCATTGGTAGAGAAATACTAATGTTTATTCAAATATAGATATGGTTTAATATTAAGGTTTAGACATATTGCCACCATGTTTGGTAAACCTAAATAACATCTCAACTTAAAGTGAGTTATTGGAATTGCTGTCAGAATGTGATCTAATTATCTTTTGGAAGCTTTAATTGTCCAAGAGGTATTGTTCAATAGTTACCTGGGAATAGGAAATGGCCTCACTATCCATTTGATTCTAGGGTTTTGAATAATGAAGTAGACATGGGTCTTGTCATGGTTGGATGTACAACTAGCTAAAGGTTTCTAAAGAATTCTTACCTCAATACTTCACTAAGCTTATCTTGAGATAAGGAATTCCTTTCCTAAATATACTCTAGATATCTCTCTTATCTTATTCACAAAGATCACATCTTCCTGAATAAGACAAGTGTCTGACTCCACCATATCCATCATCATATGATGACATGGTCATGCCACTTCAACACTATTCCATTCTTACTCCTAGTATATAACTCCTCTTAATTAACTACCATTAATGCACCTATCAATGTAGCTACTATTAACTCCATTTATTAATTTCCTTAAACTCATCTTGCAACTACTTCCAAGGCTTGCAAGATTATAGTTCTCTCTATATCACATGTGATATCAATCCTCTAGAATAGGTATGGTACTACTCCCATAATGCAAGTTTGTTCTTGTATTACCATGGTTAAACTATTATACTTCCAACTACTCCATATACTCATGTTATATACTTCATCCTACTCTAGCTTGACTTCTCATGTTTAGGCTAGATGATTCAGCTTACTAGGCTTTACCTAATTTGGTATACTCACAAGTCTTCTTCAACACCTAGTCATCTATTCTCAAGTGACTTGAGAATAATGACCACCATCATTTGATCAAACTAATCTTAGGCTTTTAATTGTCTGATCAAGATCTATACTTAACTAAGTAGTAGACTTTTGCTAGTCTCCCTATAGGATTATCTTGTTAAGCAAGCTTACTCTAAGTTTACACCAACTTGGCTTAACAATCTTATTATTGGATATTCTAATACTACTAGCTTTCTCATAGCTCCGTAATTACTATCTAAACTCTTGGGTTTAAATACTTCTTGTAGTTAACTCAGGAGTCAGTTAACTCCTCCAACATCAAATGGTTTGATCTCCACTAAGGATCACATTCCATTGATGATGACATACTTCACCATAGCTAGTCCCTCCTTATTAATTTACTGGAGGTCTTTGGAAGGTTAATATAATAGGTCAAAGCTAAGGGTTAACAAGTGCTAGGTCAAGAATTGATCACACACATTTATGATCAATAGACACTAGGACTTGGTTAAATAGGATTGTCACCTATCATATTAAGAGTATATGCTGGATGGTCTTAGCTTGACTTCCTTTTCCACTCTATTTGTAATAAGATCTAATGTTTAAGAACTACCCTGGTACCTATGATAAGAGTAACTATGCCAAAAAAGTGTTTCAAGCTTTGGTTATAGAGTTTCTTTTACTTAAGTTATATACTTAACTTGTTATACAGAGTTTATGGTAGGTAATATCTTAATATCATCTTTAGAGTATTAAGTATTCATCCTTGAGTTCTTGTATGGAATACCATGTAATGATCTCTAGAAGATCAAGTACTCCTTATTAAGTAGTGTGTTGTGACTTAGTTTTATTACATTTGATCTACCCTTAGATCAAATTATATTACCCAAAGATAAAGTTTTAGCAAAGGTCATATTGAAACTTATCGCAATCAATTTGATGATCTACTTCAGTTCAACCAAGTTAAGAGAAGCTTCAATCACTTTGGCAAGTTTTATTTAAAAGCGCGAAAATTATCCGGATTTTCTATGCATGAATGCAATGCACACACATGCTGGGATGTTACAACAATGCATGCTACAGTTGAATCCCAGCATGCTGCTAGGGTTCTTGGACATGGTTGGACACCACATGCTGGAGTGGAATCATTGCATGTGTTATTTTCCAAAACCACAATGTTGCATGATGATACACACATCCAAGTGGGTGTGGTGATGCAGCATCTTTCCAACTGGTGATACAATGCATGCTGCAATTGAATCCTAGCATTCTGCTAGGGTTCCTAGACGTGGTTGGACACCGCATGCTAGAGTGGCATCATTGCATGTGTTGTTTTCCAAAACCACAATGATGCACACTCACACACACACACATCCAAGTGGGTGTGGTGATGTAGCATCTTTCAAACTCGTGATACAATGCATGTTCTAGTTGAATCCCAACATGCTGCTAGGGTTCCTGGATATGGTTAGACACCACATGCTAGAGTGGCATCATTGCATGTGTTCTATTCTAAAACCACAATGATGCACACTAACACACACACACACATCCAAGTGGGTGTGTTGATGCAACAACTTTCAAACTGGTGATACAATGCATGCTGAAGTTGAATCCCAGCATGCTGCTAGGGTTCTGGACATGGTTGGACACCACTTGTTGGAGTGTCATCATTGCATGTGTTCTTTCCCAAAACCACAATGATGCACACTGACACACACACATATCCAAGTGGGTGTGGTGATGCAGCATATTTCAAACTGGTGGTAGAATGCATTTTATAGTTGAATCCCAGCAATGCTGCTAGGGTTCCTGGACATGTATGGACACCACATGCTAGAGTGGCATCATTGCATGTGTTCTTTTCCAAAACTACTATGATGCACACTGATACACACATCCAATGACTCTAGTGGATCCATGTGGTTTATGAAAAGAACACACATGCAATGACATATAGTGGATCCATGTGGTTCAGGAAAAGAACACACATGCAATGACTTATAGTGGATCCATGTGGTTTATGAAAAGAACACACATGCAATGACACTAGTGGATCCATGTAGTTTAGGAAAAGAACACACATGAAGTGACATCTAGTGGATCCATGTGGTTTATGAAAAGAACACACATGCAATGACTCTAGTGGATCCATGTGGTTTATGAAAAGAACACACATGTAGTGACATCTAGTGGAACCATGTGGTTTAGGAGAAGAACACACATGCAATGACATCTAGTGGATCCATGTGGTTTATGAAAAGAAGACACATGCAATGACTCTAGTGGATCCATGTGGTTTAGGAAAAGAGAACACATGTAATGACATCTAGTGGACCCATGTGGTTTATGAAAATAACACACATGCAATTACTCTAGTGATCCATGTGGTTTTGGAAAAGAACACACATGCAATGACATCTAGTGGATCCATGTGGTTTATGAAAAGAACACACATGCAATGACTCTAGTGGATCCACGTGGTTTAGGAAAAGAACACACATGCAATGACATCTTGTGGATCCAGGTGGTTTATGAAAATAACACAGATGCAATGACATCTAGTGGATCCATGTGGTTTATGAAAAGAACACACATGCAATGACATCAGTGGATCCATCTGGTTTATTAAAAGAACACACATGCAATGACATCTAGTGGATCCATGTGGTTTAGGAAAAGAACACACATGCTGGAGTGGCATGATTGCATGTGTTCTTTTCCAAAACCACAATGATGCACAGCGATACACACATCTAAGTGGGTGTGGTGATGCAGCATCTTTCAAACTGGTGATACAGTCCATGTTGCAGTTGAATCCTAACATGCTGCTAGGGTTCCTGGACATGGTTGGACACCACATGCTGGAGTGGCATCATTGCATGTGCTCTTTTCCAAAACCACAATGATGCACACTAACACACACACATCCAAGTGGGTGTGGTGATACATTATCTTTCAAACTGGTGATACAATGCATGTTGCAGTTGAATCACAACATGCTGCTAGGGTTCATGGACATGGTTGGACACCACTTGCTAGAGTGGCATCATTGCATGTGTTCTTTTTCGAAACCACAATGATGCACACTGATACACGCACATCCAAGTGGGTATGGTGACATAGCATCTTTCAAACTGGTGATACAATGCATGCTATAGTTGAATCCCAACATGATGCTAGGGTTCCTGGACATGGTTGGACACCACATCCTAG
The DNA here is from genome assembly GCA_023614405.1 of Avena insularis. Lineage (NCBI taxonomy): Eukaryota > Viridiplantae > Streptophyta > Magnoliopsida > Poales > Poaceae > Avena > Avena insularis. The sequence goes on along the minus strand of CM042689.1, from coordinate 392,405,849 downwards.
AGTGGCATCATTACATGTGTTGTTTTCCAAAACCAAAGTTATGCACACTGACACACACACATCCAAGTGGTGTGGTGATGCAGCATCTTTCAAACTGGTGGTAGAATGCATGGTGCAGTTGAATCGCGGCATGCTGCTAGGGTTCCTAGACATGGTTGGACACCACATGTTTGCGTGACATCATTGCATGTGTTCTTTTCCGATACCACAATGATGCACACTAATACACACACATACAATGACATCTAGTGGATCCATGTGGTTTATGAAAAGAACACACATGGAATGACTCTAGTGGATCCATGTGGTTTAGGAAAAGAACACACATACAATGGCATCTAGTGGATCCATGCGGTTGAATCCTAGCATGCTGCTACGGTTCATGGACATGGTTGGACACCACATGTTGGAGTGGCATCATTGCATGTGTTATTTTCCAAAACCACAATGATGCACATTAATACACACACAATGACATTTAGTGGATCCATGTGGTTTATGAAAAGAACACACATGCAATGACTCTAGTGGATCCATGTGGTTCAGGAAAATAACAAACATGCAATGACATCTAGCGGATCCATGTGGTTTATAAAAAGGACACACATGCAATGATATCTAGTGGATCCATGTGGTTTATGAAAAGAACACACATGCAATGACTCTAGTAGATCCATGTGGTTTATGAAAAGAACACACATGCAATGACATCTAGTGGATCCATGTGGTTTAGGAAAAAACACCACATGCTGGAGTGGCATCACTGCATGTGTTCTTTTCCAAAACCACAATGATGCACACTGATACACACAACATCCAATGATTCTAGTGGATCCATGTGGTCTATGAAAAGAACACACATGCAATTACATCTAGTGGATCCATGTGGTTTAGGAAAAGAACACACATGCAATAATATTAGTGGATCCATGTGGTTTATGAAAAGAACACACATGCAAAGACATCTAGTGGATCCATGTGGTTTAGGAAAAGAACACCACATGCTGGAGTGGCATCACTGCATGTGTTCTTTTCCAAAACAACAATGATGCACACTTATACACACACACACTTCCAATGATTCTAGTGGATCCATGTGGTGTATGAAAAGAACACACATGCAATTACATCTAGTGGATCGATGTGGTTTAGGAAAAGAACACACATGTAATGACATCTAGTGGATCCATGTGGTTTATGAAAAGAACACACATGCAATGACTAAAGTGGATCCACGGGGTTTAGGAAAACAACACACATGCAATGACATCTAGTGGATCCATGTGGTTTATGAAAAGAACATACATGCAATGACTCTAGTGGATCCAAGTGATTTTGAAAAAGAACAGACATACAATGACATCTAGTTGATCCATGTGGTTTATGAAAAAACACGCATGCAATGACACCAATGGATCCATGTGGTTTAGGAAAAGAACACAGATGCAATAACATCTAGTGGATCCATTTGGTTTATGAAAAGAACACACATGCAATGACATCTAGTGGATCCATGTGGTTTATGAAAAGAACACACATGAAATGACATAAGTGGATCCATGTGGTTAATGAAAAGAACACACATGCAATGACATCTAGTGGATCCATGTGGTTTAGGAAAAGAACACACATGATGGAGTGGCATGATTGCATGTGTTCTTTTCCAAAACCACAATGATGCACACCAATACACACATATCCAAGTGGGTGTCGTGATGCAACATCTTTCAAACAGGTGATACACTTCATGTTCCAGTTGAATCCAACATTGTTGTTAGGGTTCCTGGACATGGTTGGACAACACATGCTGGAGTGGAATCATTGCATGTGTTCTTTTCCAAAACCACAATGATGCACACTAATACACACACATCCAAGTGGGTGTGGTGATGCAGCATATTTCAAACTATTGGTAGAATGCATGCTGCAGTTGAATCGAACATGCTGCTAGGGTTCCTGGACATGGTTAGACACCACATGCTAGAGTGGCATCATTCCATGTGTTCTTTTCCAAAACCACAATGATGCACACTAATACACGCACATACAATGACATCTAGTGGATCCATGTGGTTTATCAAAAGAACACACATGCAATGACATCAAGTGGATCCATGTGGTAAAAGAACACACATGCTGGAGTGCCATGATTGCATGTGTTCTTTTCCAGAACAACAATGATGCACACTAATACACACACATCCAAGTGGGTGTGGTGATGTAGCATCTTTCAAACTGGTGATACAATGCATGTTGTAGTTGAATCCCAACATGCTGCTATGGTTCCTAGACATGGTAGGCACCACATGCTGGAGTGTCTTCATTGCATGTGTTCTTTCCCAAAACCACAATGATGGACACTAATACACGCACATCCAAGTGGGCGCGGTGATGCAGCATCTTTCAAACTAGTGATACAATGCATGCTGCAGTTGAATCCTAGCATGCTGCTAGGGTTCCAAGACATGGTTGTACACCACATGCTGGAGTGGCATTATTGAATGTGTTATTTTCCATAACCACAATGATGCACACTGATACACACATATATAATGACATCTAGTGGATCCATGTGGTTTATGAAAAGAACACACATGCAATGACATATAGTGGATCCATGTGGTTTAGGAAAAGAACACACATGCAATGACATCTAGTGGATCCATGTGGTTTATGAAAAGAATATAATTACAATGTCTCTAGTGGATCCATGTAGTTTAGTAAAAGAACACACATGCAGTGACATCTAGTGGATCCATGTGGTTTATGAAAAGAACACACATGCAATGACTCTAGTGGATCCATGTGGTTTATGAAAAGAACACACATGAAGTGAAATCTAGTGGATCCAAGTGATTTAGGAAAAGAACACACATGCAATGGCATCTAGTGGATCCATGTGGTTTATGAAAAGAACACACATGCAATGACTCTAGTGGATCCATGTGGTTTAGGAAAAGAACACACATGCAATGACATCTAGTGGATCCATGTGGTTTATGAAAAGAACATACATGCAATGACTCTAGTGGATCCATGTGGTTTTGGAAAAGAACAGACATACAATGACATCTAGTGGATCCATGTGGTTTATGAAAAAAAACACATGCAATGACTCCAATGGATCCATCTGCTTTAGGAAAAGAACACACATGCAATGATATCTAGTGGATCCATTTGGTTTATGAAAACAACACACATGCAATGACATCTACTGGATCCATGTCGTTTATGAAAAGAACACACATGAAATGACATAAGTGGATCCATGTGGTTTATGAAAAGAACACACATGCAATGACATCTAGTGGATCCATGTGGTTTAGGAAAAGAACACACATGCTGGAGTGGCATGATTGCATGTGTTCTTTTCCAAAACCACAATGATGCACACCAATACACACACATCCAATTGGGTGTGGTGATGCAGCATCTTTCAAACTGGTGATACAATGCATGTTCCAGTTGAATCCCAGCATTGCTGTTAGGGTTCCTAGACATGGTTGGACACCAAATGCTGGAGTGGCATCATTGCATGTGTCCTTTTCCAAAACCACAATGATGCACATTAATACACACACACATCCAAGTGGGTGTGGTGATGTAGCATATTTCAAACTAGTGGTAGAATGCATGCTGCAGTTAAATCGCAACATGCTGCTAGGGTTCCTGGACATGGTTGGACACCAGATGCTAGAGTGGCATCATTCCATGTGTTCTTTTCCAAAACCACAATGATGCACACTAATACACACACATACAATGACATCTAGTGGATCCATGGGGTTTATGAAAAGAACACACATGCAATGACATCTAGTGGATCCATGTGGTTTAGGAAAAGAACACACATGCTGGAGTGGCATGATTGCATGTGTTCTTTTCCAAAACCACAATGATGCACACTAATACACACACATCCAAGTGGGTGTGGTGATGCAGCATCTTTCAAACTGGTGATACAATGCATGTTGTAGTTGAATCCCAACATGCAGCTATGGTTCCTGGACATGGTTGGACACCACATGCTGGAGTGGCTTCATTGCATGTGTTCTTTCCAAAAACCACAATGATGCACACTAATACACACACATCCAAGTGGGTGTGGTGATGCAACATCTTTCAAACTAGTGATACAATGCATGCTGCAGTTGAATCCTAGCATGCTGCTAGGGTTCCTGGACATGGTTGGACACCACATGCTAGACTGGCATCATTGAATGTGTTCTTTTCCATAACCACAATGATGCACACAGATACACACATAGATACAATGACATTTAGTGGATCCATGTGGTTTATGAAAATAACACACATGCAATAACATCTAGTGGATCTATGTGGTTTATGAAAAGAATACACATGCAATGTCTCTAGTGGATCCATGTAGTTTAGGAAAATAACACACATGCAGTGACATCTAGTGGATCCATGTGGTTTATGAAAAGAACACACATGCAATGACTCTAGTGGATCCATGTGGTTTATGAAAAGAACACACATGAAGTGAAATCTAGTGGATCCAAGTGATTTAGGAAAATCACACACATGCAATGACTCTAGGGGATCCATGTGGTTTATAAAAAGAACACACATGCAATGACTCTAGTGGATCCATGTGGTTTAGGCAAAGAACACACATGCAATGACATCTAGTGGATCCATGTGGTTTATGAAAATAACACACATGCAATTACTTCTAGTGGATCCATGTGGTTTATGGAAAGAACACTCATGCAATGACATCAGTGGATCCATGTAGTTTATGAAAAGAACGCACATTCAATGACATCTAGTGGATCCATACGGTTTAGGGAAAGAACACACATGTTGGAGTGGCATGATTGCATGTGTTCTTTTCTAAAACCACAATGACTCACACTGATACACACACATCCAAGTGGGTGTGGTGATGCAGCATCTTTCAAACTAGTGATACAATGCATGTTGTAGTTGAATCCTAGCATGATGCTAGTGTTCCTCGACATGGTTGGACACCACATGCTGGAGTGGCATCATTGCATGTGTTCTTTTCCAAAACCACAATAATTCACACTGAAACACACACATCCAAGTGGGTGTGGTGATGCATTATCTTTCAAACTGGTGATACAATGCATGTTACAGTTGAATCCCAGCATTGCTGTTAGGGTTCCTAGACATGGTTGGACACCACATGCTGTAGTGGCATCATTGCATGTGTTATTTTCCAAAACCACAATGATGCACACTAATACACACACATCCAAGTGGGTGTGGTGATGCAGCATATTTCAAACTAGTGGTCGAATGCATGCTGCAGTTGAATCGCAACATGCTGCTAGGGTTCCTGGACATGGTTGGACACCAAATACTAGAGTGGCATCATTGCATCTGTTCTTTCCCAAAACCACAATGATGCACATTGATACACACAGAATGACATCTAGTGGATCAATGTGGTTTATGAAAAGAACACACATGCAATGACTCTAGTGGATCCATGTGGTTTAGGAAAAGAACAAACGTGCAATGACATCTAGCGGATCCATGTGGTTTATAAAAAGGACACACGTGCAATGATATCTTGTGGATCCATGTGGTTTATGAAAAGAACAAACATGCAATGACTCTAGTGGATCCATGTGGTTTATGAAAAGAACACACATGCAATGACATCTAGTGGATCGATGTGGTTTAGTAAAAAACACCACATGCTCGAGTGGCATCACTGCCTGTGTTCTTTTCCAAAACCACAATGATGCACACTGATACACACACATCCAATGATTCTAGTGGATCCATGTGGTGTATGACAAGAACACACATGCAATTACATCTAGTGGATCCATGTGGTTTAGGAAAATAACACACATATAATCACAATCACATGATGGCCATATCACATCACAAAACCCCTGCAAAAACAAGTTAGACGCCTCTAATTTTCTTTGCATGTTTTACGTGGTTTGGGGCTTTCGAATAAGAACGGATCGTACCTACGAAACTGAACCACAACGTTGATACAAGTGCTATCAAGTGCAAAGTGTAGATTGGATCTATACTATGATGGGAGAGACAGACACCCGCAAAGCCACTTGTGCAAAGCAAGTTACACGTCAAGCGTGGAGCAAGTCTCATGTGCGATGACATGTAAGGTTAACCCGAGCCGCTTATCCCACCATACCGCAAGACGCAAAGTACACAAAGAAAAAGACTGCACGAGCACCAACGCCCACAAAACCATTGTGTTCTACTCGTGCAACAGATCTACGCATAAATACGGCTCTGATACCACTGATGGGTTCGTAGCATGGAAAACAAAAAATTTCTACCGGAAGAACGAACAAAACCCAGATCTAATCTAGATAAAAGCCAAGATCTAATCTATTAGACATGTGCAACGAGATAGATCTGTACTAACCCTCGTAGAACCGAAAGCGTTACGAGATTGGATCTCGTGGTTGATGTAGTCGATCACTTGCCGATCTCAAGATCGTGTGGACGATCCTTCCGGCAGCGTTCCGGCGCTTCCGAGTCGGTCCTGCGTCTTGGTCGGCAGACCTTCCTCTCCCCGTTCAATGACGTGAGGTAGTAGATCTTCTCCACGGAATCCCAGCAGCACGACGGTGTGGTGGTGGTGGTGGAGTGGAGAATTCTGCAGGGCTTCGCCTAAGACTGAGCAGAGGGAAGGAGGAGGAGAGAGGCGGCGGCTAGGGTTTTGAGTGGAGAGAGCAAGGGGGTGGCGCCCCCACCCCTCTATTTAAAGGAGGGAGGCGCCATGGGAGGGGGAGTCCTAGTAGGACTCCCCTCCCTTCCTTGGCCGGCGGATTGGGAAGGGGGAGGAGTCCTCCTCCCCCACGACTCCTTGTCTTGCCCCACAAGGACTCCTTGATCCTTTCTTGGTTTTCAAGCAAACTCCAAGAAATATCCTAGAACCTTCCAGAACATTCCAAAACCTTCTAGAATCTCCATACAAACACTCCGGAACATTTCCTAACTTAGAAAATGATCCCCAATATATGAATCTCATTCTCCGGACAATTCCGGATCTCCTCGTGATGTCCCGGATCCAATCCAAGACTCCGAACAACATTCGGTCTCCAATGCATATTCCATATCTACTTAAAACAACTTCGAACCTTAAGTGTGTCACCCTATGGTTCGTGAATATGTAGACATGATGAAGACACCTCTCCGATCAATAACCATCAGCGGGATCTGGAGATCCATAAGGGCTCCCACATACTCAACGATGACTTCGTGATCGATAGAACCATTTACATACGAAACCAATTCCCTTTGTCACGCGATATTCTACTTATCCGAAGTTTGATCGTTGGTATCTCCATACCTAGTTCTTGTTAGAGATATGCCCAAGAGGCAATAATAAAAGTGGTTATTATTATATCTTTGTGTTTATGATGAAAGTTTACATCCCATGCTATAATTGTATTATTAGGAAACACTAATACTTGTGTGTTTTGTAAACATAAAAGAGTCCCTAGTAAGCCTCTTGTTGAACTAGCTTGTTGATTGATTGATGATCATGGTTTCCTGATCATGGACATTGGATGTGATTAATAACAAGGTTATATCATTAGGAGAATGATGTGATGGACACACACCCATAGTAAGCGTAGCATAAGATCAAGTCATTAAGTTCATATTGATGTAAGCTTTGAAATACATAGTAACCTAATCCTTCGACCATGAGGTTATGTGAATCACCATCACCGGATGGGTACTTTGATGACATCAAACGCTGCTTCGTAACTGGGCGGTTATAAAGGTGTCATTGGGTATTCTGAAAGTATGTGTTGAAGCGCATAGACCAAGATTGGGATTTGTCCATCCATATGACGGATAGATATACTCTGGGCCCTCTCGGTGGAATGTCATCTAGATAGCTTGCAAGCATGTGACTGGGTCACAAGGGATGGCATAACATGGAACGAGTAAAGAGTACTTATCAGTAACGAGGAAGAACTAGGTACGAAGATACCGACGATCAAACCTCGGATAAGTAGAATGTCGCGAGACAAAGGGAATTGGTTTCGTATGTTAAATGGTTCAATCGATCATGTTATCATCGTTGAGTATGTGGGAGCCATTATGGATCTCCAGATCCCGCCAATGGTTTTTGATCGGAGAGGTGTCTTCATCATGTCTGCATATTCACGAACCGTAGGGTGACACACTTAAGGTTCGAAGTTGTTTGAAGTAGATATGGAATTTGCATTGTAGAACGAATGTTGTTCGGAGTCTCGGAATGGATCCGGGACATCACGTGGAGATCCGGAATGGTCCGGAGAATGAGATTCATATATTGGGGATCATTTTCTAAGTTAGGAAATGTTCCGGAGTGTTTGTATGGAGATTCTAGAAGGTTTCGGAATGTTCTGGAAGGTTCTAGAGGATTTCTTGGAGTTTGCTTGAAAACCAAGAAAGGGATCAAAGAAACCAAGTGGGGTAAGACACGGATTCGTGGGGGAGGAGGACTCCTCCCCCCAACCCGCCGACCCAAGGAGGAGGGAGTCCTACTAGGACTCCCCCTCCCCAGGCACGCCTCCCTCCTTTAAATAGAAGGGAGGGGGCGCCCCCTCTTGTACCTTGTCTCATAACTCCCAATCACAGCCGCCTCTCTCCTCCACGTTTCTTCTGCATAGGCCTAGGCGAAGTCCTGCAGATTTCTCATCTCCACCACCAACACCACGTCGTCGTGCTGCTGGGATTCCGTGGAGAAGATCTACTACCTCCGCTGCTCGCTGGAACAGGGAGAGGAAGGTCTGCTTCGACTCACGCGGTGACCGCGCTCGGAAGCGCCGAACACGGCGCCGGAAGGATCGTCCACACGATCTTGAGATCAGCAAGTGATCGACTACATCATCCATGAGATCTAATCTCGTTAACACTTTCGATTCTACGAGGGTTAGTACCGATCTATCTCGTTGCTCATGTCTAGTAGATTAGATCTTGGCTTTTATCTAGATTAGATCTGGGTTTTGTTCGTTCTTGCGGTAGAAATTTTTTGTTTTCCATGCTACGAACCCATCAGTGGTATCAGAGCCTTGTCTATGCGTAGATCTGTTGCACGAGTAGAACACAATGAGGTTGTGGGCGTTGGTGCTCGTGTCGTCTTTTGCTATGTGTGTACTTTGCATCTTGCGGTATGGTGGGATGAAGCGGCCCGGGCTAACATTACATGTCATCGTACATGAGACTTGCTCCACGTTGACGTGCAACTCGTATTACACAAGTGGCTTTGTGGGTGTCTATCTCTCCCATCATAGTATAGATCAAATCTACACTTTGCACTTGATAGCACTTGTATCAACGTTGTGGTTCAGTTTCGTAGGTAAGATGCGTTCTTAGTCGAAAGCCCAAGCCACGTAAAACTTGCAAAGAAAATTAGAGGCGTCTAACTTGTTTTTGCAGGGGTTTTGTGATGTGATATGGCCTACATGTGATTGTGATTGTATTTGATGTATGCAATGATCCTTGTTGTAATATGGCAACCGGCAGGAGCCTAATGGTTGTCTTTAATTCTGTTAAGACCTGCGTGTCTATTCATCTTGTAATAGCTTTGTTCCAAGTAGTTGTGATAGTTTCTAGTGATGATGGACAACCATCAAGCGGCGCCACGGACCTTGACGCAATGCTGGTGATGATGGAGATCATGTCCGTGCTTTGGAGATGGAGATCAAAGGCATAAGAAGAAAGGGCCATATCATATCACACTAATTATGAATTGCCTGTGATGTTAATCCTTTATGCATCTTGTATTGCTTAGATCGCGACGGTAGCATTATAAGATGATCCCTCTCACTAAATATCAAGTAATAAAGTGTTCGTCCTTAGTTGGCACCGTTGCTAAGACTCGTTGTTTCGAAGCATCTCGTGATGATCGGGTGTGATAGACTGTACGTGTGCATACAACGGGTGCAAGCCAGATTTGCACATGCGGAAACTAAGGTTAATCTTGACGAGCCTAGCATGTACAGACATGGTCTCGGAACATGGAATACCGAAAGGTAGAGCACGAGTCATATGATTTATATGATGAACATGAAGATTGTTCGCCGATGAAGCTACATCATCTCACGTGATGATCGGACTTGGTGTAGTGGATTTGGTTCGTGTAATCACTAAAACAACTGCGAGGGATGTTGTTTTGAGTGGGAGTTCACCTAGTTTATTTAAGAATTAAATTTGAACACTATTTATCATAAACTTAGTCTTAACTACTTGCAAATATGTTGTAGATAATGGCGAACGTTTCCATCAATTTCAATGCGTTCCTAGAGAAAGAAAAGCTTAAGAACAATGGAAGCAATTTCACGGACTGGTTCCGTGGACTGAAGATCGTCCTCAGGGCTGGTCAGTTGACCTATGTGCTCGAAGCACCGCTAGGTGACCCACCTACAGAAGATGCCACCGATGACGTAAAGAATGTTTACGCCACTCAGAAACATCACTACTCCACAGTTCAGTGTGCCATCCTGTACGGTTTAGAATCGGAGCTTCAAAAGCGTTTTGAGCACCATGACCCATTTGAAATCATTAAGGAGCTCAAACTCATATTTGAGACTCGCGCGGCCATGGAAAGCTATGAAGCTTCCGAGAAGTTCTTTACCTACAAGATGGAAGAGGGTAGCTCTGTTAGCGAGCACGTGATCACCATGTCTGGGCACGCAAACAAACTCCAAGAGTTGGGGATACCAATTCCTAATGAATTGGGGATTCACCATGTCCTCCAATCACTGCCACCAAGTTACAAGAACTTTGTGATGAACTACAATATGCACTCCATGAACAAGACATTGCCTGAACTATCGTCCATGCTGAAAACTGCTGAAGTGGAGATCATGAAAGAACACCAAGTGTTGATGGTCAATAAGACCACCAATTTCAAGAAACGGGGCAAGCCTAAGAACAAGGGAAACTTCAAGAAGGACGGCAAGAAAGTGCCGACTGCTAAGAAGCCCAAGGCTGGTCCTAAACCTGAAACTGAGTGCTTCTACTGCAAGGGTGCTGGTCACTGGAAGCGTAACTGCCCCAAATACCTAGCGGATCTGAAGAACAGCAACATCAAGAAGAAAGGTATATTCAATATACATGTTATAGATGTGTATCTTACTAGTAATCGTAGTAGTGCCTGGGTATTTGATACTGGTTCGGTTGCTCATATTTGTAACTCAAAACAGGAGCTGCGGAATAAATGAAGACTGGCAAGAGACGAGGTGACGATGCGTGTTGGAAATGGCTCCAAGGTTGATGTGATCGCCGTCGGCACGCTCCCTCTACATCTACCATCGGGATTAGTTTTAAATTTAAATAATTGTTATTTGGTGCCTGCGTTAAGCATGAACATTATATCTGGACCTTGTTTATTGCGAGACGGTTACTCTTTTAAGTCTGAGAATAAAGGTTGTTCGATTTATATGAGTAATATCTTTTATGGTAATGCACCTGAGATGAATGGTTTATTCTTATTGAATCTCGATAGTAGTGATACACATGTTCACAACATAGATGCTAAACGAATAAAATTGAATGATAATTCTACATACATGTGGCAATCGCTGTCTTGGTCACATTGGAGTGAAGCATATGAAGAAACTCCATTCTGATGGACTTCTTGAATCACTTGATTTTGAATCACTTGAAATATGCGAAGCATGTCTAATGGGAAAATGACTAAGACTCCATTCTCTGGAATAATGGAGCGAGCTACGGATTTATTGGAAATAATACATACCGATGTGTGCGGTCCAATGAGTGTAGCATCGCGTGGTGGATATCGTTATGTTCTCACTTTCACGGATGACTTGAGTAGATATGGGTATGTCTGCTTTATGAAACATAAATCCGAAACTTTCGAGAAGTTTAAGGAATTTCAAAGTGAAGTGGAAAATCATCGTAACAAGAAGATTAAGTTTCTGCGTTCTGACCGTGGAGGTGAATATCTGAGTTATGAGTTTGGCATGCATTTAAAGAAATGTGGAATACTTTCATAGTTGACACCGCCGGGAACACCACAGCGTAATGGTGTGTCCGAACGTCGTAATCGAACTCTCTTAGATATGGTTCGGTCTATGATGTCTCTTACAGATTTACCGTTATCATTTTGGGGCTATGCATTAGAGACAGCCGCATTCACTTTAAATAGGGCACCATCTAAATCCGTTGAAATGACACCGTACGAATTGTGGTTTGGAAAGAAACCTAAGTTGTCGTTCCTTAAAGTTTGGGGTTGCGAAGCATATGTAAAGAAGTTACAGCCTGATAAGCTTGAACCCAAAGCAGAGAAATGCGTCTTCATAGGATACCCTAAAGAAACAATTGGGTATACCTTTTATCATAGATCCGAAGGCAAATTTTTCGTTGCTAAGAATGGATCCTTTCTGGAGAAGGAATTTCTCTCGAAAGAAGTGACTGGAAGGAAATTAGAACTCGACGAGGTTGTTGAACTTTCTTTCAGAGTTGAGAGTAGCACAGCACCGGAAGATGTTTATGTGCCACCTGCACCAATTGGAGAGGAAGCTAATGATGATGATCATGAAACTTCGAACGAAGTTACTACTGAACCTCGCAGGTCAACAAGGGTTTGTACCACTCCTGAGTGGTATGACTCTGCCTTGAACGTCATGTTAGTGGACAACACTGATGACCCTGCGACATATGAAGAAGCTATGGTGAGCCCAGATTCCGACAAATGGCTAGAAGCCATGAAATCCGAAATGGGATCCATGTACGAAAACCAAGTATGGACTTTGGTGGACTTACCGGATGGCCGTAAGGCTGTCGAGAACAAATGGATTTTCAAAAGAAAAACATATGCGGATGGTAATGTTACCGTCTATAAAGCTCGACTTGTCGCGAAAGGGTTCCGACAAATTCAAGGAGTTGACTACGATGATACTTTCTCACCAGTAGCGAAGCTAAAGTCTGTGAGGATTTTGTTAGCAATTGCTACATATTTCGATTATGAGATTTGGCAGATGGATGTCAAAACGGCGTTCCTTAATGGAGACATTGAGGAAGAGTTGTACATGGTACAACCCAAGGTTTTTGTCGATCCTAGTGATGCTGATAAGGTATGCAAACTTCAGCGCTCCATTTATGGACTGAAGCAAGCATCCCGGAGTTGGAATCAACGTTTTGATAAAGTAATCAAAAACTTTGGATTTATACAAACTTATGGAGAAGTTTGTATTTAGAAGAAAGTGAGTGGGAGCTCTGTAGTATTCCTAGTACTATATGTAGATGACATATTGTTGATTGGGAATGATATAGAACTTCTTAATAGCGTCAAAACCTATTTGAATAACAGTTTTTCGATGAAGGATCTTGGCAAAGCGGCATATATTCTAGGCATCAAGATTTATAGAGATAGATCAAGACGCCTAATAGCACTTTCACAAAGTACATACTTAGACAAAGTTCTAAAGAAGTTTAGAATGGAAGAGAGCAAGAAAGGGTTCGTGCACATGTTGTCAGGTAAGACCTTGAGTAAAACTCAAAGTCCATTCTACGCGTAAGATAGAGAAAAGATGAATAAAATTCCCTATGCCTCGGCCATAGGTTCTATCATGTATGCCATGCTGTGTACAAGACCGGATATAGCACATGTTGTTAGTTTGACTAGTAGATATCAAAGTGATCCTGGAATGGAACACTAGACAGCGGTCAAGAATATCCTAAAGTACCTGAATAGGACTAAGGATATGGTTCTTTCTTATGGAGGTGATGAACAGCTTGTTGTAAATGGTTACACTGATGCTAGTTGGAACACCGATCCAGATGACTCGAAGTCACAGTCTGGATACGTATTTATTTTGAATGGTGCTGTAGTGAGCTGGAGGAGTGCCAAGCAGAGCGTTGTGGCGAAATCTTCAACTGAATCGGAATACATAGCTGCTTCGTAGGCTGCACAAGAATCCATATGGATGAAGGAGTTCATTACTGAACTTAGCGTGGTTCCCAGTGCGTTGGACCCGATGGCCATCTACTGTGACAACACAGGTGCCATAGCTAATGCACAGGAGCCAAGGTCACATAGCAAGCTGAAGCACATCAAGCTACAGTTCCATGCTATTCGCGAGTATGTCCAAGATGGTGACATAAAGATTTGCAAAGTACACACTGATCTGAATGTAGCAGATCCGTTGACTAAACCTCTCCCTAGAGCAAAGCATGACCAACACCAAAACGCCATGGGTGTTCGGTACATTACCATGTAATCTAGATTATTGACTCTAGTGCAAGTGGGAGACTATTAGAGATATGCCCAAGAGGCAATAATAAAAGTGGTTATTATTATATCTTTGTGTTTATGATGAAAGTTTACATCCCATGCTATAATTGTATTATTAGGAAACACTAATACTTGTGTGTTTTGTAAACATAAAAGAGTCCCTAGTAAGCCTCTTGTTGAACTAGCTTGTTGATTGATTGATGATCATGGTTTCCTGATCATGGACATTGGATGTGATTAATAACAAGGTTATATCATTAGGAGAATGATGTGATGGACACACACCCATAGTAAGCGTAGCATAAGATCAAGTCATTAAGTTCATATTGCTGTAAGCTTTGAAATACATAGTAACCTAATCCTTCGACCATGAGGTTATGTTAATCACCATCACCGGATGGGTACTTTGATGACATCAAACGCCGCTCAGAATCGGGCGGTTATAAAGGTGTCATTGGGTATTCTGAAAGTATGTGTTGAAGCGCATAGACCAAGATTGGGATTTGTCCATCCAAATGACGGATAGATATACTCTGGGCCCTCTCGGTGGAATGTCATCTAGATAGCTTGCAAGCATGTGACTGGGTCACAAGGGATGACATAACATGGAACGAGTAAAGAGTACTTATCAGTAACGAGGAAGAACTAGGTATGAAGATACCGACGATCAAACCTCGGATAAGTAGAATGTCGCGAGACAAAGGGAATTGGTTTCGTATGTTAAATGGTTCAATCGATCACGTTATCATCGTTGAGTATGTGGGAGCCATTATGGATCTCTAGATCCCGCTAATGGTTATTGATCGGAGAGGTGTCTTCATCATGTCTGCATATTCACGAACCGTAGGGTGACACACTTAAGGTTCGAAGTTGTTTGAAGTAGATATGGAATTTGCGTTGGAGACCGAATGTTGTTCGGAGTCTCGGAATGGATCCGGGACATCACGAGGAGATCCGGAATGGTCCGGAGAATGAGATTCATATATTGGGGATCATTTTATAAGTTAGGAAATGTTCCGGAGTGTTTGTATGGAGATTCTAGAAGGTTTCGGAATGTTCTAGAAGGTTCTAGAGGATTTCTTGGAGTTTGCTTGAAAACCAAGAAAGGGATCAAAGAAACCAAGTGGGGTAAGACACGGATTCGTGGGGGAGGAGGACTCCTCCCCCAACCCGCCGGCCCAAGGAGGAGGGAGTCCTACTAGGACTCCCCCTCCCCAGGCGCGCCTCCCTCCTTTAAATAGAAGGGAGGGGGCGCCCCCTCTTGTACCTTGTCTCATAACTCCCAATCACAGCCGCCTCTCTCCTCCACGTTTCTTCTGCACAGACATAGGCGAAGCCCTGCAGATTTCTCATCTCCACCACCAACACCACACCGTCGTGCTGCTGGGATTCCGTGGAGAAGATCTACTACCTCCGTTGCTCGCTGAAACGGGGAGAGGAAGGTCTGCTTCGACTCCGCACGTGTGACCGTCTACGGAAGCGCTGCCGGAACGTGGCGCCAGAAGGATTGTCCACACGATCTTGAGATCGGCAAGTGATCGACTACATCATCCACGAGATCTAATCTCGTTAACGCTTTCGGTTCTACGAGGGTTAGTACCGATCTATCTCGTTGCTCATGTCTAGTAGATTAGATCTTGGCTTTTATGTAGATTAGATCTGGGTTTTGTTCGTTCTTGCGGTAGAAAATTTTTGTTTTCCATGCTACGAACCCATCAGTTCTACCTCGTTACTGATAAGTACTCTTTACTCGTTCCATGTTATGTCATCCCTTGTGACCTAGTCACATGCTTGCAAGCTATCTAGATGACATTCCATCGAGAGGGCCCAGAGCATATCTATCCGTCATATGGATGGACAAATCCCAATCTTGGTCCATGCGCTTCAACACATACTTTTAGAATACCCAATGACACCTTTATAACCACCCAGTTACGAAGCGGTGTTTGATGTCATCAAAGTACCCATCCGGTGATGGTGATTAACATAACCTCATGGTCGAAGGATTAGGTTACTATGCATTTGAAAGATTATAGCAATATGAACTTAATGACTTGATCTTATGCTACGCTTACTATGGGTGTGTGTCCATCACATCATTCTCCTAATGATATAACCTTGTTATTAATGACATCCAATGTCCATGATCAGGAAACCATGATCATCATTTAATCAACAAGCTAGTTCCACAAGAGGCTTACTAGGGACTCTTTTATGTTTACAAAACACACATGTATCAGTGTTTCCTTATAATACAATTATAGCATGGGATGTAAACATTCATCATAAACACAAAGATATAATAATAACCACTTTTATTATTGCCTCTTGGGCATATCTCCAACAGTCTCCCACTTGCACTAGAGTCAATAATCTAGATTACATGGTAATATACCTAACACCCATGGCATTCTGGTGTTGGTCATGCTTTGCTCTAGGGAGAGGTTTAGTCAACAGATCTGCCACATTTGGATCAGTGTGTACTTTGCAAATCTTTATGTCACCATCTCGGACATACTCGCGAATAGCATGGAAAGGTAGCTTGATGTGCTTCAGCTTGCTATGTGACCTTGGCTCCTGTGCATTAGCTATGGCACCTGTGTTGTCACAGTAGATGGCCATCAGGTCCAACGCACTGGGAACCACGCCAAGTTCAGTAATGAACTCCTTCATCCATATGGATTCTTGTGCAGCCTCCGAAGCAGCTATGTATTCCGATTCAGTTGAAGATTTCGCTACAACGCTTTGCTTGGCACTCCTCCAGCTCACTGCATCACCATTCAAAATAAATACGTATCCAGACTGTGACTTCGAGTCATCTGGATCGGTGTTCCAACTAGCATCAGTGTAACCGTTTACAACAAGCTGTTCATCACCTCCATAAGAAAGAACCATATACTTAGTCCTATTCAGGTACTTTAGGATATTCTTGACCGTTGTCCAGTGCTCCATTCCAGGATCAATTTGATATCTGCTAGTCAAACTAACAACATGTGCTATATCCGGTCTTGTACACAGCATGGCATACATGATAGAACCTATGGCCGAGGCATAGGGAATATTATTCATCTTTTCGCTATCTTCTCGTCAGCGGACTTTGAGTCTTACTCAAGGTCTTACCTGACAACATGGGCACGAACCCCTTCTTGCTCTCTTCCATTCTAAACTTCTTTAGAACTTTGTCTAAGTATGTACTTTGTGAAAGCGCTATTAGGCGTCTTGATCTATCTCTATAAATCTTGATGCCTAGAATATATGCTGCTTCGCCAAGATCCTTCATTGAAAAACTATTATTCAAATAGCTTTTGACGCTATTAAGAAGTTCTATATCATTCCCAATCAACAATATGTCATCTACATATAGTACTAGGAATGCTACAGAGCTCCCACTCACTTTCTTGTAAATACAAGCTTCTCCATAAGTTTGTATAAATCCAAAGTTTTTGATTACTTTATCAAAACGTTGATTCCAACTCCGGGATGCTTGCTTCAGTCCATAAATGGAGCTGAAGTTTGCATACCTTGTCAGCATCACTAGGATCGACAAAACCCTTGGGTTGTACCATATACAACTCTTCCTCAATGTCACCATTAAGGAACGCCGTTTTGACATCCATCTGCCAAATCTCATAATCGAAATATGTAGCAATTGCTAACAAAATCCTCATAGACTTTAGCTTCGCTACTGGTGAGAAAGTATCATCGTAGTCAACTCCTTGAATTTGTCGGAACCCTTTCGTGACAAGTCGAGCTTTATAGACGGTAACATTACCATCCACATATGTTTTTCTTTTGAAAATCCATTTGTTCTCGACAGCCTTACGGCCATCCGGTAAGTCCACCAAAGTCCATACTTGGTTTTCGTACATGGATCCCATTTCGGATTTCATGGCTTCTAGCCATTTGTCGGAATCTGGACTCACCATAGATTCTTCATACGTCGCAGGGTCATCGGTGTTGTCCACCAACATGACGTTCAAGGCAGAGTCATACCAATCAGGAGTGGTACGAACCCTCGTTGACCTGCGAGGTTCAGCAGTAACTTCGTTCGAAGTTTCATGATCACCATCATGAGCTTCCTCTCCAATTGGTGCAGGCGGCACAAAAACATCTTCCGGTGCTGCGCTACTCTCAACTCCGAGAGAAGGTTCAATAACCTCGTCGAGTTCTACTTTCCTTCCAGTCACTTCTTTCGAGAGAAACTCCTTCTCAAGAAAGGATCCATTCTTGGCAACGAAAACTTTGCCTTCGGATCTATGATAGAAGGTATACCCAATTGTTTCTTTAGGGTATCCTATGAAGACGCATTTCTCCGCTTTGGGTTCAAGCTTATCAGGTTGTAACTTCTTTACATATGCTTTGCAACCCCAAACTTTAAGGAACGACAATTTAGGTTTCTTACCAAACCACAATTCATACGGTGTCGTTTCAACGGATTTAGATGGTGCCCTATTTAAAGTGAATGCGGCTGTCTCTAATGCATAGCCCCAAAACGATAGCGGTAAATCTGTAAGAGACATCATAGACCGAACCATATCTAAGAGAGTTCGATTACGACGTTCGGACACACCATTACGCTGTGGTGTTCCCGGCGGTGTCAACTGCGAAAGTATTCCACATTTCTTTAAATGCATGCCAAACTCATAACTCAGATATTCACCTCCACGGTCAGAACGCAGAAACTTAATCTTCTTGTTACGATGATTTTCCACTTCACTTTGAAATTCCTTAAACTTCTCGAAAGTTTTGGACTTATGTTTCATAAAGTAGACATACCCATATCTACTTAAGTCATCCGTGAAAGTGAGAACATAACGATATCCACCACGCGATGCTACACTCATTGGACCGCACACATCGGTATGTATTATTTCCAATAAGTTTGTAGCTCGCTCCATTATTCCAGAGAATGGAGTCTTAGTCATTTTTCCCATTAGACATGCTTCGCATCTTTCAAGTGATTCAAAATCAAGTGATTCAAGAAGTCCATCAGAATGGAGTTTCTTCATACGCTTCACTCCAATGTGACCAAGACGACAGTGCCACATGTATGTAGAATTATCATTCAATTTTATTCGTTTAGCATCTATGTTGTGAACATGTGTATCACTACTATCGAGATTCAATAAGAATAAACCATTCATCTCAGGTGCATTACCATAAAAGATATTACTCATATAAATCGAACAACCTTTATTCTCAGACTTAAAAGAGTAACCGTCTCGCAATAAACAAGATCCAGATATAATGTTCATGCTTAACGCAGACACCAAATAACAATTATTTAAATTTAAAACTAATCCCAGGGTAGATGTAGAGGGAGCGTGCCGACGGTGATCACATCAACCTTGGAGCCATTTCCAATGCGCATCGTCACCTCGTCTCTCGCCAGTCTTCGTTTATTCCGGCTCTGTTTTCGAGTTACAAATATGAGCAACCGAACCAGATGAAATACCCGAGCACTACTACGATTACTAGTAAGATACACATCAATAACATGTATATCGAATATACCTTTCTTCTTGATGTTGCCGTTCTTGAATCCGCCAGTACTTGGGGCGATTACGCTTCCAGGACCAGCACCCTTGCGAGAAGCATTCAGTTTCAAGCTTAGGACCAGCCTTGGGCTTCTTAGCAGTGCGGCAGCTTTTCTTGTCCTTCTTGAAGTTGCCCTTTTCTTAGGCTTGCCCTATTTCTTGAAATTGGTGGTCTTATTGACCATCAACACTTGGTGCTCCTTCTTGATCTCCACTTCAGCAGTTTCAGCATGGGCGATAGTTCGAGCAACGCGTCTTGTTCATGCAAAGGCATATTGTAGTTCATCACAAAGTTCTTATAACTCGGTGGCAGTGATTGGAGGACACGGTGAATCCCTAACTCATTAGGAATCGTTATCCCCAACTCTTGGAGCTTGTTTGCATGCCCAGACATGGTGAGCACGTGCTCGCTAATGGAGCTTCCCTCTTCCATCTTACAGTTAAAGAACTTTTCGGAGGCCTCATAGCTCTCCACGGCCGCGTGAGTCTCAAAAATGAGCTTGAGCTCCTTAATGATCTCGAACGGGTCGTGGTGCTCAAAACGCTTCTGGAGCTCTGTTTCTAAACCGTACAGGATGGCACACTGAACTGTGGAGTAATGATTTTTCCGAGTGGCGTAAACATTCTTTACGTCATCGGTGGCATCATCTGCAGGTGGGTCACCTAGCGGTGCTTCGAGCACATAGGTCATCTGACCAGCCCTGAGGACAATTTTCAGACCACGAAGCCAGTCCGTGAAGTTGCTTCCATTGTTTTTAAGCTTTTCTTTCTCTAGGAACGCATTGAAATTGATGGAGAGATTCGCCATAATCTACAACAAATTTGCAAGTAGTTTAGACCAAGTTTATGATAAATTGAGTTCAATTTTAATTCTTAAATTAACTAGGTGAACTCCCACTCAAAACAACATCCCTCACATTGTCTTAGTGATTACACGAACCAAGTCCACTACACCAAGTCCGATCTTCACGAGAGAGGATGTAGTTTCATCGGCGAACAATCTTCATGTTCATCATATCACTTATATGACTCGTGCTCTACCTTTCGGTATTCCGTGTTCCGAGACCATGTCTGTACATGCTAGGCTTGTCAAGATTAACCTTAGTTTCCGCATGTGCAAATCTGGCTTGCACCCGTTGTATGCACACATAGAATCTATCACATCCGATCATCACGAGATGCTTCGAAACGACGAGTCTTAGCAACGGTGCCAACTAAGGACGAACACTTTTATTACTTGATATTTAGTGAGAGGGATCATCTTATAATGCTACCATCGCAATCTAAGCAATACAAGATGCATAAAGGATTAACATCACAGGCAATTCATAATTAGTGTGATATGATATGGCCCTTTCTTCTTATGCCTTTGATCTCCATCTCCAAAGCACGGACATGATCTCCATCATCACCAGCATTGCATCAAGGTCGATGGCGCTTCATGGTTGTCCATCATCACTAGCAACTATTACAACTACTTGGAATAAAGCTATTACAAGATGAATAGACACGCAGATCTTAACAGAATAAAAGACAACCATTAGGCTCCTGCCGGTTGCCATATTACAACAAGGATCATTGCATACATCAAATATAATCACAATCACATGAGGGCCATATCACATCACAAAACTCCTGCAGAAACAAGTTAGACGCCTCTAATTTTATTTGCATGTTTTACATGGTTTGGGGCTTTCGAATAAGAACGGATCTTACCTACGAAACTGAACCACAACGTTGATACAAGTGCTATCAAGTGCAAAGTGTAGATTGGATCTATACTATGATGGGAGAGACAGACACCCGCAAAGCCACTTGTGCAAAGCAAGTTACACGTCAAGCGTGGAGCAAGTCTCATGTGCGATGACATGTAAGGTTAGCCCGAGCCGCTTCATCCCACCATACCGCAAGATGCAAAGTACACAAAGCAAAAGACGGCACGAGAACCAACGCCCACAAAACCATTGTGTTCTACTCGTGCAACAGATCTACGCATAGATACGGCTCTGATACCACTGATGGGTTCGTAGCATGGAAAACAAAAAAATTCTACCGCAAGAACGAACAAAACCCAGATCTAATCTAGATAAAAGCCAAGATCTAATCTATTAGACATGTGCAACGAGATAGATCTGTACTAACCTCGTGAGAAGAAGCGTTACGAGATTGGATCTCGTGGTTGATGTAGTCGATCACTTGCCGATCTCAAGATCGTGTGGGCGATCCTTAGGCGCCAGCGTTCGGCGGCGCTCCATGATCGGTCACACGCGTCGGAGTCGGCAGACCTTCCTCTCCCGTTCGGTGAGCAAATGAGGTAGTAGATCTTCTCCACGGAATCCCAGCAACACGACGGTGTGGTGGTGGTGGTGGAGTGGAGAATTCTGCAGGGCTTCGCCTAAGCCTGAGCAGAGGGAAGGAGGAGGAGAGAGGCGGCGGCCAGGGTTTTGAGTGGAGAGAGCAAGGGGGTGGCGCCCCCACCCCTCTATTTAAAGGAGGGAGGCGCCATGGGAGGGGGAGTCCTAGGACTCCCCTCCCTTCCTTGGCCGGTGGATTGGGAAGGGGGGAGGAGTCCTCCTCCCCCACGACTCCTTGTCTTGACCCACAAGGACTCCTTGATCCTTTCTTGGTTTTCAAGCAAACTCCAAGAAATCTCCTAGAACCTTCCAGAACATTCCGAAACCTTCTAGAATCTCCATACAAACACTCCGGAACATTTCCTAACTTAGAAAATGATCCCCAATATATGAATCTCATTCTCCGGACAATTCCAGATCTCCTCGTGATGTCCCGGATCCAATCCGAGACTCCGAACAACATTCGGTCTCCAACGCATATTCCATATCTACTTAAAACAACTTCGAACCTTAAATGTGTCACCCTACGGTTCGTGAATATGCAGACATGATGAAGACACCTCTCCGATCAATAACCATCAGCGGGATCTGGAGATCCATAACGGCTCCCACATACTCAACGATGACTTCGTGATCGATAGAACCATTTACATACGAAACCAATTCCCTTTGTCACGCGATATTCTACTTATCCGAAGTTTGATCGTCGGTATCTCCATACCTAGTTCTACCTCGTTACTGATAAGTACTCTTTACTCGTTCCATGTTATGTCATCCCTTGTGACCTAGTCACATGCTTGCAAGCTATCTAGATGACATTCCACCGAGAGGGCCCAGAGCATATCTATCCATCATATGGATGGACAAATCCCAATCTTGGTCCATGCGCTTCAACACATACTTTCAGAATACCCAATGACACCTTTATAACCACCCAGTTACGAAGCGGTGTTTGACGTCATCAAAGTACCCATCCGGTGATGGTGATTAACATAACCTCATGGTCGAAGGATTAGGTTACTATGCATTTGAAAGCTTATAGCAATATGAACTTAATGACTTGATCTTATGCTACGCTTACTATGGGTGTGTGTCCATCACATCATTCTCCTAATGATATAACCTTGTTATTAATGACATCCAATGTCCATGATTAGGAAACCATGATCATCATTTAATCAACAAGCTAGTTCCACAAGAGGCTTACTAGGGACTCTTTTATGTTTACAAAACACACATGTATCGGTGTTTCCTTACAATACAATTATAGCATGGTATGAAAACATTCATCATAAACACAAAGATATAATAATAACCACTTTTATTATTGCCTCTTGGGCATATCTCCAACAGTGGTGATGCAGCATCTTTCAAACTGGTGATACAATGCATGTTCCAGTTGAATCCCAGCATTGTTGTTAGGGTTCCTGGACATGGTTGGACACCACATGCTCTAGTGGCATCATTGCATGTGTTATTTTCCAAAACCACAATGATGTAAACTAATACACAGACACATCCAAGTGGGTGTGGTGATGAAGCATATTTCAAACTAGTGGTCGAATGCATGCTGCAGTTGAATCGCAACATGCTGTTAGGGTTCCTGGACATGGTTGGACACCAAATACTGGAGTGGCATCATTCCATGTGTTCTATTCCAAAACCACAATGATGCACACTAATACACACACATACAATGACATCTAGTGGATCCATGTGGTTTATCAAAAGAACACACATGCAATGACATCTAGTGGATCCATGTGATTTAGGAAAAGAACACACATGCTGGAGTGGCATGATTGCATGTGTTCTTTTCCAAAACCACATTGATGCACACTAATACACACACATCCAAGTGGGTGTGGTGATGCAGCACCTTTCAAACTGGTGATACAATGCATGTTGTAGTTGAATCCCAACATGCTGCTATGGTTCATGGACATGGTTAGACACCACATACTGGAGTGGCTTCATTGCATGTGTTCTTTCCCAAAACCACAATGATGCACACTAATACACACACATCCAAGTGGGTGTGGTGATGCAGCATCTTTCAAACTAGTGATACAATGCATGCTACAGTTGAATCCGAGCATGCAGCTAGGGTTCCTGGACATGGTTGGACACCACATGCTGGAGTGGCATCATTGAATGTGTTCTTTTCCATAACCACAATGATGCACACTGATACACACATAGATACAATGACATCTAGTGGATCCATGTGGTTTATGAAAAGAACACACATGCAATGACATATAGTGGATCCATGTGGTTTAGGAAAAGAACACACATGCAATGACATCTAGTGGATCCATGTGGTTTATGAACAGAATAACATGCAATGTCTCTAGTGGATCCATGTAGTTTAGGAAAAGAACACACATGCAGTGACATTTAGTGGATCCATGTGGTTTATGAAAAGAACACACATGCAATGACTCTAGTGGATCCATGTGGTTTATGAAAAGAACTCACATGAAGTGAAATCTAGTGGATCTAAGTGATTTAGGAAAAGAACACACATGCAATGGCATCTAGTGGATCCATGTGGTTTATGAAAAGAACACACATGCAATGACTCTACTGGATCCATGTGGTTTAGGAAAAGAACACACATGCAATGACATCTAGTGGATCCATATGGTTTATGAAAATAACACACATGAAATGACTCTAGTGGATCCATGTGGGTTTGGAAAAGAACATGCATGCAATGGCATCTAGTGGATCCATGTGGTTTATAAAAATAACACACATGCAATAACCCTAGTGGATCAATGTGGTTTAGGAAAAGAACACACATGCAATGACATCTAGTGGATCCATGTGGTTTATGAAAATAACACACATGCAATTACTTCTAGTGGATCCATGTGGTTTATGGAAAGAACACTCATGCAATGACACCAGTGGATCCATCTAGATTATGAAAAGAACACACATGCAATGACATCTAGTGGATCCATGTGGTTTAGGGAAAGAACACACATTTTGGAGTGGCATGATTGCATGTGTTATTTTCCAAAACCACAATAATTCACACTCATACACACACATCCAAGTGGGTGTGGTGATGCAGCATCTTTCAAACAGGTGATACAATGCATGTTGTAGTTGAATCCTAGCATGATGCTAGGGTTCCTCGACATGGTTGGACACCACATGCTGGAGTGGCATCATTGCATGTGTTCTTTTCCAAAACCACAATGATGCACACTGAAACACACACATCCAAGTGGGTGTGGTGATGCATTATCATTCAAACTGGTGATACAATGCATGTTACAGTTGAATCCTAGCATGCTGCTACGGTTCCTAGACATGGTTTTACACCACATGCTAGAGTGGAATCATTGCATGTGTTCTTTTCCAAAACCACAATGATAGACACTGATACACGCACATGCAAGTGGGTATGGTGACGCAACATCTTTCAAACTGGTGATACAATGCATGCTGTGGTTGAATCCTAGCGTGCTGCTAGGGTTCCTGGACATGGTTGGACACCACATCCTAGAGTGGCATCATTGCATGTGTTCTTTTCCAAAACCACAATGATGCACATTGATACGCACACAATGATATCTAGTGGATCCATGTGGTTTATGAAAAGAACACACATGCGATGACTCTAGTGGATCCATGTGGTTCAGGAAAAGAACAAACATGCAATGATATCTAGCGAATCCATGTGGTTTATAAAAAGGACACACGTGCAATGACATCTAGTGGATCCATGTGGTTTTTTTAAACGAACACACATGCAATGACTCTAGTGGATCCATGTGGTTTATGAAAAGAACCAACATGCAATGACATCTAGTGGATCCATGTGGTTTAGGAAAAACACCACATGCTGGAGTGGCATAATTGCATGTGTTCTGTTCCAAAACCACAATGATGCACACTGATACACACACACACATCCAATGATTCTAGTGGATCCATGTGGTGTATGAAAAGAACACACATGAAATTACATTTAGTGGATCCATGTGGTTTAGGAAAAGAACACACATGTAATGACATTAGTGGATCCATGTGGTTTATGAAAAAATAACACACATGCAATGACATCTAGTGGATCCATGTGGTTTAGGAAAAGAACACCACATGCTGGAGTGGCATCACTGCATGTGTTCTTCTCCAAAACCACAATGATGTACACTGATACACACACACATCCAATGATTCTAGTGGATCCATGTGGTGTATGAAAAGAACACACATGCAATTACATCTAGTGGATCCATGTGGTTTAGGAAAAGAACAGACATGTAATGACATCTTGTGGATCCATGTGGTTCATGAGAAGAACACACATGCAATGACTCTAGTGGATCCATGTGGTTTAGGAAAAGAACACACATGCAATGACATCTAGTGGATCCATGTGGTTTATGAAAAGAACATACATGCTATGACTCTAGTGGATCCATGTGGTTCTGGAAAAGAACGGACATACAATGACATCTAGTGGATCCATGTGGTTTATGAAAAAACACGTATGCAATGACTCTAATGGCTCCATGTGGTTTAGGAAAAGAACACACATGTAATGACATCTAGTATATCCATATGGTTTATGAAAACAACACACATGCAATGACATCTAGTGGATCCATGTGGTTTATGAAAAGAACACACATGAAATGACATAAGTTGATCCATGTGGTTTATGAAAAGAACACACATGCAATGACATCAAGTGGATCCATGTGGTTTAGGAAAAGAACACACATGCTGGAGTGGCATGATTGCATGTGTTCTTTTCCAAAACCACAATGATACACACCAATACACACACATCCTAGTGGGTGTGGTGATGCAGCATCTTTCAAACTAGTGATACGATGCATGTTCCAGTTGAATCCCAGCAATGTTGTTAGGGTTCCTGGACATGGTTGGACACCACATGCTGGAGTGGCATCATTGCATGTGTTCTTTTCCAAAACCACAATGATGCACACTAATACACACACATCCAAGTGGGTGTGGTGATGTAACATATTTCAAACTAGTGGCAGAATGCATGCTGCAGTTGAATCGCAACATGCTGCTAGGGTTCCTGGACATGGTTGGACACCACATGCTAGAGTGGCATCATACCATGTGTTATTTTCCAAAACCACAATGATGCACACTAATACACACATATACAATGACATCTAGTGGATCCATGTGGTTTATGAAAAGAACACACATGCAATGACATCTAGTGGATCCATGTGGTTTAGGAAAAGAACACACATGCTGGAGTGGCATGATTGCATGTGGTCTTTTCCAAAACCACAATGATGCACACTAATACACACACATCCAAGTGGGTGTGGTGATGCAGCATCTTTCAAACTGGTGATACAATGCATGTTGTAGTTGAATCCCGACATGCTGCTATGGTTCCTGGACATGGTTGGACACCACATGCTGGAGTGGCTTCACTGCATGTGTTTTTTCCCAAAACCACAATGATGCACACTAATACACACACATCCAAGTGGGTGTGGTGATGCAACATCTTTCAAACTAGTGATACAATGCATGTTGCAGTTGAATCCAAGCATGCTACTAGGGTTCGTGGACATGGTTGGACACCACATGCTAGAGTGGCATCATTGAATGTGTTCTTTTCCATAACCACAATGATGCACACTGATACACACACAGATACAATGACATCCAGTGGATCCATGTGTTTTATGAAAAGAACACACATGCAATGACATCTAGTGGATCCATGTGGTTTATGAAAAGAATACACATGAAATGTCTCTAGTGGATCCATGTAGTTTATGAAAATAACACACATGCAGTGACATCTAGTGGATCCATGTGGTTTATGAAAAGAACACACATGCAATGACTCTAGTGGGTCCATGTAGTTTATGAAAAGAACACACATGAAGTGAAATCTAGTGGATCTAAGTGATTTAGGAAAAGAACACACATGAAATGGCATCTAGTGGATCCATGTGGTTTATGAGAAGAACACACATGCAATGACTCTAGTGGATCCATGTGGTTTAGGAAAAGAACACACATGCAATGACATCTAGTGGATCAATATGGTTTATGAAAAGAACACACATGCAATGACTCTAGTGGATCCATGTGGTTTTGGAAAAGAACACGCATGCAATGACAACTAGTGGATCCATGTGGTTTATAAAAAGAACACACAAGGAATGACCCTAGTGGATCCATGTGGTTTAGAAAAACAACACACATGCAATGACATCTAGTGGATCCATGTGGTTTATGAAAATAACACACATGCAATTACTTCTAGTGGACCATGTGGTTTATGGAAAGAACACTCATGCAATGACATCAGTGGATCCATGTAGTTTATGAAAAGAACACACATGCAATGACATCTAGTGGATCCATGTGGTTTAGGGAAAGAACACACATGTTGGGGTAGCATGATTGCATGTGTTCTTTTCCAAAACCACAATGATTCACACTGAAACACGCACACATCCAAGTGGGTATTGTGATGCAGCATCTTTCAAACTAGTGATACAATGCATGTTGTAGTTGAATCCTAGCATCATGCTAGGGTTCCTCGACATGGTTGGACACCTCATGCTGGAGTGGCATCATTGCATGTGTTCTTTTCCAAAACCACAATGATGCACACTGATACACACACATCCAAGTGGGTCTGGTGATGCATTATCTTTCAAACTGGTGATACAATGCCTGTTACAGTTGAATCCTAGCATGCTGCTAGGGTTCCTAGACATGGTTGGACACCACATGCTAGAGTGGAATCATTGCATGTGTTCTTTCCCAAAACCACAATAATGCACACTGATACACGCACATCCAAGTGGGTTATGTGACGCAACATCTTTCAAACTGGTGATACAATGCATGCTGCGGTTGAATCCCAGCGTGTTGCTAGGGTTATTGGACATGGTTGGACACCACATGCTGGAGTGGCATCATTGCATGTGTTATTTTCCAAAACCACAATGATGCACATTGATACACACACAATAACATCTAGTGGATCCATGTGGTTTATGAAAACAACACATATGTAATGACTCTAGTGGATCCATGTGGTTCAGGAAAAGAACAAACATGCAATGACATCTAGCGGATCCATGTGGTTTATAAAAAGTACACACATGCAATGATATCTAGTGTATCCATGTGGTTTATGAAAAGAACACACATGCAATGACTCTACTGGATCCATGTGGTTTATGAAAAGAACACACATGCAATGACATCTAGTGGATCCATGTGGTTTAGGAAAAAACACCACATGCTAGAGTGGCATCACTGCATGTGTTCTTTTCCAAAACCACAATGATGCACACTGATACACACACACATCCAATGATTCTAGTGGATCCATGTGGTGTATGAAAAGAACACACATGCAATTACATCTAGTGGATCCATGTGGTTTCGGAAAAGAACACACATGCAATGACATTAGTGGATCCATGTGGTTTATGAAAAGAACACACATGCAATGACATCTAGTGGATCCATGTGGATTAGGAAAAGAACACCACATGCTGGAGTGGCATCACTGCATGTGTTCTTTTCCAAAACCACAATGATGCACACTAATACACACACACATCCAATGATTCTAGTGGATCCATGTGGTGTATGAAAAGAACACACATGCAATTACATCTAGTGGATCCATGTGGTTTAGGAAAAGAACACACATGTAATGACATCTAGTGGATCCATGTGGTTTATGAAAAGAACACACATGCAATGAGTCTAGTGGATCCATGTGGTTTAGGAAAATAACACACATGTAATGACATCTAGTGGATCCATGTGGTTTATGAAAAGAACACACATGCAATGACTCTAGTGGATCCATGTGGTTTATGAAAAGAACACACATGCAGTGAAATCTAGTGGATCCATGTGATTTAGGAAAAGAACACACATGCAAGAGTGGCATCACTGCATGTGTTCTTTTCCAAAACCACAATGATGCACACTGATACACACACATCCAATGATTCTAGTGGATCCATGTGGTGTATGAAAAGAACACACATGCAATTACATCTAGTGGATCCATGTGGTTTCGGAAAAGAACACACATGCAATGACATTAGTGGATCCATGTGGTTTATGAAAAGAACACACATGCAATGACATCTAGTGGATCCATGTGGATTAGGAAAAGAACACCACATGCTGGAGTGGCATCACTGCATGTGTTCTTTTCCAAAACCACAATGATGCACACTAATACACACACACACATCCAATGATTCTAGTGGATCCATGTGGTGTATGAAAAGAACACACATGCAATTACATCTAGTGGATCCATGTGGTTTAGGAAAAGAACACACATGTAATGACATCTAGTGGATCCATGTGGTTTATGAAAAGAACACACATGCAATGAGTCTAGTGGATCCATGTGGTTTAGGAAAATGACACACATGCAATGACATCTAGTGGATCCATGTGGTTTATGAAAAGAACACACATGCAATGACTCTAGTTGGTCCATGTGGTTTATGAAAAGAACACACATGCAATGACATCTAGTGGATCCATGTGGTTTAGGAAAAAACACCACATGCTAGAGTGGCATCACTGCGTGTGTTCTTTTCCAAAACCACAATGATGCACACTGATACACACACATCCAATGATTCTAGTGGATCCATGTGGTGTATGAAAAGAACACACATGCAATTACATCTAGTGGATCCATGTGGTTTCGGAAAAGAACACACATGCAATGACATTAGTGGATCCATGTGGTTTATGAAAAGAACACACATGCAATGAGTCTAGTGGATCCATGTGGTTTAGGAAAATAACACACATGCAATGACATCTAGTGGATCCATGTGGTTTATGAAAAGAACACACATGCAATGACTCTAGTTGGTCCATGTGGTTTATGAAAAGAACACACATGCAATGACATCTAGTGGATCCATGTGGTTTAGGAAAAAATACCACATGCAGGAGTGGCATCACTGCGTGTGTTCTTTTCCAAAACCACAATGATGCACACTGATACACACACATCCAATGATTCTAGTGGATCCATGTGAAGTATGAAAAGAACACACATGCAATTACATCTAGTGGATCCATGTGGTTTAGGAAAAGAACACACATGCAATGACATCTAGTGGATCCATGTGGTTGATGAAAAGAACATACATGCAATGACTCTAGTGGATCCATGTGGTTCTGGAAAAGAACAGACATACAATGACATCTAGTGGATCCATGTGGTTTACGAAAAACACGCATGCAATGACTCTAATGGATCCATGTGGTTTAGGAAAAGAACACACATGCAATGAAATCTAGTGGATCCATTTGGTTTATGAAAACAACACACATGCAGTAACATCTAGTGGATCCATGTTGTTTATGAAAACAAAACACATGAAATGACATAAGTGGATCCATGTGGTTTATGAAAAGAACACACATGCAATGACATCTAGTGGATCCATGTGGTTTAGGAAAGGAACACACATGCTGGAGTGGCATGATTGCATGTGTTCTTTTCCAAAACCACAATGATACACACCAATACACACACATCCAAGTGGGTGTGGTGATGCAGCATCTTTCAAACTAGTGATATAATGCATGTTCTAGTTGAATCCCAGCATTGTTGTTAGGGTTCCTGGACATGGTTGGACACCACATGCTGGAGTGGCATCATTGTATGCGTTATTTTCCAAAACCACAATGATGCACACTAATACACACACACACATCCAAGTGGGTGTGGTGATGTAGCATATTTCAAACTAGTGGTAGAATGCATGCTGCAGTTGAATCGCAACATGCTGCTAGGGTTCCTGGACATGGTTGGACACCACATGCTAGAGTGGCATCATTCCATGTGTTCTTTTCCAAAACCACAATGATGCACACTAATACACACACATACAATGACATCTTGTGGATCCATGTGGTTTATGAAAAGAACACACATGCAATGACATCTAGTGGATCCATCTTTCAAACTGGTGATACAATGCATGTTGCTATTGAATCCTTGCATTCTGCTAGGGTTCCTGGACGTGGTTGGACACCGCATGCTGGAGTGGCATCATTGCATGTGTTGTTTTTCAAAACCACAATGATGCACACTCACACACGCACACATCCAAGTGGGTGTGGTGATGCAGCAACTTTCAAATTGGTGATACAATGCATGTTCTAGTTGAATCCCAACATGCTGCTAGGGTTCCTGGATATGGTTAGACACCACATCCTAGAGTGGCATCATTGCATGTGTTCTTTTCCAAAACCACAATCATGCACACAAACACAAACACACACATCCAAGTGGGTGTGTTGATGCAACAACTTTCAAACTGGTGATACAATGCATGCTGAAGTTGAATCCCAGCATGCTGCTAGGGTTCTTGGACATGGTTGGACACCACATGTTGGAGTGGCATCATTACATGTGTTCTTTCCCAAAACCACAATGATGCACACTGATACACATACACACATATCCAAGTGGGTGTGGTGATGCAACATCTTTCAAACTAGTGGTAGAATGCATTTTATAGTTGAATCCCAGCATGCTGCTAGGGTTCTTGGACATGGCTGGACACCACATGCTGGATTGACATCATTGCATGTGTTCTTTTCCAAAACTACTATGATTCACACTGATACACACACATGCAATGACTCTAGTGGATCCATGTGGTTTATGAAAAGAACACACATGCAATGACATATAGCGGATCCATGTGGTTTAGGAAAAGAACACACATGCAATGACTTATAGTGGACCCATATGGTTTATGAAAAGAACACACATGCAATGACACTAGTGGATCCATGTAGTTTAGGAAAAGAACACACATGCAGTGACATCTAGTGGATCCATGTTGTTTATGAAAATTACACACATGCAATGACTCTAGTGGATCCATGTGGTTTATGAAAAGAACACACATGTAGTGACATCTAGTGGATCCATGTGGTTTAGGAAAAGAACACACATGCAATGACATGTAGTGGATCCATGTGGTTTATGAAAAGAAGACACATGCAATGACTCTAGTGGATCCATGTGGTTTAGGAAAAGAACACACATGCAATGAAATCTAGTGGATCCATGTGGTTTATGAAAATAACACACATGCAATGACTCTAGTGATCCATGTGGTTTTGGAAAAGAACACACATGCAATGACATCTAGTGGATCCATGTGGTTTATGAAAAGAACACACATGCAATGACTCTAGTGGATCCTTGTGGTTTAGGAAAAGAACACACATGCAATGACATCTAGTGGATCCATGTGGTCTATGAAAATAACACACATGCAATGAAATCTAGTGGATCCATGTGGTTTATGAAAAGAACACACATGCAATGACTTCAGTGGATCCATGTGGTTTATTAAAAGAACACACATGCAATGACATCTAGTGGATCCATGTGGTTTTGGAAAAGAACACACATGCTGGAGTGGCATGATTCCATGTGTTCCTTTCCAAAACCACAATGATGCACACCGATACACACACATCCAAGTGGGTGTGGTGATGCAACATCTTTCAAACTAGTGATACAGTGCATGTTTAAGTTGAATCCTAGCATGCTGCTAGGGTTCCTGGACATGGTTGGACACCACATGCTGGAGTGGCATCATTGCATGTGCTCTTTTCCAAAACCACAATGATGCACATTGATACACACACACACACATCTAAGTGGGTGTGTTGATGCATTATCTTTCAAACTGGTGATACAATGCATGTTGCAGTTGAATCATAGCATGCTTCTAGGGTTCCTGGACATGGTTGGACACCACATGCTAGAGTGGCATCATTGCATGTGTTCTTTTCCAAAACCACAATGATGCACACTGATACACGCGCATCCAAGTGGGTATGGTGACATAGCATCTGACGAGGGTTGAAGTCGTTAATGCCCATTGTTATGGACTTGGGTTTTGGAGAAGGAGGGAGCGCTGGAGGCATCAATCGTCTAGCAAACAAGGACACATGGATGCAAGTTTTACCCAGGTTCAGTCCTCGTAGAGGTCCCTATTCCTGCTTGTTTGCTCTTGGAATTAACGAAGGAATCGAAGATTATAGGGGCGCGCAGATCCAATCTGGCGAGAGTTGTGGAAACTAGGGTTGTGATTATTATTCTCCTCGCCACCCCCTCCTAGCCTTTATATAGATAGGCTAGGTCTCGATTAGTAGGTCGAGTCGGTTACACATTAGGGTTTTCCCTTTGAACTTTCTATCTTAAGCTTCTTCTTGTCTCACAAGCAATCGAGAGTCCATGGGCCACTCGAATTCTATATTGGGCCTTGGCAACGCCGTGGGCTTCTATTGTATCCAGGCCGTATATACCAAACTCGAGTACCTGTAGGGTGTACCCATGTCAGTAGCCCCCGAGTATCCAGTGGAATCGCAGATTTGACTAGGGACTTTATGAAGCCTTTCGAGTGCATGGCTGAGCATTTTTTCGAGTGTTCTATTTGTGTCATAGGGATTGTTGATATACGTGCCTGATTTAGCTGATGTATCGGTATCAGTTAGCTGCCTTAGGGCAAGACAACGCAATCTACTCAAACTCGAGTTCCTGAACTCGAATTTGGAAAAGTGCTGACGTAATCCGACTCAGGCCACGGAGGTCTTACAGGAGTCGAATTCCAATGTATAAGTGTGAGCACTCGACGCGTCTGTCAAGGCATGTTCATCGTGCCTGCAGGCACGGATATGTTTCTGGTAGTGCGCAGGAAATGCATTGCCAGGCCTTATTCAGGTCTTATCTTCACGCTGTAAGCGTGGCATCCAAATTTTTGTCAACGCGGAGATGATTCGGGTGACCCAGGAGACACAGTCTCTTTGTAGGGAAAATATGAGGTAGAGTCGCCATAGCATTCAAGTGTGGATGTTATCAACACATAGTATGATGTTCAAGGAGAAATAATCATAGGGTGCGTGACCAGCGCTCCCTATGGGAATAGCCCCCGAGTGCCTATTCGAGTCGTAGACTCGAGTTGGGACTAAAAACATTTGCAACTACTGTCGTCCTTTGTTGCTTGTTTCAGTCGAATGTGCTTTCAGCGCTCCCTATGGGAGTAACCCGCAGTTCCTAGTCAAACCATGATACGAGTGGAGGGTTTGTCTTGAATGTTTATATACCTGCATAAAAATTCTTTCGGGTGCGCGGACAACGCTCCTATTAGGAGTAGCCCTTGAGTGCTTGGTTGAGTCGAAGACTCGAGCAAGGACTAAAGTAGTCGAAATCTTGTGCTGCTGGAATCAATGACGTCAGTGCTGACGATGTGATGACCTCGGTTGCCCACGTGAGCGGCTTTGACGGGACGTGACGAGTGTGGGTCCCATTTTCTGACTTTGATTTGACCAGGCGTGCGTAATCTTCTGTTTTAACTGCATCTCCTTGATTTCCGCGCATAATGGGAGTAGTAGGGGACGGTTCGTGCTTCAGATTCGCCATGTGTCGATGGCGATGTGCGCCATGCGTCCAGTAGGGTTTCCGCTGGCCATTGGATGGCATCTGCGTGGTGGTTAAGTAGCAGCGCAGCTGCGGTAATTTTCCCATCTCTCTTCTTTGCTCATGCCTCCGTCGCCATTGATGCTGCTCTCTTCTTCCTTGCGCACTTCCTCTTTGTGGCACTGGACCAGCTCTGTGTCTTCACTAGTTACTTTCTCCACTCCCACCGCCATCGGAAGATGGGCAAGAAGAAGGGAGGTGCCGCCGCTGGATCCGCGGCCACCATTGTCGCTGCTAAGAAGAAGGGCGGTACCACCACCATGGGCACCAGCCCCGCCGGTGCTGGGAAGAAGAAGGGTGCGGGCACCCGCGTCACCAACGGCGCCTGGCACGCGTCCATCATCAAGCCCGCTGAGCTGCATCTTCATCGTCGAGATGGAGTTCTTACACCCGCGGAAGACGACTCGCGAGTGCCTAGTGAGGAGGTAATCCATTGTCCTCCTCCGGGTTTCTGGGTGATGTTCCTTGCGTTCATCATCCGAGGTCTTTCTCCCTGCATCCTTTCTTCAGGGGTCTCTTTTGCTTCTATGGGCTCTAGCTGCATCAGCTGTCCCCAAATTCTATTATCCACATCTCGTGCTTCATTACGCTTTGCGAGTGTTGGCTTGGAATCAAGCCACACTCTTGCCTCTTCAAGAGGCTTTTTAAGCTGAAACGCTAGTCGGCGTCTGGTTCGGTAGTCTACGACGTAAGAGGCTATGGGATCCACGTCGACTCTTCTGTCACCTACTTTGCCATCAAGCTCACCGTGTCCATCCAAGGGTGGAGAGACAAGTGGTTTTACATCCGTGACCAGAAGGCAGACGGAGACCACTATGGACTCGCGCCCTTCGATCCCACAGCAACTTGCAAGAGGAGGCGCTCCTGGAAGAACATCGTGATCCCTGGCGAGTCCAAGGAAACGGAGGTGCTGTATAAGCGCATCTACAACCTCGAAAGCTGCATAGGTAAAGAAGAGGGTGGCGCCGCTCTCATTCGCACGTGGTTGCACCACTGTGTCCAGCCTCTCCAGGCTAGAGTGCACCCTATGTACTACTGGACCGGTGCTGACGATGTCACTCGCGTATCTGCCGAGGGCATTTCTGCGGGTGAGGTGGATAGGAGGGTGCGATTGGTGACCAAGTATACCGCCAAGGAGGCTCTCCTAGGCGAACCAGTCGTGCCTCCTTTCGATGCCTCTAACCCTCCTCCTGAGGTAGAACTGTACTACGAAGTAGTTTCTTTTTTCGATTGCCAACAAGCGCTTGATATATAATGATGTATCTTTTGAATGCAGGACTAGAAGGTGTCTTCCAATTTACCCCCTCGTCCTGAAGGGGTTATCCCTCGCGAAGTGGATGAAGAGGATGAGTCGGAATCGACCGTCCCAATTGAAGAGGAGGAGGGAGCCCCCGAGTCCAGTGACCAGGACACTCGCAAGCGTTCTCGCAGCGAGGATTCTGACGCTACTTCCTCGACGATGCTAGAAGGTCCTTCTGCTGTGGTAGAGGAGCCAATCCCCGTCGTTCCTGTGTGCGCCATGGATCCTGCCCGGAAGAAGTTGCGACTGCCGAAGGAGTCGTCGGAGTCGGAGGATCAATCCTTTGACCTTGATAAATTTAGTTGGTGAGTTCTGTATTCGCGACCTCGTTTTGGTTTCTTTTTGGAGTTGCTTTTCCCTGAAGTTTTTGATGTGTTTTGTAGTCGAGCGGCGTCATCGTCTTCTGATGATGTCCAATTTGTGAAGGAGTCTGGAGTCACAGACTCCAAGGCCAAGGAAGTGGCCGAACGGTCTCCTTCTCCTCCATTGGCGGCCCACTCCGGGCACAATTTGTCGAGTTCCCCGCATGCTGGGGAACACCAGATGGTTGCCCGGACGATTACGCAGCAGTCATCTTCAGAGTCTCTGGAGGATCACGTAAGCATCTTTTTGTTGTTTTGGCAGTTGAATTTATACTTGGTGTTGTTTGTTGATCCTTTGTTTTCTTGTGAGGCAGCTCATCGTGAAAGAAGTTGCTCGCCTGGCGGAGCAAGTTCTTGTCATGGGTTGACAGCATGCGCTGCTGGACAATCGCCATCGCGTTGTCAAAGGTTGGTTTTGGCTTTGGCTTTGTCTTCGTGAAGTTTATGAATGCGATTGATGATACACCTTGTGCATTGTAGTTGAGCACAATGAACTTCTTCGTCGTGCTGCTGCACTCGAGAAGACGCTTGCCGTGGCGACGAAGAATCGCGACGAAGCAATCGCAGCTCTGGAGGAGTCACGAAAGCGAGAAGAGGATCTCCGCGCTTCCGCTGCTGAGAGGGAGAAGTTGTTCGAGGAGTAACTTTCTCGATTGCCAAGTCCCTCTCGGGTATTCTTTCAGCTGAATTTTTGTTGATTTTTGCTTCGCCATCGTGTTATTGTGCTAACACTTTTGTGTATGCAGATGCCAGTGGCCTGAGCTTTGACGCCTAGTCTCTGTATCGCGCTGATGCATTGACAGGCACCGTCGCGGCAGTCGAAGACTGCAGTGTTTCCCTCCAGGAGACGCTAGGGAAAGCCAAGGATGTGCTTAGTCGCATCCGCGAGGATTTAACTCCCAAGGCCAAGCTGATCGACAACCTTGAACACCTAGTGGAATCCCTTGCTGGAGGTATTCCTGCAGATTTCAAGAACTCGCAACGGTCCGCCAGCGCCACCATGGCACTCGCGATGGTGCAAGCCCATGGTGTGGAGATGGATCCTGCCGCTATTTCTGAGGCGATGCCTATCGACGCCGGAGGTCAGCAGGTAGTGTTTGCTCCCTTCGCTGGTAGCTGCACAAAATATGGTCCTCAACTTATCGAGATAGTCGCCAAGTATTCCGAGGAGCGGCGGCGAGCGAAGGCGAAGGTGGCGAAGGCCGTGGCGTCTGGGGGCTACCATCGGCAAATTCGTGGCATCAGAGACTGCCATGGATGCAATGAAGCCCTCGAAGCCAAATTCTAAGTCGAAGAAGCAAAATGCTCCTTAGTCTGCATGTGTAATAGTTGTAGTTGCCTTTTGTTGAGACTATGCTTTTGTGGGAGTGTCCCTGCTGAGACTTTGCTGTGCTTGAATGCATTCGTGCCTTTTATCAATGTATTCTTGGTCCCTCATTTGCTCTTGCTTGATTTGTGATAGGGTACGTCGAGTGGTCCTTCGAGTGGTCCTCGTGATCCTCCATCCATCGATGAAACCTTGGCACAACCGCACTCAAAGGTGGAGGAGTTGTCATTGCTTTCACGACTGTGCGATCGCATTAAGCAATTGGAGCGTGAGTTGCCCATCCTCCACGGTAGCGCAGATGTATGGAAGTCGAAAGCGGAGAAGGCCACCGCCCATGAGAAGTATCTCTTGGAGGAAGTGGCGCAGCTGAATGAGCAATTCAAATGTTAGCTTTCTGCTCTCTTATATTTTCTTTTAGTCAGTCGCGTCGATGACTTGTCTTCACTTGCCGCTTTGCTTGGTGTACTTGTCAGTGCTCATCATCCACAGGATGAGAAGGACCGGGTTGCCATTCGAATGAATGACCTGGCCCAGGAGCAACTTCAGGCGAGTGGGTACTTTTGGGTGGACCACTACCGTGCGATCGCGCTTGCGACCCTGCAGGATCCTGCTTCTCGAGTACTTCATTATTTGAAGAAGGCGCAGTCGTGCCTTAGGCATATTTATCAAACAATGTTCCCGTTGGACACCGTCCCTTCAAGCCTGCTGGCCCTCCTAGCGAAGTTTCAAGATTTGAGTGCAGTTCACGAGTGCGTGCGACAGCAGTTAATAGCTGGTGCTAAGGTTGCGTTGTCGCTGGTGCGACTGCATAGGCTAGATGTAGATGTTGCGTCTGTTGCAGCTAGACCGCCGCCTCTGCCAGAAGGTATGACCTAGGACATGGTTCCGCACTATCAAGCGGTTGATCAGCCAGTGGAGGACATTGTCGATTTCTTCGAGGATCAGACGAACGTTCTTCTTTTACAGAAGTAGCATGTTTTGTATCCTGCACATAATTGTACAAGTGTTGTAAAGTTCGTATGAATATGTTGGATGTAATTAATACCCATTGATATGTGAAGAGCTTGCTAGCTTTTTATATTTTGCGAGTGTGTTGTACTGTACAGTTCCTTTTCGTTAGCCTGACTTGTGTTTGTCTCAGCACCTTGCCAACCTGTCAGGTGCGTTGCAACTGGGTTGGTGTTTATCAAGAGTTCAATTGATGTTCTGTCAGCTACTCAGGATACTGTGATTTGTTCATAGAACGAAAGCGTAAAGGGTGGCGCAGCCCCTGAGTGATAAAATTGCAAGAAAAATAAGGAAAACACAGAGTTTTGGGGCACTTAGCTTTATTTATTTGCAGAATAGTACGTGGTACAATGTGTGGCTAAGTAGCCTGGCTGAATAGCCTTATTTGTAAATGTAAAAAACTAGGGGTAGAAGCGACGCAGCTGCGCGACGTTCCAGGGGTTGGAGTATGCGACTCCTTTCTCGAAATCTTTAAGGCGATAGGCGCCACCTGGGATTACTTCTGTAATCACGTAAGGTCCCTCCCAAGGGGACTCGAGCTTGAGATGCCCTTGTTGCTTTAGTCACAGGACCAGGTCTCCTTCGATGAAGGATCTGGGGCGTAGCCTTCTTCTGTGGTAGTTGTGGAGGCTTTGCTGGTAGATCGTTGATCTCTCCGCTACGATTTCTCGCGCCTCGTCAAGGAGGTCGACGGAGTATTCGAGTGCAAGAGTTGACTCATGTTCGTTGTAAGCGACCACCCGTGGGGCTTTGTAGCGTACTTCTGCGGGTAACACCGCTTCAGCACCGTGCACCATGAAGAACAGGGTGTATCCCATGGCGCTGTTTGGAGTTGTGCGCAGGCTCCATAGTATAGATTGCAGCTCGTCTGGCCAGCATCCAGCGGCCTGTTCGAGTGGTCGGAGGAGTCGTTTCTTGATTCCACCATAGACGAGGCCGTTGGCCTTTTCGACTAGACCGTTGGTCTGCAGGTGAGCCACTGAGGTGTAGCTTATGTTGATTCCCAGGTTTTTGCAGAATTCTTGGAACTCCTTGGAGGTGAAGTTCGTCCCATTGTCCGTGATGATGCTGTGTGGCACTCCAAAGCGGTAGACAATGGACTATAAGAACTTGACGGCGCTGGCCCCATATTGATTTGTCACTGGCATGGCTTCGATCCACTTGGTGAATTTGTCGACTACGACCAAGAGGTAGACGTAACGTCCTAGCGAGGATTTCGGGAGCTTGCCGACCATGTCGAGTCCCCATTGCATGAAGGGACAAGCCAATGGTATTGGTCGGAGTTCCACGCCAGGTACGTGAGGTTTGTCCGTGAATCGCTGGCAAGCGTTGCAGCGCTGGACGATGTCCTTGGCGTCGCGCATGGCCGTGGGCCAGTAGAATCCAGCTCGTAGAGCTTTGGCAACAAGGGCGCGACTGCCAGCATGGTGCCCGCAGGTGCCTTCATGGATGTCGAGGAGGATGGCCCTTCCGTCCCCGTTGGAGATGCACCGTTGGAGTACTCCTGTGATGTTGCGCTTGTATAGTTCGCCGTTAATGAGGGCGAATGCCTTGGATCGTCGCGCTATCTGCCGTGCGTCAGTCGGGTCATCTGGTAGCCTCTTGCTAAGTAGATACATGATGTAGGGTTGTGTCCAAGATGGCTCGATCATCATGATGCTCATTGGTCCTTCGAGTCCTGTATCAAGATCCAGGTCATCGAGTGTCATTGGCTCATTGGGTGGCGTAGCCCCGAGTCCGTTGACGCGCTTGCTTTCTTCTCTAGACCTTTGGCTTGATGGAGCATTCGCAAATACGCTCGAGAAATACCCCAGGTGGTATGGGGGCGCAGGTGGAGCCAATATTGGCGAGGAGATCCGCCTCTTCATTGCTCTTGCGACCCACATGTCACAGCTCACAGCCGTCGAAGTCTCCTTCGAGTGTGTCATAGAGGTCACAATAGGCGATCATGTTGTCGCTCAGTGTGTCGCACTCGTGCATCGTTTGGTTGACCACTAGTTTGGAGTCGCCGTAGATGATGAGCCTTTTGGCGTCGTAGGCTTTCGTCATCCGCATCCCATTGATTAGGGCTTCATACTCAACTTCATTATTGGAGGCGGTGAACTGCATTCGCATAATGAATTTCATCTTGTCTCCTTGGGACGATGTCAGTATGACACCTACGTCGGCTCCATCCTTTCGCTTGGACCCGTCGAAGTGCATTGTCTAGAGGTAGGACATATCTGGTTTGTCGGGGAGCTGATTCTCCATCCAGTGCAAGAGAAAGTATGGGAGAACTTGCGATTTTATCGCGTCATGCTTCTCGTATGTTATGTCTTGTGGAGACAGTTCGGTTCCCTAGAGCGCGACTCGTCCGGTGGCATCAGGATTATTGAGTATGTGCCCAAGCGGGGCGTCGTTTACCACCATGATTGGGTGCTCCTGGAAGTAGTGCCGCAATCGCCTGGCTATCATGAAGACGGCATACGCCAGCTTTTGGTAGTGCGGGTACCGCTGTTTTGTTGGTGTGAGCACCTCGCTGAGGTAGTAAACTGGGCGCTGGACCCCGTGGACTTTATTTTCTTCAGCTTGTTCCACCACGAGCACCGTGCTGACCACCTGGTTGGTGGCGGAGATGTACAGCAGTAGTGGTTTCTTTTCGCGAGGCGTCACCAGTACTGGCGAGGTGGATAGTAGACGTTTGAGGTCTTCGAATGCTTCTTGCGCCTCGTCTATCCACTCGAACTTGTCAACTTTGCGGAGAAGTTGGTAGAAGGGTAGTGTTTTCACCATTCGACTGATGAATCGACTGAGCGCCGTGATTCACCTAGCCAGCTGCTGGACGCCTTTTACGTTCTTCGGCTTCTCCATGGCCAGTATGGCCTTTATTTTCTTCTGTTTGCTTCGATCCCTCTCACGGAGATGAGATACCCGAGTAACTGCCCAGATGGCATGTCGAAGGCGCATTTGTCCGGATTGAGCTTCATCCGGTAGCGGTCGAGGTTGGCGAAGGTCTCGCGTAGATCGTCGATTAGTGAGGCTTCCTCTTTCGTTTTGATGACGATGTCGTCAACATAGACTTAGATGTTGCGACTAAGTTGGTTCTTGAGGCAAGCATGCATGCATCGCTGATAGGTGGCTCCTGCGTTTTTTAGCCCGAAGGGCATCGTGTTGTAGCAGAACACACCAAAGGGCATCGTAAATGTCGTTGTCTCCTGATCCTCCTCCTTCATTCAAATATGATTGTAGCATGAGTAGGTGTCAAGGAAGCAGAGACGCTCACATCCCGCGGTGGAGTCGATGATTTGGTCGATTCGTGGCAATGGGAAGTGATCCTTTGGAAAGTGCTTATTCAAGGAGGTGAAGTCCACGCACATCCGCAGGATATCCGTGTCTTTTTTAGGCACAAGCACCGTGTTAGCGAGCCAAGTGCTTTCCTTGTTCTCGTGTATGAATTTTGCATCGAGGAGTCTATTGATCTCCATTCCGACTGCTTTTGCTCTTGGTTCAGACAGTCGCCAAATTGTCTGCTTGACTAGCCTTGCGTCTGGATTCACATTGAGTGAGTGCTCGGCGAATTCCCTGGGAACCCCTGGCATGTCCACTGGACACCAGGTGAAGATCTCCCAGTGCTCACAGAGGAATTCGACGAGCACGAGTTCCTATGCAGAACTCAAGTTGTTGGCGATGAGGGCCGTCTTGGTCGGGTCTGTTGGGTGAACCTGGACTTTCTTTTTGTGCACCGACGAGTAGAAGGACAGGTCGGGTGAACTTGGCCTGCTCAGGGGAGGTAGACTATTGTATGTCGACTCCTTTAATCTTGCGAGTTCCTCCTACATGCCGAAGGACTGGGAGATTCTGTTGAATTCCATGTCGCAGCTGTCGGACCTCTCGAAGTTGCCATTGATTGTGATTACGCCGTTTGGACCTAGAATTTTAATCTGCAGGTAGGCGTAGTGCGGCACTGCCATGAAACTTGCAAACGTGAGATGCCCGAGGATGTAGTGGTACTATGAAGGCCAGTTGACGACTTCAAAGTCGATGCGCTCTCGCCGAAAGTTTTGCGGTGTGCCGAAGATAACGTCGAGGTTGATTTTGCCCAGGGGATATATGCCCTTCCCTGGGATGATGCCGTGGAACGTCGTGTCAGAAACTTCCAGACAAGTCAGAGGGATCCTCATCGCACGCAAGGTACTCGCGAACATGAGGTTAATGTCGCTGCCGCCGTCCATGAAGACACGACTCATATCGAAACCCCCAATCTGCGCCTCGAGTACGAGGGGACAGTGGCCTAGACGAGGAACTTGGCGCGGGTGGTCATGCCTGTCGAAGGTGATGCAGGAGTCGCTTCCACTAAGGTACTCAGTGGTGGAAGGTGGAGAGTTTATCGCCAAGTTGACTTGGCGAGTGATGGCCTTCTGCACTCGATTTGAGGGACGCCCTTTTTGGATCATCCCCATGTTGCCCACGGATCATGGGTATGACTCGCCTCCGTGATGCTAGACCGGCGCGGCCACGGGTGGTGGTGGTCCGGGCGGTGGTGGAGGAGCTCCATGTTCCGCAACGCCTGGGGCGGCTCCATAGCCCCTATTGACCGCGTCGCGATTCATCCGGGACAGGCCCTCGTGAAGTTTGAGGAACTCGCGATAGTCCTTGAGAAGGTGGATGGATTTCTTATTGCCATCGTGCTTGTCGATATAGAAGTGCACGTTGCATGGCCCGAACAGTTTATCCTCGATAGATGTTACGGGTGCCTCTTCGCGAGTGCGGCACTGCCACACCTGCGTGGTTCTTCCGCTGTCGCGGTATCCACCATTGTGATATCCGTTGTTGCGGTTGTCGTTGCGTTTGTTGGCATAGCCGACTGCGACCATATTGGCCTTGTCGCGGTCATCGTAGAAGCGCATCCGACGTTTGCCTCGGCAGTCGCGTCGGCGCTCGAGGTCGTCGTTGTCATCGGAGTAGGTATGGTTTTTCACCGAGTCTTCTCTGTCAGCCCACCAATTCACGATTTCCATCAGGTGGTTGATCGTTTTGGGCTTCGAGCGGCCCAGCTCCTCCCCGAGCTCTATACGGCAAATGCCCCATTGAACGTGTCGATTGCGCGGTCCTCCGAGATGTTTTCT
Organism: Avena insularis; assembly: GCA_023614405.1. Taxonomy (NCBI): domain Eukaryota; kingdom Viridiplantae; phylum Streptophyta; class Magnoliopsida; order Poales; family Poaceae; genus Avena; species Avena insularis. Next base: position 392,361,068 of record CM042689.1, on the reverse strand, counting down.
GCGGAGTTCTTGATGATGGACCACCTCTGGATGTACGAGCGTAGTGATTTGCCAGATCTCTGTTGGCAGCTTCTCAGTTCTTCGATTGATACGGGCCTTTTGTAGGTGCCCTTGAAATTGCGCACGAAGTTGTAGACCAGCTCTTCCCAACTGGAATGGATCCGCGCGGGAGGTTGTTGTGCCATGCGCGAGCGGCGCCCTGCAACTATAACTGCAGGCATTGCATGGTCGTGCTTTGACTCCCGCCATGTAGCCTAACGGAGGAGATGTGGTCCTCCAACCAGATTTTCGGGTCCTGCAGGTCAAATTTTGGGTTCTCCGACGGGAGTTTGAACCCCTTAGGCATTCGCTTCTGTCCGATGGCCCTGTTGAAGCATCTGGAGCCGCAGAGCTCAGTCTCGTCTTCTTTCGAGTCAGTCGAACAAGCACATCTTGCCCGCATCTTGTTGACTTTGCGATGCGTGAGGTCATCGCGCGCGTCGTAGTCACGGTCATGCCGCCGTGAGCGACGTCGCCGTGACAGATCGTGACGGTCGTCACTAGAGGAGTACGAGTTGTAATTTTCTAGAGCCTTGCTTTTCTTCGGCTCCGGTGTTGGTTCTTTGTCGAGGGCGGCCTGGATTATCCCTAGGCCCGCGATCGTAGATCGGTGCATGGCAGCTCGCGGATCTCCGCCCGAAGGCTGGTTGTTGAGGAGGTACATGGTGGCCGCCATCACCGTGGCTTGCGGCGTTTTTGGGAGCACGTTGCCCCGCGTATCCACCGTCATAGAGCCGAAGTCGAGGACTTTTGTGGCCTCTACGCATTCTTGCTCGGTGAGGTGGGCCAACCGAGATCGCCTCTTGTTGGCAACGTACTTGTTGCCTTTGGAGGAGGATCCTCCATGGGAGGAGAGCCCAGCTCGTCAAAGACTCGACTCATCTGCCGCCTTTCTGCGCGCTTCGAGTTGCGCGATCACCTATTGTTGGTGTTTGAATTCCTATTTTAACAGCCAATGGTAGCCCATTAGCATGTCCTGCGGTGTGTTGGGGGGTAGAGGATTGCCCCGTAGAGCTTTGCGACATCGGGCCCACTCGATGTCGTTGAGCTTGATCAGCATGCGCTTGCCGGTGTTCTCATTCGTCGTGAGCGTCGGTTCTCCCCCTGTCCCATTGTTGATGGGCGTGCCGTTACCACCGTTGGTGGGGCCGCTATTCGCGACAGGTATGCCACCGTTGGGCGTGCTGCTATTGGGCGGTCCGGTGCCAGATCTGGTGCCAGTGTTTTCACGATTGGCGGTGGTATCGCCCGCATTGATGACGGTGCACATGAAGCGGTTGGGGAAGCTGTTTCTCCCGCAGCTTTCAGATCCGGAGCCGTAGGCTCCATCTTCTATGGCTAGGTCACCCAGATCTGATCCGCGAGTGTTGTCGATGTCCGTACTCCCAGCTGCTGCTGAGGTGTTGAGCTCGCTGAGGGTGCCGATTGGTGGCGGGAACCACGATGCTGGAGCAATCATGGGTGCCGTTGCCTGGTCAGTCATGTGAAGCGTGCCCAGTTGACCAACCTGGAAGTAGAAGCTCCCAATCGCCAGGCTGATTCCATCGCCCACAGACTCGAAAGCCAGGCGAGTAGCCGGCGTGTGGATGGTGAAGTCGAACGCGCCGAAGAGCTGGCAAATCTCCGTTGTTGCAGAGTTGTAGATCGCGGTTGATGGGGCCTAAGAAGCCGCGACATCAGCACTCCCAGTTCCCACAGATGGCACCAATTGACGAGGTTTTAACTCGTCAATGCCCATTGTTATGGACTTGGGTTTTGGAGAAGGAGGGAGCACTAGAGGCATTAATCGGCTAGCAAACAAGCACCAATACCCATGTTCAGGCCTTGTAGAGGTCCCGACTCCTGCTTGTCTGCTCTTGGAATTAACGAAGGAATCGAAGATTACAGGGGCGCGTAGATGCAATCTGCCGAGAGTTGTGGAAACTAGGGTTGTGATTATTATTCTCCTCGCCGCCCCCTCCTAGCCTTTATATAGATAGGCTAGGTCTCGTGTAGCAGGTCAAGTCGGTTATAGATTAGGGTTTTCCCTTTGAACTTTCCATCTTAAGCTTCTTCTTGTCTCGCAATCAATCGAGAGTCCATGGCACACTCGAATTCTGTATTGGTCCTTGGCAACGCCATGGACTTCTGTTGTATCCAGGTCGTATATACCAAACTCGAGTACCTATAGGGTGTACCCATGTCAGCATCTTTCAAATTGGTGAAACAATGCATGCTACAGTTGAATCCAAACATGATGCTAGGGTTCCTGGACATGGTTGGACACCACATCCTAGAGTGGCATCATTACATGTGTTCTTTTCCAAAACCACACTGATACACACACATCCAAGTGGGTGTGGTGATGCAGCATCTTTCAAACTGGTGGTAGAATGCATGCTGCAGTTGAATCACAGCATGCTGGTAGGGTTCCTAGACATGGTTGGACACCACATGCTGCAGTGGCATCATTGCATTTGTTATTTTCCAAAACCATAATGATGCACACTAATACACACACATACAATGACATCTAGCGGATCCATGTGGTTTATGAAAATAACACACCTGCAGTGACTCTAGTGGATCCATGTGGTTTAGGAAAAGAACACACATACAATGACATCTAGTGGATCCATGCGGTTGAATCCTAGCATGCTGCTAGGGTTCCTGGACATGGTTGGACACCACATGCTGGAGTGGCATCATTGCATGTGTTCTTTTCCAAAACCACAATGATGCACATTGATACACACACAATGACATCTAGTGGATCCATCTGGTTTATGAAAAGAACACACATGCAATGACTCTAGTGGATCCATGTGGTTCAAGAAAAGAACAAACATGCAATGACATCTAGCGGATCCATGTGGTTTATAAAAAGGACACACATGCAATGATATCTAGTGGATCCATGTGGTTTATGAAAAGAAGACATGTGCAATGACATTAGTGGATCCATGTGGTTTATGAAAAGAACACACATGCAATGACATCTAGTGGATCCATGTGGTTTAGGAAAAGAACACCACATGATGGAGTGGCATCACTACATGTGTTCTTTTCCAAAACCACAATGATGCACACTGATACACACACACATCCAATGATTCTAGTGGATCCATGTGGTGTATGAAAAGAACACACATGCAATTACATCTAGTGGATCCATGTGGTTTAGGAAAAGAACACACATGCAATGACGTTAGTGGATCCATGTGGTTTATGAAAAGAACACACATGCAATGGCATCTAGTGGATACATGTGGTTTAGGAAAAGAACACCACATGCTATAATGGCACCACTGCATGTGTTGTTTTCCAAAACCACAATGATGCACACTCATACACACACATCCAATGATTCTAGTGGATCCATTTGGTGTATGAAAAGAACACACATGCAATGACATCTAGTGGATCCGTGTGGTTTATGAAAAGAACACACATGCAATGACTCTAGTGGATCCATGTGGTTTAGGAAAAGAACACACATGCAATGACATCTAGTGGATCCATGTGTTTTATGAACAGAACATACATGCAATAACTCTAGTGGATCCATGTGGTTTTAGAAAAGAACAAACATACAATGGCATCTAGTGGATCCATGTGGTTTATGAAAAAACACGCATGCAATGACTCCAATGGATCCATGTGGTTTTGGAAAAGAACACAAATGCAATGAAATCTAGTGGATCCATTTGGTTTATGAAAAGAACGCACATGCAATGACATCCAGTGGATCCATGTGGTTTATGAAAAGAACACACATGAAATGACATAAGTGGATCCATGTGGTTTATGAAAAGAACACACATGCAATGACATCTAGTGGATTCATGTGGTTTAGGAAAAGAACACACATGCTGGAGTGGCATGATTGCATGTGTTATTTTCCAAAACCACAATGATGCACACCAATACACACACATCCAAGTGGGTGTGGTGATGTAGCATCTTTCAAACTGGTGATACAATGCATGTTCCAGTTGAATCCCAGCATTGTTGTTAGGGTTCCTGGACATGGTTGGACACCACATGCTGGAGTGGCATCATTGCATGTGTTCTTTTCCAAAATCACCATGATGCACACTAATACACACACACATCCAAGTGGGTGTGGTGATGCAGCATATTTCAAACTGCTGGTAGAATGCATGTTGTAGTTGAATCGCAACATGCTGCTAGGGTTCCTGGACATGGTTGGACACCACATGCTAGAGTGGCATCATTCCATGTGTTCTTTTCCAAAACCACAATGATGCACACTAATACACACACATACAATGATATCTAGTGGGTCCATGTGGTTTATGAAAAGAACACACATGCAATGACATCTAGTGGATTCATGTGGTTTAGGAAAAGAACACACATGCTGGAGTGGCATGATTGCATATGTTCTTTTCCAAAACCACAATAATGCACACTAATACACACACACATCCAAGTGGGTGTGGTGATGCAGCATCTTTCAAACTGGTGATACAATGCATGTTCCAGTTGAATCCCAGCATGCTGCTAGGGTTCCTGGACATGGTTGGACACCACATGCTAGAGTGGCATCATTTTATTTTCCAAAACCCTAATGATGCACACTAATACTTACACACACATCCAAGTGGGTGTGGTGATGCAGCATATTTTAAACTGGTGGTAGAATGCATGTTATAGGTTAATCCCAGCATGCTGCTAGGGTTCCTAGACATGGTTGGACACCACATGCTGGAGTGGCATCATTGCATGTGTTCTTTTCCAAAACCATAATGATGCACACTGATACACACACACATCCAAGTGGGTGTGGTGATGTAGCATCTTTGAAACTGGTGATACAATGCATGTTGCAGTTGAATCCGTTGTATGCCAAGATGTATTTCATTGTATAAGATGTATTCCAAGATGTATTTCATTGTACAAGACACTCACTTTCCATTTTTAAAATCTCTTTCTATTTTCTATTTGAATTCCTTAGTCTGTTTTGCCCTTGGGTTTTTGATACTACTTAGTTTTGCCCTCTCTCTCGTAGAAGCCCAAACATGTGTTCACTCTGGCTGCTACACCCTGATTGGTTGGTGCAGTTGTCACGCAGATCATGTGCACCAACCTTTGATCCTCTATGATCCAACGTAGATCGTTGCACACGTCGTGCCCTTCACAATACAGCGTGAGACAACACGGACGTCTCTCTCAGCGATACTTCTACAAGAAGGATCACAACGCAGTCCATGAAAAATTCGTTGAGTGGTCATGTCATGTTTAATCATGTCTGAAAATCCTACTACTAGTACTACTACTATGCCACAACACATGCACAGGGAAAAGGGGTCATGGAGTGCACGGTCATCGACGAGCACTACAATTTATTGCCACTTGATTTTAATAAGACATATCCCATTATTACGCAGTGCGATCTCAATCTCACTTCCAACACGCATCAGCCGGAGGCCGAAGAGTTTAGAAATGGGTCTTGAGGAGGGGGGCCCTCGAGGATACCTAATGTCTCCAGCTTCATCGAGTCCCTCACACTCATCCACACCTCCCCCTGCCCGATCTAGCACAACCCCATAAATCTCGCCGTATAGTCACCTACCTTCTCCTCTACATTTCCCCTTTTAATTATTGCCAATTCTATGGCCGTGCCAACCTTCATAATTAGAAATTGTGTCTGCGCCCTTTGCATGCAGCTGAATACAGAACTGCCATGCATGGCCCAGGAAAAATGTGACGTACCGTGCGCGTGTCGTGGTGCACGGTGCAATAGCCTACGCGGCGCGGTGCAGGGTGGTGCAACGAAACGTCCCTTCCCTTCACCTTAACTATAGAGCCCCTCTCCCTCTCCCTCTCCGCCTACCCACTCTCACTATCGCTCACTCTCCTCACGCAACCGTCTCCACTAACCCACCACCTTCTGCAAACTCTCAAGAAAACCCCAATCGCGCCGGTGATGGTGAAGGAGGACACAATGCCATCATCGCCTCCAAGGCCGTCGACGAGGAGGCCCCCGTCTCCATCTCAACCCCTCTTGAGGCATTGAAAGCAGCAGCTGTCCCCGTCCAGGCCCCCGTCGAGGCATCAATGACAGCCGCCGTCCTTGTCCAGGTCCTCGTCCCCGCTTCTGACATAGCCACCTGCGAGGAGACCCCCATCGGTGAGGTGGCCCCCGCCGGTCACGGGAAGATCAAGCTCTTCTAGGACTCCTACGATCTAGAGGAGTACATCACTCTGGATAACCACTACGACACCCGCATCGATGACCCATGGTCGGAGGTAACTAGGGTTTGCTCCCCTTCCCTAGTTATTCTCCCGTTCCCATCGTTGGATGTTAGATCTTGGTTTATTAGGGTTCGGTTATTCGCATTTTGATTGCTCGATCTTCTTACATCATCTAATCCTCTTTTTTTCAATAGGTGTACGGCAGCGACGTCTGCAGGGATGACGAATCCAGGCACACCAAGACTCGTCAGGTGCTGAGGAGGCTGTAGGCCGGCCAGTATGACACCTTCTTCACTGGTGGCGTCTACAGTTGCCCCTTCTACAGGATGAGACTCGCTGGCACTAAATTCAACTGGGTCGTGATGCATACAGCGGGCTCGAGCTTTGGCACCCCCAAAGTCGGCCAGACTATGAACGCCAACACCTACATCACTGAACACTAGGCGCTCGGCATTCACCTCCGGAACCTCCAGTGGGTGGCCATCGAAGAGGGTCGCGTGCCTCCGATCAAGCCCAAGGTCCCTAAGATCAAGGGACTAGGCAACAAGAAGTGGAGGAAGCGCTAGAGGGAGGAGGCGCAGGCAAGGAGGGGTTAAACGTGTCTGCGGCTGCTGCTGTTGTTGTTGTTGTTGCTAAGCAGCTTCTTTTGTTTTTGTATATTTTGTGTGATGCCTGCTGAGCAGCGAATGTATTGAACCTCGTTAAGAAACCTATTTTCTATCGCTATATCCTATTTAGCTGCGCACATCTATATCTACATTTGTTTTGTTTTCTAAATGTATGCATTCTACCGGTGTGATTTGCTGCTTTAGATTTGCTACTAGATCAGGCCAAAACGAGGGCCAAAAGGAACAAATGATCGAAGAGAGAAGCTGCTCTAGATTAGCTACCAAGTTGGGCAAAAAGAAACATAAATGTTATCGAGAGAGGAAAAAGGTGCTCTTTCAAACTTCCAATTAACAAGTTGCCATCTTGACAAGCTACCAGACACATTACAGAAACATAACACAAAGAAGTAAAATTTAATTCACTTCTCTTCAAACCACTTGAGGTGCTAGCCATCTTGACAAGCTACTAGACACATACAGAAACATAACACAAAGAAGTAAAATTTAATTCACTTCTCATCAGACCACTTTTGGTGCTTGACATCGTTTCTAGGAGACCAAATGTGATCATCCCAACTGTCGCTTACCTTATTGGCCTCCCATAGCTTACGAAATGCAAGTTCTTCCCACCTGGAATCTGCCTTGGCTTCCCTCTCTTCGGCATCCTATGGCACAATGAGCGATGCATCACAGGCCTGGTTGTTGTTGCTGGAAGATGCTGCCTCTCTGTTTGCTGCTTCAACTGAAGCCTCTCTGTCTGCTGCTTCAGATGCATCCATTTTCTTTGCATATGTAGCATCACACTCAGCTATACTGCATTGGTACAAAGGGCTCCCCTAAGCTCGTCTTCCCTCTTGCAACTGGGGCAAAACACGAGGAAACGTATAAAGAAATGGATCTTAACATATAGCTGGTAGGTCATGTAAGCATCTATGAATGCATACTTTGTAACATCCCAGCATTAGAGCTTGGAAATAAGCTGAGATGAGGTGTGTGCATTGCATTCATGCATAGAAATTCTAGATAATTTTCGCGCTTTTAAATAAAACTTGTCAAAGTGATTGAAGCTTCTCTTCACTTGGTGGAACTAAAGTAGATCATCAAGTTGATTGCGATAATTTTCAATATGACCTTTGCTAAAACCTTATATTTGGGTAATATAATTTGATCTATGGGTAGATCAAATAGAACTAAGCTAAAGCCACCACCCATTTATGAAGGATCTTATAGAGATCACATCAGGGTATTCATTATAACAACTCTTGAATACTCAATTAAGTTTATAACTTAAGCAAAGAAACCCCATAACTAAATCTTGATACACTTGCATGCCATAGTTATTCCTACCATGGGTATCATGGTAGTTCTTAAACATTAACTCTTATCACAAATAGAGTAGAAAAGGAAGTCAAGCCAAGACCATTCATCACATGTCTTTATTGTCATATTAAGAAATGACATTCCTATTTAACCAAGTCCTAGTGTCAATTGATCATCAATGTTGAGTAATCAATTCCTGACCTAGAACTTATTGACCTATTATATTAACATTCCAAAGCCCTTAAGTAAATTAATAAGAAGAAGGAACTAGATATGGTAGAGTGTGCCATCATCAATGGAATGAGATCCTTAGCGGTGATCAAACCATTGGATGTTGGAGGAGTTAACTCACTCATGAGTTAACTAGAAGAAGTATTTAAACCCAAGAGTTTAGATAGTAATTATGAATGTATAAGAAAGCTAGTAGTAGTAGAATACCAAATAATAATCTTGTTAAGCCTAGTAGATATTAATATGGAGTAAGCTTCCTTAACAAGATAAACTCTATAAAGAGACTAGTACAAGTCTACTACTTAGTTGATGATAGATCTTGATTAGACAATTAAAAGCCTAAGCTTTGTTTGATCAAGGGTTGGTGCTCATTATTCTCAAGTCACTTGAGGATAGATGACTAGGTGTTGAAGAAGAGTTGCGAGTATACAAAATTAGGTAAAACGCAAGTAAGATGAATCATCTAGCTTGAACATGAGAAGTCAAGCTAGAGTATGATGAAATACATAATATTAGTTGTATGGAGTAGTTGGAGGCATACTAGCTTAACCAAGCTAATACAAGAACAAACTTGTATTATGGGTGTAACACCCTACCCATTCCAGAGGATTGATATCCTATGTGATATAGAGAGGATTGTAGTCTTGTAAGTCTTGAAAGTAGAGGAAGGTTATTATAAAGGAGTTTATGGATGGAGTTAGAATAGCTGCATTGATAAATTCATCAAGGGTAGTTAGAAATGGAAGTTATATACTAGAGTAATAATGGAGAATGAGTATTGCTGAAGTAACATGACCATGTCATCATGTGATGATAGATATTCTGGAGTTAGATGATTAACTCATTTAGGAGGTTGTGATCCTTGTGAATGAGATAAGTGAAATATACAGAGTATATTTAGGAAAGGAATTCCTTAACTAAAGATAAGCTTAGTAAGGTATTAAGGATAGGAGTTCTGGAGAAATCGTTAACCAAGATCATATCAAACAAGGACAATGCCCATGTCTACCTCTTTGTCCAAAACCCCAGGATCAAATTTATAGTGGAACCATTTCCTAGGTAACCATTGAATACTGTCTCCTGGACAAATGAAGCTTCCAAGAGATAGTTAGAGAACCATATGAGTGTTTATGGATGAAAGCCTTGTCTACTTTGTTATCTTAAACCCTAACAGAAACCTAGTCTCATAAACCACCAAGATCACATTAAGAGGCAATATTAATAACTCACTCTAAGTTGAGATATCAACTATCATTATCAAGTTAGAGATAAATCCTTAACTTTTGATCCATAGCAACATTTATAAGTAAACATGTGGGTGGTATGAATTCTAAAGTTTATAGATAGAGCTTAAAATAAAAACCCTACATAAGTGTTGCTTGGCATTTAAATCACATGTGCCACATAAATAGTAGTTGCCATTAACCATTGTATCTTAAGATTCTATTAAAACCCTAACCACACTTAAGAAAGTAGTGAACAACTAGTTCAAGAAGTGATCCATGTCTACTTTGAAAATAAGTAGAATGGTTATAAATAAATTGTAATGGAATTGGAATAAAAGAAATTACAAACTTTAAAGAACCATGAAATTTAAACCACCATGTTATAAACCATAAGATTTAATGCATTATAAGGTATATACATTAATTCCTATATGATGCTAAGTATGAATAGAATGTTATAGACATCATTAACATTTTAAACCATTACCATTACATCCATTAAGTGGAAATAAAAATCATTTTATAAGATCTTATCATAAAAAGCAAATCCCTAAAACCCTAATTTATATTTAATTTACTAAATGAAAGAATCCTTCATATAAAACACATTCCATAAATACAATCAGAATTCTAGAAGGATTGATCCTTATAATATTCTTCAAGACTCACAAATATTCTAGATATTTTATACCGAAATAAAAGTAAATTTGAAGTGGTTTTGTGAAAAACAAAAAATAAAAATGAAATAGAAAAAGAATAGAGAAAGCAGCAGAGTGTAGAAGCAGCCCACGACCCAGAGAAGTTTTTTGCCTAACCAACGCTCGCGAGCAGCAGCAATCACCTCCCGCTCGCTTCACCATGTCCCAACACTGGCCCAGGACCAGGTACCGCTTCGTCGTCGTCTTCTTCGATGTCACAAGCAGCTCTCTGGAGCGAGCATCGTCGCCTGATGCGGATCATCGTCGTCAGCAAAATTGGACCGCCATGATGCTCGTCGATGCCCCGGACCTCGTTGATAAGATAGGCCACGCTCTCCTCTATCTATCCATACTAGTCTTATCCTCCCGCTCGCTCTCTCGTGCAAACCCCTCTTCCTTGCCTCACCGGAGCCGCTCGTTGTCGTTGCTCCGTAGCTCCCCTTGCTCAATCAAGCTCACCAGAAGAACCGCCTAGCTCTTCTCATTCGTCTTTGACAATCCACGCAAGCAGGCACGCCACGAGAGGTGTAGAATCGAGCTCAAAGCGTTACCGTCTACCGTCGTTGCCACCGTCGATTCATCGTTGTCTAACCACCTCCGGTCTTGCCGACCAGCTCGCTACGCTCCTGGTGAGCTCCTGAACCTCATGACCCTTTCTGATTCGTTGCTCACTTTTTGTAGTGACCTACCCACGTGAGTCCGAACCGCGTCGCCGTGCAAGCTCATCGTCGACCATCTCCCGGTGACCATTTGCTAGTGCCGTCGCCACTATTAGGTTCCACATTGCACCCTCTTTACAATGAACCAATCACAGCCGCGTGCACACGCCCAATCGACAGATCGATCGTCGATTTGTGATGAACATCTCCGGATGATGTCATGATGACGTCCTGCTCATGTCACTCCTCGCCTAGTCAGCGGGTTTGACCCAGTCTTTGCTTATGTGGCATACGACATGGCCCTGACCCCACTAGTCAGTGACCCTAGGTAGGTTAGGTCTGAGTGTAAAAAGTATTTACCTGTTTAGTAAATAGTAAAATATTATAAATTCAAATATAAGTATTTTCTAGGAATTTAATAAAATGATTAAATCTTATAAATTCAATAACTTTTATTTTATAATTCATAAAAATATATATTATATCAAAATGTTTAGAAAAATAAATTATATATTCGAAACCTATTATCATATTTTATTTTCCAACTTAAATAAGATAATTATTATTAGTAGTAAATAACCTATTAGGGATAAATCTTAAATAAACATATTTTATTATTAAAATTCAGAAAAATAAATTTAAGATGTCAAAATTCTTAAAAATCAAAATATACATTTATAAACTTGTTTCATATATTTTTGTGTCACTTAACTAAATATTATTATTTATTAAGTCTTTATAAAGTGTTAAAACTTATAAAAATCATATCGTATTATTTAAAAATCACAAAAATATATATAATATACCAAAATGACCACAAAAATAAAATATACACATGAAAGTATCACTTTCCAAGATTGAGGTAAAATTAAGTGTAAAAGTTTAATAAATCCTATTTCAAACCATTTTCTTTTATTTTAGTGCATTATAAATATCTGAATCCTTACTTTACCTTTGACATTATTTGTTTAAAGCCTAAAAATGAAATAACAAGTTCAATTGATGTTTAAGTGAAGTCAAGAGAGGTCTAACCATTTTAAGATGTAATTACTAAAACTACCATTTAAAATTAAGTGTATCTTAATCTTCCTAAAAATATTTTAACAATTATAAAATCATCAAAAATAGTATTTTGTTTGTCAAAAGGATTCTCTTCATTTATAAAATCACCAAGATAATAATTACTATTCTTTTACCACTCTAAGAATCTACTTAAAAGTCTAAACAAAGTTTTTAAGTATTTTAAGTAATACCTTTTCCATGTTTATAAAATATAAACATTAATAAGAAAGTAATTCTATTCACTTATAACATCAAGAAACACCATTTACATAAAAATCAATACTACTTGTATTTCCTCCTTATAAGAACATTAAGAAGTGAACCACCTATAATATGATACTTAATGCAAACATATAAGTTTCCATTACAAATATTGTAATTGTTTAACTGAAGTAATGTTCTCCTCTTTGATAAATATAGTGAATAAGAAACCCTAAAAAGTGTTAACTTAAAATTTTAAATACTTTTACTTTGTAAAGTAATATTTTCCTCAAAAGTGATTCTTTTAAAGTAAATACAAATGAAATCCACATTTGTCTTTAACTCTCTAAATTATAATTAGAAAGCTTAAATAGAATAAACTCTGAATCATTTGTTAACACCTTGAGTGTTATATCATTGTGTGTTACTTCATTGTACTTATAAGTTGTTTCACACACACTCACAAGCCTTAATAAGAAGCACAAGTATGAAACGGGTATAAAAGTGAACACATTCTAAAGAAACCATCCCAGTTTCCAAACCCTAGATTAGATACGACTATTCTGGAGATTCGCGTTTACCAAATTGCATTACATTACTTATGCATAATTGCATCTTGCTTCTTTAAACATTCGTCCTTACCGGACAAATGATGTTGTTTACAGAATTTGGATCTTCTATTGTCTCAGAGACCGTGAGTGCATAACCTTGCAATCATAAAAGGCAAGTTCACAACTTGCTCATGTCCTTTGGTTATTTTCTATCAAATGTTTGTAACTCAAATATTGTCATCACCTGCATTTCAAAAAGGTCAGAAAACACTATTTTCATAATAATATGATTATGGATTATTTATCAAAAGGTAATAATCTATTGATACAGTTCTAGTAGAAAAGGAACATAATATCTAGGACTTAACAACCAATATCGCCAATGATTCTAGCGTCGTATATTATGTATTAACCATGAGATTTGGAATGGGATAGAGAAGTCAGCTGGATCTTCTTCCTTTCGCATGGACGGATGACCTTATCGTGAGGCTGATGATTTCTCGTGGAGAATCCAGCACATGGGTGGGACCCCTTAGTTCCCCGTGATTTTGGTGTCTAGACTATATGTGAGGGACTGTCGTAGGTATAGTCGGTCATTTATGGAGCTTGCCAGGGGCACAACCGGCTCATAGAGTCTTCAGGTGCCTACCAGAGTTATAGTTGGTCCTATAAGGGGCTTAACAGAGGTGGGGCATGTCCTAGAGGGTCATGTCTTCATGCAGGGTCACGGAAAGGGGTAGTGATTGGCTTGGATCTTAGACTGGGCCCCACACCAAGGAAGTGTGGACGAGCATGCAACTCGGATGTGCAACAAGGGTAAGGTTTCTCATGGGTAAAGCAACACACCTCTGCAGAGTATAAGAACTATGACATGTTACTCCATGTTCCGGTAAGCAGTTACGAACGCGGCAGGAAAGGAACTCCACGAAAGTTCTAGTAAACCTGTGAAGGCTGATGGACATAGTTTTCAGAATAAAAGCAACCTTTGAAGAAATTTTTACGAAAACCTTCATTGCCTACGACCTATGGTCGTGGTTGTAGTTAGTGCATCACACACTCCTTTTTAGTGAACTTGCTGAGTACGCTCGTACTCAACTGTACCTTCTTAACCCTTGCTAGGTTCTAAGTCGTTGAAGACGACGTCAACACCAACTTATGCTCAAGAAACCATCATCGACAGCTCAAGCTCTTCAAAGAAGTCAATGAAGTCAACATGTACCTCAACTGTAGTGAAGAAGATGTTCCTGATTAGATAGGAGTAGATACTCTAGCCATAAAACCTACTTTTGTAGAGCATTGCATTAGTAGTAATTGCAAGCCAAATAGTTTAGATACTAGTCTTAGTCTAAAGATAGTTCTGTCAACACCCGAATTTTTAATCCCAGATGCCCGTTATGCCATACCTCGCAATCCCAGGATTACCATTTTTGCGAGACATAACGGATTGGATATCACAGTACATCATCCATTACAAACCATACATAAGGTTTTACACAAATAAGGATCTCATGATCCAGTCTTTAATACAACAAGCAGCGGAAATAAACGATAGTGTAGCGGTGGGGTCCATCTTCAGGGGCACAGTAATCTTGTGGCGAGATAGTCCTAGTTATCATAGCCGTCCTGCTGACCATCATCTTGATAATCTCCTTCATAGTCTGGCCATGATAATAGCCAGGGACAAAGCCATGAGTACTCTTTAAGTACTCGCAAACTACTACTAACAAGGGGTTATAATTCTAAGTTAAAGTGCTGAATTTAAAGAATAACTATCAAGTTAAGTTTGAAACCTAAGTTGAGTTCTGAAGCAAGAAAAGATAAAGTAAAATTCTAGAATCACTTAAGTTGGGAAGCTAATTTCATTAACACAACCTTGTTGTGGTCAAGTCAAAGGTCATCATTCATTTCAATTTATTTAGAGAACATCTGACAACGAAACAGTATGGCCATTCCAACTGTCCATAACCGCGGACACGGCTATTCGAATAGTTTGACACTCTGCAGAGGTGGTACACTTTCACCACAAGATTCGATACATCATCAGGATAACCCTGAATCATCATACTTAGTATGCAGATAATCAAACATAACCTTCCCTTTACACACCCTAGTACAAGCACCTCTCCTATGAGCATGGCCTCCCAACCATGACCATCAGTCATCTTGGGCACTTCATAGGTGGACATCATTGAGAGGTAGCCTTAGCTCAAACCTCTCCCATGAGGGAACTAATACTAATGCATATAAATTTCCAGCTAAGCCTTACCCAATTCAGGTAATGTGGTTGTACGATAAATTTAGAATGGTATCCCATCCGAATCCAACCATCAGTTTTATAAAAGGGTTAAGGCTCATGCCTCATCATTTTCATCATCATAACCCAATTGTGTTTCTCAACACATGTCAAAACATCTCAATAGAATGACTCATCATTCCAAGGTTTTCATAACTCATTTTCACCAAGTGTTCCCATCTAAAGTGACTCAAGTTTTGATCTATTCTAAACTACTAAGTTAAGAGTGTTCACTAAGGTGGAAAGATGGGATCCATCTCATGCCATAGAATGACATCTCAAGGTTTCTAAGTAGGTCAAGTTTTATACTCTTTATGCTACCTTCAAAATTAATTAAAGAACTTTGTGTAAACTAAGGGGGGTAAAACTTGTCAATAAGACTTGGGGTACTAATAGTTAAAGGGGTGTGATCAAAGTATGCTTAAGGCATCTTTACTAAACCATCTAGTTTTATTCTAGCTTGCTAACAATAGCTTACTAAAGCATGTTTGCAAGGGTTAGCTTGCCACTAATAGCTTGCCTTGGTTGGTGCAGTGGTTGAAGTTTTCTTCTTCTTCTTGGTAGAACCCCTCCTCCTCGAAGGCTTGGTTGGTACTATCGTCTAGAAATACATAGGGAGTGCACAATCACCAAACAATACTTAACTTAGGCTAAGTAGTATTCTAAACCACACAATTGATGATCTATTATCATCCCAAACATCACAAGTTTTAATTCGATAGTTTCAACCTTTTTATTTTGGAAAAGTAATTTCTACTCATTGAAAAATTAACTACAATTTAATATTCACCACCAAAATATGGGATCATGTGGACACATGTCCTCACCACATATTCTAACATGTGGGAATGAGATTTAAAGGTTGGATCAATATTGCTTTGGTTTAAGTTTATTATTTAATGATTTAAAGTGACTAGAAATGCCTATATAGCATTATTTTGGTACTAGGGCTTGGCGAGGCGGTCTTTGCTCTGGGCCTTGCGCTCGGGGTGATCGGCATGGCGGACAGGCGTGGCGCGAAACAGCTGGGGCTTGTCCTCCGCTCGATTTTAATTCGGGGCTGGTCGAGGCGGTGTGGTGTGATGGCGCTGTCTGCCAGTGAGCGAAGGAGAGGCAGGCGGCTTTGTGCGAGCTATCCATGGTCGACCTGGCGCATGGCGTCGAGCGGCTTGGCACTGGAGCAGCTAGGGGAGAGGGAGAGAGAGCTAGGGCCGGGGATTGAGCTGGGGGCACAAGGGGACCGAGTTAGGCCCAAATGGTGACAAGAAGCACTGCACACTATAGTGTTTTGACAATGGTCTGATCTGTGTCTGCCACCTATTTGATGAAATGGCCGCAACAGACCAAAGTTTGAATTTTGAGTTCAAATTTTTTGAGTGATCTCTACTAGTGCTAGGTAGTCTCTAGTTGCAAGGGTTTTGAAAATGGTGCTCAAATAGATGGTTTTTGAAATAGGGGTAATCTATGCATATGCATTAGATTCAATTTTAAACTGTCATTTAAAATAGTTTACAGAATGTTTTTAGTAGATCAAAATGTGGGCGTTGGTACCTCATTATGTGTACTAGCAAGGGGTGCAAAGATCAAGAATTGTTTCTGTTAAGAAATGAGTACTAGGAATAGCCAAAGTAGGCATGAGAGTTAAATTTGTCAAAATGACCATTCCTTCATTTTCATTCTTTTTGATTTGATTTTATTTAGGAAAAGTTTGGGAATGATGTAGATGATGTTTAAATCACCTAAGAAACATTTTACAAGCATTGGATCAATCAATCATGGTAATTCAAACAACTCCTATTTTAAATGCACACATATATGAATGCTTTCATTTTAAATTTGGAAAAGTTTTTGTTAACCCCATTTTTAGATGATTTGATCTTGATAAGCTTGGATTGAAGTTTTGGGATGTTACAAACCTTCCCCCCTTAAACAAAATCTCGTCCCAAGATTTACAAGGAAAACTAGGAACTAAAGAGGTCTGGGAACTCTGTCCTAATGTAGTCCTCGCGCTCCCAAGTGGCTTCCTCCTCGGTATGGTTGCTCCACTGAATCTTGAGAAACTTGATACTCTTGGTCCTGGTGGTTCTGTAGGCTTCTTCTAAGATACGGATGGGCACTTCCCGATAGGTCAGGTCATTGTTGATTTCCACTGCTCTATGATCGATGTTCTTGAAAACTTCAGTCTTCTCAGGCACTTCCAAGCATTTGCGAAGTAACGAGATATGGAACACATTGTGGATGGCTGACATCTCTTCAGGCAATTCCAGCTGATACGATACTTCTCCTCGATGGTTCAGAATCTTGAAAGGTCCGATATATCTGGGAGCTAACTTTCCCTTCAGACTAAAGCGTTGAGTTCCCTTCAAGGGTGAAACCTTGAGATATACGAAATCTCCGACATTGAAAGTCAGGTCTCTCCTTCTCTTGTCGATAGCTCTTACATGCAGATTAGGCGGTCTTGAGGTGCTCACGAACTTTGTGAACTTTCTCTTCTGCTTCTCGGAGAATGTCGGGTCCAAAGATCTGACTCTCTCCTACTTGCGACCAATTCAAAGGGGTACGACACTTTCTTCCGTATAGGAATTCAAATGGTGCCCATCTGCAAACTCGCTTGATAACTGTTGTTATATGAGAATTCTGTGAAAGGCAGGCAGTCTTCCCATTTTGATCCGTATTCCAAGACACAAGCTCTAAGCATATGCTCCAAGATCTGGTTGACTCGCTCAGTCTGTCCATCTGTTTGCGGGTGATACGCGGTACTGAAGTTCAACTTGGTTCCTAATCCTTCCTGAACTTTCTGCCAAAATCTTGAAGTAAACTGAGTTCCTCGATCTGATACGATGGTCTTGGGGGTTCCATGCAGACTAACAATCCTAGCAATGTACAGCTTTGCTAGTTTTGCACTCTGGTAGGTTGTCTTGACTGGTATGAAGTGGGCTACCTTGGATAGTCTATCAACTATGACCCAGATTGAGTCATTTCCCCTACTAGAAGTAGGTAAACCGGTGATAAAGCCCATTCCGACGGAATCCCATTTCTATTCTGGAATCTGTAATGATTGCAACAATCCTGCAGGTCTCTGATGCTCTGCTTTGACTCTTTGAAAGATGTCACATTTGGCGATGTAGCTTCTGTTCTCTCTCTTCATCTTGTGCCACCAAAATTGCTCTTTCAAATCTTGATACATCTTTGTTCCTCCGCGGTGGATAGAATAAAGAGTATCATGAGCTTCCTTCATGATAATTTCCTTCAGTTCCAAATCTGCTGGCACACAGATACGTCCCTTGTACCACAGTACACCTTCTTCGTCTTCGGTGAATCCAGGTACTTTGCCTGTACCAATACGACGTTTGATCCTGTCGATACTTTCATTCCCCTTCTGGGCTTCCTTGATTTGGCTAATCAAAGTGGGTTGAAGTTCAATGCTAGCTAGGAATCCTTTGCTAACTAACTCAGTCTTGAACTGCTCCAACTCCTCATACAAACTTGGTTGCTTCTCTTTGATCATGGCGTTTAGCCTACATGGCAATCTGCTAAGAGCATCCGCTACCACATTGGCTTTGTCGGGGTGATAGTGAATGTCAAGGTCATAATCCTTGATTAACTCTATCCATCTTCTTTGCCTCATATTCAACTCCTTCTGGGTGAAGATATACTTCAAGCTCTTATGATCGGAGTAAATCTCACAGCGGTTACCCATCAAATAATGACGACATGTCTTCAATGCTAGAACCACGGCTGCTAGCTCAAGATCATGGGTCGGATAGTTCTGCTCATGCTGCTTCAGTTGTCGAGACAGATACACGATGACTTTGCCTTCTTGCATCAATACACATCCTAGACCAATCTTGGATGCATCACAATACACATCAAACGGCTTCTTGATGTCGAGCATGATGAAAATTGGGGCTGATATCAATCTCTTCTTGACTCACAGGCGGCTTCACACTTGTACATCCATTCAAACTTCTTGTCCTTCTTCAACAATTGGGTCATTGGTCGGGCTATGCTCGAGAATCCTTCTACGAACTTGCGGTAATATCCCGCTAATCCGAGAAATGAACGAACTTGGGTTTGATTTGTTGGTGCTTCCCATTCTTCGACATCTTTGATCTTGGTGGGATCAACAGAGACTCCTCCGGCAGACACAATATGTCCTAGGAATCCTACTTCTTTCAGACAAAACTCACACTTGCTGAACTTGGCATATAACTGATGCTCTCTCAGGGTTTCTAGGATGATTCTCAGATGTTGCTCATGCTCTTTTTCTGACTTGGAGTAGATAAGGATGTCTTCGATAAACACAACTACAAACTTATCTAGGAAATTCATAAAGATCTTATTCATGAGATTCATGAAATAAGCAGGGGCATTGGTTAATCCAAAAGACATAACTGTATACTCATATAAACCATACCGAGTAGTAAAGGCGGTCTTCGGAATATCCGTTGCACGAATCTTAAGTTGGTGATAACCAGTCCTAAGATCAATCTTTGAGAATACCTGAGCTCCAGTCAACTGATCAAATAGATCCTCTATCTTTGGCAAGGGGTACTTGTTCTTGATGGTGACATCATTCAACTTTCTGTAGTCTATACACAGACGGTTGCCTCCATCTTTCTTGTCGACGAATAACCGGTGATCTCCATGGCGATGCACTTGGTTGAATCAAGCCGGTTGCTAACATGGCATCCAAGCGCTTCTTCAGTTCTACTAACTCGAGGGTTCATGGTATAGGGTCTCTGGGCTATAGGTCCGGTTCCGGGGATTAGTTCGATAATGAACTCTATATCCCTATCCGGGGGCATACCTGGCAATTCATCTGGAAATACGTCAGGGTATTCACAGACTACTCTGACTTGGTCAATGGTAGGCAGGGCTACACTTTGTTGCATTTGAATTGAAGGGGTAAGGTTTCAGAGATATGTTCTATTGTTACTCCAGAACTACTGGTCATGGTGATGGCTTTCTTAGCACAGTCTATCAGTCCTTTATGCCTTGACATCCAGTCCATACCTAGTACTACTTCCAAACCTTTGGTTCCAAGTACAATTAGGTTGGCATAAAAATCTATCCCATGTATTCTGATAGGTACAGCTTTGCAAATTTTTCTAGCTTTTGTGGTTGAATCGGGGATTTGAACTATCATGACATGCTTCAGGTTGGTTGGGCGAATCTTACTAGTGCATACAAATTCTTCGGTGACAAATGAATGCGATGCTCCAGAATCAAACAATACTCTTGCTAAAACTGAGTTGACAGAAAACATACCCAGACTACATCCGGTGCTTCTGGCTTCTTCTGCGTTCATGTGGAAGAGCGGCTATTGCGATTGTCTTGCGGGTTTCACAGGGCAAATCTCCGTCCTGGTTGAACACGACGCTGCTGCTGAGCTGGGGCATTCACAGGGGCATTAGCGGCAGTCTTCTTGGGACACTCGTTGGAGTAGTGACCCTTCACTCCACACTCGAAACAAGTGATCTGGGACTTGTCCTTGACTGCGATAGGTACAGCATTGCTGCCAGTTCTGGGGGCAGTGTTGTTGTTGTTGCTCTTGGGAGGGGCACGGTTGAAGTTGTTGGCATTGCCGGAGTTGTGATTGTTTCCTCCGGGCTTCACATTTCCTCCGATCTGGTTGGGGTAGCTTGGCGAGAATTTGGGGTTGGTTGTTCCTTGGTGCATATCCTGGTGAGGGGTTAGGGGCGGTACTTCCGGTGACTCTTGGATCGAGACTGCTGCATCATCGGACGCTTGCGGTTGTCGTTTGCCTGGTTAATCTTCCCTTCCATCTGAATGGCAGAGTCGACTAGCTCTTCAAGATCCTGGAAACGGATGTTGACGAGGACAGTCTGCATCTCATCATGCAGCCCGTTTAAGAATCTCTCTTTCTTCTTGGCCTCCGTGTTGATCTCATCCGGTGCATATCTGGCAAGTGACAAGAATTTGTCACGGTACTCTACTACAGTCAATCTTCCTTGCTTCAGTTCACAGAATTCATCTCTCATCCTGTTGACAAGACCTTGCGGCACGTGGGTGCGGCTGAACTTGACCTTGAATGCTTCCCAGGTCATCACCTGGCCATGGTTCATGTTGCGGATGCTATTCCACCAAGCTCTTGCACCTCCCTCCAGATAGTGGGTGGCAAAAAGAACTTTCTCATTCTCCTCAACTCCTGCAACTTTGAGGTTGTTTTCCATGGTCTATAACCAGTCATCAGCATCTAATGGGTTTTTGGATTGGTTGAAGATTGGGGGGTTGGTGTTCTGAAATTTTTTGAGTTTAGATCCATGGTGATCCTGATTTCCATGTCCTTGGTTGTTGAGAGCCATTTGGGCGATCTGCTGCAATGTTGCTAAGTTGGCTTGACGCCTTCTGCTTGCTTCACGGTCCGCGATGAGATTACGCAAGATCTGCAGCATTGGGTCCTCTGACAGCTGCTCCCTCCTTGGTTTCCGAGTCATCGAAGATTGAGATAGATATAGGGGTAAGAGGGAAATTCTAAGGTTCATGGTTTTGGGTTTTCAAAGCTACAACTTTGAGTTAGACTCAGGTTTTTCAACTAACTTCATTTTCATTCATGCAAGCAAGCACACGATACAACACATACCACAACAAGCAAAAAGGGAAAAACAGATGGTTTGAAGAACCATTCTGCAAACTACGATACAATGAGATGATACATCTCATGCTACGACAGTGCTCTAGTGCATCTACTCATCGTCGATGAAGTCGGAGTCTTCATCATCGGTGTAGAAGTCCACTGACATCCTCTCGCGAAAATCGTCATCGTTCTTTGAGGTAAGAATCCATATCTCCCTGGATGTCTTCACCCTCATCCTCTTCTTCTTTGGTGGCAAGCTGAGCTTCCTGCTCCTTGACGGTCTTCTCGAGGTCGGCCACCTTCTTGCAAAGACGGGCGATGGTGCGATCCCTCTTTGCACGCTGGCGACGAAGAGTAGCGATCTTGGACGGCGGTCGAAAATGCAGGCCTTCAGTCGGCAATGGCACGGTTCTGGTTTGCTAACTCTCTACGGCATTGTCCGATTCTGCTTTGTCGGTCATGAAGCAAGAAGTCAAGGTTCTCCACTTGGCCTTCAATTACAGGTGACTTGGCATCTCCATCGGCATTCCCATGAAGTCACGTCTTGCATAGTGGGCAAAAGCGGGTTCCTTGAATCTTGTTGGCCGAGGAACATAGGCGTCGCGAGAGCTTCATGCATTGCCCTGGCTAATCCATCTAGCCGATTATTCTCTCTCAGAGAACTAAATTCTCCGGAAGTTGGTGCTTCAATGCTTCCTCGAAGATCTCGGTGACTAGCCATTGTAGGTCTCCTCCGGGGTCTGGAAGTTGAGCTCCAAGAAACTCGGGATGTGGGCGTCCCCAAGAATCCGGTGAATCAGATCCTCTCGAAGATCGGTGACCTCCGTTTCCCAACTGGTAAAACTTGTTGAACTGAGTCTCCATCTACAAGAATTTAGGATGAGGAAATTAGTGAAGGGATCAAGTGTGTCAAATTTTAAGTAGTAATGTAAGAATTTTGAGGAACATGTATTTTGAGAAAGAATGAGTTCACAAGGGTAAGAGGAAATAGTTTTCATAAATACTCACTTTGGTTTTGAAGCTAAGTTTTTGGTTTGGGCGTCCATTCTAACTAGGTTCTCCTATGGTCGGGATGGCTCGATACCAACTTGTCAACACCGGATTTTAATCCCGGATGCCCGTTATGCCATACCTGCAATCCAGGATTACCATTTTTGCGAGACATAACGGATTGGATATCACAAGACATCATCCATTACAAACCATACATAAGGTTTTACACAAATAAGGATCCCATGATCCAGTCTTTAATACAACAAGCGGAAATAAGCGATAGCGTCGCGGTGGGGTCCATCTTCAGGGGCGAGAACGAGCAAGGCAGATAGTCCTAGTTATCATAGCCGTCCTGCTGACCATCATCTTGATAATCTCCTTCATAGTCTGGCCATGATAATAGCCAGGGACAAAGCCATGAGTACTCTTTAAGTACTCGCAAACTACTACTAACAAGGGGTTATAATTCTAAGTTAAAGTGCTGAATTTAAAGAATAACTATCAAGTTAAGTTTGAAACCTAAGCTGAGTTCTGAAGCAAGAAAAGATAAAGTAAAATTCTAGAATCACTTAAGTTGGGAAGCTAATTTCATTAACACAACCCTGTTGTGGTCAAGTCAAAGGTCATCATTCATTTCAAGTTATTTAGAAAACATCTGACAACGAAACAGTATGGCCATTCCAACTGTCCATAATCATGACGGCTATTCGAATAGTTTGACACTCTGCAGAGGTGGTACACTTTCACCACAAGATTCAATACATCTATCAGGGATAACCCTGAATCATCATACTTAGTATGCAGATAATCAAACATAACCTTCCCTTTACACACCCTAGTACAAGCACCTCTCCTATGAGCATGGCCTCCCAACCATGACCATCAGTCATCTTGGGCACTGCATAGGTGGACATCATTGAGAGGTAGCCTTAGCTCAAACCTCTCCCATGAGGGAACTAATACTAATGCATATAAATTTCCAGCTAAGCCTTACCCAATTCAGGTAATGTGGTTATACGATAAATTTGAATGGTATCCCATCCGAATCCAACCATTAGTTTTATAAAAGGGTTAAGGCTCATGCCTCATCATTTTCATCATCATAACCCAATTGTGTTTCTCAACACATGTCAAAACATGTCAATAGAATGACTCATCATTCCAAGGTTTTCATAACTCATTTTCACCAAGTGTTCCCATCTAAAGTGACTCAAGTTTTGATCTATTCTAAACTACTAAGTTAAGAGTGTTCACTAAGGTGGAAAGATGGGATCCATCTCATGCCATAGAATGACATCTCAAGGTTTCTAAGTAGGTCAAGTTTTATACTCTTTATGCTACCTTCAAAATTAATTAAAGAACTTTGTGTAAACTAAGGGGGGTAAAACTTGTCAATAAGACTTGGGGTACTAATAGTTAAAGGGGTGTGATCAAAGTATGCTTAAGGCATCTTTACTAAACCATCTAGTTTTATTCTAGCTTGCTAACAATAGCTTACTAAAGCATGTTTTCAAGGGTTAGCTTGCCACTAATAGCTTGCCTTGGTTGGTGCAGTGGTTGAAGTTTTCTTCTTCTTGTTCTTGGTAGAACTCCTCCTCCTCGAAGGCTTGGTCGGTACTATCGTCTAGAAATACATAGGGAGTGCACAATCACCAAACAATACTTAACTTAGGCTAAGTAGTATTCTAAACCACACAATTGATGATCTATTATCATCCCAAACATCACAAGTTTTAATTCGATAGTTTCAACCTTTTTATTTTGGAAAAGTAATTTCTACTCATTGAAAAAATAACTACAATTTAATATTCACCACCAAAATATGGGATCATGTGGACACATGTCCTCACCACATATTCTAACATGTGGGAATGAGATTTAAAGGTTGGATCAATATTACTTTGGTTTAAGTTTATTATTTAATGATTTAAAGTGACTAGAAATGCCTATATAGCATTATTTTGGTACTAGTCCAAAGTCACTGCCTGTAAACCTTAATATTATTACATATTTGGATAGATATGATGAAATGTGATTTTTGAGAGTTGGAATCAACTCAAAAGCTAACTTGGCTGATTTTACAAAAATGTTTCAAGTTGCAAAAGCTTTTGTCTTCTTATTTTTATTAGGAGAAATATATAACTCTAAATGAATTAAATCCAACGGGCTTGGATAGAGCATTTCAATACCTGTCAGACAAAATTAGTTTCATGTAATTTGGATTTGTCAAACTCGCAGAATTGAATTTTGAAACACTGGACAGAAACTATATTCTAACTAAAAAGGAAAATTCCTAATTTGAATTTGAACGTCTTGTGAACGAAATGGGCGGCCCACTACGCTCACAAGCAGCGTCATGGCTGACTTAAGCGAGGGCCCCACCCGTCAGTGGAACAGGGGGTACCGAAGGGGTATGGATGAAAGGTGGCCGTGCGATTAGAGGGTAGATCGACGGCTCATAGCTATCGTCCTCGCCGGAATAGGACACGACGGGAGATAACCCTAGCATGGTCGGTGAGGGTGCAGTGGGGGCGTACCGGGGCTCCAGCGGGGTCGGCGAGGCGGGCAACTGGGCTGGTAGACGATGGCGGTTCTCCTGGTACTGGCCGCTTCACAGGATGGCTGGATCAACGGCGCCTTCTCCTCCGAGGCGGCGGCTGCAATTCCGGCGCTGGTGCTCGGCGGCTCCGGTGGCTGTGGGGAGAGTGAGAGGTGGGGATGAGAATGGTGTGAAGAGAGCTTTGCTGGGAGGCCTCCTTATATAGGCGGCGAAGGGTGCAGAGCGGCATGGGCAGAGCTCGACGTGGGCGACGACACAGCGAGCTAAGGGCATGGGCGAGGTAGGCGGACGGTGGCTGGTCTCCTGGCGATCCTCTATGGCTTGATGGCGCGGCAAGGGGCTATCTCTATTGGTCAGGAGCTTCCGCGCACTGCACGGTGGCCGCAGGTGCTCGACAAGAAATGCGGCGGCTATGGGTCGAGCGGCGGCATACGGGTGTGTCTGGCGAGGTGCTGGGCCTGCTGCGAGTGCCGCCATGCAAGGCTAGGGCTTGGCGAGGCCGGTGCTGCTCTGGCGGACCTTGCGCTCGGGGTGATCGGCATGGCGACGAGGCGTGGGCGCGAAAGCAACTGGGCTTGTCCTCCGCTCGATTTTGGTCGGGGCTGGTCGAGGCAGGCGGTGTGATGGCGCCTGCCCGTGAGGCGAAGGAGAGCGCGGGCGGCTTTGCGGTATCCATGGTCGACCATGGCGCATGGCGTCAGGGAGCAGCTAGGGAGAGGAGAGAGAGCTAGGGCCGGGGTTTGAGCTGGGGACAAGGGGACCGAGTTAGCCCAAATGGTAACAAGAAGCACTGCACACTATAGTGTTTTGACAATGGTCTGCGATCTGTATGCCACTGTTTGATGAAATGGCCGCAAGAGACCAAAGTTTGAATTTTGAGTTCAAATTTTTTGAGTGATCTCTACTAGTGCTAGGTAGTCTCTGGTTGCAAGGGTTTTGAAAATGGTGCTCAAATAGATGGTTTTTGAAATAGGGGTAATCTATGCATATGCATTAGATTCAATTATAAACTGTCATTTAAAATAGTTTACAGAATGTTTTTAGTAGATCAAAAGGTGGGCCTTGGTACCTCATTATGTGTACTAGCAAGGGGTGCAAAGATCAAGAATTGTTTCTGTTAATAAATGAGTACTAGGAATAGCCAAAGTAGGCATGAGAGTTAAATTTATCAAAATGACCATTCCTTCATTTTCATTCTTTTTGATTTGATTTTCTTTAGGAAAAGGTTGGGAATGATGTAGATGATGTTTAAATCACCTAAGAAACATTTTACAAGCATTGGATCAATCCATCATGGTAATTCAAACAACTCCTATTTTAAATGCACACATATATGAATGCTTTCATTTTAAATTTGGAGAAGTTTTTGTTAACCCCATTTTTGGATGATTTGATCTTGATAAGCTTGGATTGAAGTTTTGGGATGTTACAAGTTCTGAGTTGTTATTTCTAGTTCTTCTTTGTAAGAAGTTGATTTCTTCCTCTTTAACCTAGAGTGTTCTCTCGATCTTTTGTAAAGAGTCGAGTTGTAATCTATAGTTATGTCTTGGACCTGCTATCTTTCTGTTGTACCACTCTGAGGGACGTAATACTAGTGAATGGTGTTTTATTGGTGTTATATCAATGACTATAGTATAATACATCGTGCAGTGGTATATTAGGTCACCACATACTTCAGGTTTATCTCAGACAACGGCCTCTCCTCTCAGAAATCGTGCCTATCAGTAGGGAAATCTGTCTTCATTCTGTCGTATGACTCATCGAGGATTCTAGTTGCGAGTGTAGCCATTCCATCCTTCCTAGAGCCTCCTATGATCTTGACAAGACTCTGAATATCGATCCACTTGTGCACAGGAATTGTAGTTCCCTCTTGAAGAAATTTTTAAAAATCAGTTCTTTTGTTGATAGTGCAGAAAACAATTCCTTTTTCTACAAGGAATTGGCGCAGCGCCGGACACTTCTTGTCAGTCCTGAAAGTATGTAGTTTGTTATCATAAAATGCGTGAGCAAAATTTGTAACTACAAATGTTTTGTCAATGCAAGATCGTCATCTGAATATAATTTTAAGTTACAAAAGTTTAGTAAATGCAAGATCAAGATTCTCAACATTGGTTTGTCATAATTTATTTGGTCCTAATAAAATTCAGTAGTTGCAAGATGAGTCAATGGATAAAGAACAAGAGAAGAAAACCCTAAAAGCGGTTAACTACAGAGAGCAGATCTACAAACCAGGAGAAGTGGTAGACGATGACGTGTTTCCTCATGGCCAGTTGAACGACGGCGAGTTCATTCTCGATCTCTGGGTCCTCCGGGGTGTACTCGAGGTCCAGCCCCACGAACTTTTCCTCGTCTTTCTCAAGTCAATCCTCGTACATCCTCAGGACTCGCACCACTATCTCCTCCTCGTTGGTGTAGACGACGTTTATCTTCTTATTTCCATGGGCAATGAAGCTTGTATCTAGAGTGCAACCTTCCATGATGGCAAGGAGAAGACGGAAAGAAGACGGTGGGGGAAGCAGAAGACAGAGGACAGGAAGAAGAATAGTGGTTTCACGAGATAGGAGAACGGTAGAACTGTCAATGCGTTTCTGAGGTAGTGGTTAACAACGGGAAGGGAAGTCCGATGGAGAGACGTGTGGCGATGACCATTCCAGCTTTTGAGTAAACAAAGATTAAAAATAGTAATAACGAGGATATATGCGCCCTGTGTTGTCACGTCAATACACGGTATCGGTCGTATTGTCCTATCCACTGCGTCACCTTAGCTCATGTGCTATGCGTCATTAGTTTTCACGTGTCAAATCCTACCGGTCAATTTATTTGCGCATACCCATTTACTGCATATTCTGTAGCCTTTTTTAGAGAGAAATCCTCTAGCCTTGCGATCCTGTGAAGTGGGCTAACGATTCCATCAATGAAAATCCTAGTGGTAGAAGAAGAAGAAGAGGAGAAGTCGATGGGATTCGGGATAGGGAGGAGAGCAGGGCTGAGTCATTCCATCCACGTCCTGAAACCACCGATGAAAATGGCGTCCTAGCTCCGCGCCATGGCCAGGGAAGAAGAAGACGGCGTAACGAGAAATGGATACAGGCGTCAGCGCTGCAAGGTGGCAAGCGCGTTGACTTTTCAACAAAATTATAGGCCTTAAGCCTTGGGACAGAGGGAGTACATGACATTAACGATGCCTCCACGATGGCAGCGACATAACGGCGAAAACTGAAAGGGGACCCAACTTGACGGGCGTTAGCCTGATATTTTGTATTCAGGCTTAAGTTGAATTCGCCAAAAAAGACCCTCTGAGTATTTGGCATTACAACAGTGGGCAATGCGGCCGATTACAAGCAACTTGGGTACTGCTTTGCCTTGGCATCTCAACTTTCGGGCCGCAAAATTATCCTCACATCAAGGTACTATGGAAAAAAAAACCTAAAAAACCTGATCTATTTTATTGTAATTGGTTTACATCCCATATAATGGATCAACTAAAAACTCTGGGCTTCCATCAAAGCACACGGAATTTTTGCTAAAGTTGCATTGACGTCTAATTCACATCGAGTAGACTTTATTATTGTGAGAATTCTTAATTCAAAGGCACCCAGAGACAAGAAAGGGCGTAATTCACATCGAGTAGACCATGTTATTGTGAGAATTCTTAATTCAAAGGCACCAAGAGACAAGAAAGGGCGTAGTAAGCGACGAAGCTTGGTTAGTTAACCGTGTTATGAAAGACAGAAAAAATTCATTGGCTTATCAAATTTTCTAACGAGCCACAAAAAAGATTCAACAAAAGACAAATAAATCCACTATTGGTTTTCCGTAAGCAATAAGCAATACATAGAGTGTATTTTCATGTAAAAGGCTGAGAATCCCATGCCTATGTAAGGGCAAAGAAAATTTTCATTCTTGAAAAAAGGAAGGTAACGAACTATCATGATTTTCATTCTACTCTCTCCGTTTCAATAACGTCCTAATTACGGGATAGAGGGAATCTATCTATCTATCTATCTATCTATCTATCTATCTATCTTCTATCTATCTATATCTACTAATTTATGTTGTGGTACGTTCGTCGGCAGGCAAAATTTTCCGTCTGCCACTTAAATGACGCTTTTACCCCTGGCGGTTCGGAGTTATTACCTGCACTGCCACCGCCAAAGTTGAACTACACGGTTCAGTCCTTTCCTAGATGAGCTCGGGGGCAGAGGATGGGAGAGGGCAGCGCTGCCGGCCGCCCCTGACCGCGCGCCCGCGTCGCTCCTAGCTCGTGCGCCCGCGTTCCTGCGCCGCCAGCCGCCTGCGAGTTTCACCATGGGGGACGGACGAGGTCGGGAGAGAGGGAGGCCGAGCGGCGACCGGAAGCGGACGTGGTCGACAAGGTCCACCGGCGACGGCCGTACTGGGTAGAGGCGAGCTTGTACCAACGACCTGGTCAGCTGCCTGCGAGTTTCACTATGGGGAACGGACGAGGTCGGGAGAGAGGGGGGCCGAGCGGCGACCGGAAGCGGACGTGGTCCACAAGGTCCACCGGCGACGGCCGTACTGGGTAGAGGCGAGCTTGTACCAACGACCTGGTCGGCAACGACGGCGGCGACCAACGCGTGGAGCTCCCCGACCACGCCTTCCTCCTGCGAACTCCTAGACGTTATCTCCCCCGACTCCTAGCAGAGACAACGCAGAGGGAGCAGAGACAACGCAGAGGGAGGGTGGCAATCCGAGAAAAACAATGAACAAATACGAGTTGTGTGCTACAGCCGATGGGGACATGCTCAAGCCCGATCCATATGGGAAGAGCTCGTGCTCAAAATCCAGTATAGGAATGAGATAGGTGGTGAATTTGGTCTCCTGAATTGCAGTTTCTCTTGATTTGGTATAGAAATCGGTGTCCAATTTAAGTATGCGGAGAGAAGATTTGGGAAAGAAGAGGACATTATGTTCGTTGTCTGCTCATTTCCCATTAAACTCCTGCTTATGTCCATAAGATGTTCCATTCTGTATGTATGTGGAATTTGTATCCCAAACATCATACGGGAGTGGTACTGTAATTATCGAGTAGCAGTACTACTGGACAGTTTATCTGAATTATCGTCAAGGCTTCGATGCATTGGTTAATATCTGATTTTGAAGTGTATTATATGAGTTAATTTCTTGGAACTGAAAAAATACAATGTACTAGCTATGGACATGGTGCGTTGCTCTTCTCGACTGCACGCATGTCCTGAATTCAGAATGCAGAATTTCTCGGCAATCAAAACTCCAGTCAAGCAATGACCTTCTCATGGACTTCTCGGCACCGGAAGCAAGAAACGTCCATAGTTGTCTGTATCGCTAAGAGGGAGATTGAAAGGGAAAATGTCAAGATCATCCCGTGATAATGTGGATTGTGGCAACCAAAAATAGTGTCTACAGCAAGAAGAACATGAGCCAATCCAAGGATCAGGAGGTCAAGATGAGGGATAACCTGCCCATCCAGAGCATTACTGAGGAAGCAAAGACCAATACACCGACACGTGGTAGCAGCTCGAGCACATAGACATCTAATTAAATGAGGCCACTAATTATATAACATGTCAATCTCATAGACATTGAGCCAGGCTCAATTTTAAACAAGGTGAGAAGAAAAGATCATTAGAAAATTTTGTTGTATGAATAAAAACTTCATGCTGCACTGCTTGACACCTTCTGTCTAAATTAAACATAGCATCTCATTATGGAGAGAGGAAGGCGCAGCACAAGAATAGGAGCATGATGAAGACTAATACTAAATGGGAACATGATGAAGTGGAAGGTGCAAAAAGCTAAGTATAACAGAGTATTTTTATTCGTTGGAGAAACAAGTTTCAAACTATACATTTTGTAAGTGTTAGTATATTTATGTAAATTAATTTTTTCATAGCCATGGCACCGCACGGGTATTTAGCTA
This sequence comes from Avena insularis, assembly GCA_023614405.1. Classification (NCBI taxonomy): domain Eukaryota; kingdom Viridiplantae; phylum Streptophyta; class Magnoliopsida; order Poales; family Poaceae; genus Avena; species Avena insularis. The sequence continues at coordinate 392,329,905 of CM042689.1, read as the reverse complement.
GTACATATAACAAAGATAGCATCCCTTCTATACTAGTTCGAACTACGGCGAGTAAAAATCTAAAAATCACGAGAACTAGCCTTGGCTCAAACTGGGATAATTTTTCAACCAAATTACAAATGAGGCTCATAGCCAGCTCATTTATTTTCAAATCAATCATGAGTCAAGCTAAAAATCAAAGTCGATCATGAACGACTCAGTCAGCAGCACTACTCACAAGGAAATTTGTGTCCTGTATATTATCGTTCTCGTTCATTTTTGTTGACAAGAGAGCAGTATACATGAAATCCAACAGGCTTCACTGATCGCGAGCATGAATTCTTCCTCTCCAACTCTTTGTAAAAGTTCATCCTATTTAACTTAACACGAAGGTGAAATAAAAGTAACCAAAACTGATATACCTTAAAGTCTGAGCCCTAACTAAAGCCCACCATAGTTCTGAACATACCACGCGAGCATCACTCACGACTCAGATATGGAGCTTATTGAGTTCTGAACTCACTGTCTGAACATCGCCCACATGCCTCAGGTTCCCGTGGGCCTCAGAGTCATTCCTAGGGAGGATCTGGGCAGCAGGTCTCACTCGCGTCGCTGCTCCAGGTCTAGAGTTCACCACTACATTTGGCCTAGCTGAGCACACAGGGATGGAAGTTCGGACTGTAACAGGGGCTGCCAACCATGGAGGCCGCTGCTGGTACAAGAGAACTGCTGAATTGGTAGGAGTCGCAGTACCAAATCTTGCTGGAGCTTGAATGTATGGTGGATGTGCTGTGGAGCTTGACGAAGTCTGAGGAGCTCTATTCTCTTCAAAGGAGGCAGCACTACTTTCTGTATATGCATCTTTCCCATTTCTAGGCCATTGTTGAACCTTACTTAGAACAACATTTTGCAGAGCACTAGATGAATCTGGACCAGTGTATCTGGAGAAAACTGTGGCATCAGGAAGCTCAACCGTTTCAGTACACCCTTGCCTTCTCCCATGCATCGTGTTAACCGCAACCGACAGTGGACTTGTTGGTACATATGAGGCAGGGTAAGGCGAGAAGTACCGTGGAAGGGCAGGAGCAGCTTCAGGAAAACATGGAGGTAGTGCTAAAGCATCTTGGTTTGCTGGCACGGCGAACTGCCCTCTAGGAGTAGGCGGAGGGTACATGGAGAGCATAGCTGGTGACGGCGCAAACCTTATGTTGCCCATAGTTGGAACCATCGGAAAATGGGGCTTCTGCTGTGTTGCTTGCACCTGGTGCAACATATGGTACATTGCTTGCTCTGGTGCAACATTTGAGTATGTCTGATTTTGTAAGTGTGGCCTGTAAGATGACACATGTGGTTTACGATAAGATCTGCGAGGTTGTGGGCGGTTATTGCGCTGTTGCTTTTCCTTTTGATGTGGTGTCTTGCCTTCAGTTTTTTGGTTCAAGCTTTCAAGAGTGCGGGCAACTGCGGCCTGTTCCTGCTCCTCGTCATTATGATCGGATGGAGAAGATGAAGATGCTGCCTCACCTACTCGAGGCACTGTTACACACAATAACTATGAATGGTCAGGGAACAAGCTGAGTGAAACTAAAATGATAGCACGGTAAAATCAATAGGAAATGTTACAAATACTCTGCAGTTAATAAGACCAGATGCATCAACTGACAGATATAATGAAATAATATAGTAAGACCAGAAGGCGAGAAAATACTCACATTCCTTCAATTCAGACCAGGCAGCCATAGCAGCATTTTTTTGAGCTTGTTTCTTAGTCTTGCCAGGATTGCCAGTGAAGATCTTTCCTGCTAACTCCACTGTACACGTGAACATTGGTGTATGCCCTGGTCCAGACCTAATAGTAGTGTACATAGGCAGTTTTAAACCAGCCCGATGAGCAGTTTCTTGCAGCAGGTTCTTGTAGATCCCAGTTTCATCCTGTGGAGCGGAACATCATTAGCCCATCAGCTTTGAGGACACTCCTGGAGGTTGTGTTGCTAAACATGTGCTCACCACCGTTGCAGTATAAATCAGAAAACTTAACAAAGTAAGTACTTATAAGAAAAGGATGATATACCATCCAGTCCAAATATGCTGGAATCTAGATGACATCAATTAAAATGGTTGAGATGCATATGAGAGAAAACCGCAAACATCTCATGTGCTTGGATTTGTTTTTACCACCATAGCAGGCAAGAAAATGTACAACTGGCAAGTCAACATCAGACATCATAAAATAATTGAACCTTCCCAACTAATCCATCATCAATAATACAACTTTGCTTTGACTTATTGCAGTGGGAATTGTCAAGAACAGTGAACTTTTAATATACTCTGACATGGAAGATAGATCCATACTGCAGATGCAATTTAATGTTCTTTGACTCGAGGAAAGGCTGTCTAGCTGCGCATTTCATAATATCCATCGGCATAATAACCACTCCTACGAGTTGTACAAGTTGTAAATGGAAAGTGTAAAAGTTGTGACAGCAGATTAAGCAAGTTGTGAAATGAAGCATAAGGATTACAAAAGCACTTTGCAGACAGAGAAAGATAAGGGGTGATGATGGATAATGATGCCAGCGTTGCATATCAAATACTCCCTCCGTCCCAAAATAAGTGACTTGAGTTTATCTAGATTTATATGTACCTATATACTAAAACGTGTCTAGATACATCCGAATCTAGACAAACTCACGTCACTTATTTTGGGATGGAGGGAGTATATGAAAATAAAGCTACAATGTTATTTATCTTCTTCCATGTTAATACTTAATATAATCTGCAACAACTTGGCACCTTTCAGTACTCTAAACGTGGAACAAGATTCCAAACTTATCCTGACTGATAATACTAAGAAAGCATTTTCTTTGAAATACTTATGAATTCTGAATTCTGACATTAAACCTTGTTTATCTAAAACAATTTATCAGCAAAAGATTGTCTATGGAAGATTAAAATATCCAAAATTCCTAATATGAGATAGAAGTTATAGAGATCTAAGGTGAACATTGTACCGAGTTGTAGTCAAACATATCTCCTGATTTCACCAAGTGGACAAAATAATATTCCCAAGGCAGAAGACATAATTAATTTGCATATTACAGTGCATAAATGAGAGGCAATTCCTATGGGGCATCAACAAAACTGACCAGAACTTTTGCAGCAAGAGATGATGAAGGCCCCCTCTTGGACAACTCATTGAGCGCCACCTCAGCTGCCGCATGCTCCGCCAGCCGTAAGGTGGAACAGAACGTGGGGCTCTCAAATGCTTCCCCATTGAAATGAACGGTGGCCTTAAACCGGGGCACATGATCCGGCCCCTCGCGTATGCACGCATAGGATGGCAAGTTGAAGCAGCTCCTCTGTGCAAGCTCCTGGAGCTGGTTCTTATACATGCCTGAACCCACCTCAAGATTCAACGATGCAACCAGTAAACTGCATCATCATTAGAGCCCCTTAACAATACGAAATTAGGAATAGAAGTGAAGAACATTTAACAACTATATGCAAAAAAAGTATACCTCCGATATGGAAGTATGAATCAAGCAGTCTATTATGAAGCTATGTTCAGAGTTGAGACCAGCTGCCGCCCATAATCTCTCCTCAGCACAACGTGACCATTGCTATCCTCTTGCTGCAGCCGATAACAGGTCTCCAATAAATAACCTCTGCCGTACTCCCTGTCCTGCAGAGGAACAAATAAGTCTCGAATCAAATTAGAGCAATAAACCAAATGTTGGCGCCCGCGGTGGCAATCATACGAACGAGTTCACTGCGGTCCTCAAGAGGATTCACTGGTACTAAGCAGTGGAGCCAACGAAGCACCCAAGGACACCAGCAAGAGCAGCTGATTCAGCTCGTCTAACCAATGTCATGCCACAAGGAAATCGAAGAAGAATAGTGCATCCAATGTGAGGAACAAATCAAGAAACCTGGTTAACACACACGCAAAATACAAGAAGGCATGAAATAGTATGAACCAAACATTTCGTAGCTGGCTCATAACCGAATCGAATCTAATCGGCGACCAAATCGCGGAGGAGAGACGCCAGAGCCGGGAAAACTAACCCGCAACCCCACCGGCAAGATCGAACAAACCTCATCGCCGGGAACCCGACCCCAGATCGAACCAAGCCCCCAACAAACCAAGATACGAAGCAAACCAACCTGCCACGAGCACACCCCCTGATTCTCCCCCTCGATCCCTCTCCCCCTCACTGAACCAGAGAAGGAACGAAAGGGGGAAAACGCTGGGAAGAGACGAACCACCGGTGCCACCGACGACGACGCCGACGCCGACAAAAATCCTCCCTTTCGCCTGCAAAGAAAGACAAATCTTTCTGTTTGCCGCTGTAGGAAACTGCTTGCGACTGCGAGGGAGGGTAGTTCAGCTACGGCATTAGGCTAGGGCGGCGGCGCTACAGTAGCAGCAGGCGGCAGCCATTAAACTCGAGATTGGGAAGGGAGGCGTGTTGCTTTCCGGCGCTTTTCGTCTGCATCCTCCTCCTTTTCTTCTCGGTTTTTTTTCTTCGGAGAAAACCTCCTCCTTCCGTGTGTCATGTGCACGCAACGCCCGATCATTATTGTTGGCCACGAGGGAAAACTTCGGTTAGCATCACTCCACTTGGCTGCTAATTAAACAAACTAAAGCAGAGTGCCATTCAACGTGGAGCAGCTGATTAAGGCATGTCTGGTTGGTCATCAATGTTGCTCAGCTTGGGGGTGCGGATTTTTTGGACATCGTACGTGTAGTCCCGTTAAAATTCGTGTATGCAAGTTCTCGAAAATTATACAGCAAATGCGTACATGTAGAGATGCATGTCTCTGGAAACTTTGGTAGTACTGAAAGAATACGACAGCCTTTGGCATGTGCAAAAATTACATCATGTGTGATTGCTGGACTCCACGGTCTCACGCTTCCTCCCCCACGGGCGACCTTCTCTCCCCTCAACAACCTTCTCCCGCGTCCTCTCTACCTCTCCGCTGCTGCCGGCGAACGCCGCCGGGTCAAACCCGGGAGGTGTCGCGACGATGGCCTTCGCCTTATCCGGCGGCGGTGGTCTGAGCAGTGCAAGTGGCGGCGGTGCGGCTCGCTATGAAGATCTCGGCCCGATGGAGGTGTTGAATGCGGTGTCACGGTGATGATGGGGACGGGGCCTAGCCCAGAGTGACACGGGACAGCAGCGTGCAGCGCTGAGCCCCTTGAGGCCAGGAGACGCGGGCTAGATCTAGGCCAGGGAGGGCCCGATATGGGCCTCGTGGGCTGCGGCTGCCATGGCTGTGGGCTATGGGTACTCCTGGCCCCTCTTTCATGTGGTGGGAGCAGGGGTTCATGCCCCTGGCCATGTTGGTGGGGCGCCAGATCCCGCGGGGTGGGCACATATCTGGTGGCTGCTGTGCAAATCGGGATGGACCTCGCTACTCGGGTGCGAGTTCGTGGATGCCGGGGCGGTGGCCCTAGAAGGTGGATCGCACATGTAGCTCGACATCAGGCGGTGTGACAGCGCTGATGGTCATCTCTTGGGGCCATGAGGGTGGCGAGGAGCGAGCGTCGGGGGCTCTTGGTGTTGGCAGCACCTCGGCGTGGTCAGTGCCCAGATAGCGTGTTATAAGCTCGGCTCGAGGACGGCTAGTAGTCTAAGGTACTAGGTGTGGCGAGGGTTTTTGGGACAAAATCCCAGTGCTCTGGCGCCAATGACGACGTGTCGTGACCCTCTTGAGGGCGTCGTTGTGGCTATCATCTCCGCATTAGGGCTTCGAGTGAAAACCCTAGACCTTTGTGGTCTCGACGATGGCATTGCTTGTTATGTCGTTACCTCTTTGGGGGCATCATCGTGGAGCTTAGGTCCCCTTAGTATCATGGCGTCTTTTGGTGGCAAGCTTGATGCTTCTTAGTTCTTGTTGTTTATCTTTGATCCGCTTGTAAGAGGAATTCCACATTTCTATGTATTGGTTTGTCTGTTTGGCTTTATTTATAAAGTGGGGCGAAAGCCTGTTTCAAGGAAAATTACATCATGTGTTTTGCGTGATAAAAAATTACTCCCTCCAATATGTATTAGAGCAGCCACACTAGGACGCTTAATACCAGGCGCGAGGATTTGAATCCTGGTGCAGTGGTAGTTGAGGGCTTCAATCCTAGGCACCGGACACAAGAAGTGGAGCCCAACGCTATTTCGTTTTTGTGGCTTGTGGTTTTGAGGTCTCTGCAACTTAGATTAGCATCCCAAATAAGAGTCTAGCGTTGGACAAATGGGCGCTTCGCTGAATATATTCTTTTCTTCTACTCTCTCCGACTGTTCTTAATTTTATCTAGATTTAGATGTATCTAGTTAAGAATTTAGACTAGATGCATTTGTATCTAGACAAAGTTAAGAACATTAATATGAACCGGAGGAAGTATTTATTTTTATCATTTACGCACCTTCCTAAGAGTTCTACGCTATGGATGCTCTTAGGTTTTCTTATGACATGATTTTAACTAATATAATTACCTTGTTAATGTGAGGTTTTATGACATAAAATTGGCACAACCAAATTCGCAACTTCTTAGTTATTGTGATTGTGTATCATATAAAGCACATAGTAACAAAGTAAGATCAAAGTTTGTCGTAATGAACCTAGTGCACCACACGTACACATGGATAATGGAGGTATTCTATGGTAAGTTTTATTGTAAGGGAGACATATATGCACACTAGGTCACTTAACTTGTTTATAATGAGTACTTTAGTCACCGGTGTCATGAGACATTGTGGGCTAGTCATTGAACTCTAAAGATGAGGATACCTATCAAAATAGAGACAGAAAGATAAGTAATGTTTGCTTGGCGCGTTGACTAGATGGTTGGCCAGAGACAAAGACCTTTTATTTTTAGGCATCCCTAGGAGATAATTTCCCTGATCCCCGTCTCCTCTGGACCACACATGTGATGGATTCATTGTACGGAAAACTAAAAATTCCTACAATATTGCGGAACAAACCTCCAAGATCCATTTATTAGATGCTAATAACGAGAGGGATAAAGATCTACATGTTCTTGTAGATTCAAAGCGTTTAACGATCAAAAATCGTGGTTGATGTAGTCATACTACTTCTCGGTCTAAACCGATCCAACGCCGCTACGAGCGGCGCTTCCGAAATATGCACACGTATGGCTTAATGTCATCTCCTCTTTCTCGATCCAACAAGACAAGGTGGAGTGGTGCATGAGATCCCGGTAACACGACAGAATGGTGCTAGAAATATGGTGGAAATCCTGCAGGGCTTCGCTAAGCACACCGAGGAGTGAGGATTTGGAGCAGCACACAAGAGAGCAAAAGCTTGTTTTTGTTATATTTTTTAGTGTGCTACCACTCCACGTATATATAGAGGTGCAAGGGTAGGGAAACTTGGAAGCCAAGGAGAGGAAGCTTACCTCCTAAGCTTCCTTTCCCCTTTCTCTCAAGAATATCCTTATTTCAGGGATCCTTGTCCCACAAAGCTTCCTCAATAAGGAATAGGATCTTATCCCTTATCCCATCCACATGGGTACTTGAGGCTAGCTGGCTTGTGTGGGATGTTGGGATAGGTGGCCCACCACAGTGCCCTCTACAACCTCTGATAGAATACTAAAAAAATTGAACTTTTTCGATAACCCTCAAAATACTTTCTCATATATAATTATTTATCTTCGGACCATTTTGAAGCGATACAGAATGTGTCTTACCGAGTGGGCACAGAGATATCTTTTCCATCACATGGATGAACAAATCCCACTTCTTGATCCATACATTCCAACAAGTACCTTGTGAGATACTGAAGAATACTTTTATAATCACCTAGTTACGAAGTGATGGTTGATGCTCACAAAGTATTCTTCCGGTACTAGGGAGTGGTGGTCTAAGAAAATGGTACTTGACATATGGTAAGCTATAGCAATCAAACTTAAGTGACATGATCAAATGCTATGATTAGTTTGGGTATGCCCCCATCACATCATTCTCCTAATGATTGGCCTTTTATTAAATGACAACCCTTGTGCATGGTTAGGAAACCTTAACCATCTTTTAATCAACGAGCTAGTCTATTAGAGGCTTACTAGGAACACTATGTTGTTTATGAACCACGCATATATTATGTTTCCGATTAATACAATTATAACATGGATAACATACACTTATCAAGAACGTAGATATGATAATAACAACCTTATTATTGCCTCCAGGGCATATTTCTAATAGTCTCCCACTTGCACTAGAGTCAATAATCTAGTTTACATTGTTATAAATCTAACACATATGGAGTCTTGGTGCCTATCATGTTTTGCTCATGGAAGAGGTTTAGTCAACGGATATGTCACATTTAGATCCATATGTAGTTTGCAAATATTTATGTCACCATCCTTGACATACTCATGAATAGTGTGAAAGCGGCATTTGATATGTTTGGAATTATTTTGAGACCTTGGCCCCCTTTCATTGGCTATGGCACTAGTGTTATCACAATAGATAGCCATAGGATCCAACACACTTGGAATCACACCTAGTTATGAACTCCTTTATCCAAAATCCTTCTCATGCTAATTATAAAGCAACTACATATTCCGCTTCAGTCGTAGTTGCTGCGATAATGCTTTGCTTGGAACTCCTCCAGCTGATTGCTACACCATTCAAAATAAATATGTATCTAGACTGAGACTTACAGTCATACAGATCAGTGTCAAAACTAGCATCAACGTAACCCTTTACAAAGAGCTCTTTGTCACCTCCGTAAACAAGAAACATGTCCTTAGTCCGCTTTAGGTACTTAAGAATATTTTTAATCATTGCCTAGTGTTCCACTCCTGGATCACTTTGATAACTGCTAGTCAAACTCATAGCATGGCACACATCTGGTATAGTACACATCATCACATACATGATACAACCTATGGCTGAAGGATATGAGATACTATTCATCTTTTCTCTTTCTTCTACCGTAGCTGGAAACTAAGTCTTACTCAATATCTTACCTTGCAATATGGGCAAGAACCCTGTAATGACCTAGGGTAATATATTATAGGAAAGGGTAGACATGTGAATTGAGATTGTGCATAGCATGCATTTAGAAATTTGGGGTCAATTTGAAAAAATAACTTATTTGAATATGGTTCTAGTGAGGTTGTTAGCAACCAAAAGGTCACTAGGAATAGAGATCACATTCAAATACGAAACTTTAAATAATTTTGATGAGTTTAGAATGGAATTTGACCTAAGTCAAACTTGAATTGAAATTCAAGTTCCACACATTTAAGCACAAATCGCAGAAGATGGGATGTAGTGTTCCATTCAAATAAGAAATTACTCAAATCTTAAAGAACAAACATATAAAGATACAAACTATAGCAAACAACACCAAATGATATTTATTCATATTTTAATATGAGTACATGATCCAAAGTTACAACAATATTACAAATAAAAGGAAAAAACCTAATCTAAAAAGCCCTACACTATCTATATATCTTCTCAAACCTTGATCTTCAACCTATGAACACAATCAACATAGAAAACACTTGTTAACGTTAAAAATGTTGGTTCTACCCTAAGGAAAAACCAATTAATATAAGAATCCTTTTTAAGAAGAGTCTTGGAATAAATCCTAAACTTTGAGCCTGAGAAGCAAATGAACCAATCAAGGTCAGGAAAGATAGAATCAAACAGTGCTTCACTATGAACATTTGAATCCAATAGTAGAGCCCAAAAACCTGTAGAATAGATCACCACAACACCTTAGAGCTGTCACCACCATAAGTTGAGAACATAAAGTAACCTCGTAGTCATCTACCAAGAATCCCAACCTGATCAAATTGGAGAACCAACCCAATAGGAATACTAGTAACCTCAATATAAGACAATCAACCAAAATAAAACCCTAGGCTCAGGATTCTATCAAGAATAGGTAGAAATCCAGAAAACTAAAACATCCTAAATCAAAACTCTAAACTAATAGAAACTCTAGCAACCACTAGGCAAGAACAAACACCAAAGGGTTTAGCAAGGCATTGAATTCTGCCAAGAAGCCTAGAACTCCCAAAATTTGAAATTTGATAAAACAAAATTGTAAACCAGTCGAACTTCATTGTAATGAAAGCTATAAACAATCATCCAAACAGAATGGTCATGAGCCATGGATGAAAACTAAGTCAAATACATCAAAAACTAATTAATAAACACTTGTCAAGTTCCAAAAATAAAACAATACAAAGGCCAAGCCGACATGATAAATTAGGCATACCGAAATACACCCCGTGCACATATAAACAAAAGGGTCATATGCTAATTTTGGCATGCACAGATAAGTTAAAGCCAACATGGGCTTAACCACCTAAGAGCCCTTGACACATGTGAATAGGTTAACCAACAGAGGCAGTTTCACACACACACAAGCATGTGATTCACCTAAATGCATGGCATTGGTGTTAGAAGCACAACCATTTAGGAACACTATAAATAGAGGACCACTTGAGACCCCATAGATCATAACTCACCACTCAAGCTTGGACCACAACACACACACTTAGAGTTTATAGAGAGATTTGAGAGAGAAGGGAGAACAAAAGGAAGAACTCGAGAATGGGAGGAGAAGAGCCACATCAGCAGCTGCAAATCTTCATCAAGCCCACTAGGAAGCTACAAAGATTGTTAATTGAACCCTAGAGTAGAAAAGTATAGAGTCCAGTGAGATAGAGATCATAGTATGAATTACACCCAGTATGAAAAAAGGGGACTATAATATGTGCATATTCATCAAGGAAGAACACCACAGACAAGTCACACCTTTAACTGGCAGAGACCATAGCCATTAACTATAAGAAGATGAATAGTATACCCATAATTAATCAAGAGCACCAAATCTATATCTCACCCCTCACCCCTAGAAAAAGTCCTAAGACAAGCCTAAGGATGAGAAGGGAGATATTGATTCAACACTCTAATACCTGCATAAGAAGCAATAATTAACACTTAACAACACACTTACAAATTATAGCTTGAACTAAAAACTCAAGCAACAACAGAAAGAAACTAAGCAATTGTTATAAAATAGTCCAGCAAAGCAATTGACCACAAGTCAATTGAGTGAAATGAAAGTAACCAATTATACTAAAAATAACTGTATTAATCCTCAAATGGAAGGATTAGTACACAACACTAAAGAAATACTACAGCACGAAGCAAGTAGCAAACTACTAACAACACAACATTTAGATAATCAACAGCAAACCTTAATTGTCATAGTGTAACCCTAGGAAATAAAACATTCAGTTAAATAAACAACACCTGTTAACTAACAGACATCACAATAGACAAAAAAATGTAGCAGATCCTGAATCAAATCCAAAGCCTAGATCACCAAATCGAAACATAAACATTCTAGAAAGCCCTAGAACCTACCAGAGCAAGTAGAAACACCATCACTGTAACCCTATGGAACACAAACCCTAGAAATTCTAGAAACCTAGAATCGTAGAGAGAGGGAGAGGAGGAAGTAGCACGTACCTTCAGAAAGGATGAGCCTAGTTCATGCTGACTGAGTAGAGGAGGAAGGCAGAGTCATGATGGAGACAACATGCGGCACAAAGAAGTACCCCAGAGGGGCATCTCACTCTACACAGGCCAAAGTAGACACAGTAGTCGTAGTAGACACCTAGGAGTGCCATCTCAACAGTGGGGAACGTAGAAGTTGTGCCGGAGTTGAAGTATATGAAGTATAGGCGAAACCCTAGATCTGGAGGGGGTCGCGAGCGAGAGTTAGTGAGTGAGAGAGACGAATCGGCTCGGTAGAAAGGTAGAGAGGAGGTAGGAGAGCATCTTTAGTGGAAGAGCGGAGGAAGAAGGGGCCGGAGGCGGCTGAGAGAGCTGGGTGAAGCGGCGGCGATGCGCATTCCCCATAGCCAGTGCGTGCGCGTGCAAAAGAGAGAGAGAGAGAGGAGTGAACGCCCGCGAGAGAGAGGATGAGCGGGCCGAGTTGGGCTAGACCAGGTCAAGGGAGTGGTTTTGACCACTTGGGTTTGACCAGTAGGCCCAAATGTTTAGGGGTATTTTAGTCATTTCACAAATACCCATAAACACAATTAAGTCATAACACACACATAATAACTCATAAAAATAAAGCAAAAATAGTTTTGTGTGTAGAAAAATGCAAGGAATCCAAAAAAGTGTTTTTGTGGGATTTTTTTGCAAATATTAAAATTTTATGAATTTTTTGTGATTGAAATGGAGTTTTAAATTATTAAAAAATCATAAAAATCCCTATAAATCTAGGAAAAATAATAATAATGTAAATCCAAATTTTCATAGAAACTAGACTTGTCTTTGCGCCCCATGGGACACGACCATAAGTAGAAGACTTGACGATATGATCGCGCTACATCTACGTACAAGAGGAAAGATGGAACCACACCCAAACATGAAAAACAACATGGTCTAATCAAAATAGTGCCGACAAACACGTTGATAGGAACATAGGGTGCGACCGATAATGTCTGACGCTACGATCGTGATACATCTATGTTCAAGAGAGAGGATGGAACCAAAAGCAGACGTAAAAAGCACAAAGTATTATGCAAAACAGAGATGACAATCACGTAGATAAGAACCATGCTCCCCCTAGGGAGCATTCGTCACGCAAGATGCCCGATCATACACGTGCAACAGGTTAACGACGACGCTGAATGGTGTCTAAACATCTAAGAACGTATGTGAAACCTCCGTTAATGATAAATTAAGATGCACCAAATACGAGAAGAGTAATATTACGAAAGATAAAAACTTATGACCAAGAAAGTAGGCTATTGTGTATCAAACAATTGGTACTCAAAGGTTAGTCTTCCGAGGTTTGGACCATAAGAAGATGGTCTTAGCCCATCAGCCTGTTATTCAAAAAGTTTGTTTCAACATAAAATCATAGTCTTATACGATATGTCATAAACAGTCTAGCAAGACCTGCTAAAAATGTCTAACAGAACATTTGTACAATCACGCGGTACGATACACGTGGGGTACGTTTTTTTAAAGTAAAGCGTGATACATATGAACGTAGACAAAATGAAAACCCTTATTTAGGATTGAAGGCAATGTTTGATTTTACATCAGCGATAATAAGTCTTTGTTATCGAAAAGGACGATTAAAATCGTGTCTCGAACCAAGGCATGACCAAAAAGATATGAAGCTGATTTCAACGCAAACTCCAGCTTTTCATAACAAACGTTTATTTAAGAAAAGTATGACCTAAAACGGCTTTGGTAAAATAGCTAAACACCGATCTTATTTTCCTACATTGAAGTAAGTGGGTTTCCTCCCTAAAGCGCTTTAGCTAGGCTTTCTTTATCTCATCGGCCTCTCGTAGCCTAGCATTCAGATTCCTTCCTAGACTAGCGCTCAGATGCTGGATATCTGCATGTTGACTCTCCAAATGCAAGCACATATCTTCCATGATTTGAGTTATGACTAAAATTCGTTGTACAATGTCTTCGTACATCGCCCTCGCTGAACGACAGGGAATGCGATGCATTCAGCGCTGATAAGTCTAAGCCTACATAAGTGAAATAAAATGTTAGCCAATGCTGGACGATAGCGTAAAAGATAACGGGAAATACATTGGTGATTAGAAAGTAAAATACCTCAGGTACGCGCCCGCTTTGATTTTCACTTAAGATGCAAAGTCTGTGTCAGAACGAAAGCGTGAAAGACAACGTGAAAGACAACGGGAAAGACAGTGGTTGTAAGCAAGTAAAATACCTCAGGTACGCGTAGACAACGAGAGCGTGCCTCCCTAATATGGAAATATTGCGTCATCACTTTCTCACGGACAGTAAAAAGAAGTATATACACATAACATACAAACATAGAGAATTACGGGGAAAAGGTTATGGCAAGAACTTATACACATAATGTACAAACATAGAGAATTACGGGAAAAAAGTTATGGCAAGAAGAACTTACACTCGTATCGTGTAGTAAGCCGTAAGCGACGAAAAAGTAGACATACTGTATGATGGAAGGCTCCAAACGCTGACGATCACGCAACCCGGCGTCTTCGCGTTCGAAGAGCCTCCATGCGTTTACCTACACATTAAGGAAAGGTTAGAAAAAATGATAAACAACAGATAGAGAGATAAACATGCAAACCAGAGAATGTGAGGCGAAACAGGAACAAAATTCGAAGACGCTTAGGGTTCTCAATGTGAGAAAGCCAGCGGGGCACAGAGAAAGACGTTGGGGCCTTTTTTCTGAGTTTGTTGCGAGCCCGTTGCCGCCGGCCGAACGGCGCTGGCGAGCTCCCAAACAAACCCCAAAACAAAGGCGCAGCGTCCGTGTCCAAACGAACGCTGATTCCGCGCCTCTTGCTCTAAAGAAGGTGAACATAGGAGCAGACGCGTATGGTATACTAAATATCTGAAACCCTAACAACCACTATTGCATTCTACGGCGTTGAGCTTTCGCCTGCAATGGCGCTACGCCTAAAAGGAACCAAATTGGTGCCTAGAACGCGTCGTATGCGGCTATGCTGTTGTTCAGGCACTCAATAATTGATACATATAGGACGGTGCTACTCCGAAGCTAAGACGCGATTTGGTAGAAGAAAAATTAGAAAGAATGCGAGGAGAACAAAGAGGTGGAGGTGTTTTATAGCCGCTTTAAGCCGGGCGAGGAATGGCATCCGGAGATGGATAATGATGGCTGGTCAGCTCTAGATGTGAACCACAACACGATATCGCCACGGTAAACCGTGGATGCCTACAGTCTATTGTGCCAGCTTGACCCTCCAACGCGAGAATACGTGTCCACCCATGCTTTCCGATGGCATCTACACCGCCAGTTCAACTATCCGCAGCAAAAGCCGTCGAAGTCTATAGTCTACTATGCTAGACAGTTTATCGTTAGCTCGTGCCGCGTCCGTGAGAAACCGCAAATGCCTAGAGTCTAAGACGCAGGCTCGTCCCTTCGCCGTGAAAAACTGCATCCACCCACGCCATCTGATGCCACCCATGATGCCAGCTCGCCTCTCTGCCGCAAGCAAATGCGGTCGTCCAGGACCTATGATGCCATGTCGCCTATCGGCAGGCCCCATGACCACGAAAAACCATGGACGACATGGGCTCATGGCGCCATGTGGGCTCTCGGCGGGCCTTAACACCTGGCGTCTGCGGAGGCGTGTCGCGCTAGGAACGTCTCTCACCACGCATGTTCTAACCCGCCTACGTTGATGACGGGCCCATGTCACGCGCACGGCCCACCTTCCAGCAACGCAGGGTAAGACTGAGCGCGATACACCCCTCGGTGGTATAGAATCTTTCGGCCTGGCCCGTGGCGGGACCCGTCTCACGGGATAGAAAGGCTCCATTGTGACATTACCGTGTGTCCTCCTCGACATCCATCCCACGACTGAAGAGAATCGGGATGACATGGATAGCAGTTTGAGCCGAAACAATCTAGCGCTATTATTGATTAGGAAGCTATCGCTTTCGCATTTGAACTTTTATCGCGTTGTGAATCCTCAATGGACCCATGAGGATCTCAAAGCTTTTTTACACTTTTGTCTCTTGGTATGAATTAATAAAGAAAGTAGTTGGACCCGCAATGTTTCTGTTATACCACTCTGAGGGATATGATATTTGCGGATGGAGAATTCCGTGAGTGTCATATCAAGAACATGTACACTACATGTAGTGGTGTACCGAGTCACCGCAAACCCCTTCTTTGCTTGATGCATTTTGAACTTCTTCAGAACTCTGTCAAGGTATGTACTTTGTGTAAGCCCTGTTAGGCATCTTGATCCGGCTCCATAGATCTATATGCCTCATATATAAGTCACTTCACTAAGGTCTTTCATTGAAAAACTCCTATTCAAGTAACCTTTTATGCTTTTATTAAGTTCTATATCATTTTCGATCAACAATATGTCATCCACATATCATGAGTAAATAATAGCGTTAGATTGTTTTGGCTCAAACTGCTATCCACGTCGTCCTGATTCTTTTCAGCCATGTGATGGACGCCGAGGAGGACACGTGGCGACGTCGCAACGGAGCCTTGCTATCCCATATGGCGGGTCCCGCTGCGGGCCAGGGTGGAAGATTCCATACCGTGGACGGGTGTATTACGTGCCATCGTACCCCATGTTGCTGGAAGGTGGGTCATTCTCGCGAACTGGGCCCCCCGTCAGCGTACGTGGGCAGGACTGCACGCGGTGAGAGGCGTTCCCGGCGCGACAGCGCTCCGCACCTGCCGGATTGCGGGGGCCATCAAGAGCCGACGTGGCAGTGTGGACCCATGCCGAGAGCGGATAATCGCGGTAACGAGGCCCGCCGAGAGCTGACACGTCATCTTAAACCCTATGTGGACACGTATTTTCGTGGATGGGGGTCCCTTGAAGAGTTGATGTGGCGATCTACTGTCGTGAACCCCTACGTGTGTGTATTTTCACGGAACGCGGGGCCCATTGAGATCCGAATTGGCTACGTAGACCCTCAAAGGGCAGACGTGGTACCTCGCACGCCGCGATTTGTCGTTGTAGTGGGCCCTTCATAAGACAACATGGCGTAGTGTAATCTCTACGGCAGCGTTTTTCTCGCGGGCGTATCGCGGCCGCGTCTGACATTCGGAACCGACATGGGTTTGTTAGCTATAGCCATAAGAGATTTGTCGCGGACATTGGGCTACATGGCGACCTAGAACCTGTACGGCTGCGTGTTTTCACGACCCAGATAGGATCTCCTAGCTGATTTGCCAGCGGTAAGGATGGGCAAACACAGATTCTTGTGTGCGAGGGTAGAGCTGTGGATCCTGCCCACGTGCCGCCTCTAATCATCTTGGCCTCTATAGACTATGGACGAGCGCGGTTTGTCGTGTCGATTTTTGCAATGGGTCTCGACCTCACGTCTGAAGCCTGCGGGCATGCGTAGTTCCTCGCGGCAGGATTTGGCGGTGGATACGGTCTCACGCAAATACGACTCTCGGATATGATAGCATACACCATACGGCGTGCACCGTCCGGGTTCTGATAGTCCTCGCATGTAGTTTTGATTATTTGCTCTTCATCATCGTTCTCTTTTCATAGACCATAAACATCATCCAGCCTCATGTCCTCTTCTACCATTGTTGCGGGCGCACCTCGGGCCGCCGACAAGGATTGCCAGACATGTGGGCATCGTCTTCATCTCCCGCGCTTGGTCGACATCATCTTCCACAAACACGTTACAGGAGAACCTTGGGCCGCTGGCAAGGATCACTGGACGTGTGGGAATAGTCTTCGTCTTCCGTGCTTGCTCTTCCACGCTTAGTCTGACTCTGTCTCCCACAAACACGGTAAGTTTCGGGAATTTCTTCCTCTTTTACAGTATTTCTTATGCTTACGTTCTGATATTTCGTTGGTTGTTGAAGATCCGTTTTCATCTTTTCAGATGTGGCAAGAGTATGTTGTTTGGAAGTAGCCTCCTCGGTACGCGGTATGTTTTTCTTTTCCTTACCAGTTGTATTCCCTACCTCGGATCACACATTTTTTAGTGTTTGCATGCCTATTTTTTCCTTGATTTTGTAAGTTTCAGCGGTTGAGTCAACCATCCTTTTCATTTTAGCTTCGACTCGGTAAGTATCTTATCCTATTTATAGCTCATTTCCCCCGGTGTACATTACGGGCCGTTTTGGACAAACTTTTCCTCGAGGTTGCTCCAGCTGCTGATGAATTCTTCGGGTAACTGTCTGAGCCATGGTCGAGCTGTGCCGCTCAGGTCCAGCTGTAGGTTTTGCATGGCGGTAGATTTTGAGCCACCTTGGATTTTAACGGTTTGCAAGTAGTCAGCCAGCCAAGCTTCGGGTTCCTGGAGGCCATCATACTTTTGGCGCTCATGGGGAAGTTTGAAATCCTTGGGTATCGGGGTCTTGCGAACCTGCCGGGTAAAGCAACTGGCGACACAAGGTTCGTGCTCATCCTTGCTTTCACTGTCATAATATCTTTGACTGCCACGCTTCTCCCTAGATCTGTCTATGTTGCGCTATGTAATGTCGTTTCTAGCGTCGCCCCCCTTCTCGGAACTCGATAAGTGCACATGATGTGGTGAGTGTGATCGTCGTGTGTTTTTCGTATGCCGAGGGCTGCTGTGGTGGCATGGTGATTTATCGGGTTGCTGGACAATTCCTTGTTCTCCTTGTGCGAGCGTTACTCCTACCATGCCAAGGCCCATGAGAGCGGAGCGATGGATAGCTGCCTCGGGATCGTCGTCTGCTGGCTGGGTTGTGAGGAGGTAGGTCTGGGCAGCGACAATGGCGGCTTGCGTTTTTTTGCTTTTCTATTTCCCATTGAATCTACTAACATGAATGACAGGTCCAGATCTCGGGCCAGCTCACGTCTTTCTTCCTCTAGAATGCGCTGCATCCGTGAAGTTCCTCTCCTCGGCAGTGCCCCTCCTATTATGCTACCGGATGCACAGGTGGAGCTTAGCTACGCCCAACAAAGACTGGGTTCGTCAGCTAGCTTCTTCCTTTCATTGAGTTGCCTTTGCAACCTGAGCAGATCCTTTCTTTTGTGATGGACGAGGTACTGATAGGTCATCAATTCTTCATGTGTAGCGTCTCCCATCATTGGTACCACACTTGAAACATCGTGTCTTGCCTTTGTTGGAGTCTTGAGGTGTTGAGGTTCCATCTCCAATGATCACGCATACTTGATGATGTGTCATGTACAAGTTGCTATTGTCACTATCATATCTGTCAGAGACACTGTCTTGGAAACCAGTGAAATCCCACAGATTCTGCTCTAGGTAAGATTCGGCCTTCCTGATCCTAGAATTGATGCTTTCCTCAGTTTCTTCGGGTGCAACGTCTGCTGGGCTTGAGCCGCGTAGCGGCGTTATCTGCAAGTCTGACCCGAAGGATATACCATCGTATAGATCGGCCAGATCCCCTAGATACGCGGAGTTTCTGCGAATTTCTTCGACGTTCATCGATTGAGGTGTGGCTTTTATAGATGAGCCGATATAGGATGCATGTGTCGTCGTGGGCGATGCTGTTGTGACCGATGGACCCGAGTAGATTGGGGCCGAAAGGCAGAGGCTTTCGGGTTCCCCATGCGGAAGTGGAAGCACCCTATCATGAGTTCCGTCTCTTTGTTGAAATCAATAGAAGCCGGCATAGGGCTGGGCGGGCATGGATCACTAAGATTGTAGCAGATCTCACCAAACACAGTTGTCGGGTTGTTGCTTGGTGAAGAGGGAGCCGTCGAATCCATGACTCCAGCGTTCAGATTTCCCACATACGGCACCAATTAACGACCTCGGCAGTGCCCATGGTTATGGACTTAGGGTTTCATGGAAAAGAGAACGCTGGTAATTTCGTCGGCTGACCAGACAAACAAGGGAGTCAAAGTCGTCTAATTATTGCGGAGAGTATGGTTATAGATTGCTCAAAGCTTCGGTACCTCTCAGTTGACTCCTCCCAGCCTTTATATAATAGGCTGGGTCCCGAAGCCGTATATATATAGGTTACAAGTTATAATTACAACACTAGTATAACGTCGGTTTGGACTTATTTCTTGATCGCTAAGACACGGTTTTGTCCGCCAGATGCTTTCTGGACTTCTCTTATTCTTCATGGGCTTCATGGGCCATAGGACTTTGTATGTCTATGGTAGTTAATTACGGGGACCCGATAAGTCATGCCCATGTTAGGTAGATTTCCGCGTAAGGTGGCATGCATCTCTCGATTGTTGTTGCTGTCATTAGCGTATCTCGTGATGGCGCTTCATCACATTCACCACACATTTTCCTAATGTCTTTCCCGAGCGTAGTAATGTTAGATGACAATAGCACTTTTACTGATCTTCCTTTTTGTACCGTACGAACGTTAGAGGACAATAGCATTTTGCTCAAGATTTTACTACAGGAGGAAAAGCGTCCGACCCGTTTTCTCCCAGTACCTTCCTTTTGTTGTAAAACTTCATAATATATAATCCCCCGGATCCCTAGAGGATCGTATATCGTGTTCTTGCCGTGTTTTCGTTTCGAGCTGTTTCTGCCAGGAACTATTCTTAAAGTTTAGAAGCACAATGGTCTCCGCCAAGGATAAGGGAAAGGAGCCTATGGAGGAGGATCCTCAAGACCCTGGCCAGGAGAAGGAGATCAAGAGTGAAGATGAAGAGGAGGCAAAGGAAAGCAAGCATCCGCACACCAACACTACCATTGCAAGCATTGGGGTGTTGGCAAACCCTGCCAAAATCAAAAGGACTGCACAGATGTCAACTGGAGGGAAGCCTCCGCGTCACTGTTTGGCTCCACGGTCACTTCCTCCACGTACCAAGAATCCCTTCCATACCCTTATCCATGAGCATCAGTTCCAGAATATGCCCAAGGAGAAACTACCCTCTAATTGGGATATGCCTCGTTCTAACCATGCAGGAAAAGAAGACTTCAAGGAGGAAGAGTGGGGAAAGAATCGCAAGAGCTGGAATTCGCAACCCGACATGATCATGAGCCGCATTGAGCAAAACTCGGAGTTAATTCGTACTCTCACCTTCGAGATTGAGGACTTGGGGAAACTAATCAAAAAGCTCATCGAGAGAATACCACCACCACCGAAGGAGTAATTCATCATCAGGTTTTGGCATTCCCTTGGTTTGTTCCAAGCTTGGGGGAGTGTCACGGTATCACATCACTATCTTCTATCTTTTTACCTTTTTAGTAGAGTCATATCATGAATAGAGAAGTTATCGTATAAGATGGTTTGCATTATGGAAGTATCCCCCTCTCGTTAGATATATATGTATCCCTTGGTGTGAGTTGCTGTTATGGAATATTAATGAGAAGTTCTATCATTTGCTCTTTTCATATCTTATTTTAGTTTTCAATTTATGATTATATGATTGATCTTGTGATTAGTATTGGTACCACTTTGGGATCATTGAGTAAATTTAGTTGGTTTTGGCAAACCTGTCTTGGTCAGTAGCAACACTATTTTGAGAATTGAATGAAAAAGATAAAAGTACTCTAAAGAAATATAATTTCATCATCTTTCTTTCTTGATTTGCTCATAAGTTTAGTATTCTCTAGTTAAGATCTTTTGTGCTTCCAGGAAAATTGCATGTTTGCTTTTATCACTTGTATGTTTGTTTGCTTCCTTCAACTCTTATGCTTTCTACCCAGCCTTGCTAGCCAAAAAACCTGTACTGAGAGGGAAAGCTTCTCGTGCATCCAATCCTTAAACCAAAACCTATGCCATTTGTGTCCACCATACCTACCTACTAGCACTATTGCTATTCCAAGTAAATTCATGTTTTTATCTACCTTCCAAATTAAGCTTGTTATGAGAAAATTAGTGATTAAAGCTCTCACGAACTTGACGACACACTTTACTCTCTTGCACTTAATAACTTGAACCATTGTGTCCATCTTTGTTGCATATATGCTTGCGCTTTATAAGTTGAAGTTAGCAGAACCATGTATCATGGGGAACGCTTTCAACATTGCACTTATATTCCGTTGATATAATGATTATTTTGCTTATGGATCCCAACGGTGTGAAATAAAAGGGGAACTTGTAAGATCATGGAGTTTATATGTGTGTTAGAGAAATGCCTGAGCCGCTAGCCTATGCCATGCCTAATCATGGTGGAAAGTTGCAGCATAACCATAATGAGCACTCTATGAAGCATCCTCAATAAAAAGCTATGCAAATAGCAAATAAAAAGATCGCTGAGATGCTCATTGTCTGCTTGCCTTGTCATTTTGTTTATGGGATAACTCCTGTATCATGTGCAAGGGGTACCCCGTTGGCAGTTCTCTATGATACATATGTATTTACAATGACAAGAGCTTACTTGTTACTGAAGTTGAGTAGCACGAGGTCCGGTACTCGTAAGTAAGGGTCATGAGATTTCAACTTATAACTTGTCAAGTATATCCTCTTAGTTGTGTCACTTTTAACCTTAATCACCTAAAGATGCTTATGATAGGGGCAATGAGAGCTGAAAGCTAATAAGTACCATAATTTTTGGAAGCTCTTTATGAAACTTGAAATCCCTGCTTTCCTCTGCGAAGGGCCTTTCTTTTACTTTTTAGTTGAGTCAGTAAACATATTCCCTTTTACCTCAGCAAGTATTTTGAGTTGTTGTGTTTCATTCATTCATATGATGATTTATTCAATCATGTTTCTTATGTTCCTTGTTTTGCACATTGCTCTTATCTTAGTATCTACTACTTTGAAAGCTATCATTGAAAACCAGTTATTTGTGAACTCCTGCAAATTGTCAACTATTCTTCGACCAAGAGCTAAGTTTTCCATTACCAATTATGATTTACTTTTTGTATCTTTATTGTGTTTCCTTTACTTATTGCAAGTTAAGTTATATAATAGTGAGTTGTCTTCTATTATGATTTATTGATGAATGTTATGCTTCTTGTCTGTATTCTTTTATCGACTCTTTACTCCATAAACCCGGGGTCATGTTCATTGAGCTCAGTTTTTGCTTGGGGACAAGCGAAGTCTAAGCTTGGGGGGAGTTGATACGTCCATTTTGCATCACTATTCTATATCATAATTTACTATTATTCATTGATATATTTCATATTAAGAGATGATACTTATGTTATTTCATCTGTTTTTGCATGGTTGATGACTTTTGGAGCATGGACCGCTACAGTTAGGATTCTGATGGAAAAGGTGCTGTTTGGAGGCAAAATTCATGAAGATCAGAAAATCCGGGAAAATACATGGGGAAAATTCTATTTTTACAGAAGATGAAGATTACTAGAAGGGGAAGTGGAGATGGGCCATAGGGGGCCCACACCACCCCCTGGCGCAGGCAGCCCTAGGCCGCACCAGCAGGTGGTGTGGCCGCCCTGGCCCACTCCAGGCTCTCCCCTCTAGCATATATTATCCTCCCGAAACCCTAAGACTCGGGGAGCAACCACAGAAAGATTCTGTCGCCTCTGCGGGGTGGAAAACACCAAGAGAGAAAGATCTCTCCAAGATGTAATCTCCGGGGAATTCCTTCCTGGTGAGGGGAGATCGTCGCCATCAACACCACCATCAAGCTGGACTTCATCGGGATCATCATCATCATCATCACCACCACCATCATCTCCATCACCACCATCATCACCACTCCATACCGCTGTAACAATTGGGTTGAATCTTGCATAGTTCTTAGGGGAAACTTTCCCGGTGTTGATCACTCCTTGTAGTTGATGTTATTGAGTGAACCATTGAATTATCGTTTATGTTCAGATTGTTACATATCATTATATCATCTCTGATCTTGATCCATATGATGTCTTGTGAGTAGTTCGTTTTGTTCTTGAGGACATGGGAGAAGTCATGTTGTTAGTAGTGGAATTGTGTTGAGAAAGATTCAATGGTTTGATATTTAAGTTGTGGTGTATTTCTTCTAGTGGTGTCATGTAAACATCGACTACATGACACTTCACCTTTATGGGCCTAGGGGAATGCATTGTGTATTTGGCTACTAATTGTAGGGGTTGCCGGAGTGACAAAAACCTGAACCCCCGTTAGGAAACCTTTGCACAAGGGACATCAGGGTCTTAGAGTTTAAAGTTGTGGTTAGGTTTCTACCTTAATTACTTTCTTGTACTTGCAGATGCTTACAAGGGGTATAATCATAAGTTTGTATTAGTCCTAGGAAGGTCGGTACATTAGCACAGGTTCACCCACACAACACTTAGCAAACTAAAGAAGATTAATCAACTATATGAAGCGAAAGCACTTGATGATATTCCCATGTGTCCTCAAGAACGTTTTGTCATCTTAAGTAATACAACCGGCTTGTCCTTTGCTAAAGAAAGGATTGGGCCACTTGCTGCATTTATTATTATTATCTTTTATTTAGTCGTACTTTATTTACCTGCATTATCAAAACCCCCTAAAAATCCGTTTGCTAAGTATTTACAGAGAATTCCTGCTCCAAGCCATTCGCCAACACCTTCTGCTCCTCGTTGGGTTCGACACTCTTACTTATCGAAAATACTGCGATACACCCCCTATA
Organism: Avena insularis; assembly: GCA_023614405.1. Classification (NCBI taxonomy): domain Eukaryota; kingdom Viridiplantae; phylum Streptophyta; class Magnoliopsida; order Poales; family Poaceae; genus Avena; species Avena insularis. Next base: position 392,305,916 of record CM042689.1, on the reverse strand, counting down.
CTTGTGGGTCATCAAATGTCAAACTTTGAATTTATCTTTTATGTTAGGCATTGAGGAGTACCATGGACACTTTTGCATGTTTATTCTTAGTGGTCAAAATTCTCCCCTAATGCTGGCCTTTCACGTATAGAGCATGATATAGTGATCATACATACAACAGACTTAAACCAATTTATTACAATGTATCTACCATATCTACCTATATATAGCTTTCAATGTTATTCCAAGTAAATTTCTCATGTGCTGATTTATTTATATTCCAAAACATGTTACTTTTGTCTATGCTTGGCATGGAGAAGTTGGTCGTGGGGTGACCATTATATTGACAGGCCAACCCTCCTAGAAGGATGGTAAAATAAAGAAAGAAAATAAAATATGAAAATAGAAATAAATAAAAAATATTGCATATTCTTTATGATGTAAGTTGTATATCATATTTGTTCGGTTGAGTTTGAGATGGTTTTTGGACCAGTAACCCAAGCCACACCTATGTGGTAGACATTTTCAACTAAGACAAATTCAGTTGATTGTATTGTCATTGGAGTATGTATGGTAATCAAGATAAACACAATGGTGTGTCCACTCGTACAAAGGGGGCAATATATACTCTAAGGATTCATGTCAAGCTCAGCTCTTCCAATATCTACCATAAATTATAGTATATGGGACATAGAAGGATCTTATGATAGGGGCCATGGAACCAAACACTAATAATTAACTATGATCTAAAGCATGCCCTTAATTAATATGGGATGGATGTTGGGTTCGCAGCATAGAAAACAAAAATTTCCTACGATGGGAACTATACGCCAAGATCTATCTACTAGATACAAGAAACCGGTGGATATACATCCATGGAGAACTTACCCTCGAAGACAACAAAGCTTTGTTAACGAGTTGGAGCTCGTGGATGATATAGTCGAATGTTTGTCGATCTCAAGATCGTGTGGAAGTCCTAGCAAATCAGCAGCACATCCGTCCTTTCACACACGTTTAGGCCACCGAGCAACCTCCACCTCCTCGCTCCAGCGAATCAGTGGAAGCAGCAAATCCTTCCATACGAAAAGCCACCGGGAACATGTATCTCGCTAATCTGAGACCATGGGGAATATATCTAGAGGGGGAGAGCGATCCTTCACAAGGAGGTGTACTTTGTGAGGAGGAGAGGGGGGTCCTCCCCTCCCATGGCCGGTGCCCCTGGGGGGGTGCCCCCACCTCTTCCTCATTCATGTGGTGGAAGCTCCACTCACATCAATTTAGCCTCCACTCAAAATTCCACTCACATGCATTAAATTTCCACCAATTTAATGCAACTCTCATTTAATAAAACTCTTTTATTTATTTTATTCAGAATTTTGTTAATTACTTTAATTAACAAACATTCACATAAAACCCCTTGCAACATTTCAATATCACATGCAGAACCAGTTTCTGCAATTTAACCTAAAACAATTCCTGTTTCCATCGAAATGATTCCAGCGCTTTGCAATTCTTTCTTCTGAAACATATGTGCTCCAAATGGTGTTTGGAAACCCTTAAGTGTGTCACCCTATGGTTCACAAATAATGCAGACATGATTGAGACTCCTCTTAGATCAATAATCAGAAGCGGGACCTGGAGATCCATTCTGACTCCTGCACATTCAATGATGACTTCTGTGATCGTGAGAACCTTTAACGCTAATAACTTAATCCCTTTGTCTCATGATATATTACATGTCCGAGATGCACTCTTTAATCGTGAGAACCTTTAACGCTAATGATGACTTCTGTGATCGGTATCCAAATACCTAGTTTGATCTCGTTACCGACATGCACTCTTTTCTTGTTCCCGTGATATAACATTCTAGTGATCACAACACTTGCTTGCAAGCTATTCTCAATGTGATATCATCGAGAGGGCCTAGAGTATATCTATCCATCACCGGGATGGACAAATCCCACCCTTGATCCATGAGCCTCTACATAACACCTTCGTAGCACTGAACCCATCTTTATAGTCACCCTTTTACGGTGTGACATTTGATGTTATCAAGATACTCCTCTGGTGTTAGTGATTATCATGATCTCATGGTCTCAGGACTAGGATTACTTCGTATGATATTATAGCAATATAAACGTAATGACTTTGATCGTAATTCTATACTTCGGATGAATGTTCATCACATCATTTCCCCAATGTTGTGACCTCGTTATTAACGACCTCCAATGTCCATGATCAGGAAACTTTGATCATCTTGTTAATCAACGAGCTAGTTTAAAGAAAGGCATAACTAGGAACTTTCCATTTGTTTATTAAACACACATGTATTAATGTTTCCGTATTAATACAATTATAGCATGTAAAATAAACATCTATCATATACTTGGAATATACATAATAACAACTTTATTATTTCCTCTCAGGGCATATTCCCTTCGGTCTCCCACTTGCACTAGAGATAATAATCTAGTTACATAGTGATAAATCTAACACCCATGGAGTTCTGGTGTTGATCATGTTTTGCCCTAGGGAGAACTTTAGTCAACGGATCAGCAACATTGAATTCTGTGTGTACTTTACAAATCTTTACATCTCCATCCTTAACATGCTCTCGGATGGAGTGAAACCGGCGCTTAATATGCTTGGAATTCTTGTGAGACCTTGGTTCCTTGTCGTTGGCTATGGCTCCATTGTTGTCACAATAGATAACCATTGGGTCCAACGCACTAGGAACCACACCTAGTTTGGTTATGAACTCCTTCATCCAAACCGCTTCATGTGTCGCTTCTGCAGCACAACATATTCCGCCTCCGTCGTTGATCCAGCCACCACAGGTTGTTTGGAACTCCTCCAACTAACTGCTACTCCGTTCAAGAGAAATACGTATCCGGATTGAGACTTAGAGTCATCCACATTGGTGTCAAAGCTAGCGTCAACATAACACTTGGCGACCAGCTCTTCTTCACCTCCGTATACAAGAAACATATCCTTAGTTCTTCTTAAGTACTTAAGGATATTCTTGACCACTCTCCAGTGTTCCGTACCTGGATTAGATTGGTACCTACTAGTTAAACTAATAGCATGTGCCACATCCGGTCTTGTACATAGCATGGCGTACATTATAGAGCCTATAGCTGAAGCATAGGGGCTTTTATCCATTATATCTCTTTCTTCTGCCGTAGCCGGACTTTGAGTCTTACTCAATGTCTTGCCTTGCAACATTGGTAAGAACCCCTTCTTACTTCCGTCCATTTTAAACTTCTTTAAAATATTATCAAGGTATATACTTTGTGATAGCCCTATCAGGCGCCTTGATCTATCTCTATAGATCTTTATGCCTAATATGTATGACGCTTCACCTAGGTCCTTCATCGAAAATTTTCCGTTTAGATAACTTTTAACACTGTTTAAAATATCTATATCATTTATAATCAATAATATGTTGTCCACATATAATATTAGAAATGCCACATTGCTCCCACTCACTTTATTGTAAATACAAGCCTCTCCATAAGTTTGGATAAATCCAAACTCTTTGATCACCTCATCAAAGTGGAGATTCCAACTCCATGATGCTTGCTTTAGTCCATAGATGGATCGCTGAAGCTTGGACACCTTTTTAGCATCCTTAGGATTAACAAAACCCTTTGGTTGTATCATATACAATTCTTCTTCAATGTTTCCATTGAGGAATGCAGTTTTGACATCCATCTGCCATATCTCATAATCAAAATAAGCAACAATTGCTAACATAATCCTAACTGACTTTAGCATTGCTACGGGAGAGAATGTCTCATCATAGTCAACCCCTTGAATTTGTCGAAACCCCTTTGCAACAAGTCGAGCTTTATAGATGGTTACATTACCATCATCATGAGTTTTCCTTTTGAAAATCCATTTATTCTCAACGGCCTTTCGGTCGTGAGGTAAGTACACCAAGGTTCAAACCTGGTTTTCATACATGGATTCCATCTCGGATTTCACGGCTTCTAGGCATTTATTGGAATCCGGGCTCATCATCGCTTCTTCATACGTCGCCAGGTCATCTATTTCATTGACCATGAAATTCATAACAGGATTGCCGTATAGTTCAGGAGCTACACGTGTCCTGGTCAACCTGCGAGGTTCGGTAGTGTCCTCTTTCGGAGTTTCATGATCATCATCATTAGTTCCCTCTTCATTCGGTGAAGTCAACTCTGGAACAATTTCCGGTGCTGCGCTACTCGCCGTTGAATGAAGAGAAGGGTTCAATGACCTCTTCGAGTTCTACCTTCTGACTACACACGCCTTGCGCGAGAAACTCTTTCTCTAGAAAGGATCCATTCTTGGCAACGAAAACCTTGCCTTTGGATCTATGATAGAAGGAATACCCAATAGTTTCCTTAGGGTATCCTATGAAGACGCATTTTTCTGCTTTGGGTTCGAGTTTATCCGGTTGAAGTTTCTTCACATAAACATCGCAACCCCAAACTTTAAGAAATGACAGCCTAGGTTTGTTTCCAAACTACAATTCTTACGGTGTCTTTTCAATGGATTTAGATGGTGCCCAATTTAGAGTGAATGCATCAGTTTCCAGTGCATAGCCCCAAAATGACAGTGGCAAGTCAGTTAGAGACATCATAGATCGAACCATATCTAATAAAGTACGATTACGACGTTCCGACACACCATTACCTTGTGGTGTTACAGCAGGTGTGAGTTGTGAAACTATTCCACACTCTTTCATATGTGTGCTAAACTCGTAACTTAGATACTCACCTCCATGGTTAGACCGTAGAAATTTGATCTTTCTATTATGATGATTTTCCACTTCATTCTGAAATTCCTTGAACTTTTCAAAGGTTTCAGATTTGTGTTTCATATAATAGATATACCCGTATCTACTCAAATCATCTATGAAAGTAACAAAATGATGATAACCACCACACGCCGACACACTCATTAGACCGCATACATCAGTATGTATGATTTCCAATAAATCTGTCGCCCGTTCCATTGAATCGGAAAACGGCGTTCTAGTCATCTTGCCCATAAGGCATGGCTCACATGTATCAAATGATTCAAAGTCAAGTGATTCCAAAAGTCCATCAGAATGGAGTTTCTTCATGCGTTTAACACCAATATGACCTAAACGGCAGTGCCACATATATGCAGATATATCGTCATCAAGTTTAATTCTTTTAGCATCAACATTATGAATATGTGTAACACTATTATCGAGATCTAATAGAAATAAACCATTCATCACAGGTGTATGACCATAAAATATATCATTCATATAAATCGAACAACCATTGTTTTTGGATTTAAATGAATAACCACATCGCATTAAACAAGATCCGAATATAATATTCATGCTCAGTGCAGGCACCAAATAATAATTATTTAAGTTTATAACTAATCCCGATGGTAGGTGGAGAGGCAGCATTCCGATGATGATCACATCGACTCTTGATCCATTGCCGACACGCATCTTGACCTCACCCCTTGCTAGTGGTCGCTTGTTCCGTAGCCCCTGATTCGAGTTACATATATTAGCAATCGATCCAGTATCAAATACCCAGGTGCTACTGCGAGTACTAGTCAAGTACACATCAATAACATGTATATCATATATACCTTTGTTTGCCTTGCCGGCCTTCTTGTCTGCCAAGTACTTGGGGCAGTTGCGCTTCCAATGGCCAGTCCCCTTGCAATAGTATCACTCGGTATTAGACTTAAGGCCAACTCGGGATTTCTTTTCAGGTGTGGCAACAGATCTGCCGCCCTTCTTTCCCTTTTGCTTACCCTTCATGTCTTTCTTGAAATCGGTGGTCTTATTGATCATCAACACTTGATGTTATTTCTTGATCTCCACCTCTACAGTCTTAAGCATTGACAGAAGCTCGGGGAGAGACTTCTTCATGCCCTGCATATTGTAGTTCATCATGAAGCTCTTGTAGCTAGGTGGGAGAGATTGGAGAACATGATGTATGCCTAAGTCAATGGGAATCGTTATTCCCAAGGATACAAGCCTATCAGCGTACCTAGACATTTTGAGTACGTGCTCGCTAACGGAGATGTTCTCTTCCATCATGCAGCTAAAGAACTTTTCAGAAGCATTATAACTCTCTATGGAAGCATGGGTATCGAAAATCATTTTCAATCCGCCCATGGTATCAAAGGCATTGCCGTTTTTGAAACACTTTCGAAGTTTTGGCTCTACCCAATACAGTATGCCGCAATGAACTAATTTGTGGTCCTCTTGACGAGTCAGATAAACGTTCTTTTCCTTGCTAGGGGCATCAGGAGCTGGTGGAGGGCCTAGTGGCGCTTCTAGCACATACAGCTTGTGTGCATCATTGAGGAGAATCCTCAAGTTCATGGCCCAGTCGGTAAAGTTGCTACCATTCATTGCAAGTTTCTCTTTCTCCATGAACACATTGAAATTAAAAGGAGGTGGTGCCATCTACAACATAATTTGTAAAGTTTAGACTAAGATTATGAGAGATCGAGTTCAACTAATCCAAATTACAAATGAACTCCCACTCAAAAACAACATCCCTCGTGTCTTTTTGGTGATTACATGAACCAAATCCACTACACCAAGTCCGATCATCACGTGAGTCAGTGTAGTTTCAAAGGCGAGTATAAATATGGGCATCATATTAATTATATGACTCATGCTTAACCTTTCGATCCGTGTTCCGAGGCCATGTCCGTACATGCTAGGCTCTCCAAGTAAGAACCTTAGTACCCGCGTGTGTAAAACTGTCTTACACCCGAAATATGATCGTGGATTTAAGTACACCCGATCATCACGTGATGTCTTGAAGCGGCAAAACATAAACGGTGCATACTTAAGGAAGAACACATTTTTATCTTGATATCTAAATGAGGGATCATCTTATAATGCTACTAAAAGCGCCAAACTAGCAATATAAGATGTGAACATCATATGTGTAAAGTGGGATGATATGGTCCATGCACTTGATCACCATCATATGCATCGTGGTATGATCTCTATCATTCCTTTGTGTGTAAGGCCAAGGTCTATGGAACTTACACGTTAAGTGTGTTGTAAGGGTATCTACCATACATCAACTTACAACATTACCATATCATGACACTAGCCCAACAACAATCTAAACTAGACGCCTCTAATTTATCCATTGCAAATTTTACGTGGCTTAGGGCTTTCGGAGATAGAACCGGTCTTACCTACGAACATGGAACCACAACGATGATAACTAAGTTATTACCAACTCGTTGTAAATCAGATATTGACTATAGTAGGAGAGACAGACACCCACCAGCCACTTATGCAAAACTAGTTGCATGTCAGTCATGGAACCGGTCTCATGTGCGATGACATGTAAAGTTGTTCCAGGCCGCTTCATCCCACTATGCCACCAATATCCAAAATACATGAAATAAGCAATAACATGATCATCATCGCCCACATATAAAAATATGTGTACTACCCGTGCAAAGCACCTACGCATAGATCATGCTCTGATACCACAGTTGGATTCGCAACATAGAAAACAAAAAAATTCCTATGATGGGAACTATACGCCAAGATCTATCTACTAGATACAAGCAACGGGTGGATATACATCCATGGAGAACTTACCCTTGAAGACAACAAAGCTTTGTTAATGAGTTGGAACTCGTGGATGATGTAGTTGAACGCTTGCCGATCTCAAGATCATGTGGAAGTCCTAGCGCCGCAAATCAGCAGCGCATCCGTCCTCGCACACATGTTCAGGCCACCGAACAACCTCCACCTCCTCGCTCCAGCGAATCAGCAGAAGCAGCAACTCCTTCCAGATGAAAAGCTACCGGGAACATGTATCTCGCTAATCCGAGACCATGTGGAATATATCTAGAGAGGGAGAGAGATCCTTCACGAGGAGGTGTACTTTGTGAGGAGGAGAGGGGGGCCTTTTATAGGAGAGGGGGGATCCACCCCTCCCATGGCTGGCACCCATGGGGGTGCCCCCACCTCTTCCTCATTCATGTGGTGGAAGCTCCACTCACATCAATTTAGCATCCACTCAAAGTTCCACTCACATGCATTAAATTTCCACCAAATTTAATGCAACTCTCATTTAATAAAACTCTTTTATTTATTTTATTCAGAATTTTGTTAATTACTTTAATTAACAAACATTCACATAAAACCCCTTGCAACATTTCAATATCACATGTAGAACCAGTTTCTGTAATTTCACCCGAAACAATTCTGGTTTCCATCAAAATGATTCCTGCGCTTTGCAATTCTTTCGTATGAAACATATATGCTCCAAATGGTGTCTGAAAACCCTTAAGTGTGTCACCCTATGGTTCGCAAATAATGCAGACATGATTGAGACTCCTCTCAGATCAATAGTCAGAAGCGGGACCTGGAGATCCATTCTGACTCCTGCACATTCAACGATGACTTCTGTGATCGTGAGAACCTTTAATGCTAGTAACTTAATCCCTTTGTATCTTGATATATTGCATGTCCGAGATTCGATCATCAGTATCCAAATACCTAGTTTTATCTCGTTACCAACATGCACTCTTTTCTCATTCCCATGATATAACATTCTAGTGATCACATCACTTGCTTGTAAGCTATTCTCAATGTGATATCACCGAGAGGGCCAAGAGTATATCTATCCGTCATGGGATGGTCAAATCCCACTCTTGATCCATGAGCCTCTACATAACACCTTCATAGAACTGAACCCATATTTATGGTAACCCTTTTACGGTGTGACGTTTGATGTTATCAAGATACTCCTCTGGTGTTAGTGATTAACATGATCTCATGGTCTAAGGACTTTGATTACTTTGTATGATGTTATAGCAATATAAACTCAATGACTTTGATCATAATGTTATACTTCAGATGAATGTTCATTACATCATTTCCCCAATGTTGTGACCTTGTTATTAACGACATCCAATGTCCATGATCAGGAAACTTTGATCATCTTGTTAATCAACGAGCTAGTTTAAAGAGAGACATAACTAGGAACTTTCCATTTGTTTATTAAACACACATGTATTAACATTTCCATATTAATACAATTATAGCATGTAAAATAAACATCTATCATATACTTGGAATATACATAATAATAACTATTATTGCCTCTCAGGGCATATTCCCTTTAATGGAAGCTAAATATCTTGCACATGTTTAATCACTACTTCCCTCTGCGAAGGGACTTTCTACTTCTTTCTAAGTCAAAGAAACAAAGTTTCTTAAAAGTTATCAATTCTAAGGCCAAAAGATAGGAACAATTATCAATGCATAAGCTAGCTTATGAATCATTTATATATTGCATACAAGTTTGTTTAGTTGTCCAGTATACTTGTTTAGTTACTATTATGCAAGATACTTTTACTCTTGTGCATATTTGAAGTTTATGTTTACTTCATATGATGAATGCTTTCTGTTATTTACTTATCAATGAACTATCATACTTTATGTAGCAATGATCATGAAGTCTATACTATGTATTTGTTGGCGATAAACTCCAAAGATCATTTAGTTATCACATTTCCTAAAAGATCTTTGTGAAATGCATCTATGTTCTTTGTAGTTTGTTGTGTTATATTCCTTCATAATTGAGTCATATGAGATGTTACAATCATGTTTTACAATGACTTTGGGGATTTTCCTAAATGATCCTTTTTATTTGTATTATAACTATGCAGACAGGGAAACTGTGTTTTGCATATTTTTGATGTTCAAGGACCTTTGCAAATGTAAATTTACCTTAGATTTTTTCAACGCAAGTTTTTATGGAAAAGGAAGGTCTAGAGCGCTTGGATCTCAATTGGAGCTAGAGGGCTAGAAGAGCGCCCATGACATGACCTGATACCCTTGTCATGTCATGGGGTCCTACTTCTTCCTCGTGGCTCCGATGTCGTTGATTCCTTTGCCATGGCTTCGTGTTGACCTAAAACCATCTGTAAAAAGGAGCATGATCGCGATTATGAAGCACGAAGCACCACAGAGACAGAAACACGAAAAATAGATCTTATGAAGATTGGAGGGGGGGACACCACTAGAACACCATTGGGTCACATCTCCAACCTTTCCAACAACATCTCCATGATCACCATGATCAAGATGGAGTAGTCCAACCCCTGGAGTATGGGTTTATGGAAGTAGCTTGTTCTATATCCCTCTCATGTTTTCAATGTTCTAGTGTCATGTGAGCTACTCAACGTGATTATGACCATCTACATGTAATCCCTTTATGATAGATCTTTGTTTTTTCTGAATTGAGTATTTTGGATTGAAATTTTTAGATTGTGCTTGATGTATAAGTAGATGTATATTATGTACCCTTTTATTGATTACTTTGTTCTAATCAAAAAAATATGATGGGACATGAGAGGGGGCATGTGTGCATCAGATGGAGTAACTTGATACTATGGTTTTTACCTTTCCATTGTTACCACACTAGGGTAAATGAATGATGTACTACTATTATCTAGTGACAATCCTATGTGAGATCATATCTTTTGATGTAGTATCACTACAAAAATACCCTCGATGTCCGACACTTTTTTGGGGTGGCACAAGCGAGAAATACCTACAAAAGTTGGTTACCTAGTGGATGAGCATTCGCGGCCCCATTTTGTCGCGGCGACTATGTATAAGCTATGGCAAACTCGATACCGACAGATTTCGGTGCCGTGGTACATGACCGGCAAGCCTAATGCCACATTAGTTAGATGGGGTAGTTAACCTTGAACCGTGGATGGTAAGCGTCGTGCTGACTGGTCAAACGCATCACATTGAGTGGTGATACCCACCACTGCTGTAGCACCCCGGTAAAATCACTACTAGAAAATCGCAGTGTTTTTGTTTTGTGCATCATCATGACTGCATGCTCATATCATCATGCCACATTGCATTTAAGCTTCTTCATGTTTGCATGCATGTGATTTGCCTGAAACTATTTTCTAAACGCCTATCTTTGTTTTCTAAATATCCTTACTCTTTATTTCAAATCAAAACTCCGGGTCCACATGAATATTTAATTTCTCTAAAAACTAACTACAAAAGTCTTTTCAATAAATAAATAAAACTTATATTATTTTTTGGGAGGCAGCCAGCCAGGCCCAAAAGCCCAGCCGGCCACCTTCAAAACCCTAACCCTAGATCCCACCTGCCCTAATCCCAGACGCACACTTGCCACTGCCACTCCCCTAGCTACACCCCACAGCACATAACACACAAACGCACCGACACGCTACACACCTAGCGACCCGGCCTCTCACGCCTGTGCCCCAGCCCCGCGCGATGCCAGCACCAGCCGCCCGCGACCCTCGCACTCGCACTCAATCATGCCCCACCCCCGCTGACCCCGTCATGGCTCTACCTCGGCCCCACAACCTGTCACCGCCCGTAACCCCGCTCTTCCTCACCCGCGATCCACCTACCCCGTCCCTAACTTCCGCCCCGAGAACCCGCCCCTGAAGTGCTGCCGTGTCTCCGCCTGCGAGCCCTCAGTGCCCCTCTTACCCGATGCCGGTAGAGACGACACCGAACCGCTCCCCTCACCTCCTTCCTCGCTCGACCAGCCCCGTCGCTCGCCCTCACCGCGTCCATCGCGCGCCCCTCTCCATCGACATGTCATCCTCGCCCCGACCGTACTTGGTCGCGTCACCATTCGACCCTGCCGCCAGACTTTGGCCCTCCCTCAATCCGTGTCTGCCACGTTGCCCCATGCCCTCACCTCCCCTCATTGAGCTTCCGCCGCCTCTGAGCACCGGCATCGCCGCCTCTCTAGTCTTCCCCGACCATGCCTCCAGTTCCAGCTCGGTCACCTCTGGCCGCCGTGTCCTCCTCGTCACCGGCCGGGAGGGCCCCTCTCCACCTCGCTGTTCCGCGCCGGCCCCGAGCGCCTCTGGCCCCGCTCCTCTCCACTTTGGAAGCCGCCAGCAAGCCCAGCTCCTCGACAACCGGGCCGCTCCGGCCCTACCCCGCAGTCCATCCTATGCTTGCGACCTGGCTCCATCGGCAGCGCCCTCCCTAGTACTCCACTCGCTGCCGTGCGCTGGCCGCCTCTGGCCCCTCGTCTCGCGCAGACCCTAGCATCGCTGCCCTCTGCCTCATCTAGGGCAACTCCACGTCCTGCCGTGACCTTGGGCTTTGTGGCTGCTGCTGTGACCGCCTCTGCCTTTGGGCCCACGCGCGTCAGACGCTGCTAGAACCGCCCACTACAAGAAAAGTTTCCTTCTGCAACGAACGGTCATCATAGAAGATGCGTCTTTCATGACGAAATTCTTGGCTCGGCCGTGGCCGATGGAAAACTTTTTTCTCGGTTTCACGGCCCTCTACTATGATGGATCTGCTAAAACATGGAGGAAGCTCGGCCAGCACGTGGCAGAAGCAAGATTTTCGTTTCCTCATGATGTTGACTCGCTGAAGTCTTTTGAGGCGTGTGGGTCCCGAACGATAGTGTCTCTAGCGGACCATACTTTTCGGTCGTACATCCCTAATTTGAACTCTATAACGTTGCTCGATGCGTCTACCGTTTAGTCAGGCTGCTAGGTCCCACATGTCAGCCTCTCATTAGAAGGATCGTGTGTATGATGGATTTTTTTCCTTCGCTCGCGCTACCCTCTTCCGAAGTTGATAGCGCTGCTTGATGCATCTACCGATTAATCAACCTCCTGGGACCCACATGTCATCGTCTCATTAGAAGAAACGTGTGTATGATGGAATTTTTTCCTTGGCTATTGCCTCCCTCATTTCAACTCGATAATGTTGCTCGATGTATCTGCCATCTAGTCACGCTGCTGGGTCCTCCATGTCAGCCTCACATTATAAGAATCATGTGTATGATGGAATTTTTTTCTTCGCTCATGCTACCCTGTTCTGAACTTGATAGCGCTGCTCGATGCATCTACCGTTTAATCAAACTCCTGGACTCCACATGTCATCCTCTCATTATAAGAAACATGTGTATGATAGAATTTTTTCCCTCGGTCGCGCCTCCGTGTTCCGAACTTGATGGCGTTGCTCGCTGCATCTACCGTTTAATCATGATATAGGGCCCCACATGTCATCCACTCATTAGAAGAAACGTGTGTATGATGGAATTTTTGCTCTCGGCCGTGCCTCTGTGTTTCGAACTTGATAGCATTGCTCGATGCATCAGTCGTTTTTTAGGCTGCTGGGTCCCTCATGTGAGCCTCTCATTAGAAGAAACGTGTGCATGCTGGACTTTTTTCTTGCTCGCGCCTCCCTATTTCAAACTTGGCAATGTCGCTCGATGCAGAACTTGTATAAGGCCGTGCTACTGGGTCCCACATGCCTGTCTCTCTGTATATCAAACCTACATATGATGGAATTTTTTTCGGCCGCATCCGCTATTTTGACCTTGGTAACGTTGCTCGATGTGACAGTCGTGTATGGTCTTGCTGCTGAGGCCCCCCTGTCAGCCTCTCTGGTATGTTCTGGCAGGTGGGTCCCTGATGCCAGCCTCTCTGTACAAGTATTTAACTTTTTTTTCAAACCCGACCATTAAACTCGAGGGATGCTACAGGCTGGTGGGTCCATGATGTCAGCCTCTCCGTAATGCTATATTAAAAAGTAAACCCTTTCTCAAAAAAAAGTAAACCCAAGATATATATAAATATGTACACACAGAGGATTCAAACTAAAGACCTTCAAATCAAATCAAATAGACTTAAATCTGGCTGCACCATGGTAATAAAGATATTAAGAACAAATACATTTCTCTTTAAGTTGGGCCCTCCTAGTTGGTCGGTGGCCTTGTGCTTGTTTGGTGAGTAGTGGTACAGGGCGGATCCTGTGGCATGTGGGGGTACCATCATGTTTTCCGCACCTGGAGCACCGCACATTTGCAGGTATGTACCACCGTGCTACAGTAAATGAAGAAGAGATGGTGTCATAGAGATTCCACAAAAATAGGATGCAGATAGAGACAACTTTTAGCACAGGGATACATCCAGGTTGCAGCCAACCACTTTCAGCATTGGAAAGAATGGAAGAACACAACAAATATACTGCTACATTACCTTTTTAGGCAACTTTTAAGGGAACTGATCGGACCATCCTCGTCTCAGTGGTGTGGTGCCACCCACCCATAGTTCTCCATACGTAATCCGGACGAAAATCCATTGCACGTTACGAGTAGCAACTAAAGGTTACAGAAGTGAAGAACACCAAAATCGAACCCGACCAAATGCCCTAATCAGAAAAACGATGACCATGCCCGGATCCGGAATCCATACAAAATTAGTACCACCTCCCCCCCACCCCCACCCCATCCCCACCACCGCCCCCACCCCACCCAAATGACCCAATCGATTAGAGAAGAGAAAAAATATCCTGATTAGGTGATTCCGAGGTGAGCAATAAGCAAGAACTGCACAATCAAAGCATACCGAATACTATTACTCCTAGTACTAATAGTACCCCTAATGGCCCAATTGGAAGTAAATTAAGCAAAGCCGGATTTCAAGGTGAGAAAATACACCCACCTATTTCAACAAGAACTCCCCAATCAGAGGTTGCACCAGTTCCAACAGTTGCTTGCTGGATGGGAGCTAGCTAGTGATGGCTTCTTGTCTTGTCGTCGGTAGAAAGGCATGGGCAGGGGAATAGTAGTACTAGTAGTAGTAGGGTTGGGTAGTACACGTTTTTCTACAGTAAGTATTTTTAAGTGGCAGTGGCGGGAACATTTTGCTGGGAGAGAATCCCAAATTTTTGATCCCAGCTATCACGTGGTGGCCTACAGCTGTTTCAAGCGGGACCCACGTCAGGGGTGAGTTAAAGCAGGTTCCACATAAAGTGGGTGAGATAATTGACCGAGCCAACCTCCTCCTTCCCTTGGTACTAGTACTAGTTCTCCTGGGTTCCTCTTCAAGGACAGAGAAAATCGCCCCTGTTCGAATCAAATTGATCCTAGCTTATTATCCTTTTGCTGATTCGTCTCATAGAGCAGTGGACAAGAGGGCGGTAGTTACAGCATAGGGCACCAGCGCTGGGGCCTCAAAAACAGTTTAGGAACCAATAAAATGATAAGCTCGGACTTCAGACTAGAAACACACACAAACACACATATACTATATACTAATATACGGAATAGTTTCCAATTACAGTTCCGCCAACAAAGGCCTAGAAATCATAATAAGGTAGCTCCATATTATAGAAGTATGAAAGTAGTGAACCAATCATGGGATAACTCTACACCCCAAGAGTTTTGCAGCTGGGCTATAGGTCATGAGACTACCCAGACGGCACCAAAAGTACACCCCTGATGATCAATAGCCCTGCATCAAATCCATCCAGAAGAAATGTACCTGATCCACAGCCTCAGGTGCAGGCTCATCAATGAACATGTCATCGTCATTACCATCAAAGTCCTCTTTGGTCGTCTGCTTCTGCGATTAGTAGATTAACAGATACGTTATAGAGAAACATCAAAGACACAAAACCTGAACATTTGTCGTTCTACAGATATACCTTATCATCTGGCATAGCGGTAGTACCAGAAATGAAACCCATTTCATGCAGCTTGCACTTTTTCTCCCCCTTCTCCAAGTTGATCTAGATGCTCAGGAGCTGCCTCTGTCAGTTGACCTAGTTGATCAACATCGGCTTCCCCTACTTGATCTTGATGATAAAGATGTGCTTCCCCTGGTTCATATGGAGGATCATATGGTTCGCCATGAAATACCCATCTAATTAACATATGTGCTTAGCATCCCAAATGTAAAAATACGGTCTTCCACTATACTTAGAGGCAGCACCCTACGATTCGCACACAACCGACAGGGGCAATATACTTTTGAGTTGTCACAATGAGATCTAACAATTCCCATAAATCATAGAACATCAAGGATACGTTTAGCGCTACCTAATGGAGCAATCTCTATCCAAAATCTACCCATCTATTTAATTATGACATACAAGGTTGGTTATTATTAAAAGAAAAGCAGGAAACATATAGATGGAGTACAAAAACTATATATGCCTATGCGTTTCAGCAAACATATTGACAGTAAAAGTCGCCGAAGGTATTTAGGAACATAGATCTAGCACAGAATAAACTCTGACCATGTAGATTGAGGACAAATTAAACTACATATTTGAAAGGGCAATAAAATGCCAACTAGATCGAGCTAGAGATAGTAGGACTAATGTCGGATCGACGTGCCCACCAGTACGTGTAACATCCCAGCATTAGAGCTTAGATATAAGCTGAGATAAGGTGTGTGCATTGCATTCATGCATAGAAAATCTGGATAATTTTTGCACGAACTAAATAATCTAAGGGATCGGGATCTCTCTTGTTCTGATGGAAACATCTAGGCGAGTGAGACAGGTTCTGACATGACCTCTACTGTACCTTTGTGTTTGAGGGGAATCATTTCCTATTCGAAATTACAAATGATCAAATTGAAAATCAAAAGAAATTTGAATGAGATTATAGTTAAAGAAATGAGTTATTGAATTCATTAATGTTATATAAATATTACCACGAATAAATAAAATGAATAATTTATAAGACTTAGTAATGGGAAGGGTAATCTTTATTATTACATATACACATATAGTATTGTTGTTCTTTTACAATAGAATAATGAAAATAAGGTATTGGAAACAGATAAATAGAAATAGGAATTATAGAAATGGAATAACTAAAAGGATTCTTTATTACAAAACAATATATATGTATATTACAAGATCTTTACAAGATTCTTTACAAAAGGATAAGAAAAAGATTACAATATAAAAAAACCCTAGACTACTCATTTACTCCTATAATAAATCTTGTATATCCAGATCTTGGTTCCTGCAAAATAAAAATAAAAATAAAAACTAAAAGAGAAACAATATGTTCAATTGTTAGTTTTACTCTCAATGGAGAACAGTGAAGTGCACTGTTCCTAGTTACATCATTGAGTAAATTAAAGGGGCCAATTCCACCAATGTATAATATCTGCTCTTTTAAGCAAATAAGCTTCAAATCAACATCATCAGCACAAGAAAAGGGGCAAGTTTCACCATGCTGGTAACTAGTAAAAAGTTTAGAAGTGAAAATCAATTCACTTGATCTGATCCAAATAGGCCAACAAGAAGCAACTATCGCTAACTGCATGCTATGTGTTGTCGACATAGCAGCAGCAGTCCAAGCAGTCAAAAGGGAACACTCTGCCGTAGCACAACTGCTGGTTATCTCACTCCATCACCACATGTTCAAGCACACAACCAAGAACATCACTTATCTTGTCAAATCCCCAACAAATCCACCAGCCAATACACATAACAAACCAGCAAATCACTCTCAGGATGGTGACATAAGGTGGAGGTGGTGTAGGAGGATAGTAAGGACTGTATTAGATCACAGGAGCTAGGAGGATCAGGATCAATACCAAGGGATGCAAAACAAGCTCCAGAGAGTGATCAAGCCCCCAAGATCAAGCCAGTAAGATCAACCAGCAACAACACCAACAACACAACTGTTGAGGTGAGTAATATAAAACCCTCACATGATCTAACTACCTCATTTAGATAAAAAGTCATGTGTTGTTTTATACTTCATTTATTAGAAATCACCCAAGTGGGGTGTATCCATCCCATAAATATTTAGATGAAATCCAATGACCAATATTTATAAACAAAGCCAGGATCTCAGCCTATGCATCATAGATCTTGGATAGAAACTTAAATCCCCACATTCCAATATAATAGCAGCCTTAGAACAAGATTTCTGGGCACATCTCTTAAGGAGTAACACCTATGAAATCTAATGATCTTAAGGATCTATATTTAACAGTGAGGATGCCAATCATTTTCTTAAAGAATTCAAGAATCATTAGCTGATACCATGCATCAGAACACATCTATGAGGGATAGCTAGTAACAAACTTAGTTTTACTTAGTTATGCCTCAGACCAACATCATAGGCTAATAAACTTGAAGCATCTTAGGATAATAAATCCAGCAGAATATTTCAATTCATTTAGCTAAGCCACACTTGGATACAGGTAGAATTTAGCCCAATAGTAGTATGGACACTTGTGTACCATTCTAAAGAAGGTGTCACAAGTATCACTCTTGAAACCAAGCAAATGTTATACTTAGATTTCACCAGTAAACTAGTAGTTAGCTAATTAATCATTTTCCTGGAATCGACACTCAGGAATCACAATCATGATTGCATATACACGATGAGAGAATCATAGGAGTATCATATTAACTCCAATCTGAAATATTAACACAAACTAGTGCATAATAATAAAGTGAACAATTACTGACAGTACCACTGTCAATAACAAGATCATGAGACAATAGTGAAATCCACATCAATAGAATAAGTGGACAAACATCCAGGACAGTTTAACCGCTACAATCATTTGTAATAAAGTCATCATAATCAAATTAGAGGGATGAACCCTAATCAAACCATGAACCCCAATTAGGGATTGCTCACTAGAAGCACATAGAGGCTATCGAGCAAGGCAGAGGATAGAGAGCAAGAGGGGGAGAAAGAGAGCACTTGCTAGTGGTCCTCGTTGTAGATTCGAAGAGGAGGCAGAGGGGCCGACGAGTGCACGGCGGCACGGGGAGCACCCGAAAGGCGCTGCAACCCGCGCCAGGCCATGGCGGTGGATACCACCACACCAGTGGTCGAACAGCACCACAACACCACCATTAGCATAGCACTTCACCACGGGAGCGGAGGAGCAGTACATCGCCGACGACCACCAACCCTAGGGTTCGGGGTGGAGCTAGCCTGACTGAGAGAAGAATCTAGAGGCAAATTGGACAGGACTAGATGATGGAGCGACATTGACTACCTCACCATACACCCCGGTGACGGCCATGGAGGCCATGGCGGCATGAACCGAACGGCGACGGTGTCGGCAGCCCAACGCCATCACGGGGTCAAGCGAGAAGGGAGAACAAGCGAGAGAGAGAGAGAGGTGAACAATTGCACTAGGCCGATTTGGGCTAGAACCACTTGTTACAAGTGGGTTGACCAGCCTAGGTGGGTCGGGTCAGGGCTGGACCAGCCAAATGGGCTTGGTCCAGATTTAAAAGAGAAAAGCTTAGATGATTTATTAAAATACCCTTATAACTTAAAAAGTTCTAGGAAATAAAATAAAGAAAAATCCTAAAAAAAAAATAAAATACAAATGAACTCCTTAGTTTATTCTTTATTCAAAATTAATAATAGAGAGAATTTTAGGTAATTAGTTTTTGAAATGGTTATTATATATGCTCATTTTGGAATTATAA
Source organism: Avena insularis (assembly GCA_023614405.1). Lineage (NCBI taxonomy): Eukaryota > Viridiplantae > Streptophyta > Magnoliopsida > Poales > Poaceae > Avena > Avena insularis. The sequence goes on along the minus strand of CM042689.1, from coordinate 392,286,658 downwards.
TAAAATAAAATAATACAAAACACTTAAAATTGAATAAAATTCATTTTTAAGATCCTAAAGGGAAGTATTATTATAGAAAATACTAGTTTGTAAGTTTGGAAATGTAAATCAAGTGTGATAAAATTAAAGTATTATTTCTTTAAAGGAATTTTAGTTAACTATTTAAAAGAGTTAAAAACTAAATAACTTCATTTTTTTAAAAACTCTTAAAAAAATAATACTAGTCATTATAAAGATACTAAATATACTGTTTATGAAAATGTTCACAAAAATGATTTATATCTAAGAAAATATAACATGACTTGTTTGAGTTAAATAAAATATGAATAAATATTGATACCATTAGGACCTAAAAGAAATTTCATAAAATAAAACAAAGACTTAAAATTAAATAAAAATTATCTTTACATATGGAAATGAATCTACTATTTTATAAAAATACAAACTTAATAAAGCTTAAAGCAAATATTTAAAATTATATAATCCTTTATGGAATTTTGTAAAAATCAGGATAACACCTAAAATCAAATAAAATTCACTTCTAAGATCTTAAGTAAGTATGTTTTACTAGAAAAATACTAATTATATTATTCTAACACATTTTAAGGTTATTAAGAAATAAATCCTTATTTATTATTTAGTTGATAAATACTTTAACAACATTCTTAAATAAGAAATAATCATAATTTTGTATAGAACCATAAATCTTGTACATTGAAATACTATTTCTAAAACCATAACTTAAGTCTATAATAATACTTAAAAGTAAAATTATTCACATTTAGAAAACTCATTTAAACTAAAAGTAAATGATCCTACACCTTCAAAAATGCTTGTTATAAGATTTAAAGTTTAATAATACTTTTAAACACATCACACCCTAGATCTAATTCTGTTTTATAGTTCACTTTTCTCTATTCCAAATAAAGTCACAAAGCATCTCAAATCCAAATTTATCAAACAAACGCAAATGACGTCGATCACATTTCACTAACCATAAAGATTGGTTAAACCTTATCAAAGAAACCTTTTCTTCAAAAGTTATTCGTTTTGCCACTTCAAACTACAATCTCATCAACTTTAAACATGGACTTCCTTAATAAATACACAATATCAAAGAACTCTAAGTGTGTGTTGTTATATTTGCTTTATATCATACATGTTAGTCTTAAGTTCCTTGTATAGGTATATTAACTTGTAAAAATAAACTTATAGAGCAACTAAATCTTAAGGAAATCACTTAAAATTAACTCATTCATCATATTGGGGTATTACTTCAGGGTTTTCCAAACTGCATTACATTACTTATGCATAACTGCATTCTGCTTCTTTAAACATTAGTCCTTACCGGACCAATGATGTGTTCACAGAATTTGGATCTTCTATTGTCTTGAAGACCGTGAGTGCATAATCTTGCAATCACAAAAGACAAGTTCACAACTTGCTCATGTCCTTTGATTATTTACTATCAAATGCTTGTAACTCAAATGTTGTCATCACCTGCATTTCAAAAAGGTCAGAAAACACTATTTTCACAATAACATGATTATGGATTATTTACCAAGAGGTAATAATCTTTTGATACAGTTCCGGTGGTAAAGGAACATAATATCTAGGACTTAACAACCAATGTCGCCAGTGATTCTAGCGCAGTATATTACGCGTTAACCATGAGATTTGGAATAGGACAGAGAAGTCAGCTGTATCTTCTTCCTTTTGTATGGAGGTAAGATGACCTTATCGTGACGTTGGGATTCCTGGTATGGATCCAACATATGGGTGGGCACCCTTAGGCCCCACGATTTTGGTGTCTAGATTATTTATGAGTGGCTGCTGAAGGTATAGTCGGGCCTTTAATGGAGCTTGCCAGGGGCATCACCAACTCATAGAGTCTTCGGGAACTCACCAGGGTTATAGCTTTCCCTAGTTGGAGGCTTAACCGAGGTGTAGTCATCCCTGGAGGATCGTGCAGACATATGGGATCGCGGAGAGGGCAGTGATTGGCTTGGATCACCTACTAGGCCCCACATCAAGGAATTGTGGACGGGAAAGATCGCCCGGTTATGCAACAAGGAGTTGGTCTCTCATGGGTAAAGCAACGCACCTCTGCAGAGTGTAAAAATTGGGACATGTTACTCCCTGTTCCGGGAAGGAGCTACGAACGCGGCAGGAAAGGAACTCCATGAAGTTCTGGTCAACCCGTGAAGGCTGGCGAACATAGTTTTTAGACTAAAAGCAATCTTTGAAGAAATGTTTATGAAAACCTGCATTGCCTATGACCTATGGTCTATGGCTATAGAGATAGTGCATCATACACTCTTTTTTAGTGAACTTGCTGAGTACCGCTTGTACTCAACCGTACCTTCTTAACCCTTGCTAGATTCTAAGCCATTGAAGATGACGTCAACATCAATTTCTGCTCAAGAAACCATCATCGACAACTCAAGTTCTTCAATAAAGTTAATGGAGTTAACATATACATTAGCTGAAGTGAAGATAAAGTGTCAGTTTAGATAGGAGTAGAGTCTCTAGCCATAAAACCTACTTCTGTAGAGCATTGCAATAGCAGCAATGGCAACGAAATAGTTTATATACTAGTCGTAGTTACGAGATAGTTCTGAGTTATTACTTTTGGTTTTCTTTGTAAAAAGTTTCTTTCTCTCTCTTTAACCGAGAGTGTTCTCTGGATCTTATGTAACGAGTCGAGTTGTAATATATAGTCATGTCTTGGACCTGGTGTGTTTCTGTTGTACCACTCTGAGGGATGTAATACTAGTGAACAAGGTTGCATTGGTGTTATGTCAACGACTATAGTGTACTACATCATGCAGTGGTATGTTGGGTCACCGCAGTGCGTCTCAAGAAGACCGACAGGTAGGGAAAGCTTCTTCGCGCACATTGGTAATGAGGAGCGGCCGTAAGCGCGTCTGTCTTATGGGGAAGGGGTGAGGGCCTAGGCGGTGGAGGGTGGAAGTTAATACACAACGCGAAGGGGTGCGGAGGGATAACTTTGGAAATTCTGACCTACCCTGCTTTGGGCACCACCATATACGTGGCCCACCTGCCAGTCACCATAAATCAAAATTGATCCAAAACTTGTCAAAATACAAGTTTATGTTTTACCATGGAAACTAATGCACATATCATTGCACTTTTCTAATGAACGGCTTTATGTCAAAAAAGTTATTTAATTTCAGCATCTTCAGCTAGGAAGCTCGGAAACTCATGAAAGTAGGGCATTATCCATGAAAACTGGATCTCCTTTGTAAACAATTGCTTGAAATGCCAAGATGCACCGATCTACCAAATACGGACACGTTTGTAAGCTTGGTTGGTGGTTGGCGAAGATGCTTCAATGCACAGAGTAGTACAAAACATGAAAAAGGTACATAAACTATGGTTGTGACATTGTTCCTCTTATTTGAAATCCTTGAATTAATGTTCATTAATTTCGGCAGATGTCTATAAACTCATTAAATGCTTGAAAGCATATAGGCATGTGGGTCTATCTGACAGGGATAAAATCCCAAGTGAGAGTAGCGTATCTTAGAAGCTTCAACTTCAAATTTTGGAAGAGCGCCGAAATATCCGTCCCACCCATTCAAACATCTCGCCCATCCATTCAAACATCCATCCCCAAAAATTATTTTATTGCACAAATTTAGCCTGGAAGCTTGAAAGGGCGTTATACAATGTGTGAAAAAAGGGGGCGGTGGCATTTTGAGCCATCATCTTTGTAGTTGCTTCACAACAAAACACATTGTTGTTACTTGGAAATTCGAAAACAAACTTCAAATTTGGAACCAGACATATTGGTTGATTTGCAAAGATGCAGCGATCTACCAAATGTGGACACATCATCATAAACTATTTCCATGACCTTGGTGACCTTTTTTTTGGATGATGGTCATATTCTCGAAAGCCTTAAATTGTTCGAAAATTTCAGCAAATGCCTAGAAACTCGTTTAAATGCTGGGAAGCAACTCTCGCCAGCGTGTGGGCCTAGACGATGACAACGCGTCTGAGAGGCCCCACGCCGGAGTAGCGTATGCTAGAAGCTTTGACATCAAAATTTGGTATGGCACCCAAACATCGCACCCATCCATTAAAATATCCCGCACATCCATTCAAACATGCTTCACCTCTTTCTAGAATGCAGAATTCCTCTTCTATCCCTGCTTTGGAAACAAGAATCCAATGGAGCACTACAATAACATAGGGATATAGGTGGTAAATTTTTGTTCTCCCAAGTGCATCACCCCATCGATGTTTCCTAGCCCTTCTTCAATATTTTACCTGCCCGCCCACTCCGACCTACACTTACTTTTTGGACCCACTATGCAAGTGACCCACATGTCAGTGAGCCAGAATTATGGGAAGTAGAGATTCCCATCGCTTGTTGTTCAAAATTCGAACATTTTTTGCTAAACCGAGATAAAATCGTTAAAATCATCCAACCTGGCTTATACTATCATTCCACTATGTCAGAGTAAAAGCTAAAAAAACAAAGCCAAAAACACGTTTGTAGCTTTATAAGCCAAAAATCAAAAGCTAGAATTAGAGCCCGACCAAACATCTCCTAAATGTCAAGGAACTCTTCGTGTTTCTCCCTTGTTTTAGTACTTGGGTACCTTCAATTTTATTTAACAAAAAATATGACCAAGCAGGGTATCATCGACTTGTAGATCAATTTTTGAGATACTTTCATTAAATTGTGGTAACACCATTCTGTTCCATGAATATATATATCCATAAAGTTTGAAAATATTATTGAGAATTCCCGGAATCCTAAACCATAAAATCTAAATCCCTAAACCCTAACCAAGCAGGTATCATGCAACTATAGATCAAAAATTGAGATACTTTCATTAAATTGGGTAACACCATTCTATTCCACGAATATAAGCATAAAGCTTGAACATTATTGAAAATTCCCGAAAACCAAATCCCTAGCTAAACCCCTAAAACCCAAATAAACCCTAAACCCCTATACCCCAAAACCTGACCAAGCACGTAGCATGCACTTATAGATCAAAATTTGAGATACATTTGTTAAATTGTGTAATGCCATTCTATTTGATGAATATAAGCATAAATCCTGAGCATTATCAAAAATTCCCTAAACCATAAACCCTAAAACCCTCAGCCCCAAAACCCTAACCAAGCAGGTGTGTCATGCACTGACAGATCAAAATGTGAGATAGTTTCATTAAATCAGGTAACGCCATTCTATTAGAAGAATATAAGCATAAATCCTGAGCATTACCAAAAATTCTCTAAACCCTAAACCGGAAACAACCCATAAATCTAACCTGTAAAACCCTAAACCCTCGACCCATAAACCCTAACCAAGCAGGTATTGGGCACTTATATATCAAAATTTGAGATAATTTCATTAAATTGCGGTAACGCCATTCTATTCCACGAATATAAGCATCAAGATTGAGCACTATTTAAAATTCTCAAAACCCTAAAACCTAAACACTAATACCTAAATCCTTACCAAACACGTAGAATGCACTTATCAATCAAAAATTGATATATTTTCATTAAACTAGTAACTCCATTCTATTCGATGAATATAAGCATAAATCTTGAGCATTATCGAAAATACCCTAAAACCTAAATAACCCCTAATAAAACCTAAACCTAAAACCCCAAACCCTCAACCCATAAAACCTAACCAATCAGGTATCATGCACTTATAGATCAAATTTTGAGATATTTTCAATGAGTTAGGTAATGCCATATTCTATTCGACGAATATAAGCATAAAGCTTGAGTATTATTGAAAATTCGATAAACCCCCTAAACACTATTTAGTCCATAAAACCTAACCGTAAAACCCTAAAACCCTAAACCCTCGACCCATATAAACCCTAACCAAGCAGGTACCATGGACTTATAGATCAAAATCTGAGATTCCATCTTTCATTAAATTGCGGTAACGCTATTCTATTCCACGAATATAACAATAAAGTTTGAACATTATTGAAAATGCCCTAAACCCTAAAACCCTAAACCCTCAACCCCGCCTAAACGACATTGGCAAATGAGGTATCACATGCACTTGTAGATCAAAAATTCAGATAAATTTTCCTCAAATTGTGCTAATGCCATTCATTTCCATGAATATAAGCATATATAAAGTAGCTTGAACATTATTTAAAATTCCCAAAAAACCTAAACCCTAAACACCTAAACCCCCAAAACCATAAACCCTAAACCCTCATCCCCTCAACCCCTTACCAAGCAGGTATGATGCACTTATAGATCAAAATCCAAGATACTTTCATTAAATTGCGATACCACCAATCTATTCCACGAATATATATAAGCATATATATATATATCTAAAAAGCTTGAACATTATTATTGAAAATTCATAAACCCTAAAACCTAGAAAACCCTAAACCCTAAAACCCTAAACCCTAAATACCAACCTTAAACTCCTATGCCCTAAACCCTAAAATCCTAAATCATAAACCCTAACCCCCTAAACCCTCAACCCAAAAACACGAACCCTAAACCCCAGGCTATATATATCTTGTGTGGAAACTAGGGCAATGGGATTTTGAGCCATACTTATGTGTAGTTTCTTCACGACAAAAGCCATTATCGTCGCTTGAAAAATTGAAAATAACTTCAAATTCAGAAGCTTCCTTTGTAAATAATATTTTAAATGCCAATAATACATACCAATCTACCAAATATAAACATGTTGTTATAAACTATAGCAAAGATATGGCCATGACCTTGGTCACCTGGTTTGAAAGCCATGTAAATTCATACATGGTATGCCATATATCGTATGACAAAATTAAAGCCATTATTTCGATTGGAGCTTTTAAAATAACTCCAAATATGGAAGATCTTTTTCTAAACAATGTTGAAATACCAATATGCACCAATCTACCAAACATGGTTACATTATCATAAAGTATGGTAACACATATGACCTTGACATTGGTCATCTTGTTTTTGAAAGCCATGAATGTTCAAATATGGTACGCCATGTTGTGAAACGAGTTTTTCAAGAGTTATCAAATTTTATATATTTTCATGGAAATTAGCCAATGCACATAGTGAGACACCAACGGAGAAATGAATGGTTGTATTTCGTTTTATATTTTGTTTCTTTATTTTTTTAAAAAAAGGGCCCAAATTTGGTGTCATTACTATTCATATCAAAAAATTGAAATCTTGCAAAATTCTCGGTGGTTCTCCAATATTTGACTAATTCGATACCTTTAAACAATTTTTAAAAAGTCAAGAGCAAGCTATATCACACACTCTGTAGTTCATAAATAGACATACTTACTTTCAATCGTCAAAAAGTTATTTAATTTTACATCTTCATCTAGGAAGCTTGGAAACTCATGAAAGTAGGGCATTATCCATCAAATCTAGAATCTCTTTTGTAGATGTCTATAAACTAATTAATTTCGGTAGATGTTTATAAACTCATTAAATGCTGGAAAGCATACATGCCTAGGGGTCTATCTGATGGGGACAACATCCCAAGTGGGAGTAGCGTACCTTGGACACTTCAAATTCAAAATTTCGGTAGAGCACCGAAATATCCTGCCCACCCATTCAAACATCCAGCCCATCCATTCAAACATCTAGCCCCAAAAATTATTTTATTGCACAAATTTAGCCTGGAAGCTTGAAAGGGCGTTATACATTGTGTGAAAAAAGGGGGAGGTGGCATTTTGATCCATCATCTTTCTAGTTGCTTCACAATAAAACACATTGTTGTTACTTGGAAATTCGAAAACAAACTTCAAATTTGGAACCAGACATATTGGTTGATTTTCAAAGATGCACCGATCTAGCAAATACAGACACGTCATCATAAACTATATCCATGACCTTGGTCACCTTTTTTTGGACGATGGTCATCTTCTTAAAACCTTAAATTGTTAGAAAATTTTAGCAAATGCCTAGAAACTTGTTTAAATGCTAGGAAACAACTCTCGCTGGCGTGTGGGCCTAGACGGTGACATCGCGTCTGAGAGGCCCCATGCCGGAGTAGCGTATGGTAGAAGCTTCGACCTCAAAATTTGGTATGGCGATCAAACATCGCACCCATCCATTAAAATATCCCGCGCATCCATTCAAACATGCATCACCTCTTTCTAGAGTGCAAAATTCCTCTTCTATCCCTGCTCTGGAAACAAGAATCCGACAGAGCACTGCAATAACAGAGGGATATAGGTGGTAAATTTGCGTTCTCCCAAGTGCATCACCCCATCGATGTTTCCTAGCCCTTCTTTAATATTTACCTGCCCACCCACTCCGACCTACACTGACTTTTTGGACCCACTATGCAAGTGACCCACATGTCAGTGAGCCAGAATTACAAGAAGTAGAGATTCCCATCACTTATTGTTCAAAATTCGAACATTTTTCGCTAAACCGAGATAAAATCGTTAAAATCATCCAACCTGGCTTATACTATCGTTCCACTATGTCAGACTAAAAGGTAAAAAAAGAAATCCAAAAACACGTTCGTAGCTTTATAAGCCAAAAATCAAAAGCCAGAATTAGAGCCCAACCAAACAGTGCCTAAATCTCAAGGAACTCTTCGTGTTTCTCCCTTGTTTTAGTACTTGGGTACCTTCAATTTTATTTAACAAAAAATATGACCAAGCAGGGTATCATCGACTTGTAGATCAATTTTGTGATACTTTCATTAAATTGCGGTAACACCATTCTGTTCCACGAATATACATAACCATGAAGTTTGAAAATATTATTGAGAATTCACGGAATCCTAAACCATAAAATCTAAACCCCTAAACCCTGACCAAGCAGGTATCGTGCAACTGTAGATCAAAAATTGAGCTACTTTCGTTAAATTGGGTGACACCATTCTATTTCATGAATATAAGCATAAAGGTTGAACATTATTGAAAATTCCCAAAAACCTAAACCCCTAAAACCCAAATCCTAAACCCCTAAACCCTAAACCCTCACCAAGCACGTAGCATGCACTTGTAGATCAAAATTTAAGATAATTTCGTTAAATTGGGCAACGCCATTCTATTTGACGAATATAAACATAAATCGTGAGTAATATCAAAAATTCCCTAAACCCTAAACAACCCCTAAAACTTTAACCCTAAACCCTAAAGCCCTAAACCCTCAGCCATAAACCCTAACCAAGAAGGTGTCATGCACACATTGATCAAAATTTGAGATACTTTCATTAAATCAGCTAACACCCATTCTGTTGTACAAGTATAAGCATAAATCTTGAGCATTATTGAAAATTCGCTAAACCCTAAACCCTAAACAAACCATAAAAATAAACCTTGAAAACCAATAACCCTAAACCTTTGACCCATAAACCCTAACCAAAGCAGGTATCGGCACTTATACATCAAAATTTGAGACAATTTCAATAAATTGATGTAATGCCATTCTATTCCACGAATATAAGCATAACTGGAACATTATTTAAAATTCCTAAAAGCCAAAACCCTAAACCCCTAAAACGCAAAACCCTAAACCCTTACCAAGCACGTAGCATGCACTTATAGATAAAAAATTGATATACTTTCGTTTAATTTGGTAACGCCATTTTATTCGACGAACATAAGCATAAATCTTGAGCCTTATAAAAAATTCCCTAAACCCTAAACCCTAAACAACCCCTAAAACCTAAACCCTAAAACCCCAAACCCTCAACCCATAAACACTAACCAAGCAGGTATCATGCACTTTATAGATCAAAATTTGAGATACTTTCAATAAATTAGGTAACGCCATTCTATTCGACGAATATAACAATAAAGCTTGAGCATTATTCTAAATTCTCTAAACTCTAAACCCTATACCACCATAAAACCAAAACTGTAAAACCCTGAAACCCAAAACCCATGACCCATAAACCCTAACCAAGCAGGTCATGCACTTATAGATCAACATTTGTGATACTTTCATTAAAGCAGGTAACACCATTCTATTCGACGAATATAAGCTTAAATCTTTTAGAATTATTGAAAAATTGCTAATCCCTAAACCCTAAACAACCCATAAAACCTAAACCGTAAAATCCTAAATCATCGACCCATAAACCCTAAACCAAGCAGGTACCACACACTTATAGATCAAAATTTGAGATACTTTCATTAAATTGCGGTAACGCCATTCTGTTACATGAATATAAGCATAAAGCTTGAACATTATTGAAAATCAAAAACCCTTAATCGTAAACCCTAATAACCTCCTAACCCTAGAACCCTAACTTCCTAACCCTAGAAGCCTAAACCCTTACCAAGGAGGTATAATGCACTTATAGATCAAATTTTGAAATACTTTTATTAAATTTTGATAACGCCATTCTATTCCATTAATATAACCATATATATAAAGATTGAACATTATTATTGAAAATTCCCTAAACCCTAAAACCTAAACAATCATAAACCCTAAAACCCTGAACAACCCTAAACCCTAAATCATGAACCCTAAACCACTAAACCCTAAAATCCTAATCCATAAACCATGAACCCTTAAACCCTCAACCCAAAATAAAACCCTGAACCCTAAACTTAACCCTAGGCTATATATACTTTGAGTGAAAACCGGGGCAGTGGGATTTTAAGCCATGTTTTGTAGTAGCTTCATGACTAAGGCCATTGTTGTGCCTTAGAAAATTGAAATAACTTCCAATTCAGAAGCTTCATTTGTAAATAATATTTTAAATGCCAATACACACCAACTAGAAAATATGGATAGGTTATTATAAACTATAGAAAAGATAAGGCCATGACCTCGGTCATCTGGTTTGAAAGCCATGCATATTCTTACATGGTACTCCATATATTGTGATACAATTTTTTCTCAGAAGTTATCAAATTTCAAGATTATATTTTCCATGGAAACTAGCTAGTGCACATAGTGAGACACGAAGAGAGAAAATAATGGATGCATTTCTTTTTATATTTTGTTTCTTTGTATTTTTTTTAAAATGGTCGAAGTTAGGTGTCATTACCATTCATATCAAAAAGTTGAATTTTGCGAAACTCTCGGTGGTTCTCTAGTATTTGACTACTTGGTATCTTTGAATTATTTTAAAAAGTCAAGAGCAAGGTATATCACACACTTTCTAGTTCAAAATTAGACATACTTACTTCAGATTGTCAAAAAGTCATTTTATTGCATAGATTTAGCTAGAAAGTTTGGAAATTCATGAAAGTTGGGCATTGTCCATCAAATCTAGAATCTTATTTTGAAATGCCAAGATGTAGCTATCTACCAGATATGGACACGATATTATAAACTATAACAGAGATATGGCCGTGACCTTGGTCATCTTGTATGAAAGCCTTCAAAATATATTGTTTATCAATTTCGGCAAATGTGTGGAAACTCATTTATATGTTGGTAAGCATACTGTTTCTGGCGTGTGGGTCTAGAAGGGCCCAACACATGAGAGCGGTCGCATCAGAGTAGCGTAAACCGGAAGCTTAAACCTCAAAATTTCCGCATGGCGCCGAAACATCACGCGCACATCTATTCAAATATCCCACGCATCTATTCAAAAATCCCGCCTCGCTTTTTGCAAATGCAAAATTTCTCTTCTATCCCTGCTCCGGAAACAAGGACCATGGGAGTACTGCAATAATAGAGGGGTATAGGTGGTAAATGTGCGTCATCCCACCTATATTCCCCCCATCGTCTCTTCCCTGCCCACACCCCTCCAACCTCGACCTTCCTCCAGCTACCTCACTGTCATCCCTCTCTTCCACACCGGAGCTCTTCCACTGCAGGCGCTCTTCACCGGAACTATTTCACGGACTCCCTCACTGCACCGAATCTGCTTCGCCAACGCCCTCGTCTACCCTACCGGGACCGCTTCGCTTAATCATTCGTTGCTGGCCCCGAAATGCCGAGCCGCCGCCCCCGTCACCCTCTTGCCCGTCCCACCCGTCCTTGTCGCGCATCGGTAATTTCTCTTGCCCGTTTGCTATATTTTTGGTACTCGTAAGCTACGAAATCGTTAGGATGTTGCTCAATATCCCGGATGCTATTGCCATTTCGTTTGCACCCTTCATCTTGTAGGTCCTATACACATCATTAGATTCTCACTTTTATTCCCTTTCTTACATTCTCACGCTATTAGTTTAATCCTCCAACACCAACTCATAGATTCTATTCTTTTCAACCGCTCACACGGGTCATGCAAACAGCTCATAGAGGATGCAACACTGACAATCTGACGCCCAGCAAGGCTGAATCGTGAGGTTTCCTTGTGTTACTTAGGCCAGTTTCTTGTCATGTTAATTAGTTGTATAACCTGCATGCCTAATAAGTTAATAAGTCATTCTACCTAAGAACTTTCCATGACATTTGCATTTATGTTCAATTGTGAATATATGTGCGAATGCTTAATTCGGAAAATATACATCTAGTTTGAATGATATATCTGGTCATTTTTAATGCTATATGTTGGTATTTTCACCTGCTTTCATCCTTCCAAACCAGCTATCTAGTTTGAAACATACATCTGGTAATTTTTAATGTTATGTTTTTGGTGTTTTTAAAGAGTTTTCATCCTTCCAAACCAACTAACTTGGTTTCAAATGTCATGCAGAGAAATGACAATGGAGTACAAGGACCAGAGTTCCAACCGCTCTACTCAGATTCTTCTGGCAGATTGACCGGGAGTCGCACCCGCTCGAGAAGGAGCTACTGTCAGCCTGAACATGCTACTGTAAGTTCATACTTACTTTAAATGACCTCTACTTTATATAATACTACTTGTTTCCCTTGTTGTTTGTTTTAACCTATTTCACCATATTTTAGCAGACTATTGTTAAAACCCAGCAGGAGTCCTTGGAAGGCAGGACTGAAAGTTGTGATCCCTCGTCCCATTCATCCTCCCATTGCATTTCTGAAGCAAACAACTTACTTAACAGTCCACCTAGAACAACTCCTGCAGGTGATAAATATATAAATGATGTATTGCATGCAAAACGAAAGGGTGTAGCTGCTCTTTGATTTGTAGTTGAAAGGTTGAAGAAGAGGACATATGATACATTGAAGCGAATCGCCATGTACCGATCTCTTATTGATGGTACTGACACATTGTAATCTGTCGGAATTACGATCTTGTTGTATAACCTGTTGTAACAAACTTTTATTGTTGTGTAATAAGTAGCTTTAATTTCTGCATGTTTATTAATTGATGTCTTGATATTCACCTGTTCTGCAAAAAGTAGGCGCTAGCAAAAAAAGTCCGAAACAGTGCCAGGCCGGAGCAGTAGCATGCCGAACATTGAAACAACATGCGCATGGATGGCCCAAAACGACCAGAATAGTAAAAGTCCAGAACAGTAAAAGGCCGGAATAGGAAAAGGACAAAATAGGAAAAGGCCAGAATCGTAAAAGGCCAGAATAGTAGAAGGACAGAATAGCAGAAAGCCAGAACAATAAATGGCCAGTATAGAAAAAGGCCAGTATAATAAAAGGCCAGTATAGTAAAAGGCCAGAAGAGTAAAAGGCCATAGCAGTAAAAGGCCAGAACAGTAAAAGGCTATAATAGTAAGAGGCCAAAACATCAAAAGGCTCGAACAGTAAAAGGCCAGAATAATAAAAGGCTAGATCAGTAAGAAGGCCACAACAATAGAAAATCATAGCAGAGAAATGGCCAGAATAGTGAAAGGCTGGAACCGCGAAAGGTATGAATAGCAAAAGGCTAGTATGGTGGCAGGCCAGTACAGTAACAGGCCAAACAGTGCCGGCCTGAACAGGCAAAATCCCAAACACTAAAGGGCCTAAACAATAACGGGTAAAAATTCCTAAAAGGCTGGAACAGTAACATGACTGAACAGTAAAAGGCTAGATTGACAATAGGCCTGAACAATCCCGGGTCGTATTGGTTCAGGCCTCAAGTGGCAGCATAGTGTTGGACCAACATGGGCCTTCTGTAGGCCAAAATAGAATCGGGCCTAAAAGTTCGCGGGCCGCTGCTGGTTGCATTTTTGGGCCCATTTCAAACAGTGTAGGACAAAACAGTAACATACCATCTTCTTATTGGGCTCCCCTGATGGGCCGGCCCAGTTAGTATTTAGCAGGCCTTGGCTGGGCCTGGCTTCTGCCATGTTTTCTATGATCGTTAACAGCGGTAACTGGCCGCTAACGATGGCTGCCACATGGCAGTTTGCATGACGTCAGTAGTCAGCGCGGCTGGTGAATAGATCTACGACGGAATAAGTTTTCGTGGCTGAAGGGTGTGATCTACCACAGTCGAAAAAAAACCGTGGTTAATTCATTTGTGATGGGGCTTTTATCACGAAGGCCATCCATCGTGGAAGACTCTTTGGCCACGAAAAACAGGCCTTCAACCATGAAATCATCCATTGTAAAAGCCAACTTTTGTTGTAGTGCCCCTCGACCTTGTAGCGCGCGTCCGTGACCTATGGCTCAGGCAGCTGTGCTGCCAAGTACGCCTCCTGCTATGGTGCCTGACTCTGCTTGTTCTCGCTGTGCCATCTCCTGTGGCCAGTCCAAGGTGGACGTCGGCATCCTTTTCTCCTTGTACAAGTGCGTTGATGGTCAAGTGCCCTTGTTGTTGGGCGAGGATTGATGTACTAGTGTGTGTTTGCAAAAACTCTGATGTCGTGGTACCCGTGACAAACCAAAGGTGCAGTAACCCATGCCGCAAGCTTGTCACGAATCCGATGTACCCGATGATCTTCACATCCGAACCTGGCGGTTTCTTCTCCCAGATCCAAAGACCAAATCCGAGAAGCCATGTACCATGTGGCGATGCCTATCCAAGCTCGTCGATGATACCGTTTGCCGCCAAGAAGTCGCGTCATCCAAAGACTGGTACTGGAGGCTCAAAGACGAACCTGCAACCCTTAGTACACCAAGATCACCACCTCGGATTCGAAGCCTGATCCCACCCAGACCTCCGAACCCAAACCCGAGGATTTCGAGAAGACCCACAAGACCAATCCTAGCGTCCTTAGACCAAACCAAACCCTCGGAACCCCAAGATTGTCGAACCCATGTGTGACCCCTACCTATCCCATCCCTATTTTTGTAAATGACATATATACTTGTTGCGTATATGTGTTCATGTCGCATACATATTGTGTGGTTCGGGGTACTTTGTTGATTCACCTCATAATTAAATATGGAGACTATATGTGGGCTATTCTTGTCTTATATCGCCTCCATTTAAATGTGTGTAGCGAACCGATGCCATGTTTTGTCTTGTTAATGCAACATTTAAATAGTGGGATATCTAAACAACACAAACCTTCTAATTAATTATCGAAACCCTGGTCCCGCTTAATATTGCCTAGTTGCATCGCATCATGCCATGCCATGCATCATATCATGAACATGCCGGTGCTTTGCCGTAGTATTAAATAGTACATCTGGTGTTTCTTTTAGTGATTTTCTTCTTCATGGATTAGGCTGATGAGTGGATGTGATTATCGACAAGTTCTTTAGATAATGTACCTTCGGCAATGTCTTTTAGGAGAGCATTCCCCCCTTTCTACCTATTTTGCATTTATAGTCTTTACTTCCTCCTGTTGATCTATTGTTATCCGTGTTGCGTTGCTATAGTTTTTGTACCATTTATATTCCCTGCAGCCTATATTGCCTTGGACACATCCTATTCCCTATTGCTTGATAGTCAGTCGGCCTTGCGAGTCGTAGTTGTTTGCTCAGGTGCTGCTTCGCATAATTGTTGTTCCACCATTGTTGGAAGGTTGGCACATGCTTAATGGTGGAGATGATCATGACTTTAATGCAAGTTGATAATTAAAATGCTGGGAATAGATATAACTAATGTAGAGGCACCGGTGGGCAATGGCTAATATTTGGTTTTTAACCGCTCACTTGTGTTCCGTAGGCCCTGAATACTTGATACCTGTTCCTTGACTATCCCACTATCCGCATGTGGGACCATGAATCCCCTTAGCCAGAGCTTGATTCATTTCTTATTTCTTGGGGCCACAAATTAGTTTGGGGCTTTACTACTATCATGTACTTATGCCATGCTTTACTACTTTATTTACGATTCCGTGTGGAGCGCCTGTACTATTTTGGAATGCGAAGTGTTTTTGTGGTACCGAGAAGCGTAGTCATACTTCCGGGTTCCCATTTGTTTACAACCATTGATGCAAACCCTGGGTCCATCTCGGAGCCGGCCAAGTTCGTTGCGGGTAGCTTAGTGGGGTGGCCCCCTAAAATAATTTATGAATCATATGAATGCTTTGTTGTGATGCCTCATTGGGTTTTATTTGGTTTCTCCGAGGTTGATCATGCGTGTGTTTCTATTTGTGCACCCCTGCAGGGTAAATCTTTCTGAAAGCCGTGTCCGCGGTTATGGATGACTTGGAGCATAGTATCTTGATCATAGGCAACTAAAGTACTACTATAAATTTGACTTTGGCATGACTAGTAGTCAGCTCCACTACAATGGAATGGATAATAAAAGTGCCAACAACTGATGGAACTAGGGTGTCTCATGCTATCGATATCTGACTAGTAAGTGTTGCAACTAAAACGAAATGGTTAATTAAAGCCAATGGCTGGTGATATTGGAATGTCTTATGGTATCGATATCTGACTAGTAAGTGTTGCAACTATAATGGAATGAATAAAACTGCCAACCGTGTGAGTTCCTCGGTTTGAATTCCTCGTTTGGTCTCGAGGGGGAAATGTCAGGATGGGTATGATTGGTGTTAGTATCAGGTTGGTCCCACATAGGTATTTCTTATCTCTCTCTCTAATAGCCGACAGTTTATCGAGTCTCTATATAGGTTGTTTAGTGCCTGCTCCATTGCCGCTTAAGTCCACCATACCTATGTAGGCGAGAGCCGTCGAATTCTAGACTCGCCTTAGTACTGGCCTTAGTACTGACCGCTCCCTTTTTCCTTTGCCCTTTGTTGGCACCCCTTTTGTTTGACAAGTATAAGTTCAACATCGTTAGCAGGGTTACCCTTCTGGCTTGGCCTGGGCAGGGTTATGGACGCCATTGGTTATTCTTCAGGGCTCTTAGCCCCATTTGCATCTTATTCATACTCGGATGTTGTATCATGTTCAAGATGATTTGGATATTTGTATTGTATATCTGTATTCTTGACTCATGGAGTCATTGTTGTATATATATGTTTTGTGGGTTCCATCGTGAACTATTGTGTAATGGTATTACTTTGTTTTCCACCTGCAGCAAGTGCCTGGTGGGCATCTTTGAATTGTTTCTATGCGGGTTTGGCGGAAGATGCTAAAATCTGCATAGGGACGATTTGAGGGTGTTACAAAGTGGTATTAGAGCCCAGCAGTTGTGATACCCCACTGGTCCAGCCTGTAGGATAACCTAGCTAATAGACGATGTAGAGTGTTGAAACTATTTTGCAAACTCGGTTGGATAGATCTGATTAGGTTTGCTTTTACTCCTTCCCTCTATGCTATTCTTTTCTTACCTTCGTGTGTTTGGATCTGCTCTCTTACCTTTTCTTTGAGTCCAGGATTTCTCGTGGTTGGGTTTCTATCATACCTTCAGGGTTTCGCTTACTCCTTTTTATAACGATGGTGCTACAATCATCAAATATACACCTCGTTTGTTCTACCCTTCACCCAAACTTTTTGGTCCTTGGACTCTTTTTCTATATCTGCACCTTGAAAGATATCCGTATCGTTGAAAAACATTAAGAGAAGGATGAGCACTGGTGAAGTTGGAGTATACATTGAGCATGTGTTGTTCATGCCAATGGAACCATCGCGGAACCTAATCATTGTGTCTTTTCATATGATTTTATTTGTATCTTTTGGTGGTTTCCAAAGCAACGACATCATCTACATTAGAAGAGCCTACGTCAATCCTTTGTTTCTGAACATTGCTTGTAAAGATCTTCAGTATGGATTTTGAGAGTTGGTTGCACGATTCTTTTGTTCATGTATAGAGTAATGCTTTGAGTGCAGGGTGGAGTAGCTACCATACCACTACTCCTATCATTCGCTCTTGTACATTGAATCGGTGGATCATGGAATTTTACTCCTTTCTCGGAAGTTAGAGGTGGCCTTATCTATTGAGACCTCTCCCTTCGTCTATTGCTCCCTGGAGTGTTCTCTCGACGAACATGGACAATGACCTCTTGTTTGTGGTGTCGCCAAATTCAAGATGGAGCAAGAATCTTTGTTAGTGGTGTCACGAGAATCTATACGAAGCGAGAAAATTCAGATTGTTAGCCTTCTTCCCTAGACCATGAGGCGGATATCGAGGGCAAGATCCATTGTTAGTGGTGTCGAATTGTAGCACCCCGGTAAAACCACTACTAGAAAATCGATGTGTTTTTGTTTGGTACATCATCATGACTGCATGCTCATATCATCATGCCACATTGCATTTGAGCATCTTCATGATTCCATGCATATGATTTGCCTAAAACTATTTTCTAAATGCCTATCTTTGTTTTCTAAATATCCTTCCTCTTTATTTCAAATCAAAACTTCGGGTCCACATTAATATTTTATTTGTCTAAAAACTAACTACAAAAGTATTTTCAATAAATGAATGAAACTTATATTATTTTTTGGGAGGCAGCCAGCCAGGCCCAAAAACCTAGCCGGCCACCTCCAAAACCCTAACCCTAAGTCCCACCAGTCCTAACCCCAGACCCACACTTACCGCCGCCACTCCCCTAGCTACACCCGCATAGCACATGACACACAAACGCACCGACATGCTACACACCTAATGATCTGGCCTCTCACGCATGTGCCCCAGCCCCGCGCGATGCCAGCACCAGCCACCCGCGACCATCACACTCGCACTTGATCATGCCCCACCCCTGCTGACCCCGTCATGGCTCCACCTCGGCCCCACAACCTGTCACCGCCGGCAACCATGCTCTTCCTCACCCGTGATCCACCTACCCCGTCCCCAACTTTCGCCCTAGGAACCCGCCCCTTTAGTGCTACCGTGTCGACACTAGCAAGCATTCTCCCGGGGCCCACAAGGCGTGTGGAAGAGAGGGGTGTGAGACGTACGGTGTTCTAGGACAGTGATCACACAAGTTTACCCAGGTTCGAATCCGCCGGCTTTGGACGGATCCTACTCCTGCTAGCAATCCAGTAGTACGGTAGAGCCGTAATATGGGTTACAAGGGTTTTGCCTGTGCGAGTTGAGATTGTAGACTATTGTAAGGGTGCCCTAAAGGCTCTCCCTAGGATGTCTTATGTAGATATCTGGCCTAGGGTTTACAGGAGAGACCCATCCGGCTACGACTAAGAGTCGGTTATAGAGTGCATCTTGAACTACAAGTAACACTATGGGTCTATGTCGGTAAGTCATCTAGGCCTTCCCATAGCCGGATTGGACTCCGTCTCTTCTCCCTGACTGGGCCGCCCATGAAGCAATCCTCTAACCCAAAGTGGGCCACCCTGGTCAATGAGCATAGTGAGGATACCTGGAAAGTATATCCCCAACAGTAGCTGCCGGAAGCCTCCAAGACACAGAGTCAGATTTCCTCATCGCCTAGCTTGATCTTCGGCTTGTAGAGTCTTGAAGGGTTCCTGAAACTTCAAAAGAAAGGATAGGATCCGAGTCTCAAAACGAGTCGGACCCGTTAATACACTATTCGGGTTTCCAGCTCGAAATTCAAACTAAGCCGGAACTTGGTCTCTGACGTAACCTGACACTAGTCAAGGTCAAGTCACGTCACTGCCAGACATTCCTGACACCACGGCCGTTGGTGGGTCTGCTTCGTGCGGAACCAAGGCATCGTTTTAATGCATGCATGGAGATCGAGGCGGTGTAATCCTCGTGAGGAGGTTACCCAGCTCCTTCCATGATGCGTGGCATGTTTCACTGTTGCGTTTACACGAATCTTGGCGCAACTGGAGGATATAAGTGGTTAGGATTCTCCTTCCCATCTTCTTCACCAGCAATTATGCCACTTCCTTCCTCCCAACGCTTACCACGAAAACAGAGCTCCAGTGCCTCCCCAGAATCCTCCAGCGCCGCCCATCCCAGGTCAGCGGCCCACGAGAAAATGGCTTCAACCTCATCTTACGGCGCGACGACAACGGCAGCAACATCTTTAGCAGCGGAGAAGGAGAGTAACCGCAGGGTCTGGATCCTATGCATCCTCGATGATGCCAAGATACGCCTTGTAGAGAACGAAGGGCTCCTCCGTGCTAGTGACTAGCGGAGCGGCTACGAACAAACTGTCCCTACTCCTCGCACTGACGAGCGGGTGCACTTCAGCACCCACCTTGACATAGGTTTGAGTTTCACACCCTCAGATTTCTTTTCTGAGGTTATAGATCACTACGGAGTTCAACTCTATCATCTTCCCCCGAACTCTCTCTTAGAGATCAGCGCGCATACTTATTTGTGCGAGGGGTACCTCGGCATTAGGCCGAGTCTCACTCTTTTCCGGTTTTATTTTCACACCCGGAGAAATTCTATCACTGCCGGTAATCCATACATTACCGGAACCATTAGTTTTTGTGTTAGGAGAGAGCGTGTTTATCCTCAGATTAAGGCCAGTGAATCGGTGAAACGGTGGCCGTCCATGTTCTTCTATCATAAGGATAGACTGGCTCCCGGCAAAGCTACGGCCTTGCCGGCTATCGTTTATGGTGCCGCCATGCCCCAAGAATCCTAGGACGAGGATGCTCCAGCTCTCATGGACGATATGCTTCTTGCAAAGAGGCGGATCGAATACCTGATGAAGCACAAGGATCTGAAAGGATCTGACTTAGTGCACTGCTGGCTGGCGCGCTGGATCCAGCCTCTCCAACACCACGGTGATCGTCTCATGCACACCATTACCAAGAGCAGGTCGGACTCTCTTCGTATCTGCTCCACTCCATATCCGGAAAAGGAATATCAGTCCCAAATCAAATGGCTGATCAATGAGCGGGTCGAGAGGAAAATTCCTGACTTGTCTTTAGACATGCACACAGCTGACGAACCTGTGACACCAGTAAGTTTTCTAGCAGTAACTCAAACTATGTGTCCATCTTATTCATTATTTTGCAATACTGAGATTCCATTTTCCTTTTCAGCTTGTCGACCTCCCTGAGTCAGAGCTTGCTCCTATCGAGGGATATCCTCCCGAGTTATCTCAGGACGACGAAGAGTTCGTTCCACTTGAAGGGAATATGCCCGAGTGGCAATAATAAAGTGGTTATTATCTTATTCCATGTTTATGATAAATGTTTATTTTACATGCTATAATTGTATTGATCGGAAATGTCAATAAATGTGTGTTTAATAAACAAAAAGGGTTCCTAGTTATGCCTCTCTTATAGACTAGCTCGTTGATTAACAAGATGATCAAGGTTTCCTAATCATGGACATTGGATGTTGTTAATAACGAGGTCACAACGTTGGTGGAATGATGTGATGAACATTCATCCGAAGTATAGCATTATGATCAAAGTCATTATGTTTATATTGCTATAATATCATACGAAGTAATCTTTATCCTTAGACCATGAGATCATGTTAATTGCTAACACCGGAAGAGTATCTTGATAACATCAAACGTCACACCGTAACAGGGTGACTATAAAGGTGGGTTCAATGCTACGAAGGTGTTATGTTGAGGCTCATGGATCAAGAGTGGGATTTGTCCATCCCGATGACGGATAGATATACTCTGGGCCCTCTCGGTGATATCACATTGAAATAGCTTGCAAGCAAGTGATGTGATCACTAGAATGTTATATCATGGAAACGAGAAAAGAGTGCATGTCGGTAACGAGATCAAACTAGGTATGGAGATACCGATGATCGAATCTCGGACATGTAATATATCGTGGGACAAAGGGATTTAGTTACTAGCATTAAAGGTTCTCACGATCATAGAAGTCATCGTTGAATGTGTGGGAGTCAGTATGGATCTCCAGGTCCCGCTTCTGATTATTGATCTAAGAGGGGTCTCGATCATGTCTGCATTATTCGTGAACCGTAGGGTGACACACTTAAGGGATACCGACACCATTTGGAGCAAATATGTTTTAGATAAAGATTTAAGAAAGCGCTGGAATTATTTCAATAGACACCGAAACTGTTTCGGGTAAAAATGCTGAAATTGGTTCTGCATGTAATATTGAAATGTTGCAGGGGTTTTTATGTGAATGTTTGTTAATTAAAGTAATTAACAAAATTCTGAATAAAAATAATAAAAGAGTTTTATTAAATGAGAGAGCATTAAATTTGGAGAAATTTAATGCATTTAAAGTGGAGACTTTAAAAGAGAATGTGAAGGGGCAAATTTATGTGGAGGGAGTTACCACCACATGAATGGAGGAGGTGAAGAGTCACCTCCTCCATGCGCCGGCCATGAAGGAGGGGCACCCCCTCCTCCTATAAAAGGCCACCCCCTCCTCACTTCTCACACACACCTCCTTGTGAAGGATCTCTCTCCCCCTCTAGTATTATTCCCCCATGGTCTCGGATTAGCTAGATACATGTTCCCGGTGGCTTTATCTGGAAAGGAGTTGCTGCTTCCGCTGCTTTGCTGGAGAGAGGGATGGAGGTTGTCGGGGTACCGGACGTGTGTGCGATCACGGATGCACCGCTGCTTTGCGGTGCTGGACTTGGTGGTGCTAGAGCTGGATCTGATGAACGTGCTAGAGCCGGACCTACTGGACTTCCTCACGATCTTGAGATCGGCAAGTGTACGACTACATCAACCACGAGTTCCTACTCGTTAACAAAGCTCGTTGTCTTCGAGGGTAAGTTCTCCATGGATGTATGTCCACCCGTTGCTTTGTACCTAGTAGATAGATCTTGGCGTGTAGTTCACGCCATAGGAAATTTTTTGTTTTCTATGCTGCGGACCCAATAGTGGTATCAGAGCCTGATCTATGCGTAGGTGCTTAGCACAGGTAGTACACATATGTTGATATGTGGGCGATGATGATCATGTTATTGCATCTTCTATGTATTTTGGATATTGGTGGCATAGTGGGATGAAGCGGCCCGGACCAACCTTACATGTCATCGTACATGAGACCGGTTCCACGACTGACATGCAACTTGTTTTGCATAAGTGGCTGGCGGGTGTCTGTCTCTCCTACTATAGTCAATATCTGATTTACAATGAGTTGCTAATAATTTGGTTATCCTCGTTGTGGTTCATGTTCGTAGGTAAGACCGGTTCTATCTCCGAAAGCCCTAAGCCATGTAAAGCTTGCAATTGATAAATTAGAGGCGTCTAGTTTAGATCGTTGCTGGGCTAGCGTCTTGATATGGTATTGTTGTAAGTAGATGTATGATAGATACTCTTACAACACATTCAATGTGTAAATTCCATAGACCTTGGCCTTACACACAAAGGAATGATAGAGATCATACCACGATGCAAGTGATAGAGATCAAATGCATGGACCATATCATCTCACTTTACACATTAGATGTTAGCATCTTATACTGCTAGTTTGGCGCTTTCTGTAGCATTGTAAGATGATCCCTCATTTAAATATCAAGATAAAATATGTTCTTCCTTAAGTATGCACCGTTCTATGGATCGTGTTTCGAGACATCACATGATGATCGGGTGTACTCGACTCTACGCTTTCATACAAACGGGTGTAAGACAGTTTTACACATGCGAGTACTAAGGTTCTTACTTGGCGAGCCTAGCATGTACAGACATGGCCTCGGAACACGGACCGAAAGGTTAAGCATGAGTCATATAGTTGATATGATGCCCATATAGATGCTCGCCTTTGAAGCTACATCAACTCACGTGATGATCGGACTTGGTGTAGTGGATTTGGTTCATGTAATCACCAAAAAGGCACGAGGGATGTCGTTTTTGAGTGGTAGTTCATTTCTAATTTGGATTAGTCGAACCAAATTTGTCATAGATTAAATCAAAGTGAATTTGCATAGTTTGTTGTAGTCATTGGCATTCGTTTTCTACCTTATGCTTAGTTTTTATTTGAGATAATAGAACTATAGAATTCTGGATATTTACTTTACAAACTGGTATCGTATTGTTTTGAATGTCAATTTAAAGTTTATAAGTCCTATTGCAAACTTTCAGCAAAATCTATTTACTCCATGAAGTTTAATAAGTAGTATTAAATCAAGAGTAAGAATTCCAATGTTAGTATCTAAAGTATCATGTTTGCCTCCATGATTATTGATATTCAAAAAGTTGTTTTAATATCAAGATTATATTGGAGCTGAAAATTGTTTCAGAAACCATCATGTGTGAAAGATATTGTGATATCTGAAACAATGTTTTTGGTTGCATTATGATAGAGTATAATTTAGCAAAATACATATTCTCATATTGTATGAGAATTTGTGAAGGATGGAGATGCTAGGCATCCGAATCTACCAAAAAGGTTTTGGGAACTGATATTATACTCGCGATTCTTCCTTATAGGCTATAGTAGCTTGATCATGAAAGTTGTCATGATAAGGATGAATAGAAGATGTAAGTAAAATGTTTACTACACTAATAGATTACTAAAGAATGGATTTTTGAAAGAACACCAAACATTTGATGATGGTGATCCACTTCAAAGTGCAAGTCCAAAGGTATTAGTATTTGACTATATACGCTTTGTACCATGTGTCATGTTGATGACACCACTATTGATGTTGATAGATTCTTTTAAAAGAAAAGGAATTGCTGAAAGAGAATCTATAAAATATTTGGTAGAAAATAAAAGGTTGGAGATGTCCAACTTGGGTATATAGAAGATATACATGTTATGGCTATATGCCTTGCTTGTTAAACAATGTGGTTATGAGGTATTGGATACCGAATTGGTTGGTATGAAGTGTCATATAGGACAACACAATTCATGAACTACAATGGCCTAAGTAACCAGCAAGAGAATGAGTGATGATGTTCATCGAAAACAAATAAAGTGTTATTGTGTTTTCGTTGTCATCAAACCAAGCCTTCAAGATTTGTTTAAATAATTGTTATTTTCTTCCGGTATTACGAGAACAATGGTTGTTCAAATAAATTACCGTATTCCATAAAGGATGGATGAACTTTTACAAGTCTAGTGGGAGAAATCACATCCATAAACATTATTGCTAAAATGTCGCAAGACAAATGATTAAAAGATCACTTATGAAGTGACATCGCTGTTTTAAATTATATTGGAAATAAAAACATGAAGAAACTCCATGTTGATGGATTTTTGGAGTCTTTTGATTTTGATCAATTGACGCATGTGAGACTTTCCTCGAGATAATTGAAACTCCGTCCATAGGATAGAGAGGAACGGATGACTACCTTATTGGAAATTGTGCATGCTGATGTGCATAGTCCATTATGTGTAGCCATATGCGACGGATCTTTTTGCTTCATATGCTTTCTTCAAAAATTTGAGTGAATATATTTGTATATTTACTTAATAAGGAAGAAGTATGAAACATTTGAAAGTTGTTCAAAGACGTTCAAGATGAAGTGGAAAATCATTGTAACAAGAAAATAAAAGAGTTTATGATTTGATCATAAAGGAAGATATTTGAGTTACAGGTTTAGCAAAACACCTAAGATTTGAGGAATTGTTCCATGATTTGTGTTTTCCCCATAAACCATAGGAGTATGGCATATTCGAGAGATGAAATCAAACCATGTTTGACATGGTAAGATCAAAGGTGTCATTTATAAAACTGCCATTATGTTTTAAAGATTGAAGCTTTAGAGACTATTACTTTTACACTGAAAAGAGCACCATCGTGATCCATTGAAATGACACCATATGAGTTATGGTTTGGGAAAAAACCCGAATTGTCTTTTCTTAAATTTTGGTATGCTATGCATAAGTAAAATGTTTACAACCAAAGTCGTATAAGCACGTCTTTGTAGGTTATCCCAAAGAATTTGTTGGGAATTTCTCCATAACACCAAGGACAAAAGAGTTTGTCTCTTGGAACGTCAAGTTTCTTGAGAAGGAACTTTTCATGAAAAGTTAAGTGGGAGGACAATAGAACTTTGATAAGGTTGTTGAACCTTAGCTATATGTGCTAAGTAGCGCAGCGCCGGAAAGTGTCCCGGTGGCGGCCACAATGCTCATGGCTCTCGTGATTACAAAAGGTGTGATCTCGGAGATTAAAGTTCCTATAGAACCGTGTGGGTCGGTAAGAATCAAATAGTAAGATTTGATAAGCAAGTCGTTATTGTTTTGACAATGATGAACCGACTACATGCAAAGAAGCGATGATGGGCCCTGACTCCATAAAATGACTAGAAGTCATAGAATCCGTGATAGTATCCATACACGAGAAATCAAGTTTCTGAACTTGGAAGACCCTCCTAAAAGGCGTGAAGCTTATCAGTCGTGTTTGGATCTATAAAGAAATAAGACATGGATGTTTAACATCTATGAAATAGTCGACATGTCAGAAAGAAGTTTACGACAATGTTCAAGGAGTTGACTATGACAAGATTTGATCTTTCATAGCGATATATAGTCTTGACGGATTAATGTAGCAACCACTACATATAATTTGGTATATGGTAGTTGAATAAACAAAACAAGGTTCTTCTAATAGAACGGTAACCTAGGACATGTACATGACATGGTCCGAAGGGTTTTGTTAATTCAAAGGGTGCTAAAAGGGCATGTAAACTTCAATAGTTGAAGTAAGCATAGCGGAGTTGGAATCTTCACCATGATGAAACTGTTAAAAGAGTTTAAATTCATCGGAGATGATGAAGATGCTTGCATTTGCAAGAAATTAAGTGGGAGCGCTGAGACATATTTCTAATACATTATGTAGAGGACATATTGTTGATTGGAAATGATGTATCTTGAATTGACACAAGTTAAGGATTTCATTAAAGTAAGATTTCGATGAAAGACTTGGGCAAACCCAGAATTTTAGGCATCAATATCTATATGGATAGATTAAGGCGCTAATATGGTTGTGCCAGACATACATATGTAAGATATTGAAAGGGTTCAATATGGAAACAACAAGAAAGGTTCTTGCTGCATGGAAAGGATTGTATCAAGATTCAAGGGTTTCAACACTTGGTGAGTAAAATCACATGAAAATTTTGATCGATTATACCATGATATGTATATATCCAGAATGTCCTATGCTCTAAATGTTATGAGCATATACCAGAATGATTCATAAGATTATCATTGGACAATAGTAAAGATATTCTTATGAGCTTTGGAAGAACTAAGAATATATCATGTATAAGTGACAAATAGTTAAAGGTAGTTCATTGTAAAGTGTTACATTAATACTAGTTTTGTCACAAGATAAAAATTAAATTTATCTCAATTTAGACTATGGGTGGCACAATATAATGGAAATGATGTTCCATGATGGATTTTGATGAGTTCCAAAGTTGAGATATTGTGACGGATACTACAACAAAAGGCTAAGTATATGACTGCTATAGTAACAGCATAGGAGGGCATTTGTGTTAAGTAGTTTGTTATCAAACTAGGTGTGGTTCAAAGTGGGCTAATACTATGAAGATATATTGTGTGACAATAATATCAACATATTTAAACCCGAACAAACTAAAGGTCTCACCAGAGGACCAAATTTATACAATGCCATCTCATTTGAGAATGAGTGATGCGTAGAGACGCAAAGACATGCAAATACACACGGATCTGAAACTGTCACATCCGGAGATTATGTTAACCACTAGCAATAGCGTATATGCAACACCAGAAAGCCATAGGTGTTCAATACGCAAAGTTTTTCAAACTAGATTATTGACTCTAGTGCAAGTGGGAGACTGAAGGGAATATGCCCGAGAGGCAATAATAAAGTGGTTATTATCTTATTCCATGTTTTTGATAAATGTTTATTTTACATGCTATAATTGTATTGATGGAAACGTTAATACATGTGTGTTTAATAAACAAAAAGGGTTCCTAGTTATGCCTCTCTTACAGACTAGCTCGTTGATTAACAAGATGATCAAGGTTTCCTGATCATGGACATTGGATGTTGTTAATAACGAGGTCACAACATTGGTGGAATGATGTGATGAACATTCATACGAAGTATAGCATTACGATCAAAGTCATTATGTTTATATTGATATAATATCATACGAAGTAATCTTTATCCTTAGACCATGAGATCATGTTAATTGCTAACACCGGAAGAGTATCTTGATAACATCAAACATCACACCGTAACAGGGTGACTATAAAGGTGGGTTTAGTGCTATGAAGGTGTTATGTTGAGGCTCATGGATCAAGAGTGGGATTTGTCCATCCTGATGACGGATAGATATACTCTGGTCCCTCTCGGTGATATCACATTGAAATAGCTTGCAAGCAAGTGATGTGATCACTAGAATGTTATATCACGGAAATGAGAAAAGAGTGCATGTCGGTAACGAGATCAAACTAGGTATGGAGATCCGATGATCGAATCTCGGACATGTAATATATCGCGGGACAAAGGGATTTAGTTACTAGCGTTAAAGGTTCTCACGATCATAGAAGTCATTGTTGAATGTGTGGGAGTCAGTATGGATCTCTAGGTCCCGCTTCTGATTATTGATCTGAGAGGGGTCTCGATCATGTCTGCATTATTCGCGAACCGTAGGGTGACACACTTAAGGGATACCGACACCATTTGGAGCAAATATGTTTCAGATAAAGATTTAAGAAAGCGCTGGAATTATTTCAATAGACACCAAAACTGTTTCGGGTAAAAATGCTGAAATTGGTTCTGCATGTAATATTGAAATGTTGCAGGGGGTTTTATGTGAATGTTTGTTAATTAAAGTAATTAACAAAATTCTGAATAAAAATAATAAAAGAGTTTTATTAAATGAGAGAGCATTAAATTTGGAGAAATTTAATGCATTTAAAGTGGAGACTTTAAAAGAGAATGTGAAGGGGCAAATTTAGGTGGAGGGAGTTACCACCACATGAATGGAGGAGGTGAAGAGTCACCTCCTCCATGCACCGGCCATGAAGGAGGGGCACCCCCTCCTCCTATAAAAGGCCACCCCTCCTCACTTCTCACACACACCTCCTTGTGAAGTATCTCTCTCCCCCTCTAGTATTATTCCCCCATGGTCTCGGATTAGCGAGATACATGTTCCCGGTGGCTTTATCTAGAAAGGAGTTGCTGCTTCCGCTGCTTTGCTGGAGCGAGGGATGGAGGTTGTCAGGGTACCGGACATGTGTGCGATCACGGATGCACCGCTGCTTTGCGGTGCTGGACTTGGTGGTGCTGGAGCTGGATCTGATGGACATGCTGGAGCCAGACCTGCTGGACTTCCTCACGATCTTGAGATCGGCAAGTGTACGAGTAAATCAACCACGAGTTCCTACTCGTTAACAAAGCTCGTTGTCTTCGAGGGTAAGTTCTCCATGGATGTATGTCCACCCGTTGCTTTGTACCTAGTAGATAGATCTTGGCATGTAGTTCACACCGTAGGAAATTTTTTGTTTTCTATGCTGCAGACCCAACACCACTGACGGACGCAATTACTCGGAAGCGTAAGGCTCCGACAGTGTCTATCGACACAAAGGAGGTACCCATTGTGAAGAGGTAACTTTCGTTGCAAGGCCTTTGTATTTTATGTCTTATTCTTTCTGAAGTGTAACGATTTTTGTTCTATTACCTCTTCAGAGCTAGACAGCTCACCAAGGGCAAGGGGAAGGGAGCCTCGTCAAAGCCCCTGCGACAGTCAAAACTTAATTTGACTTCTCCTACTGCAGCGCCTCCGACTCCTTCCCCAAAGCCTTCCACAGCACCGGAGACTACTCCATCTCTGCCCATTGCGAAAGATCCGACTCAACCAGCAGAGCCAGCAATCCTTGGGTTGCAAACTGACGTCACCATGGGTGACTCAGGTTTTGATAAGGGTGAACCCTCTACGGGTAATGATCCCTCGGCAGAAACCTTCGCCAAAAATCTTCTCAACAATCCAGGTCTTGCCAAACTTGGCATTTCTCGGAAATATGCGGAGGAGATCCAACGGCTAGCCTAGCAATGCCTAGAAAGCCGGACTATCACTATCGAAGAAGAAGCACAAGAAGCAGAGGACGTCAAGTACTCCGAACTTCTTGAACAAGTCCGTCTTCGCGATGAGAGATTGAGAACTGGCGAGCTTCCGCCACCACCAGTGATCCCGCTCACTCTCGCCGAGAAGGTCACCACTGAGGTGAACATGAGTTTGAGCAAACTCACTCATGAACAACATGTAAGTCGGAATTCCAACTCAACTTTTTATTGTACTTTATGTCATATCCTCTAGCCCCCAAGCATGAAGTTGGATAGATGATCCAGATTTATGCTTTCATAGGATACCAAAGAACGAACTAGTGTAGCCCCCAAGGCTCGTGCTGATATTAGTAAAAATATTAGCCCGAGTATTTAGTAGACTTCTGACCCTGGGTATTGTAACTTACAGAAAGTTAATTCGTATAACCATAATTGTTGAAGAATATCCGCAACGAGCGGAGAGAGATCAGAGCTCTCCGGCTTGAAAATGCTCAATTAAAGGTGTCAAGGGTTGAAGCTAGAGGTAAACATTTCAAGCTTTACCCTTGCTCTTTTTTGCTTTTATAGTCAAATTTTATACTCAACAGTTGTTTTTTTATTAGAGCACTGGTCAAAGAATCCTATGCCATGATTGAAGAGGCCGAGAATCTGAAGACCCTGGAGGTGGAAAACGTCAACTTACGCCAAGAGTTAAATAAGCTCAAAGCGGATCACGAGAAGAGGATTGCTCAAGTTCTCGAATCCTCCTCCATGGCCACCGAGGAGCGCGATCGTAAGATCGTGCTTCAGGATAAGAAAATCTTGGATCTCAATAATGAATTGTTCAGAGAGAAGGATATCACCGAGGCACTCCAGGCTGAACTCTAGAGCCTTAGGGAAGAGAAGACCAAAGTTGACAATGTCATCTTTGGTATGTTTCCCCCTTTCTGACTTTTCTGCCTTTTCCGAATCTTGGAGTTCAGATATATTTACTAACCTTTTGCATTACATGCACAGGTCCTCTGAACTTACTGGATTCTGCCTCCATGGAGTCTTGCACTAGCCGGCTTTCACAAGTCGGCGATTTGCTTCATGACTTATGCCAATCCTTGGAGGATATTGGCGAGGTTCTCAAGGTTCTGGACATGCATAAAATGTCTAGCTTTGAAGTGCGATAGAAGGCCAAGGAGATGCCTTAGCTCATCCAGGACTAGGACATGTCCTATGCGCGAACCGCAGCGCAGAAGGCTCTCACCATGGTTATGAGCCACCATCGAAGCATGGAAATCTGGCAAGTGACCAGAGGGTATTCTACTGTGATGAAGACGGACATGAGCAGGACATCAAAGCAATCATGGACTCATGTGCCGGATATGGATGTCACGTAGTTGATCTGACCAGCTATGATACTCCTTTCTTCACTCGCATAGAGACGCCGCCTCCGCCCGTCGAAGAAACTAGTGAAGTTTCTGATGACGAACAAACCGTATTGGATTTTAACGTCTCGGAAAGATATCGGGGAGAGGGTGATGTCTCCAGTGAGCCAGCTGCTCCTTCCTCTTCCCCTGCATCATAGAGCATCAGAAAACTTTGTGTTATTTTGAAAATAATTGGGTTATAAATAAGTAGTTAAATACTTTTACTGGTGCTAAGATTTCCTAAATCTATTTAGCACTTGGCTTTATAATTTTCGTGCCTGAAATTTTTACATAAGCACTTTTTATTTTGCCTGGATTTATCGTTTATCTGGCTTTCGGCCTCGTCCCTTTCGTGAGCCGAGAAACCTTCAACACGGAAACTTTGCCGAGCAACGGAGCTCAATTGCTAAACCAATTTAAACTCGGAAACAAAGCCGGCTTCTAGTACCAACAATTCACTACTTGGAAAATACCTGCATCCGGCAATCAGATACCAAAGTACAAGATAGAAAATTTAGAGTTATACCCGAAGGTAACAACTTTAGAATCGGAAATCATAACCAGAACAAACATGAGCATAAAATATTTTCAAGCATCTGGGATTTTTGACTGTGACATGATCATTCGGAAATAAGATGGTAATATAAAACTTCTCAGAGAAAATGAGGCAACCAATACTTTATTTCTCATTGAACATGTACACATATATGATTACAAATAAATATAATTTAAGAATAAAAGGGACGTAGCTGAGCAATATTCCACAGTCTGTCTAATTCTTCTGGGTCTGTACTGCCTCCATCTCTCTTTATCTTCTTAGTAGCAGGTCTTTCTTTGACTGGCCACATATCAGTTAGATAGTAAGAACCATTGTGTAATACTCGTCTAACTAAAAAGGGCCCTTCCCATACTGGGGAAACTTTGAGCTTTCTCTTTTCTGCACAAGCCGGAGAACCAAACCGCCCTTATTGAAAGACCAGTTTCTGACTCTCTGGCTATGATACTTGCGTAACTTCTGCTGATAGGTTTTTGATCTCATCTCAACAATGACACGAACTTGTTCGATTAAATCGAGATCATTTTCTCGAGAAATTCTGGCATCCTCTTCAATATACGCAGCAACTCGAGGAGAAGTATGAATCAAATCACTCAGAAGAACTGCTTCTGCACCATAGACCAAGAAGAAAGGTGTATATCCAGTTGACCTGTTTGGAGTTGTTCGTAATCTCCATATCACAGAAGGTAATTCCTTTGCCCAAGCCCCCGCAGCACGTCGTAGTGGTGCTTCGATTCTTGGTTTTAGGCCTTGTAGGATTAAACCATTTGCTCTTTCGACTTGTCCATTAGCCTGCGGATGTGAAACTAACACAATGTCAAGCCGGATATTTTGTTCGTTGCAGAATTCGGCAAGCTCTCCCATAGAGAAGTTACTCCCTTGTCCGTGATAATGCTATGTGGATAACCGTATCAGATTATGACATCCTCGACAAATCTTCTAGCTGTTGCTCCATCACAACTGGTGATGGGTTTATCCTTAATCCATTTTGTGAATTTATCCACCATCACTAAGAGATGAGTAAATCCACTTGGAGCCCGTTTAAATGGTCCTACCATGTCAAGCCCCTAGACCGCGAAAGGCCATGTTATAGGTATTGTTCACAATTGATCAGCCGGAACGTGAGCTTGTTTGGCGTACTTTTGGCAGCCTTTGCACGTCTTGACCAGCCTTTCAGCATTTTCCTTGGATGTAAGCCAGAAAAAACAGTGTCGGCAAGCTTTTGCCACTAAAGATTTGGCTACAGCATGGTGACCACACTCGCCTTCGTGACTTTCTCGTAAGATTTCCACTCCTTCTTCTGGAAATACACAACGCTAAAAGACCCCAGACACGCTCCGCTTATAGAGCTCACCACTAATTATTGTATAGGCTTTTGCTCGTCGAACAATCTGCCGGCTCAGAACTTCGTCTTCGGGTAATTTGCCTTCTACCAAATAATCAAGATAGGGTTGTGACATGGGTATACTCTACAGGTACTCGAGTTTAGCATATACGGTCCAGATACGGCAGAATCCCACGACGTTGCCAAGGCCCAATGAAGAATTCGGGTGACCCACGGACTCTCCGATTGCTTGCAAGGCAAGAAGAAGCTTAAGATAGAAAGTTCAAAGGGACGAACCCTAATCTGTAACCGACTTGACCTGCTACCCGAGACCTAGCCTATCAATATAAAGGCTAGGAGGGGGCGGCGAGGAGGACGATCACAACCCTAGTTTCCACAACCTTCGCCAGATTGCATCTGCGCACCCAAGTAATCTTTGATTCCTTTGATAATTCCAAGAGCAAACAAGAAGGAGTAGGGACCTCTGCGAGGCCTGAACCTGGGTAAACCTTGCGTCCCTGTGTGCTTGTTTGCTAGTCGATTTATGCCTCCAACTCTCACTCCTTCTCCAAAACCCAAGTCCATAACAATGGGCATTGACGAGTTAAACCCTCGTCAATTGGCGATGTCTGTGGGAACTGGGAGTGTTGATGTCGCGTCTTCTTCGACCCCTTCAACCGCGATCTACAACTCTGCAACAGTGGAGATTCACCAGCTCTTTGGTGCTTTTGACATCACCGTCCACACGTCTGCCACTCGCCTGGCTTTCGAGTCCGTGGGCGATGGATCAGCCTGGTGATTGGGAGATTTCGCTTCTAGGTCGGTCAACTGGGCACGCTTCGCATGTCTGACCAGCCGACGACACCCGCGATTGCTCCCGCATCGTGGTTCCCGCCACCAATCGGCACCCTCAGAGAGCTTAACGCCTCGGCATCAGCTAGGAGCACGGACAGCGACAGCTGTCGCGGATCCGATCTGGGTGGCCTGGCCACAGAAGATGGAGCCTACGGCTCAGAATCTAAAAGTTGGGGCAGAAACAACTTCCCCAACCACTCCATGTGCGCCGGCATGAAAGCGAGCGATACAGGTGTCAATCGCGAAAACGCTAGCACCGGACCACCCAATGGCGGTATACCCAACGGCGGTACACCCAACGGTGGCCCCACCAACGACGCGCCCACCAATAACGGGACAGAAGGAGAGCCACACCTCACGACGAATGAGAACACCGGCGAGCGTATGCTGATCAAGCTCAACGACAACGAGTGGGCCCACTATCAGGAAGCTCTACGGGGTAATCCTCTACCCCCAACACACCGCATGACATGCTGATGGGCTACCATTGGCTGATGAAGGAAGAGTTCAAGCGCCAGCAGCAGGTGATCGTGCAACTCGAGGCACGCAGAAAGGCGGCGAACAAGTCGAGACTTTAGCGAGCTAGGCTCTCCTCCCACGGAGGATACTCCTCCAAAGGCAACGAGTACCTGGACAACAAAAGGCGATCTCGACTGGCCCACCTCACCGAGCAAGACGCGTAGAAGCCACGAAAGTCCTCGTCTTGAGCTCTATGACGGTGGATACACGGGGCAACATGCTTCCGAAGACGCCGCAAGCTATGGTGACAGCGTCCACCATGTACCTCCTCAACAACCAGCCACCGGCTGGAGACCCACGAGCTGCCATGCACCGATCTATGATCATAGGCTTGGGGCTAATCGAGGCTGCCCTCGATAAAGAAACAACACTAGATCCAAAGAAAAGCAAGGCTCTGGACAAATACTACTACTCGTACTCCTCCAGTGACGACAGTAACGATCTGTCACGGAGACGTTGCTCACGGCGGCATGACCACGATTACGACACACGTGATGACATCACACATCGCAAGGTCGACAAGATGCGGGAAAGGTGTGCTTGTTTGACTGACTCGGAAGAAGACGAGACTGAGCTCTGTGGTGCCAGATGCTTCAGTAGGGCCATCAGGCAGAAGAGAATGCCTAAGGGGTTCAAACTCCCATCAGAGAACCCAAAATTTGATGGCCTACAGGACCCGAAAATCCGGTTGGAGGACCACATCTCCTCTGTCAGGCTGCACGGCGGGAGTCGAAGCACGGCCATGCAATGCCTCCAGCTGCAGCTGCAGGGCGCCGCTCGCGCATGGCTCAACAACCTCCCGCGCGGATCCATTCACAGCTAGGACAAGCTGGTCTACAGTTTCGTGCGCAACTTCAAGGGCACTTACAAAAGGCTCGCATCAATCGAAGAACTGAGAAGCTGCTAGCAAAGGTCCAGCGAGTCGTTATGCTTGTACATCTAGAGGTGGCCCATCATCAAGAACTCCGCGAAAACATTTTGGAGGACCGTGCAACCGACGCGTTCAACGGCGGCGTTCGCCGCATAGAGCTCAGGGAGGAGCTGGGCCGCTCGAAGCCCAAAACAATGGACCACCTGATGGAAATCGCGAATAGGTGGGCTGACGGAGAAGATTCTGTGAAAAATCGCACCTAAACCGACGATGACGATGACCTCGGGCCCATACGCGACCGCCTAGGCAAACGTCGAATGCGCGTCTACGAGGACCGTGACGAAGTAAATATGTTCACAGCCGGCTCCACCGACAAACGCGACGACAACCTCAACAGCGGATATCGCAGCGGTGGATACCACGACGGTGGGAAAACCATGAAAGTGTGGCAACGCCACACTCACGAAGAGGCACCCGCAACATCCATCTAGGACAAACTGTCCGGACCATGCAACATGCACTTCTACATCGACAAGCACGACATCAAGAAAAAATCCAGCCATCTTCTCAAGGACTGCCGCGAGTTCCTCAAGCTCCACGAGGGCCTGGCTCAGATGAATTGCGACACGATCAACAGGGGCTATGGAGCTACCCCAGGCAATGTGGCACATGGCGCTCCGCCACCACCGCTCGGGCCACCACCACCCGCGGCTGCGCCAGTCCAACATCATGGAGGTGAGCCATACCCGCGAGCTGTGGGCAACATGGGGATGATTCAAAAAGGACGCCCCTCCAATCGAATGTAGAAGGAAATCACTCGCTAAGTCAATTTGGCGATAAACTCGCCACCTTCCACCACTGAATACCTTAGTGGAAGCGACTCCTACATCACCTTTGACAAGCGAGACCACCCGCGCCAAATTCCTCGTCCAGACCACTGCCCCCCGTACTCGAGGCGCATATTGGGGGCTTCGATATGAGTCGTGTCTTCATGGACGGCAGGAGCAGCATCAACCTCATGTTCGCGAGTACCTTGCGTGTGATGAGGATCCCTCTGACTTGTCTGGAAGTTTCAGACACTACGTTCCACGGCATCATCCCAGGGAAGGGCATATATCCCCTGGGAAAAATCAACCTCGACGTCATCTTCGGCATGCTGCAAAACTTTTGGCGAGAGCGCATCGACTTTGAAGTCGTCGACTGGCCCTCACAATACCACTGCATCCTCAGACGTGTCGCGTTTGCTAGGTTCATGGCAGTGCCGCACTACGCCTACCTGCAGATGAAAAT
Source organism: Avena insularis (assembly GCA_023614405.1). Lineage (NCBI taxonomy): Eukaryota > Viridiplantae > Streptophyta > Magnoliopsida > Poales > Poaceae > Avena > Avena insularis. The sequence continues at coordinate 392,249,869 of CM042689.1, read as the reverse complement.
GCCAGGTCCAAACGATGTCATCACAATCAATGGAAGCTTCAAGAGGTCCGATAGCTGTGACAGGGAATTCAACAGAATCTCCCAGTCCTTCGACATGCAGGAGGAACTTGCAAGATTGAAGGAGTCGACAGACAATAGTCTGCCTCCCCTAAGCAAGCCAAGTTCACCTGACCTGTCCTTCGACTCGTCGGTGCACACGAAGAAAGTCCAGGTCCACCCAATGAACCTGACCAAGACGGCCCTCATCGCCAACAACTTGAGTTCCGCATAGGAACTCGCGCTCGTCGAATTCCTCCGTGAGCACCAAGAAATCTTCGCCTGGTGTCCAGCGGACATGCCAGGGGTTCCCAGGGAATTCGCCGATCACTCACTCAACATGAATCCAGACGCAAGGCCAGTCAAGAAGACAATATAGTGACTGTCTGAACCAAGAGCAAAAGCAGTCGGAATGGAGATCAACAGACTCCTCAATGCAAACTTCATACACGAGATCAAGGAAAGCACCTGGCTCACTAACATAGTGCTTGTGCCTAAAAAAGACACGGATATCCTACGGATGTGCATGGACTTCACCTACTTGAATAAGCACTGCCCAAAGGATCACTTCCCTTTGCCACGAATCGACCAAATCATCGACTCCACCGCGGGATGTGAGCGCCTCTGCTTCCTCGACGCCTACTCAGGCTACAATCAGATTCGAATGAAGGAGGAAGACCAGGAGAAAGCAACGTTTATAACGCCTTTTGGTGTGTTCTGCTACAACAAGATGCCCTTCGGGCTAAAAAACGCAGGAGCCACCTATCAGCGGTGCATGCAGGCTTGCCTCAAGAGCCAACTTGGTCGCAATATCCAAATCTACGTTGACGACATCGTCATAAAAACCAAAGAGGAAGCCACGTTAATCGATGATCTCCGCTAACCTCGACCGCTACCGGATCAAGCTCAATCCAGACAAATGCGCCTTCGGTGTGCCATCTGGGCAATTACTCGGGTATCTCATCTCTACGAGAGGAATCGAGGCAAAACCAAAGAAAATAAAGGCCATACTGGCCATCGAGAAGCCAAAGAATGTAAACGGCGTCCAGCAGCTGGCTGGGTGAATCACGGCGCTTAGTCGATTCATCATTCGAATGGGTGAAAAGGCACTACCCTTCTACCAACTTCTCCGCAAAGCTGACAAGTTCGAGTGGACAGACGAGGCGCAATAAGCATTCGAAGATCTCAAGCATCTACTATCCACCTCGCCAGTACTGGTGACGCCTCGCGAAAAGGAACCGTTGTTGCTCTACATCTCCTCCACCAACCAGGTGGTCAGCACGGTGCTCGTGGTGGAACGAGCCGAAGAAAATAAGGTCCACGGGGTCCAGCACCCAGTATACTACCTCAGCGAGGTGCTCACGCCAACAAAGCAGCGGTACCCGCACTACCAGAAGCTAGCATATGGCGTCTTCATGACAGCCAGGCGACTGCGCCACTACTTGCAGGAGCACCCAATCATGGTGGTAAACGACGCCCCACTCAGGCATATACTCAATAATCCTGATGCCACTGGACGAGTCGCGCTCTGGGGAATCGAACTGTCTCCACGAGACATCACATACAAGAAGCGCGACGCGATCAAGTCGCAAGTTCTCCCAGACTTTCTCGTGCACTGGATGGAGAATCAGCTCCCCGACAAGCCAGATATGTCCTATCTTTGGACAATGTACTTCGACGGGTCCAAGTGAAAGGATGGAGCTGGCACAGGTGTCATACTAACATCGCCCCAAGGAGAAAAGATGAAATACATTCTGCGAATGCAGTTCACTTCCTCCAATAATGAAGCCGAGTACGAGGCCTTAATCCATGGGATGTGGATGGTGAAAGCCTGCGGTGCCAAGAGGCTCATTATCTACTGCGACTCCAAGCTGGTGGTGAACCAAACGATGAACGAGTGCGATGCACTGAGAGACAACACGATCGCCTATCGCGACCTCTACGACACACTCGAGGGAGACTTCGACGGCTGCGAGCTGCGGCACGTGGGCCGCGAACGCAACGAAGAGGCGGATCTACTCGCCAACATTGGCTCCACCTGCACCCCCATACCACTTGGGGTATTCCTCGAGCGCATCTACGAGTGCTCCGTCAAGCCCAAAGCTCCAGAGAAGAAAGCAAGCACGCCAACGGACTCGGGGCTACGCCACCCAACGAGCCAATGGCACTCGACAACATGGAGCTCGATACAGGACTCGAAGGACCAATGGGCGTCATGATGACTGAGCCATCCTGGACACAACCCTACATCACATATCTACTCAGCAAGAGGCTTCCAGATGACCCGACTGATCCGCGACACATCGCGTGGTGATCCAAGGCATTCACCCTCATCAACGGCGAACTGTACAAACGCAACATCACAGGAGTACTTCAATAGTGCGTCTCCAACGGGGACGGAAGGGCTGTCCTTGTTGACAAACATGAAGGCACTTGCAGACACCATGCTGGCAGTCGCGCCCTCGTCGCCAAAGCTCTACGAGATGGATTCTACTGGCCCACGGCCATGCGCGACGCCAAGGACATCGTCCAGCGCTGCAATGCTTGCTAGCGATTCGCGAACAAACCACACGCACCTGGCGCGGAACTCATGCTAATACCATTGGCTTGGCCCTTCGCACAATGGGGACTCGAAATGGTCGGCAAGCTCCCAAAGTCCTCGCGAGGAGGTTACATTTACCTCTTAGTCACGGTCGACAAATTCACCAAGTGGATCGAGGCCATGCCAGTGACGAATCAATCAGGGGCCAGCGGTGTCAAGTTCTTCGAGTCCATTGTCTACCGCTTTGGAGTGCCACATAGCATCATCACGGACAATGGGACGAACTTCACCTCCAAGGAGTTCCATGAGTTCTACGAAAGCCTGGGAATCAACATAAGCTACGCCTCGGTGGCTCACCCGTAGACCAACGGTTAAGTCGAAAAGGCCAACGGCCTCGTGTGCGGTGGAATCAAGAAGCGACTCCTCCGGCCACTTGAACAAGCCGCGGATGCTAGCCAGACGAGTTGCAATCCGTACTTTGGAGCCTACGCACAACTCCCAATAGCGCCACGGGATACACTCCGTTCTTCATAGTGCACGGTGCCGAAGCGGTGCTACCCGCAGAGGTACGCTACAAAGCCCCACGGGTTGTTGCATACAACAAGAAGGAGTCAACTCTTGCACTCGAAGACTCCGTCGACCTCCTTGACGAGACACGCGAGATAGCAGCGGAGAGATCAACGATCTACCAGCAGAGCCTCCGCAACTACCACAACAGAAGGCTATGCCCCAGATCCTTCGTTGAAGGAGACATGGTCATGGGACTGAAGCAACAAGGGCATCTCAAGCTCGAGTCCCCTTGGGAGGGGCCTTACGTGATTACAGAAGTAATCCCATGTGGCACCTATCGCCTTAAAGATTTCGAGAGCGGAGTCGCATACTCCAACCCCTGGAACGTCGCGCAGCTGTGTCGTTTCTACCCCTAGTCGTTTTTACATTACAAATAAGGCTATTCAGCCAGGCTACTTAGCCTCACATTGTACCTCGTACTATTCCGCGAATAAATAAAGCTAAGTGCCCCAAAACTCTGTGTTTTTCCTTATTTTCCTGCAATTTCATCACTCGGGGGCTACACCACCCTTTACACTTTCGTTCTATGAACAAATTGCAGTATCCTGAGTAGCTGACAGGTTGCAACCTAGTTGATAAACACCAACCCAGTTGCAACGCACCTGACAGGTTGGCATGGTGCTGAGATAAACACAAGCCAGGCTAACGAAAAGGAACTGCAGAGTACAATACACTCAAAAAATACACAAGCTAGCAAGCTCTTCACGTATCAGTGGGTACTAAATACACCCAACTCAATTATACGAACTTTTACAACACTCATACATCTATGTGCAGGATGCAAACTATGCTACTACTGCAGAAGATGAACATTCGTCTGCTCTTCAAAGAAGTCGACGATGTCCTCCGCCGGCCGATCAACCGCCTGGTAGTTTGGCACATGTTCCATGGCATCCCTTCTGGTGGCGGCGGTGGCCCAACAGCAACGAACGCTATGTCCACATCTGGCCGATGCAGTCGCACTAGCGACAGGGCAGCCTTCGCACCTGCGACCAGTTGTTGACGCACGCACTCGCGTACCGCGCTTATATCTTGAAACTTGGCCAGAAGAGCCAACATGCTTGAAGGGACAGCGTCCAGTGGAAACATCGTCTGATAAATGTGCCTAATACACGACTACGCCTTCTTCAAGCATTGGAGCAATCGAGAAGAACGATCCTGCAAGGTCGCCAGCGCAGCTGCACGGTCGTGGTCCACCTAAAAATACCCACTCGCCTGTAGCTGCTCCTGGGTCAGGTTGTTCATTCGAATGGCCACCCGATCCTTCTCATCCTGCGGATGGCGAGCACTAAAAACTACACCAAGCAAGCAGCAAAGTATGAAGACAAGGCCTCGCCGCAACTGACTAAAAGAAAAAATGAGAAGGCAGAAAGCTAACATTTAAATTGTTCATTCAATTGCGCCACTTCCTCCAAGAGATACTTCTCACGAGCGGTGGCCTTCTCAGCTTTCAACTTCCACACATCCGCATTACCGTGAACGATGGGCAACTCACGCTCCAACTGATTAATGCGGTCGCGCAGTCGCAAAAGCAACGACAACTCCTCCACCTTTGAACGCCGTTGCGCCGTGGTGTCATTGGTGGGAGGAGAATCATGAGGACTACTCGAAGGACCCTAGGTATAATCAAGCAAGAGGCAAATGAGACTCATAACACATCGATAAATAGAGGACAACATTCAAATTCGATAAAATGTCAAGGGAACACCCCCCACAAAAGCATGGTTCGGGCAAAAGGCTAAGCTACAGCTGTTACACATGGTGACTAAGGAGCATTCTGCTTCTTTGACTTTTACTTCGACTTCGCGGGATTCATCGCATCCGTGGCAGTCTCCGACGCCACGGATTTGCCGGTGGTAGCCCCAGATGCCGTGGTCTTCGCCGCCTTCGCTCGCTGCCGCTCCTTAGAGTATTTAGCGACGGTCTCGATAAGATGAGGCCCGTATTTACCACAGCTACTAGCGAAGGGAGCAAACACTACCTGCTAGCCTCCAGCGTCGACAGGCATCGCCTCGGAGATCGCAACGGGATCCAACTCCGTGCCATGAACTTGCACCATCGCGAGTGCCATGGTAGCACCAATAGACCGCTGAGAGTTCCTGAATTCCATGGGAATACCTCTAGTGAAGGATTGCACCAGGTCATCAAGATCGTCGATTAGCCTGGCCTTGGGAGTCAGCTCCACACGGAGGCGACTGAGCACACCTTTGGTCTTCCCCAATGTCTCCTGAAGGGAAACACTGCGGTCCTCGACTGCAGCAATGGTGCCTGCCAAAGCATCTACGCGACGCAGTGACTGGGCATCAAAGCTCAGGCCGGCGGCATCTGCATACACAGGGGGTCAGCATAGCAACGTAATGTCAAACAATGATCAATGCAAATCAAACTGAAAATTACCTGAGAGAGCCTTGGCAATCGAAAAAAGTTGTTCTTCGAACAACTTCTCCCTTTCAGCATTGGAAGAGCGCAGCTCTTCCTCACGCCTCTACGACTCTTCCAGAGCCGCGACTGCCTCATCGCGCCTTTTCTCCGCCGCGGCAAGCCCCTTATCGAGGGACGTGACGCGGCGAAGAAGTTCATTGTGTTCACCTACATAAAGCACAAGGCGTATCACCAATCGAGTTGACAAATTTCCACGAAGACAAAGATAAAGCCAAAACTAACCTTCGACAGCGCGGTGGTGATTGTCCAGCAGAGCATGCTGTCAACCCATGGCAAGGACTTTCTCCGCAAGGCGAGCAGCTTCCTTAACAATGAGCTACACCAAGGGAAACGAAGACTTAGCGGAAACCCAAAGTACAAATTCGACTGCCAAATAGCAAAAAGACACTCACATGTTCCTCCAGGGACTCCGAAGATGACTGTCACACAGTCGTTCGGGCAACCATCTAGTGCTCCCCAGCATGTGGGGAACTCGAAGAACTAGCGCCGGAGGGGGCCACCACTAGAGGAGAAGGAGGCCATTCGGCCACCTCCCTGGCCTTGGAGTCTGCGACTCCGGACTCTTTCATAAATTGGACATCGTCATAAGACGACGATGCCGCTTGACTGCAAAACGTGCCCAGCACCACTTCAGAAAAAGCAACCTCGAAGAAAGCAATATGAACTCGTGGACATTAAAAGCTTACTAGTTGAATTTGTCGAGGTCAAAGGATTCATCCGACGACTCCTTTGGTAGTCGCAGCTTCTTCCGAGTAGGAGCCATGGAGCGCATAGGTACGGCGGGAATTGGCTCCTCTACAGCAGGAGAGGGACCTTCCGGCATCGTCGGCAAAGATGCGTCAGAATCCTTGCTGCGGGACCGCTTGCGAGTGTCGTGGCCGCTGGACTGGGGGCTCCCTCTTATTCTTCAATTGGGATGGTTGATTTCGACTCGTCCTCTTCCTCTGCTTTGTGAGGGATAACCCATTCAGGTTGAGGAGGAAAATTGGAGGACACTTTCTAGTCCTACATTCAGAAGAAACATCAGCACAGATTAAAGCACTTGGCAGCCAATCGAACAAATACAATACTACTTTGCAAAAACTCTACCTCAGGCGGAGGTTTGTTGGCATCAAAAGGGGGCACGACTGGTTCGCCTGGGAGATCCTCCTTGGCGGTATACTTGGTCACCAGTCGCAACCTCCTATCTACCTCACCCGCAGAAATGCCCTCCGTAGATATGCGAGTGACATCGCCAGCACCGACCCAGCGGTACATCGGATGGGCTATGGCCTGCAGAGGCTGGATGCGACAGCGCAACCACGTGCAAATGAGAGCGGCACCACACTCTTCTTTGCCTATGAGGCCTTCGAGGTCACAGGCGGGCTGATACAGCACCTCCATTTCCTCGGACTCGCCAGGCATCACGACGTTCTTCCAGGAATGCCTCCTCTTACAAGCTGCCACGGGGTCAAAGGGCGCGAGTACGTAGTGCTCTCCGTCGGCCTTCTGGTCGCGGATGTAGAACCACTTGTCTCTCTACCCTTGGACAGACGCGGTGAGCTTGATGTCGAAGTAGACGGCGAAGGAGTTGACGTGGATTCCACATCCTCCTACGTCGTAGACTACCAAACCAGACGTCGACTGACGTTTGAGCTTGAAAAGCCTCTTGAAGAGGCCAAAGTGTGGCTCGATTCCGAGCCAGCACTCGCAAAGTGTGATGTAGAAAGAGATGTGGAGAATGGAATTTGGGGACAGCTGGTGCAGCTGGAGCCCATAGAAACAAAGAAGACCCCTGACAAAAGGGTGCAGGGGAAGAGAGAGACCTCGAATGATGAACGCAAGGAACATCAATCGGAAACCCGGAGGAGGACGAGGGATTACCTCATCGCCAGGCACTCGCAAGTCATCTTCCGCGGACACAAGAGGTCCATCTTGATGAAGAAGGTGCAACTCAGAGGACTTGATGATAGACGCGCGCTAGGAGCCGTTGGTGACGCGGGTGCCACCCTTCTTCTTCCAAGCGGCAGCGGCGCTGGTGCCCACGGCAGTGGTACCGCCCTTCTTCTTGGCGGCGGCAATGGTGACCGCAGATCCAGCGGCGGCGCCTCCCTTCTTCTTGCCCATCTTTCGATGGCGACACAAGCAAAGAAAGTAACTGGGGAAAACATGGAGCTGGTCCAGTTCCATGAAGAGGAAGCGTGCAAGGAAGCAGAGAGAACAGCAATGGCGAAGGGGGCACGAGCAAGAAGAGAGATGAGGAAAATTTACCACAACTATGCTGCTACTTAACCTCCTCACGGATGTCATCCAACGGCCAACAAAAACCCTACTGAACGCGTGGCGAACATCGCCATCGACACGTGGCGAATCTGAACCATGAACCGTTCCCCACTACTCCCATTATGCACGGAAATCAAGGAGACGCAGTTAAACTAGAAGATTATGCACGCCCAGTCAAATCGAAGTCAGAAAGTGGGACCCACCGCTTGTCACGTCTCGTCAAAGCCGCTCACGCGGTCAACTGAGGTCATCACATCGTCAGCACTGATGTCATCGATTCCAGCAGAAGAAGATTTTGACTACTTTAGTTCTTGCTCGAGTCTTCGACTCAACCAAGCACTCGGGGGCTACTCCTAATAGGAGCGCTGGTCGTGCACCCGAAAGAATTTTTATGCAGGTGTATGAGCATTCAAGACAAAACCACCACTCGAATCAACGATTCGATTGTGAACTACGTGTTACTCCCATAGGAAGCACTAGAAGCATATTCAACTAAATGTTTTTAGTCCCCACTCAAGTCTGTGACTTGAATAGGCACTCGGGGGCTACTCCCATAGGGAGCACTGGTCATGCACCCTATGATTATTTGTACATCATATTGTGTGTCAATAACATCCACACTCAAATGCTATGGTGACTCCGCCTCATATTTTCCCTACAAAGAGATTACGTCTCCTGGGCCACCCGAATCATCTCCGCGATGACAAAAATTTAGGTGCCACGCTTACAACATGAAGATAAGACCTGAATAAGGCCTGGCAACGCATCTGCTGCACACTACCAGAAATATATCCGTACCTACAGGTACGATGAACATGCCTTGACGGACGCGTCGAGTGCTCACACTTATACACTGGAATTCGACTCCTATAAGACCTCCACGGCCTGAGTTGAATTACGCCAGCACTTTTCCGAATTCGAGTCCAGGGACTCGAGTTTGAGTAGATTGTGTTTATTTGCCCTAAGGCAGTTAACTGATACCGATACATCGGATAAATCAGGCACGTATGTCGGTAATCCCAATGACACAAACAAAACACTCTAAAAGATACTCAGTCAGGCACTCGAAAGACTTCATAAAGTCTCTAGTCGAATCTGTGATTCCACTGGACACTCGGGGGCTACTAACATGGGTATACCCTACAGGTACTCGAGTTTAGCATATACGGTCCAGATACGACAGAAGCCCACGGCGTTGGCAAGGCCCAATGAAGAATTTGGGTGACCCACGGACTCTCCAATTGCTTGCAACACAACAAGAAGCTTAAGATGGAAAGTTCAAAGGGAGAACCCTAATCTGTAACCGACTCGACCTGCTACCTGAGACCTAGCCCATCTATATAAAGGCTAGGAGGGGGCGGCGAGGAGGACGATCACAGCCCTAGTTTCCACAACCTTCGCTAGATTGCATCTGCGCACCCCTGTAATCTTTGATTCCTTCGATAATTCCAAGAGAAGACAAGCAGGAGTAGGGACCTCTCGAGGCCTGAACCTGGGTAAACCTTGCGTCCCTATGTGCTTGTTTGCTAGCTGATTGATGCCTCCAGCGCTCCCTCCTTCTCCAAAACCCAAGTCCATAACAATGTGCGTTGGCGAGTTGAACCCTCATCAGGTTGAGTCCAGCTGGGAATTACAGCTAGAACTGCTACTAAAGGTGAGTCGGATTAGGTTAGATATTCCTCATCTACTCCTTTTATAGAGGGAACTTTGAGGTACACCAAAAAAGCACCATCCGGGACCTTTTTCCATGCAGAGCCTAGATAGTGCATCTGCTTCCTCATTTTCTGTTCGAGGAATGTGTTGAACCTCAAACCCTTCGAACGATTTAGATAGTTCATCCACGACAACTCTATATGCTGCCATGTGCTTATTCACATTACAGATATCCGACACTTGTTGGGCAACAAGATCTGAATCTCCATAACACATCAAACGTCGGATGCCGATATCCTTAGCAATCCGAATTCCATGCAGTAGTGCTTCATATTTAGCAATGTTATTCATCGCCATGAAGTGGATCTGCAACACATAGAAAAGTTTATCTCCTTGGGGTGATTTGAGCATCACGCCAGCCCCCGAGCCCTTTAGACCCGTCAAAATGTAAGGTCCAGTATTCCGACTCTGGGAGGGTCATATTCCATTGTCTCTATCTAGTCAGCGACAAAGTCAGCGAGGATTTGGGATTTGATTGCTGTGCGAGGTTTATACTCAATGTCGAAAGCTGAAAGCTCTATGCCCCATTTTGTGACGCGTCCTGTAGCATCGTTGTTGTTGATTATATCTCTCATGGGAGCTGTGCTCACCATGGTAATGGGATGTTCCTAAAAATAATGCCGTAACTTACGCGATGTGAAAACACACCATAAGCCGGATTTTGATGGTGCGGATACCGCTGCTTTGATTTAGTTAGGACCTCGCCGAGGTAGTAAGTCAGACGCTGCACTAGGTGTTCCTGATTTTCCTCTGATCTCTCCACCACCATGACGACACTGACGACTCTGTTTGTCGTAGAAAGATAGAGCAACATCGGTTCCTGTGGTTCCGGTTCTGCAAGGATAGGAGTAGATGAGAGTACTACTTTCAGGTCTTGTAGTGCAGCTTCAGCTTCGTCAGTCCAAATGAATTTTTTGGTCCTTTTCAGGATCTTGTAGAGTGGTGCGGCTCTTTCACCGAGCTGGCTTACAAACCGACTGACTGTAGCAATGCAACCAGTTAGTCTTTCAACATCCTTCAGGTGAGTTGGCCTGGAAATATTGAGTATAGCCTTAATCTTGTCTCAGTTCACCTCTATGCCTCTTTGAGACACGATAAAACCTAACAATTTTTTGGCTGGTATTCCAAAGAAGCACTTCTTCGAGTTAAGCATTATGTTGTATTTTCGTAGATTGGCAAACGTTTCCTCCAAGTCGTAAATTAGAGTTTTCTTCTTTTTGGACATCACCACAATGTCGTCCACATATGCATGTACATTGCGTCCAATTTGGTCATGGAGGCGCTGCATAGTGCGCTGGTATGTAGCTCCTGCGTTCTTGAGCCCAAAGGGCATCATGACAAAACAGAAGGTTCCGAAGGGGGTTATGAATGAAGTTTTAACTTTGTCTGATTCCTTCATCTAGATTTGGTGATAACCGGAATATGCGTCGAGAAAACATAGGAGTTCCGAGCCTGCCATAGAATCGATAACTTGATCAATTCTAGGCAGAGCAAACGGATCTTTGGGACAAGCCTTGTTCAAGGCGGTATAATCAACACACATCCTTAAATAAGTGGTGTCCTATTTAAGGACCATTACAGGATTGGCCGACCACTCAGTGTGGATGACCTCTTCTATGAATCCGGCTAACTAGAGCCAGGCTAGTTCCTTAGCTATTGCCTTACGCTTTTCATCGCTGAAATGTTGTAGGGATTGTTTGACGGGTTTAGCATTCGGGTGTACATTTAGAGAGTGCTCGGAAAGTTCCCTAGGTACTCCGGTCTTGTCAGATGGCTGCCATGCGAAGATATCTTGATTTGCTTGGAGGAACTTGACGAGCGCGCTTTCCTATGTACTATCTAGGCCTACACCTATCTAGGTCACCTTGGAGGGGTCATCATCCTTCAATGGTGTCTTCTTCGTCTCTTCCGATGCCTTGAACTCTGGATTTGGCTTTGTCACCTCCTTCTTTGTTACAGGTATCTCGGATGGATCAATGGTCTTCTTGATCTCCTGGAACTCCTGGGCGTGTAGCATGGCTTCAGCAAAGGCGGCATTTCCATCCTTGCACTCTCGCGCCTTCTTCGGGTCTCCCCTGATGGTGATCACGCCTTTGGGACCTGGAATTTTCATCATATTGTAAATGTAACACGGACGAGCCATAAAATCCTAGTAAGCCGAATGTCCGAATATAGTGTGATACGCGCTCTTGAATGGGACCACTTCGAAAGAAAGTGCCTCCGTCCAATAGTTCTTCGGAGTTCCAAAGGTAACGTCCAAAGTGATCTCTCCTAGGGAATTTGCTTGTCTTCTTGGGACAACTCCGTGAAAGATCACAGAGCTGTGATTCAGCTGGGTCTTCGAGATCCGCATCCGGCATAGCATTTTGACATACAAAATATTAATACTGCTGCCGCCGTCCATGAGAGTCCAGGAGAAACCATAGCCATCAATAAGTGGGTTGACGACTAAGGCATATTTTCCTTGCCTGTGCAACTTAGGCGGATGATCATCCCGGTCAAAGGTGATTGCCACTTCTGACCAGTCCAGGAATTATGGGACAGCCGGAACAGTTGTGTTGAGCTCATGCAGAACTGCTTTCTTGACCTTAGCTGGTTAAGATCCAAGGAAGGTGATGTAGGTGTCTTTTTTCGTTGGGAAGTTCTTCTTTCCATCCGACTTGGGATTTGAAGGGTCAGCTTCCTCCATGTCGAAATCTTCCTTGGTCTCCTTCTCTTTTTCGGGATTCTTTTTCCCTTCTTCCGCTTAGACATGTAGCCAGCGGTATCGTCTTTCTTGATGTCGTCATTAAAACGACACTCGGCATTTGTGTGAGACGATCCCCCACTAGCATCCAAGTGATGCACACATGGGTTGTTGGCAATGTTGGCCCAGGAATAGGTTTTGCCAGGTTGCTGGTCTCCTCTACCCTGGACTCTTGATGTCCCACGACCGCGTCCGCGGCCATCGCCGCGCCCTCCTTGCCCTCCAGACCTGAAAGTAGCAGTGACCACTGCCGTTTCCGCATTGGGTTTTTCTTCCGAGGTGTTCTTGTGCTTCTGAGCTTGCTGCTTTGGTTGTTTTGCCGACTGTGGCACAACTAGGGCATTCAGTAATCCCTCTGCATCGTCATCATCATCTGCATACTTGCTTACTGTTTCTATCATCTCTCCTAGATCAGTGACCTTGTCACACTTCAAGCGATGACGTAGTAAACCAATTGGGAGTCCTTCAATGAAAGCTTCAATTGCAGTTTGGTCATTTACTCCTTCACAGAAGTTCTTGGTGTCCATCCATCATTCGAGGTAATCTTGGAAAGTTTCTTCGGCTTTCTGGGTGCAACGTTGTAGGTCTCCTACCGTACAGGGCCTCCGGTATGTGCCTTCGAAATTCCAAAAGAACGCGCTTTGCATATCATACCAGTTGTGGATGGTGTTCTTCGGAAGTTCATTGAGCCATGATCGTGCCATCTTCCGCAACATAAGTGGGAGATATCAGGTTGCGACCAAGCTGTTTCCGCCTTTGGCGATGCAGCAAGCCTGGAAAAAATCCTGGAGCCAAGTATCTGGCCGGGCCACACCATCATAGGCTTGGATGTGTCTTGAGATAACAAATCCTTCCAGGAAGTGTGTTTGTCGAATTCGTGGTCCGAAACATTTTGGGCCCACGTATATATCATCGTTTTCATAGCGTCGCGCCTCTACGTTGGAGTTAATCCGGTGTCTCGCGTCACTTTGTGATAGGAAACATCGTCTCGGTTGTTCGCTATATCTGCGGTGCCTTGGAGCCGGACTTCGGCTTCTGGCACCACCTCCTCTGCCATGACGCCCTCCTTGGCCTCCTTGATTGCTGTTGTGATGGCTACTTGGTGGAGAGGGTGGAGCAGTTGGATTGTTTCCGGCTGATCACTGACCTCCGTCCGGAGCGTCATTATTCCGGTTCCAGGGAGGGTCTTCATTGCGACGAGCCCCTTGCCGGCTTGACTCGGCATGGTGTCTGTCGTTCCTTCGTCCGTCACTCCCACCGTGATGGGGTTTAGCCAGACGGCTTGTATGTCTAGGAGGTGGCATTTTTAACGGTCCTCCTCCCGACGTTTCTCCTTGTCTTCTTCCCTATGATCGTTCGACTCTCACCGGGGAGGATTTCTCGAATATAGTGCAGCAATTGCCTCTTGCTCTGCATCCGGGGCAACATTGCGCCAATCACGTGCAGTTCTGTGGTGCTGTCTTGAAGATCCGGTTCTTGAGTAGTTGTCTTCCTGATGGTCGAAACGGTGATGCTGATCCGGAACCTGTTGGGGCCTTATATCATTCCATGCCATATTCGTGCGGCATTGGTCAGATTGAGAGACCAGTTTTCTGCTTCCGGACTTCGTGACCTTCTGCTGCTCCAGACCCTTGGTGAGTAGCTTAATGCCTAATCAAACTTGTTCTAGGCCTGGATTATTTTCCAGGATATCTCGAGCCACACCGGTGTTCTATACTGATGTTGGGTACACCAGATCTCCACTACTGTCGAGCTGACGCATCCCCGGATCTCCCTCAAAGAGAACCTTGCGTACTTCCAGAAATTTGTCGGCCCGTACGTGGCCTTTTCGGGTCTTCTTCTCTTCCTCGATGTTTTTGGCTTCATCTAGGAGTACTTGGCGACGCGCTTCTAGGGCCTGGGCCCTTTCTTACAATTCCGCGGCAGTGAGTTCTGCCATAGTAGGGATAGGTGTAGTTAATGCAGCATCGATGAGTTTACGGGAACCTACGGTGATCACATGTCCATCCACCGAAGCTTCTTTGGGCTCATATGGGATTAAAGCTCCATCCGAGTCTTCCTCGTATTCCTCGGCAACCACTTCCTCTGCTGGAGGATCTTTTGTTGGGGTCTTGTTTTTCTTGTTCTTCTTCTTTGCCTTCTTGGCAGCGCCGGTAGCAAAGACGGCTTTGGGTCTGTTTCCTGGAGTCAAGCTCTGAGCGGTACTTTCGGACATCTGGACGTCGGGATTGTCTCCAAGATCCATGTCATCCTGTGCTTTGGGGAAGTTTTCTCCGATCCTTAATCCATGGCTTCTCCTTCTTCTTTAGCTTTGGAGTTGAACTCCTCTTCATATTCCGCGGAGAACTTTCGGAAATCTGCCGACATCATCGAGTCATCCAAAGATGCGGGTAAGTCGGTCTTTGTTCCAATCGCCTCTAGCACTGAGTCTTCGTTGTATCCAGCATCGGCAGAGCCGAATCTAGATCCAACATATCCGACAAAGTGCAACGTGTGGGTCCTGAAGTAGTTGCGACTTTCCTCGTGGGCTTCCTCAAAAATCCTGATGGTTTCGACAACCTCATCCACGTTTGCGCCTTGCAGCATCATGCGCCTCAACTTATGCCTCAGGAAAGGTTGGTCTATTCCGGCATTCGCAGAGCCGGAAACGAGGTTGTTGTCCCGCTCCTCCTGGATTTTGACCTCGGTTGTTAGATCGATCTGGGATTCAGCCTCGCTAGGGAGATCCACTCCAGATTCGACTTGAACCGCAAGATCTACTTTAGGTTCGGCTTTCTCCACTATCTTTGCAACGGGTGCGGGTTGGGTGGGATTAGGGTTCTCTGAGATCCGGAAATCTACCGCCCCCATGGACAAAGTGGACCTAGAAATTTCTTTTGCCTCTATCATCACCGCTGGGGTGGGTGGGGCAGGTTCAGGGAAGCCCATGTATACATCGATCTCGCCAAAAGACATGATGGTGTAAGCAGTTACGGCCTCCCTAGCCGGAATCCAAGTCTCGTTGAGAACGATGAGAGGGACGTCACTGGCGTAGAGGACGTGACTGACGAGAATATCATTTTGCGGCCCGAAAGTTGGGTCGCCCAGGCAACACGGTACCCAAGTTGATTTTTATCACCGTGATTCAAAAAGTTGGGGTGCCAATTGCTGAGAGGGGTCTTTCGAGTGAATGATGTCCAAACCCAATATTTTCAAATCGCGCCCGTTAAGTCAGGATATTCCGTTACACTAGTTCCTGCTGTGCCCCTCCTTCGCCGGTCACTCTTCTTAGCCACCCTGCACGTGTCGTAGGGGCAAATCCATTACTGTACTTTCCTAACTCTTGACACTGAATCTTGCTGCGGCGGCAACAGTGGTCCCTTTTCTTCCCTTCCTCAACCCTAAATCTGTCGGCGGCGGAGGACCTTTTTTCTCCCTCCCCCGACACTGAATCCGACGGTGGCGGCCCAGCATGTCTTGCAAGGCGAAGGTTGTAGCTACGTTGCCGACTGATTCGGGTCCGTCAGGGCCCAAGTCTGGGGCTCAACGCGTAGCAGCAGCGAGGTCTGCAGCCTCGGTTAGCAAGGAGGCCAACAAGGATTCTGCTCCCAAGGTACCTACGAGCAGCGGGTTGAAGAGAAAAGCAAGGCCGGCGGTGGATTGTTTGGCTCCGGTGGGCGGATGCAGCACCCAAATCTCGAAAAAAAAACCAGGAGAAGAGCGAGAGGTGAATTTTTCTTATCTATGCCTTATCTTGCAAGTAGATTAGTTACGACATAATAGAATCGAATGAACTGAAATCTTCCCCTTTTTAATCAAATTAGGCACAACTTTGATACAAGGGATCTATACGAGCTCACAGTTCATGTTCGGTAGTACACTGCAAAACTTGATTTTGATTGCGAGAGGGTTGTGTTTGGCCAAGATGTGCATCTGCTTGTGAATTGCAAAGAGGTTGTGTCTGTTTCACAACTGGTAGATATGCTTGCCGCTAGAATTCCTTGGGGTTCTAGAAAGAGGACAAAATTGGTGTGGCGCAACATGAATGATACCTATCAGCAAATTGAGCACTCCCATGAGCTTCAGATGGTTTGGGAGTGTTGTGTAGATGATCGTAAGGTGAAAGTTGAAGCGATCATTGATGATATGTATGCAGATGCTGGAGATCTTGCTGCCAGAGCTTCTGCTCCTTGAGAATATAGACCAATAGATGCTGATCTAGATAAGTTCAGTATACGCATAGAGGTGGATTCATACATGGCAAAACTTGATGAGGGTGTTAATAAGCCAGTTTCGTCATGTACTGTGGAGATCACTGTCGATTCCAAAAACATAACTCTTGATGAAATGAGAGAGATGATCGGTAAGGAAATCAGTATTGGCCCTAAGCAGATGGCAAAAATCCGGTGGTGGCATCATAAGAAGAAGCAATTCATAGATGTTTTGGATACTGAAGATCTTATGCAGATTATGCGACAAAAGAAGTGAACCGGGAAGGTGTTCTTCCTTGGTACCATTTCTGATGTTGTTGAACATGTTATAGTGGATGTAGATGCCCCTGTAGTTGCTGAACAGAATGAGGTGGTCGACGTTGATGAGATCAGATGAGAGCTGCTACCCTAGGCTTGTCATATGGCCGCGGGGTTCCCCTACCTGTATTTGTAATATTGACTGTTGTTGCATTTAGAGCATGTTTCTGTGATTATGTTTGTTGAGAGATTGCGATATAATGTTGTGTGAGCTGTTGAGATTTTCGGACATGTCACTCACTAAAACCATCGTGTTTGTAATAAGACATAAGTACATTGTAGTTGACATGATTATGTTTCTTAAGATGATGTACCGTACTTGTTTCTGTTATTATGTTTGTTGGGACATTGTAATGTAATGTTTTGTGAAACCATGACTGGACTAGTGATGCATAAATACATTGTAGTTGACATGATTATGTTTCTTGAGATGATGTACTATACTTGTTTCTGTTATTTTGTTTGTTGAGAGACTGTAATGTAATGTTTTGCGAAACCATGACAGGACAAGTGATGTGTAAGTACCTTGTAGTCGACATGATTTTGTTTCTTGAGTTGATGTAATATACTTGTTTCTGTGATTACGTTTGTTGAGAGATTGTAATGTGATGTTTTGTGAACCATGTTGTGATTATGTTTGTTGAGAGATTGTAATGTAATGTTTTGTGAAACCATGACTGAAGAAGTGATGCATAAGTACCTTGTAGTTGACATGCTTTTGTTTCTTTATATGATGTAATATACTCGTATGTTTTTGTTAGGCAATGAAATTGGGATGGAGGGAGTGCAGGTTTAATATTTGAAATGAGAATGTGTGAAGAGAATCCATATCAGGCAGGAGACAGTAATCCAGGGAAAGGGCATGGTATCCATTAAACTATTGTAACATGCCAATTTAGTCATTGTTGCAGCGGTAGAAGGGATGCTCTCTCTCTCTCTCTCTCTCTCTCTCTCTCTCTCTCTCTCTCTCTCTCTCTCTCTCTCTCTCTCTCTCTCTCTCTCTCTCTCTCGCTGACGCTGTCGCCTGTGACGATGCATTCGCCATGTTGTCCTTGAACGGAAAGGACGACTAGTCGAGCAGCGACAACCTTCTCTCTGACATCGAGTATTCTTTCCATGATGTGAGTTCCTCTATTTTCTCGGGCTATGGTTAGGCAATGGTAAATCTCTCGATCTGAGCTCCATATGTGCATGCAATCATGTTCGATTTCAGCTTTGCGTTTACCTATAGGTAGCAGGAACGATCTACGACTCCGAATGGGAGGGCCTAGATCTCGATGGAGAAGTGCCATGTGACCATGGGCTAAAACTGAGGACATATGTTGCATTCGAAGGTAGTAACACTGGGAGAAGGTTTTTGGGCTGTACAAATCAGGTTTGTTTACATTATGTGCACCTGTGACATGAAGTAAAATGTACCGTGCATGTTCATAACACTATAGTGTGTGTGTTTTTAGGTTGGCCCGGTGTGTAAAGCAGTAGAGTGGGTGGATCTTGAGTGGCCAGATGCACTTAAGAAATGTTTGGCACAATTATGGGAGATGTATGAGTTGGAAAGGTCGGGGAGATTTACTGATGTAAGTAATGCAGCTGAAAAAAATTACAAGCTGTCGGTACGAAATAAGGAGCTGGAACAAGAAATCGAGAATTTGCAGTCAGAGCTAACTGACGGAATGGATGGGAGCTTGGTTGTTGGAACTGCAAAGCTTCAGGATAATCACAGGTTGCTAATTCATAATGCAGAAAAGGAGAGGGATCGGCTCAGGGAAGACAAGAAGCTAGAGTACTGCATTGCGGATCTATTGAAGGAACTGAAGAAGGCGCGCGAGGGTGAACAAGGATAGACTAAAGAGGATAAAGGAAATTTGAGATGAATAATTTATGTTGTGCCAATGCCTGAAACTAGTTAATTGTAAGACTTGCAGTTGCGCTTTCCGAACTAAGCCAAACTCAATCCTCGAGCAAACTAATTTCAAACAAACACACATATTGTGCATAGAGTTAAGTTCACGCTTACAAAATCACCACTGCAGAGGATAAACCAGGCAGTTCAGTACTAAATAGACATATGTTGTGTTCAAGCGAGCCTGGCCTGGAGCTTCCTGTTTTCCTCCCTAAGATTGGTCAGCTCCTTCAGTACTATGTCGTGCTTCAGCTGTAGGTTCCAGCGCTCCATCACGGATTGGAGAATTTTGTCCGTAGCCATACGATTTTCCTTCAAGATCCCTTTCATGATATCCGTCTGCTTCCTAGCCGAGGCGCGACCTTCACTATGTAGCTTCGCCCAGCCGGTGTTTAACTCCTTCAGTTTCTAGCACTTGTGAGAAAGGACCGCGAGTTCAGCGCGCAGTAGGTTAAAGGCCAGTTTGTGGGAATTCTGCTTCTCCCTTTGGATTGCTATCTTGTCATTTAGCCAGGTCGCCAGGTCCTGGTCGATCTTTCACCTCTTTTGCTACAAAAAAAATACATAGTATGGTTTGTTCAGTTCACCAGGACAAGCTGGTTAGTTTCCATAATTAACTAAATCGACTAGTGGCACTGCCATAATTTCAAGGAAGAAGCAATCTAGGACTAATCAACATTTTATGGATCGACTAGTGGCACTTTCATAATTTCAATTTCAAAGACAAATAAGATTTATCTACAGTTTAGTGTGTTGTGGGTTTTTCCCAATATCACCAAATAGTAGTGGGAGAGTGGCAAACTCATAATGCAGAAACCCATGTCCAGATACATAATGGAAAGAGAACATGGTGTCCATTCATGAACATGAACACCAACACATGTCCAGATAGATAAGGAGTTGCCCTAGGATTCTTATTGCACCCTATAATGGGAAGTAGACATGGGCATTGCTCCCTGAACCCTAAACATTACAAAAGGAGTGGAGGACAAACTGATATTCGTGTCCCCGCTAACGAGAATCAGACTTGGGCATTGCTCCGATACGCCTCCAGACATGCCCTTAGCTCCTCGTTCTCTTTACGAACACCCTCGAGTATGGTGATCCCTCTACTCATGTCCGCCTTCATCTCCTTGACTGCATCCAGGCAACGGTTCCTGTCATGGTAGGCTCGGATGGTAGCCTTGGTGTCCTCGACACGTCCTCTGAGTGCCTCGCTGACTTCGTCCTGCAGGAGAATGCACCTTTCCACGAGATTATTCTTCTCCTCCATGAGCTCGTTGATTATCTTGATGGCCTGTTCTTGCCTGTTCAAGTTATGGTCGAGCACTTTCTACAGCCTAACGACGTCACGTGCAAAATCTAGCGAGATCTCCTTCTACACAGATAATTGCTTGCGTAGGCTCTCATTAGCTTGCGTGAGCGAGCGTGCAAGCTCATGTTGGTTGGCAATCTTGGAACTGATCGCGGCCACCTTGTCACGGTACTCGGCCTTCGATCGCTGCATCGTTCATGTTAATTGAAATAGGAATTCTACAATTACACTCAAGGTCCCAGGTGAATACTAATACAGATAAAAAAAAATCCCCGTTGAATCTATTCGCTGTAGTGTTCAAAATGGACCTAGAGATCTATTCATGACCACGATAAACTAATCCTAATCACAAAAAATCCATAGTGAATCTATGAACAGTGGTATTAAGGAAAGACCAAGAGATCTATTCATATTCATGAAAATTAATACAACTCGCAAAAGAAGAAGAAAAACCAATCCGGGGCGGACATGATCTAAGAAATCCACATCACAACTCGGAGAAATAACAGCGTGGAGATTTGCTACCTCGCTGAGACATGGAACAGGGCCGAACGGGTCCTGCAACGCCTCCGTCATGGTGGATTCGGGCTCCACGGCCGGCCTGTAATATGTAGAAGAGGAAGAGACAGAAGAAGAAAAACAAGAAGAAGCTGATTAAGATCATGATGGAGAGGGAGATGGAGAAGAAGTAGAACAAGAAGACCGTACCGGGAGGAGCCCTCGCCTCCTAGAACATTCGGCGCCATTGTCGGGGGAGATTGGGCCTCGATGAGAGGGTGGGCTTGAGCGGCTGGTAGAGCAAGAAGTTCCTTGCGGCGATTTCTCTCCCTTTTCTCTGCGAGGATCATCGACCGGCCTCCCCCTCCTCGGTGGAGCCATGGCTTGCAGGGTGAGTGAGGCGGCAGCAGGAGGAAGGAGATAGTGATTAGTGTGGGAGAAGAGTCAAAGAGTACAGGCCATGGTCCAGTAGTACTAGTACTATTATACAAGACCACCGTGTACGGTCTACCTTCTCAAAAAAGCCAGGGAGGCAGGGGTAGGGAATTGATGGGACTTGTCTTTATTGTGATGGACACTTCAATGATCTTAGGCGCCGCCCAAAATCCAGTATATAATAAGGAGAGTGCGAGCCGGGTGGTCATCACGGGAATCGGCGCGCACATCCCACGTGCGTGTGTCACGTGTTGATGGGGCAATGACGCGCGCAACTGCTGCACGATCACGTCGGCACATTGAACTCCATCAAACTCCACGTGACAGGCACTCACGGGATATTTACGAGTCTAGAATACGCTGTGCCACTTTTGTTGTGATAAAATTATGTTCAGTACGCGAGATATTACTTCTTTTTCTTTTGATAATCAACAAATGCATGCGTGGACACGACGCACGAAACCGCTGCTCATCCTTGATCAGATCAGCACCCCACTCTATGTACCCACCATCGACCATTCGGAGCAACTACCTCGAGCACGATGCCCCCTCACCGTGGCAATGGCAGGTCCAAGCCGTCCACTGACCGTCCCGCGTCCCCAGCTCTTTGCTGCATCGTTCGTGCTCGCGAGTCGCCTGCTGAGGCAGCACGTCATGTCCGACCGCGCCAGGATCCATCGACATCGGCACTCGAGGACACCGCGATGTTGAAGCTCGTATTGGCCGTGCAGGAGGAGCATGGGGTACCTGCACCATTGGACGAGCGCAAAGCAGCAGCCAGGACAGGGACGCGTGTTGCACCGGCGAGTACAGACAAGAAGAGGAACGAGAAGAAGACCAGGAAGAAGAGAGGAGATAGCTATTTGGACGAGTCCGACTCGGCCAACGAGGAGGCGTTCATCGATCAGTTGGAGGCAGAAGCGGAGGAGAGTAACCCGGACCCATGGGACTATGAAGAGGAGGAGGAGAAGGACTCCGACAAGGAGATAGCATGCTTATTCGAGGAAGGGGGTGGTGTCGAGTCGTCAAAGGAGGAGACCGACGGCGGTGAGGGCAGGGACCATGGTGTTGACGAAGACGAGGACGAACCAGAAGACGAAGATGATGGCTTCTTCAAAATATGTCATTTATTCTATTTATTTTAGTTAGATAGATGGATTTCCACTTGTTTATGGAGGTAAAGTATCGGTGGCACGGATTGACCATGCATAAAAAAAGTGGAGAAGGGAGGGGTTATCCTGCCCGTTGGATCACATAGGATCAACGGTTGGTGGAAACGATCCGCGTGACATCTGTGTTAGCCAATCAGGGCATAGCACCCAGAGTGAGCACATGTTTGGGATCTCCACACGTTTGGGCTTTTGTGAGATTTGTGACCGAGAGAGAGGGAAAATCTCTTTTCACAATCCGCCTATGGATCCACCAGTGTCACTGAAATGTGTGTTCTCTTCAGAGACCACACATGGATCCACCAGTGTCATTGCATGTGTGTTCTTTTTACTAACAACAACTGGAGTCATTGCATGTGTGTTCTTTTCACATACCACATATGGATCCACCAGTGTCATTGCATGTGTGCTCTTTTCATAATCCACCTATGGATCCACCAGTGTCTTTGCATGTGTGTTCTTTTTAGAAACAACAACCAGAGTCATTGCATGTGTGTTCTTTTCACATACCACATATGGATCCACCAGTGTCATTGCATGTGTGCTCTTTTCACAATCCACCTATGGATCCACCAGTGTCATTGCATGTGTGTTCTTTTTACTAACAACAACTGGAGTCATTGCATGTGTGTTCTTTTCGAATACCACATATGGATCCACCAGTGTCATTGCATGTGTGTTCTTTTCAATAACAACAACCAGAGTCATTGAAATGTGTGTTCTCTTCAGATCCCACACATGGATCCACCAGTGTCATTGCATGTGTGTTCTTTTCACAATCCACCTATGGATCGACCAGTGTCATTGCATGTGTGCTCTTTTTACTAACAACAACCAGAGTCATTGCACGTGTGTTCTCTTCAGAGACCACACATGGATCCACTAGTGTCATTGCATGTGTGTTCTTTTTACTAACTAGAACCAGAGTCATTGAAATGTGTGTTCTTTTCAGAGACAACACATGGATCCACAAGTGTCATTGCATGTGTGTTCTTTTTACTAACAACAACTGGAGTCATTGCATGTGTGTTCTTTTCACATACCACATATGAATCCACCAGTATCATTGCATGTGTGCTCTTTTCACAATCCACCTATGGATCCACCAGTGTCATTACATGTGTGTTCTTTTCACATACCACAAATGGATCCACCAGTGTCATTGAAATGTGTGTTCTCTTCAGAGACCACACATGGATCCACCAGTGTCATTGCATGTGTGTTCTTTTTACTAACAACAACCAGAGTCATTACATGTGTGTTCTTTTCACATACCACATATGGATCCACCAGTGTCATTGCATGTGTGCTCTTTTCACAATCCACATAGGGATCCACCAGTGTCATTGCATGTGTGTTCTTTTTACTAACAACAACCAGAGTCATTGAAGTGTGTGTTCTTTTCACATACCACATATGGATCCACCAGTGTCATTGCATGTGTGTCTTTTCACAATCCACCTATGGATCCACCAGTGTCATTGCATGTGTGTTGTTTTTACTAACAACAACCAGAGTTATTGCATGTGTGTTGTCTTTAGAGACCACACATGGATCCACCAGTGTCATTGCATGTGTATTCTTTTTACTCTCAACAACCAAAGTCATTGAAATGTGTGTTCTCTTTAGAGACCACACATGGATCCACCAGTGTCATTGCATGTGTGTTCTTTTTGTAACAACAACCAGAGTCATTGCATGTGTGTTATTTTTACATACCACATATGGATCCACCAGTGTCATTGCACGTGTGTTCTTTTTACTTACAACAACTAGAGTCATTTCATGTGTGTTGTTTTCACATACCACATATGGATCCACTAGTGTCATTGAAATGTGTGTTCTCTTCAGAGATCATACATGGATCCACCAGTGTCATTTCATGTGTGATCTTTTTACTAACAACAACAGAGTCATTGAAATGTGTGTTCTTTTCACATACCACGTATGGATCCACCAGTGTCATTGCATGTGTGCTCTTTTTACTAACAACAACTAGAGTCATTGCATGTGTGTTCTTTTCAGAGACCACACATGGATCCACCAGTGTCATTGCATGTCTGTTCTTTTTACTAACAACTACCAGAGTCATTGAAACGTGTGTTCTTTTCACATACCACATATGGATCCACCAGTGTCATTGCATCTGTGTTCTTTTCACAATCCACCTATGGATCGACTAGTGTCATTGCATGTGTGCTCTTTTTACTAACAACAACTAGAGTCATTCCATGTGTGTCACATACCACATATGGATCCACCAGTGTCACTGCAAGTGTGTTCTTTTTACTAACAACAACTGGAGTCATTTCATGTGTGTTCTTTTCACATACCACATATGGATCCACCACTATCATTGAAATGTGTGTTCTCTTCAGAGACCACACATGAATCCACCAGTTTCATTGCATGTGTGTTCTTATTACTAACAACAACCAGAGTCATTTTATGTGTGTTCTTTTCACATACCACATATGGATCCACCAGTGTCATTGCATGTGTGTTCTTTTCACAATCCACGTATGGATCCATTAGTGTCATTGCATGTGTGTTCTTTTTACTAACAACAACCAGAGTCATTGCATGTGTGCTGTTTTCACAATCCACCTATGGATCCAGCAGGGTCATTGCATGTGTGTTCTTTTTACTAACAACAACCAGAGTCATTGCATGTGTGTTCTTTTCACATACCACATATGGATCCACCAGTGTCATTGCATATGTGTTCTTTTCACAATCCACCTATGGATCCACCAGTGTCATTGCATGTGTGCTTTTTTTACTAACAACAAACGGAGTCATTTGAAGTGTGTTCTTTTCACATACCACATATGGATCCACCAGTGTCATTGAAATGTGTGTTCTCTTTAGATACCACACATGGATCCACCAGTGTTATCGCATGTGTGTTCTTGTTACTAACAACAACCAGATCCATTGCATGTGTGTTCTTTTCACATACCACATATGGATCCACCAGTGTCATTGCATGTGTGTTCTTTTCACCATCCACCTATGGATCCACCAGTGCCATTACATGTGTGTTCTTTTTACTAACAACAACTGGAGTCATTTCATGACTGTTCTTTTCACATACCACATATGGATCCACCAGTGTCATTGAAATGTGTGTTCTCTTCAGAGACCACACATGGATCCACCAGTGTCATTACATGTGTGTTCTTTTTACTAACAACAACTGGAGTTATTGCATGTGTGTTCTTTTCACATACCACATATGGATCCACCAATGTCATTGCATGTGTGCTCTTTTCACAATCCACCTTTGGATTCACCAGTGTCATTGCATGTGTGTTCTTTTTACTAACAACAACCAGAATCATTGCATGTGCGTTCTTTTCACATACCACATATGGATCCACCAGTGTCATTGCATGTGTGTTCTTTTCACAATCCACCTATGGATCCACCAGTGTCATTGCATGTGTGCTCTTTTTACTAACAACAACCAGAGTCATTGCATGTGTCTTTTCTTCAGAGACCACACAAGGATCCACCAGTGTCATTGCATGTGTGTTCTTTTCACTAACAACAACCGAGTCATTGAAATGTGTGTTCTTTTCACATACCACATATGGATCCACCAGTGTCATTGCATGTGTGTTCTTTTCACAATCCACCTATGGATCCACCAGTGTCATTGCATGTGTGCTCTTTTACTAAAACAACCAGTCATTGCATGTGTGTTCTTCAGAGACCACATGGATCCACCAGTGCCATTGCAAGTGTGTTCTTTTTACTAACAACAACCAGAGTCATTGAAATGTGTGTTCTCTTTAGAGACCACACATGGATCCACCGGTGTCAGTGCATGTGTTTTTTTTACTAAAACCAACCAGAGTCATTGCATGTGTGTTATTTTCACATACCACATATGGATCCACCAAAGGTCATTGCATGTGTCTTATTTTTACTAACAACAACTGGAGTCATTTCATGTGTGTTCTTTTCACATACCACATATGGATCCACCGGTGTCATTGAAATGTGTGCTCTCTTCAGAGACCATACATGGATCCACCAGTGTCATTGCATGTGTGTTCTTTTTACTAACAACCAGAGTCATTGAAATGTGTGTTCTTTTCGCATACCACATATGGATCCACCAGTGTCATTGCATGTGTGTTATTTTCATAATCCACCTATGGATCCACCAGTTTCATTGCATGTGTGTTCTTTTTACTAACAACAACTAGAGTCATTTCTTGTGTGTTCTTTTCACATACTACATATGGATCCACCAGTGCCATTGAAATGTGTGTTCTCTTTGGAGACCACACATGAATCCACCAGTATCATTGCATGTGTGTTCTTGTTACTAACAACAACCAGAGTCATTGCATGTGTGTTCTTTTCACATACCACATATGGATCCACCAGTGTCATTGCATGTGTGTTCTTTTCACAATCCACCTATGGATCCACCAGTGTCATTGCATGTGTGTTCTTTTTACTAACAACAACCAGAGTCATTGCATGTGTGCTCTATTCACAATCCACCTATGGATCCACCAGTATCATTACAAGTGTGTTCTTTTTACTAACAACAACCGGAGTCATTGCATGTGTGTTATTTTCACATACCACATATGGATCCACCAGTGTCATTGCATGTGTGTTCTTTTTACTTACAACAACTAGAGTCATTTCATGTGTGTTTTTCACATACCACATATGGATCCATTAGTGTCATTGAAATGTGTGTTCTCTTAGATCATACATGGATCCACCAATGTCATTTCTTGTGTGTTCTTTTACTAACACCAACTAGAGTCATTGAAATGTGTGTTCTTTTCACATACCACGTATGGATCCACCAGTGTCATTGCATGTGTTCTTTTCACAATCCACCTATGGATCCACCAGTGTCATTTCATGTGTGCTCTTTTTACTAACAACAACCAGAGTCATTGAAATGTGTGTTCTTTTCACATACCACGTATGGATCCACCAGTGTCATTGCATGTGTGTTCTTTTCACAATCCACCTATGGATCCACCAGTGTCATTGCATGTGTGCTCTTTTTACTAACAACAACCAGAGTCATTGCATGTGTGTTCTCTTCAGAGACCACACATGGATCCACCAGTGTCATTGCATGTCTGTTCTTTTTACTAACAACTACCAGAGTCATTGAAACGTGTGTTGTTTTCACATACCACATATGGATCCACCAGTGTCATTGCATCTGTGTTCTTTTCACAATCCACCTATGGATCGACTAGTGTCATTGCATATGTGCTATTTTTACTAACAACAACCAGAGCCATTGCATGTGTGTTATTTTCACATACCACATATGGATCCACCAGTGTCATTGCGTGTGTGTTCTTTTTACTAACAACAACTGGAGTCATTTCATGTGTGTTCTTTTCACATACCACATATGGATCCACCACTATCATTGAAATGTGTGTTCTCTTCAGAGACCACACATGAATCCACCAGTTTCATTGCATGTGTGTTCTTGTTCCTAACAACAACCAGAGTCATTGTATGTGTGTTCTTTTCACATACCACATATGGATCCACCAGTGTCATTGCATGTGTGTTCTTTTCACAATCCACATATGGATCCACCAGTGTCATTGCATGTGTGTTCTTTTTACTAACAACAACCAGAGTCATTGCATGTGTGCTGTTTTCACAATCCACCTATGGATCCAGCAGGGTCATTGCATGTGTGTTCTTTTTACTAACAACAACCAGAGCCATTGCATGTGTCTTATTTCCACATACCACATATGGATCCACCAGTGTCATTGCGTGTGTGTTCTTTTTACTAACAACAACTGGAGTCATTTCATGTGTGTTCTTTTCACATACCACATATGGATCCACCACTATCATTGAAATGTGTGTTCTCTTCAGAGACCACACATGAATCCACCAGTTTCATTGCATGTGTGTTCTTGTTCCTAACAACAACCAGAGTCATTGTATGTGTGTTCTTTTCACATACCACATATGGATCCACCAGTGTCATTGCATGTGTGTTCTTTTCACAATCCACCTATGGATCCACCAGTGTCATTGCATGTGTGCTTTTTTTAGTAACAACAAACAAAGTCATTTGAAGTGTGTTCTTTTGACATACCACATATGGATCCACCAGTGTCATTGAAATGTGTGTTCTCTTTAGATACCACACATGGATCCACCAGTGTTATCGCATGTGTGTTCTTGTTACTAACAACAACCAGATCCATTGCATGTGTGTTCTTTTCACATACCACATATGGATCCACCAGTGTCATTGCATGTGTGTTCTTTTCACCATCCACCTATGGATCCACCAGTGCCATTACATGTGTGTTCTTTTTACTAACAACAACTGGAGTCATTTCATGACTGTTCTTTTCACATACCACATATGGATCCACCAGTGTCATTGAAATGTGTGTTCTCTTCAGAGACCACACATGGATCCACCAGTGTCATTACATGTGTGTTCTTTTTACTAACAACAACTGGAGTTATTGCATGTGTGTTCTTTTCACATACCACATATGGATCCACCAATGTCATTGCATGTGTGCTCTTTTCACAATCCACCTATGGATTCACCAGTGTCATTGCATGTGTGTTCTTTTTACTAACAACAACCAGAATCATTGCATTTGCGTTCTTTTCACATACCACATATGGATCCACCAGTGTCATTGCATGTGTGTTCTTTTCACAATCCACCTATGGATCCACCAGTGTCATTGCATGTGTGCTCTTTTTACTAACAACCAGAGTCATTGCATGTGTCTTTTCTTGAGAGACCACACAAGGATCCACCAGTGTCATTGCATGTGTGTTCTTTTCACTAACAACAACCGAGTCATTGAAATGTGTATTCTTTTCACATACCACATATGGATCCACCAGTGTCATTGCATGTGTGTTCTTTTCACAATCCACCTATGGATCCACCAGTGTCATTGCATGTGTGCTCTTTTTACTAAAAACAACCAGAGTCATTGCATGTGTGTTCTCTTCAGAGACCACACATGGATCCTGATGCCATTGCAAGTGTGTTCTTTTTACTAACAACAACCAGAGTCATTGAAATGTGTGTTCTCTTTAGAGACCACACATGGATCCACCGGTGTCATTGCATGTGTGTTCTTTTTACTAAAACCAACCAGAGTCATTGCATGTGTGTTATTTTCACATACCACATATGGATCCACCAGTGTCATTGCATGCGT
Source organism: Avena insularis (assembly GCA_023614405.1). NCBI lineage: Eukaryota > Viridiplantae > Streptophyta > Magnoliopsida > Poales > Poaceae > Avena > Avena insularis. Next base: position 392,220,510 of record CM042689.1, on the reverse strand, counting down.
CTTCTTTTTACTAACAACAACTGGAGTCATTTCATGTGTGTTCTTTTCACATACCACATATGGATCCACCGGTGTCATTGAAATGTGTGCTCTCTTCAGAGACCATACATGGATCCACCAGTGTCATTGCATGTGTGTTCTTTTTACTAACAACCAGAGTCATTGAAATGTGTGTTCTTTTCGCATACCACATATGGATCCACCAGTGTCATTGAATGTGTGTTCTTTTCACAATCCACCTATGGATCCACCAGTGTCATTGCATGTGTGCTCTTTTTACTAACAACAACTAGAGTCATTGCATGTGTGTTCTCTTCAGATACCACACATGGATCCACCAGTGTCATTGCATGTCTGTTCTTTTTACTAACAACTACCAGAGTCATTGAAACGTGTGTTCTTTTCACATACCACATATGGATCCACCAGTGTCATTGCATCTGTGTTCTTTTCACAATCCACCTATGGATCGACTAGTGTCATTGCATGTGTGCTCTTTTTACTAACAACAACTAGAGTCATTCCATGTGTGTTATTTTCACATACCACATATGGATCCACCAGTGTCATTGCATGTGTGTTCTTTTTACTAACAACAACTGGAGTCATTTCATGTGTGTTCTTTTCACATACCACATATGGATCCACCACTATCATTGAAATGTGTGTTCTCTTCAGAGACCACACATGAATCCACCAGTTTCATTGCATGTGTGTTCTTGTTACTAACAACAACCAGAGTCATTGTATGTGTGTTCTTTTCACATACCACATATGGATCCACTAGTGTCATTGCATGTGTGTTCTTTTCACAATCCATGTATGGATCCACCAGTGTCATTTCATGTGTGTTCTTTTTACTAACAACAACCAGAGTCATTGCATGTGTGTTGTTTTCACAATCCACCTATGGATCCAGCAGTGTCATTTCATGTGTGTTCTTTTTACTAACAACAACCAGAGTCATTGCATGTGTGTTCTTTTCACATACCACATATGGATCCACCAGTGTCATTGCATGTGTGTTCTTTTCAAAATCCACCTATGGATCCACCAGTGTCATTGCATGTGTGCTTTTTTACTAACAACAAACAGAGTCATTTGAAGTGTGTTCTTTTCAAATACCACATATGGATCCACCAGTGTCATTGAAATGTGTGTTCTCTTTAGATACCACACATGGATCCACCAGTGTTATCGCATGTGTGTTCTTGTTACTAACAACAACCAGATTCATTGCATGTGTGTTCTTTTCACATACCACATATGGATCCACCAGTGTCATTGAAATGTGTGTTCTCTTTAGATACCACACATGGATCCACCAGTGTTATCGCATGTGTGTTTTTGATACTAACAACAACCAGATTCATTGCATGTGTGTTCTTTTCACATACCACATATGGATCCACCAGTGTCATTGCATGTGTGTTCTTTTCACCATCCACCTATGGATCCACCAGTGCCATTACATGTGTGTTCTTTTTACTAACAACAACTGGAGTCATGTCATGACTATTCTTTTCACATACCACATATGGATCCACCAGTGTCATTGAAATGTGTGTTCTCTTCACAGACCACACATGGATCCACCAGTGTCATTACATGTGTGTTCTTTTTACTAACAACAACTGGAGTCATTGCATGTGTGTTCTTTTCACATACCACATATGGATCCACCAATGTCATTGCATGTGTGCTCTTTTCACAATCCACCTATGGATTCACCAGTGTCATTGCATGTGTGTTCTTTTTACTAACAACAACCAGAATCATTGCATGTGCGTTCTTTTCACATACCACATATGGATCCACCAGTGTCATTGCATGTGTGTTCTTTTCACAATCCACCTATGGATCCACCAGTGTCATTGCATGTGTGCTCTTTTTACTAACAAAAACCAGAGTCATTGCATGTGTCTTTTCTTCAGAGACCACACAAGGATCCACCAGTGTCATTGCATGTGTGTTCTTTTCACTAACAACAACCGAGTCATTGAAATGTGTGTTCTTTTCACATACCACATATGGATCCACCAGTGTCATTGCATGTGTGTTCTTTTCACAATCCACCTATGGATCCACCAGTGTCATTCCATGTGTGCTCTTTTTACTAAAAACAACCAGAGTCATTGCATGTGTGTTCTCTTCAGAGACCACACATGGATCCACCAGTGCCATTGCAAGTGTGTTCTTTTTACTAACAACAACCTGAGTCATTGAAATGTGTTTCTCTTTAGAGACCACACATGGATCCACCGGTGTCATTGCATGTGTGTTCTTTTTACTAAAACCAACCAGATTCATTGCATGTGTGTTATTTTCACATACCACATATGGATCCACCAGTGTCATTGCATGTGTCTTCTTTTTACTAACAACAACCGGAGTCATTTCATGTGTGTTCTTTTCACATACCACATATGGATCCACCGGTGTCATTGAAATGTGTGTTCTCTTCAGAGACCATACATGGATCCACAAGTGTCATTGCATGTGTGTTCTTTTTACTAACAACCAGAGTCATTGAAATGTGTTAGCTTTTCGCATACCACATATGGATCCACCAGTGTCATTGCATGTGTGTTCTTTTCATAATCCACCTATGGATCCACCAGTTTCATTGCATGTGTGTTCTTTTTACTAACAACAACTAGAGTCATTTCTTGTGTGTTCTTTTCACATACCACATATGGATCCACCAGTGCCATTGAAATGTGTGTTCTCTTCGGAGACCACACATGAATCCACCAGTATCATTGCATGTGTCTTCTTGTTACTAACAACAACCAGAGTCATTGCATGTGTGTTCTTTTCACATACCACATATGGATCCACCAGTGTCATTTCATGTGTGTTCTTTTCACAATCCACCTATGGATCCACCAGTGTCATTGCATGTGTGTTCTTTTTACTAACAACAACCAGAGTCATTGCATGTGTGCTCTATTCACAATCCACCTATGGATCCACCAGTGTCATTGCAAGTGTGTTCTTTTTACTAACAACAACCGGAGTCATTGCATGTGTGTTATTTTCACATACCACATATGGATCCACCTGTGTCATTGTATGTGTGTTCTTTTTACTTACAACAACTAGAGTCATTTCATGTGTGTTGTTTTCACATACCACATATGGATCCACTAGTGTCATTGAAATGTGTGTTCTCTTCATAGATCATACATGGATCCACCAGTGTCATTTCTTATGTGTTCTTTTTACTAACAACAACCAGAGTCATTGAAATGTGTGTTCTTTTCACATACCACGTATGGATCCACCAGTGTCATTGCATGTGTGTTCTTTTCACAATCCACCTATGGATCCACCAGTGTCATTTCATGTGTGCTCTTTTTACTAACAACAACCAGAGTCATTGAAATGTGTGTTCTTTTCACATACCACGTATGGATCCACCAGTGTCATTGCATGTGTGTTCTTTTCACAATCCACCTATGGATCCACCAGTGTCATTGCATGTGTGCTCTTTTTACTAACAACAACAAGAGTCATTGCATGTGTGTTCTCTTCAGAGACCACACATGGATCCACCAGTGTCATTGCATGTCTGTTCTTTTTACTAACAACTTCCAGAGTCATTGAAACGTGTGTTCTTTTCACATACCACATATGGATCCACCAGTGTCATTGCATTTGTGTTCTTTTCACAATCCACCTATGGATCGACTAGTGTCATTGCATGTGTGCTGTTTTTACTAACAACAACTAGAGTCATTCCATGTGTGTTATTTTCACATACCACATATGGATCCACCAGTGTCATTGCATGTGTGTTCTTTTTACTAACAACAATTGGAGTCATTTCATGTGTGTTCTTTTCACATACCACATATGGATCCACCACTATCATTGAAATGTGTGTTCTCTTCAGAGACCACACATGAATCCACCAGTTTCATTGCATGTGTGTTCTTGTTCCTAACAACAACCAGAGTCATTGTATGTGTGTTCTTTTCACATACCACATATGGATCCACCAGTGTCATTGCATGTGTGTTCTTTTCACAATCCACGTATGGATCCACCAGTGTCATTGCATGTGTGTTCTTTTTACTAACAACAACCAGAGGCATTGCATGTGTGCTGTTTTCACAATCCACCTATGGATCCTGTAGTGTCATTGCATGTGTGTTCTTTTCACAATCCACCTATGGATCCACCAGTGTCATTGCATGTGTGCTCTTTTTACTAACAACAACCAGAGTCATTGCATGTGTGTTCTCTTCAGAGACCACACATGGATCCACCAGTGTCATTGCATGTCTGTTCTTTTTACTAACAACTACCAGAGTCATTGAAACGTGTGTTCTTTTCACATACCACATATGGATCCACCAGTGTCATTGCATCTGTGTTCTTTTCACAATCCACCTATGGATCGACTAGTGTCATTGCATGTGTGCTCTTTTTACTAACAACAACTAGAGTCATTCCATGTGTGTTATTTTCACATACCACATATGGATCCACCGGTGTCATTGCATGTGTGTTCTTTTTACTAACAACAACTGGAGTCATTTCATGTGTGTTCTTTTCACATACCACATATGGATCCACCACTATCATTGAAATGTGTGTTCTCTTCAGAGACCACACATGAATCCACTAGTTTCATTGCATGTGTGTTCTTGTTCCTAACAACAACCAGAGTCATTGTATGTGTGTTCTTTTCACATACCACATATGGATCCACCAGTGTCATTGCATGTGTGTTCTTTTCACAATCCACGTATGGATCCACCAGTGTCATTGCATGTGTGTTCTTTTTACTAACAACAACCAGAGTCATTGCATGTGTGCTGTTTTCACAATCCACCTATGGATCCTGCAGTGTCATTGCATGTGTGTCCTTTTTACTAACAACAACCAGAGTCATTGCATGTGTGTACTTTTTACATACCACATATGGATCCATTAGTGTCATTGCATTTGTGTTCTTTTCACAATCCACCTATGGATCCACCAGTCTCATTGCATGTGTGCTTTTTTTACTAACAACAAACAGAGTCATTTGAAGTGTGTTCTTTTCACATACCACATATGGATCCACCAGTGTCATTGAAATGTGTGTTCTCTTCAGATACCACACATGGATCCACCAGTGTTATCGCATGTGTGTTCTTGTTACTAAAACAACCAGATCCATTGCATGTGTGTTCTTTTCACATACCACATATGGATCCACCAGTGTCATTGCATGTGTGTTCTTTTCACCATCCACCTATGGATCCACCAGTGCCATTACATGTGTGTTCTTTTTACTAACAACAACTGGAGTCATTTCATGACTGTTCTTTTCACATACCACATATGGATCCACCAGTGTCATTGAAATGTGTGTTCTCTTCAGAGACCACACATGGATCCTGATGTCATTACATGTGTGTTCTTTTTACTAACAACAACTGGAGTTATTGCATGTGTGTTCTTTTCACATACCGCATATGGATCCACCAATGTCATTGCATGTGTGCTCTTTTCACAATCCACCTTTGGATTCACCAGTGTCATTGCATGTGTGTTCTTTTTACTAACAACAACCAGAATCATTGCATGTGCGTTCTTTTCACATACCACATATGGATCCACCAGTGTCATTGCATGTGTGTTCTTTTCACAATCCACCTATGGATCCACCAGTGTCATTGCATGTGTGCTCTTTTTACTAACAACAACCAGAGTCATTGCATGTGTCTTTTCTTCAGAGACCACACAAGGATCCACCAGTGTCATTGCATGTGTGTTCTTTTCACTAACAACAACCGAGTCATTGAAATGTGTGTTCTTTTCACATACCACATATGGATCCACCAGTGTCATTGCATGTGTGTTCTTTTCACAATCCACCTATGGATCCACCAGTGTCATTGCATGTGTGCTCTTTTTACTAAAAACAACCAGAGTCATTGCATGTGTGTTCTCTTCAGAGACCACACATGGATCCACCAGTGCCATTGCAAGTGTGTTCTTTTTACTAACAACAACCAGAGTCATTGAAATGTGTGTTCTCTTTAGAGACCACACATGGATCCACCGGTGTCAGTGCATGTGTTTTTTTTACTAAAACCAACCAGAGTCATTGCATGTGTGTTATTTTCACATACCACATATGGATCCACCAGTGTCATTGCATGTGTCTTATTTTTACTAACAACAACTGGAGTCATTTCATGTGTGTTCTTTTCACATACCACATATGGATCCACCGGTGTCATTGAAATGTGTGCTCTCTTCAGAGACCATACATGGATCCACCAGTGTCATTGCATGTGTGTTCTTTTTACTAACAACCAGAGTCATTGAAATGTGTGTTCTTTTCGCATACCACATATGGATCCACCAGTGTCATTGCATGTGTGTTCTTTTCATAATCCACCTATGGATCCACCAGTTTCATTGCATGTGTGTTCTTTTTACTAACAACAATAGAGTCATTTCTTGTGTGTTCTTTTCACATACCACATATGGATCCACCAGTGCCATTGAAATGTGTGTTCTCTTCGGAGACCACACATGAATCCACCAGTATCATTGCATGTGTGTTCTTGTTACTAACAACAACCAGAGTCATTGCATGTGTGTTCTTTTCACATACCACATATGGATCCACCAGTGTCATTGCATGTGTGTTCTTTTCACAATCCACCTAGGGATCCACCAGTGTCATTGCATGTGTGTTCTTTTTACTAACAACAACTAGAGTCATTGCATGTGTGCTCTATTCACAATCCACCTATGGATCCACCAGTGTCATTACAAGTGTGTTCTTTTTACTAACAACAGCCGGAGTCATTGCATGTGTGTTATTTTCACATACCACATATGGATCCACCAGTGTCATTGCATGTGTGTTCTTTTTACTTACAACAACTAGAGTCATTTCATGTGTGTTGTTTTCACATACCACATATGGATCCATTAGTGTCATTGAAATGTGTGTTCTCTTCAGAGATCATACATGGATCCACCAGTGTCATTTCTTGTGTGTTCTTTTTACTAACAATAACAAGAGTCATTGAAATGTGTGTTCTTTTCACATACCACGTATGGATCCACCAGTGTCATTGCATGTGTGTTCTTTTCACAATCCACCTATGGATCCACCAGTGTCATTTCATGTGTGCTCTTTTTACTAACAACAACCAGAGTCATTGAAATGTGTGTTCTTTTCACATACCATGTATGGATCCACCAGTGTCATTGCATGTGTGTTCTTTTCACAATCCACCTATGGATCCACCAGTGTCATTGCATGTGTGCTCTTTTTACTAACAACAACCAGAGTCATTGCATGTGTGTTCTCTTCAGAGACCACACATGGATCCACCAGTGTCATTGCATGTCTGTTCTTTTTACTAACAACTACCAGAGTCATTGAAACGTGTGTTGTTTTCACATACCACATATGGATCCACCAGTGTCATTGCATCTGTGTTCTTTTCACAATCCACCTATGGATCGACTAGTGTCATTGCATGTGTGTTCTTTTTACTAACAACAACTAGAGTCATTCCATGTGTGTTATTTTCACATACCACATATGGATCCACCAGTGTCATTGCGTGTGTGTTCTTTTTACTAACAATAACTGGAGTCATTTCATGTGTGTTCTTTTCACATACCACATATGGATCCACCACTATCATTGAAATGTGTGTTCTCTTCAGAGACCACACATGAATCCACCAGTTTCATTGCATGTGTGTTCTTGTTCCTAACAACAACCAGAGTCATTGTATGTGTGTTCTTTTCACATACCACATATGGATCCACCAGTGTCATTGCATGTGTGTTCTTTTCACAATCCACATATGGATCCACCAGTGTCATTGCATGTGTGTTCTATTTACTAACAACAACCAGAGTCATTGCATGTGTGCTGTTTTCACAATCCACCTCTGGATCCAGCAGGGTCATTGCATGTGTGTTCTTTTTACTAACAACAACCAGAGTCATTGCATGTGTGTTCTTTTCACATACCACATATGGATCCACTAGTGTCATTGCATGTGTGTTCTTTTCACAATCCACCTATGGATCCACCAGTGTCATTGCATGTGTGCTTTTTTTACTAACAACAAACAAAGTCATTTGACGTGTGTTCTTTTGACATACCACATATGGATCCACCAGTGTCATTGAAATGTGTGTTCTCTTCAGATACCACACATGGATCCACCAGTGTTATCGCATGTGTGTTCTTGTTACTAACAACAACCAGATTCATTGCATGTGTGTTCTTTTCACATACCACATATGGATCCACCAGTGTCATTGCATGTGTGTTCTTTTCACCATCCACCTATGGATCCACAAGTGCCATTACATGTGTTCTTTTTACTAACAACAACTGGAGTCATTTCATGATTGTTCTTTTCACATACCACATATGGATTCACCAGTGTCATTGAAATGTGTGTTCTCTTCAGAGACCACACATGGATCCACCAGTGTCATTACATGTGTGTTCTTTTTACTAACAACAACTGGAGTCATTGCATGTGTGTTCTTTTCACATACCACATATGGATCCACCAATGTCATTGCATGTGTGCTCTTTTCACAATCCACCTATGGATTCACCAGTGTCATTGCATGTGTGTTATTTTTACTAACAACAACCAGAATCATTGCATGTGCGTTCTTTTCACATACCACATATGGATCCACCAGTGTCATTGCATGTGTGTTCTTTTCACAATCCACCTATGGATCCACCAGTGTCATTGCATGTGTGCTCTTTTTACTAACAACAACCAGAGTCATTGCATGTGTCTTTTCTTCAGAGACCACACAAGGATCCACCAGTGTCATTGCATGTGTGTTCTTTTCACTAACAACAATCGAGTCATTGAAATGTGTGTCCTTTTCACATACCACATATGGATCCACCAGTGTCATTGCATGTGTGTTCTTTTCACAATCCACCTATGGATCCACCAGTGTCATTCCATGTGTGCTCTTTTTACTAAAAACAACCAGAGTCATTGCATGTGTGTTCTCTTCAGAGACCACACATGGATCCACCAGTGCCATTGCAAGTTTGTTCTTTTTACTAACAACAACCAGAGTCATTGAAATGTGTGTTCTCTTTAGAGACCACACATGGATCCACCGGTGTCATTGCATGTGTGTTCTTTTTACTAAAACCAACCAGAGTCATTGCATGTGTGTTATTTTCACATACCACATATGGATCCACCAGTGTCATTGCATGTGTATTCTTTTTTACTAACAACAACTGGAGTCATTTCATGTGTGTTCTTTTCACATACCACATATGGATCCACCGGTGTCATTGAAATGTGTGTTCTGTTCAGAGACCATACATGGATCCACCAGTGTCATTGCATGTGTGTTGTTTTTACTAACAACCAGAGTCATTGAAATTTGTTATCTTTTCGCATACCACATATGGATCCACCAGTGTCATTGCATGTGTGTTCTTTTCATAATCCACCTATGGATCCACCAGTTTCATTGCATGTGTGTTCTTTTTACTAACAACAACTAGAGTCATTTCTTGTGTGTTCTTTTCACATACCACATATGGATCCACCAGTGCCATTGAAATGTGTGTTCTCTTCGGAGACCACACATGAATCCACCAGTATCATTGCATGTGTCTTCTTGTTACTAACAACAACCAGAGTCATTGCATGTGTGTTCTTTTCACATACCACATATGGATCCACCAGTGTCATTGCATGTGTGTTCTTTTCACAATCCACCTATGGATCCACCAGTGTCATTGCATGTGTGTTCTTTTTACTAACAACAACCAGAGTCATTGCATGTGTGCTCTATTCACAATCCACCTATGGATCCACCAGTGTCATTGCAAGTGTGTTCTTTTTACTAACAACAACCGGAGTCATTGCATGTGTGTTATTTTCACATACCACATATGGATCCACCAGTGTCATTGCATGTGTGTTCTTTTTACTTACAACAACTAGAGTCATTTCATGTGTGTTGTTTTCACATACCACATATGGATCCACTAGTGTCATTGAAATGTGTGTTCTCTTCAGAGATCATACATGGATCCACCAGTGTCATTTCTTATGTGTTCTTTTTACTAACAACAACCAGATTCATTGAAATGTGTGTTCTTTTCACATACCACGTATGGATCCACCAGTGTCATTGCATGTGTGTTCTTTTCACAATCCACCTATGGATCCACCAGTGTCATTTCATGTGTGCTCTTTTTACTAACAACAACCAGAGTCATTGAAATGTGTGTTCTTTTCACATACCACGTATGGATCCACCAGTGTCATTGCATGTGTGTTCTTTTCACAATCCACCTATGGATCCACCAGTGTCATTGCATGTGTGCTCTTTTTACTAACAACAACCAGAGTCATTGCATGTGTGTTCTCTTTAGAGACCACTCATGGATCCACCAGTGTCATTGCATGTCTGTTCTTTTTACTAACAACTACCAGAGTCATTGAAACGTGTGTTCTTTTCACATACCACATATGGATCCACCAGTGTCATTGCATCTGTGTTCTTTTCACAATCCACCTATGGATCGACTAGTGTCATTGCATGTGTGCTCTTTTTACTAACAACAACTAGAGTCATTCCATGTGTGTTATTTTCACATACCACATATGGATCCACCAGTGTCATTGCATGTGTGTTCTTTTTACTAACAACAACTGGAGTCATTTCATGTGTGTTCTTTTCACATACCACATATGGATCCACCACTATCATTGAAATGTGTGTTCTCTTCAGAGACCACATATGAATCCACCAGTTTCATTGCATGTGTGTTCTTGTTCCTAACAACAACCAGAGTCATTGTATGTGTGTTCTTTTCACATACCACATATGGATCCACCAGTGTCATTGCATGTGTGTTGTTTTCACAATCCACGTATGGATCCACCAGTGTCATTGCATGTGTGTTCTTTTTACTAACAACAACCAGAGTCATTGCATGTGTGCTGTTTACACAATCCACCTATGGATCCTGCAGTGTCATTGCATGTGTGTTCTTTTTACTAACAACAACCAGAGTCATTGCATGTGTGTTCTTTTCACATACCACATATGGATCCACTAGTGTCATTGCATGTGTGTTCTTTTCACAATCCACCTATGGATCCACCAGTGTCATTGCATGTGTTCTTTTTTTACTAACAACAAACAGAGTCATTTGAAGTGTGTTCTTTTCACATACCACATATGGATCCACCAGTGTCATTGAAATGTGTGTTCTCTTCAGATACCACACATGGATCCACCAGTGTTATCGCATGTGTCTTCTTTTTACTAACAACAACTGGAGTCATTTCATGTGTGTTCTTTTCACATACCTCATATGGATCCACCGGTGTCATTGAAATGTGTGCTCTCTTCAGAGACCATACATGGATCCACCAGTGTCATTGCATGTGTGTTCTTTTTACTAACAACCAGAGTCATTGAAATGTGTGTTCTTTTCGCATACCACATATGGATCCACCAGTGTCATTGCATGTGTGTTCTTTTCACAATCCACCAGTGTCATTGCATGTGTGTTCTTTTTACTAACAACAACCAGAGTCATTGCATGTGTGCTCTTTTCACAATCCACCTATGGATCCACCAGTGTCATTGCAAGTGTGTTATTTTTACTAACAACAACCGGAGTCATTGCATGTGTGTTATTTTCACATACCACATATGGATCCACCAGTGTCATTGCGTGTGTGTTCTTTTTACTTACAACAACTAGAGTCATTTCATGTGTGTTGTTTACCACATATGGATCCACTAGTGTCATTGAAATGTGTGTTCTCTTCAGAGACCACACATGAATCCACCAGTTTCATTGCATGTGTATTCTTGTTCCTAACAACAACCAGAGTCATTGTATGTGTGTTCTTTTCACATACCACATATGGATCCACCAGTGTCATTGCATGTGTGTTCTTTTCACAATCCACCTATGGATCCACCAGTGTCATTGCATGTGTGTTCTTTTTACTAACAACAACCAGAGTCATTGCATGTGTGCTGTTTTCACAATCCACCTATGGATCCAGCAGTGTCATTGCATGTGTGTTCTTTTTACTAACAACAACCAGAGTCATTGCATGTGTGTTCTTTTCACATACCACATATGGATCCACCAGTGTCATTGCATGTGTGTTCTTTTCACAATCCACCTATGGATCCACCAGTGTCATTGCATGTGTGCTTTTTTTACTAACAACAAACAGAGTCATTTGAAGTGTGTTCTTTTCACATACCACATATGGATCCACCAGTGTCATTGAAATGTGTGTTCTCTTCAGATACCACACATGGATCCACCAGTGTTATCGCATGTGTGTTCTTGTTACTAACAACAACCAGATTCATTGCATGTGTGTTCTTTTCACATACCACTTATGGATCCACCAGTGTCATTGCATGTGTGTTCTTTTCACCATCCACTTATGGATCCACCAGTGCCATTACATGTGTGTTCTTTTTACTAACAACAACTGGAGTCATTTCATGACTGTTCTTTTCACATACCACATATGGATCCACCAGTGTCATTGAAATGTGTGTTCTCTTCAGAGACCACACAAGGATCCACCAGTGTCTTTACATATGTGTTCTTTTTACTAACAACAACTGGAGTCATTGCATGTGTGCTCTTTTCACAATCCACCTATGGATTCACAAGTGTCATTGCATGTGTGTTCTTTTTACTAACAACAACCAGAATCATTGCATGTGCGTTCTTTTCACATACCACATATGGATCCACCAGTGTCATTGCATGTGTGTTCTTTCCACAATCCACCTATGGATCCACCAGTGTCATTGCATGTGTGCTCTTTTTACTAACAACAACCAGAGTCATTGCATGTGACTTTTCTTCAGAGACCACACAAGGATCCACCAGTGTCATTGCATGTGTGTTCTTTTTACTAACAACAACCGAGTCATTAAAATGTGTGTTCTTTTCACATACCACATATGGATCCACCAGTGTCATTGCATGTGTGTTCTTTTCACAATCCACCTATAGATCCACCAGTGTCATTCCATGTGTGCTCTTTTTACTAAAAACAACCAGAGTCATTGCATGTGTGTTCTCTTCAGAGACCACACATGGATCCACCAGTGCCATTGCAAGTGTGTTCTTTTTACTAACAACAACCAGAGTCATTGAAATGTGTGTTCTCTTTAGAGACCACACATGGATCCACCGGTGTCATTGCATGTGTGTTCTTTTTACTAAAACCAACCAGAGTCATTGCATGTGTGTTATTTTCACATACCACATATGGATCCACTAGTGTCATTGCATGTCTCTTCTTTTTACTAACAACAACTGGAGTCATTTCATGTGTGTTCTTTTCACATACGACATATGGATCCACCGGTGTCATTGAAATGTGTGCTCTCTTCAGAGACCATACATGGATCCACCAGTGTCATTGCGTGTGTGTTCTTTTTACTAACAACCAGAGTCATTGAAATGTGTGTTCTTTTTGCATACCACATAAGGATCCACCAGTGTCATTGCATGTGTGTTCTTTTCATAATCCACCTATGGATCCACCAGTTTCATTGCATGTGTGTTCTTTTTACTAACAACAACTAGAGTCTTTTCTTGTGTGTTCTTTTCACATACCACATATGGATCCACCAGTGCCATTGAAATGTGTGTTCTCTTCGGAGACCACACATGAATCCACTAGTATCATTGCATGTGTGTTCTTGTTACTAACAACAACCAGAGTCATTGCATGTGTGTTCTTTTCACATACCACCTATGGATCCACCAGTGTCATTGCAAGTGTGTTCTTTTTACTAACAACAACCGGAGTCATTGCATGTGTGTTCTTTTCACATACCACATATGGATCCACCAGTGTCATTACATGTGTGTTCTTTTCACAATCCACCTATGGATCCACCAGTGTCATTGCATGTGTGCTTTTTAACTAACAACAACCAGAGTCATTTCATGTGTGTTATTTTCACATAACACATATGGATCCACTAGTGTCATTGAAATCTGTGTTCTCTTCAGAGACCACACATGGATCCACCAGTGTTATCGCATGTGTGTTCTTGTTACTAACAACAACTAGAGTCATTGCATGTGTGTTGTTTTCACATACCACATATGGATCCACCAGTGTCATTGCATGTGTGTTCTTTTCACAATCCACCTATGGATCCCCCAGTGTCATTGCATGTGTGTTCTTTTTACTAACAACAACTAGAGTCATTTCATGACTGTTCTTTTCACATACCACATATGGATCCACCAGTGTCATTGAAATGTGTGTTCTCTTCAGAGACCAGACATGGATCCACCAGTGTCATTACATGTGTGTTCTTTTTACTAAGAACAAGTGGAGTTATTGCATGTGTGTTCTTTTCACATACCACATATGGATCCACCAGTGTCATTGCATGCGTGCACTTTTCACAATCCACCTATGGATCCACCAGTGTCATTGCATGTGTGTTCTTTTTACTAACAACAACTAGAGTCATTGCATGTGTGTTCTTTTCACATACCGCATATGGATCCACTAGTGTCATTGCATGTGTGTTCTTTTCATAATCCACCTATGGATCCACCAGTGTCATTGCATGTGTGCTCTTTTTACTAACAACAACCAGAGTCATTGCATGTGTGTTCTCTTCAGAGACCACACATGGATCCACCAGTGTCATTGCATGTGTGTTCTTTTTACTAACAATAACCAGAGAAATTGAAATGTGTGTTCTTTTCACATACCACATATGGATCCGCCAGTGTCATTGCATGTGTGTTCTTTTCACAATCCACATATGGATCCACCAGTGTCATTGCATGTGTGCTCTTTTTACTAACAACAACCAGAGTCATTGCATGTGTGTTCTCTTTAGAGACCACACATGGATCCACCTGTGTCATTGCATGTGTGTTCTTTTTACTAACGACAAACAGAGTCATTGAAATGTGTGTTCTCTTCAGAGACCACACATGGATCCACCACTATCATTGCATGTGTGTTCTTTTTACTAACAATAACCAGAGTCATTGCATGTGTGTTATTTCCAGATACCACATATGGATCCACCAGTGTCATTGCATGCGTGTTCTTTTTACTAACAACAACTGGAGTCATTTCATGTGTGTTCTTTTCACATACCACCTATGGATCCACCGGTGTCATTGAAATGTGTGTTCTCTTCTGAGACCATACATGGATCCACCAGTGTCATTGCATGTGTGTTCTTTTTACTAACAACAACCAGAATCATTGCATGTGTGTTCTTTTCACATACCACATATGGATCCACCAGTGTCATTTCATGTGTGTTCTTTTCACTAACAACAACCAGAGTCATTGCATGTGTGTTCTCTTCAGAGACCACACATGGATCCACCAGTGTCATATCATGTGTGTTCTTTTTACTAACAACAACCGAGTCATTGAAATGTGTGTTCTTTTCACATACCACATATGGATCCACCAGTGTCATTGCATGTGTGTTCTTTTCACAATCCACCTATGGATCCACTTGTGTCATTGCATGTGTGCTCTTTTTACTAACAACAGCCAGAGTCATTGCATGTGTTCTCTTTTTACTAACAACAACCAGAGTCATTGCATGTGTGTTCTCTTCAGAGACCACACATGGATCCACCAGTGTCATTGCAAGTGTGTTCTTTTTACTAACAACAACCGGAGTCATTGAAATGTGTGTTCTCTTTAGACACCACACATGGATCCACCAGTGTCATTGCATGTGTGTTCTTTTTACTAACAACAACCAGAGTCATTGCATGTGTGTTATTTTCACATACCACATATGGATCCACCAGTGTCATTGCATGTGTGTTCTTTTTACTAACAACAACTAGAGTCATTTCATGTGTGTTCTTTTCACGTACCACATATGGATCCACCGGTGTCATTGAAATGTGTGCTCTCTTCAGAGACCATACATGGATCCACCAGTGTCATTGCATGTGTGTTCTTTTCACTAACAACCAGAGTCATTGAAATGTGCGTTCTTTTCGCATACCACATATGGATCCACCAGTGTCATTGCATGTGTGTTCTTTTCATAGTCCACCTATGGATCCACCAGTTTCATTGCATGTGTGTTCTTTTTACTAACAACAACTAGAGTCATTTCTTGTGTGTTCTATTCACATACCACATATGGGTCCACCAGTGCCATTGAAATGTGTGTTCTCTTCGGAGACAACACATGAATCCACTAGTATCATTGCATGTGTGTTCTTGTTACTAACAACAACCAGAGTCATTGCATCTGTGTTCTTTTCACATACCACATATGGATACACCAGTGTCATTGAATGTGTGTTCTTTTCACAATCCACCTATGGATCCACCAGTGTCATTGCATGTGTGTTCGTTTTACTAACAACAACCTGAGTCATTGCATGTGTGCTCTTTTCACAATCCACCTACGGATCCAAAAGTGTCATTGCAAGTGTGTTCTTTTTACTAACAACAACCGGAGTCATTGCATGTGTGTTCTTTTCACAATCCACCTATGGATCCACCAGTGTCATTGCATGTGTGCTTTTTAACTAACAACAACCAGAATCATTTCATGTGTGTTATTTTCACATACCACATATGGATCCACTAGTGTCATTGAAATGTGTGTTCTCTTCAGAGACCACACATGGATCCACTAGTGTTATCGCATGTGTGTTCTTGTTACTAACAACAACCAGAGTCATTGCATGTGTGTTATTTTCACATACCACATATGGATCCACCAGTGTCATTGCATGTGTGTTCTTTTCACAATCCACCTATGGATCCACCAGTGTCACTGCATGTGTGTTCTTTTTACTAACAACAACTAGAGTCATTTCATGACTGTTCTTTTCACATACCACATATGGATCCACCAGTGTCATTGAAATGTGTGTTCTCTTCAGAGACCAGACATGGATCCACCAGTGTTATTACATGTGTGTTCTTTTTACTAACAACAAGTGGAGTTATTGCATGTGTGTTCTTTTCACATACCACATATGGATCCACCAGTGTCATTGCATGCGTGCTCTTTTCACAATCCACCTATGGATCCACCAGTGTCATTGCATGTGTGTTCTTTTTACTAACAACCAGAGTCATTGCATGTGTGTTCTTTTCACATACCGCATATGGATCCACTAGTGTCATTGTATGTGTGTTCTTTTCACAATCCACCTATGGATCCACCAGTGTCATTGCAAGTGTGCTCTTTTTACTAACAACAACCAGAGTCATTGGATGTGTGTTCTCTTCAGAGACTACACATGGATCCACCAGTGTCATTGCATGTGTGTTCTTTTTACTAACAACAACCGAGTCATTGAAATGTGTGTTCTTTTCACATACCACATATGGATCCACCAGTGTCATTGCATGTCTGTTCTTTTCACAATCCACCTATGGATCCACCAGTGTCATTGCATGTGTGCTCTTTTTACTAACAACAACCAGAGTCATTGCATGTGTGTTCTCTTTAGAGACCACACATGGATCCACCAGTGTCATTGCATGTGTGTTATTTTTACTAACGACAAACAAAGTCATTGAAATGTGTGTTCTCTTTAGAGACCACACATGGATCCACCAGTGTCATTGCATGTGTGTTCTTTTAACTAACAGTAACCAGAGTCATTGCATGTGTGTTATTTTCAGATACAACAATGGATCCACCAGTGTCATTGCATGTGTGTTCTTTTTACTAACAACAACTGGAGTCATTTCATGTGTGTTCTTTTCACATACCACATATGGATCCACCGGTGTCATTGAAATGTGTGCTCTCTTTAGAGACCATACATGGATCAACCAGTGTCATTGCATGTGTGTTCTTTTTACTAACAACCAGAGTCATTGAAATGTGTGTTCTTTTCGCATACCACATATGGATCCACCAGTGTCATTGCATGTGTGTTCTTTTCATAATCCACCTATGGATCCACCAGTTTCATTGCATGTGTGTTCTTTTTACTAACAACAACTAGAGTTATTTCTTGTGTGTTCTTTTCACATACCACATATGGATCCACCAGTGCCATTGAAATGTGTGTTCTCTTCGGAGACCACACATGAATCCACCAGTATGATTGCATGTGTGTTCTTGTTACTAACAACAACCAGAGTCATTGCAGGTGTGTTATTTTCACATACCACATATGGATCCACCAGTATCATTGCATGTGTGTTGTAAGTTTCCCAACCTTTAATAAGATTGATTCCCCTGTGTTTACAATGCTAGTCCCTGGATCAATATCTAGCATCCACAGTTTAGATGTAATATCAAGAAACAAAGGTCATAATACAACTTTATAACCAGGAATAAAATAATTTTATTAAATCAAACATAGCTCATTGGCTATTTACATTACATTGCAGCGGAATAACTATAGTCATGGGTCCTTCATCTTCAAAGTGCCACAGACAGATGTTGGTTGTAGACTTTGTAATCCTAATCAATCAATCTTCACTAAAGTCAATCAAACCTGCAACATTACAAGTTACAGCCACAAGGGTCAATACATTTGAATTGTATTGGCAAGTGATACTTTGGTAGTATAGTGGAGTCTATCATCTATATGCATTTTGGCTAGGTGGAGTTGAGGCTTGCATTGCTCAAAATAGATTTTTCCCTAACATTTTGAAAAAAAAAACTAAGTTTTTTGTTTGGCAAAAACTTTCCCAAGGCATCTACCAATCAAAGACTGAAGATCCTTTCCAAGGCATCTACCAATCAATGACTGAAGTGCTTGGCAAAATCATTTTTCCCAATCTAAGATTTCAAGATCCTTGTACCAAGCCATCTCTCCATCAAAGATTGAAGAATTCACACAACCCTTGTTCACCCACAAGTTTTAATTTAGAAATTGGAGTGATGAGATTCTTGATTGCTTCCATGTCTTGATGCTCAAATTGTCCTTTACCAGGGACATGGCTAAGTACTTAGGTTTTACACTCTGCAGAGGTGGTGCACTTTCCCCACAAGACTTGGTTTCCCAAGACAAGATCTTTCAGAAGCTTTCCTTAGTCAAATGGACGCGCTCCAACCTATCAAACACTACCACCCACTGTCCATATGGCTAAGTTCTTGCAACCTATATGATCATGGCAGAGCCCATATTGCCAAGTGGTTGCACTTGAAGCTTCTCAACATTTGACATCTCAAATCTCTTTGTTCCTGGGTGGCCATCCACAAGTGAGATACACAAGCCAAGTCCATGGCCTTGTGAACCACTCAACATAAACCATTCTTTCCATTCCACCCAGGTGATTCATTAACTTAGTTGTTTTGTTAAATAAAAACAAGTCCTTAGACTTAGAATATTTTTCCATAGTGTGAATATATAAACCACCCTTGTTTTCTAATAGCTAGGCTAAGCATGGCAGTAATTGGATTCTACTAAGGATTCATCTACTAGTTTTCCTATAGCAAGGTCTATACTTAGCAAAATAAAAACCATGCAAGTTTTACTTGGCAAAAACACTAATGCATAGTGAAAATAATGGGACAAAAGATATGAAGCATCACTTGCCTTTTTGGTAGAGGGTATAGGTTTACTTCCTTGTCCTTGCAACAATCACACTCTTCAAGTCACTACAAACAATCAAGCAAGGCACAAACTCAATCTACCAATCAAGCAAAACAACACACACAAAACAACAAAGTCAAAGAAATGCATGCAAGCATGCCAAGCTTTGCTTTGTTTGAAAAAGTGGTTCCTAGTGGGTCATAGACTTTTGGGTACATCTAATGGTCATTTTTCAAAGTGGCAAGGCCATTTGCAAAAGGGTCTCTATTAGGTTTCCTAAACTTTGTAAGATCCAAATTGGTCATTTACCAAAGTGGCAAAGTTGTTAGCAAAAGGTTTCACCTCAAAACCATTTCAAACAAGGCACCTATTTGGTCATTTTATGTGGTGAAGAAATATTTTTCCTAAGGCCTTAACCTATAGGGTTCACCAAATGAGTTGCTATTGCAAAACTTGGTGTTTGGGTCAGTAGGTTTGGTCCAAAACATTTTCTCAAAGTTTTCTTTATGAAAGCATTTTCATAAACAAAACAATGGTTTTTAATTAGCTAGAAAGGGACTAAACCAATTAATCCATTCTAAACTTTTCAAAAATCATTTTCCAAACTATGGGTTGGTTCCTAGGGTCAGTAAGGTCACAACAAACCAATTTGCAAAGGTTTTAACCTTAAAAACATTTTTAAACAATTTTCCTAATGTTAGCAAGCACACAAAAGAATCTGTAAAGTTAAACAAGCTAACAGATACTATTTGCTAAACTAAGGGCAGGGTTGGTTAGGGTTTGTCTTGCTGAATCCAACGACATAAAATTTGTAATTTTTGGACGTGTGGATCCAAAGTTATGGAATTTACAAAATTGAACATCAATTAGATCAATTCTGTTTTAAATCCAACCAGCAGAGACACGTGTCTTAATCTAATTCGTCGGTACCGGTTCGCTGGGATCGTGGCTGTGGGGCGTTGGATCTAGTTAGATCGAGCGGTGCAGAGAGCGTACCCATTCGTGTTTAAGTGATTCTATCTAATGCGTACGATCCAGATCGAACGGCTGTTAGCAGTCAGACCACTAACTGGCGGCGCTGCGGCGGCTGCTGGCGGCGGAGCGATCGGTTGACGACGGAGGCGACATTACAGGAGGTGAGGGAGAAGGAGGGGTTGCTCACCGGGCTCAGGGGGTCACTGCGAAGCTCAAGGTACTGCTGGTTTGACAAGGGGCGCTCAGGGGCAGTCGCAATTCCTCGTCGGAGTTGGGAACGGCGACGGTTGGCTCTGGTTGAGGTCGGGGATGAAGCTGCAGATCACCTCGAGACAAGATGATGACGCGGTTAGACGCGCGGTATCAAAACAAGGTTGTGTGCGTGAACGAGAGGTAGAGGGGAGGCCGGAAACTACCTGCGGGGCTCGCCGGAGTTGAGAGCGGCGTCGGGCTGCTCTGTCCGTGTCGGAGACGTTGCTATGGTCCACGAGAAGGAAAACGAAAAGCATTGTAAGACGCGCAAAGGTACAGCGGTGATGCGAGCGTGAAGAAGGAGGAGAGGGGTGGTCTGGTTTACCGAGGAATGTCGCCGTAGTTGGAGCAGACAGCAGCGTTGGCTTGGGACTTGTCGGTGTCGAGGTTCTGGGGTGCTCGCGGGTGAATGGCTGGCACAGGAAGATGCGCCAGGAGATGGGGAAGCTGTTCGTGAGCACGGGAAGGCAGGGGGTGGTTGGACGGTGCCGGAATTGGCTGGTGAAGCTCGTTGGAGCAGCAGTGGTGCAGAGAGAAATTGGGGCGAGGCGTAGAGAAGGCGTTATGCAGGGGAAAAGCGGAGGAGAGAGCGGTGATTAAATAGGCGTCGTCACGCGAGGTTTAATGCACGGATTAACGCAGATTGATGGAGCTCTCAACGGTGAAACTGCCAGCGGTGAGGGGAGAAGGGTCAGGGAAGAAGAAGGAGGTGGCGGGGTCCTCTGGTCATGGGAAAAGGAGAGGAGGGGTCCACTTGTCAGCCTCAAGGGTTTCTTTATGTGCGTAAAACGGTTCAGGAGAGGAATAAGAGGAGGTGGGTCCGCTTGGCAGTGAAGGAAAAGGGAGTGGGCGTGGGTCCTGGTTGTCATTGACTCAGTGGGTCAGAAAGTTGGTTCCAAACTTTTATTCGAGGAGAAAATTGGGCTGGTTTTGCTGGGCCTTAGTGGGCTGCTGTTGGGCTAGTGGGGCTGCTCTATTTTTTTCTGTCTGCTTTATTTTTCCTTTTTCTAATTCTTTTCTGTTTTGAATTTCAAACAATTATTCAAGCAATCAAACCAAGGTTCAAATCAATTCAAACAAACACTCAACTTTATATTTTGAATTTGGTTCTGTTTATTAACATAATCCAAATCTCAAAATAAAATAGTATTTTTATTTATTTTAGGATCCATTTAATAATTAAAGAAAATGGATCTTTAGTTTAATAAAATAGGGTTTTGATTTATTTAAATAAAATTTCCATTTGAAATCCAATTATTTTCAAAACCAAACCAGAAGGTTTTATTTGAAAAATAAAAGAATACTTGGAAACTTATTTAAATAAATAAATAAGTTTTGGGTGTTTTATTAAAATGGGAAAGCCTTTACTTAAATAAAATTGGATATTTAAATCCTTTATTTTATTTAAATAATTCTTTACTCATTTTAATCAAAGCAAAACCTTTTAATAAAAGATTTCAAAGTAGTAATAAAATACTTGGTGTTCATTTAAAATGGAAAAAGCCTTTACTTAAATAAAATTTGGATATTTAAATCCTTATTATTTTATTTAAATAAACCTTTATTCATTTTATCAAAACAAAATATTTTATTACAAAAGCTTGGCCAAAATTAATTTGGCTCACCTTTTCATTTGAAAACAAAGTCTTTTATTAAAAGATCCAAAATAGTATTTCCAAAACAATTTATTTTTCCTTTATTAAATGTTTATCTTTTTAATCCCTTTAGGATTATAATTGTTCACCAATTGGTATGGCTTTTGGTAAGGGCTTTATTGGCTTTGGAAACTCAATTTCCTTATCTTAATATATTTATAGGGTTTTGTTTATAGTTCTAATTTGAGTGAAACCAACTTCTAGGGTCTTTCTTGATCCTTTGTGAATATTTGTTGATCAGATTTGGTATGGATCAAATCCATGGATTTGGATATACTTTGGAAAAAGATTTCCTTCCATCAGGGCTTAGGGATTTGGATTTATTTTCCAAGTGTTTAAATTTCCAAATACATTCATTGAGGAATGCTTTTCCCTTGATTTGGATTTTTGTTGAATTCAAACTTTAGCCAAAGTTTGTTCAGGATGGGATTTTAAGTCTCCTTTTAGAAACAAAAGATTTCTTTTCACCCTGATTTTCAACAAAAATTTATTTTGTTCATTTATTTTTCACATTACAAGATTTGGAAAATCTTGGGATGTGACAGGCTACCACCCTTAAAATAAATCTCGTCCCGAGATTTGGGGAGGCTAGGGTTACAAGCAGGTTCAAAACAACTAGGGTACTACCACCTTTAAAAATTTTCCAACTAAACTATATCTTGGCTTGCTTGGAATCTTGGAAAACTTCTTCTTGGAAAACTTCTGCTTAGTGTCCTTTGTTTCCATGCTTGACTCATGGGCCAAGGTTGAGATCCTTCATAGGCTTGTTTATCTTGTTCTTCATCTTTTCTGGACAATTGCTTACATAGTGTCCTGGTTCCTTGCAATTGAAACAGTGGATATCTTGGAGTTCTTTACGTTGCTCTTGTGGACAAGTTGCTACGTAGTGACCTGGTTCCTTGCAGTTGTTGCACACTACTTGGCCGATCTCTTTATTCTTCGGGTTCTCTGGGCATCCACTGGGGTAGTGTCCCATTTCCTTACATTTACGACATTGCACAAGGCTCATGTCTTGCTTTGGTTTCTTGGGCTTCTTTGATCCTTTGAATTGGGTTGTCTTGTTTGGAGGTATGAGTGGTCCTTTTACTTTGTCATCAACATTCTTGGCATACTTGGATCCTTCTTGTTTCCTTTGTTCAACAATGGCATAGATGGGGCATTGAGTAGGTACATGGTCGTTTCCTTCACAAAGGTAACAAGTAACTTGAGATGTGGGGCATTGGCCAACTGGATGTTCCTCTTCACAATTGGGGCATTGATCTTCATGCTCCTTGGAAGTGTGATCCTTGTCTCCACAATTAATGCAAGCTGGGGCTCCATCTAGAATAATATTCTTGTCATCCTTGTTGTCATACACTCTTTTGGGATAGTTTTCTTCCATGCTGATCATTTGATTAGTCACCTTAAGCATCAGTTGGGATTGTTCTTCCAAAAACTTTTGCAAGGAAGGGTCTTTATCACTATTGTTGGCTATGAACTGAGTTGTTAGTTGGTTCAACTGGTGTTGGGTTGCTATGAGTTCTCTCATGTTGTCCTCTTGGTTGTTGTTGTTGTTGTCACCATCCTTGATGTTGGAGTCTCTTGGAGAAGTCATCTGTTTGGGTTGGAGGGGATTAGAATAGGCAAAAGATTTTTCTAAGGAATCAATTTTATTCACACACATCACAAATCACACAAGCAATGTGCAAGCAATCACAAAAAAAACACTCCACTCAAACAACAGTTTCAAGCACATACTTAGGCAACAAAATATTTTTGTTACACCACATAAGTTGGTGGGTTTGACTTAACTAAAATATGGTGGTCCATCTATATGGTTCACTTGTGATCTTTCCATCTTCTTTGGTTGATTCTTCTTTACATGAGATCTTTGTATCCTTGGGAGAATTCTTGTGTCTTGGTCACAAAACTTCAAAGATGTTGATGGTTCCTTCTAAGTTGTTTTTCCTTAGTCTTCAAGTCTTGAGCAAGATTTCTTGTCTCACTTGTAGTCCTTAGTGGTACCCAAGTTGGAAGTCCTTGGTGAACATGCTGAAGTCATTGGAGTTGAAGAAGTTGAAGTCATTAGAGTTGAAAGTGTTGAAGAAGTCCTTTGCACATGATGAAGTCTTTGGTCATGGGGTAGGCTTTCCATTAAGTTTGAAGTAGAAGAGAAGTAGAGTTGAAACCAAAATGGTTGAGGAAAGAGTTTACAAGATTGTTTATTGTAAATAAGTTTTGGAACAAAATACAACTCCTATTTTTCTAAGGGTTTTTGTCCAATCCTAGGGTTACAAATCCTACAGGCAACACAATGCTCTGATACCATCTGTAAGGTTCCCAACCTTTAATAAGATTGAGTCCCCTGTGTTTACAATGCTAGTCCCTGGATCAATAGCTAGCATCCATAGTTTAGATGTAATATCAAGAAACAAAGGTCATAATACAACTTTATAACCAGGAATAAAATAATTTTATTACATCAAACATAGCTCATTGGCTATTTACATTACATTGCAGCAGAATAACTATAGTCATGGGTCCTTCATCTTCAAAGTGCCACAGGCAGATGTTGGTTGTAGACTTTGTAATCCTAATCAATCAATCTTCACTAAAGTCAATCAAACCTGCAACATTACAAGTTACAGCCACAAGGGTCAATACCTTTGAATTGTATTGGCAAGTGATACTTTGGTAGTATAGTGGAGTCTATCATCTATATGCATTTTGGCTAGGTGGAGTTGAGGCTTGCATTGCTCAAAATAGATTTTTCCCTAACATTTTGAAAAAAAAAACTAAGTTTTTTGTTTGGCAAAAACTTTCCCAAGGCATCTACCAATCAAAGACTGAAGATCCTTTCCAAGGCATCTACCAATCAATGACTGAAGTGCTTGGCAAAATCATTTTTCCCAATCTAAGATTTCAAGATCCTTGTACCAAGCCATCTCTCCATCAAAGATTGAATAATTCACACAACCCTTGTTCACCCACAAGTTTTAATTTAGAAATTGGAGTGATGAGATTCTTGATTGCTTCCATGTCTTGATGCTCAAATTGTCCTTTACCAGGGACATGGCTAAGTACTTAGGTTTTACACTCTGCAGAGGTGGTGCACTTTCCCCACAAGACTTGGTTTCCCAAGACAAGATCTTTCAGAAGCTTTCCTTAGTCAAATGGACGCGCTCCAACCTATCAAACACTACCACCCACTATCCATATGGCTAAGTTCTTGCAACCTATATGATCATGGCAGAGCCCATATTGCCAAGTGGTTGCACTTGAAGCTTCTCAACATTTGACATCTCAAATCTCTTTGTTCTTGGGTGGCCATCCACAAGTGAGATACACAAGCCAAGTCCATGGCCTTGTGAACCACTCAACATAAACCATTCTTTCCATTCCACCCAGGTGATTCATTAACTTAGTTGTTTTGTTAAATAAAAACAAGTCCTTAGACTTAGAATATTTTTCCATAGTGTGAATATATAAACCACCCTTGTTTTCTAATAGCTAGGCTAAGCATGGCAGTAATTGGATTCTACTAAGGATTCATCTACTAGTTTTCCTATAGCAAGGTCTATACTTAGCAAAATAAAAACCATGCAAGTTTTACTTGGCAAAAACACTAATGCATAGTGAAAATAATGGGACAAAAGATATGAAGCATCACTTGCCTTTTTGGTAGAGGGTATAGGTTTACTTCCTTGTCCTTGCAACAATCACACTCTTCAAGTCACTACAAACAATCAAGCAAGGCACAAACTCAATCTACCAATCAAGCAAAACAACACACACAAAACAACAAAGTCAAAGAAATGCATGCAAGCATGCCAAGCTTTGCTTTGTTTGAAAAAGTGGTTCCTAGTGGGTCATAGACTTTTGGGTACATCTAATGGTCATTTTTCAAAGTGGCAAGGCCATTTGCAAAAGGGTCTCTATTAGGTTTCCTAAACTTTGTAAGATCCAAATTGGTCATTTACCAAAGTGGCAAAGTTGTTAGCAAAAGGTTTCACCTCAAAACCATTTCAAACAAGGCACCTATTTGGTCATTTTATGTGGTGAAGAAATATTTTTCCTAAGGCCTTAATCTATAGGGTTCACCAAATGAGTTGCTATTGCAAAACTTGGTGTTTGGGTCAGTAGGTTTGGTCCAAAACATTTTCTCAAAGTTTTCTTTATGAAAGCATTTTCATAAACAAAACAATGGTTTTTAATTAGCTAGAAAGGGACTAAACCAATTAATCCATTCTAAACTTTTCAAAAATCATTTTCCAAACTATGGGTTGGTTCCTAGGGTCAGTAAGGTCACAACAAACCAATTTGCAAGGGTTTTAACCTTAAAAACATTTTTAAACAATTTTCCTAATGTTAGCAAGCACACAAAAGAATCTGTAAAGTTAAACAAGCTAACAGATACTATTTGCTAAACTAAGGGAAGGGTTGGTTAGGGTTTGTCTTGCTGAATCCAACGACATAAAATTTGTAATTTTTGGACGTGTGGATCCAAAGTTATGGAATTTACAAAATTGATCATCAATTAGATCAATTCTGTTTTAAATCCAACCAGCAGAGACACATGTCTTAATCTAATTCGTCGGTACCGGTTCGCTGGGATCGTGGCTGTGGGGCGTTGGATCTAGTTAGATCGAGCGGTGTAGAGAGCGTACCCATTCGCGTTTAAGTGATTCTATCTAATGCGTCGACCACTAATCGAGCGGCGGCTGGCATTTGGCGGCGGCGAGCGATCGGTTGACGACGGAGGCGACGTTACAGGAGGTGAGGGAGAAGGAGGGGTTGCTCACCGGGCCTGGGGTCACCGCGAAGCTCAAGGTACCGCTGGCTTGACAAGGCGCCGGGCGCCGCAATTCCTCGTCGGAGTTGGGAACGGCGACGGTTGGCTCTGGTTGAGGTCGGGGATGAAGCTGCAGATCACCTCGAGACAAGATGATGACGCGGTTAGACGCGCGGTATCAAAACAAGGTTGTGTGCGTGAACGAGAGGTAGAGGGGAGGCCGGAAACTACCTGCGGGGCTCGCCGGAGTTGAGAGCGGCGTCGCTGTCCGTGTTTCGGAGACGCTGTCGTGGTCCACGAAGGCAAACGAAAAGCATTGTAAGACGCCAAAAGGTACATCGGTGATGCGAGCATGAAGAAGGAGGAGAGGGTGGTCTGGTTATCGAGAAATGTCGCCAGTAGTTGGAGCAGACGGCGGCGCTTGGGACTTGTCGGTCGAGGTTCGGGTGCTCACAGCGGGTGAATGGCTGTACGGAAGATGCGCCAGAGATGGGGAAGCTGTTCGTGAGCACGGGAAGGCAGGGTGGTTGGGCGGTGCCGAATTGGTGAAGCTGGCCGGAGCAGCAGTAGCAGAGAGAAATTGGGGCGATCTGAGGCGTAGAGAAAGGCGTGTCTGGGAAAACGGAGGAGAGAGCGAGGCGATTAAATAAGGCGCCACGGGCGAGGTTTAATGCACGGATTAACGCGATTGATGGAGCTCTCAATCGGGTAAACGCCAGCGGTGAGGGGAGAAGGGTCGCGGGAAGAAGGAGGTGGCGGTGGGGTCCTCTGGTCAGTGGGAAAAGGAGAGGGAACGGGGTCCACTTGTCAGCCTCAGTGCGGGTTTCTTTTGCGGTGCAGAAAAACGGTTCAGGAGAGGAATAAGAGGAGGTGGGTCCGCTTGGCAGTGAAGGAAAAGGGAGTGGGCGTGGGTCCTGGTTGTCATTGACTCAGTGGGTCAGAAAGTTGGTTCCAAACTTTTATTCGAGGAGAAAATTGGGCTGGTTTTATTGGCCTTAGCGGTCATTGTTGGGCTAGTAATGCTCTATTTTTTTCTGTCTGCTTTATTTTTCCTTTTTCTAATTCTTTTCTGTTTTGAATTTCAAACAATTATTCAAGCAATCAAACCAAGGTTCAAATCAATTCAAACAAACACTCAACTTTATATTTTGAATTTGGTTATGTTTATTAACATAATCCAAATCTCAAAATAAAATAGTATTTTTATTTATTTTAGGATCCATTTAATAATTAAAGAAAATGGATCTTTAGTTTAATAAAATAGGGTTTTGATTTATTTAAATAAAATTTCCATTTGAAATCCAATTATTTTCAAAACCAAACCAGAAGGTTTTATTTGAAAAATAAAAGAATACTTGGAAACTTATTTAAATAAATAAATAAGTTTTGGGTGTTTTATTAAAATGGGAAAGCCTTTACTTAAATAAAATTGGATATTTAAATCCTTTATTTTATTTAAATAATTCTTTACTCATTTTAATCAAAGCAAAACCTTTTAATAAAAGATTTCAAAGTAGTAATAAAATACTTGGTGTTCATTTAAAATGGAAAAAGCCTTTACTTAAATAAAATTTGGATATTTAAATCCTTATTATTTTATTTAAATAAACCTTTATTCATTTTATCAAAACAAAATATTTTATTACAAAAGCTTGGCCAAAATTAATTTGGCTCACCTTTTCATTTGAAAACAAAGTCTTTTATTGAAAGATCCAAAATAGTATTTCCAAAACAATTTATTTTTCCTTTATTAAATGTTTATCTTTTTAATCCCTTTAGGATTATAATTGTTCACCAATTGGTATGGCTTTTGGTAAGGGCTTTATTGGCTTTGGAAACTCAATTTCCTTATCTTAATATATTTATAAGGTTTTGTTTATAGTTCTAATTTGAGTGAAACCAACTTCTAGGGTCTTTCTTGATCCTTTGTGAATATTTGTTGATCAGATTTGGTATGGATCAAATCCATGGATTTGGATATACTTTGGAAAAAGATTTCCTTCCATCAGGGCTTAGGGATTTGGATTTATTTTCCAAGTGTTTAAATTTCCAGATACATTCATTGAGGAATGCTTTTCCCTTGATTTGGATTTTTGTTGAATTCAAACTTTAGCCAAAGTTTGTTCAGGATGGGATTTTAAGTCTCCTTTTAGAAACAAAAGATTTCTTTTCACCCTGATTTTCAACAAAAATTTATTTTGTTCATTTATTTTTCACATTACAAGATTTGGAAAATCTTGGGATGTGACATGTGTTCTTTTTACTTATTTTTCATGTGTGTTGTTTTCACATACCACATATGGATCCACCGGTGTCATTGAAATGTGTGTTCTCTTCAGAGATCATACATGGATCCACCAGTGTCGTTTCATTTGTGTTCTTTTTACTAACAAGAACCAGAGTCATTCAAATGTGTGTTCTTTTCACATACCACGTATGGATCCACCAGTGTCATTGCATGTGTGTTCTTTTCACAATCCACCTATGGATCCACCAGTGTCATTGCATGTGTGCTCTTTTTACTAACAACAACCAGAGTGATTGCATGTGTGTTCTCTTTAGAGACCACACATGGATCCACAAGTGTCATTGCATGTCTGTTCTTTTTACTAACAACTACCAGAGTCATTGAAACGTGTGTTCTTTTCACATACCACATATGCATCCACCAGTGTCATTGCATCTGTGTTCTTTTCACAATCCACCTATGGATCGAGTAGTGTCATTCCATGTGTGCTCTTTTTACTAACAACAACCAGAGTCATTGCATGTGTGTTCTCTTCAGAGACCACACATGGATCCACCAGTGTGATTGCATGTGTGTTCTTTTTACTAACAACAACCAGAGTCATTGAAATGTGTGTTTTCTTCAGAGACCATACATGGATCCACCAGCGTCATTGCATGTGTGTTATTTTTACTAACAACAACTAGAGTCATTTCATGTGTGTTCTTTTCACATACCACATATGGATTCACCAGTGTCATTGAAATGTGTGTTCTCTTCAGAGACCACACATGAATCTAGTAGTGTCATTGCATGTGTGTTATTGTTACTAACAACAACCAGAGTCATTGTATGTGTGTTCTTTTCACATACCACATATGGATCCACCAGTGTCATTACATGTGTGTTCTTTTCAGAATCCACCTATGGATCCACCAGTGTCATTGCATGTGTGTTCTTTTTACTAACAACAACTAGAGTCATTGCATTTGTGTTCTTTTCACATACCACATATGGATCCACTAGTGTCATTGCGTGTGTGTTCTTTTCACAATCCACCTATGGATCCACCAGTGTCATTGCATGTGTGCTTTTTTTACTAACAACAAACAGAGTCATTTGAAGTGTGTTCTTTTCACATACCACATATGGATCCACCAGTGTCATTGAAATGTGTGTTCTCTTCAGTGACCACACATGGATCCACCAGTGTTATCGCATGTGTTTTCTTGTTACTAACAACAACCAGATTCATGTCATGTGTGTTCTTTTCACATACCACATATGGATCCACCAGTGTCATTGCATGTGTGTTCTTTTCACATACCACATATGGATCCACCAGTGTCATTGCATGTGTGTTCTTTTCACAATCCACCTATGGATCCACGAGTGTCATTGCATGTGTGTTCTTTTTACTAGCAACAACCAGAGTCATTGCATGTGTGCTCTTTTCACAATCCACCTATGGATCCAACAGTGTCATTGCAAGTGTGTTCTTCTTACTAACATCAACCGGAGTCATTGCATGTGTGTTATTTTCACATACCACATATGGATCCACCAGTGTCATTGCATGTGTGTTCTTTTTACTAACAACAAATGGAGTCATTTCATGTGTGTTCTTTTCACATACCACATATGGATCCACCGGTGTCATTGAAATGTGTGCTCTCTTCAGAGACCATACATGGATCCACCAGTGTCATTGCATGTGTGTTCTTTTCACTAACAACCAGAGTCATTGAAATGTGTGTTCTTTTCGCATACCACATATGGATCCACCAGTGTCATTGCATGTGTGTTCTTTTCATAGTCCACCTATGGATCCACCAGTTTCATTGCATGTGTGTTCTTTTTACTAACAACAACTAGAGTCATTTCTTGTGTGTTCTATTCACATACCACATATGGGTCCACCAGTGCCATTGAAATGTGTGTTCTCTTCGGAGACAACACATGAATCCACAAGTATCATTGCATGTGTGTTCTTGTTACTAACAACAACCAGAGTCATTGCATGTGTGTTCTTTTCACATACCACATATGGATCCACCAGTGTCATTGAATGTGTGTTCTTTTCACAATCCACCTATGGATCCACCAGTGTCATTGCATGTGTGTTCTTTTTACTAACAACAACCAGAGTCATTGCATGTGTGCTCTTTTCACAATCCACCTATGGATCCAAAAGTGTCATTGCAAGTGTGTTCTTTTTACTAACAACAACCGGAGTCATTGCATGTGTGTTCTTTTCACATACCACATATGGATCCACCAGTGTCATTGCATGTGTGTTCTTTTCACAATCCACCTATGGATCCACCAGTGTCATTGCATGTGTGCTTTTTAACTAACAACAACCAGAGTCATTTCATGTGTGTTATTTTCACATACCACATATGGATCCACTAGTGTCATTGAAATGTGTGTTCTCTTCAGAGACCACACATGGATCCACCAGTGTTATCGCATGTGTGTTCTTGTTACTAACAACAACCATAGTCATTGCATGTGTGTTCTTTTTACTAACAACAACTAGAGTCATTTCATGACTGTTCTTTTCAGATACCACATATGGATCCACCAGTGTCATTGAAATGTGTGTTCTCTTCAGAGACCAGACATGGATCCACCAGTGTCATTACATGTGTGTTCTTTTTACTAAGAACAAGTGGAGTTATTGCATGTGTGTTCTTTTCACATACCACATATGGATCCACCAGTGTCATTGCATTCGTGCTCTTTTCACAATCCACCTATGGATCCACCAGTGTCATTGCATGTGTGTTCTTTTTACTAACAATAACCAGAGTCATTGCATCTGTGTTCTTTTCACATACCCCATATGGATCCACTAGTGTCATTGCATGTGTGTTCTTTTCATAATCCACCTATGGATCCACCAGTGTCATTGCATGTGTGCTCTTTTTACTAACAACAACCAGAGTCATTGGATGTGTGTTCTCTTCAGAGACTACACATGGATCCACCAGTGTCATTGCATGTGTGTTCTTTTTACTAACAACAACCAGAGTCATTGAAATATGAGTTCTTTTCACATACCACATATGGATCCACCAGTGTCATTGCATGTGTGTTCTTTTCACAATCCACCTATGGATCCACCAGTGTCATTGCATGTGTGCTCTTTTTACTAACAACAACCAGAGTCATTGCATGTGTGTTCTCTTTAGAGACCACACATGGATCCACCAGTGTCATTGCATGTGTGTTCTTTTTACTAACAACAACCAGAGTCATTGAAATGTGTGTTCTTTTCACATACCACGTATGGATCCACCAGTGTCATTGCATGTGTGTTCTTTTCACAATCCACCTATGGATCCACCAGTGTTATTGCATGTGTGCTCCTTTTACTAACTACAACCAGAGTCATTGCATGTGTGTTCTCTTTAGAGACCACACATGGATCCACCAGTGTCATTGCATGTGTGTTCTTTTTACTAACGACAAACAAAGTCATTGAAATGTGTGTTCTCTTTAGAGACCACACATGGATCCACCAGTGTCATTGCATGTGTGTTCTTTTTACTAACAATAACCAGAGTCATTGCATGTGTGTTATTTTCAGATACAACAATGGATCCACCAGTGTCATTGCATGTGTGTTCTTTTTACTAACAACAACTGGAGTCATTTCATGTGTGTTCTTTTCACATACCACATATCGATCCAGCGGTGTCATTGAAATGTGTGCTCTCTTTAGAGACCATACATGGATCCACTAGTGTCATTGCATATGTGTTCTTTTTACTAATAACCAGAGTCATTGAAATGTGTGTTCTTTTCGCATACCACATATGGATCCACCAGTGTCATTGCATGTGTGTTCTTTTCACAATCCACCTATGGATCCACCAGTTTCATTGCATGTGTGTTCTTTTTACTAACAACAACTAGAGTTATTTCTTGTGTGTTCTTTTCACATACCACATATGGATCCACCAGTGTCATTGAAATGTGTGTTCTCTTCAGAGACCACACATGGATCCACCAGTGTCATTGCATGTGTGTTCTTTTTACTAACAACAACCAGAGTCATTGAAATGTGTGTTCTTTTCACATACCACATATGGATCCACCAGTGTCATTGCATCTGTGTTCTTTTCACAATCCACCTATGGATCGACTAGTGTCATTCCATGTGTGCTCTTTTTACTAACAACAACCAGAGTCATTGCATGTGTGTTCTCTTTAGAGACCACACATGGATCCACCAGTGTGATTGCATGTGTGTTCTTTTTACTAACAACAACCAGAGTCATTGAAATGTGTGTTCTCTTTAGAGACCATACATGGATCCACCAGTGTCATTGCATGTGTGTTCTTTTTACTAACAATAACTGGAGTCATTTCATGTGTGTTCTTTTCACATACCACATATGGATCCACCAGTGTCATTGAAATGTGTGTTCTCTTCAGAGACCACACATGGATCCACCAGTGTCATTGCATGTGTGTTCTTTTTACTAACAACAACTAGAGTCATTGCATTTGTGTTCTTTTCACATACCACATATGGATCCACCAGTGTCATTGCGTGTGTTTTCTTTTCACAGTCCACCTATGGATCCACCAGTGTCATTGCATGTGTGCTTTTTTTACTAACAACAAACAGAGTCATTTGAAGTGTGTTCTTTTCACATACCACATATGGATCCACCTATGGAATTGAAATGTGTGTTCTCTTCAGAGACCACACATGGATCCACCAGTGTTATCGCATGTGTTTTCTTGTTACTAACAACAACCAGATTCATTGCATGTGTGTTCTTTTCACATACCACATATGGATCCACCATTGTCATTGCATGTGTGTTCTTTTCACCATCCACCTATAGATCCACCAGTGCTATTGCATGTGTGTTCTTTTTACTAACAACAACTGGAGTCATTTCATGATTGTTATTTTCACATACCACATATGGATCCACCAGTGTCATTGAAATGTGTGTTCTCTTCAGAGACCACACATGGATCCACCAGTGTCATTCATGTGTGTTCTTTTTACTAACAACAACTGGAGTCATTGTATGTGTGTTCTTTTCACATACCACATATGGATCCACCAATGTCATTGCATGTGTGCTCTTTTCACAATCCACCTATGGATCCACCAGTGTCATTGCATGTGTGTTGTTTTTACTAACAAC
The DNA here is from genome assembly GCA_023614405.1 of Avena insularis. Lineage (NCBI taxonomy): Eukaryota > Viridiplantae > Streptophyta > Magnoliopsida > Poales > Poaceae > Avena > Avena insularis. The sequence goes on along the minus strand of CM042689.1, from coordinate 392,185,874 downwards.
AACCAGAATCATTGCATGTGTGTTCTTTTCACATACTGCATATGGATCCACGAGTGTCATTGCATGGGTGTTCTTTTCACAATCCACCTATGGATCCACCAGTGTCATTGCATGTGTGCTCTTTTTACTAACAACAACCAGAGTCATTGCATGTGTGTTCTCTTCAGAGACCACACAAGGATCTACCAGTGTCATTGTATGTGTGTTCTTTTTACTAACAACAACCGAGTTATTGAAATGTGTGTTCTTTTCACATACCACATATGGATCCACCAAAGGTCATTGCATGTGTGTTCTTTCACAATCCACCTATGGATCCACCAGTGTCATTGCATGTGTGCTCTTTTACTAAAACAACCAGAGTCATTCCATGTGTGTTCTTTTCATAAACCACATGGATCCACCAGTGTCATTGCAAGTGTGTTCTTTTTACTAACAACAACCAGAGTCATTGAAATGTGTGTTCTCTTTAGAGACCGCACATGGATCCACCAGTGTCATTGCATGTGTGTTCTTTTCACATACCACATATGGGTCCACCAGTGTCATTGCATGTGTGTTCTTTTCACAATCCACCTATGGATCCACCAGTGTCATTGCATGTGTGCTCTTTTTACTAAAAACAACCAGAGTCATTGCATGTGTGTTCTTTTTCAGAGACCACACATGGATCCACCAGTGTCATTGCAAGTGTGTTCTTTTTACTAACAACAACCAGAGTCATTGAAATGTGTGTTCTTTTCACATACCACATATGGATCCACCAGTGTCATTGCATGTGTGTTCTTTTCACAATCCACCTATGGATCCACCAGTGTCATTGCATGTGTGCCCTTTTTACTAACAACAACCAGAGTCATTGCATGTGTGCTCTTTTCACAATCCACCTATGGATCCACCAGTGTCATTGCAAGTGTGTTCTTTTTACTAACAACAACCGGAGTCATTACATGTGTGTTCTTTTCACATACCACATACGGACACACCAGTGTCATTGCATGTGTGTGTTTTTTTCACAATCCACCCATGGATCCACCAGTGTCATTGCATGTGTGTTATTTTCACATACCACATATGGATCCACTAGTGTCATTGAAATGTGTGTTCTCTTTGGAGACCATACATGGATCCACCAGTGTCATTGCATGTGTGTTCTTTTTACTAACAACCAGAGTCATTGAAATGTGTGTTCTTTTCGCATACCACATATGGATCCACCAGTGTCATTGCATGTGTGTTCTTTTCATAATCCACCTATGTATCCACCAGTTTCATTGCATGTGTGTTCTTTTTACTAACAACAAATAGAGTCATTTCTTGTGTGTTCTTTTCACATACCACATATGGATCCACCAGTGCCATTGAAATGTGAGTTCTCTTCGGAGACCACACATGAATCCACCAGTATCATTGCATGTGTGTTATTGTTACTAACAACAACCAGAGTCATTGCATGTGTGTTCTTTTCACATACCACATATGGATCCACCAATGTCATTGCATGTGTGTTCTTTTCACAATCCACCTATGGATCCACCAGTGTCATTGCACGTGTGTTCTTTTTACTAACAACAACCAGAGTCATTGCATGTGTGCTCTTTTGACAATCCACCTATGGATCCACCAGTGTCATTGCAAGTGTGTTCTTTTTACTAACCACAACCAGAGTCATTGCATGTGTGTTCTTTTCACATACCCTATATGGATCCACCAGTGTCATTGCATGTGTGTTCTTTTCACAATCCACCTATGGATCCACCAGTGTCATTGCATGTGTGCTTTTTAACTAGCAACAACCAGAGTCATTTCATGTGTGTTATTTTCACATACCACATATGGATCCACTAGTGTCATTGAAATGTGTGTTCTCTTCAAAGACCACACATGGATCCACCAGTGTTATCACATGTGTGTTCTTGTTACTAACAACAACCAGAGTCATTGCTTGTGTGTTGTTTTCACATACCACATATGGATCCACCAGTGTCATTGCATGTGTGTTCTTTTCACAATCCACCTATGTATCCACCAGTGTCATTGCATGTGTGTTCTTTTTACTAACAACAACTAGAGTCATTTCATGACTGTTCTTTTCACATACCACATATGGATCCACCAGTGTGATTGAAATGTGTGTTCTCTTCAGAGACCAGACATGGATCCACCAGTGTCATTACATGTGTGTTCTTTTTACTAAGAACAAGTGGAGTTATTGCATGTGTGTTCTTTTCACATACCACATATGGATCCACCAATGTCATTCAATGTGTGCTCTTTTCACAATCCACCTATGGATCCACCAGTGTCATTGCATGTGTGTTCTTTTTACTAACAACAACCAGAATCATTGCATGTGTGTTCTTTTCACACACCACATATGGATCCACCAGTGACATTGCATGTGTGTTCTTTTCACAATCCACCTATGGATCCACCAGTGTCATTGCATGTGTGCTCTTTTTAGTAACAACAACCAGAGTCATTGCATGTGTGTTCTCTTCAGAGACCACACAAGGATCTACCAGTGTCATTGTATGTGTGTTCTTTTTACTAACAACAACCGAGTTATTGAAATGTGTGTTCTTTTCACATACCACATATGGATCCACCAGTGTCATTGCATGTGTGTTCTTTTCACAATCCACCTATGGATCCACCAGTGTCATTGCATGTGTGCTTTTTAACTAACAACAACTAGAGTCATTGCATGTGTGTTCTCTTCAGAGACCACACATGGATCCACCAGTGTCATTGCATGTGTGTTCTTTTTACTAACAACAACCAGAGTCATTGAAATGTGTGTTCTTTTCACATACCACATATGGATCCACCAGTGTCATTGCATGTGTGTTCTTTTCACAATCCACCTATGGATCCACCAGTGTCATTGCATGTGTGCCCTTTTTACTAACAACAACCAGATTCATTGCATGTGTGCTCTTTTCACAATCCACCTATGGATCCACCAGTGTCATTGCAAATGTGTTCTTTTTACTAACAACAACCGGAGTCATTGCATGTGTGTTCTTTTCACATACCACATATGGACACACCAGTGTCATTGCATGTGTGTGTTTTTTTCACAATCCATACATGGATCCACCAGTGTCATTGCATGTGTGCTTTTTAACTAACAACAACCAGAGTCATTTCATGTGTGTTATTTTCACATACCACATATGGATCCACTAGTGTCATTGAAATGTGTGTTCTCTTTGGAGACCATACATGGATCCACCAGTGTTATTGCATGTGTGTTCTTTTTACTAACAACCAGAGTCATTGAAATGTGTGTTCTTTTCGCATACCACATATGGATCCACCAGTGTCATTGCATGTGTGTTCTTTTCATAATCCACCAGTTTCATTGCATGTGTGTTCTTTTTACTAACAACAACTAGAGTCATTTCTTGTGTGTTCTTTTCACATACCACATATGGATCCACCAGTGCCATTGAAATGTGTGTTCTCTTCAGAGACCACACATGAATCCACCAGTATCATTGCATGTGTGTTATTGTTACTAACAACAACCAGATTCATTGCATGTGTGTTCTTTTCACATACCACATATGGATCCACCAATGTCATTGCATGTGTGTTCTTTTCACAATCCACCTATGGATCCACCAGTGTCATTGCACGTGTGTTCTTTTTACTAACAACAACCAGAGTCATTGCATGTGTGCTCTTTTGACAATCCACCTATGTATCCACCAGTGTCATTGCATGTGTGTTCTTTTTACTAACCACAACCAGAGTCATTGCATGTGTGTTCTTTTCACATACCCTATATGGATCCACCAGTGTCATTGCATGTGTGTTCTTTTCACAATCCACCTATGGATCCACCAGTGTCATTGCATGTGTGCTTTTTAACTAACAACAACCAGAGTCATTTCATGTGTGTTATTTCACATAGCACATATGGATCCACTAGTGTCATTGAAATGTGTGTTCTCTACAAAGACCACACATGTATCCACCAGTGTTATCGCATGTGTGTTCTTGTTACTAACAACAACTAGAGTCATTGCATGTGTGTTGTTTTCACATACCACATATGGATCCACCAGTGTCATTGCATGTGTGTTCTTTTCACAATCCACCTATGGATCCACCAGTGTCATTGCATGTGTGTTCTTTTTACTAACAACAACTAGAGTCATTTCATGACTGTTCTTTTCACATACCACATATGGATCCACCAGTGTGATTGAAATGTGTGTTCTCTTCAGAGACCAGACATGGATCCACCAGTGTCATTACATGTGTTTTCTTTTTACTAAGAACAAGTGGAGTTATTGCATGTGTCTTCTTTTCACATACCACATATGGATCCACCAATGTCATTGCATGTGTGCTCTTTTCACAATCCACCTATGGATCCACCAGTGTCATTGCATGTGTGTTCTTTTTACTAACAACAACCAGAATCATTGCATGTGTGTTCTTTTCACATACCACATATGGATCCACCAGTGTCATTGCATGTGTGTTCTTTTCACAATCCACCTATGGATCCACCAGTGTCATTGCATGTGTGCTCTTTTTACTAACAACAACCAGAGTCATTGCATGTGTGTTCTCTTCAGAGACCACACAAGGATCTACCAGTGTCATTGTATGTGTGTTCTTTTTACTAACAACAACCGAGTTATTGAAATGTGTGTTCTTTTCACATACCACATATGGATCCACCAGTGTCATTGCATGTGTGTTCTTTTCACAATCCACCTATGGATCCACCAGTGTCATTGCATGTGTGCTCTTTTTACTAAAAACAACCAGAGTCATTGCATGTGTGTTCTTTTCAGAGACCACACATGGATGCACCAGTGTCATTGCAAGTGTGTTCTTTTAACTAACAATAACCAGAGTCATTGAAATGTGTGTTCTCTTTAGAGACCACACATGGATCCACCAGTGTCATTGCATGTGTGTTCTTTTCACATACCACATATGGGTCCACCAGTGTCATTGCATGTGTGTTCTTTTCATAATCCACCTATGGATCCACCAGTGTCATTGCATGTGTGCTTTTTAACTAACAACAACTAGAGTCATTGCATGTGTGTTCTCTTCAGACACCACACATGGATCCACCAGTGTGATTGCATGTGTGTTCTTTTTACTAACAACAACCAGAGTCATTGAAATGTGTGTTCTTTTCACATACCACATATGGATCCACCAGTGTCATTGCATGTGTGTTCTTTTCAGAATCCACTTATGGATCCACCAGTGTCATTGCATGTGTGCCCTTTTTACTAACAACAACCAGAGTCATTTCATGTGTGTTATTTCACATAGCACATATGGATCCACTAGTGTCATTGAAATGTGTGTTCTCTACAAAGACCACACATGTATCCACCAGTGTTATCGCATGTGTGTTCTTGTTACTAACAACAACTAGAGTCATTGCATGTGTGTTGTTTTCACATACCACATATGGATCCACCAGTGTCATTGCATGTGTGTTCTTTTCACAATCCACCTATGGATCCACCAGTGTCATTGCATGTGTGTTCTTTTTACTAACAACAACTAGAGTCATTTCATGACTGTTCTTTTCACATACCACATATGGATCCACCAGTGTGATTGAAATGTGTGTTCTCTTCAGAGACCAGACATGGATCCACCAGTGTCATTACATGTGTGTTCTTTTTACTAAGAACAAGTGGAGTTATTGCATGTGTCTTCTTTTCACATACCACATATGGATCCACCAATGTCATTGCATGTGTGCTATTTTCACAATCCACCTATGGATCCACCAGTGTCATTGCATGTGTGTTCTTTTTACTAACAACAACCAGAATCATTGCATGTGTGTTCTTTTCACATACCACATATGGATCCACCAGTGTCATTGCATGTGTGTTCTTTTCACAATCCACCTATGGATCCACCAGTGTCATTGCATGTGTCCTCTTTTTACTAACAACAACCAGAGTCATTGCATGTGTGTTCTCTTCAGAGACCACACAAGGATCTACCAGTGTCATTGTATGTGTGTTCTTTTTACTAACAACAACCGAGTTATTGAAATGTGTGTTCTTTTCACATACCACATATGGATCCACCAGTGTCATTGCATGTGTGTTCTTTTCACAATCCACCTATGGATCCACCAGTGTCATTGCATGTGTGCTCTTTTTACTAAAAACAACCAGAGTCATTGCATGTGTGTTCTTTTCAGAGACCACACATGGATGCACCAGTGTCATTGCAAGTGTGTTCTTTTTACTAACAACAACCAGAGTCATTGAAATGTGTGTTCTCTTTAGAGACCACACATGGATCCACCAGTGTCATTGCATGTGTGTTCTTTTCACATACCACATATGGGTCCACCAGTGTCATTGCATGTGTGTTCTTTTCAAAATCCACCTATGGATCCACCAGTGTCATTGCATGTGTGCTTTTTAACTAACAAAACTAGAGTCATTGCATGTGTGTTCTCTTTAGACACCACACATGGATCCACCAGTGTGATTGCATGTATGTTCTTTTTACTAACAACAACCAGAGTCATTGAAATGTGTGTTCTTTTCACATACCACATATGGATCCACCAGTGTCATTGCATGTGTGTTCTTTTCAGAATCCACTTATGGATCCACCAGTGTCATTGCATGTGTGCCCTTTTTACTAACAACAACCAGAGTCATTTCATGTGTGTTATTTCACATAGCACATATGGATCCACTAGTGTCATTGAAATGTGTGTTCTCTAGAAAGACCACACATGTATCCACCAGTGTTATCGCATGTGTGTTCTTGTTACTAACAACAACTAGAGTCATTGCATGTGTGTTGTTTTCACATACCACATATGGATCCACCAGTGTCATTGCATGTGTGTTCTTTTCACAATCCACCTATGGATCCACCAGTGTCATTGCATGTGTGTTCTTTTTACTAACAACAACTAGAGTCATTTCATGACTGTTCTTTTCACATACCACATATGGATCCACCAGTGTGATTGAAATGTGTGTTCTCTTCAGAGACCAGACATGGATCCACCAGTGGCATTACATGTGTGTTCTTTTTACTAAGAACAAGTGGAGTTATTGCATGTGTCTTCTTTTCACATACCACATATGGATCCACCAATGTAATTGCATGTGTGCTCTTTTCACAATCCACCTATGGATCCACCAGTGTCATTTCATGTGTGTTCTTTTTACTAACAACAACCAGAATCATTGCATGTGTGTTCTTTTCACATACCACATATGGATCCACCAGTGTCATTGCATGTGTGTTCTTTTCACAATCCACCTATGGATCCACCAGTGTCATTGCATGTGTGCTCTTTTTACTAACAACAACCAGAGTCATTGCATGTGTGTTCTCTTCAGAGACCACACAAGGATCTACTAGTGTCATTGTATGTGTGTTCTTTTTACTAACAACAACCGAGTTATTGAAATGTGTGTTCTTTTCACATACCACATATGGATCCACCAGTGTCATTGCATGTGTGTTCTTTTCACAATCCACCTATGGATCCACCAGTGTCATTGCATGTGTGCTCTTTTTACTAAAAACAACCAGAGTCATTGCATGTGTGTTCTTTTCAGAGACCACACATGGATGCACCAGTGTCATTGCAAGTGTGTTCTTTTTACTAACAACAACCAGAGTCATTGAAATGTGTGTTCTCTTTAGAGACCACACATGGATCCACTAGTGTCATTGCATGTGTGTTCTTTTCACATACCACATATGGGTCCACCAGTGTCATTGCATGTGTGTTCTTTTCACAATCCACCTATGGATCCACCAGTGTCATTGCATGTGTGCTTTTTAACTAACAACAACTAGAGTCATTGCATGTGTGATCTCTTCAGAGACCACACATGGATCCACCAGTGTGATTGCATGTGTGTTCTTTTTACTAACAACAACCAGAGTCATTGAAATGTGTGTTCTTTTCACATACCACATATGGATCCACCAGTGTCATTGCATGTGTGTTCTTTTCAGAATCCACTTATGAATCCACCAGTGTCATTGCATGTGTGCCCTTTTTACTAACAACAACCAGAGTCATTGCATGTGTGCTCTTTTCATAATCCACCTATGGATCCACCAGTGTCATTGCAAGTGTGTTCTTTTTACTAACAACAACCGGAGTCATTGCATGTGTGTTCTTTTCACATACCACATATGGACACACCAGTGTCATTGCATGTGTGTGTTTTTTTCACAATCCACCCATGGATCCACCAGTGTCATTGCATGTGTGCTTTTTAACTAACAACAACCAGAGTCATTTCATGTGTGTTATTTTCACATACCACATATGGATCCACTAGTGTCATTGAAATGTGTGTTCTCTTCAGAGACCACACATGGATCCACCAGTGTTATTGCATGTGTGTTCTTGTTACTCACAACAACCAGAGTCATTGCATGTGTGTTCTTTTCACATACCACATATGGATCCACCAGTGTCATTGCATGTGTGCTCTTTTCACAATCCACCTATGGATCCACCAGTGTCATTGCATGTGTGTTCTTTTTACTAACAACAACTAGAGTCATTTCATGACTGTTCTTTTCATATACCACATATGGATCCACCAGTGTCATTGAAATGTGTGTTCTCTTCAGAGACCAGACATGGATCCACCAGTGTCATTACATGTGTGTTCTTTTTACTAACAACAAGTGGAGTTATTGCATGTGTGTTCTTTTCACATACCACATATGGATCCACCAATGTCATTGCATGTGTGTTCTTTTCACAATCCACCTATGGATCCACCAGTGTCATTGCACGTGTGTTCTTTTTACTAACAACAACCAGAGTCATTGCATGTGTGCTCTTTTGACAATCCACCTATGGGTCCACCAGTGTCATTGCAAGTGTGTTCTTTTTACTAACCACAACCAGAGTCATTGCATGTGTGTTCTTTTCACATACCCTATATGGATCCACCAGTGTCATTGCATGTGTGTTCTTTTCACAATCCACCTATGGATCCACCAGTTTCATTGCATGTGTGCTTTTTAACTAACAACAACCAGAGTCATTTCATGTGTGTTATTTTCACATACCACATATGGATCCACTAGTGTCATTGAAATGTGTGTTCTCTTCAAAGACCACACATGGATCCACCAGTGTTATCGCATGTGTGTTCTTGTTACTAACAACAACCAGAGTCATTGCATGTGTGTTGTTTTCACATACCACATATGGATCCACCAGTGTCATTGCATGTGTGTTCTTTTCACAATCCACCTATGGATCCACCAGTGTCATTGCATGTGTGTTCTTTTTACTAACAACAACTACAGTCATTTCATGACTGTTCTTTTCACATACCACAGATGGATCCACTAGTGTGATTGAAATGTGTGTTCTCTTCAGAGACCAGACATGGATCGACCAGTGTCATTACATGTGTGTTCTTTTTACTAAGAACAAGTGGAGTTATTGCATGTGTGTTCTTTTCACATACCACATATGGATCCACCACTGTCATTGCATGCGTGCTCTTTTCACAATCCACCTATGGATCCACCAGTGTCATTGCATGTGTGTTCTTTTTACTACCAACAACAAAAAAGAGTCATTGCATGTGTGTTCTTTTCACATACCGCATATGGATCCACTAGTGTCATTGCATGTGTGTTCTTTTCATAATCCACCTACGGATCCACCAGTGTCATTGCATGTGTGCTCTTTTTACTAACAACAACCAGAGTCATTGCATGTGTGTTCTCTTTAGAGACCACACATGGATCCACCAGTGTAATTGCATGTGTGTTCTTTTTACTAATGACAAACAGAGTCATTGAAATGTGTGTTCTCTTTAGAGACCACACATGGATCCACCAGTGTCATTGCATGTGTGTTCTTTTTACTAACAATAACCAGAGTCATTCCATGTGTGTTATTTTCAGATACCACATTTGGATCCACCAGTGTCATTGCATGTGTGTTCTTTTTACTAACAACAACTAGAGTCATTTCATGTGTGTTCTTTTTACATACGACATATGGATCCACCAGTGTCATTGCATGTGTGTTCTTTTTACTAACAACAACCAGAGTCATTGAAATGTGTGTTCTTTTCACATACCACATATGGATCCACCAGTGTCATTGCATGTGTGTTCTTTTCACAATCCACCTATTGATCCACCAGTGTCATTGCATGTCTACTCTTTTTACTAACAACAACTAGAGTCATTGCATGTGTGTTCTCTTTAAAGACCACACATGGATCCACCAGTGTAATTGCATGTGTGTTCTTTTTACTAACGACAAACAGAGTCATTGAAAGGTGTGTTCTCTTTAGAGACCACACATGGATCCATCAGTGTCATTGCATGTGTGTTCTTTTTACTAACAATAACCAGAGTCATTGCATGTGTGTTATTTTCAGATACCACATATGGATCCACCAGTGTCATTGCATGTGTGTTCTTTTTACTAACAACAACTAGAGTCATTTCATGTGTGTTCTTTTTACATACCACATATGGATCCAACAGTGCCATTGAAATGTGTGTTCTCTTCGGAGACCACACATGAATCCACCAGTATCATTGCATGTGTGTTCTTGTTACTAACAACAACCAGAGTCATTGCATGTGTGTTATTTTCACATACCACATATGGATCCACCAGTGTCATTGCATGTGTGTTCTTTTTACTTACAACAACTAGAGTCATTTCATGTGTGTTGTTTTCACATACCACATATGGATCCACCGGTGTCATTGAAATGTGTGCTCTCTTTAGAGACCATACATGGATCCACCAGTGTCATTGCATGTGTGTTCTTTTTACTAACAACCAGAGTCATTGAAATGTGTCTTCTTTTCGTATACCACATATGGATTCACCAGTGTCATTGCATGTGTGTTCTTTTCATAATCCACCTATGGATCCACCAGTTTCATTGCATGTGTGTTCTTTTTACTAACAACAACTAGAGTCATTTCTTGTGTGTTCTTTTCACATACCACATATGGATCCACCAGTGCCATTGAAATGTGTGTTCTCTTCGGAAACCACACATGAATCCACCAGTATCATTGCATGTGTGTTCTTGTTACTAACAACAACCAGAGTCATTGCATCTGTGTTCTTTTCACATACCACATATGGATCCACCAGTGTCATCGTATGTGTGTTCTTTTCACAATTCACCTATGGATCCACTAGTGTCATTGCATGAGTGTTCTTTTTACTAACAATAACCAGAGTCATTGCATGTGTGCTCTTTTCACAATCCACCTATGTATCCACCAGTGTCATTGCAATTGTGTTCTTTTTACTAACAACAACCAGAGTCATTGCATGTGTGTTCTTTTCACATACCACATATGGATCCACCGGTGTCATTGCATGTGTGTTCTTTTCAGAATCCACCTATGGATCCAAAAGTGTCATTGCATGTGTGTTTTTTAACTAACAACAACCAGAGTCATTTCATGTGTGTTATTTTCACATACCACATATGGATCCACTAGTGTCATTGAAATGTGTGTTCTCTTCAGAGACCACACATGGATCCACCAGTGTTATCGCATGTGTGTTCTTGTTACTAAGAACAACAAGAGTCATTGCATGTGTGTTATTTTCACATATCACATATGGATCCACCAGTGTCATTGCATGTGTGTTCTTTTCACAATCCACCTATGGATCCACCAGTGTCATTGCATGTGTGTTCTTTTTACTAACAACAACTAGAGTCATTTCATGACTGTTCTTTTCACATACCACATATGGATCCACCAGTGTCATTGAAATGTGTGTTCTCTTCAGAGACCAGACATGGATCCACCAGTGTCATTACATGTGTGTTCTTTTTACTAACAACAAGTGGAGTTATTGCATGTGTGTTCTTTTCACATACCACATATAGATCCACCAGTGTCATTGCATGCGTGCTCTTTTCACAATCCACCTATGGATCCACCAGTGTCATTGCATGTGTGTTCTTTTTACTAACAACAACCACAGTCATTGCATGTGTGTTCTTTTCACATACCGCATATGGATCCACCAGTGTCATTACATGTGTGTTCTTTTTACTAAGAACAAGTGGAGTTATTGCATGTGTGTTCTTTTCACATACCACATATGGATCCACCACTGTCATTGCATGCGTGCTCTTTTCACAATCCACCTATGGATCCACCAGTGTCATTGCATGTGTGTTCTTTTTACTACCAACAACAAAAAAGAGTCATTGCATGTGTGTTCTTTTCACATACCGCATATGGATCCACTAGTGTCATTGCATGTGTGTTCTTTTCACAATCCACCTATGGATCCACTAGTGTCATTGCATGTGTGCTCTTTTTACTAACAACAACCAGAGTCATTGCATGTGTGTTCTCTTTAGAGACCACACATGGATCCACCAGTCTCATTGCATGTGTGTTCTTTTTACTAACAACAACCAGAGTCATTACATGTGTGTTATTTTCAGATACCACATATGGATCCACAAGTGGCATTGCATGTGTTTTTTTTACTAACAACAACTGGAGTCATTTCATGTGTGTTCTTTTCACATACCACATATGGATCGACCAGTGTCATTGAAATGTGTGCTCTCTTTAGAGACCATACATCGATCCACCAGTGTCATTACATGGGTGTTCTTTTTACTAACAACCAGAGTCATTGAAATGTGTGTTCTTTTCGCATACCACATATGGATCCACCAGTGTCATTGCATGTGTGTTCTTTTCATAATCCACCTATGGATCCACCAGTTTCATTGCATGTGTGTTCTTTTTACTAACAACAACTAGAGTCATTTCTTGTGTGTTCTTTTCACATACCACATATGGATCCACCAGTGCCATTGAAATGTGTGTTCTCTTCAGAGACCACACATGAATCCACCAGTATCATTGCATGTGTGTTCTTGTTACTAACAACAACCAGAGTCATTGCATCTGTGTTCTTTTCACATACCACATATGGATACACCAGTGTCATTGAATGTGTGTTCTTTTCACAATCCACCTATGGATCCACCAGTGTCATTGCATGTGTGTTCTTTTTACTAACAACAACCTGAGTCATTGCATGTGTGCTCTTTTCACAATCCACCTACGGATCCAAATGTGTCATTGCAAGTGTGTTCTTTTTACTAACAACAACCGGAGTCATTGCATGTGTGTTTTTTCACATACCACATATGGATCCACCAGTGTCATTGCATGTGTGTTCTTTTCACAATCCACCTATGGATCCACCAGTGTCATTGCATGTGTGCTTTTTAACTAACAACAACCAGAGTCATTTCATGTGTGTTATTTTCACATACCACATATGGATCCACTAGTGTCATTGAAATGTGTGTTCTCTTCAGAGACCACACATGGATCCACTAGTGTTATCGCATGTGTGTTCTTGTTACTAACAACAACCAGAGTCATTGCATGTGTGTTATTTTCACATACCACATATGGATCCACCAGTGTCATTGCATGTGTGTTCTTTTCACAATCCACCTATGGATCCACCAGTGTCACTGCATGTGTGTTCTTTTTACTAACAACAACTAGAGTCATTTCATGACTGTTCTTTTCACATACCACATATGGATCCACCAGTGTCATTAAATGTGTGTTCTCTTCAGAGACCAGACATGGATCCACCAGTGTCATTACATGTGTGTTCTTTTTACTAACAACAAGTGGAGTTATTGCATGTGTGTTCTTTTCACATACCACATATGGATCCACCAGTGTCATTGCATGCGTGCTCTTTTCACAATCCACCTATGGATCCACCAGTGTCATTGCATGTGTGCTCTTTTTACTAACAACAACCAGAGTCATTGCATGTGTGTTCTCTTTAGAGACCACACATGGATCCACCAGTGTCATTGCATGTGTGTTCTTTTTACTAACGACAAACAAAGTCATTGAAATTTGTGTTCTCTTTAGAGACCACACATGGATCCACCAGTGTCATTGCATGTGTGTTCTTTTTACTAACAACAAGCAGAGTCATTGCATGTGGGTTATTTTCAGATACCACATATGGATCCACCAGTGTCATTGCATGTGTGTTCTTTTTACTAATAACAACTGGAGTCATTTCATGTGTGTTCTTTTCACATACCACATATGGATCCACCGGTGTCATTGAAATGTGTGTTCTCTTCAGAGACCATACATGGATCCACCAGTGTTATTGCATGTGTGTTCTTTTTACTAACAACAACCAGAATCATTGCATGTGTGTTCTTTTCACATACCACATATGGATCCACCAGTGTCATTGCATGTGTGTTCTTTTCACAATCCACCTATGGATCCACCAGTGTCATTGCATGTGTGCTCTTTTTACTAACAACAACAACCAGAGTCATTGCATGTGTGTTCTCTTCAGAGACCACACATGGATCCAGCAGTGTCATTGCAAGTGTGTTCTTTTTACTAACAACAACTAGAGTCATTGAAATGTGTGTTCTCTTTAGAGACCACACATGGATCCACCAGTGTCATTGCATGTGTGTTCTTTTTACTAACAACAACCAGAGCCATTGCATGTGTGTTATTTTCACATACCACATATGGATCCACCAGTGTTATTGCATGTGTGTTCTTTTTACTAACAACAACTGGAGTCATTTGATGTGTGTTCTTTTCACATACCACATATGGATCCACCGGTGTCATTGAAATGTGTGCTCTCTTCAGAGACCATACATGGATCCACCAGTGTCATTGCATGTGTGTTCTTTTTACTAACTACCAGAGTCATTGAAATGTGTGTTCTTTTCGCATACCATATATGGATCCACCAGTGTCATTGCATGTGTGTTCTTTTCATAATCCACATATGTATCCACCAGTTTCATTGCATGTGTGTTCTTTTTACTAACAACAACTAGAGTCATTTCTTGTGTGTTCTTTTCACATACCACATATGGATCCACTAGTGCCATTGAAATGTTTGTTCTCTTTGGAGACCACACATGAATCCACCAGTATCATTGCATCTGTGTTCTTGTTACTAACAACAACTAGAGTCATTGCATGTGTGTTCTTTTCACATACCACATATGGATCCACCAGTGTCATTGCATGTGTGTTCTTTTCACAATCCACCTATAAATCCACCAGTGTCATTGCATGTGTGTTATTTTTACTAAAAACAACCAGAGTCAATGCATGGGTGCTCTTTTCACAATCCACCTATGGATCCACCAGTGTCATTGCAAGTGTGTTCTTTTTACTAACAACAACCAGAGTCATTGCATGTGTGGTCTTTTCACATACCACATATGGATCCACCAGTGTCATTGCATGTGTGTTCTTTTCACAATCCACCTATGGATCCACCAGTTTCATTGCATGTGTGCTTTTTAACTAACAACAACCAGAGTCATTTCATGTGTGTTATTTTCACATACCACATATGGATCCACTAGTGTCATTGCATGTGTGCTTTTTAACTAACAACAACCAAAGTCATTTGATGTGTGTTATTTTCACATACCACATATGGATCCACTAGTGTCATTGAAATGTATGTTCTCTTCAGAGACCACACATGGATCCACCAGTGTTATCGCATGTGTGTTCTTGTTACTAACAACAACTAGAGTCATTGCATGTGTGTTCTTTTCACAAACCACATATGGATCCAGCAGTGTCATTGCATGTGTGTTCTTTTCACAATCCACCTATGGATCCACCAGTGTCATTGCATGTGTGTTCTTTTTACTAACAACAACTGGAGTCATTTCATATGTGTTCTTTTCACATTCCACATATGGATCCACCAGTGTCATTGAAATGTGTGTTCTCCTCAGAGACGAGACATGGATCCACCAGTGTCATTGCATGTGTGTTCTTTTTACTAATAACAACTGGAGTCATTTCATGTGTGTTCTTTGCACATACCACATATGGATCCACCAGTGTCATTGCATGCGTGCTCTTTTCACAATCCACCTATGGATCCACCAGTGTCATTGCATGTGTGTTCTTTTTACTAACAACAACCAGAGTCATTGCATGTGTGTTCTTTTCACTTACCGCATATGGATCCACTAGTGTCATTGCATGTGTGTTCTTTTCACAATCCACCTATGGATCCACCAGTGTCATTGCATGTGTGCTCTTTTTACTAACAACAACCAGAGTTATTGGATGTGTGTTCTCTTCAGAGACCACACATGGATCCACCAGTGTCATTGCATGTGTGTTCTTTTTACTAACAACAACCAGAGTCATTGCATGTGTGGTGTTTTCACATACGACATATGGATCCACCAGTGTCATTGCATGTGTGTTCTTTTCACAATCCACCTATGGATCCACCAGTGTCATTGCATGTGTGCTTTTTAACTAACAACAACCAAAGTCATTTGATGTGTGTTATTTTCAGATACCACATATGGATCCACTAGTGTCATTGAAATGTATGTTCTCTTCAGAGACCACACATGGATCCACCAGTGTTATCGCATGTGTGTTCTTGTTACTAACAACAACCAGAGTCATTGCATGTGTGTTCTTTTCACAAACCACATATGGATCCACCAGTGTCATTGCATGTGTGCTTTTTAACTAACAACAACCAAAGTCATTTGATGTGTGTTATTTTCACATACCACATATGGATCCGCTAGTGTCATTGAAATGTATGTTCTCTTCAGAGACCACACATGGATCCACCAGTGTTATCGCATGTGTGTTCTTGTTACTAAAAACAACTAGAGTCATTGCATGTGTGTTCTTTTCACAAACCACATATGGATCCAGCAGTGTCATTGCATGTGTGTTCTTTTCACAATCCACCTATGGATCCACCAGTGCCATTGCATGTGTGTTCTTTTTACTAACAACAACTAGAGTCATTTCATGACTGTTCTTTTCACATATCACATATGGATCCACCAGTGTCATTGAAATGTGTGTTCTCTTCAGAGACCAGACATGGATCCACCAGTGTCATTACATGTGTGTTCTTTTTACTAAGAACAAGTGGAGTTATTGCATGTTTGTTCTTTTCACATACCACATATGGATCCACCAGTGACATTGCATGCGTGCTCTTTTCACAATCCACCTATGGATCCACCAGTGTCATTGCATGTGTGTTCTTTTTACTAACAACAACCAGAGTCATTGCATGTGTGTTCTTTTCACATACTGCATATGGATCCACTAGTGTCATTGCATGTGTGTTCTTTTCATAATCCACCTATGGATCCACCAGTGTCATTGGATGTCTGCTCTTTTTGCTAACAACAACCAGAGTCATTGCATGTGTGTTCTCTTCAGAGACCAAACATGGATCCACCAGTGTCATTGCATGTGTGTTCTTTTTACTAACAACAACCAGAGTCATTGAAATGTGTGTTCTTTTCACATACCACATATGGGTCCACCAGTGTCATTGCATGTGTGTTCTTTTCACAATCCACCTATGGATCCACCAGTGTCATTACATGTGTGCTTTTTAACTAACAAGAACTAGAGTCATTGCATGTGTGTTCTCTTCAGAGACCACACATGGATCCACCAGTGTCATTGCATGTGTGTTCTTTTTACTAACAACAACCAGAGTCATTGAAATGTGCGTTCTTTTCACATACCACATATGGATCCACCAGTGTCATTGCATGTGTGTTCTTTTCACAATCCACCTATGGATCCACTAGTGTCATTGCATGTGTGCCCTTTTTACTAACAACAACCAGACTCATTGCATGTGTGCTCTTTTCACAATCCACCTATGGATCCACCAGTGTCATTGCAAGTGTGTTCTTTTTACTAACAACAACCGGAGTAATTGCATGTGTGTTCTTTTTCACATACCACATATGGACACACCAGTGTCATTGCATGTGTGTGTTTTTTTCACAATCCACCCATGGATCCACCAGTGTCATTGCATGTGTGCTTCTTAACTAACAACAACGAGAATCATTTCATGTGTGTTATTTTCACATACCACATATGGATCCACTAGTGTCATTTAAATGTGTGTTCTCTTCAGAGACCACACATGGGTCCACCAGTGTCATTGCATGTGTGTTCTTTCCACAATCCACCTATGGATCCACCAGTGTCATTGGATGTGTGCTCTTTTTACTAACAACAACCAGAGTTATTGCATGTGTGTTCTCTTTAGAGACCACATGGATCCACCAAAGATCATTGCATGTTTGTTCTTTTTACTAACAACAACCGAGTCATTGAAACATGTGTTCTTTTCACATACCACATATGGATCCACCAGTGTCATTGCATGTCTGTTCTTTTTACTAACAATAACCAGAGTCATTTCATGTGTGTTATTTTCACATACCACATATGGATCCACTAGTGTCATTGAAATGTGTGTTCTCTTCAGAGACCACACATGGATCCACCAGTGTTATCACATGTGTGTTCTTGTTACTAAGAAAAACCAGAGTCATTGCATGTGTGTTATTTTCACATATCACATATGGATCCACCAGTGTCATTGCATGTGTGTTCTTTTCACAATCCACCTATGGATCCACCAGTGTCATTGCATGTGTGTTCTTTTTACTAACAACAACTAGAGTCATTTCATGACTGTTCTTTTCACATACCACATATGGATCCACCAGTGTCATTGAAATGTGTGTTCTCTTCAGAGACCACATGGATCCACCAAAGGTCATTACATATGTGTTCTTTTTACTAACAACAAGTGGAGTTATTGCATGTGTGTTCTTTTCACATACCACATATGGATCCACCAGTGTCATTGCATGCGTGCTCTTTTCACAATCCACCTATGGATCCACCAGTGTCATTGCATGTGTGTTATTTTTACTAACAACAACCACAGTCATTGCATGTGTGTTCTTTTCACATACCGCATATTAATCCACTAGTGTCATTGCATGTGTGTTCTTTTCACAATCCACCTATGGATCCACCAGTGTCATTGCATGTGTGCTCTTTTTACTAACAACAACCAGAGTCATTGGATGTGTGTTCTCTTCAGAGACCACACATGGATCCACCAGTGTCATTGCATGTGTGTTCTTTTTACTAACAACAACCAGAGTCATTGCATGTGTGGTCTTTTCACATACCACATATGGATCCACCAGTGTCATTGCATGTGTGTTCTTTTCACAATCCACCTATGGATCCACCAGTGTCATTGCATGTGTGCTTTTTAACTAACAACAACCAAAGTCATTTGATGTGTGTTATTTTCACATACCACATATGGATCCACTAGTGTCATTGAAATGTATGTTCTTCAGAGACCACACATGGATCCACCAGTGTTATCGCATGTGTGTTCTTGTTACTAACAACAACCGTAGTCATTGCATGTGTGTTCTTTTCACAAACCACATATGGATCCACCAAAGGTCATTGCATGTGTGCTTTTTAACTAACAACAACCAAAGTCATTTGATGTGTGTTATTTTCACATACCACATATGGATCCACTAGTGTCATTGAAATGTATGTTCTCTTCAGAGACCACACATGGATCCACCAGTGTTATCTCATGTGTGTTCTTGTTACTAACAACAACCAGAGTCATTGCATGTGTGTTCTTTTCACAAACCACATATGGATCCAGCAGTGTCATTGCATGTGTGTTCTTTTCACAATCCACCTATGGATCCACCAGTGTCATTGCATGTGTGTTCTTTTTACTAACAACAACTAGAGTCATTTCATGACTGTTCTTTTCACATATCACATATGGATCCACCAGTGTCATTGAAATGTGTGTTCTCTTCAGAGACCAGACATGGATCCACCAGTGTCATTACATGTGTGTTCTTTTTACTAAGAACAAGTGGAGTTATTGCATGTTTGTTCTTTTCACATACCACATATGGATCCACCAGTGACATTGCATGCGTGCTCTTTTCACAATCCACCTATGGATCCACCAGTGTCATTGCATGTGTGTTCTTTTTACTAACAACAACCACAGTCATTGCATGTGTGTTCTTTTCACATACCGCATATTAATCCACTAGTGTCATTGCATGTGTGTTCTTTTCACAATCCACCTATGGATCCACCAGTGTCATTGCATGTGTGCTCTTTTTACTAACAACAACCAGAGTCATTGGATGTGTGTTCTCTTCAGAGACCACACATGGATCCACCAGTGTCATTGCATGTGTGTTCTTTTTACTAACAACAACCAGAGTCATTGCATGTGTGGTCTTTTCACATACCACATATGGATCCACCAGTGTCATTGCATGTGTGTTCTTTTCACAATCCACCTATGGATCCACCAGTGTCATTGCATGTGTGCTTTTTAACTAACAACAACCAAAGTCATTTGATGTGTGTTATTTTCACATACCACATATGGATCCACTAGTGTCATTGAAATGTATGTTCTCTTCAGAGACCACACATGGATCCACCAGTGTTATCTCATGTGTGTTCTTGTTACTAACAACAACCAGAGTCATTGCATGTGTGTTCTTTTCACAAACCACATATGGATCCAGCAGTGTCATTGCATGTGTGTTCTTTTCACAATCCACCTATGGATCCACCAGTGTCATTGCATGTGTGTTCTTTTTACTAACAACAACTAGAGTCATTTCATGACTGTTCTTTTCACATATCACATATGGATCCACCAGTGTCATTGAAATGTGTGTTCTCTTCAGAGACCAGACATGGATCCACCAGTGTCATTACATGTGTGTTCTTTTTACTAAGAACAAGTGGAGTTATTGCATGTTTGTTCTTTTCACATACCACATATGGATCCACCAGTGACATTGCATGCGTGCTCTTTTCACAATCCACCTATGGATCCAACAGTGTCATTGCATGTGTGTTCTTTTTACTAACAACAACCAGAGTCATTGCATGTGTGTTCTTTTCACATACTGCATATGGATCCACTAGTGTCATTGCATGTGTGTTCTTTTCATAATCCACCTATGGATCCACCAGTGTCATTGCATGTGTGCTCTTTTTACTAACAACCAGAGTCATTGCATGTGTGTTCTCTTCAGAGACCACACATGGATCCACCAGTGTCATTGCATGTGTGCTCTTTTAATAACAACAACCGAGTCATTGCATGCGTGGTCTTTTCACATACCACATATGGATCCACCAGTGTCATTGCATGTGTGTTCTTTTTACTAACAACAACCACAGTCATTGCATGTGTGTTCTTTTCACATACCGCATATGGATCCACTAGTGTCATTGCATGTGTGTTCTTTTCACAATCCACCTATGGATCCACCAGTGTCATTGCATGTGTGCTCTCTTTACTAACAACAACCAGAGTCATTGGATGTGTGTTCTCTTCAGAGACCACACATGGATCCACCAGTGTCATTGCATGTGTGTTCTTTTTACTAACAACAACCAGAGTCATTGCATGTGTGGTCTTTTCACATACCACATATGGATCCACCAGTGTCATTGCATGTGTGTTCTTTTCACAATCCACCTATGGATCCACCAGTGTCATTGCATGTGTGCTTTTTAACTAACAACAACCAAAGTCATTTGATGTGTGTTATTTTCACATACCACATATGGATCCACTAGTGTCATTGAAATGTATGTTCTCTTCAGAGACCACACATGGATCCACCAGTGTTATCGCATGTGTGTTCTTGTTACTAACAACCAG
Source organism: Avena insularis (assembly GCA_023614405.1). NCBI lineage: Eukaryota > Viridiplantae > Streptophyta > Magnoliopsida > Poales > Poaceae > Avena > Avena insularis. Next base: position 392,164,216 of record CM042689.1, on the reverse strand, counting down.
TATCATTGCATGTGTGTTCTTTTCACAGACCACACATGGATCCACCAGTGTCATTGCATGTGTGCTTTTTAACTAACAACAACCAAAGTCATTTGATGTGTGTTATTTTCACATACCACATATGGATCCACTAGTGTCATTGAAATGTATGTTCTCTTCAGAGACCACACATGGATCCACCAGTGTTATCTCATGTGTGTTCTTGTTACTAACAACAACCAGAGTCATTGCATGTGTGTTCTTTTCACAAACCACATATGGATCCAGCAGTGTCATTGCATGTGTGTTCTTTTCACAATCCACCTATGGATCCACCAGTGTCATTGCATGTGTGTTCTTTTACTAACAACTAGAGTCATTTCATGACTGTTCTTTTCACATATCACATATGGATCCACCAGTGTCATTGAAATGTGTGTTCTCTTCAGAGACCAGACATGGATCCACCAGTGTCATTACATGTGTGTTCTTTTTACTAAGAACAAGTGGAGTTATTGCATGTTTGTTCTTTTCACATACCACATATGGATCCACCAGTGACATTGCATGCGTGCTCTTTTCACAATCCACCTATGGATCCACCAGTGTCATTGCATGTGTGTTCTTTTTACTAACAACAACCACAGTCATTGCATGTGTGTTCTTTTCACATACCGCATATTAATCCACTAGTGTCATTGCATGTGTGTTCTTTTTAATTTCCACCTATGGATCCACCAGTGTCATTGCATGTGTGCTCTTTTTACTAACAACAACCAGAGTCATTGGATGTGTGTTCTCTTCAGAGACCACACATGGATCCACCAGTGTCATTGCATGTGTGTTCTTTTTACTAACAACAACCAGAGTCATTGCATGTGTGGTCTTTTCACATACCACATATGGATCCACCAGTGTCATTGCATGTGTGTTCTTTTCACAATCCACCTATGGATCCACCAGTGTCATTGCATGTGTGCTTTTTACCTAACAACAACCAAAGTCATTTGATGTGTGTTATTTTCACATACCACATATGGATCCACTAGTGTCATTGAAATGTATGTTCTCTTCAGAGACCACACATGGATCCACCAGTGTTATCGCATGTGTGTTCTTGTTACTAACAACAACCAGAGTCATTGCATGTGTGTTCTTTTCACAAACCACATATGGATCCACCAGTGTCATTGCATGTGTGCTTTTTAACTAACAACAACCAAAGTCATTTGATGTGTGTTATTTTCACATACCACATATGGATCGACTAGTGTCATTGAAATGTATGTTCTCTTCAGAGACCACACATGGATCCACCAGTGTTATCTCATGTGTGTTCTTGTTACTAACAACAACCAGAGTCATTGCATGTGTGTTCTTTTCACAAACCACATATGGATCCAGCAGTGTCATTGCATGTGTGTTCTTTTCACAATCCACCTATGGATCCACCAGTGTCATTGCATGTGTGTTCTTTTTACTAACAACAACTAGAGTCATTTCATGACTGTTCTTTTCACATATCACATATGGATCCACCAGTGTCATTGAAATGTGTGTTCTCTTCAGAGACCAGACATGGATCCACCAGTGTCATTACATGTGTGTCCTTTTTACTAAGAACAAGTGGAGTTATTGCATGTTTGTTCTTTTCACATACCACATATGGATCCACCAGTGACATTGCATGCGTGCTCTTTTCACAATCCACCTATGGATCCACCAGTGTCATTGCATGTGTGTTCTTTTTACTAACAACAACCAGAGTCATTGCATGTGTGTTCTTTTCACATACTGCATATGGATCCACTAGTGTCATTGCATGTGTGTTCTTTTCATAATCCACCTATGGATCCACCAGTGTCATTGCATGTGTGCTCTTTTTACTAACAACAACCAGAGTCATTGGATGTGTGTTCTCTTCAGAGACCACACATGGATCCACCAGTGTCATTGCATGTGTGTTCTTTTTACTAACAACAACCAGAGTCATTGCATGCGTGGTCTTTTCACATACCACATATGGATCCACCAGTGTCATTGCATGTGTGTTCTTTTTACTAACAACAACCACAGTCATTGCATGTGTGTTCTTTTCACATACCGCATATGGATCCACTAGTGTCATTGCATGTGTGTTCTTTTCACAATCCACCTATGGATCCACCAGTGTCATTGCATGTGTGCTCTCTTTACTAACAACAACCAGAGTCATTGGATGTGTGTTCTCTTCAGAGACCACACATGGATCCACCAGTGTCATTGCATGTGTGTTCTTTTTACTAACAACAACCAGAGTCATTGCATGTGTGGTCTTTTCACATACCACATATGGATCCACCAGTGTCATTGCATGTGTGTTCTTTTCACAATCCACCTATGGATCCACCAGTGTCATTGCATGTGTGCTTTTTAACTAACAACAACCAAAGTCATTTGATGTGTGTTATTTTCACATACCACATATGGATCCACTAGTGTCATTGAAATGTATGTTCTTCAGAGACCACACATGGATCCACCTGTTGTATGGCATGTGTGTTCTTGTTACTAACAACAACCAGAGTCATTGCATGTGTGTTCTTTTCACAAACCACATATGGATCCACCAGTGTCATTGCATGTGTGCTTTTTAACTAACAACAACCAAAGTCATTTGATGTGTGTTATTTTCACATACCACATATGGATCCACTAGTGTCATTGAAATGTATGTTCTCTTCAGAGACCACACATGGATCCACCAGTGTTATCGCATGTGTGTTCTTGTTACTAACAACAACTAGAGTCATTGCATGTGTGTTCTTTTCACAAACCACATATGGATCCAGCAGTGTCATTCCATGTGTGTTCTTTTCACAATCCACCTATGGATCCACCAGTGTCATTGCATGTGTGTTCTTTTTACTAACAACAACTAGAGTCATTTCATGACTGTTCTTTTCACATATCACATATGGATCCACCAGTGTCATTGAAATGTGTGTTCTCTTCAGAGACCAGACATGGATCCACCAGTGTCATTACATGTGTGTTCTTTTTACTAAGAACAAGTGGAGTTATTGCATGTTTGTTCTTTTCACATACCACATATGGATCCACCAGTGACATTGCATGCGTGCTCTTTTCACAATCCACCTATGGATCCACCAGTGTCATTGCATGTGTGTTCTTTTTACTAACAACAACCAGAGTCATTGCATGTGTGTTCTTTTCACATACTGCATATGGATCCACTAGTGTCATTGCATGTGTGTTCTTTTCATAATCCACCTATGGATCCATCAGTGTCATTGCATGTGTGCTCTTTTTACTAACAACAACCAGAGTCATTGGATGTGTGTTCTCTTCAGAGACCACACATGGATCCACCAGTGTCATTGCATGTGTGTTCTTTTTACTAACAACAACCAGAGTCATTGCATGTGTGGTCTTTTCACATACCACATATGGATCCACCAGTGTCATTGCATGTGTGTTCTTTTCACAATCCACCTATGGATCCACCAGTGTCATTGCATGTGTGCTTTTTAACTAACAACAACCAAAGTCATTTGATGTGTGTTATTTTCACATACCACATATGGATCCACTAGTGTCATTGAAATGTATGTTCTCTTCAGAGACCACACATGGATCCACCAGTGTTATCGCATGTGTGTTCTTGTTACTAACAACAACCAGAGTCATTGCATGTGTGTTCTTTTCACAAACCACATATGGATCCACCAGTGTCATTGCATGTGTGCTTTTTAACTAACAACAACCAAAGTCATTTGATGTGTGTTATTTTCACATACCACATATGGATCCACTAGTGTCATTGAAATGTATGTTCTCTTCAGATACCACACATGGATCCACCAGTGTTATCGCATGTGTGTTCTTGTTACTAACAACAACCAGAGTCATTGCATGTGTGTTCTTTTCACAAACCACATATGGATCCAGCAGTGTCATTGCATGTGTGTTCTTTTCACAATCCACCTATGGATCCACCAGTGTCATTGCATGTGTGTTCTTTTTACTAACAACAACTAGAGTCATTTCATGACTGTTCTTTTCACATATCACATATGGATCCACCAGTGTCATTGAAATGTGTGTTCTCTTCAGAGACCAGACATGGATCCACCAGTGTCATTACATGTGTGTTCTTTTTACTAAGAACAAGTGGAGTTATTGCATGTTTGTTCTTTTCACATACCACATATGGATCCACCAGTGACATTGCATGTGCTCTTTCACATTCCACACATGGATCCACCAGTGTCATTGCATGTGTGGTCTTTTTACTAACAACAACCAGAGTCATTGCATGTGTGTTCTTTTCACATACCACATATGGATCCACCAGTGTCATTGCATGTGTGTTCCTTTCATAATCCACCTATGGATCCACTAGTGATTGCATGTGTGCTCTTTTTACTAACAACAACCAGAGTCATTGCATGTGTGTTCTCTTCAGAGACCAAAAATGGTTCCGCCAGTGTCATTGCATGTGTGTTCTTTTTACTAACAATAACCAGAATCATTGAAATGTGCTCTTTCACAATCCACATATGGGTCCACCAGTCATTGCATTTGTGTTCTTTTCACAATCCACCTATGGATCCACCAGTCATTGCATGTGTGCTTTTTAACTAACAACAACTAGAGTCATTGCATGTGTGTTCTTCTCAGAGACCACATGGATCCACCATGTCATTGCATGTGTGTTCTTTTTACTAACAACCAGAGTCATTGAAATGTGTGTTCTTTTCACATACCACATATGGATCCACCAGTGTCATTGCATGTGTGCCCTTTTTACTAACAACAACCAGAGTCATTGCATGTGTGCTCTTTTCACAATCCACCTATGGATCCACCAGTGTCATTGCAAGTGTGTTCTTTTTACTAACAACAACCGGAGTAATTGCATGTGTGTTCTTTTTCACATACCACATATGGACACACCAGTGTCATTGCATGTGTGTGTTTTTTTCACAATCCACCATGGATCCACCAGTGTCATTGCATGTGTGCTTCTTAACTAACAACAACCAGAGTCATTTCATGTGTGTTATTTTCACATACCACATATGGATCCACTAGTGTCATTTAAATGTGTGTTCTCTTCAGAGACCACACATGGGTCCACCAGTGTCATTGCATGTGTGTTCTTTTCACAATCCACCTATGGATCCACCAGTGTCATTGGATGTGTGCTATTTTTACTAACAACAACCAGAGCTATTGCATGTGTGTTCTCTTTAGAGACCACACATGGATCCACCAGTATCATTGCATGTGTGTTCTTTTTACTAACAACAACCGAGTCATTGAAACATGTGTTATTTTCACATACCACATATGGATCCACCAGTGTCATTGCATGTCTATTCTTTTTACTAACAATAACCAGAGTCATTTCATGTGTGTTATTTTCACATACCACATATGGATCCACTAGTGTCATTGAAATGTGTGTTCTCTTCAGAGACCACACATGGATCCACCAGTGTTATCACATGTGTGTTCTTGTTACTAAGAAAAACCAGAGTCATTGCATGTGTGTTATTTTCACATATCACATATGGATCCACCAGTGTCATTGCATGTGTGTTCTTTTCACAATCCACCTATGGATCCACCAGTGTCATTGCATGTGTGTTCTTTTTACTAACAACAACTAGAGTCATTTCATGACTGTTCTTTTCACATACCACATATGGATCCACCAGTGTCATTGAAATGTGTGTTCTCTTCAGAGACCAGACATGGATCCACCAGTGTCATTACATGTGTGTTCTTTTTTACTAACAACAAGTGGAGTTATTGCATGTGTGTTCTTTTCACATACCACATATGGATCCACCAGTGTCATTGCATGCGTGCTCTTTTCACAATCCACCTATGGATCCACCAATGTCATTGCATGTGTGTTCTTTTTACTAACAACAACCACAGTCATTGCATGTGTGTTCTTTTCACATACCGCATATGGATCCACTAGTGTCATTGCATGTGTGTTCTTTTCACAATCCACCGATGGATCCACCAGTGTCATTGCATGTGTGCTCTTTTTACTAACAACAACCAGAGTCATTGGATGTGTGTTCTCTTCAGAGACCACACATGGATCCACCAGTGTCATTGCATGTGTGTTCTTTTTACTAACAACAACCAGAGTCATTGCATGTGTGGTCTTTTCACATACCACATATGGATCCACCAGTGTCATTGCATGTGTGTTCTTTTCACAATCCACCTATGGATCCACCAGTGTCATTGCATGTGTGCTTTTTAACTAACAACAACCAAAGTCATTTGATGTGTGTTATTTTCACATACCACATATGGATCCACTAGTGTCATTGAAATGTATGTTCTCTTCAGAGACCACACATGGATCCACCAGTGTTATCGCATGTGTGTTCTTGTTACTAACAACAACGAGAGTCATTGCATGTGTGTTCTTTTCACAAACCACATATGGATCCAGCAGTGTCATTGCATGTGTGTTCTTTTCACAATCCACCTATGGATCCACCAGTGTCATTGCATGTGTGTTCTTTTTACTAACAACAACTAGAGTCATTTCATGACTGTTCTTTTCGCATATCACATATGGATCCACCAGTGTCATTCAAATGTGTGTTCTCTTCAGAGACCAGACATGGATCCACCAGTGTCATTACATGTGTGTTCTTTTTACTTAGAACAAGTGGAGTTATTGCATGTGTGTTCTTTTCACATACCACATATGGATCCACCAGTGACATTGCATGCGTGCTCTTTTCACAATCCACCTATGGATCCACCAGTGTCATTGCATGTGTGTTCTTTTTACTAACAACAACCAGAGTCATTGCATGTGTGTTCTTTTCACATACCGCATATGGATCCACTAGTGTCATTGCATGTGTGTTCTTTTCATAATCCACCTATGGATCCACCAGTGTCATTGGATGTCTGCTCTTTTTACTAACAACAACCAGAGTCATTGCATGTGTGTTCTCTTCAGAGACCAAACATGGATCCACCAGTGTCATTGCATGTGTGTTCTTTTTACTAACAACAACAAGAGACATTGAAATGTGTGTTCTTTTCACATACCACATATGGGTCCACCAGTGTCATTGAAATGTGTGTTCTCTTCAGAGACAAGACATGGATCCACCAGTGTCATTACATGTGTGTTCTTTTTACTAACAATAACCAGAGTCATCGCATGTGTGTTATTTTCAGATACCACATATGGATCCACCAGTGTCATTGCATGTGTATTCTTTTTACTAACAACAGCTGGAGTCATTTCATGTGTGTTCTTTTCACATACCACATATGGATCCACCGGTGTCATTGAAATGTGTGCTCTCTTCAGAGACCATACATGGATCCACCAGTGTCATTGCATGTGTGTTCTTTTTACTAACAACCAGAGTCATTGAAATGTGTGTTCTCTTTAGATACCACACATGGATCCACCAGTGTCATTGCATGTGTGTTCTTTTTACTAAGAATAACCAGAGTCATTGCATGTGTGTTATTTTGAGATATCACATATGGATCCACCAGTGTCATTGCATGTGTGTTCTCTTTAGAGACTGTGTGTTCACTAGTGTCATTGCATGTGTGCTTTTTAACTAACAACAACTAGAGTCATTTCATGACTGTTCTTTTCACATACCACATATGGATCCACCAGTGTCATTGAAATGTGTGTTCTCTTCAGAGACCAGACATGGGTCCACCAGTGTCATTACATGTGGGTTCTTTTTACTAACAACAAGTGGAGTTATTGCATGTGTGTTCTTTTCACATACCACATATGGATCCACCAGTGTCATTGCATGCGTGCTCTTTTCACAATCCACCTATGGATCCACCAGTGTCATTGCATGTGTGTTCTTTTTACTAACAACAACCAGAGTCATTGCATGTGTGTTCTTTTCACATACCGCATATGGATCCACTAGTGTCATTGCATGTGTGTTCTTTTCACAATCCACCTATGGATCCACCAGTGTCATTGCATGTGTGCTCTTTTTACTAACAACAACCAGAGTCATTGCATGTGTGTTCTCTTCAGAGACCACACATGGATCCACCAATGTCATTGCATGTGTGTTCTTTTTACTAACAACAACCAGAGTCATTGAAATGTATGTTCTTTTCACATACCACATATGGATCCACCAGTATCATTGCATGTGTGTTCTTTTCACAATCCACCTATGGATCCACCAGTGTCATTGCATGTGTGCACTTTTTACTAAGAACAACCAGAGTCATTGCATGTGTGTTCTCTTCAGAGACCACACATGGATCCACTAGTGTCATTGCATGTGTGTTCTTTTTACTAACAACAAACAGAGTCATTGAAATGTGTGTTCTCTTTAGAGACCACACATGGATCCACCAGTGTCATTGCATGTGTGTTCTTTTTACTAACAACAACCAGAGTCATTGAAATGTGTGTTCTTTTCACATACCACATATGGGACCACCAGTGTCATTGCATGTGTGTTCTTTTCACAATCCACCTATGGATCCACCAGTGTCATTGCATGTGTGCTTTTTAACTAACAACAACTAGAGTCATTGCATGTGTGTTCTCTTCAGAGACCACACATGGATCCACCAGTGTCATTGCATGTGTGTTCTTTTTACTAACAACAACCAGAGTCATTGAAATGTGTGTTCTTTTCACATACCACATATGGATCCACCAGTGTCATTGCATGTGTGTTCTTTTCACAATCCACCTATGGATCCACCAGTGTCATTGCATGTGTGCCCTTTTTACTAACAACAACCAGAGTCATTGCATGTGTGCTCTTTTCACAATCCACCTATGGATCCACCAGTGTCATTGCAAGTGTGTTCTTTTTACTAACAACAACCGGAGTAATTGCATGTGTGTTCTTTTTCACATACCACATATGGACACACCAGTGTCATTGCATGTGTGTGTTTTTTTCACAATCCACCATGGATCCACCAGTGTCATTGCATGTGTGCTTCTTAACTAACAACAACCAGAGTCATTTCATGTGTGTTATTTTCACATACCACATATGGATCCACTAGTGTCATTTAAATGTGTGTTCTCTTCAGAGACCACACATGGGTCCACCAGTGTCATTGCATGTGTGTTCTTTTCACAATCCACCTATGGATCCACCAGTGTCATTGGATGTGTGCTCTTTTTACTAACAACAACCAGAGTTATTGCATGTGTGTTCTCTTTAGAGACCACACATGGATCCACCAGTATCATTGCATGTGTGTTATTGTTACTAACAACAACCAGAGTCATTGCATGTGTGTTCTTTTCACAAACCACATATGGATCCACCAGTGTCATTGCATGTGTGCTTTTTAACTAACAACAACCAAAGTCATTTGATGTGTGTTATTTTCACATACCACATATGGATCCACTAGTGTCATTGAAATGTATGTTCTCTTCAGAGACCACACATGGATCCACCAGTGTCATCGCATGTGTGTTCTTGTTACTAACAACAACCAGAGTCATTGCATGTGTGTTCTTTTCACAAACCACATATGGATCCAGCAGTGTCATTGCATGTGTGTTCTTTTCACAATCCACCTATGGATCCACCAGTGTCATTGCATGTGTGTTCTTTTTACTAACAACAACTAGAGTCATTTCATGACTGTTCTTTTCACATATCACATATGGATCCACCAGTGTCATTGAAATGTGTGTTCTCTTCAGAGACCAGACATGGATCCACCAGTGTCATTACATGTGTGTTCTTTTTACTAAGAACAAGTGGAGTTATTGCATGTTTGTTCTTTTCACATACCACATATGGATCCACCAGTGTCATTGCATGCGTGTTCTTTTCACAATCCACCTATGGATCCACCAGTGTCATTGCATGTGTGTTCTTTTTACTAACAACAACCACAGTCATTGCATGTGTGTTCTTTTCACATACTGCATATGGATCCACTAGTGTCATTGCATGTGTGTTCTTTTCATAATCAACCTATGGATCCACCAGTGTCATTGCATGTGTGCTCTTTTTACTAACAACAACCAGAGTCATTGCATGTGTGTTCTCTTCAGAGACCAAACATGGATCCACCAGTGTCATTGCATGTGTGTTCTTTTTACTAACAACAACCAGAGTCATTGAAATGCGTGCTCTTTTCACAATCCACATATGGGTCCACCAGTGTCATTGCATGTGTGTTCTTTTCACAATCCACCTATGGATCCACCAGTGTCATTGCATGTGTGCTTTTTAACTAACAACAACTAGAGTCATTGCATGTGTGTTCTCTTCAGAGACCACACATGGATCCACCAGTGTCATTGCATGTGTGTTCTTTTTACTAACAACAACCAGAGTCATTGAAATGTGTGTTCTTTTCACATACCACATATGGATCCACCAGTGTCATTGCATGTGTGCCCTTTTTACTAACAACAACCAGAGTCATTGCATGTGTGCTCTTTTCACAATCCACCTATGGATCCACCAGTGTCATTGCAAGTGTGTTCTTTTTACTAACAACAACCGGAGTAATTGCATGTGTGTTCTTTTTCACATACCACATATGGACACACCAGTGTCATTGCATGTGTTTTTTTTTCACAATCCACCATGGATCCACCAGTGTCATTGCATGTGTGCTTCTTAACTAACAACAACCAGAGTCATTTCATGTGTGTTATTTTCACATACCACATATGGATCCACTAGTGTCATTTAAATGTGTGTTCTCTTCAGAGACCACACATGGGTCCACCAGTGTCATTGCATGTGTGTTCTTTTCACAATCCACCTATGGATCCACCAGTGTCATTGGATGTGTGCTCTTTTTACTAACAACAACCAGATTTATCGCATGTGTGTTCTCTTTAGAGACCACACATGGATCCACCAGTATCATTGCATGTGTGTTCTTTTTACTAACAACAACCGAGTCATTGAAACATGTGTTCTTTTCACATACCACATATGGATCCACCAGTGTCATTGCATGTCTGTTCTTTTTAACAACAACCAGAGTCATTTCATGTGTGTTATTTTCACATACCACATATGGATCCACTAGTGTCATTGAAATGTGTGTTCTCTTCAGAGACCACACATGGATCCACCAGTGTTATCACATGTGTGTTCTTGTTACTAAGAAAAACCAGAGTCATTGCATGTGTGTTATTTTCACATATCACATATGGATCCACCAGTGTCATTGCATGTGTGTTCTTTTCACAATCCACCTATGGATCCACCAGTGTCATTGCATGTGTGTTCTTTTTACTAACAACAACTAGAGTCATTTCATGACTGTTTTTTGACATACCACATATGGATCCACCAAGGACATTGAAATGTGTGTTCTCTTCTGAGACACATGGATCCACCAGTGTCATTACATATGTGTTCTTTTACTAACAACAAGTGGAGTTATTGCATGTGTGTTCTTTTCACATACCACATATGGATCCACCAAAGGTGTCATTGCATGCGTTCTTTTCACAATCCACCTATGGATCCACCAGTGTCATTGCATGTGTGTTCTTTTTACTAAAAACAACCAGAGTCATTGCATGTGTGTTCTTTTCACATACCACATATGGATCCACCAGTGTCATTGCATGTGTGTTCTTTTCACAATCCACCTATGGATCCACCAGTGTCATTGCATGCGTGCTCTTTTTACTAACAACAAATGGAGTCATTGCATGTGTGTTCTTCAGAGACCAAACATGGATCCACCAAAGGTCATTGCATGTGTGTTCTTTTACTAACAACAACCAGAGTCATTGCATGTGTGGTCTTTTCACATACCACATATGGATCCACCAAAGGTCATTGCATGTGTGTTCTTTTCACAATCCACCTATGGATCCACCAGTGTCATTGCATGTGTGCTTTTTAACTAACAACAACAACCAGAGTCATTGCATGTGTGTTCTCTTCAGAGACCACACATGGATCCACCAGTGTCATTGCATGTGTGTTCTTTTTACTAACAACAACCAGAGTCATTGAAATGTGTGTTCTCTTTAGAGACCACACATGGATCCACCAGTGTCATTGCATGTGTGTTCTTTTTACTAACAACAACCATAGCCATTGCATGTGTGTTATTTTCACATACCACATATGGATCCACTAGTGTCATTGCATGTGCGTTCTTTTTACTAACAACAACTGGAGTCATTTGATGTGTGTTCTTTTCACATACCACATATGGATCCACCGGTGTCATTGAAATGTGTGCTCTCTTCAGAGACCATACATGGATCCACCAGTGTCATTGCATGTGTGTTCTTTTTACTAACAACCAGAGTCATTGAAATGTGTGTTCTTTTCGCATACCACATATGGATCCACCAGTGTCATTGCATGTGTGTTCTTTTCATAATCCACCTATGTATCCACCAGTTTCATTGCACGTGTGTTCTTTTTACTAACAACAACTAGAGTCATTTCTTGTGTATTCTTTTCACATACCACATATGGATCCACCAGTGCCATTGAAATGTGTGTTCTCTTCGGAGACCACACATGAATCCACCAGTATCATTGCATCTGTGTTCTTATTACTAACAACAACCAGAGTCATTGCATGTGTGTTCTTTTCACATACCACATATGGATCCACCAGTGTCATTGCATGTGTGTTCTTTTCACAATCCACCTATGAATCCACCAGTGTCATTGCATGTGTGTTCTTTTTACTAACAACAACCAGAGTCAATGCATGTGTGCTTTTCACAATCCACCCATGGATCCACCAAAGGTCATTGCAAGTGTGTTGTTTTTACTAACAACAACCGGAGTCATTGCATGTGTGTTCTTTTCACATACCACATATGGATCCACAAGTGTCATTGCATGTGTGTTCTTTTAACAATCCACCTATGGATCCACCAGTGTCATTGCATGTGTGCTTTTTAACTAACAACAACCAAAGTCATTTGATGTGTGTTATTTTCACATACCACATATGGATCCACTAGTGTCATTGAAATGTATGTTCTCTTCAGAGACCACACATGGATCCACCAGTGTTATCGCATGTGTGTTCTTGTTACTAACAACAACCAGAGTCATTGCATGTGTGTTCTTTTCACAAACCACATATGGATCCAAAGAAGGTCATTGCATGTGTGTTCTTTTCACAATCTACCTATGGATCCACCAGGTCATTGGATGTGTGCTCTTTTACTAACAACAACCAGATTTATTGCATGTGTGTTCTTTAGAGACCACACATGGATCCACCAGTATCATTGCATGTGTGTTCTTTTTACTAACAACAACCGAGTCATTGAAACATGTGTTCTTTTCACATACCACATATGGATCCACCAGTGTCATTGCATGTCTGTTCTTTTTACTAACAATAACCAGAGTCATTTCATGTGTGTTATTTTCACATACCACATATGGATCCACTAGTGTCATTGAAATGTGTATTCTCCAGAGACCACACATGGATCCACCAGTTATCACATGTGTGTTCTTGTTACTAAGAAAACCAGAGTCATTGCATGTGTGTTATTTTCACATATCACATATGGATCCACCAAAGGTCATTGCAGTGTGTTCTTTTCACAATCCACCTATGGATCCACCAGTGTCATTGCATGTGTGTTCTTTTTACTAACAACAACTAGAGTCATTTCATGACTGTTCTTTTCACATATCACATATGGATCCACCAGTGTCATTGAAATGTGTGTTCTCTTTAGAGACCAGACATGGATCCACCAGTGTCATTACATGTGTATTCTTTTTACTAAGAACAAGTGGAGTTATTGCATGTTTGTTCTTTTCACATACCACATATGGATCCACCAAAGGACATTGCATGCGTTTCTTTTCACAATCCACCTATGGATCCACCAGTGTCATTGCATGTGTGTTCTTTTTACTAACAACAACCAGAGTCATTGCATGTGTGTTCTTTTCACATACTGCATATGGATCCACTAGTGTCATTGCATGTGTGTTCTTTCATAATCCACCTATGGATCCACCTGTCATTGGATGTCCGCTTCTTTACTAACAACAACCAGAGTCATTGCATGTGTGTTCTCTTCAGAGACCAAACATGGATCCACCAGTGTCATTGCATGTGTGTTCTTTTTACTAACAACAACTAGAGTCATTGAAATGTGTGTTCTTTTCACATACCACATATGGGTCCACCAGTGTCATTGCATGTGTGTTCTTTTCACAATCCACCTTTGGATCCACCAGTGTCATTGCATGTGTGCTTTTTAACTAACAACAACTAGAGTCATTGCATGTGTGTTCTCTTCAGAGACCACACATGGATCCACCAGTGTCATTGCATGTGTGTTCTTTTTACTAACAACAACCAGAGTCAATGCATGTGTGCTCTTTTCACAATCCACCTATGGATCCACCAGTGTCATTGCAAGTGTGTTGTTTTTACTAACAACAACCGGAGTCATTGCATGTGTGTTCTTTTCACATACCACATATGGATCCACAAGTGTCATTGCATGTGTGTTCTTTTAACAATCCACCTATGGATCCACCAGTGTCATTGCATGTGTGCTTTTTAACTAACAACAACCAAAGTCATTTGATGTGTGTTATTTTCACATACCACATATGGATCCACTAGTGTCATTGAAATGTATGTTCTCTTCAGAGACCACACATGGATCCACCAGTGTTATCGCATGTGTGTTCTTGTTACTAACAACAATCAGAGTCATTGCATGTGTGTTCTTTTCACAAACCACATATGGATCCAGCAGTGTCATTGCATGTGTGTTCTTTTCACAATCCACCTATGGATCCACCAGTGTCATTGGATGTGTGCTCTTTTTACTAACAACAACCAGATTTATTGCATGTGTGTTCTCTTTAGAGACCACACATGGATCCACCAGTATCATTGCATGTGTGTTCTTTTTACTAACAACAACCTATTAATTTAAACTTGTGTTCTTTTCACATTCCACATATGGATCCACCAGTGTCATTGCATGTCTGTTCTTTTACTAACAATAACCGTAGTCATTTCATGTGTGTTATTTTCACATACCACATATGGATCCACTAGTGTCATTGAAATGTGTATTCTCTTCAGAGACCACACATGGATCCACCAGTGTTATCACATGTGTGTTCTTGTTACTAAGAAAACCGTAGTCATTGCATGTGTGTTATTTTCACATATCACATATGGATCCACCAGTGGTCATGCAGTGTGTTCTTTTCACAATCCACCTATGGATCCACCAGTGTCATTGCATGTGTGTTCTTTTACTAACAACAACTAGAGTCATTTTCATGTGTGTTCTTTTCACATATCACATATGGATCCACCAGTGTCATTGAAATGTGTGTTCTCTTCAGAGACCAGACATGGATCCACCAGTGTCATTACATGTGTATTCTTTTTACTAAGAACAAGTGGAGTTATTGCATGTTTGTTCTTTTCACATACCACATATGGATCCACCAGTGACATTGCATGCGTGCTCTTTTCACAATCCACCTATGGATCAACCAGTGTCATTGCATGTGTGTTCTTTTTACTAGCAACAACCAGAGTCATTGCATGTGTGTTCTTTTCACATACTGCATATGGATCCACTAGTGTCATTGCATGTGTGTTCTTTTCATAACCACCTATGGATCCACCAGTGTCATTGGATGTCTGCTCTTTTTACTAACAACAACCAGAGTCATTGCATGTGTGTTCTCTTCAGAGACCAAACATGGATCCACCAGTGTCATTGCATGTGTGTTCTTTTTACTAACAACAACCAGAGTCATTGAAATGTGTGTTCTTTTCACATACCACATATGGGTCCACCAGTGTCATTGCATGTGTGTTCTTTTCACAATCCACCTTTGGATCCACCAGTGTCATTGCATGTGTGCTTTTAACTAACAACAACTAGAGTCATTGCATGTGTTCTCTTCAGAGACCACACATGGATCCACCTGGTCATTGCATGTGTTCTTTTACTAACAACAACCAGAGTCATTTAAATGTGTGTTCTTTTCACATACCACATATGGATCCACCAGTGTCATTGCATATGTGTTCTTTTCACAATCCACCTATGGATCCACTAGTGTCATTGCATGTGTGCCCTTTTTACTAACAACAACCAGAGTCATTGCATGTGTGCTCTTTTCACAATCCACCTCTGGATCCACCAGTGTCATTGCAAGTGTGTTGGTTTTACTAACAACACCCGGAGTAATTGCATGTGTGTTCTTTTCACATACCACATATGGACACACCCAGTGTCATTGCATGTGTGTTTTTTTCACAATCCACCCATGGATCCACCAGTGTCATTGCATGTGCTTTAACTAACAACAACCAGAGTCATTTCATGTGTGTTATTTTCACATGCCACATATGGATCCACTAGTGTCATTTAAATGTGTGTTCTCTTCAGAGACCACACATGGGTCCACCAGTGTCATTGCATGTGTGTTCTTTTCACAATCCACCTATGGATCCACCAGTGTCATTGGATGTGTGCTCTTTTTACTAACAACAACCAGAGTTATTGCATGTGTGTTCTCTTTAGAGACCACACATGGATCCACCAGTATCATTGCATGTGTGTTCTTGTTACTAACAACAACCAGAGTCATTGCATGTGTGTATGGATCCACCAGTGTCATTGCATGTGTGCTTTTTAACTAACAACAACCAAAGTCATTTGATGTGTGTTATTTTCACATACCACATATGGATCCACTAGTGTCATTGAAATGTATGTTCTCTTCAGAAACCACACATGGATCCACCAGTGTTATCGCATGTGTGTTCTTGTTACTAACAACCAGAGTCATTGCATGTGTGTTCTTTTCACAAACCACATATGGATCCAGCAGTGTCATTGCATGTGTGTTCTTTTCACAATCCACCTATGGATCCACCAGTGTCATTGGATGTGTGCTCTTTTTACTAACAACAACCAGATTTATTGCATGTGTTCTTTAGAGACCACATGGATCCACCAGATATCATTGCATGTGTGTTCTTTTACTAACAACAACAAGTCATTGAAACATGTGTTCTTTTCACATACCACATATGGATCCACCAGTGTCATTGCATGTCTGTTCTTTTTACTAACAATAACCAGAGTCATTTCATGTGTGTTATTTTCACATACCACATATGGATCCACTAGTGTCATTGAAATGTGTATTCTCTTCAGAGACCACATGGATCCACCAGTTATCACATGTGTGTTCTTGTTACTAAGAAAACCGTAGTCATTGCATGTGTGTTATTTTCACATATCACATATGGATCCACCATTGTCAAAGGTGTTCTTTTCACAATCCACCTATGGATCCACCAGTGTCATTGCATGTGTGTTCTTTTTACTAACAACAACTAGAGTCATTTCATGACTGTTTTTCACATATCACATATGGATCCACCAAAGGTCATTGAAATGTGTGTTCTCTTCAGAGACCGCATATGGATCCACCAGGTCATTACATGTGTATTCTTTTACTAAGAACAAGTGGAGTTATTGCATGTTTGTTCTTTTCACATACCACATATGGATCCACCAGTGACATTGCATGCGTGCTCTTTCACAATCCACCTATGGATCCACCAAAGGTCATTGCATGTGTGTTCTTTTTACTAGCAACAACCAGAGTCATTGCATGTGTGTTCTTTTCACATACTGCATATGGATCCACTAGTGTCATTGCATGTGTGTTCTTTTCATAATCCACCTATGGATCCACCAGTGTCATTGGATGTCTGCTCTTTTTACTAACAACAACCAGAGTCATTGCATGTGTGTTCTCTTCAGAGACCAAACATGGATCCACCAGTGTCATTGCATGTGTGTTCTTTTTACTAACAACAACCAGAGTCATTGAAATGTGTGTACTTTTCACAAACCACATATGGGTCCACAAGTGTCATTGCATGTGAGTTCTTATAACAAACCACCATTGGATACACCAGAGACATTGCATGTGTGCTTTTTAACTAACAACAACTAGAGTCATTGCATGTGTGTTCTCTTCAGAGACCACACATGGATCCACCAGTGTCATTGCATGTGTGTTCTTTTTACTATCAACAACCAGAGTCAATGCATGTGTGCTCTTTTCACAATCCACCTATGGATCCACCAGTGTCATTGCAAGTGTGTTGTTTTTACTAACAACAACCGGAGTCATTGCATGTGTGTTCTTTTCACATACCACATATGGATCCACAAGTGTCATTGCATGTGTGTTCTTTTAACAATCCACCTATGGATCCACCAGTGTCATTGCATGTGTGCTTTTTAACTAACAACAACCAAAGTCATTTGATGTGTGTTATTTTCACATACCACATATGGATCCACTAGTGTCATTGAAATGTATGTTCTCTTCAGAGACCACACATGGATCCACCAGTGTTATCGCATGTGTGTTCTTGTTACTAACAACAACCAGAGTCATTGCATGTGTGTTCTTTTCACAAACCACATATGGATCCAAAGAATGTCATTGCATGTGTGTTCTTTTCACAATCCACCTATGGATCCACCAGTGTCATTGGATGTGTGCTCTTTTTACTAACAACAACCAGATTTATTGCATGTGTGTTCTCTTTAGAGACCACACATGGATCCACCAGTATCATTGCATGTGTGTTCTTTTTACTAACAACAACCGAGTCATTGAAACATGTGTTCTTTTCACATACCACATATGGATCCACCAGTGTCATTGCATGTCTGTTCTTTTTACTAACAATAACCAGAGTCATTTCATGTGTGTTATTTTCACATACCACATATGGATCCACTAGTGTCATTGAAATGTGTATTCTCTTCAGAGACCACACATGGATCCACCAGTGTTATCACATGTGTGTTCTTGTTACTAAGAAAAACCAGAGTCATTGCATGTGTGTTATTTTCACATATCACATATGGATCCACCAGTGTCATTGCAGTGTGTTCTTTTCACAATCCACCTATGGATCCACCAGTGTCATTGCATGTGTGTTCTTTTTACTAACAACAACTAGAGTCATTTCATGACTGTTCTTTTCACATATCACATATGGATCCACCAGTGTCATTGAAATGTGTGTTCTCTTCAGAGACCAGACATGGATCCACCAGTGTCATTACATGTGTATTCTTTTTACTAAGAACAAGTGGAGTTATTGCATGTTTGTTCTTTTCACATACCACATATGGATCCACCAGTGACATTGCATGCGTGCTCTTTTCACAATCCACCTATGGATCCACCAGTGTCATTGCATGTGTGTTCTTTTTACTAACAACAACCAGAGTCATTGCATGTGTGTTCTTTTCACATACTGCATATGGATCCACTAGTGTCATTGCATGTGTGTTCTTTTCATAATCCACCTATGGATCCACCAGTGTCATTGGATGTCTGCTCTTTTTACTAACAACAACCAGAGTCATTGCATGTGTGTTCTCTTCAGAGACCAAACATGGATCCACCAGTGTCATTGCATGTGTGTTCTTTTTACTAACAACAACCAGAGTCATTGAAATGTGTGTTCTTTTCACATACCACATATGGGTCCACCAGTGTCATTGCATGTGTGTTCTTTTCACAATCCACCTTTGGATCCACCAGTGTCATTGCATGTGTGCTTTTTAACTAACAACAACTAGAGTCATTGCATGTGTGTTCTCTTCAGAGACCACACATGGATCCACCAGTGTCATGTGTGTTTTTTTACTAACAACAACCAGAGTCATTGAAATGTGTGTTCTTTTCACATACCACATATGGATCCACCAGTGTCATTGCATGTGTGTTCTTTTCACAATCCACCTATGGATCCACTAGTGTCATTGCATGTGTGCCCTTTTTACTAACAACAACCAGAGTCATTGCATGTGTGCTCTTTTCACAATCCACCTCTGGATCCACCAGTGTCATTGCAAGTGTGTTCTTTTTACTAACAACAACCGGAGTAATTGCATGTGTGTTCTTTTTCACATACCACATATGGACACACCAATGTCATTGCATGTGTGTGTTTTTTTCACAATCCACCCATGGATCCACCAGTGTCATTGCATGTGTGCTTCTTAACTAACAACAACCAGAGTCATTTCATGTGTGTTATTTTCACATGCCACATATGGATCCACTAGTGTCATTTAAATGTGTGTTCTCTTCAGAGACCACACATGGGTCCACCAGTGTCATTGCATGTGTGTTCTTTTCACAATCCACCTATGGATCCACCAGTGTCATTGGATGTGTGCTCTTTTTACTAACAACAACCAGAGTTATTGCATGTGTGTTCTCTTTAGAGACCACACATGGATCCACCAGTATCATTGCATGTGTGTTCTTGTTACTAACAACAACCAGAGTCATTGCATGTGTGTTCTTTTCACAAACCACATATGGATCCACCAGTGTCATTGCATGTGTGCTTTTAACTAACAACAACCAAAGTCATTTGATGTGTGTTATTTTCACATACCACATATGGATCCACTAGTGTCATTGAAATGTATGTTCTCTTCAGAGACCACACATGGATCCACCAGTGTT
Source organism: Avena insularis (assembly GCA_023614405.1). Lineage (NCBI taxonomy): Eukaryota > Viridiplantae > Streptophyta > Magnoliopsida > Poales > Poaceae > Avena > Avena insularis. The sequence continues at coordinate 392,143,658 of CM042689.1, read as the reverse complement.
ATCGCATGTGTGTTCTTGTTACTAACAACAACCAGAGTCATTGCATGTGTGTTCTTTTCACAAACCACATATGGATCCAGCAGTGTCATTGCATGTGTGTTCTTTTCACAATCCACCTATGGATCCACCAGTGTCATTGGATGTGTGCTCTTTTTACTAACAACAACCAGATTTATTGCATGTGTGTTCTCTTTAGAGACCACACATGGATCCACCAGTATCATTGCATGTGTGTTCTTTTTACTAACAACAACCGAGTCATTGAAACATGTGTTCTTTTCACATACCACATATGGATCCACCAGTGTCATTGCATGTCTGTTCTTTTTACTAACAATAACCAGAGTCATTTCATGTGTGTTATTTTCACATACCACATATGGATCCACTAGTGTCATTGAAATGTGTATTCTCTTCAGAGACCACACATGGATCCACCAGTGTTATCACATGTGTGTTCTTGTTACTAAGAAAAACCAGAGTCATTGCATGTGTGTTATTTTCACATATCACATATGGATCCACCAGTGTCATTGCAGTGTGTTCTTTTCACAATCCACCTATGGATCCACCAGTGTCATTGCATGTGTGTTCTTTTTACTAACAACAACTAGAGTCATTTCATGACTGTTCTTTTCACATATCACATATGGATCCACCAGTGTCATTGAAATGTGTGTTCTCTTCAGAGACCAGACATGGATCCACCAGTGTCATTACATGTGTATTCTTTTTACTAAGAACAAGTGGAGTTATTGCATGTTTGTTCTTTTCACATACCACATATGGATCCACCAGTGACATTGCATGCGTGCTCTTTTCACAATCCACCTATGGATCCACCAGTGTCATTGCATGTGTGTTCTTTTTACTAACAACAACCAGAGTCATTGCATGTGTGTTCTTTTCACATACTGCATATGGATCCACTAGTGTCATTGCATGTGTGTTCTTTTCATAATCCACCTATGGATCCACCAGTGTCATTGGATGTCTGCTCTTTTTACTAACAAAAACCAGAGTCATTGCATGTGTGTTCTCTTCAGAGACCAAACATGGATCCACCAGTGTCATTGCATGTGTGTTCTTTTTACTAACAACAACCAGAGTCATTGAAATGTGTGTTCTTTTCACATACCACATATGGGTCCACCAGTGTCATTGCATGTGTGTTCTTTTCACAATCCACCTTTGGATCCACCAGTGTCATTGCATGTGTGCTTTTTAACTAACAACAACTAGAGTCATTGCATGTGTGTTCTCTTCAGAGACCACACATGGATCCACCAGTGTCATTGCATGTGTGTTCTTTTTACTAACAACAACCAGAGTCATTGAAATGTGTGTTCTTTTCACATACCACATATGGATCCACCAGTGTCATTGCATGTGTGTTCTTTTCACAATCCACCTATGGATCCACTAGTGTCATTGCATGTGTGCCCTTTTTACTAACAACAACCAGAGTCATTGCATGTGTGCTCTTTTCACAATCCACCTATGGATCCACCAGTGTCATTGCAAGTGTGTTCTTTTTACTAACAACAACCGGAGTAATTGCATGTGTGTTCTTTTTCACATACCACATATGGACACACCAGTGTCATTGCATGTGTGTGTTTTTTTCACAATCCACCCATGGATCCACCAGTGTCATTGCATGTGTGCTTCTTAACTAACAACAACCAGAGTCATTTCATGTGTGTTATTTTTGAAGGGGTTCGTAGCATGGAAAACAAAAATTTTCTATCGCATACAAACAAACAAGCCAAGATCTATCTACTAGATTGTAGCAACGAGTCGATAGAGGAACTCACCTCAAGATTCCAAAGCGTTAGAGCAGATTCTCGTGGGTGATGTAGTCGTACTCTTCCGATCTCAAGATCGCAGACGATCCTTCCAGCGCCACGCTCCAAAGCAGCGCCCCGCAGTCGGTCACACGTTGTACTGTACTTAAGACCTTCCTCTCCTTGTTCCAGAAAGCGGAGGTTGTAGCACTTCTCGCGATTCCTAAGAAGACAACGGCGTGGTACCTAAGTAGAGGGAAATCCTGAGGCTTCGCCTTAAGCAGTGAGTATGGTGTAGCTTTTGAGAGAGGTTATTTTTGGTCTATTAATTAGAAACACCATTTAGATGGATCTAAACAATTTATAAGGCTCTAAACCGGGGGCTAAAGCATTTAGAAGCTCTAAACCAAAACGGCTCTAAACCGGAGATCTAGAGGTGGAAACTTGTGTGTCCTAGGAGGGAGCCCAGCCTCCTTATATAGGTGGGAGGGCTGGCCAAGGGAGGGAGTGAGTCCTCCCCAACTCGGCTTGGTGGGCGCCTTGGGAGGACTCCTCCCAACTCGGCTTCACCTCCTCCTCTTTCCCACTTCCCAAAATTGCCGCTTGACTTTCAAACTAGCCGTTTGACTTTTCAATTTAGGATTTAATTTAATCCTTTATTTGGGACAGCAAGAACACTTAGTACATGATGCAATCATTCCAACTTACAATGACACATTCATGTACCCTTCCCCCCCGGAGTGCCGGACATTCCGGGACCTTCTAGAATGTTCCCGATGAAAACACCGAACCATTCCCCAACTCAAATGGGACTTTCCTTATATGAATCTTATTCTCCTGACCATTCCGGATCTCCTCGTGATATCCCGGATCCCATCCGAGACCAACAACATTCGGTCTCTTTCTCATAATACCATAACTACTCAAAACAACGTCGAATCCTTAAGTGTGTCTCCCTACGGTTCGTGAATTATGCGGACATGATCGAGACACTTCGATCAATAACCAATAGAGGAATCTGGAAATTCATATGGCTCACATATTTCTACGATTGCTATGATCGAATGAACCACATACGATACCAATTTCCCTTTGTCTCACGATAGTTTACTTATCCGAGGTTATGATCGTCGGTATCTCTGCATACCTAGTTCAACCTTGTTACCGATAAGTACTCTTTTCTCGTTCCCGTGATATGTGATCCCTTGTGAGCCAGTCACATGCTTGCAAGCTAATTGGATGACATTTCACCGAGAGGGCCCAGAGTATATCTATCCGTCATATGGATGGACAAATCCCACTCTTGATCCATGTGTTTCAGCCAATACTTTCCAACACTCAATGCCACTTTTATAGCCACCCTGTTACGGTGGTGTTTGATGACATCAAAGCATCCATCCGTAAAGGTGATATGCATGATCTCATGGTCGAAGGAATTAGGTTACTATGTATCGTAAAGCATATAGCAATTGAACTATTGAAATGACTTGATCTTTATGCTACGCTTATCTATAGGAGTATGTCCATCACATCATTCTCCTAATGATATGACCTCATTGTTAATAACATCTCTATGTTCATGATCAGGAAACAATGATCATATATTAACCAACAAGCTAGTTTAACAAGAGGCTTTACTAGGGACTCTTATTTTAGTTTACAAATCACACAAGTATTAATGTTTCCGGTTAATAAAATTATAGCATGGTATGTAAACATTTATCATAAGTATGAAGATATGATAATAACCACTTTATTATTGCCTCTTGGGCATATCTCCAACAGTCTCCCACTTGCACTAGAGTCAATAATCTAGTTTCAAACCTTTGAGTTTTCAACACCTATGGCTTTCTGGTGTTGTATGTACACGATTGCTAGTGGTTAACTGATCTCCGGATCTGACACTTCCAGGTCCGTGTGTAATTGCATGTCTTTGCGTCTCTACGCATCACTCATTCTCTAATGAGATGGCTATGTATGATTTGGTCTTTCGGTGTGACCTTTAGTTCTTTGGGATTAAAACATGTTGATAATATTGTCGCACAATATATCTTCATAGTATTATCCCGCTGTGAACTACACCTAGTTTGATAACAAACTACTTGACACAAATGCCCTCTTTTGCTGCTATAATAGCAGTCATATACTTAGCCTTTTGTTGAAGTATCTGTCACAATGTCTTAACTTTGGAACTCATCCAAATCCATTATGGAACTCACTTTCCATTATATTGTGCCACCCTTAATTTAGATTGAGATAAACTTAATTTGTACTTTGTGACAAAACTAGTATCAATGTAGTACTTTTACAATGAACTAACCATCTATTCGTCACTTCTACAAATAATATACTCTTAGTTCTTCCAAAAGATCATAAGAATATCCTTACTATCGTCCAATGATCACACATGGGTCCACCAGTGTCATTGCATGTGTGTTCTTTTCACAATCCACCTATGGATCCACCAGTGTCATTGGATGTGTGCTCTTTTTACTAACAACAACCAGAGTTATTGCATGTGTGTTCTCTTTAGAGACCACACATGGATCCACCAGTATCATTGCATGTGTGTTCTTGTTACTAACAACAACCAGAGTCATTGCATGTGTGTTCTTTTCACAAACCACATATGGATCCACCAGTGTCATTGCATGTGTGCTTTTTAACTAACAACAACCAAAGTCATTTGATGTGTGTTATTTTCACATACCACATATGGATCCACTAGTGTCATTGAAATGTATGTTCTCTTCAGAGACCACACATGGATCCACCAGTGTTATCGCATGTGTGTTCTTGTTACTAACAACAACCAGAGTCATTGCATGTGTGTTCTTTTCACAAACCACATATGGATCCAGCAGTGTCATTGCATGTGTGTTCTTTTCACAATCCACCTATGGATCCACCAGTGTCATTGCATGTGTGTTCTTTTCACAATCCACCTATGGATCCACCAGTGTCATTGCATATGTGTTCTTTTTACTAACAACAACTAGAGTCATTTCATGGCTGTTCTTTTCACATATCACATATGGATCCACCAGTGTCATTGAAATGTGTGTTCTCTTCAGAGACCAGACATGGATCCACCAGTGTCATTACATGTGTGTTCTTTTTACTAAGAACAAGTGGAGTTATTGCATGTTTGTTCTTTTCACATACCACATATGGATCCACCAGTGTCATTGCATGCGTGCTCTTTTCACAATCCACCTATGGATCCACCAGTGTCATTGCATGTGTGTTCTTTTTACTAACAACAACCACAGTCATTGCATGTGTGTTCTTTTCACATACTGCATATGGATCCACTAGTGTCATTGCATGTGTGTTCTTTTCATAATCCACCTATGGATCCACCAGTGTCATTGCATGTGTGCTCTTTTTACTAACAACAACCAGAGTCATTGCATGTGTGTTCTCTTCAGAGACCAAACATGGATCCACCAGTGTCATTGCATGTGTGTTCTTTTTACTAACAACAACCAGAGTCATTGAAATGCGTGCTCTTTTCACAATCCACATATGGGTCCACCAGTGTCATTGCATGTGTGTTCTTTTCACAATCCACCTATGGATCCACCAGTGTCATTGCATGTGTGCTTTTTAACTAACAACAACTAGAGTCATTGCATGTGTGTTCTCTTCAGAGACCACACATGGATCCACCAGTGTCATTGCATGTGTGTTCTTTTTACTAACAACAACCAGAGTCATTGAAATGTGTGTTATTTTCACATACCACATATGGATCCACCAGTGTCATTGCATGTGTGCCCTTTTTACTAACAACAACCAGAGTCATTGCATGTGTGCTCTTTTCACAATCCACCTATGGATCCACCAGTGTCATTGCAAGTGTGTTCTTTTTACTAACAACAACCGGAGTAATTGCTTGTGTGTTCTTTTTCACATACCACATATGGACACACCAGTGTCATTGCATGTGTTTTTTTTTTTCACAATCCACCATGGATCCACCAGTGTCATTGCATGTGTGCTTCTTAACTAACAACAACCAGAGTCATTTCATGTGTGTTATTTTCACATACCACATATGGATCCACTAGTGTCATTTAAATGTGTGTTCTCTTCAGAGACCACACATGGGTCCACCAGTGTCATTGCATGTGTGTTCTTTTCACAATCCACCTATGGATCCACCAGTGTCATTGGATGTGTGCTCTTTTTACTAACAACAACCAGAGTTATCGCATGTGTGTTCTCTTTAGAGACCACACATGGATCCACCAGTATCATTGCATGTGTGTTCTTTTTACTAACAACAACCGAGTCATTGAAACATGTGTTCTTTTCACATACCACATATGGATCCACTAGTGTCATTGCATGTCTGTTCTTTTTACTAACAATAACCAGAGTCATTTCATGTGTGTTATTTTCACATACCACATATGGATCCACTAGTGTCATTGAAATGTGTGTTCTCTTCAGAGACCACACATGGATCCACCAGTGTTATCACATGTGTGTTCTTGTTACTAAGAAAAAACAGAGTCATTGCATGTGTGTTATTTTCACATATCACATATGGATACACCAGTGTCATTGCATGTGTGTTCTTTTCACAATCTACCTATGGATCCACCAGTGTCATTGCATGTGTGTTCTTTTTACTAACAACAACTAGAGTCATTTCATGACTGTTCTTTTCACATACCACATATGGATCCACCAGTGTCATTGAAATGTGTGTTCTCTTCAGAGACCAGACATGGATCCACCAGTGTCATTACATGTGTGTTCTTTTTACTAAGAACAAGTGGAGTTATTGCATGTGTGTTCTTTTCACATACCACATATGGATCCACCAGTGTCATTGCATGCGTGCTCTTTTCACAATCCACCTATGGATCCACCAGTGTCATTGCATGTGTGTTCTTTTTACTAACAACAACCACAGTCATTGCATGTGTGTTCTTTTCACATACCGCATATGGATCCACTAGTGTCATTGCATGTGTGTTCTTTTCACAATCCACCTATGGATCCACCAGTGTCATTGCATGCGTGCTCTTTTTACTAACAACAACCAGAGTCATTGCATGTGTGTTCTCTTCAGAGACCACACATGGATCCTGATGTCATTGCATGTGAGTTCTTTTTACTGACAACAACCAGTCATTGCATGTGTGGTCTTTTCACATACCACATATGGATCCACCAGTGTCATTGCATGTGTGTTCTTTTCACAATCCACCTATGGATCCACCAGTGTCATTGCATGTGTGCTTTTTAACTAACAACAACAACCAGAGTCATTGCATGTGTGTTCTCTTCAAAGACCACACATGGATCCACCAGTGTCATTGCATGTGTGTTCTTTTTACTAACAACAACCAGAGTCATTGAAATGTGTGTTCTCTTTAGAGACCACACATGGATCCACCAGTGTCATTGCATGTGTGTTCTTTTTACTAACAACAACCATAGCCATTGCATGTGTGTTATTTTCACATACCACATATGGATCCACCAGTGTCATTGCATGTGTGTTCTTTTTACTAACAACAACTGGAGTCATTTGATGTGTGTTCTTTTCACATACCACATATGGATCCACCGGTGTCATTGAAATGTGTGCTCTCTTCAGAGACCATACATGGATCTACCAGTGTCATTGCATGTGTGTTCTTTTACTAACAACCAGTCATTGAAATGTGTGTTCTTTTCTGATACCACATATGGATCCACAAGTGTCATTGCATGTGTGTTCTTTTCATAATCCACCTATGTATCCACCAGTTTCATTGCACGTGTGTTCTTTTTACTAACAACAACTAGAGTCATTTCTTGTGTATTCTTTTCACATACCACATATGGATCCACCAGTGCCATTGAAATGTGTGTTCTCTTCGGAGACCACACATGAATCCACCAGTATCATTGCATCTGTGTTCTTATTACTAACAACAACCAGAGTCATTGCATGTGTGTTCTTTTCACGTACCACATATGGATCCACCAGTGTCATTGCATGTGTGTTCTTTTCACAATCCACCTATGAATCCACCAGTGTCATTGCATGTGTGTTCTTTTTACTAACAACAACCAGAGTCAATGCATGTGTGCTCTTTTCACAATCCACCTATGGATCCACCAGTGTCATTGCAAGTGTGTTGTTTTTACTAACAACAACCGGAGTCATTGCATGTGTGTTCTTTTCACATACCACATATGGATCCACCAGTGTCATTGCATGTGTGTTCTTTTCACAATCCACCTATGGATCCACCAGTGTCATTGCATGTGTGCTTTTTAACTAACAACAACAAAAGTCATTTGATGTGTGTTATTTTCACATACCACATATGGATCCACTAGTGTCATTGAAATGTATGTTCTCTTCAGAGACCACACATGGATCCACCAGTGTTATCGCATGTGTGTTCTTGTTACTAACAACAACCAGAGTCATTGCATGTGTGTTCTTTTCACAAACCACATACGGATCCAGCAGTGTCATTGCATGTGTGTTCTTTTCACAATCCACCTATGGTTCCACCAGTGTCATTGCATGTGTGTTCTTTTTACTAACAACAACTAGAGTCATTTCATGACTGTTCTTTTCACATACCACATATGGATCCACCAGTGTCATTGAAATGTGTGTTCTCTTCAGAGACAAGACATGGATCCACCAGTGTCATTACATGTGTGTTCTTTTTACTAAGAACAAGTGGAGTTATTGCATGTGTGTTCTTTTCACATACCACATATGGATCCACCAGTGACATTGCATGCGTGCTCTTTTCACAATCCACCTATGGATCCACCAGTGTCATTGCATGTGTGTTCTTTTTACTAACAACAACCAGAGTCATTGCATGTGTGTTCTTTTCACATACCGCATATGGATCCACTAGTGTCATTGCATGTGTGTTCTTTTCACAATCCACCTATGGATCCACCAGTGTCATTCCATGCGTGCTCTTTTTACTAAAAACAACCAGAGTCATTGCATGTGTGTTCTCTTCAGAGACCACACATGGATCCACCAGTGTCATTGCATGTGTGTTCTTTTTACTAACAACAACCAGAGTCATTGCATGTGTGGTCTTTTCACATACCACATATGGATCCACCAGTGTCATTGCATGTGTGTTCTTTTCACAATCCACCTATGGATCCACCAGTGTCATTGCATGTGTGCTTTTTAACTAACAACAACAACCAGAGTCATTGCATGTGTGTTCTCTTCAAAGACCACACATGGATCCACCAGTGTCATTGCAAGTGTGTTCTTTTTACTAACAACAACTAGAGTCATTGAAATGTGTGTTCTCTTTAGAGACCACACATGGATCCACCAGTGTCATTGCATGTGTGTTCTTTTTACTAACAACAACCATAGCCATTGCATGTGTGTTATTTTCACATACCACATATGGATCCACCAGTGTCATTGCATGTGTGTTCTTTTTACTAACAACAACTGGAGTCATTTGATGTGTGTTCTTTTCACATACCACATATGGATCCACCGGTGTCATTGAAATGTGTGCTCTCTTCAGAGACCATACATGGATCTACCAGTGTCATTGCATGTGTGTTCTTTTTACTAACAACCAGAGTCATTGAAATGTGTGTTCTTTTCGCATACCACATATGGATCCACCAGTGTCATTGCATGTGTGTTCTTTTCATAATCCACCTATGTATCCACCAGTTTCATTGCACGTGTGTTCTTTTTACTAACAACAACTAGAGTCATTTCTTGTGTATTCTTTTCACATACCACATATGGATCCACCAGTGCCATTGAAATGTGTGTTCTCTTCGGAGACCACACATGAATCCACCAGTATCATTGCATCTGTGTTCTTATTACTAACAACAACCAGAGTCATTGCATGTGTGTTCTTTTCACGTACCACATATGGATCCACCAGTGTCATTGCATGTGTGTTCTTTTCACAATCCACCTATGAATCCACCAGTGTCATTGCATGTGTGTTCTTTTTACTAACAACAACCAGAGTCAATGCATGTGTGCTCTTTTCACAATCCACCTATGGATCCACCAGTGTCATTGCAAGTGTGTTGTTTTTACTAACAACAACCGGAGTCATTGCATGTGTGTTCTTTTCACATACCACATATGGATCCACCAGTGTCATTGCATGTGTGTTCTTTTCACAATCCACCTATGGATCCACCAGTGTCATTGCATGTGTGCTTTTTAACTAACAACAACCAAAGTCATTTGATGTGTGTTATTTTCACATACCACATATGGATCCACTAGTGTCATTGAAATGTATGTTCTCTTCAGAGACCACACATGGATCCACCAGTGTTATCGCATGTGTGTTCTTGTTACTAACAACAACCAGAGTCATTGCATGTGTGTTCTTTTCACAAACCACATACGGATCCAGCAGTGTCATTGCATGTGTGTTCTTTTCACAATCCACCTATGGTTCCACCAGTGTCATTGCATGTGTGTTCTTTTTACTAACAACAACTAGAGTCATTTCATGACTGTTCTTTTCACATACCACATATGGATCCACCAGTGTCATTGAAATGTGTGTTCTCTTCAGAGACAAGACATGGATCCACCAGTGTCATTACATGTGTGTTCTTTTTACTAAGAACAAGTGGAGTTATTGCATGTGTGTTCTTTTCACATACCACATATGGATCCACCAGTGACATTGCATGCGTGCTCTTTTCACAATCCACCTATGGATCCACCAGTGTCATTGCATGTGTGTTCTTTTTACTAACAACAACCAGAGTCATTGCATGTGTGTTCTTTTCACATACCGCATATGGATCCACTAGTGTCATTGCATGTGTGTTCTTTTCATAATCCCCGTATGGATCCACCAGTGTCATTGCCTGTGTGCTCTTTTGACTAACAACAACCAGAGTCATTGCATGTGTGTTCTCTTCAGAGACCAAACATGGATCCACCAGTGTCATTGCATGTGTGTTCTTTTTACTAACAACAACCAGAGTCATTGAAATGTGTGTTGTTTTCACATACCACATATGGTTCCACCAGTGTCATTGCATGTGTGTTCTTTTCACAATCCACCTATGGATCCACCAGTGTCATTGCATGTGTGCTTTTTAACTAACAACAACTAGAGTCATTGCATGTGTGTTCTCTTCAGAGACCACACATGGATCCACCAGTGTCATTGCATGTGTGTTCTTTTTACTAACAACAACCAGTCATTGAAATGTGTGTTCTTTTCACATACCACATATGGATCCACCAGTGTCATTGCATGTGTGTTCTTTTCACAATCCACCTATGGATCCACCAGTGTCATTGCATGTGTGCCCTTTTTACTAACAACAACCAGAGTCACTGCATGTGTGCTCTTTTCACAATCCACCTATGGATCCACCAGTGTCATTGCAAGTGTGTTCTTTTTACTAACAACAACCGGAGTCATTGCATGTGTGTTCTTTTCACATACCACATATGGATCCACCGGTGTCATTGAAATGTGTGTTCTCTTCAGAGACCATACATGGATCCACCAGTGTCATTGCATGTGTGTTCTTTTTACTAACAATAACCAGAATCATTGCATGTGTGTTCTTTTCACATACCACATATGGATCCACCAGTGTCATTGCATGTGTGTTCTTTTCACAATCCACCTATGGATCCACCAGTGTCATTGCATGTGTGCTCTTTTTACTAACAACAACAACCAGAGTCATTGCATGTGTGTTCTCTTCAGAGACCACACATGGATCCACCAGTGTCATTGCAAGTGTGTTCTTTTTACTAACAACAACTAGAGTCATTTAAATGTGTGTTCTCTTTAGAGACCACACATGGATCCACCAGTGTCATTGCATGTGTGTTCTTTTTACTAACAACAACCAGAGCCATTGCATGTGTGTTATTTTCACATACCACATATGGATCCACCAGTGTCATTGCATGTGTGTTCTTTTTACTAACAACAACTGGAGTCATTTGATGTGTGTTCTTTTCACATACCACATATGGATCCACCGGTGTCATTGAAATGTGTGCTCTCTTCAGAGACCATACATGGATCCACCAGTGTCATTGCATGTGTGTTCTTTTCATAATCCACCTATGGATCCACCAGTTTCATTGCATGTGTATTCTTTTTAATAACAACAACTAGAGTCATTTCTTGTGTGTTCTTTTCACATACCACATATGGATCCACCAGTGCCATTGAAATGTGTGTTCTCTTCGGAGACCACACATGAATCCACCAGTATCATTGCATCTGTGTTCTTGTTACTAACAACAACCAGAGTCATTGCATGTGTGTTCTTTTCACATACCACATACGGATCCACTAGTGTCATTGCATGTGTGTTCTTTTCACATACCACATATGGATCCACCAGTGTCATTGCATGTGTGTTCTTTTCACAATCCACCTATGGATCCACCAGTGTCATTGCATGTGTGCCCTTTTTACTAACAACAACCAGAGTCATTGCATGTGTGCTCTTTTCACAATCCACCTATGGATCCACCAGTGTCATTGCAAGTGTGTTCTTTTTACTAACAACAACCAGAGTAATTGCATGTGTGTTCTTTTTCACATACCACATATGGACACACCAGTGTCATTGCATGTGTTTTTTTTTCACAATCCACCCATGGATCCACCAGTGTCATTGCATGTGTGCTTTTTAACTAACAACAACCAGAGTCATTTCATGTGTGTTATTTTCACATACCACATATGGATCCACTAGTGTCATTGAAATGTGTGTTCTCTTCAGAGACCACACATGGGTCCACCAGTGTCATTGCATCTGTGTTCTTTTCACAATCCACCTATGGATCCACCAGTGTCATTGGATGTGTGCTCTTTTTACTAACAACAACCAGAGTCATTGCATGTGTGTTCTCTTTAGACACCACACATGGATCCACCAGTATCATTGCATGTGTGTTCTTTTTACTAACAACAACCGAGTCATTGAAATGTGTGTTCTTTTCGCATACCACATATGGATCCACCAGTGTCATTGCATGTGTGTTCTTTTCATAATCCACCTATGCATCCACCAGTTTCATTGCACGTGTGTTCTTTTTACTAACAACAACTAGAGTCATTTCTTGTGTGTTCTTTTCACATACCACATATGGATCCACCAGTGCCATTGAAATGTGTGTTCTCTTCGGAGACCACACATGAATCCACCAGTATCATTGCATCTGTGTTCTTGTTACTAACAACAACCAGAGTCATTGCATGTGTGTTCTTTTCACATACCACATACGGATCCACCAGTGTCATTGCATGTGTGTTCTTTCCACAATCCACCTATGAATCCACCAGTGTCATTGCATGTGTGTTCTTTTTACTAACAACAACCAGAGTCAATGCATGTGTGCTCTTTTCACAATCCACCTATGGATCCACCAGTGTCATTGCAAGTGTGTTCTTTTTACTAACAACAACCAGAGTCATTGCATGTGTGTTCTTTTCACATACCACATATGGATCCACCAGTGTCATTGCATGTGTGTTCTTTTCATAATCCACCTATGGATCCACCAGTGTCATTGCATGTGTGCTTTTTAACTAACAACAACCAAAGTCATTTCATGTGTGTTATTTTCACATACCACATATGGATCCACTAGTGTCATTGAAATGTATGTTCTCTTCAGAGACAACACATGGATCCACCAGTGTTACCGCATGTGTGTTCTTGTTACTAACAACAACAGAGTCATTGCATGTGTGTTCTTTTCACAAACCACATATGGATCCAGCAGTGTCATTGCATGTGTGTTCTTTTCACAATCCACCTATGGATCCACCAGTGTCATTGCATGTGTGTTCTTTTTACTAACAACAACTAGAGTCATTTCATGACTGTTCTTTTCACATACCACATATGGATCCACCCGTGTCATTGAAATGTGTGTTCTCTTCAGAGACCAGACATGGATCCACCAGTGTCATTACATGTGTGTTCTTTTTACTAAGAACAAGTGGAGTTATTGCATGTGTGTTCTTTTCACATACCACATATGGATCCACCAGTGACATTGCATGCGTGCTCTCTTCACAATCCACCTATGGATCCACCAGTGTCATTGCATGTGTGTTCTTTTTACTAACAACAACCAGAGTCATTACATGTGTGTTCTTTTCACATACCGCATATGGATCCACTAGTGTCATTGCATGTGTGTTCTTTTCATAATCCACCTATGGATCCACCAGTGTCATTGCATGTGTGCTCTTTTTACTAACAACAACCAGAGTCATTGCATGTGTGTTCTCTTCAGAGACCAAACATGGATCCACCAGTGTCATTGCATGTGTGTTCTTTTTACTAACAACAACCAGAGTCATTGAAATGTGTGTTCTTTTCACATACCACATATGGGTCCACCAGTGTCATTGCATGTGTGTTCTTTTCACAATCCACCTATGGATCCACCAGTTTCATTGCATGTGTGCTTTTTAACTAACAACAACTAGAGTCATTGCATGTGTGTTCTCTTCAGAGACCACACATGGATCCACCAGTGTCATTTCATGTGTGTTCTTTTTACTAACAACAACCAGAGTCATTGAAATGTGTGTTCTTTTCACATACCACATATGGATCCACCAGTGTCATTGCATGTGTGTTCTTTTCACAATCCACCTATGGATCCACCAGTGTCATTGCATGTGTGCCCTTTTTACTAACAACAACCAGAGTCATTGCATGTGTGCTCTTTTCACAATCCACCTATGGATCCACCAGTGTCATTGCAAGTGTGTTCTTTTTACTAACAACAACCAGAGTAATTGCATGTGTGTTCTTTTTCACATACCACATATGGACACACCAGTGTCATTGCATGTGTTTTTTTTTCACAATCCACCCATGGATCCACCAGTGTCATTGCATGTGTGCTTTTTAACTAACAACAACCAGAGTCATTTCATGTGTGTTATTTTCACATACCACATATGGATCCACTAGTGTCATTGAAATGTGTGTTCTCTTCAGAGACCAGACATGGATCCACCAGTGTCATTACATGTGTGTTCTTTTTACTAAGAACAAGTGGAGTTATTGCATGTGTGTTCTTTTCACATACCACATATGGATCCACCAGTGACATTGAATGCGTGCTCTTTTCACAATCCACCTATGGATCCACCAGTGTCATTGCATGTGTGTTCTTTTTACTAACAACAACCAGAGTCATGCATGTGTGTTCTTTTCACATACCGCATATGGATCCACTAGTGTCATTGCATGTGTGTTCTTTTCATAATCCCCGTATGGATCCACCAGTGTCATTGCCTGTGTGATCTTTTGACTAACAACAACCAGAGTCATTGCATGTGTGTTCTCTTCAGAGACCAAACATGGATCCACCAGTGTCATTGCATGTGTGTTCTTTTTACTAACAAAAACCAGAGTCATTGAAATGTGTGTTCTTTTCACATACCACATATGGGTCCACCAGTGTCATTGCATGTGTGTTGTTTTCACAATCCACCTATGGATCCACCAGTGTCATTGCATGTGTGCTTTTTAACTAACAACAACTAGAGTCATTGCATGTGTGTTATTTTCAGATACCACATATGGATCCACC
The DNA here is from genome assembly GCA_023614405.1 of Avena insularis. Lineage (NCBI taxonomy): Eukaryota > Viridiplantae > Streptophyta > Magnoliopsida > Poales > Poaceae > Avena > Avena insularis. The sequence goes on along the minus strand of CM042689.1, from coordinate 392,128,265 downwards.
AGTGTCATTGCATGTGTGTTCTTTTTACTAACAACAACTAGAGTCATTTCATGTGTGTTCTTTTCACATACCACATATGGATCCACCGGTGTCATTGAAATGTGTGTTCTCTTCAGAGACCATACATGGATCCACCAGTGTCATTGCATGTGTGTTCTTTTCACAATCCACCTATGGATCCACCAGTGTCATTGTATGTGTGCTCTTTTTACTAACTACAACAACCAGAGTCATTGCATGTGTGTTCTCTTCAGAGACCACACATCGATCCACCAGTGTCATTGCAAGTGTGTTCTTTTTACTAACAACAACTAGAGTCATTGAAATGTGTGTTCTCTTTAGAGACCACACATGGATCCACCAGTGTCATTGCATGTGTGTTCTTTTTACTAACAACAACCATAGCCGTTGCATGTGTGTTATTTTCACATACCACATATGGATCCACCAGTGTCATTGCATGTGTGTTCTTTTTACTAACAACAACTGGAGTCAATAGAGGAGTGTTCATATCACATACCAAATATGGAACCACATGTGTCATTCAAATGTGAGCTCTCTACAGAGACAATACATGGATCCACCAAAGGTCATTGCATGTGTGTTCTTTTACTAACAACCGTAGTCATTGTAATGTGTGTTCTTTTCGGAGACCACAGATGGATCCACCAGTGTCAGTGCATGTGTGTTCTTTTCATAATCCACCTATGCATCCACCGTTTCATCAGACGTGTGTTCTTTTTACTAACAACAACTAGAGTCATTTCTTGTGTGTTCTTTTCACATACCACATATGGATCCACCAAAGCCATTGAAATGTGTGTTCTCTTTTGAGACCACACATGAATCCACCAGTATCATTGCATCTGTGTTCTTGTTACTAACAACAACCAGAGTCATTGCATGTGTGTTCTTTTCACATACCACATACGGATCCACCAGTGTCATTGCATGTGTGTTCTTTCCACAATCCACCTATGAATCCACCAGTGTCATTGCATGTGTGTTCTTTTTACTAACAACAACCAGAGTCAATGCATGTGTGCTCTTTTCACAATCCACCTATGGATCCACCAGTGTCATTGCAAGTGTGTTCTTTTTACTAACAACAACCGGAGTCATTGCATGTGTGTTATTTTCACATACCACATATGGATCCACCAGTGTCATTGCATGTGTGTTCTTTTCACAATCCACCTATGGATCCACCAGTGTCATTGCATGTGTGCTTTTTAACTAACAACAACCAAAGTCATTTCATGTGTGTTATTTTCACATACCACATATGGATCCACTAGTGTCATTGAAATGTATGTTCTCTTCAGAGACAACACATGGATCCACCAGTGTTACCGCATGTGTGTTCTTGTTACTAACAACAACCAGAGTCATTGCATGTGTGTTCTTTTCACAAACCACATATGGATCCAGCAGTGTCATTGCATGTGTGTTCTTTTCACAATCCACCTATGGTTCCACCAGTGTCATTGCATGTGTGTTCTTTTTACTAACAACAACTAGAGTCGTTTCATGACTGTTCTTTTCACATACCACATATGGATCCACCAATGTCATTTAAATGTGTGTTCTCTTCAGAGACCAGACATGGATCCACCAGTGTCATTACATGTGTGTTCTTTTTACTAAGAACAAGTGGAGTTATTGCATGTGTGTTCTTTTCACATACCACATATGGATCCACCAGTGACATTGAATGCGTGCTCTTTTCACAATCCACCTATGGATCCACCAGTGTCATTGCATGTGTGTTCTTTTTACTAACAACAACCAGAGTCATTGCATGTGTGTTCTTTTCACATACCGCATATGGATCCACTAGTGTCATTGCATGTATGTTCTTTTCATAATCCCCGTATGGATCCACCAAAGTTTACTGTAGGTCATTGCATGTGTGTTCTTTTTACTAACAACAACCAGAGTCATTGAAATGTGTGTTCTTTTCACATACCACATATGGGTCCACCAGTGTCATTGCATGTGTGTTCTTTTCACAATCCACCTATGGATCCACCAGTGTCATTGCATGTGTGCTTTTTAACTAACAACAACTAGAGTCATTGCATGTGTGTTCTCTTCAGAGACCACACATGGATCCACCAGTGTCATTGCATGTGTGTTCTTTTTACTAACAACAACCAGAGTCATTGAAATGTGTGTTCTTTTCACATACCACATATGGATCCACCAGTGTCATTGCATGTGTGTTCTTTTCACAATCCACCTATGGATCTACCAGTGTCATTGCATGTGTGCCCTTTTTACTAACAACAACCAGAGTCATTGCATGTGTGCTCTTTTCACAATCCACCTATGGATCCACCAGTGTCATTGCAAGTGTGTTCTTTTTACTAACAACAACCGGAGTCATTGCATGTGTGTTCTTTTCACATACCACATATGGACACACCAGTGTCATTGCATGTGTGTGTTTTTTTCACAATCTACCCATGGATCCACCAGTGTCATTGCATGTGTGCTTTTTAACTAACAACAACCAGAGTCATTTCATGTGTTGTAACTATCTCGGTGAATTACGCTCCTAGTTACAAGCCTGGATGAACGGAAATGGTTGAAATAGTACGGTGGGGCCCAAATGCCACTCACAGGTAGACCTTTCGGCCGTCCCAACCATTTCCAAACATCAGGACAAGAACGGGCGTGAATTCCAGCGGGATCAACTACATACACAAATGAGTATGTATGCAAGCCACCATACAACAGTACATCCGAGCCATTCCATCTAAAAAGAAAGGAAATATAGCAACGCCATACGGCAAGATCCAAATATCCTAGATAGATATAATAGTTTAGGATATCTCCTCATACATCAAGCATCAGAGTATCAAGCGGAAGCGGAAGACAAAATCCGAGTACGGATAAGAAGCAAATCGGCATAAGATGCCCCATAAATAAGCAGATCCCGCCCACAGATCTCACGGATCCCGCTCCGGAATCTCTACACACCGAATGATCGTTGCTCACATCGTCTGCCTCTCCACCCAAGATCCATCTTATGCGAGGTACCTGCTCATCCGAACTAATAATTTATCGTGTGAGACCCTAGGGGTACTCAAAGTCTTTATTCCACTAAAGGGGACACAACCTGGGTGACGAATTGCAGCAAAAGATAAACCCTAACAATTCTATAGATACTCGCTAACCAGTCCTAACCATAGATAGACGGATGTCCGTGAATTAATAACAGTTATAACAAATATAATGGTAATGTCCACAGATCCATCCTCCTCCTCGCCATCGATGAGGAAGCGGACGAACAGCCCCCCATCCGTTGGCAGTTTTATAATCAATTCCGAGAGTGTTACACTATTTACTAGTCAGTAACCAAGTCTAGTCAAAATAAAAGAGGTACATTAGTTATGCTTGTCTATGATCGAGAAACTGTGCTCCAAGTCGTCCATAATCATGACACGGCTTTCGAGAAGTTTACCGTAGGTGCACAAATAGCAACACACACTGATATGCCTCTAAAAACCAAATCAAAACCCAACGAGGCCACGACGAAGCGATCACAGATTCAGAATATTTCGGGCCACCCCATTGAGCTACCCCAAGAACGGTTAGCTGACCGAGATGGCCTCAAGGTTTTAGGAGCCATCAGAACGATGGGAACCCGAAGTGTGACTGGGCTTGTCGACATAATAAACGGGTCACGGACCTAACAAAGACAAAGCAGTGTGACTTACAATTTAAATTAAAGCAAAGAAAGCATGGCATAAGTACAGATAGTAAATAAAACCTCAAACTAGTTTGTGGCCCCAAGAAATAAGAATGAATCAAGCTCGCCTCAGGGGGGTTCATAAGCCTCCCGGATGTGGATAGCGCGAATATTCTTGGAACAGGAATCAAGTACTCGGGGTCTTACGGGACACAAGTGAGCTTGAAAAACCAAATAGTGTATATGGCTCACCGATGCCACTTTCATTAGTTATCCCATTACTATTCAGGTTAAGTTGTTTAGGTACCTCGTTATTCATCAGGCACTCACATACCCTACACATGTTGTTCACGACTGCATGGCTCAAACAACTCATAGTAATGGCTCATGGGATGGAGGAACAAGCTTCTGGGTTTAAAAGTAAAGGCTATGCAATACTTGGGATTCAATTTAATGCAATCGCACTCAATGATGCAATAATAAGATAGAGGCAATAGGTACTATATGTATGCAAGCATGTGGTAGTGCTTGCTGGCAGCTCGCTTGAAGCGAGAGAAGGATCTGGTGGTACTCCGGTTCTCTTGGTATATCCCCGCCAGCCTATTCGAAGAAGAACCAAACAAACAAGGGCCAACATAAATAAAATGCACAAGCATATGTATAAATGCATCAAGCAAACAATCATGCCATGATGAATGATGCACAATTTGCATGGCATTAGGTAGCATGGCATGGGTGAGGTGTGGATTACAAGAACAAGTCATTTTATTGAGTTTTGGTCCCATTTTAGCCTCATATTAGTTGCTGTACTCTTTATATTTATATGATGCATGCTTCAAATCAAACCATGGAATGCATAAACAGAAAGGTCTCGTCGAGCTAATCATTTTAGACATATCATTTGTTAAATTTGGAGTTATAAATCAAAAGTTATTAATTAATTAAGGTGGAAGGGCAATTTATTGTATTTTAAATAAACTTGGAATTTAAAATGTTCAAAATATATTTTGGATTGCATATTTGAAATCCTCACATTTTTTTGATTTGAAAACATATATTATTTGTATTATTTGGGTTTAGATTTTAAAAGATATTTAAAAACAGAATTAAATTTGAATTTGAATTAATTTGGAAAAAGTTTTGAATTTAAACAGATATGCAGAAAATACTTTTTCTACTCAGGTTTATCTAGCCACAGACACTGTCAGGTGGGGCCTCCGCTGACCGGACCAACGCAAGACAGGAAGGTTTTCTCATCATGAGCTAATCTAGCCCCCCGAATATGACAAAGGGGTCAGGCCACAGGACCACGCGATGTAGACGCGGCCAGGAACCGGCAGTGGGCTAGATCGAGCACGGGTTAAGGGTTACAAAAAGCCGGGGTTTTCGGGAGATGGCCACAGTGGGCTGGGTGGGCCTAGAGGGAGCTCGGTTATGGAGAAAAAGGACAAGGTATGTGTAAAATTTATATAGCGTCACATTTCCTCTCGCGTCTAAAGTGGTGATGATCCGATCACGGCGCGGGCGCTGGCGCGCGCAGGTTCGATCCGGGACTGGCGTATACATGAGGCGGCAGCCTTTGGCTAGGTGGGGTGGTGTCAGGGTGGGCGTGACCTAGGTAAGCTAAGCGACGCCACTGGCGAGGGTAAAACGACGCCAAGCACAGGTCGCTTTGACGATTGATCGGTGCAGACAGTAACGGCAGAGGAGCGTGTCTAGGAGGTTGCGCGGCTCACCGAGGGTGTGTCGGTGGTGTTTGAACGGGTCGGCGAGCAGCAGGACGGCGGCGAGGCAGACGCCGGGCGAATTAGGGTTTCGCTTCGGCCGGCGCTGGTCATGGCTGGGCGCCTTCGGCTCGGCAGGCTGGCCACTGGTGATCGCCGTGGTCTTCCCCAACGTCCAGTCACCGCGCCCTCCTTCTGCTACGGGGGTGGCAAGATGATGCCGACGGTGGTCGGCTAGGGGGGTAGCTGGTGGCGTGGAGAAGAAGGAGGATGCTGCGCCTCCAGATCCGAGAGGCCAGAGGAGAGCCGTGTGGGGGGAAGGATAAGAGGGGGAGGAAGGATGCCGTGGGGAGGTGGGGTAGAGGGAAAAAGGTGGCTCGGCCACCTTTTCTCTCCTTCCTCACGTGCTCGTCGGGGCAGGGCAGGTGCATGGGGGCTTCCAGGTGGGACCAGAGGGCGAGGCCAAGGAGGCAGGGGCAGGCTCGGGATAGGGGGCCACAAGGCAGGGAGAGAAGAGAAGGAGAGAGGGTAGGCTCGGGTTAGGGTTATGGGGGAGCCTCGGGTGAGCTAGGCTTGGGTAGGGTTTGGGCTTAGGTGGCTGGGGTGAGGTGGCCAGGGAGAGAGGGTGGCTGGTGGGGCCAGCTGGTAGAGAGAAGAGGGAGGCTGAGAGAGGGGGAAGGTGGTAGCTAGGGTTAGGGTTTTGGTTAGAAGGGGTGGTTTAGAGAAGATGGGGTAGAGGGGGTATGGTGAAAAAGGTGGTAGGGTTTCTTTTGACAAGACCAAGTAAACACAAGCCAAGCTCACACAAGATCTAGTCAAAAGAGAGGAAAGTGGTGAGATGGTTTAGGCATGATCAAGCATAGATCAAGCCAAAAGAAGGGATAGAGTTAGAGAAGACCCACTCAACAAAAATCAAATAAAATGCAAAAGGGTGGTACTTGCATGGGCCATGCATAAATAATTAATACCATGCTTTTTTTGTGAAAACAAGATTATTTACATGGCATTATTCTTATGCATTCCAAAAGGTGGAGTAAGGCCTAAGCAAAAGAATTTGAAAGAAAGGTTCCAGATGGAGTAGATGGAGATGATCACATTGGATTATAATTGGGACTTGCTAGTGTGTATATTCCACTAGGTATTTAATAGTCCCATAATATTCTCACATGAGCATAAATCCATAACAATCCAAATGGAAGCTAGGAGAAAGGGTCCCACTCACAAGGCATGCAAAGGTGGCCATGTGGCTCTCATAAACCAATATTGTGAAAACAACATGATGCTAAGATGAGAGCATGTGGAAAAAGAATTGGATCCATCCCAACCCACATGAGCTAGAAGTAAAACCAATAAATGCCAAGCTCATATTTAGTTGGATGGTGGAATTATAAGGTGGTGAAAGAAAAAGGTGGTGGAGTTAATAAGAGATATGCCCCCAACTCAACTTGGGCAATAAACAATATATCAAGAACCAAATACAATATCAAGAGGCAAATACAATTAACCATGCAGATGAGATAAGAACCAAAACAAAAAGGGTTTTATATGATGCTAAGATGCAAGGTGGCATGATGACATGAGCATGATATATTTATGATGCAACAATTATATGTTTGAAGTAGCCATTATCTAGACTAGGCTAGTAGCATTGCAATTGTTAGACAATTGGGATGCTACATGTGTGTTATTTTCACATACCACATATGGATCCACTAGTGTCATTGAAATGTGTGTTCTCTTCAGAGACCACACATGGATCCACCAGTGTTATTGCATGTGTGTTCTTGTTACTAACAACAACCAGAGTCATTGCATGTGTGTTCTTTTCACATACCACATATGGATCCACCAGTGTCATTGCATGTGTGCTCTTTTCACAATCCACCTATGGATCCACCAGTGTCATTGCATGTGTGTTCTTTTTACTAACAACAACTAGAGTCATTTCATGACTGTTCTTTTCATATACCACATATGGATCCACCAGTGTCATTGAAATGTGTGTTCTCTTCAGAGACCAGACATGGATCCACCAGTGTCATTACATGTGTGTTCTTTTTACTAAAAACAAGTGGAGTTATTGCATGTGTGCTCTTTTCACATACCACATATGGATCCACCAGTGACATTGCATGCGTGCTCTTTTCACAATCCACCTATGGATCCACCAGTGTCATTGCATGTGTGTTCTTTTTGTTGGAATTATGCCCTAGAGGCAATAATAAAGATGTTATTATTATAATTCTTGTTCATGATAAAGTTTATATTCCATGCTAGAATTGTATTAAGCGGAAACTTTAATACTTGTGTGGTTTGTGAACAACACCGTGTCCCTAGTACGCCTCTATGGACTAGCTCATTGATCAATGATGGTTAAGGTTTCCTAACCATAGACATGAGTTGTCAATTGATAATGAGATCATATCATTGGGAGAATGATATGGTGGATAGACCCAAACTAAGCAAAGCTATTAGATCGTTTCATCGTGTTCGTCTTTGCGAAGCTTTTCTCATGTCAAATATTGTATTCCTTAGACCATGAGATAATACAACTCCCTGGTATCGGAAGAAAGCTTTGAGGTCATCAAACGTCATCCTATGAGAGGGTGATCATAAAGGTGTCTCTCAGGTGATCGGAAAGTATCTGTTGGGTTGTATGTATCGAGATGGGATTTTTCCTCCCAAGTCGTAGAGATATACTGGCCCACTCGTAATCGATATCAACACCGCTTGCAAGCATGTGGTTAAGGAGTTAATCACAAAGTGATATCGGATTACGGAACGAGTAAAGTACTTGCTGTGAACGAGATTGAACTAGGTATGACGATACCGACGATCGAATCTCGGGCAAGTAAAATATCGCGAGACGAAGGGAATATATATATGGGATTGATTGAATCGCATCGTGGTTCATCCGATATGATCATCGATGAATGTGGAGTCAATATGGGTGCCTGCACCCGCTGTTGTTTATTGATAGAAGATCATGTCTGATATTCTCGAACCCGCAGGTCACACACTTAACGTGTCTCGACGCTAGGATAGATTGGATAATTGGTTTATGAATTTTTGTTCGAGTCTCGGATGGGATCCGGACATCACGAGAGGTTCCGGAATGGTCCGGAGAATAAGATTCATATAAGGCAAGCAGTTTTGGAGTTCGGAATTGTTCCGGATTAATCTAAGCTTTAGAACCTTCCGGAAGGGGCCAACGTGGTCCCACCTTCCGGAGGGGGCATGGGCCTATGAGGGAGTGTCCTGGCGCATTGGGGGCACAAGGCCCCATAGGGCCCAGCCGATCCTAGATAAGTTTAAAATCGTTTAAACTAGTGATAGGGTTTATAGTTATGGGTTAAGTTTAAATCGTTTAAACTAGAGATAGGCTTGTAGGATGGGCAAGGCTGGCACCCCCCCTCTATATATAGAGGGCTGGTGCCTCCCCCAACCCTACACCTTTCTCCAAACCCTAGTTGCCCCGCCGCCTCCTCTCTCCTCCCGATCGCTTGTGGGCGAAGCCTCACGCAGAAATTCTCCACCATATACACCACGCCGTGTTGTAGATCCAATCTATCTCCACCCTACTTGCTGGTCCGAGGAAGAAGGAGACGCCGAGGTGCTGCACCAGCATCTCACGGAGGCACCGCCACTTGTGGTGCTAGATCGGATCGGATCGCGAGGAGGAGAAGCGAGTACGACTACATCACCCACGCTCCGATTTAACGTTCATGTGCGAATCTTCAAGGGTATGAAGATCTAATCCAATCTCTCTCGTTGTTTGCATCTCCTAGATTAGATCTTGGCTTTCCTCTGTCTTCCATAGAAAATTTTGATTTACTATGCTGCGAAACCCTTCAGTGGTATCAGAGCTAGATCTATGCGTAGATGTGATTCACGAGTAGAACGCAACATGGTTGTTGCGGGCGTTGATGTTTTCTGTTGCAATCCTCTTGTTTGTGTTCTTCTTATGACTAGTGATAGTGTGATTGAAGCGGTCTAGGCCAACCTTACGCGACGTCGTCATAGACCGCTCGCACTTGACGTGTGGCTTGTACCACACATGCGGGTGGATGCCGCTTTCTCACTATAGTTGTCATGGGATTAATACCGAGTTTGGCAACCATAATATCACCGCTGTGGCTTTCCGTAGGTAAGAATCGTTTAGCATCTACTCCCATAAGCCACGAAACATGCAACAACAAAGTAGAGGCGCCTAACTTGTTTTTGCAGGAGTGTTTTCGTGATATGGTATGGCCCAAGATGTGATGTGTATATTGTATGCGATGATCATGTTTTGTAATGTTTCACTACTTGCATGTCGATGAGTACACAACCGCAGGAGCCATATGGTTGTCTTTATAATTGTGTATGACCCGAGTCAACTTCTTATACGCCATGTAATAGCTTTACTTTATCGCTAAGTAGTTAGCAATAGTTGTAGTTGCTATTCGTGGTGGAGGCAATCATGGTGAAGTGATGGAGATCATGCCGGAACGCACAAGATGGAGATCATTGCGCGAAGATTGGCTATACCATGTCACATAAAGTTATATGCATGTGATGTTTATCCTTTATGTATCTTATTATGCTTAGATCGCGACGGTAGCATTATAAGATGATTCCTCACTTAAAGATCAAGATAAAACTGTGTTCTCCCAAGTATGCACCGCTATAAAGTTCGTCGTGTCCAAGCATCACGTGATGATCGGGTGCTATAGACTCTACGCCACATACAACGGGTGCAAGCCAGTTTTTGCACACGCCGAAATACTTGGTCTAACTTGACGAGCCTAGCATGTACATACATGGCCTCGGAACACAAGAACCGAAAGGTTAAGCATGAGTCATATGAATGATATGATCGACACTTTGTTGTCCACCATTGAAACCACATCTCTTCTCGTGATGATCGGATTAGGTGTGGTGAATTTGGATCGTGTTCACTAAACAACTTGAGGGATGTTGAATTTAGTGGGAGTTCATCTAGTAATTTGATTAAGTTGAACTATTTATCATGAACATAGTCTAAATTGTACTTGCAAATACTGTAGATCACATGGCCAAGTCCAACTTCAACTTCAACGTTTTTGCTGAGAAAGAAAAGCTTAGAAACAATGGGTCTAACTTCACCAACTGGTTCCGCAATTTGAGAATCATTCTCTCTGGCGGACAAAAGGACTATGTCCTTGAGAAAGCGTTAGGTAACCCCTCGCAATCAAGCTACCGATGAGAAAGCTGTCTATCACAAGAAAGATGATTATGGTGTGATTAAGAGCACCATGTTGTTTGCTATGGAACCGAACTTCAAAATCGTTTTGAAAACTATCCCGGCCCTTTGAGATTCTCGAGGAGCTGAAAACCATGTTTCGCACTCAGGCCCGCTCGAGAGATATGAGATCTCCGAGAAGTTCTTTAACCGCAAGATGGAGAAGGGAGTTCCATAGTGAGCACGCCATTAAGATGTCGGCTACACTCAACGCCTTGAGCAACTGGATCAAGATTCCAGAGGAGCTCAAGATTGACAGGGTTCTGCAATCACTCCCTCCCAGCTACAAAAGTTTTGTAGTGACTCATAATCAGATTGGTTCCACTGATACGATCACCGAGCTCTTCGCAAAGCTGAAGGCTACGGAGGTGGACATCAAGAAGGATAATCATGTGTTGATGGTCAACAAACCCTCCTTTAAGAAAGGTAAGGGAGCAAAGAAGCCCTTCAAGAAGGGCGGCGGCAAGCACACTGCCCCTGCTGAGAAGAAGCTCAGGTCTGGTCCCAAGCCGGAAACTGAGTGCTTCTATTGCAAGGACAAGGGTCACTGGAAGAATCGTCCAAGTACTTAGCGGACAAGAAGGCTGGCACCATCAAAGGTATATTTGATATACATGTTATTGATGTTTTCCTTACTAGCCCTCGTTGTAGTGCCTGGGTATTTGATACCGGTTCAGTTGCTAATATTTGTAACTCAAAACAGGAGCTACGGAATAGACGGTGGCTTGCGAGGGATGAGGTGACGATGCGCGTTGGCAACGGATCAAGAGTTGATGTGATGGCCGTCGGCACGCTCTCCTTAGTTTTTCCTTCGGGATTAGTTTTAAACCTTAATAAATGTTATTATGTGCCTACGTTGAGCATGAACATTATTTCTGGATCGTGTTTATTGGAAGACGGTTATTCATTTAAATCGGAGAATAATGGTTGTTCTATTTATATGAGTAACATCTTTTATGGTCATGCACCCCTTGTGAATGGTTTATTTCTTCTAAATCTCGAAAGGGATGAAACACACATCCATAACATTGAGACTAAGAGATGCAAAGTAGATAGTGATAATACTACTTATTTGTGGTAATCGCTGCTCAGGTCATATTGGTGTAAAGCGCATGAAGAAACTCCATTCGATGGACTTTTGGAGTCTCTTGATTTTGAATCATTTGACACATGCGAACCATGCCTCATGGGCAAGATGATCAAAACCCCGTTCTCCGGTATGATGGAGCGAGCAACGGACTTGTTGGAAATCATACATACCGATGTATGCGGACCGATGAGTGTTTCGACGCACGGTGGATATCGCTATTTTCTCACTTTTACCGATGACTTAAGTAGATATGGGTATATCTATTTAATGAAACATAAATCAGAAACGTTTGAAAAGTTCAAAGAATTTCAGAATGAAGTGGAGAACCATCGTAATGTAAAGATTAAGTTTCTACGATCCGATCGTGGGGCGAATATTTGAGTTATGATTTTCTCACGCATCTCAAAGCAAGTGGAATCGTTTCACAACTCACGCCACCCGAACACCACAAAGGCAATGGTGTGTCTGAACACGAATCGAACCCTATTAGATATGGTCCGATCGATGATGTCTCTTACTGATTTGCTATCATTTTGGGGTTATGCATTAGAAACCGCTGCATTCACTTTAAATAGGACTCCATCTAAACCGTTGAGACGACACCGTATGAACTATGGTTTGGTGCTAAACCTAAGTTGTCGCTTAAAGTTTGGGGATGCAAGCTTTACGCCAAGAAGTTGATGCCGACAAGCTTGAACCCAAAGCGAGAAATGCGCCTTCATAGGATACCCTAAGGAAACTATTGGGTATACCTTCTATCACAGAACCGAAGGCAAAGTGTTTGTCGCAAAGAACGGTTCCTTTCTTGAGAAGGAGTTTCTCTCGAAAGAAGTGAGTGGGAGGAAAGTAGAGCTAGACGAGGTTATTGAACCTTCTCTTGAATTGAGAGTAGCGCAAGACCTGAAATTGTTCCGGTCACCGCACCAACAATAGAGGAAGCTAATGACAAGGATCATGAAGCTTCGACGATGTCGCCATCGAACGTCGCAGTCGACAAGGTCGCGTGCCCTCCCGAGTGGTACGGCAATTCTGCCTTGACTGTCTTATTAGTAGAAGACATGAACCCACGAACTATGAGGAAGCGATGATGAGCCTGCATCGAGAAATGGCTAGAAGCCATGAACCGAATTGGGATCCATGAGCGAAAACCAAGTATGGACTTTGGTGGACCCTCCTAGCGACCGAAAGGCCGTTGAGTGCAAATGGATTTTCAAGAAGAAAACAGACGCGGATGGTAATGTTACCGTCTATAAAGCACGGCTTGTTGCGAAAGGTTTTCGACAAGTTCAAGGTGTTGACTACGATAAGACTTTCTCTCCCGTAGCAATGTTTAAGTCCATTCGGATTTTATTAGCAATTGCTGTGTTTCATGATTATGAAATATGACAAATGGATGTCAAGACTGCTTTCCTTAATGGCAACATTGATGAAGAGTTGTATATGATGCAACCCGAAGGTTTTGTCGATCCTAAGGATGCTGATAAAGTATGCAAACTTCAGCGTTCCATTTATGGATCGGCAAGCATCTCGGAGTTGGAACCTTCGTTTTGATCAAGTGATCAAGAGCTTTGGATTTGTTCCAAATTGCTACGAAGCTTGCATCTACAAGAAAGTGAGTGGGAGCTCGGTGACGTTTCTGGTACTATATGTGGATGACATATTGATTATTGGAAATGACATCAACATGCTTAACGATGTGAAGAGTTATTTGAACAAGTGTTTTTCAATGAAAGACCTAGGTGAAGCTGCTTATATATTGGGCATCAAAATCTATAGAGATAGACAAAGACGCTCGATAGCTTTAAGCCAGTACATACTAGACAAAGTTCAAAAGGTTCGAATGGATAAGGCATTGAAAGGTTCAAGGCCTATGTTGTCGTAAGATATTGAGCAAGGCTCGGTTCAGCTACGGTAAATGATAGGAAGCTATGAGCAAAGTGCCTTATGCCTCGCCATAGGTTCCATCATGTATGCCATGTCAGTGTACTAGACCGGATGTGTCCAATGCTCTTAGTTTGACGAGCAGATATCAAAGTGATCCAGAGTGGAACATCGACAGCCGTGAAGAACATCCTAAGGTACCTAAATAGGACTAAAGAAATGTTCTTAGTCTATGTGGGTGATGAACAGCCTGTCAGAAAAGGTTACGTCGATGCTAGTTTCGACAAATGACAAGGATGATTGTAAATCTCGCATGTGATACGTGTATATTTTGAATGGAGGAGTGAGTCGAGAAGCTGCAAGCAAAGCGTGATCGCAGGATCTACAAGAGAAGCGGAATACATGGCTGCTGTAGAAAGGCCAAGTGAAGGAGTTTGGATCAGAACTTCATCATCGAGCTTGGTGTGGTTCCAAGTGCATTGGACCCATCAAGATATTGTGACAACACTGGCGCCATAGCACTCGCTAAGGAACCAAGATATCATCCAAAGACCAAGCATATCAACCGCAAGTTTCATATAATCCGAGATTATATATCAGATGGAGATCTAAAGATTAGCAAAGTACATACAGATCTGAATGTCGCAGATCCATTGACTAAACCTCTTCCACGTGTAAAACATGATCAGCACCTCAGTGCCATGGGTGTGAGATTGTTGCCAAATGTAAACTAGATTATTGACTCTAGTGCAAGTGGGAGACTGTTGGAATTATGCCCTAGAGGCAATAATAAAGATGTTATTATAATAAAACTAGTTCATCATAAAGATTATATTCCATGCTAGAATTGTATTGCGGAAACTTTAATACTTGTGTGGTTTGTGAACAACACCGTGTCCCTAGTACGCCTCTATGGACTAGCTCATTGATCAATGATGGTTAAGGTTTCCTAACCATAGACATGAGTTGTCAATTGATAATGAGATCATATCATTGGGAGAATGATATGGTGGATAGACCCAAACTAAGCAAAGCTATTAGATCGTTTCATCGTGTTCGTCTTTGCGAAGCTTTTCTCATGTCAAATTTTGTATTCCTTAGACCATGAGATAATACAACTCCCTGGTATCGGAAGAAAGCTTTGAGGTCATCAAACGTCATCCTATGAGAGGGTGATCATAAAGGTGTCTCTCAGGTGATCGGAAAGTATCTGTTGGGTTGTATGTATCGAGATGGGATTTGTCCTCCCAAGTCGGAGAGATATACTTCGGGCCCACTCGGGAATCGATATCAACACCGCTTGCAAGCATGTGGTTAAGGAGTTAATCACAAAGTGATATCGGATTACGGAACGAGTAAAGTACTTGCTGTGAACGAGATTGAACTAGGTATGACGATACCGACGATCGAATCTCGGGCAAGTAAAATATCGCGAGACGAAGGGAATATATATATGGGATTGATTGAATCCTGGCATCGTGGTTCATCCGATCTGATCATCGATGAATGTGTGAGAGTCAATATGGGTGCCTGCACTCGCTGTTGATTATTGATAGAAGATCATGTCCGCATATTGTCGAACCAGGTCACACACTTAACGTGTCTCGACGCTAGGATAGATTGGATAATTGGTTTATGAATTTTTGTTCAGAGTCTCGGATGGGATCCGGACATCACGAGGTTCCGAATGGTCCGAGAATAAGAATCATATAAGGCAAAGGCAGTTTTTGGAGTTCGGAATTGTTCCGATTAATCGGTATTGTACCGAAGCTTTAGAACCTTCCGAAGGGGACAACGTGGTCCCACCTTCCGGGAGGGGGCATGGGCCTATGAGGGAGTGTCCTGGCCGCATTGGGCCAGGGGCACAAGGCCCCATAGGGCCCAGCCGATCCTAGATAAGTTTAAACTCGTTTAAACTAGAGATAGGGTTTCTAGATAAGGGATAAGCTTAAAATCGTTTAAACTAGAGATAGGCTTGGAGGATGGGCAAGGGCTGGCCGCACCCCCCTCTATATATAGAGGGCTGGTGCGCCCCCTCCCCCCAACCCTACACCTTTCTCCAAACCCTAGTTGCCCTGCTGCCCTCCTCTCTCCCTCCCGATCGTTGTGGTAAGCCTGCAGAAATTCTCCACCATATACACCACGCCGTCGTGTTGTAGATCCAATCTATCTCTCCACCCTACTTGCTGGTCCGAGGAAGGAGGAGACGTCGAGGTGCTGCACGTGTGCATCTCACGGAGGCACCGCCACTTGTGGTGCTAGATCGGATCGGATCGCGAGGAGGAGAAGCGAGTACGACTACATCACCCACGTTTCGATTTAACGCTCACTGTGCGAATCTTCAAGGGTATGAAGATCTAATCCAATCTCTCTCGTTGTTTGCATCTCCTAGATTATATCTTGGCTTTCCCTCTGTTCGCTTCCGTAGAAAATTTTTATTTACTATGCTGCGAAACCCTTCACTTTTTACTAACAACAACCAGAGTCATTGCATGTGTGTTCTTTTCACATACCGCATATGGATCCACTAGTGTCATTGCATGTGTGTTCTTTTCACAATCCACCCATGGATCCACCAGTGTCATCGCATGTGTGCTCTTTTTACTAACAACAACCAGAGTCATTGCATGTGTGTTCTCTTTAGATAGCACACATGGATCCACCAGTGTCATTGCATGTGTGTTCTTTTTACTAACAACAACCAGAGTCATTGAAATGTGTGTTCTTTTCACATACCACATATGGGTCCACCAGTGTCATTGCATCTGTGTTCTTTTCACAATCCACCTATGGATTCACCAGTATCATTGCTTGTGTGCTCTTTTTACTAACAACAACCAGAGTCATTGCATGTGTGTTCTCTTTAGAGACCACACATGGATCCACCAGTATCATTGCATGTGTGTTCTTTTTACTAACAACAACCGAGTCATTGAAATGTGTGTTCTTTTCACATACCACATATGGATCCACCAGTGTCATTGCATGTCTGTTCTTTTTACTAACAATAACCAGAGTCATTGCATGTGTGTTATTTTCATATACCGCATATGGATCCACCAGTGTCATTGCACGTGTGTTCTTTTTACTAACAATAACTGCAGTCATTTCATGTGTGTTCTTTTCACATACCACATATGGATCCACCAGTGTCATTGAAATGTGTGTTCTCTTCAGAGACCATACATGGATCCACCTGTGTCATTGCATGTGTGTTCTTTTTACTAACAACAACCAGAGTCATTGAAATGTGTGTTCTTTTCGCATACCACATATGGATCCACCAGTGTCATTGCATGTGTGTTCTTCTCACAATCCACCTATGGATCCACCGGTGGCATTGCATGTGTGCTCTTTTTATTAACAACAACCAGAGTCATTGCATGTGTGTTCTCTTCAGAGACCACACATGGATCCACCAGTGTCATTGCATGTGTGTTCTTTTTACTAACAACAACCAGAGTCATTGAAATGTGTGTTCTTTTCACATACCACATATGGATCCAGCAGTGGCATTGCATGTGTGTTCTTTTCACAGTCCACCTATGGATCCACCATTGTCATTGCATGTGTGCTCTTTTTACTAACAAAAACCAGAGTCATTGCATGTGCGTTCTCTTCAGAGACCACACATGGATCCACCAGTGTCATTGCATGTGTGTTCTTTTTACTAACAATAACCAGAGTCATTGAAATGTGTGTTCTCTTTAGAGACCACACATGGATCCACCAGTGTCATTGCATGTGTGTTGTTTTTACTAACAACAACCAGAGTCATTGCATGTGTGTTATTTTAACATACCACATATGGATCCACCAATGTCATTGCATGTGTTTTCTTTTTACTAACAACAACTAGAGTCATTTCATGTGTGTTTTTTCACATACCACATATGGATCCACCACTGTCTTTGAAATGTGTGTTCTCTTCAGAGACCACACATGGATCCACCAGTGTCATTGCATGTGTGTTCTTGTTACTAACAACAACCAGAGTCATTGCATATGTGTTCTTTTCACATACCACATATGGATCCACTAGTGTCATTGCATGTGTGTTCTTTTCACAATCCACCTATGGATCCACCAGTGTCATTGCATGTGTGTTATTTTTACTAACAACAACTGGAGTTTCATGACTATTTTTTTCACATACCACATATGGATCCACCAGTGTCATTGAAATGTGTGTTCTTCTCATGAACCACAGCTAGAGTCATTGGATGTGTGTTCTCTTTAGAGACCACATATTTATCCACCAGTGTCATTGAAATGTGTATTATTTTCAACTACAGCCGTTGGACACAAACAACCGGGACGCAGAGCTAACTAGCAATCGCTCTGGGCTTCTAGAAGACCCGATCCCTGATTGTTAGGCGTCGTTGGATTGGGGTGCTTGGACGATAGTGATGTCCTTCGCGAGGGCGATCTGCGAGAAGTCTATTCTACGAACTGATTGGCACTGGCAACGACACTAGGCCTACGTCCTTGCCCTTATCCCCCTAACCTCGGGGCCGAAGATCAGATCATGTTCCTTCATCACCATGGAGAGGGAGAGGCCCAAACTCAGCTTGCACGAGGCTGAGATGTTCACCCACTACGACATACTCGCGCCGCCATTCGCGAGGCTTCCGGACGGGTTCGAGCTCAGCTACGCCAGGGTTCCTGTTGCGCTGCTCTTACGTGACAACGCGTTGGCACGGCAGATCGAGGAGCACCGCCGTCAGCTGTCGGAGCGGAAGAGGGCAATGGCGCGATACTCGCGCACGAGCGCATACTGGCGAAAGCTGCTCAAGAAGGAGCGGGCTGTGTTGATTGAGCTGTGCGGAACCCACCGGCGGGAGATCCACCCGGATCTGCACAACCCCGAAGGGAGGCAGCGCTTCTGGGCAGTGCCTGGGCATACAACCTCCACCATTATTGATGCAGCGCGCCGTGAAGAATCCATGACAAGGAGGAACGCTGCCGAGAACATCGGCATCGATTCCGACGTGGAGGAGGCTGGCGGCGATGCGGACAACGTCATCAATGATCGAGACTACGGGAGTGTCATAGTCGATTAGGGCCACTTAAGCATAAATTAAATCTATGTACGGTATCTTAATACGCTCTTTGGATCTAGGTCACTCGAGTCATGGTCGATTATCATCATAATCTATATATGTTGGCCATGTTTTAGTTGTCTTTGTCTTTGAAACTAGTCGATCGAAACTCGTCCGATCCTGAAAATAAAGTTCGCGCGTTCCTGGCATATCTGATGGGACAATACGCTGACTCTGCTCCCAGCACTTGATGGCACAGCCATAATTTGGAGTGCGCTAGAGGAGAAGGGATCGAGTGTGTTGTAATAGTGTACTACTCCTATCAAGTGTCATTGCATGTGTGTTCTTTTCATAATCCACCTATGGATCCACCAGTTTCATTGCATGTGTGTTCTTTTTACTAACAACAACTAGAGTCATTTCTTGTGTGTTCTTTTCACATACCACATATGGATCCACCAGTGCCATTGAAATGTGTGTTCTCTTCGGAGACCACACATGAATCCACCAGTATCATTGCATGTGTGTTCTTGTTACTAACAACAACCAGAGTCATTGCATGTGTGTTCTTTTCACATACCACATATGGATCCACCAATGTCATTGCATGTGTGTTCTTTTCACAATCCACCTATGGATCCACCAGTGTCATTGCATGTGTGTTCTTTTTACTAACAACAACCAGAGTCATTGCATGTGTGCTCTTTTCACAATCCACCTATGGATCCACCAGTGTCATTGCAAGTGTGTTCTTTTTACTAACCACAACCGGAGTCATTGCATGTGTGTTCTTTTCACATACCACATATGGATCCACCAGTGTCATTGCATGTGTGTTCTTTTCACAATCCACCTATGGATCCACCAGTGTCACTGCATGTGTGCTTTTTAACTAACAACAACCAGAGTCATTTCATTTGTGTTATTTTCACATACAACATATGGATCCACTAGTGTCATTGAAATGTGTGTTCTCTTCAGAGACCACACATGGATCCACCAGTGTTATCGCATGTGTGTTCTTGTTACTAACAACAACCAGAGTCATTGCATGTGTGTTGTTTTCACATACCACATATGGATCCACCAGTGTCATTGCATGTGTGTTCTTTTCACAATCCACCTATGGATCCACCAGTGTCATTGCATGTGTGTTCTTTTCATAATCCACCTATGGATCCACCAGTACCATTGCATGTGTGCTCTTTTTACTAACAAGAACCAGAGTCATTGCATGTGTGTTCTCTTCAGAGACCACACATGGATCCACCAGTGTCATTGCATGTGTGTTCTTTTTACTAACAACAACCAGAGTCATTGAAATGTGTGTTCTTTTCACATACCACATATGGATCCACTAGTGTCATTGCATGTGTGTTCTTTTCACAATCCACCTATGGATCCACCAGTGTCATTGCATGTGTGCTCTTTTTACTAACAACAACCAGAGTCATTGCATGTGTGTTCTCTTTAGAGACCACACATGGATCCACCAGTATCATTGCATGTGTGTTCTTTTTACTAACGACAAACAGGGTCATTGAAATGTGTGTTCTCTTTAGAGACCACACATGGATCCACTAGTGTCATTGCATGTGTGTTCTTTTTACTAACAATAACCAGAGTCATCGCATGTGTGTTATTTTCAGATACCACCTATGGATCCACCAGTTTCATTGCATGTGTGTTCTTTTTACTAACAACAACTAGAGTCATTTATTGTGTGTTCTTTTCACATACCACATATGGATCCACCAGTGCCATTGAAATGTGTGTTCTCTTCGGAAGCCACACATGAATCCACCAGTATCATTGCATGTGTCTTCTTGTTACTAACAACAACCAGAGTCATTGCATGTGTGTTCTTTTCACATACCACATATGGATCCACCAGTGTCATTGCATGTGTGTTCTTTTCACAATCCACCTATGGATCCACCAGTGTCATTGCATGTGTGTTCTTTTACTAACAACCGAGTCATTGCATGTGTGCTCTTTTCACGATCCACCTATGGATCCACCAGTGTCATTGCAAGTGTGTTCTTTTTACTAACAACAACCAGAGTCATTTCATGTGTGTTATTTTCACATACCACATATGGATCCACTAGTGTCATTGAAATGTGTGTTCTCTTTAGAGACCACGAATGGATCCACCAGTGTTATCGCATGTGTGTTCTTGTTACTAACAACAACCGAGTCATTGCATGTGTGTTATTTTCACATACCACATATGGATCCACCAGTGTCATTGCATGTGTGTTCTTTTCACAATCCACCTATGGATCCACCAGTGTCATTGCATGTGTGTTCTTTTTACTAACAACAACTAGAGTCATTTCTTGTTGTTCTTTTCACATACCACATATGGATCCACCAGTGTCATTGAAATGTGTGTTCTTCAGAGACCAGACATGGATCCACCAGTGTCATTACATGTGTGTTCTTTTACTAACAACAAGTGGAGTTATTGCATGTGTCTTCTTTTCATACCACACATGGATCCACCAGTGTCATTGCATGTGTGTTCTTTTCATAATCCACCTATGGATCCACCAGTTTCATTGCATGTGTGTTCTTTTTACTAACAACAACTAAAGTCATTTATTGTGTGTTCTTTTCACATACCACATATGGATCCACCAGTGCCATTGAAATGTGTGTACTCTTAGAAAACCACAAATGAATCCACCATTATCATTGCATGTTTCTTCTTGTTACTAACAACAACCAGAGTCATTGCATGTGTGTTCTTTTCACATACCACATATGGATCCACCAGTGTCATTGCATGTGTGTTCTTTTCAGAATCCACCTATGGATCCACCAGTGTCATTGCAAGTGTGTTCTTTTTACTAACAACAACCAGAGTCATTGCATGTGTGTTCTTTTCACATACCACATATGGATCCACCAGTGTCATTGCATGTGTGTTCTTTTCACAATCCACCTATGGATCCATCAGTGTCATTGCATGTGTGCTTTTAACTACAAACAACCAGAGTCATTTCATGTGTGTTATTTTCACATACCACATATGGATCCACTAGTGTCATTGAAATGTGTGTTCTCTTCAGAGACCACGAATGGATCCACCAGTGTTATCGCATGTGTGTTCTTGTTACTAACAACAACCAGAGTCATTGCATGTGTGTTATTTTCACATACCACATATGGATCCACCAGTGTCATTGCATATGTGTTCTTTTCACAATCCACCGATTGATCCACCAGTGTCATTGCATGTGTGTTCTTTTTACTAACAACAACTAGAGTCATTTCATGACTGTTCTTTTCACATACCACATATGGATCCACCAGTGTCATTGAAATGTGTGTTCTCTTCAGAGACCAGACATGTATCCACCAGTGTCATTACATGTGTGTTCTTTTTACTAACAACAAGTGGAGTTATTGCATGTGTGTTCTTTTCACATCCCACATATGGATCCACCAGTGTCATTGCATGCATGCTCTTTTCACAATCCACCTATGGATCCACCAGTGTCATTGCATGTGTGTTCTTTTTACTAACAACAACCAGAGTCATTGCATGTGTGTTCTTTTCACTTACCTCATATGGATCCACTAGTGCCATTGCATGTGTGTTCTTTTCACAATCCACCTATGGATCCACCAGTGTCATTGCATGTGTGCTCTTTTTACTAACAACAACCAGAGTCATTGCATGTGTGTTCTCTTTAGAGACCACACATGGATCCACCAGTGTCATTGCATGTGTGTTCTTTTCTCGACAAACAGAGTCATTGAAATGTGTGTTCTCTTTAGGGACCACACATGGATCCACCAGTGTCATTGCATGTGTGTTCTTTGTACTAACAATAACCAGAGTCATCGCACGTGTGTTATTTTCAGATACCACATATGGATCCACCAGTGTCATTGCATGTGTGTTCTTTTCACATACCACATATGGATCCACTAGTGTCATTGCATGTGTGTTCTTTTCACAATCCACCTATGGATCCACCAGTGTCATTGCATGTGTGCTCTTTTCACTAACAACAACCAGAGTCATTGCATGTGTGTTCTCTTCAGAGACCACACATGGATCCACCAGTGTCATTGCATGTGTGTTGTTTTTACTAACAACAACCGAGTCATTGAAATGTGTGTTCTTTGAACATACCACATATGGATCCACCAGTGTCATTGCATGTGTGTTCTTTTCACAATCCACCTATGGATCCACCAGTGTCATTGCATGTGTGTTCTTTTTACTAACAATAACCAGAGTCATTGCATGTGTGTTCTCTTTAGAGACCACACATGGATCCACCAGTGTCATTGCATGTGTGTTCTTTTTACTAACAACAACCAGAGTCATTGAAATGTGTGTTCTCTTTAGAGACCACACATGGATCCTGATGTCATTGCATGTGTGTTCTTTTTACTAACAACAACCAGAGTCATCGCATGTGTGTTATTTTCACATACCACATATGGATCCACCAGTGTCATTGCATGTGTGTTCTTTTTACTAACAACAACTGGAGTCATTTCATGTCTGTTCTTTTCACATACCACATATGGATCCACCGGTGTCATTGAAATGTGTACTCTCTCCAGAGACCATACATGGATCCACCAGTGTCATTGCATGTGTGTTCTTTTTACTAAAAACCAGAGTCATTGAAATGTGTCTTCTTTTTGCATACCACATATGGATCCACCAGTGTCATTGCATGTGTGTTCTTTTCATAATCCACCTATGGATCCACCAGTTTCATTGCATGTGTGTTCTTTTTACTAACAACAACTAGAGTCATTTATTGTGTGTTCTTTTCACATACCACATATGGATCCACCAGTGCCATTGAAATGTGTGTTCTCTTCGGAAGCCACACATGAATCCACCAGTATCATTGCATGTGTCTTCTTGTTACTAACAACAACCAGAGTCATTGCATGTGTGTTCTTTTCACATACCACATATGGATCCACCAGTGTCATTGCATGTGTGTTCTTTTCACAATCCACCTATGGATCCACCAGTGTCATTGCATGTGTGTTCTTTTTACTAACAACAACCAGAGTCATTGCATGTGTGCTCTTTTCACGATCCACCTATGGATCCACCAGTGTCATTGCAAGTGTGTTCTTTTTACTAACAACAACCAGAGTCATTTCATGTGTGTTATTTTCACATACCACATATGGATCCACTAGTGTCATTGAAATGTGTGTTCTCTTTAGAGACCACGAATGGATCCACCAGTGTTATCGCATGTGTGTTCTTGTTACTAACAACAACCAGAGTCATTGCATGTGTGTTATTTTCACATACCACATATGGATCCACCAGTGTCATTGCATGTGTGTTCTTTTCACAATCCACCTATGGATCCACCAGTGTCATTGCATGTGTGTTCTTTTTACTAACAACAACTAGACTCATTTCTTGACTGTTCTTTTCACATACCACATATGGATCCACCAGTGTCATTGAAATGTGTGTTCTCTTCAGAGACCAGACATGGATCCACCAGTGTCATTACATGTGTGTTCTTTTTACTAACAACAAGTGGAGTTATTGCATGTGTCTTCTTTTCGCATACCACATATGGATCCACCAGTGTCATTGCATGTGTGTTCTTTTCATAATCCACCTATGGATCCACCAGTTTCATTGCATGTGTGTTCTTTTTACTAACAACAACTAAAGTCATTTATTGTGTGTTCTTTTCACATACCACATATGGATCCACCAGTGCCATTGAAATGTGTGTTCTCTTCGAAAACCACACATGAATCCACCAGTATCATTGCATGTGTCTTCTTGTTACTAACAACAACCAGAGTCATTGCATGTGTGTTCTTTTCACATACCACATATGGATCCACCAGTGTCATTGCATGTGTGTTCTTTTCAGAATCCACCTATGGATCCACCAGTGTCATTGCAAGTGTGTTCTTTTTACTAACAACAACCAGAGTCATTGCATGTGTGTTCTTTTCACATACCACATATGGATCCACCAGTGTCATTGCATGTGTGTTCTTTTCACAATCCACCTATGGATCCATCAGTGTCATTGCATGTGTGCTTTTAACTACAAACAACCAGAGTCATTTCATGTGTGTTATTTTCACATACCACATATGGATCCACTAGTGTCATTGAAATGTGTGTTCTCTTCAGAGACCACGAATGGATCCACCAGTGTTATCGCATGTGTGTTCTTGTTACTAACAACAACCAGAGTCATTGCATGTGTGTTATTTTCACATACCACATATGGATCCACCAGTGTCATTGCATATGTGTTCTTTTCACAATCCACCGATTGATCCACCAGTGTCATTGCATGTGTGTTCTTTTTACTAACAACTAGAGTCATTTCATGACTGTTCTTTTCACATACCATATGGATCCACCCGTGTCATTGCATGTGTGTTCTTTTCAGAATCCACCTATGGATCCACCAGTGTCATTACATGTGTGTTCTTTTTACTAACAACAAGTGGAGTTATTGCATGTGTGTTCTTTTCACATCCCACATATGGATCCACCAGTGTCATTGCATGCATGCTCTTTTCACAATCCACCTATGGATCCACCAGTGTCATTGCATGTGTGTTCTTTTTACTAACAACAACCAGAGTCATTGCATGTGTGTTCTTTTCACTTAACACATATGGATCCACTAGTGCCATTGCATGTGTGTTCTTTTCACAATCCACCTATGGATCCACCAGTGTCATTGCATGTGTGCTCTTTTTACTAACAACAACCAGAGTCATTGCATGTGTGTTCTGTTTAGAGACCACACATGGATCCTGATGTCATTGCATGTGTGTTCTTTTTACTGACGACAAACAGAGTCATTGAAATGTGTGTTCTCTTTAGGGACCACACATGGATCCACCAGTGTCATTGCATGTGTGTTCTTTGTACTAACAATAACCAGAGTCATCGCACGTGTGTTATTTTCAGATACCACATATGGATCCACCAGTGTCATTGCATGTGTGTTCTTTTCACATACCACATATGGATCCACTAGTGTCATTGCATGTGTGTTCTTTTCACAATCCACCTATGGATCCACCAGTGTCATTGCATGTGTGCTCTTTTCACTAACAACCAGAGTCATTGCATGTGTGTTCTCTTCAGAGACCACACATGGATCCACCAGTGTCATTGCATGTGTGTTGTTTTTACTAACAACAACCGAGTCATTGAAATGTGTGTTCTTTGAACATACCACATATGGATCCACCAGTGTCATTGCATGTGTGTTCTTTTCACAATCCACCTATGGATCCACCAGTGTCATTGCATGTGTGTTCTTTTTACTAACAATAACCAGAGTCATTGCATGTGTGTTCTCTTTAGCGACCACATATGGATCCACCAAAGTCATTGCATGTGTGTTCTTTTTACTAACAACCCTAGTCATTGAAATGTGTGTTCTCTTTAGAGACCACACATGGATCCACCAGTGTCATTGCATGTGTGTTCTTTTTACTAACAACAACCAGAGTCATCGCATGTGTGTTATTTTCACATACCACATATGGATCCACCAGTGTCATTGCATGTGTGTTCTTTTTACTAACAACAACTGGAGTCATTTCATGTCTGTTCTTTTCACATACCACATATGGATCCACCGGTGTCATTGAAATGTGTACTCTCTCCAGAGACCATACATGGATCCACCAAAGGTCATTGCATGTGTGTTCTTTTACTAAAACCGAGTCATTGAAATGTGTCTTCTTTTTGCATACCACATATGGATCCACCAGTGTCATTGCATGTGTGTTCTTTTCATAATCCACCTATGGATCCACCAGTTTCATTGCATGTGTGTTCTTTTTACTAACAACAACTAGAGTCATTTATTGTGTGTTCTTTTCACATACCACATATGGATCCACCAGTGCCATTGAAATGTGTGTTCTCTTCGGAAGCCACACATGAATCCACCAAAGATCATTGCATGTGTCTTCTTGTTACTAACAACAACCATAGTCATTGCATGTGTGTTCTTTTCACATACCACATATGGATCCACCAGTGTCATTGCATGTGTGTTCTTTTCACAATCCACCTATGGATCCACCAGTGTCATTGCATGTGTGTTGTTTTTACTAACAACAACCACAGTCATTGCATGTGTGGTCTTTTCACGATCCACCTATGGATCCACCAGTGTCATTGCAAGTGTGTTCTTTTTACTAACAACAACCAGAGTCATTTCATGTGTGTTATTTTCACATACCACATATGGATCCACTAGTGTCATTGAAATGTGTGTTCTCTTTAGAGACCACGAATGGATCCACCAGTGTTATCGCATGTGTGTTCTTGTTACTAACAACAACCAGAGTCATTGCATGTGTGTTATTTTCACATACCACATATGGATCCACCAGTGTCATTGCATGTGTGTTCTTTTCACAATCCACCTATGGATCCACCAGTGTCATTGCATGTGTGTTCTTTTTACTAACAACAACTAGACTCATTTCTTGACTGTTCTTTTCACATACCACATATGGATCCACCAGTGTCATTGAAATGTGTGTTCTCTTCAGAGACCAGACATGGATCCACCAGTGTCATTACATGTGTGTTCTTTTTACTAACAACAAGTGGAGTTATTGCATGTGTCTTCTTTTCGCATACGACATATGGATCCACCAGTGTCATTGCATGTGTGTTCTTTTCATAATCCACCTATGGATCCACCAGTTTCATTGCATGTGTGTTCTTTTTACTAACAACAACTAAAGTCATTTATTGTGTGTTCTTTTCACATACCACATATGGATCCACCAGTGCCATTGAAATGTGTGTTCTCTTCGAAAACCACACATGAATCCACCAGTATCATTGCATGTGTCTTCTTGTTACTAACAACAACCAGAGTCATTGCATGTGTGTTCTTTTCACATACCACATATGGATCCACCAGTGTCATTGCATGTGTGTTCTTTTCAGAATCCACCTATGGATCCACCAGTGTCATTGCAAGTGTGTTCTTTTTACTAACAACAACCAGAGTCATTGCATGTGTGTTCTTTTCACATACCACATATGGATCCACCAGTGTCATTGCATGTGTGTTCTTTTCACAATCCACCTATGGATCCATCAGTGTCATTGCATGTGTGCTTTTAACTACAAACAACCAGAGTCATTTCATGTGTGTTATTTTCACATACCACATATGGATCCACTAGTGTCATTGAAATGTGTGTTCTCTTCAGAGACCACGAATGGATCCACCAGTGTTATCGCATGTGTGTTCTTGTTACTAACAACAACCAGAGTCATTGCATGTGTGTTATTTTCACATACCACATATGGATCCACCAGTGTCATTGCATATGTGTTCTTTTCACAATCCACGATTGATCCACCAGTGTCATTGCATGTGTGTTCTTTTTACTAACAACAACTAGAGTCATTTTCATGTTCTTTTCACATACCACATATGGATCCACCAGTGTCATTGAAATGTGTGTTCTATTAAGAGACCACACATGTATCAACCAGGGTTATTACATGTGTGTTCTTTTTACTAACAACAAGTGGAGTTATTGCATGTGTGTTCTTTTCACATCCCACATATGGATCCACCAGTGTCATTGCATGCATGCTCTTTTCACAATCCACCTATGGATCCACCAGTGTCATTGCATGTGTGTTCTTTTTACTAACAACAACCAGAGTCATTGCATGTGTGTTCTTTTCACTTACCGCATATGGATCCACTAGTGCCATTGCATGTGTGTTCTTTTCACAATCCACCTATGGATCCACCAGTGTCATTGCATGTGTGCTCTTTTTACTAACAACAACCAGAGTCATTGCATGTGTGTTCTCTTTAGAGACCACACATGGATCCACCAGTGTCATTGCATGTGTGTTCTTTTTACTGACGACAAACAGAGTCATTGAAATGTGTGTTCTCTTTAGGGACCACACATGGATCCACCAGTGTCATTGCATGTGTGTTCTTTGTACTAACAATAACCAGAGTCATCGCACGTGTGTTATTTTCAGATACCACATATGGATCCACCAGTGTCATTGCATGTGTGTTCTTTTCACATACCACATATGGATCCACTAGTGTCATTGCATGTGTGTTCTTTTCACAATCCACCTATGGATCCACCAGTGTCATTGCATGTGTGCTCTTTTCACTAACAACAACCAGAGTCATTGCATGTGTGTTCT
This sequence comes from Avena insularis, assembly GCA_023614405.1. Taxonomy (NCBI): domain Eukaryota; kingdom Viridiplantae; phylum Streptophyta; class Magnoliopsida; order Poales; family Poaceae; genus Avena; species Avena insularis. The sequence continues at coordinate 392,099,352 of CM042689.1, read as the reverse complement.
CTTCAGAGACCACACATGGATCCACCAGTGTCATTGCATGTGTGTTGTTTTTACTAACAACAACCGAGTCATTGAAATGTGTGTTCTTTGAACATACCACATATGGATCCACCAGTGTCATTGCATGTGTGTTCTTTTCACAATCCACCTATGGATCCACCAGTGTCATTGCATGTGTGTTCTTTTTACTAACAATAACCAGAGTCATTGCATGTGTGTTCTCTTTAGAGACCACACATGGATCCACCAGTGTCATTGCATGTGTGTTCTTTTTACTAACAACAACCAGAGTCATTGAAATGTGTGTTCTCTTTAGAGACCACACATGGATCCACCAGTGTCATTGCATGTGTGTTCTTTTTACTAACAACAACCAGAGTCATCGCATGTGTGTTATTTTCACATACCACATATGGATCCACCAGTGTCATTGCATGTGTGTTCTTTTTACTAACAACAACTGGAGTCATTTCATGTCTGTTCTTTTCACATACCACATATGGATCCACCGGTGTCATTGAAATGTGTACTCTCTCCAGAGACCATACATGGATCCACCAGTGTCATTGCATGTGTGTTCTTTTTACTAAAAACCAGAGTCATTGAAATGTGTCTTCTTTTTGCATACCACATATGGATCCACCAGTGTCATTGCATGTGTGTTCTTTTCATAATCCACCTATGGATCCACCAGTTTCATTGCATGTGTGTTCTTTTTACTAACAACAACTAGAGTCATTTATTGTGTGTTCTTTTCACATACCACATATGGATCCACCAGTGCCATTGAAATGTGTGTTCTCTTCGGAAGCCACACATGAATCCACCAGTATCATTGCATGTGTCTTCTTGTTACTAACAACAACCAGAGTCATTGCATGTGTGTTCTTTTCACATACCACATATGGATCCACCAGTGTCATTGCATGTGTGTTCTTTTCACAATCCACCTATGGATCCACCAGTGTCATTGCATGTGTGTTCTTTTTACTAACAACAACCGTAGTCATTGCATGTGTGTTCTTTTCACAATCCACCTATGGATCCACCAGTGTCATTGCAAGTGTGTTCTTTTTACTAACAACAACCAGAGTCATTTCATGTGTGTTATTTTCACATACCACATATGGATCCACTAGTGTCATTGAAATGTGTGTTCTCTTTAGAGACCACGAATGGATCCACCAGTGTTATCGCATGTGTGTTCTTGTTACTAACAACAACCATAGTCATTGCATGTGTGTTATTTTCACATACCACATATGGATCCACCAGTGTCATTGCATGTGTGTTCTTTTCACAATCCACCTATGGATCCACCAGTGTCATTGCATGTGTGTTCTTTTTACTAACAACAACTAGACTCATTTCTTGACTGTTCTTTTCACATACCACATATGGATCCACCAGTGTCATTGAAATGTGTGTTCTCTTCAGAGACCACACATGGATCCACCAGTGTCATTGCATGTGTGTTCTTTTTACTAACAACAACTGGAGTTATTGCATGTGTCTTCTTTCAAGATAACGACATATGGATCCACCAAAGGTCATTGCATGTGTGTTCTTTTCATAATCCACCTATGGATCCACCAGTTTCATTGCATGTGTGTTCTTTTTACTAACAACAACTAAAGTCATTTATTGTGTGTTCTTTTCACATACCACATATGGATCCACCAGTGCCATTGAAATGTGTGTTCTCTTCGAAAACCACACATGAATCCACCAGTATCATTGCATGTGTCTTCTTGTTACTAACAACAACCAGAGTCATTGCATGTGTGTTCTTTTCACATACCACCTATGGATCCACCAGTGTCATTGCATGTGTGTTCTTTTCGTAATCCACCTATGGATCCACCAAAGTGTCATTGCAAGTGTGTTCTTTTACTAACAACAACCGAGTCATTGCATGTGTGTTCTTTTCACATACCACATATGGATCCACCAGTGTCATTGCATGTGTGTTCTTTTCACAATCCACCTATGGATCCATCAGTGTCATTGCATGTGTGCTTTTAACTACAAACAACCAGAGTCATTTCATGTGTGTTATTTTCACATACCACATATGGATCCACTAGTGTCATTGAAATGTGTGTTCTCTTAAGACCACGAATGGATCCACCAGTGTTATCGCATGTGTGTTCTTGTTACTAACAACAACCAGAGTCATTGCATGTGTGTTATTTTCACATACCACATATGGATCCACCAGTGTCATTGCATATGTGTTCTTTTCACAATCCACCGATTGATCCACCAGTGTCATTGCATGTGTGTTCTTTTTACTAACAACAACTAGAGTCATTTCATGACTGTTCTTTTCACATACCACATATGGATCCACCAGTGTCATTGAAATGTGTGTTCTCTTCAGAGACCAGACATGTATCCACCAGTGTCATTACATGTGTGTTCTTTTTACTAACAACAAGTGGAGTTATTGCATGTGTGTTCTTTTCACATCCCACATATGGATCCACCAGTGTCATTGCATGCATGCTCTTTTCACAATCCACCTATGGATCCACCAGTGTCATTGCATGTGTGTTCTTTTTACTAACAACAACCAGAGTCATTGCATGTGTGTTCTTTTCACTTACCGCATATGGATCCACTAGTGCCATTGCATGTGTGTTCTTTTCACAATCCACCTATGGATCCACCAGTGTCATTGCATGTGTGCTCTTTTTACTAACAACAACCAGAGTCATTGCATGTGTGTTCTCTTTAGAGACCACACTTGGTTCCACCAGTGTCATTGCATGTGTGTTCTTTTTTACGACGACAAACAGTCATTGAAATGTGTGTTATCTTCACAGTCCACAGATGGATCCACCAGTGTCATTGCATGTGTGTTCTTTGTACTAACAATAACCAGAGTCATCGTGACGTGTTATTTTCAGATACCACATATGGATCCACCAGTGTCATTGCATGTGTGTTCTTTTCACATACCACATATGGATCCACTAGTGTCATTGCATGTGTGTTCTTTTCACAATCCACCTATGGATCCACCAGTGTCATTGCATGTGTGCTCTTTTCACTAACAACAACCAGAGTCATTGCATGTGTGTTCTCTTCAGAGACCACACATGGATCCACCAGTGTCATTGCATGTGTGTTGTTTTTACTAACAACAACCGAGTCATTGAAATGTGTGTTCTTTGAACATACCACATATGGATCCACCAGTGTCATTGCATGTGTGTTCTTTTCACAATCCACCTATGGATCCACCAGTGTCATTGCATGTGTGTTCTTTTTACTAACAATAACCAGAGTCATTGCATGTGTGTTCTCTTTAGAGACCACACATGGATCCACCAGTGTCATTGCATGTGTGTTCTTTTTACTAACAACAACCAGAGTCATTGAAATGTGTGTTCTCTTTAGAGACCACACATGGATCCACCAGTGTCATTGCATGTGTGTTCTTTTAACTAACAACAACCAGAGTCATCGCATGTGTGTTATTTTCACATACCACATATGGATCCACCAGTGTCATTGCATGTGTGTTCTTTTACTAACAACAACTGGAGTCATTTCATGTCTGTTCTTTTCACATACCACATATGGATCCACCGGTGTCATTGAAATGTGTACTCTCTCCAGAGACCATACATGGATCCACCAGTGTCATTGCATGTGTGTTCTTTTTACTAAAAACCAGAGTCATTGAAATGTGTCTTCTTTTTGCATACCACATATGGATCCACCAGTGTCATTGCATGTGTGTTCTTTTCATAATCCACCTATGGATCCACCAGTTTCATTGCATGTGTGTTCTTTTTACTAACAACAACTAGAGTCATTTCTTGTGTGTTCTTTTCACATACCACATATGGATCCACCAGTGCCATTGAAATGTGTGTTCTCTTCGGAAGCCACACATGAATCCACCAGTATCATTGCATGTGTCTTCTTGTTACTAACAACAACCAGAGTCATTGCATGTGTGTTCTTTTCACATACCACATATGGATCCACCAGTGTCATTGCATGTGTGTTCTTTTCACAATCCACCTATGGATCCACCAGTGTCATTGCATGTGTGTTCTTTTTACTAACAACAACCAGAGTCATTGCATGTGTGCTCTTTTCACGATCCACCTATGGATCCACCAGTGTCATTGCAAGTGTGTTCTTTTTACTAACAACAACCAGAGTCATTTCATGTGTGTTATTTTCACATACCACATATGGATCCACTAGTGTCATTGAAATGTGTGTTCTCTTTAGAGACCACGAATGGATCCACCAGTGTTATCGCATGTGTGTTCTTGTTACTAACAACAACCAGAGTCATTGCATGTGTGTTATTTTCACATACCACATATGGATCCACCAGTGTCATTGCATGTGTGTTCTTTTCACAATCCACCTATGGATCCACCAGTGTCATTGCATGTGTGTTCTTTTTACTAACAACAACTAGAGTCATTTCATGACTGTTCTTTTCACATACCACATATGGATCCACCAGTGTCATTGAAATGTGTGTTCTCTTCAGAGACCAGACATGTATCCACCAGTGTCATTACATGTGTGTTCTTTTTACTAACAACAAGTGGAGTTATTGCATGTGTGTTCTTTTCACATCCCACATATGGATCCACCAGTGTCATTGCATGCATGCTCTTTTCACAATCCACCTATGGATCCACCAGTGTCATTGCATGTGTGTTCTTTTTACTAACAACAACCAGAGTCATTGCATGTGTGTTCTTTTCACTTACCGCATATGGATCCACTAGTGCCATTGCATGTGTGTTCTTTTCACAATCCACCTATGGATCCACCAGTGTCATTGCATGTGTGCTCTTTTTACTAACAACAACCAGAGTCATTGCATGTGTGTTCTCTTTAGAGACCACACATGGATCCTGATGTCATTGCATGTGTGTTCTTTTTACTGACGACAAACAGAGTCATTGAAATGTGTGTTCTCTTTAGGGACCACACATGGATCCACCAGTGTCATTGCATGTGTGTTCTTTGTACTAACAATAACCAGAGTCATCGCACGTGTGTTATTTTCAGATACCACATATGGATCCACCAGTGTCATTGCATGTGTGTTCTTTTCACATACCACATATGGATCCACTAGTGTCATTGCATGTGTGTTCTTTTCACAATCCACCTATGGATCCACCAGTGTCATTGCATGTGTGCTCTTTTCACTAACAACAACAAGAGTCATTGCATGTGTGTTCTCTTCAGAGACCACACATGGATCCACCAGTGTCATTGCATGTGTGTTGTTTTTACTAACAACAACCGAGTCATTGAAATGTGTGTTCTTTGAACATACCACATATGGATCCACCAGTGTCATTGCATGTGTGTTCTTTTCACAATCCACCTATGGATCCACAGTGTCATTGCATGTGTGTTCTTTTACTAACAATAACCGAGTCATTGCATGTGTGTTCTCTTTAGAGACCACACATGGATCCACCAGGTCATTGCATGTGTGTTCTTTTACTAACAACAACGAGTCATTGAAATGTGTGTTCTCTTTAGAGACCACACATGGATCCACCAAGGTCATTGCATGTGTGTTCTTTTACTAACAACAACCAGAGTCATCGCATGTGTGTTATTTTCACATACCACATATGGATCCACCAGTGTCATTGCATGTGTGTTCTTTTTACTAACAACAACTGGAGTCATTTCATGTCTGTTCTTTTCACATACCACATATGGATCCACCGGTGTCATTGAAATGTGTACTCTCTCCAGAGACCATACATGGATCCACAGTGTCATTGCATGTGTGTTTTTACTAAAACCAGAGTCATTGAAATGTGTCTTCTTTTTGCATACCACATATGGATCACCCAGTGTCATTTCATGTGTGTTCTTTTCATAATCCACCTATGGATCCACCAGTTTCATTGCATGTGTGTTCTTTTTACTAACAACAACTAGAGTCATTTATTGTGTGTTCTTTTCACATACCACATATGGATCCACCAGTGCCATTGAAATGTGTGTTCTTCTAAGCCACACATGAATCCACCAAGATCATTGCATGTGTCTTCTTGTTACTATCAACAACCATAGTCATTGCATGTGTGTTCTTTTCACATACCACATATGGATCCACCAGTGTCATTGCATGTGTGTTCTTTTCACAATCCACCTATGGATCCACCAGTGTCATTGCATGTGTGTTCTTTTTACTAACAACAACCGTAGCCATTGCATGTGTGTTCTTTTCACAATCCACCTACGGATCCACCAAAGGTCATTGCAAGTGTGTTCTTTTACTAACAACCAGAGTCATTTCATGTGTGTTATTTTCACATACCACATATGGATCCACTAGTGTCATTGAAATGTGTGTTCTCTTTAGAGACCACGAATGGATCCACCAGTGTTATCGCATGTGTGTTCTTGTTACTAACAACAACCAGAGTCATTGCATGTGTGTTATTTTCACATACCACATATGGATCCACCAGTGTCATTGCATGTGTGTTCTTTTCACAATCCACCTATGGATCCACCAGTGTCATTGCATGTGTGTTCTTTTTACTAACAACAACTAGACTCATTTCTTGTGTTCTTTTCACATACCACATATGGATCCACCAGTGTCATTGAAATGTGTGTTCTCTTGAGACCAGACATGGATCCACCAGTGTCATTACATGTGTGTTCTTTTTACTAACAACAAGTGGAGTTATTGCATGTGTCTTCTTTTCGCATACCACATATGGATCCACCAGTGTCATTGCATGTGTGTTCTTTTCATAATCCACCTATGGATCCACCAGTTTCATTGCATGTGTGTTCTTTTTACTAACAACAACTAAAGTCATTTATTGTGTGTTCTTTTCACATACCACATATGGATCCACCAGTGCCATTGAAATGTGTGTTCTCTTCGAAAACCACACATGAATCCACCAGTATCATTGCATGTGTCTTCTTGTTACTAACAACAACCAGAGTCATTGCATGTGTGTTCTTTTCACATACCACATATGGATCCACCAGTGTCATTGCATGTGTGTTCTTTTCAGAATCCACCTATGGATCCACCGTGTCATTGCAAGTGTGTTCTTTTACTAACAACAACCGAGTCATTGCATGTGTGTTCTTTCACATACCACATATGGATCCACCAGTGTCATTGCATGTGTGTTCTTTTCACAATCCACCTATGGATCCATCAGTGTCATTGCATGTGTGCTTTTAACTACAAACAACCAGAGTCATTTCATGTGTGTTATTTTCACATACCACATATGGATCCACTAGTGTCATTGAAATGTGTGTTCTCTTCAGAGACCACGAATGGATCCACCAGTGTTATCGCATGTGTGTTCTTGTTACTAACAACAACCAGAGTCATTGCATGTGTGTTATTTTCACATACCACATATGGATCCACCAGTGTCATTGCATATGTGTTCTTTTCACAATCCACCGATTGATCCACCAGTGTCATTGCATGTGTGTTCTTTTTACTAACAACAACTAGAGTCATTTCATGACTGTTCTTTTCACATACCACATATGGATCCACCAGTGTCATTGAAATGTGTGTTCTCTTCAGAGACCAGACATGTATCCACCAGTGTCATTACATGTGTGTTCTTTTTACTAACAACAAGTGGAGTTATTGCATGTGTGTTCTTTTCACATCCCACATATGGATCCACCAGTGTCATTGCATGCATGCTCTTTTCACAATCCACCTATGGATCCACCAGTGTCATTGCATGTGTGTTCTTTTTACTAACAACAACCGAGTCATTTCATGTGTGTTCTTTTCACTTACCGCATATGGATCCACTAGTGCCATTGCATGTGTGTTCTTTTCACAATCCACCTATGGATCCACCAGTGTCATTGCATGTGTGCTCTTTTTACTAACAACAACCAGAGTCATTGCATGTGTGTTCTCTTTAGAGACCACACTTGGTTCCACCAGTGTCATTGCATGTGTGTTCTTTTTACTGACGACAAACAGAGTCATTGAAATGTGTGTTCTCTTTAGGGACCACACATGGATCCACCAGTGTCATTGCATGTGTGTTCTTTGTACTAACAATAACCAGAGTCATCGCACGTGTGTTATTTTCAGATACCACATATGGATCCACCAGTGTCATTGCATGTGTGTTCTTTTCACATACCACATATGGATCCACTAGTGTCATTGCATGTGTGTTCTTTTCACAATCCACCTATGGATCCACCAGTGTCATTGCATGTGTGCTCTTTTCACTAACAACAACCAGAGTCATTGCATGTGTGTTCTCTTCAGAGACCACACATGGATCCACCAGTGTCATTGCATGTGTGTTGTTTTTACTAACAACAACCGAGTCATTGAAATGTGTGTTCTTTGAACATACCACATATGGATCCACCAGTGTCATTGCATGTGTGTTCTTTTCACAATCCACCTATGGATCCACCAGTGTCATTGCATGTGTGCTCTTTTTACTAACAACAACCAGAGTCATTGCATGTGTGTTCTCTTCACAGACCACAGATGGATCCACCAGTGTCATTGCATGTGTGTTCTTTTTATTAACAACAACACAAGTCATTGAAATGTCTGTTCTCTTCAGAGACCACACATGGATCCACCAGTGTCATTGCATGTGTGTTCTTTTTACTAACAACAACCGCATGTGTGTTATTTTCACATACCACATATGGATCCACCAGTGTCATTGCATGTGTGTTCTTTTACTAACAACCTGGAGTCATTTCATATGTCTTCTTTTCACATACCACATATGGATCCACCGGTGTCATTGAAATGTGTACTCTCCGGAGACCATACATGGATCCACCAGTGTCATTGCATGTGTGTTCTTTTTACTAAAAACCAGAGTCATTGAAATGTGTCTTCTTTTTGCATACCACATATGGATCCACCAGTGTCATTGCATGTGTGTTCTTTTCATAATCCACCTATGGATCCACCAGTTTCATTGCATGTGTGTTCTTTTTACTAACAACAACTAGAGTCATTTATTGTGTGTTCTTTTCACATACCACATATGGATCCACCAGTGCCATTGAAATGTGTGTTCTCTTCGGAAGCCACACATGAATCCACCAGTATCATTGCATGTGTCTTCTTGTTACTAACAACAACCAGAGTCATTGCATGTGTGTTCTTTTCACATACCACATATGGATCCACCAGTGTCATTGCATGTGTGCTCTTTTCACAATCCACCCATGGATCCACCAAAGGTCATTGCATGTGTGTTCTTTTACTAACAACAACCATAGTCATTGCATGTGTGCTCTTTTCAAGATCCACCTATGGATCCACCATTGTCATTGCAAGATTGTTCTTTTACTAACAACAACAACCAGAGTCATTTCATGTGTGTTATTTTCACATACCACATATGGATCCACGAGTGTCATTGAAATGTGTGTTCTCTTTAGAGACCACATGGATCCACCAGTGTTATCGCATGTGTGTTCTTGTTACTAACAACAACCAGAGTCATTGCATGTGTGTTATTTTCACATACCACATATGGATCCACCAGTGTCATTGCATGTGTGTTCTTTTCACAATCCACCTATGGATCCACCAGTGTCATTGCATGTGTGTTCTTTTTACTAACAACAACTAGACTCATTTCTTGACTGTTCTTTTCACATACCACATATGGATCCACCAGTGTCATTGAAATGTGTGTTCTCTTCAGAGACCAGACATGGATCCACCAGTGTCATTACATGTGTGTTCTTTTTACTAACAACAAGTGGAGTTATTGCATGTGTCTTCTTTTCGCATACCACATATGGATCCACCAGTGTCATTGCATGTGTGTTCTTTTCATAATCCACCTATGGATCCACCAGTTTCATTGCATGTGTGTTCTTTTTACTAACAACAACTAAAGTCATTTATTGTGTGTTCTTTTCACATACCACATATGGATCCACCAGTGCCATTGAAATATGTGTTCTCTTCGAAAACCACACATGAATCCACCAGTATCATTGCATGTGTCTTCTTGTTACTAACAACAACCAGAGTCATTGCATGTGTGTTCTTTTCACATACCACATATGGATCCACCAGTGTCATTGCATGTGTGTTCTTTTCAGAATCCACCTATGGATCCACCAGTGTCATTGCAAGTGTGTTCTTTTTACTAACAACAACCAGAGTCATTGCATGTGTGTTCTTTTCACATACCACATATGGATCCACCAGTGTCATTGCATGTGTGTTCTTTTCACAATCCACCTATGGATCCATCAGTGTCATTGCATGTGTGCTTTTAACTACAAACAACCAGAGTCATTTCATGTGTGTTATTTTCACATACCACATATGGATCCACTAGTGTCATTGAAATGTGTGTTCTCTTGAGACCACGAATGGATCCACCAGTGTTATCGCATGTGTGTTCTTGTTACTAACAACAACGAGTCATTGCATATGTGTTATTTTCACATACCACATATGGATCCACCAGTGTCATTGCATATGTGTTCTTTTCACAATCCACGATTGATCCACCAGTGTCATTGCATGTGTGTTCTTTTTACTAACAACAACAAGAGTCATTTCATGACTTCTTTTCACATACCACATATGGATCCACCAAAGTGTCATTGAAATGTGTGTTCTCTTGAGACCGTGACATGTATCCACCGTGTCATTACATGTGTGTTCTTTTTACTAACAACAAGTGGAGTTATTGCATGTGTGTTCTTTTCACATCCCACATATGGATCCACCAGTGTCATTGCATGCATGCTCTTTTCACAATCCACCTATGGATCCACCAGTGTCATTGCATGTGTGTTCTTTTTTAACAACAACGAGTCATTGCATGTGTGTTCTTTTCACTTACCGTGATATGGATCCACTAGTGCCATTGCATGTGTGTTCTTTTCACAATCCACCTATGGATCCACCAGTGTCATTGCATGTGTGCTCTTTTTACTAACAACAACCAGAGTCATTGCATGTGTGTTCTCTTTAGAGACCACACTTGGTTCCACCAGTGTCATTGCATGTGTGTTCTTTTTACTGACGACAAACAGAGTCATTGAAATGTGTGTTCTCTTTAGGGACCACACATGGATCCACCAGTGTCATTGCATGTGTGTTCTTTGTACTAACAATAACCAGAGTCATCGCACGTGTGTTATTTTCAGATACCACATATGGATCCACCAGTGTCATTGCATGTGTGTTCTTTTCACATACCACATATGGATCCACTAGTGTCATTGCATGTGTGTTCTTTTCACAATCCACCTATGGATCCACCAGTGTCATTGCATGTGTGCTCTTTTCACTAACAACAACTGAGTCATTGCATGTGTTCTCTTGAGACCACACATGGATCCACCAGTGTCATTGCATGTGTGTTGTTTTTACTAACAACAACCGAGTCATTGAAATGTGTGTTCTTTGAACATACCACATATGGATCCACCAGTGTCATTGCATGTGTGTTCTTTTCACAATCCACCTATGGATCCACCAGTGTCATTGCATGTGTGTTCTTTTTACTACCAAACCGAGTCATTGCATGTGTGTTCTCTTTAGAGACCACACATGGATCCACCAGTGTCATTGCATGTGTGTTCTTTTTACTAACAACAACCAGAGTCATTGAAATGTGTGTTCTCTTTAGAGACCACACATGGATCCACCAGTGTCATTGCATGTGTGTTCTTTTTACTAACAACAACCAGAGTCATCGCATGTGTGTTATTTTCACATACCACATATGGATCCACCAGTGTCATTGCATGTGTGTTCTTTTTACTAACAACAACTGCAGTCATTGCATGTGTATTCTTTTCACATACCAAATATGGATCCACCAGTGTCATTGAAATGTACTCTCTCCAGAGACCACACATGGATCCACCAGTGTCATTGCATGTGTGTTCTTTTTACTAAAAACCAGAGTCATTGAAATGTGTCTTCTTTTTGCATACCACATATGGATCCACCAGTGTCATTGCATGTGTGTTCTTTTCATAATCCACCTATGGATCCACCAGTTTCATTGCATGTGTGTTCTTTTTACTAACAACAACTAGAGTCATTTATTGTGTGTTCTTTTCACATACCACATATGGATCCACCAGTGCCATTGAAATGTGTGTTCTCTTCGGAAGCCACACATGAATCCACCAGTATCATTGCATGTGTCTTCTTGTTACTAACAACAACCAGAGTCATTGCATGTGTGTTCTTTTCACATACCACATATGGATCCACCAGTGTCATTGCATGTGTGTTCTTTTCACAATCCACCTATGGATCCACCAGTGTCATTGCATGTGTGTTCTTTTACTAACAACAACCGTGAGTCATTGCATGTGTGCTCTTTTCACGATCCACCTATGGATCCACCAGTGTCATTGCAAGTGTGTTCTTTTTACTAACAACAACCAGAGTCATTTCATGTGTGTTATTTTCACATACCACATATGGATCCACTAGTGTCATTGAAATGTGTGTTCTCTTCAGAGACCACACATGGATCCACCAGTGTTATCGCATGTGTGTTCTTGTTACTAACAACAACCAGAGTCATTGCATGTGTGTTCTTTTCACATACCACATATGGATCCACCAGTGTCATTGCATGTGTGTTCTTTTCACAATCCACCTATGGATCCACCAGTGTCATTGCATGTGTGTTCTTTTTACTAACAACAACTAGAGTCATTTCATGACTGTTCTTTTCACATACCACATATGGATCCACCAGTGTCATTGAAATGTGTGTTCTCTTCAGAGACCAGACATGGGTCCACCAGTGTCATTACATGTGGGTTCTTTTTACTAACAACAAGTGGAGTTATTGCATGTGTGTTCTTTTCACATACCACATATGGATCCACCAGTGTCATTGCATGCGTGCTCTTTTCACAATCCACCTATGGATCCACCACTGTCATTGCATGTGTGTTCTTTTTACTAACAACAACCAGAGTCATTGCATGTGTGTTCTTTTCACATACCGCATATGGATCCACTAGTGTCATTGCATGTGTGTTCTTTTCACAATCCACCTATGGATCCACCAGTGTCATTGCATGTGTGCTCTTTTTACTAACAACAACCAGAGTCATTGCATGTGTGTTCTCTTCAGAGACCACACATGGATCCACCAGTGTCATTGCATGTGTGTTCTTTTTACTAACAACAACCAGAGTCATTGAAATGTGTGTTCTTTTCACATACCACATATGGATCCACCAGTATCATTGCATGTGTGTTCTTTTCACAATCCACCTATGGATCCACCAGTGTCATTGCATGTGTGCTATTTTTACTAACAACAACCAGAGTCATTGCATGTGTGTTCTCTTCAGAGACCACACATGGATCCACTAGTGTCATTGCATGTGTGTTCTTTTTACTAACAACAAACAGAGTCATTGAAATGTGTGTTCTCTTTAGAGACCACACATGGATCCACCAGTGTCATTGCATGTGTGTTCTTTTTACTAACAATAACCAGAGTCATTGCATGTGTGTTCTATTTAGAGACCACACATGGATCCACCAGTGTCATTGCATGTGTGTTATTTTTACTAACAACAAACAGAGTCATTGAAATGTGTGTTCTCTTTAGATACCACACATGGATCCACCAGTGTCATTGCATGTGTGTTCTTTTTACTAAGAATAACCAGAGTCATTGCATGTGTGTTATTTTGAGATACCACATATGGATCCACCAGTGTCATTGCATGTGTGTTCTTTTTACTAACAACAACTAGAGTCAATTCATGTGTGTTCTTTTCAGATACCACATATGGATCCACCGGTGTCATTGAAATGTGTGTTCTCTTCAGACACCATACATGGATCCACCAGTGTCATTGCATGTGTGTTCTTTTTACTAACAACAACCAGAATCATTGCATGTGTGTTCTTTTCACATACCACATATGGATCCACTAGTGTCATTGCATGTGTGTTCTTTTCACAATCCACCTATGGATCCACCAGTGTCATTGCATGTGTGCTCTTTTCACTAACAACAACCAGAGTCATTGCATGTGTGTTCTCTTCAGAGACCACACATGGATCCACCAGTGTCATTGCATGTGTGTTGTTTTTACTAACAACAACCGAGTCATTGAAATGTGTGTTCTTTGAACATACCACATATGGATCCACCAGTGTCGTTGCATGTGTGTTCTTTTCACAATCCACCTATGGATCCACCAGTGTCATTGCATGTGTGTTCTTTTTACTAACAATAACCAGAGTCATTGCATGTGTGTTCTCTTTAGAGACCACACATGGATCCACCAGTGTCATTGCATGTGTGTTCTTTTTACTAACAACAACCAGAGTCATTGAAATGTGTGTTCTCTTTAGAGACCACACATGGATCCACCAGTGTCATTGCATGTGTGTTCTTTTTACTAACAACAACCAGAGTCATTGCATGTGTGTTATTTTCACATACCACATATGGATCCACCAGTGTCATTACATGTGTGTTCTTTTTACTAACAACAACTGGAGTCATTTCATGTGTTATCTTTTCACATACCACATATGGATCCGCCGATGTCATTGAAATGTGTGATCTCTTCAGAGAGCATACATGGATCCACCAGTGTCATTGCATGTGTGTTCTTTTCACTAACAACCAGAGTCATTGAAATGTGTGTTCTTTTGGGAGACCCCATATGGATCCACCAGTGTCATTGCATGTGTGTTCTTTTCATAATCCACCTATGGATCCACCAGTTTCATTGCATGTGTATTCTTTTTACTAACAACAACTAGAGTCATTTCTTGTGTGTTCTTTTCACATACCACATATGGATCCACCAGTGCCATTGAAATGTGTGTTCTCTTTAGAGACCACACATGGATCCACCAGTGTCATTCCATGTGTGTTCTTTTTACTAACAACAACCGAGTCATTGAAATGTGTGTTCTTTTCACATACCACATATGGATCCACCAGTGTCATTGCATGTGTGTTCTTTTCACAATCCACCTATGGATCCACCAGTGTCATTGCATGTGTGTTCTTTTTACTAACAACAACCAGAGTCATTGCAGGTGTGCTCTTTTCACAATCCACCTATGGATCCAACAGTGTCATTGCAAGTGTGTTCTTTGTACTAACATCAACCAGAGTCATTGCATGTGCGTTCTTTTCACATACCACATATGGATCCACCAGTGTCATTGAAATGTGTGTTCTCTTCAGAGACCAGACATGGGTCCACCAGTGTCATTACATGTGGGTTCTTTTTACTAACAACAAGTGGAGTTATTGCATGTGTGTTCTTTTCACATACCACATATGGATCCACCAGTGTCATTGCATGCGTGCTCTTTTCACAATCCACCTATGGATCCACCACTGTCATTGCATGTGTGTTCTTTTTACTAACAACAACCAGAGTCATTGCATGTGTGTTCTTTTCACATACCGCATATGGATCCACTAGTGTCATTGCATGTGTGTTCTTTTCACAATCCACCTATGGATCCACCAGTGTCATTGCATGTGTGCTCTTTTTACTAACAACAACCAGAGTCATTGCATGTGTGTTCTCTTCAGAGACCACACATGGATCCACCAGTGTCATTGCATGTGTGTTCTTTTTACTAACAACAACCAGAGTCATTGAAATGTGTGTTCTTTTCACATACCACATATGGATCCACCAGTATCATTGCATGTGTGTTCTTTTCACAATCCACCTATGGATCCACCAGTGTCATTGCATGTGTGCTATTTTTACTAACAACAACCAGAGTCATTGCATGTGTGTTCTCTTCAGAGACCACACATGGATCCACTAGTGTCATTGCATGTGTGTTCTTTTTACTAACAACAAACAGAGTCATTGAAATGTGTGTTCTCTTTAGAGACCACACATGGATCCACCAGTGTCATTGCATGTGTGTTGTTTTTACTAACAATAACGAGTCATTGCATGTGTGTTCTATTTAGAGACCACACATGGATCCACAGTGTCATTGCATGTGTGTTATTTTACTAACAACAAATGAGTCATTGAAATGTGTTCTCTTTAGAGACCACACATGGATCCACCAGTGTCATTGCATGTGTGTTCTTTTTACTAAGAATAACCAGAGTCATTGCATGTGTGTTATTTTGAGATACCACATATGGATCCACCAGTGTCATTGCATGTGTGTTCTTTTTACTAACAACAACTAGAGTCAATTCATGTGTGTTCTTTTCAGATACCACATATGGATCCACCGGTGTCATTGAAATGTGTGTTCTCTTCAGACACCATACATGGATCCACCAATGTCATTGCATGTGTGTTCTTTTTACTAACAACAACCATAATCATTGCATGTGTGTTCTTTTCACATACCACATATGGATCCACTAGTGTCATTGCATGTGTGTTCTTTTGACAATCTACCTATGGATCCACCAGAGTTATTGCATGTGTGCTCTTTTTACTAACAACAACCAGAGTCATTGCATGTGTGTTCTCTTCAGAGACCACACATGGATCCACCAGTGTCATTGCATGTGTGTTGTTTTTACTAACAACAACCGAGTCATTGAAATGTGTGTTCTTTGAACATACCACATATGGATCCACCAGTGTCGTTGCATGTGTGTTCTTTTCACAATCCACCTATGGATCCACCAGTGTCATTGCATGTGTGTTCTTTTTACTAACAATAACCAGAGTCATTGCATGTGTGTTCTCTTTAGAGACCACACATGGATCCACCAGTGTCATTGCATGTGTGTTCTTTTTACTAACAATAATCAGTCATTGAAATGTGTGTTCTCTTTAGAGACCACACATGGATCCACCAGTGTCATTGCATGTGTGTTCTTTTTACTAACAACAACCAGAGTCATTGCATGTGTGTTATTTTCACATACCACATATGGATCCACCAGTGTCATTACATGTGTGTTCTTTTTACTAACAACAACTGGAGTCATTTCATGTGTTATCTTTTCACATACCACATATGGATCCGCCGATGTCATTGAAATGTGTGATCTCTTCAGAGAGCATACATGGATCCACCAAAGGTCATTGCATGTGTGTTCTTTTCACTAACAACCAGAGTCATTGAAATGTGTGTTCTTTTCGCATACCACATATGGATCCACCAGTGTCATTGCATGTGTGTTCTTTTCATAATCCACCTATGGATCCACCAGTTTCATTGCATGTGTATTCTTTTTACTAACAACAACTAGAGTCATTTCTTGTGTGTTCTTTTCACATACCACATATGGATCCACCAGTGCCATTGAAATGTGTGTTCTCTTTAGAGACCACACATGGATCCACCAGTGTCATTCCATGTGTGTTCTTTTTACTAACAACAACCGAGTCATTGAAATGTGTGTTCTTTTCACATACCACATATGGATCCACCAGTGTCATTGCATGTGTGTTCTTTTCACAATCCACCTATGGATCCACCAGTGTCATTGCATGTGTGTTCTTTTTACTAACAACAACCAGAGTCATTGCAGGTGTGCTCTTTTCACAATCCACCTATGGATCCAACAGTGTCATTGCAAGTGTGTTCTTTGTACTAACATCAACCAGAGTCATTGCATGTGCGTTCTTTTCACATACCACATATGGATCCACCAGTGTCATTGAAATGTGTGTTCTCTTCAGAGACCAGACATGGGTCCACCAGTGTCATTACATGTGGGTTCTTTTTACTAACAACAAGTGGAGTTATTGCATGTGTGTTCTTTTCACATACCACATATGGATCCACCAGTGTCATTGCATGCGTGCTCTTTTCACAATCCACCTATGGATCCACCACTGTCATTGCATGTGTGTTCTTTTTACTAACAACAACCAGAGTCATTGCATGTGTGTTCTTTTCACATACCGCATATGGATCCACTAGTGTCATTGCATGTGTGTTCTTTTCACAATCCACCTATGGATCCACCAGTGTCATTGCATGTGTGCTCTTTTACTAACAACAACCGAGTCATTGCATGTGTTCTCTTTTCAGATACCACAGATGGATCCACGAGTGTCATTGCATGTGTGTTCTTTTTACTAACAACAACCAGAGTCATTGAAATGTGTGTTCTTTTCACATACCACATATGGATCCACCAGTATCATTGCATGTGTGTTCTTTTCACAATCCACCTATGGATCCACCAGTGTCATTGCATGTGTGCTATTTTTACTAACAACAACGAGTCATTGCATGTGTTCTATTCAGAGAACACATTTGGATCCACGAGTGTAATTTGATGTGTTTTCTTTTTACAAACCACATACATACTCATTGAAATGTGTTCTCTTTAGAGACCACACATGGATCCACCAGTGTCATTGCATGTGTGTTCTTTTACTAACAATAACGAGTCATTGCATGTGTGTTCTATTTAGAGACCACACATGGATCCACCAAAGGTCATTGCATGTGCGTTCATTTTACTAACAACAAACAGAGTCATTGAAATGTGTGTTCTTTAGATACCACACATGGATCCACCAAAGGTCATTGCATGTGTGTTCTTTTACTAAGAATAACCAGAGTCATTGCATGTGTGTTTTTGAGATACCACATATGGATCCACCAGTGTCATTGCATGTGTGTTCTTTTACTAACAACAACTAGAGTCAATTCATGTGTGTTCTTTTCAGATACCACATATGGATCCACCGTGTCATTGAAATGTGTGTTCTCTTGACACCATACATGGATCCACCAAGTGTCATTGCATGTGTGTTCTTTTACTAACAACAACCAGAATCATTGCATGTGTGTTCTTTTCACATACCACATATGGATCCACTAGTGTCATTGCATGTGTGTTCTTTTCACAATCCACCTATGGATCCACCAGTGTCATTGCATGTGTGCTCTTTTCACTAACAACAACCAGTCATTGCATGTGTGTTCTCTTCAGAGACCACACATGGATCCACCAGTGTCATTGCATGTGTGTTGTTTTTACTAACAACAACCGAGTCATTGAAATGTGTGTTCTTTGAACATACCACATATGGATCCACCAGTGTCGTTGCATGTGTGTTCTTTTCACAATCCACCTATGGATCCACCAGTGTCATTGCATGTGTGTTCTTTTTACTAACAATAACCAGAGTCATTGCATGTGTGTTCTCTTTAGAGACCACACATGGATCCACCAGTGTCATTGCATGTGTGTTCTTTTTACTAACAACAACCAGAGTCATTGAAATGTGTGTTCTCTTTAGAGACCACACATGGATCCACCAGTGTCATTGCATGTGTGTTCTTTTTACTAACAACAACCAGAGTCATTGCATGTGTGTTATTTTCACATACCACATATGGATCCACCAGTGTCATTACATGTGTGTTCTTTTTACTAACAACAACTGGAGTCATTTCATGTGTTATCTTTTCACATACCACATATGGATCCGCCGATGTCATTGAAATGTGTGATCTCTTCAGAGAGCATACATGGATCCACCAGTGTCATTGCATGTGTGTTCTTTTCACTAACAACCAGAGTCATTGAAATGTGTGTTCTTTTCGCATACCACATATGGATCCACCAGTGTCATTGCATGTGTGTTCTTTTCATAATCCACCTATGGATCCACCAGTTTCATTGCATGTGTATTCTTTTTACTAACAACAACTAGAGTCATTTCTTGTGTGTTCTTTTCACATACCACATATGGATCCACCAGTGCCATTGAAATGTGTGTTCTCTTTAGAGACCACACATGGATCCACCAGTGTCATTCCATGTGTGTTCTTTTTACTAACAACAACCGAGTCATTGAAATGTGTGTTCTTTTCACATACCACATATGGATCCACCAGTGTCATTGCATGTGTGTTCTTTTCACAATCCACCTATGGATCCACCAGTGTCATTGCATGTGTGTTCTTTTTACTAACAACAACCAGAGTCATTGCAGGTGTGCTCTTTTCACAATCCACCTATGGATCCAACAGTGTCATTGCAAGTGTGTTCTTTGTACTAACATCAACCAGAGTCATTGCATGTGCGTTCTTTTCACATACCACATATGGATCCACCAGTGTCATTGCATGTGTTATCTTTTCACAATCCACCTATGGATCCACCAGTGTCATTGCATGTGTGCTTTTTAACTAACAACAACCAGAGTCATTTCATGTGTGTTATTTTCACATACCACATATGTATCCACTAGTGTCATTGAAATGTGTGTTCTCTTCAGAGACCACACATGGATCCACCAGCGTTATCGCATGTGTGTTCTTGTTACTAACAACAACGAGAGTCATTGCATGTGTGTTCTTTTCACATACCACATATGGATCCACCAGTGTCATTGCATGTGTGTTCTTTTCACAATCCACCTATGGATCCACCAGTGTCATTGCATGTGTGTTCTTTTTACTAACAACAACTAGAGTCATTTCATGACTGTTCTTTTCACATACCACATATGGATCCACCAGTGTCATTGAAATGTGTGTTCTCTTCAGAGACCATATGGGTCCACCAAAGGTCATTACATGTGGGTTCTTTTACTAACAACAAGTGGAGTTATTGCATGTGTTCTTTTCACATACCACATATGGATCCACCAGTGTCATTGCATGTGCTCTTTTCACAATCCACCTATGGATCCACCACTGTCATTGCATGTGTGTTCTTTTTACTAACAACAACGAGTCATTGCATGTGTGTTCTTTTCACATACATATGGATCCACTAGTGTCATTGCATGTGTGTTCTTTTCACAATCCACCTATGGATCCACCAGTGACATTGCATGTGTTCTCTTTTTACTAACAACAACCAGAGTCATTGCATGTGTGTTCTCTTCAGAGACCACACATGGATCCACCAGTGTCATTGCATGTGTGTTCTTTTTACTAACAACAACCAGAGTCATTGAAATGTGTGTTCTTTTCACATACCACATATAGATCCACCAGTATCATTGCATGTGTGTTCTTTTCACAATCCACCTATGGATCCACCAGTGTCATTGCATGTGTGCTCTTTTTACTAACAACAACCAGAGTCATTGCATGTGTGTTCTCTTCAGAGACCACACATGGATCCACTAGTGTCATTGCATGTGTGTTCTTTTTACTAACAACAAACAGAGTCATTGAAATGTGTGTTCTCTTTAGAGACCACACATGGATCCACCAGTGTCATTGCATGTGTGTTCTTTTTACTAACAATAACCAGAGTCATTGCATGTGTGTTCTCTTTAGAGACCACACATGGATCCACCAGTGTCATTGCATGTGTGTTCTTTTTACTAACGACAAATAGAGTCATTGAAATGTGTGTTCTCTTTAGATACCACACATGGATCCACCAGTGTCATTGCATGTGTGTTCTTTTTACTAAGAATAACCAGAGTCATTGCATGTGTGTTATTTTGAGATACCACATATGGATCCACCAGTGTCATTGCATGTGTGTTCTTTTACTAACAACAACTGAGTCATTTCATGTGTGTTCTTTTCAGATACCACATATGGATCCACCGGTGTCATTGAAATGTGTGTTCTCTTCAGAGACCATACATGGATCCACCAGTGTCATTGCATGTGTGTTCTTTTTACTAACAACAACCATAATCATTGCATGTGTGTTCTTTTCACATACCACATATGGATCCACTAGTGTCATTGCATGTGTGTTCTTTTGACAATCTACCTATGGATCCACCAGAGTTATTGCATGTGTGCTCTTTCTACTAACAACAAGCAGAGTCATTGCATGTGTGTTCTATTCAGAGACCACACATGGATCCACCAGTGTCATTGCATGTGTGTTGTTTTTACTAATAACAACCGAGTCATTGAAATGTGTGTTCTTTTCACATACCACATATGGATCCACCAGTGTCATTGCATGTGTGTTCTTTTCACAATCCACCTATGGATTCACCAGTGTCATTGCATCTGTGTTCTTTTTACTAACAATAACCAGAATCATTGCATGTGTGTTCTCTTTAGAGACCACACATGGATCCACCAGTGTCATTGCATGTCTGTTCTTTTTACTAACAACAACCAGAGTCATTGAAATATGTGTTCTCTTTAGAGACCACACATGGATCCACCAGTGTCATTGCATGTGTGTTCTTTTTACTAACAACAACCAGAGTCATTGCATGTGTGTTATTTTCACATACCACATATGGATCCACCAGTGTCATTGCATGTGTGTTCTTTTTACTAACAACAACTGGAGTCATTTCATGTGTTATCTTTTCACATACCACATATGGATCCACCGGTGTCATTGAAATGTGTGTCCTCTTCAGAGACCATACATGGAGCCACCAGTGTCATTGTATGTGTGTTCTTTTTACTAACAACAACCTGAGTCATTGAAATGTGTGTTCTTTTCACATACCATATATGGATCCACCAGTGTCATTGCATGTGTGTTCTTTTCATAATCCACCTATGGATCCACCAGTTTCATTGCATGTGTATTCTTTTTACTAACAACAACTAGAGTCATTTCTTGTGTGTTCTTTTCACATACCACATATGGATCCACCAGTGCCATTGAAATGTGTGTTCTCTTCGGAGACCACACATGAATCCACTAGTATCATTGCATGTGTGTTCTTGTTACTAACAACAACCAGAGTCATTGCATGTGTGTTCTTTTCACATACCACATATGGATCCACCAATGTCATTGCATGTGTGTTCTTTTCACATACCACATATGGATCCACCAGTGTCATTGCATGTGTGTTCTTTTCACAATCCACCTATGGATCCACCAGTGTCATTGCATGTGTGCTCTTTTTACTAACAACAACCAGAGTCATTGCTTGTCTGCTCTTTTCACAATGCACCTATGGATCCACCAGTGTCATTGCAAGTGTGTTCTTTTTACTAAAAACAACCAGAGTCATTGCATGTGTGTTCTTTTCACATACCACATATGGATCCACCAGTGTCATTGCATGTGTGTTCTTTTCACAATCCACCTATGGATCCACCAGTGTCATTGCATGTGTGCATTTTAACTAACAACAACCAGAGTCATTTCATGTGTGTTATTTTCACATACCACATATGTATCCACTAGTGTCATTGAAATGTGTGTTCTCTTCAGAGACCACACATGGATCCACCAGTGTTATCGCATGTGTGTTCTTGTTACTAACAACAACCAGAGTCATTGCATGTGTGTTCTTTTCACATACCACATATGGATCCACCAGTGTCATTGCATGTGTGTTCATTTCACAATCCACCTATGGATCCACTAGTGTCATTGCATGTGTGTTCTTTTTACTAACAACAACTAGAGTCATTTCATGACTGTTCTTTTCACATACCACATATGGATCCACCAGTGTCATTGAAATGTGTGTTCTCTTCAGAGACCAGACATGGATCCACCAGTGTCATTACATGTGTGTTCTTTTTACTAACAACAAGTGGAGTTATTGCATGTGTGCTCTTTTCACATACCACATATGGATCCACCAGTGACATTGCATGCGTGCTCTTTTAACAATCCACCTATGGATCCACCAGTGTCATTGCATGTGTGTTCTTTTTACTAACAACAACCAGAGTCAGTGCATGTGTGTTCTTTTCACATACCGCATATGGATCCACTAGTGTCATTGCATGTGTGTTCTTTTCACAATCCACCTATGGATCCACCAGTGTCATTGCATGTGTGCTCTTTTTACTAACAACAACCAGAGTCATTGCATGTGTGTTCTCTTCAGAGACCACACATGGATCTACCAGTGTCATTGCATGTGTGTTCTTTTTACTAACAACAACCAGAGTCATTGAAATGTGTGTTCTTTTCACATACCACACATGCATCCACCAGTGTCATTGCATGTGTGTTCTTTTCACAATCCACCTATGGATCCACCAGTGTCATTGCATGTGTGCTGTTTTTACTAACAACAACCAGAGTCATTGAAATGTGTGTTCTCTTTTGAGACCACACATGGATCCACCAGTGTCATTGCATGTGTGTTCTTTTTACTAACAACAACCAGAGTCATTGCATGTGTGTTCTCTTCAGAGACCACACATGGATCCACCAGTGTCATTCCATGTGTGTTCTTTTTACTAACAACAACCGAGTCATTGAAATGTGTGTTCTTTTCACATACCACATATGGATCCACCAGTGTCATTGCATGTGTGTTCTCTTCACAATCCACCTATGGATCCACCAGTGTCATTGCATGTGTGTTGTTTTTACTAACAATAACTAGAATCATTGCATGTGTGTTCTCTTTAGAGACCACACATGGATCCACCAGTGTCATTGCATGTGTGTTCTTTTTACTAACAACAACCAGAGTCATTGAAATGTGTGTTCTCTTTAGAGACCACACATGGATCCTGATGTCATTGCATGTGTGTTCTTTTTACTAACAACAACCAGAGTCATTGCATGTGTGTTATTTTCACATACCACATATGGATCCACCAGTGTCATTGCATGTGTGTTCTTTTTACTAACAACAACTGGAGTCATTTCATGTGTTATCTTTTCACATACCACATATGGATCCGCCGGTGTCATTGAAATGTGTGATCTCTTCAGAGACCATACATGGATCCACCAGTGTCATTGCATGTGTGTTCTTTTTACTAACAACCAGAGTCATTGAAATGTGTGTTCTTTTCGCATACCACATATGGATCCACCAGTGTCATTGCATGTGTGTTCTTTTCATAATCCACCTATGGATCCACCAGTTTCATTGCATGTGTATTCTTTTTACTAACAACAACTAGAGTCATTTCTTGTGTGTTCTTTTCACATACCACATATGGATCCACCAGTGCCATTGAAATGTGTGTTCTCTTCGGAGACCACACATGAATCCACTAGTATCATTGCATGTGTGTTCTTGTTACTAACAACAACCAGAGTCATTGCATGTGTGTTCTTTTCACATACCACATATGGATCCACCAATGTCATTGCATGTGTGTTCTTTTCACATACCACATATGGATCCACCAGTGTCATTGCATGTGTGTTCTTTTCACAATCCACCTATGGATCCACCAGTGTTATTGCATGTGTGCTCTTTTTACTAACAACAACCAGAGTCATTGCTTGTCTGCTCTTTTCACAATGCACCTATGGATCCACCAGTGTCATTGCAAGTGTGTTCTTTTTACTAAAAACAACCAGAGTCATTGCATGTGTGTTCTTTTCACATACCACATATGGATCCACCAGTGTCATTGCATGTGTGTTCTTTTCACAATCCACCTATGGATCCACCAGTGTCATTGCATGTGTGCATTTTAACTAACAACAACCAGAGTCATTTCATGTGTGGTAATTTCAC
This sequence comes from Avena insularis, assembly GCA_023614405.1. Taxonomy (NCBI): domain Eukaryota; kingdom Viridiplantae; phylum Streptophyta; class Magnoliopsida; order Poales; family Poaceae; genus Avena; species Avena insularis. The sequence continues at coordinate 392,073,990 of CM042689.1, read as the reverse complement.
ATTCCACATTTGGATACAATAGTGTCATTGTAATGTGTGTTCTATTCGGAGACCATACATGGATCCACCAGTGTTATCGCATGTGTGTTCTTGTTACTAACAACAACCAGAGTCATTGCATGTGTGTTCTTTTCACATACCACATATGGATCCACCAGTGTCATTGCATGTGTGTTCATTTCACAATCCACCTATGGATCCACCAGTGTCATTGCATGTGTGTTCTTTTTACTAACAACAACTAGAGTCATTTCATGACCTTCTTTTCACATACCACATGGATCCACCAGTGTCATTGAAATGTGTGTTCTCTTGAGACCGTACATGGATCCACCAAGCGTCATTACATGTGTGTTCTTTTTACTAACAACAAGTGGAGTTATTGCATGTGTGCTCTTTTCACATACCACATATGGATCCACCAGTGACATTGCATGCGTGCTCTTTTCACAATCCACCTATGGATCCACCAGTGTCATTGCATGTGTGTTCTTTTTACTAACAACAACCAGAGTCAGTGCATGTGTGTTATTTTCACATACCGCATATGGATCCACTAGTGTCATTGCATGTGTGTTCTTTTCACAATCCACCTATGGATCCACCAGTGTCATTGCATGTGTGCTCTTTTTACTAACAACAACCAGAGTCATTGGATGTGTGTTCTCTTCAGAGACCACACATGGATCTACCAAAGGTCATTGCATGTGTGTTCTTTTTACTAACAACAACCAGAGTCATTGAAATGTGTGTTCTTTTCACATACCACATATGGATCCACCAGTGTCATTGCATGTGTGTTCTTTTCACAATCCACCTATGGATCCACCAGTGTCATTGCATGTGCTCTTTTTACTAACAACAACGAGTCATTGCATGTCTGTTCTTTAGAGACCACACATGGATTCACTAGTGTCATTGCATGTGTTCTTTTTACTAATGACTAACAGTCATTGAAATGTGTGTTCTCTTTAGAGACCACACATGGATCCACCAGTGTCATTGCATGTGTGTTCTTTTTACTAACAATAACGAGTCATTGCATGTGTGTTCTTTAGAGACCACACATGGATCCACCAGTGTCATTGCATGTGTGTTCTTTTTACTAACAACAACCAGAGTCATTGAAATGTGTGTTCTCTTTTGAGACCACACATGGATGCACCAGTGTCATTGCATGTGTGTTCTTTTTACTAACAACAACCAGAGTCATTGCATGTGTGTTCTCTTTAGAGACCACACATGGATCCACCAGTGTCATTCCATGTGTGTTCTTTTTACTAACAACATCCGAGTCGTTGAAATGTGTGTTCTTTTCACATACCACATATGGATCCACCAGTGTCATTGCATGTGTGTTCTTTTCACAATCCACCTATGGATCCACAGTGTCATAGCATGTGTGCTCTTTTTACTAACAACAACCAGAGTCACTGCATGTGTGTTCTCTTCAGAGACCACACATGGATCCACCATTGTCATTGCATGTGTGTTCTTTTACTAACAACAACCAGAGTCATTGAAATGTGTGTTCTTTTCACATACCACATATGGATCCACCAGTATCATTGCATGTGTGTTCTTTTCACAATCCACCTATGGATCCACCAGTGTCATTGCATGTGTGCTCTTTTTACTAACAACAACCAGAGTCATTGCATGTGTGTTCTCTTCAGAGACCACACATGGATCCACTAGTGTCATTGCATGTGTGTTCTTTTTACTAACAACAAACAGAGTCATTGAAATGTGTGTTCTCTTTAGAGACCACACATGGATCCACCAGTGTCATTGCATGTGTGTTCTTTTTACTAACAATAACCAGAGTCATTGCATGTGTGTTCTCTTTAGAGACCACACATGGATCCACCAGTGTCATTGCATGTGTGTTCTTTTTACTAACGACAAACAGAGTCATTGAAATGTGTGTTCTCTTTAGATACCACACATGGATCCACCAGTGTCATTGCATGTGTGTTCTTTTTACTAAGAATAACCAGAGTCATTGCATGTGTGTTATTTTGAGATACCACATATGGATCCACCAGTGTCATTGCATGTGTGTTCTTTTTACTAACAACAACTGGAGTCATTTCATGTGTGTTCTTTTCAGATACCACATATGGATCCACCGGTGTCATTGAAATGTGTGTTCTCTTCAGAGACCATACATGGATCCACCAGTGTCATTGCATGTGTGTTCTTTTTACTAACAACAACCAGAATCATTGCATGTGTGTTCTTTTCACATACCACATATGGATCCACTAGTGTCATTGCATGTGTGTTCTTTTCACAATCCACCTATGGATCCACCAGTGTCATTGCATGTGTGCTCTTTTTACTAACAACAACCAGAGTCATTGCATGTGTGTTCTCTTCAGAGACCACACATGGATCCACCAGTGTCATTGCATGTGTGTTCTTTTTACTAATAACAACCGAGTCATTGAAATGTGTGTTCTTTTCACATACCACATATGGATCCACCAGTGTCATTGCATGTGTGTTCTTTTCACAATCCACCTATGGATTCACTAGTGTCATTGCATGTGTGTTCTTTTTACTAACAATAACCATAATCATTGCATGTGTGTTCTCTTTAGAGACCACACATGGATCCACCAGTGTCATTGCATGTGTGTTCTTTTTACTAACAATAACCAGAGTCATTGCATGTGTGTTCTCTTTAGAGACCACACATGGATCCACCAGTGTCATTGCATGTGTGTTCTTTTTACTAACAACAACCAGAGTCATTGAAATGTGTGTTCTCTTTAGAGACCACACATGGATCCACCAGTGTTATTGCATGTGTGTTCTTTTTACTCACAACAACCAGAGTCATTGCATGTGTGTTATTTTCACATACCACATATGGATCCACCAGTGTCATTGCATGTGTGTTCTTTTTACTAACAACAACTGGAGTCATTTCATGTGTTATCTTTTCACATACCACATATGGATCCGCCGGTGTCATTGAAATGTGTGATCTCTTCAGAGACCATACATGGATCCACCAGTGTCATTGCATGTGTGTTCTTTTTACTAACAACCAGAGTCATTGAAATGTGTGTTCTTTTCGCATACCACATATGGATCCACCAGTGTCATTGCATGTGTGTTCTTTTCATAATCCACCTATGGATCCACCAGTTTCATTGCATGTGTATTCTTTTTACTAACAACAACTAGAGTCATTTCTTGTGTGTTCTTTTCACATACCACATATGGATCCACCAGTGCCATTGAAATGTGTGTTCTCTTCGGAGACCACACATGAATCGACTAGTATCATTGCATGTGTGTTCTTGTTACTAACAACAACCAGAGTCATTGCATGTGTGTTCTTTTCACATACCACATATGGATCCACCAGTGTCATTGCATGTGTGTTCTTTTCACATACCACATATGGATCCACCAGTGTCATTGCATGTGTGTTCTTTTCACAATCCACCTATGGATCCACCAGTGTCATTGCATGTGTGCTCTTTTTACTAACAACAACCAGAGTCATTGCTTGTCTGCTCTTTTCACAATGCACCTATGGATCCACCAGTGTCATTGCAAGTGTGTTCTTTTTACTAAAAACAACCAGAGTCATTGCATGTGTGTTCTTTTCACATACCACATATGGATCCACCAGTGTCATTGCATGTGTGTTCTTTTCACAATCCACCTATGGATCCACCAGTGTCATTGCATGTGTGCATTTTAACTAACAACAACCAGAGTCATTTCATGTGTGTTATTTTCACATACCACATATGTATCCACTAGTGTCATTGAAATGTGTGTTCTCTTCAGAGACCACACATGGATCCTGATGTTATCGCATGTGTGTTCTTGTTACTAACAACAACCAGAGTCATTGCATGTGTGTTCTTTTCACATACCACATATGGATCCACCAGTGTCATTGCATGTGTGTTCATTTCACAATCCACCTATGGATCCACCAGTGTCATTGCATGTGTGTTCTTTTTACTAACAACAACTAGAGTCATTTCATGACTGTTCTTTTCACATACCACATATGGATCCACCAGTGTCATTGAAATGTGTGTTCTCTTCAGAGACCAGACATGGATCCACCAGTGTCATTACATGTGTGTTCTTTTTACTAACAACAAGTGGAGTTATTGCATGTGTGCTCTTTTCACATACCACATATGGATCCACCAGTGACATTGCATGCGTGCTCTTTTAACAATCCACCTATGGATCCACCAGTGTCATTGCATGTGTGTTCTTTTTACTAACAACAACCAGAGTCAGTGCATGTGTGTTCTTTTCACATACCGCATATGGATCCACTAGTGTCATTGCATGTGTGTTCTTTTCACAATCCACCTATGGATCCACCAGTGTCATTGCATGTGTGCTCTTTTTACTAACAACAACCAGAGTCATTGCATGTGTGTTCTCTTCAGAGACCACACATGGATCTACCAGTGTCATTGCATGTGTGTTCTTTTTACTAACAACAACCAGAGTCATTGAAATGTGTGTTCTTTTCACATACCACACATGGATCCACCAGTGTCATTGCATGTGTGTTCTTTTCATAATCCACCTATGGATCCACCAGTGTCATTGCATGTGTGCTGTTTTTACTAACAACAACCAGAGTCATTGCATGTGTGTTCTCTTTAGAGACCACACATGGATCCACTAGTGTCATTGCATGTGTGTTCTTTTTACTAATGACTAACAGAGTCATTTAAATGTGTGTTCTCTTTAGAGACCACACATGGATCCACCAGTGTCATTGCATGTGTGTTCTTTTTACTAACAATAACCAGAGTCATTGCATGTGTGTTCTCTTTAGAGACCACACATGGATCCTGATGTCATTGCATGTGTGTTCTTTTTACTAACAACAACCAGAGTCATTGAAATGTGTGTTCTCTTTTGAGACCACACATGGATCCACCAGTGTCATTGCATGTGTGTTCTTTTTACTAACAACAACCAGAGTCATTGCATGTGTGTTCTCTTCAGACCACATGGATCCCTGATGTCATTCCATGTGTGTTCTTTTACTAACAACAAAGTCATTGAAATGTGTGTTCTTTACACATACCACCTATGGATCCACCAGTGTCATTGCATGTGTGTTCTTTTCACAATCCACCTATGGATCCACCAGTGTCATTGCATGTGTGTTGTTTTTACTAACAATAACTAGAATCATTGCATGTGTGTTCTCTTTAGAGACCACACATGGATCCCTGATGTCATTGCATGTGTGTTCTTTTTACTAACAACAACCAGAGTCATTGAAATGTGTGTTCTCTTTAGAGACCACACATGGATCCACCAGTGTCATTGCATGTGTGTTCTTTTTACTAACAACAACCAGAGTCATTCCATGTGTGTTATTTTCACATACCACATATGGATCCACCAGTGTCATTGCATGTGTGTTCTTTTTACTAACAACAACTGGAGTCATTTCATGTGTTATCTTTTCACATACCACATATGGATCTGCCGGTGTCATTGAAATGTGTGATCTCTTCAGAGACCATACATGGATCCACCAGTGTCATTGCATGTGTGTTCTTTTTACTAACAACCAGAGTCATTGAAATGTGTGTCTTTTCGCATACCACATATGGATCCACCAGTGTCATTGCATGTGTGTTCTTTTCATAATCCACCTATGGATCCACCAGTTTCATTGCATGTGTATTCTTTTTACTAACAACAACTAGAGTCATTTCTTGTGTGTTCTTTTCACATACCACATATGGATCCACCAGTGCCATTGAAATGTGTGTTCTCTTCGGAGACCACACATGAATCTACTAGTATCATTGCATGTGCGTTCTTGTTACTAACAATAACCAGAGTCATTTCATGTGTGTTCTTTTCACATACCACATATGGATCCACCAGTGTCATTGCATGTGTGTTCTTTTCACAATCCACCTATGGATCCACCAGTGTCATTGCATGTGTGCTCTTTTTACTAACAACAACCAGAGTGATTGCATGTCTACTCTTTTCACAATGCACCTATGGATCCACCAGTGTCATTGCAAGTGTGTTCTTTTTACTAACAACAACCAGAGTCATTGCATGTGTGTTCTTTTCACATACCACATATGGATCCACCAGTGTCATTGCATGTGTGTTCTTTTCACAATCCACCTATGGATCCACCAGTGTCATTGCATGTGTGCTTTTTAACTAACAACAACCAGAGTCATTTCATGTGTGTTATTTTCACATACCACATATGTATCCACTAGTGTCATTGAAATGTGTGTTCTCTTCAGAGACCACACATGGATCCACCAGTGTTATCGCATGTGTGTTCTTGTTACTAACAACAACCAGAGTCATTGCATGTGTGTTCTTTTCACATACCACATATGGATCCACCAGTGTCATTGCATGTGTGTTCTTTTCACAATCCACCTATGGATCCACCAGTGTCATTGCATGTGTGTTCTTTTTACTAACAACAACTAGAGTCATTTCATGATCTTTCTTTTCACATACCACATATGGATCCACCAGTTTCATTGCATGTGTGCTCTTTTGAGAGACCACACATGGATCCACCAGTGTCATTGCATGTGTGTTATTTTACTAACAACAAGTGGAGTTATTGCATGTGTGCTCTTTTCACATACCACATATGGATCCACCAAGTGACATTGCATCGTGCTCTTTTCACAATCCACCTATGGATCCACCGGTGTCATTGCATGTGTGTTGTTTTTCGTAACAACAACCAGTGTCAGTGCATGTGTGTTATTTTCACATACCGCATATGGATTCACTAGTGTCATTGCATGTGTGTTCTTTTCACAATCCACCTATGGATCCACCAGTGTCATTGCATGTGTGCTCTTTTACTAACAACAACGAGTCATTGGATGTGTGTTCTCTTCGAGACCACACATGGATCTACCAGTGTCATTGCATGTGTGTGTTTTTTTACTAACAACAAACAACAACCAGAGTCATTAAAATGTGTGTTCTTTTCACATACCACATATGGATCCACAGTGTCATTGCATGTGTGTTCTTTTCACAATCCACCTATGGATCCACCAGTGTCATTGCATGTGTGCTCTTTTTACTAACAACAACCAGAGTCATTGCATGTCTGTTCTCTTTAGAGACCACACATGGATTCACTAGTGTCATTGCATGTGTGTTCTTTTTACTAAAGACTAACAGAGTCATTGAAAAGTGTGTTCTCTTTAGAGACCACATGGATCCTGTGTCATTGCATGTGTGTTCTTTTTACTAACAACTTGAGTCATTGCATGTGTGTTCTCTTTAGAGACCACACATGGATCCACTGATGTCATTGCATGTGTGTTCTTTTACTAACAACAACCAGAGTCATTGAAATGTGTGTTCTTTTGAGACCACACATGGATGCTGATGTCATTGCATGTGTGTTCTTTTTACTAACAACAACCAGAGTCATTGCATGTGTGTTCTCTTTAGAGACCACACATGGATCCACCAGTGTCATTCCATGTGTGTTCTTTTTACTAACAACATCCGAGTCATTGAAATGTGTGTTCTTTTCACATACCACATATGGATCCACCAGTGTCATTGCATGTGTGTTCTTTTCACAATCCACCTATGGATCCACAGTGTCATAGCATGTGTGCTCTTTTTACTAACAACAACCAGAGTCACTGCATGTGTGTTCTCTTCAGAGACCACACATGGATCCACCAGTGTCATTGCATGTGTGTTCTTTTTACTAACAACAACCAGAGTCATTGAAATGTGTGTTCTTTTCACATACCACATATGGATCCACCAGTATCATTGCATGTGTGTTCTTTTTACTAACAACAACCAGAGTCATTACATGTGTGTTATTTTTCAGATACCACATGGATCCACAAGTGTCATTGCATGTGTTTTTTTTACTAACAACAACTGGAGTCATTTCATGTGTGTTCTTTTCACATACCACATATGGATCGACCAGTGTCATTGAAATGTGTGCTCTCTTTAGAGACCATACATCGATCCACCAGTGTCATTGCATGGGTGTTCTTTTTACTAACAACCAGAGTCATTGAAATGTGTGTTCTTTTCGCATACCACATATGGATCCACCAGTGTCATTGCATGTGTGTTCTTTTCATAATCCACCTATGGATCCACCAGTTTCATTGCATGTGTGTTCTTTTTACTAACAACAACTAGAGTCATTTCTTGTGTGTTCTTTTCACATACCACATATGGATCCACCAGTGCCATTGAAATGTTTGTTCTCTTCAGAGACCACACATGAATCCTGATATCATTGCATGTGTGTTCTTGTTACTAACAACAACCAGAGTCATTGCATGTGTGTTCTTTTCACATACCACATATGGATCCACCAGTGTCATTGCATGTGTGTTCTTTTCACAATCCACCTATGGATCCACCAGTGTCATTGCATGTCTGTTCTTTTTAGTAACAACAACCAGAGTCATTGCATGTGTGCTCTTTTCACAATCCACCTGTGGATCCAACAGTGTCATTGCAAGTGTGTTCTTTTTACTAACATCAACTGGAGTCATTGCATGTGTGTTCTTTTCACATACCACATATGGATCCACCAGTAGCATTGCATGTGTGTCCTTTTCACAATCCACATATGGATCCACCAGTGTCATTGCATGTGTGCTTTTTAACTAACAACAACCAGAGTCATTTCATGTGTGTTATTTTCACATACCACATATGGATCCACTAGTGTCATTGAAATGTGTGTTCTCTTCAGAGACCACACATGGCTCCACCAGTGTTAGCGCATGTGTGTTCTTGTTACTAACAACAACCAGAGACATTGCATGTGTGTTCTTTTCACATACCACATATGGATCCACCAGTGTCATTGCATGTGTGTTCTTTTCACAATCTACCTATGGATCCACCAGTGTCATTGCATGTGTGTTCTTTTTACTAACAACAACTAGAGTCATTTCATGACTGTTCTTTTCACATACCCCATATGGATCCACCAGTGTCATTGAAATGTGTGTTCTCTTTAGAGACCAGACATGGATCCACCAGTGTCATTACATGTGTGTTCTTTTTACTAACAACAAGTGGAGTTATTGCATGTGTGCTCTTTTCACATACCACATATGGATCCACAGGTGACATCGCATGCGTGCTCTCTTAAGAATCCACCTATGGATCCACCAGTGTCATTGCATGTGTGTTCTTTTTACTAACAACAACCAGAGTCATTGCATGTGTGTTCTTTTCACATACCGCATATGGATCCACTAGTGTCATTGCATGTGTGTTCTTTTCACAATCCACCTATGGATCCACCAGCGTCATTGCATGTGTGCTCTTTATACTAACAACAACCAGAGTCATTGCATGTGTGTTCTCTTCAGAGACCACACATGGATCCACCAGTGTCATTGCATGTGTGTTCTTTTTACTAACAACAGCCAGAGTCATTAAAATGTGTGTTCTTTTCGCATACCAGATATGGATCCACCAGTCTCATTGCATGTGTGTTCTTTTCACAATCCACCAGTGTCATTGCATGTGTGTTCTTTTTACTAAGGACTAACAGAGTCATTGAAATGTGTGTTCTCTTTAGAGACCACACATGGATCCACCAGTGTCATTGCATGTGTGTTCTTTTTACTAACAATAACCAGAGTCATTGCATGTGTGTTATTTTCAGATACCACATATGGATCCACCAGTGTCATTGCATGTGTGTTCTTTTTACTAACAACAACTGGAGTCATTTCATGTGTGTTATTTTCACATACCACATATGGATCCACCGGTGTCATTGAAATGTGTGTTCTCTTCAGAGACCATACATGGATCCACCAGTGTTATTGCATGTGTGTTCTTTTTACTAACAACAACTAGAGTCATTCAAATGTGTGTTATTTTCGCATACCACATATGGATCCACCAGTGTCATTGCATGTGTGTTCTTCTCACAATCCACCTATGGATCCACCAGTGTCATTGCATGTGTGCTCTTTTTATTAACAACAACCAGAGTCATTGCATGTGTGTTCTTTTCACATACCGCATATGGATCCACTAGTGTCATTGCATGTGTGTTCTTTTCACAATCCACCTATGGATCCACCAGTGTCATTGCATGTGTGCTCTTTTTACTAACAACAACCCGAGTCATTGCATGTGTGTTCTCTTGGAGACCACACATAGATCCACTGATGTCATTGCATGTGTGTTCTTTTTACTAACAACAACGAGAGTCATTGAAATGTGTGTTCTTTTCGCATACCACATATGGATCCACCAGTGTCATTGCATGTGTGTTCTTTTCACAATCCACCTATGGAACCACCAGTGTCATTGCATGTGTGCTCTTTTTACTAACAACAACCATAGTCATTGCATGTGTGTTCTCTTTAGAGACCACACATGGATCCACCAGTGTCATTGCATGTGTGTTCTTTTTACTAACGACTAACAGAGTCATTGAAATGTGTGTTCTCTTTAGAGACCACATATGGATCCACCAGTGTCATTGCATGTGTGTTCTTTTTACTAACAATAACCAGAGTCATTGAAATGTGTGTTCTCTTTAGAGACCACACATGGATCCACCAGTGTCATTGCATGTGTGTTCTTTTTACTAACAACAACCAGAGTCATTGCATGTGTGCTCTCTTCAGAGACCACACATGGATCCACCAGTGTCATTCCATGTGTGTTCTTTTTACTAACAACAACCGAGTCATTGAAATGTGTGTTCTTTTCACAATCCACCTGTGGATCCAACAGTGTCATTGCAAGTGTGTTCTTTTTACTAACATCAACTGGAGTCATTGCATGTGTGTTCTTTTCACATACCACATATGGATCCACCAGTAGCATTGCATGTGTGTCCTTTTCACAATCCACATATGGATCCACCAGTGTCATTGCATGTGTGCTTTTTAACTAACAACAACCAGAGTCATTTCATGTGTGTTATTTTCACATACCACATATGGATCCACTAGTGTCATTGAAATGTGTGTTCTCTTCAGAGACCACACATGGCTCCACCAGTGTTAGCGCATGTGTGTTCTTGTTACTAACAACAACCAGAGTCATTGCATGTATGTTCTTTTCACATACCACATATGGATCCACCAGTGTCATTGCATGTGTGTTCTTTTCACAATCCACCTATGGATCCACCAGTGTCATTGCATGTGTGTTCTTTTTACTAACAACAACTAGAGTCATTTCATGACTGTTCTTTTCACATACCCCATATGGATCCACCAGTGTCATTGAAATGTGTGTTCTCTTTAGAGACCAGACATGGATCCACCAGTGTCATTACATGTGTGTTCTTTTTACTAACAACAAGTGGAGTTATTGCATGTGTGCTCTTTTCACATACCACATATGGATCCACAGGTGACATCGCATGCGTGCTCTCTTAAGAATCCACCTATGGATCCACCAGTGTCATTGCATGTGTGTTCTTTTTACTAACAACAACCAGAGTCATTGCATGTGTGTTCTTTTCACATACCGCATATGGATCCACTAGTGTCATTGCATGTGTGTTCTTTTCACAATCCACCTATGGATCCACCAGCGTCATTGCATGTGTGCTCTTTTTACTAACAACAACCAGAGTCATTGCATGTGTGTTCTCTTCAGAGACCACATGGATCCTGATGTCATTGCATGTGTGTTCTTTTTACTAACAACAGCCAGAGTCATTAAAATGTGTGTTCTTTTCGCATACCAGATATGGATCCACCAGTGTCATTGCATGTGTGTTCTTTTCACAATCCACCTATGGAACCACCAGTGTCATTGCATGTGTGCTCTTTTTACTAACAACAACCAAAGTCATTGCATGTGTGTTCTCTTTAGAGACCACACATGGATCCACCAGTTTCATTGCATGTGTGTTCTTTTTACTAACGACTAACAGAGTCATTGAAATGTGTGTTCTCTTTAGAGACCACACATGGATCCACCGGTGTCATTGCATGTGTGTTCTTTTTACTAAAAATAACCAGAGTCATTGCATGTGTGTTCTTTTCAAAATCCACCTATGGATCCACTAGTGTCATTGCATGTGTGTTCTTTTTACTAACAACAACTGGAGTCATTTCATGTGTGTTCTTTTCACATACCACATATGGATCCACCGGTGTCATTGAAATGTGTGTTCTCTTCAGAGACCATACATGGATCCACCAGTGTTATTGCATGTGTGTTCTTTTTATTAACAACAACTAGAGTCATTCAAATGTGTGTTCTTTTCGCATACCACATATGGATCCACTAGTGTCATGGCATGTGTGTTCTTCTCACAATCCACCTATGGATCCACCAGTGTCATTGCATGTGTGTTCTTTTTACTAACAACAACCGAGTCATTGAAATGTGTGTTCTTTTCACATACCACATATGGATCCACCAGTGTCATTGCATGTGTGTTCTTTTCACAATCGACCTATGGATCCACCAGTGTCATTGCATGTGTGCTCTTTTTACTAACAACAACCAGAGTCATTGCATGTGTGTTCTCTTTAGAGACCACACATGGATCCACCAGTTTCATTGCATGTGTGTTCTTTTTACTAAGGACTAACAGAGTCATTGAAATGTGTGTTCTATTTAGAGACCACACATGGATCCACCAGTGTCATTGCATGTGTGTTCTTTTTACTAACAATAACCAGAGTCATTGCATGTGTGTTATTTTCAGATACCACATATGGATCCACCAGTGTCATCGCATGTGTCTTCTATTTACTAACAACAACTGGAGTCATTTCATGTGTGTTATTTTCACATACCACATATGGATCCACCGGTGTCATTGAAATGTGTGTTCTCTTCAGAGACCATACATGGATCCACCAGTGTTATTGCATGTGTGTTCTTTTTACTAACAACAACTAGAGTCATTCAAATGTGTGTTATTTTCGCATACCACATATGGATCCACCAGTGTCATTGCATGTGTGTTCTTCTCACAATCCACCTATGGATCCACCAGTGTCATTGCATGTGTGCTCTTTTTATTAACAACAACCAGAGTCATTGCATGTGTGTTCTTTTCACATACCGCATATGGATCCACTAGTGTCATTGCATGTGTGTTCTTTTCACAATCCACCTATGGATCCACCAGTGTCATTGCATGTGTGCTCTTTTTACTAACAACAACCAGAGTCATTGCATGTGTGTTCTCTTCAGAGACCACACATAGATCCACCAGTGTCATTGCATGTGTGTTCTTTTTACTAACAACAACCAGAGTCATTGAAATGTGTGTTCTTTTCGCATACCACATATGGATCCACCAGTGTCATTGCATGTGTGTTCTTTTCACAATCCACCTATGGAACCACCAGTGTCATTGCATGTGTGCTCTTTTTACTAACAACAACCATAGTCATTGCATGTGTGTTCTCTTTAGAGACCACACATGGATCCACCAGTGTCATTGCATGTGTGTTCTTTTTACTAACGACTAACAGAGTCATTGAAATGTGTGTTCTCTTTAGAGACCACATATGGATCCACCAGTGTCATTGCATGTGTGTTCTTTTTACTAACAATAACCAGAGTCATTGAAATGTGTGTTCTCTTTAGAGACCACACATGGATCCTGATGTCATTGCATGTGTGTTCTTTTTACTAACAACGAGTCATTGCATGTGTGCTCTCTTGAGACCACACATGGATCCACTGATGTCATTGCATGTGTGTTCTTTTTACTAACAACAACCGAGTCATTGAAATGTGTGTTCTTTTCACATACCACATATGGATCCACCAGTGTCATTGCATGTGTGTTCTTTTCACAATCGACCTATGGATCCACAGTGTCATTGCATGTGTGCTCTTTTTACTAACAACAACCGAGTCATTGCATGTGTGTTCTCTTTAGAGACCACACATGGATCCCTGATTTCATTGCATGTGTGTTCTTTTACTAACGACTATGAGTCATTGAAATGTGTGTTCTCTTTAGAGACCACACATGGATCCACCATGTCATTGCATGTGTGTTCTTTTTACTAACAATAACCAGAGTCATTGCATGTGTGTTATTTTCAGATACCACATATGGATCCACCAGTGTCATTGCATGTGTGTTCTTTTTACTAACAACAGCTGAGTCATTTCATGTGTGTTCTTTTCACATACCACATATGGATCCACCGTGTCATTGAAATGTGTGTTCTCTTGAGAGACCATACATGGATCCACAGTGTTATTGCATGTGTGTTCTTTTACTAACAACAACTAGAGTCATTCAAATGTGTGTTCTTTTAGATACCACATATGGATCCACGAGTGTCATTGCATGTGTGTTCTTCTCACAATCCACCTATGGATCCACCAGTGTCATTGCATGTGTGCTTTTTATTAACAAAAACGAGAGTCTTTGCATGTGTGTTCTTTTCACATTCCTGATATGGATCCACTAGTGTCATTGCATGTGTGTTCTTTTCACAATCCACCTATGGATCCACCAGTGTCATTGCATGTGTGCTCTTTTTACTAACAACAACATGAGTCATTGCATGTGTGTTCTCTTCAGAGACCACACATGGATCCTGATGTCATTGCATGTGTGTTCTTTTTACTAACAACAACGAGTCATTGAAATGTGTGTTCTTTTCATACCACATATGGATCCACAGTGTCATTGCATGTGTTATTTTCACAATCCACCTATGGAACCACCAGTGTCATTGCATGTGTGCTCTTTTACTAACAACAACGAGTCATTGCATGTGTGTTCTCTTTAGACCACACATGGATCCACCATGTCATTGCATGTGTGTTCTTTTACTAACTAACACAGTCATTGAAATGTGTGTTCTCTTTAGAGACCACACATGGATCCACCTGATGTCATTGCATGTGTGTTCTTTTTACTAACAATAACTTGAGTCATTGAAATGTGTGTTCTCTTTAGACCACACATGGATCCTGATGTCATTGCATGTGTGTTCTTTTTACTAACAACAACGAGTCATTGCATGTGTGCTCTCTTCAGAGACCACACATGGATCCCTGATGTCATTGCATGTGTGTTCTTTTTCTAACAACAACGAGTCATTGAAATGTGTGTTCTTTTCACATACCACACATGGATCCACCAGTGTCATTGCATGTGTGTTCTTTTCACAATCGACCTATGGATCCACCAGTGTCATTGCATGTGTGCTCTTTTTACTAACAACAACCAGAGTCATTGCATGTGTGTTCTCTTTAGAGACCACACATGGATCCTGATTTCATTGCATGTGTGTTCTTTTACTAACGACTGAGTCATTGAAATGTGTTCTCTTTAGAGACCACACATGGATCCACCATGTCATTGCATGTGTGTTCTTTTACTAACAATAACGAGTCATTGCATGTGTTATTTTAGATACCACATATGGATCCACAGTTTCATTGCATGATTGTTCTTTTTACTAACAACAACTGGAGTCATTTCATGTGTGTTCTTTTCACATACCACATATGGATCCACCAGTGTTATTGCATGTGTGTTCTTTTTATTAACAACAACTAGAGTCATTCAAATGTGTGTTCTTTTCGCATACCACATATGGATCCACTAGTGTCATTGCATGTGTGTTCTTCTCACAATCCACCTATGGATCCACCAGTGTCATTGCTTGTGTGCTCTTTTTATTAACAACAACCAGAGTCATTGCATGTGTGTTCTTCAGAGACCACATGGATCCTGATGTCATTGCATGTGTGTTCTTTTTACTAACAACAACCAGAGTCATTGAAATGTGTGTTCTTTTCACATACCACATATGGATCCAGCAGTGTCATTGCATGTGTGTTCTTTTCACAATCCACTTATGGATCCACCAATGTCATTGCATGTGTGATCTTTTTACTAACAACATCCAGAGTCACTGCATGTGCGTTCTCTTCAGATACCAGACATGAATCCACCAGTGTCATTGCATGTGTGTTCTTTTTACTAACAACAACCAGAGTCATTGAAATGTGTGTTCTCTTTAGAGACCACACATGGATCCACCAGTGTCATTGCATGTGTGTTCTTTTTACTAACAACAACCAAAGTCATTGCATGTGTGTTATTTTAACATACCTCATATGGATCCACCAATGTCATTGCATGTGTGTTCTTTTTACTAACAACAACTAGAGTTATTTCATGTGTGTTTTTTCACATACCACATATGGATCCACCAGTATCATTGAAATGTGTGTTCTCTTCAGAGACCACACATGGATCCACTAGTGTCATTGCATGTGTGTTCTTGTTACTAACAACAACCAGAGTCATTGCATATGTGTTCTTTTCACATACCACATATGGATCCACTAGTGTCATTGCATGTGTGTTCTTTTCACAATCTACCTACGGATCCACCAGTGTCATTGCATGTGTGTTATTTTTACTAACAACAACTAGAGTCATTTCATGACTATTCTTTTTCACATACCACATATGGATCCACTAGTGTCATTGAAATGTGTGTTCTTCTCATGAACCACAACTAGAGTCATTGGATGTGTGTTCTCTTCAGAGACCACATATTTATCCACCAGTGTCATTGAAATGTGTATTATTTTCAACTTCTGGCCGTTGGACACAAACAACGGGGCAGAGCGAACTAGCAACCGCCTGGGCTTCTAGAAGACCTGATCCTGATTGTTAGGCGTCGTTGGATCGGGGTGCTTGGGCGATAGTGATGTCGCCGCGAGGGCGATCTGCGTGAAGTCTATTCTACGAACTGATTGGCACTGGCAACGACACTAGGCCTACGTCCTTGCCCTTATCCCCCTAACCTCGGGGCCGAAGATCAGATCGTGTTCCTTCATTGCCATGGAGAGGGAGAGGCCCAAACTCAGCTTGCACGAGGCTGAGATGTTCGCCCACTACGACATACTCGCGCCGCCATTCGCGAGGCTTCCGGACGGCTTCGAGCTGAGCTACACCGAGGTTCCTGTTGCGCTGCTCTTACGTGACAACACGTTGGCGCGGAAAATCGAGAACACCGTCGGTGTCGGGCGGAAGAGGGCAATGGCGCGATACTCGCGCGCGGGCATCTTGGCGGCTACTCAAGAAGGCGGGCTGTGTTGATTAAGCTGCGGAATCCACCGTGGAGATCCACCGGATCTGCACAACCCTGAAGGAGCGGCGCTTACGGCGGTGCCTGAGCATACAACCTCCACCATTATCGATGCAGCGCACTGTGAAGAATCCATGACGAGGAGGAACGCTGCCGGGAACGTCGGCATCGATTCCGACGTGGAGGAGGCTGGCGGCGATGTGGACAACGTCGTCAATGATCGAGACTACGGGAGCTTCATAGTCGATTAGGGCCACTTAAGCATAAATTAAATCTATATACGGTATCTTAATACGCTCTTTGGATCTGGGTCACTCGAGTCATGGTCGATTATCATCATAATCTATACATGTTGGCCATGTTTTAGTTGTCTTTGTCTTTGAAACTAGTCGATCGAAAATCGTCCGATCTTGAAAATAAAGTTCGTGCGTTCCTAGAATATCTGATGGGACAATACGCTGACTCTGCTCCCAGCACTTGATGGCACATCCATAATTTGGAGTGCGCCCGGAGGAGAAGGGATCGAGTGTGTTGTAATAGTGTACTACTCCTATCCGGATATAAGCGGCTTAGTTTTTTAGATATTTAATAAATGTGTCTATACCGAAACATGTCTAGATACGTATTTTAGGTTTCTTTGTCTTTCAAACTAATCAAAGTTGTCAAATTCTGAACAAACAAAGTCATTGTGTTCACACACGATGGGACAATATCTTTGACTACGCTACTTGATGGCACATCCATAATTATGGAGTGCTTGGAGAGATGGGAATGCAAGGGAGATGGGAACTAGTAGCAGCGTCCAAAGCGCGGGTAAAAATTAATGTAATAATATTTAAAAAAATTGTAATCTGGTCCACATGACCCCATCACAGACATGTTGCACGCGCCAGATATAAATAAAGACGACACGGCTAGTTTAGTTTCAATGATATAATTCAACATACGACGTTACTGTGCCCGCATCTTTCTGCTCCTCTTATTAATCTGCTTTCCCACGCTGCATTAAGCATCAGTTGATGAGGATAAAAAATGATAAAATGGCAAATAAAACAATTTTTAAGGTTACCTTTCATCCAGAGAATCGTACAAAGATGAAATTGGTAGGGATTTATTATTTCTCCTGCAGTTAGCCGAAAGATCCTGAAGAACACCCTCAATCACCGCTGCAACTTCTTCATATTCTAATACACCTCCATTATTTGCCATTTCCTCCATGTTCCGCTTACCCTTTTGTTTCTTTTCACACCCTTTTCTCACCGGCACCTCCACTTCTTCATAAATTGTCTGCTTACGTACGTTTTCCTCTGACTGCTCATCACTGTCTTCGCGCTGCTCTTCCTCCAGTTCTGGCTGAGAAGCCTCATTTTCTGCCACCGAGGTGTGAACAGGGACAATATCATGTGTAACTGGGTTTTTTCACAACCTCTTGATATGGCCGAATCCGCCATAACGTTTGCATTTCCTTTTCCTAGCTCCCAGCCTTGAACCTTTATCGGTGGAGGCTTCGATCCTTAGCTTTCTAGGCCTCCCATGTGGCCTCCTAAGAACTAGTGGTTGAAGTTTGAACCCTGGATCGACAATCTCCCAATCATTTTCATCGGCCATAGGTGGTATGTTTTCTGCATAAGTTGCAGCAAATTTGTCCACGGAGAAATAGTTGTCGACATAGTTCTCTATTTCAGCTCTGTTACCTCTAAGCTTTAAGATGAAGTAAATTGCATGGTGACATGGCATACCAGTAATCTGCCACTGCCTACATGAACAAGTCTTCTTTCCAATGTCTATGGTGTACCTTCGTTCACTTCCACGCTTGTATTCTGCATAAACCTCAGCCAATGTTCTGGAACTTCTGACTATCCTCATCTTTATAGTTCTCATTGCCCTGGTTCTTGCATTCAGTAACATAACCACCTTTGGAACTATTTTATGGCCTAAAAATTTTCTTACACAAATTCTTTGCCTTAAATCTATCTTCACCATTATGCACTGTCTTATTGCATCCAACAAAATAACAATTCCAAGTGTCTTCATGCCGAAATCTTATCATTGAAACTCTCTGCCAAATTATTGCAAACAAAATCCACCTTGCTTAACTCACCAAACTTGCTTCTGGTCCATAACTTGGTGTGATGTTCTTCAAGGTATTTGTTACCTTTGGCACTACATACATGTTCTGCAAGTAAGTAGCATGCGTGCTTGGGGTGTATGTGTATCTTGATATACAAGTCCTCTTCAAAGATCTTTCCTTTGAACTTCTTCGTGAAGTTAGTAGAGAGGTGCCGTATGCATTCCCTATGCTCAACCCCAAGAAACACAGCATCAACAGCATTCTCAAGACCCTCGCATGCACCGGTGTGTATCACCAAGCCTTCAGGGTGACCAATTACTTCCCGTAGTCTCTGCATGAACCATGTCTAGCTTTCATTTGATTCACCCTCAAGAACAGCATAAGCTACGGGTAGAAGCCAAATATGCGCGTCCAAACCACAAGCAGAAGCAACATGTCCCCTGAACTTCCTTATTAAAGAAGTTGTGCCTATTGCCAAGTATGGCCTACAGCCATCTAGGAACCCCTTCAGCACACCTTGAGCAGACAAAACATCTCTGAAGCATATCTTATCTACACCTTATACCTGACCTCCTCGAGACCTTTTCTCTCCCTTTCACAACCTCGTAATCGATGTCAACAACACTACCAGGTGATGTTTTCTCTAGCTAAGCTTTGAAACTATACAACATATGAAAACTATCATTCCACTTGCCACACATGGATCCACCAGTGTCATTGCATGTGTGTTCTTTTTACTAAGAATAACCAGAGTCATTGCATGTGTGTTATTTTGAGATACCACATATGGATCCACCAGTGTCATTGCATGTGTGTTCTTTTTACTAACAACAACTGGAGTCATTTCATGTGTGTTCTTTTCAGATACCACATATGGATCCACCGGTGTCATTGAAATGTGTGTTCTCTTGAGAGACCATACATGGATCCACCAGTGTCATTGCATGTGTGTTCTTTTACTAACAACAACAGAATCATTGCATGTCTTCTTTTTACATACCACATATGGATCCACTAGTGTCATTGCATGTGTGTTCTTTTCACAATCCACCTATGGATCCACAAGTGTCATTGCATATGTGCTCTTTTTACTAACAACAACTAGAGTCATTGCATGTGTGTTCTCTTCCGAGACCACACATGGATCCCTGATGTCATTGCATGTGTGTTCTTTTTACTAATAACAACCGAGTCATTGAAATGTGTGTTCTTTTCACATACCACATATGGATCCACCAGTGTCATTGCATGTGTGTTCTTTTCACAATCCACCTATGGATTCACCGGTGTCATTGCATACATGTTCTTTTACTAACAATAACCAGAATCATTGCATGTGTGTTCTCTTTAGAGACCACATGGATCCACTGATGTCATTGCATGTGTGTTCTTTTTACTAACAACAACCAGAGTCATTGAAATGTGTGTTCTCTTTAGAGACCACATGGATCCACCATGTCATTGCATGTGTGTTCTTTTACTAACAACAACGAGTCATTGCATGTGTGTTATTTTCACATACCACATATGGATCCACCAGTGTCATTGCATGTGTGTTCTTTTACTAACAACAACTGAGTCATTTCATGTGTTATCTTTTCACATACCACATATGGATCCACTTGTGTCATTGAAATGTGTGATCTCTTGAGAGACCATACATGGATCCACCAGTGTCATTGCATGTGTGTTCTTTTACTAACAACAGTCATTGAAATGTGTGTTCTTTTCATACCACATATGGATCCACCAGTGTCATTGCATGTGTGTTCTTTTCATAATCCACCTATGGATCCACCAGTTTCATTGCATGTGTATTCTTTTTACTAACAACAACTAGAGTCATTTCTTGTGTGTTCTTTTCACATACCACATATGGATCCACCAGTGCCATTGAAATGTGTGTTCTCTTCGGAGACCACACATGAATCCACTAGTATCATTGCATGTGTGTTCTTGTTACTAACAACAACCAGAGTCATTGCATGTGTGTTCTTTTCACATACCACATATGGATCCACCAATGTCATTGCATGTGTGTTCTTTTCACATACCACATATGGATCCACTAGTGTCATTGCATGTGTGTTCTTTTCACAATCTACCTACGGATCCACCAGTGTCATTGCATGTGTGTTATTTTTACTAACAACAACTAGAGTCATTTCATGACTATTCTTTTTCACATACCACATATGGATCCACTAGTGTCATTGAAATGTGTGTTCTTCTCATGAACCACAACTAGAGTCATTGGATGTGTGTTCTCTTCAGAGACCACATATTTATCCACCAGTGTCATTGAAATGTGTATTATTTTCAACTACAGCCGTTGGACACAAACAACCGGGACGCAGAGCGAACTAGCAACCGCTCTGGGCTTCTAGAAGACCTGATCCCTGATTGTTAGGCGTCGTTGGATCGGGGTG
Source organism: Avena insularis (assembly GCA_023614405.1). Classification (NCBI taxonomy): domain Eukaryota; kingdom Viridiplantae; phylum Streptophyta; class Magnoliopsida; order Poales; family Poaceae; genus Avena; species Avena insularis. Next base: position 392,052,385 of record CM042689.1, on the reverse strand, counting down.
CTTGGACGATAGTGATGTCCTTCGCGAGGGCGATCTGCGTGAAGTCTATTCTACGAACTGATTGGCACTGGCAACGACACTAGGCCTACGTCCTTGCCCTTATCCCCCTAACCTCGGGGCCGAAGATCAGATCGTGTTCCTTCATTGCCATGGAGAGGGAGAGGCCCAAACTCAGCTTGCACGAGGCTGAGATGTTCGCCCACTACGACATACTCGCGCCGCCATTCGCGAGGCTTCCGGACGGCTTCGAGCTACACGAGTTCACCGTTGCGCTGCTCTTACGTGACAACACGTTGCCGGAAAATCGAGGAGCACCGCCACCGTCGGCGGAAGAGGAAGAGGCAATGGCGCGATACTCGCGCACGAGGGCATACTGGCGAAAGCTACTCAAGAAGGAGCGGGCTGTGTTGATTAAGCTGTGCGGAATCCACCGGCGGGAGATCCACCCGGATCTGCACAACCCTGAAGGGAGGCAGCGCTTCTGGGCAGTGCCTAGGCATACAACCTCCACCATTATCGATGCAGCGCACTGTGAAGAATCCATGACGAGGAGGAACGCTGCCGGGAACGTCGGCATCGATTCCGACGTGGAGGAGGCTGGCGGCGATGTGGACAACGTCGTCAATGATCGAGACTACGGGAGCTTCATAGTCGATTAGGGCCACTTAAGCATAAATTAAATCTATACGGTATCTTAATACGCTCTTTGGATCTGGGTCACTCGGTCATGGTCGATTATCATCATAATCTATACATGTTGGCCATGTTTTAGTTGTCTTTGTCTTTGAAACTAGTCGATCAAAATCGTCCGATCTTGAAAATAAAGTTATGCGCGTTCTAGAATATCTGATGGGACAATCTGCCGACTGCTCCCGACTTGATGGCACATCCATAATTTGGAGTGCGCCAGAGGAGAAGGGATCGAGTGTGTTGTAATAGTGTACTACTCCTATCCAGATATAACTGACTTAGTTTTTTTTAGATATTTAATAAATGTGTCTATACCCGAAACATGTCTAGATACGTATTTTAGGTTTCTTTGTCTTTCAAACTAATCAAAAGTTGTCAAATTCTGAACAAACAAAGTCATTGTGTTCACACCTGATGGGACAATATGCTGACTCTGCTACTTGATGGCACATCCATAATTATGGAGTGCGCCAGAGGAGATGGGAATGCAAGGGAGATGGGAACTAGTAGCCGCGTCCAAACGCAGGTAAAAAATTAATGTAATAATATTTAAAAAAATTGTAATCTGGTCCACATGACCCCATCACAGACATGTTGCAGCGCCGGATATAAATAAAGGCGACACGGCTAGTTTAGTTTCAATGATATAATTCAACATCTGACGTTCTTGTTCCGCATCTTTCTGCTCCTCTTATTAATCTGCTTTCCCACGCTGCATTAAGCATCAGTTGATGAGGATAAAAAATGATAAAATGGCAAATAAAACAATTTTTAAGGTTACCTTTCATCCAGAGAATCGTACAAAGATGAAATTGGTAGGGATTTATTATTTCTCCTGCAGTTAGCCGAAAGATCCTGAAGAACACCCTCAATCACCGCTGCAACTTCTTCATATTCTAATACACCTCCATTATTTGCCATTTCCTCCATGTTCCGCTTACCCTTTTGTTTCTTTTCACACCTTTTCTCACCACCTCCACTTCTTCATAAATTGTATACGCTTACGTCGTTTTCCTCATGCTCATCACTGTCTTCGCTGCTCTTCCTCCGATTCTGGAGAAGCCTCATTTTCTGCCACCGAGGTGTGAACAGGGACAATATCATGTGTAACTGGGTTTTTTCACAACCTCTTGATATGGCCGAATCCGCCATAACGTTTGCATTTCCTTTTCCTAGCTCCCAGCCTTGAACCTTTATCGGTGGAGGCTTCGATCCTTAGCTTTCTAGGCCTCCCATGTGGCCTCCTAAGAACTAGTGGTTGAAGTTTGAACCCTGGATCGACAATCTCCCAATCATTTTCATCGGCCATAGGTGGTATGTTTTCTGCATAAGTTGCAGCAAATTTGTCCACGGAGAAATAGTTGTCGACATAGTTCTCTATTTCAGCTCTGTTACCTCTAAGCTTTAAGATGAAGTAAATTGCATGGTGACATGGCATACCAGTAATCTGCCACTGCCTACATGAACAAGTCTTCTTTCCAATGTCTATGGTGTACCTTCGTTCACTTCCACGCTTGTATTCTGCATAAACCTCAGCCAATGTTCTGGAACTTCTGACTATCCTCATCTTTATAGTTCTCATTGCCCTGGTTCTTGCATTCAGTAACATAACCACCTTTGGAACTATTTTATGGCCTAAAAATTTTCTTACACAAATTCTTTGCCTTAAATCTATCTTCACCATTATGCACTGTCTTATTGCATCCAACAAAATAACAATTCCAAGTGTCTTCATGCCCGAAATCTTATCATTGAAACTCTCTGCCAAATTATTGCAAACAAAATCCACCTTGCTTAACTCACCAAACTTGCTTCTGGTCCATAACTTGGTGTGATGTTCTTCAAGGTATTTGTTACCTTTGGCACTACATACATGTTCTGCAAGTAAGTAGCATGCGTGCTTGGGGTGTATGTGTATGCTGATCGCCACAAGTCCTCTTCAAAGATCTTTCCTTTGAACTTCTTCGTGAAGTTAGTAGAGAGGTGCCGTATGCATTCCCTATGCTCAACCCCAAGAAACACAGCATCAACAGCATTCTCAAGACCCTCGCATGCACCGGTGTGTATCACCAAGCCTTCAGGGTGACCAATTACTTCCCGTAGTCTCTGCATGAACCATGTCTAGCTTTCATTTGATTCACCCTCAAGAACAGCATAAGCTACGGGTAGAAGCCAAATATGCGCGTCCAAACCACAAGCAGAAGCAACATGTCCCCTGAACTTCCTTATTAAAGAAGTTGTGCCTATTGCCAAGTATGGCCTACAGCCATCTAGGAACCCCTTCCAGCACACCTTCAGGCAGACAAAACATCTCCTGAAGCATATCTTATCTACCTGCTTATACCTGACCTCCTCGAGACCTTTTCTCTCCCTTTCACAACCTCGTAATCGATGTCAACAACACTACCAGGTGATGTTTTCTCTAGCTAAGCTTTGAAACTATACAACATATGAAAACTATCATTCCACTTGCCACACATGGATCCACCAGTGTCATTGCATGTGTGTTCTTTTTACTAAGAATAACCAGAGTCATTGCATGTGTGTTATTTTGAGATACCACATATGGATCCACCAGTGTCATTGCATGTGTGTTCTTTTTACTAACAACAACTGGAGTCATTTCATGTGTGTTCTTTTCAGATACCACATATGGATCCACCGGTGTCATTGAAATGTGTGTTCTCTTCAGAGACCATACATGGATCCACCAGTGTCATTGCATGTGTGTTCTTTTTACTAACAACAACCAGAATCATTGCATGTGTGTTCTTTTCACATACCACATATGGATCCACTAGTGTCATTGCATGTGTGTTCTTTTCACAATCCACCTATGGATCCACCAGTGTCATTGCATGTGTGCTCTTTTTACTAACAACAACCAGAGTCATTGCATGTGTGTTCTCTTCAGAGACCACACATGGATCCACCAGTGTCATTGCATGTGTGTTCTTTTTACTAATAACAACCGAGTCATTGAAATGTGTGTTCTTTTCACATACCACATATGGATCCACCAGTGTCATTGCATGTGTGTTCTTTTCACAATCCACCTATGGATTCACCAGTGTCATTGCATCTGTGTTCTTTTTACTAACAATAACCAGAATCATTGCATGTGTGTTCTCTTTAGAGACCACACATGGATCCACCAGTGTCATTGCATGTGTGTTCTTTTTACTAACAACAACCAGAGTCATTGAAATGTGTGTTCTCTTTAGAGACCACACATGGATCCACCAGTGTCATTGCATGTGTGTTCTTTTTACTAACAACAACCAGAGTCATTGCATGTGTGTTATTTTCACATACCACATATGGATCCACCAGTGTCATTGCATGTGTGTTCTTTTTACTAACAACAACTGGAGTCATTTCATGTGTTATCTTTTCACATACCACATATGGATCCGCCGGTGTCATTGAAATGTGTGATCTCTTCAGAGACCATACATGGATCCACCAGTGTCATTGCATGTGTGTTCTTTTTACTAACAACCAGAGTCATTGAAATGTGTGTTCTTTTCGCATACCACATATGGATCCACCAGTGTCATTGCATGTGTGTTCTTTTCATAATCCACCTATGGATCCACCAGTTTCATTGCATGTGTATTCTTTTTACTAACAACAACTAGAGTCATTTCTTGTGTGTTCTTTTCACATACCACATATGGATCCACCAGTGCCATTGAAATGTGTGTTCTCTTCGGAGACCACACATGAATCCACTAGTATCATTGCATGTGTGTTCTTGTTACTAACAACAACCAGAGTCATTGCATGTGTGTTCTTTTCACATACCACATATGGATCCACCAATGTCATTGCATGTGTGTTCTTTTCACATACCACATATGGATCCACCAGTGTCATTGCATGTGTGTTCTTTTCACAATCCACCTATGGATCCACCAGTGTCATTGCATGTGTGCTCTTTTTACTAACAACAACCAGAGTCATTGCTTGTCTGCTCTTTTCACAATGCACCTATGGATCCACCAGTGTCATTGCAAGTGTGTTCTTTTACTAAAACAACCAGTGTCATTGCATGTGTGTTCTTTTCACATACCACATATGGATCCACCAGTGTCATTGCATGTGTGTTCTTTTCACAATCCACCTATGGATCCACCAGTGTCATTGCATGTGTGCATTTTAACTAACAACAACCAGAGTCATTTCATGTGTGTTATTTTCACATACCACATATGTATCCACTAGTGTCATTGAAATGTGTGTTCTTGAGACCACATGGATCCTGATGTTATCGCAAGTGTGTTCTTTTTACTAACAACAACCAGAGTCATTGCATGTGTGTTCTTTTCACATACCACATATGGATCCACCAGTGTCATTGCATGTGTGTTCATTTCACAATCCACCTATGGATCCACCAGTGTCATTGCATGTGTGTTCTTTTTACTAACAACAACTAGAGTCATTTCATGACTGTTCTTTTCACATACCACATATGGATCCACACGTGTCATTGTAATGTGTGTTCTCTTCAGAGACCAGACATGGATCCACCAGTGTCATTACATGTGTGTTCTTTTACTAACAAAAGTGGAGTTATTGCATGTGTGCTCTTTTCACATACCACATATGGATCCACCAGTGACATTGCATGCGTGCTCTTTTAACAATCCACCTATGGATCCACCAGTGTCATTGCATGTGTGTTCTTTTTACTAACAACAACTAGAGTCAGTGCATGTGTGTTCTTTTCACATAAAGCATATGGATCCAATAGTGTCATTTCATGTGTGTTCTTTTGACAATACAGGGATGGATCCAGCAGTGTCATTGAATGGGTGCTCTTTTACTAACAACAACCAGAGTCATTGCATGTGTGTTCTCTTCAGAGACCACACATGGATCTACCAGTGTCATTGCATGTGTGTTCTTTTTACTAATAACAACCAGAGTCATTGAAATGTGTGTTCTTTTCACATACCACACATGGATCCACCAGTGTCATTGCATGTGTGTTCTTTTCACAATCCACCTATGGATCCACCAGTGTCATTGCATGTGTTTTTTTACTAACAACAACTGGAGTCATTGCATGTGTGTTCTCTTTAGAGACCACACATGGATCCACTAGTGTCATTGCATGTGTGTTCTTTTTACTAATGACTAACAGAGTCATTTAAATGTGTGTTCTCTTTAGAGACCACACATGGATCCACCAGTGTCATTGCATGTGTGTTCTTTTTACTAACAACAACCAGAGTCATTGAAATTTGTGTTCTATTTTGAGACCACACATGGATCCTGATGTCATTGCATGTGTTCTTTTACTAACAACAACCAGAGTCATTGCATGTGTGTTCTTCAGAGACCACACATGGATCCTGATGTCATTCCATGTGTGTTCTTTTTACTAACAACAACCGAGTCATTGAAATGTGTGTTCTTTTCACATACCACATATGGATCCACCAGTGTCATTGCATGTGTGTTCTTTTCACAATCCACCTATGGATCCACCAGTGTCATTGCATGTGTGTTGTTTTTACTAACAATAACTAGAATCATTGCATGTGTGTTCTCTTTAGAGACCACACATGGATCCACCAGTGTCATTGCATGTGTGTTCTTTTTACTAACAACAACCAGAGTCATTGAAATGTGTGTTCTCTTTAGAGACCACACATGGATCCACCAGTGTCATTGCATGTGTGTTCTTTTTACTAACAACAACCAGAGTCATTGCATGTGTGTTATTTTCACATACCACATATGGATCCACCAGTGTCATTGCATGTGTGTTCTTTTTACTAACAACAACTGGAGTCATTTCATGTGTTATCTTTTCACATACCACATATGGATCCGCCGGTGTCATTGAAATGTGTGATCTCTTCAGAGACCATACATGGATCCACCAGTGTCATTGCATGTGTGTTCTTTTTACTAACAACCAGAGTCATTGAAATGTGTGTCTTTTCGCATACCACATATGGATCCACCAGTGTCATTGCATGTGTGTTCTTTTCATAATCCACCTATGGATCCACCAGTTTCATTGCATGTGTGTTCTTTTCACATACCACATATGGATCCACCAGTGCCATTGAAATGTGTGTTCTCTTCGGAGACCACACATGAATCCACTAGTATCATTGCATGTGCGTTCTTGTTACTAACAATAACCAGAGTCATTTCATGTGTGTTCTTTTCACATACCACATATGGATCCACCAGTGTCATTGCATGTGTGTTCTTTTCACAATCCACCTATGGATCCACCAGTGTCATTGCATGTGTGCTCTTTTTACTAACAACAACCAGAGTGATTGCATGTCTACTCTTTTCACAATGCACCTATGGATCCACCAGTGTCATTGCAAGTGTGTTCTTTTTACTAACAACAACCAGAGTCATTGCATGTGTGTTCTTTTCACATACCACATATGGATCCACCAGTGTCATTGCATGTGTGTTCTTTTCACAATCCACCTATGGATCCACCAGTGTCATTGCATGTGTGCTTTTTAACTAACAACAACCAGAGTCATTTCATGTGTGTAATTTTCACATACCACATATGTATCCACTAGTGTCATTGAAATGTGTGTTCTCTTCAGAGACCACACATGGATCCACCAGTGTTATCGAATGTGCGGTCTTGTTACTAACATCAACCAGAGTCATTGCATGTGTGTTCTTTTCACATACCACATATGGATCCACCAGTGTCATTGCATGTGTGTTCATTTCACAATCCACCTATGGATCCACCAGTGTCATTGCATGTGTGTTCTTTTTACTAACAACAACTAGAGTCATTTCATGACTGTTCTTTTCACATACCACATATGGATCCACCAATGTCATTGAAATGTGTGTTCTCTTCAGAGACCAGACATGGATCCACCAGTGTCATTACATGTGTGTTCTTTTTACTAACAACAAGTGGAGTTATTGCATGTGTGCTCTTTTCACATACCACATATGGATCCACCAGTGACATTGCATGCGTGCTCTTTTCACAATCCACCTATGGATCCACCAGTGTCATTGCATGTGTGTTCTTTTTACTAACAACAACCAGAGTCAGTGCATGTGTGTTATTTTCACATACCGCATATGGATCCACTAGTGTCATTGCATGTGTGTTCTTTCCACAATCCACCTATGGATCCACCAGTGTCATTGCATGTGTGCTCTTTATACTAACAACAACCAGAGTCATTGGATGTGTGTTCTCTTCAGAGACCACACATGGATCTACCAGTGTCATTGCATGTGTGTTCTTTTTACTAACAACAACCAAAGTCATTGAAATGTGTGTTCTTTTCACATACCACATATGGATCGACGAGTGTCATTGCATGTGTGTTCTTTCTTTTCATAATCCACCTATGGATCCACCAGTGTCATTGCATGTGTGCTCTTTTTACTAACAACAACCAGAGTCATTGCATGTCTGTTCTCTTTAGAGACCACACATGGATTCACTAGTGTCATTGCATGTGTGTTCTTTTTACTAATGACTAACAGAGTCATTGAAATGTGTGTTCTCTTTAGAGACCACACATGGATCCACCAGTGTCATTGCATGTGTGTTCTTTTTACTAACAATAACCAGAGTCATTGCATGTGTGTTCTCTTTAGAGACCACACATGGATCCACCAGTGTCATTGCATGTGTGTTCTTTTTACTAACAACAACTGGAGTCATTGAAATGTGTGTTCTGTTCAGAGACCACACATGGATACACCAGTTTCATTGCATGTTTGTTCTTTTACTAACAACAACCAGAGTCATTGCATGTGTGTTCTCTTTAGAGACCACACATGGATCCACCAGTGTCATTCCATGTGTGTTCTTTTTACTAACAACATCCGAGTCGTTGAAATGTGTGTTCTTTTCACATACCACATATGGATCCACCAGTGTCATTGCATGTGTGTTCTTTTCACAATCAACCCATGGATCCACAGTGTCATAGCATGTGTGCTCTTTTACTAACAACAACGAGTCCTTTGAATGTGTGTTCTCTTCAGAGACCACACATGGATCCACCAGTGTCATTGCATGTGTGTTATTTTTACTAACAACCAGAGTCATTGAAATGTGTGTTCTTTTCACATACCACATATGGATCCACCAGTATCATTGCATGTGTGTTCTTTTCACAATCCACCTATGGATCCACCAGTGTCATTGCATGTGTGCTCTTTTTACTAACAACAACCATAGTCATTGCATGTGTGTTCTATTCAGAGACCACACATGGATCCACTAGTGTCACTGCATGTGTGTTATTTTACTAACAACAACCAGAGTCATTGAAATGTATGTTCTATTTAGAGACCACACATGGATCCACCTATGTCAATGCATGTGTGTTCTTTTTACTAACAATAACCAGAGTCATTGCATGTGTGTTCTCTTTAGAGACCACACATGGATCCACCAGTGTCATTGCATGTGTGTTCTTTTTACTAACGACAAACAGAGTCATTGAAATGTGTGTTCTCTTTAGATACCACACATGGATCCACCAGTGTCATTGCATGTGTGTTCTTTTTACTAAGAATAACCAGAGTCATTGCATGTGTGTTATTTTGAGATACCACATATGGATCCACCAGTGTCATTGCATGTGTGTTCTTTTTACTAACAACAACTGGAGTCATTTCATGTGTGTTCTTTTCAGATACCACATATGGATCCACCGGTGTCATTGAAATGTGTGTTCTCTTCAGAGACCATACATGGATCCACCAGTGTCATTGCATGTGTGTTCTTTTTACTAACAACAACCAGAATCATTGCATGTGTGTTCTTTTCACATACCACATATGGATCCACCAGTGTCATTGCATGTGTGTTCTTTTCACAATCCACCTATGGATCCACCAGTGTCATTGCATGTGTGCTCTTTTTACTAACAACAACCAGAGTCATTGCATGTCTGTTCTCTTTAGAGACCACACATGGATCCACCAGTGTCATTGCATGTGTGTTCTTTTTACTAATGACTAACAGAGTCATTGAAATGTGTGTTCTCTTTAGAGACCACACATGGATCCACCAGTGTCATTGCATGTGTGTTCTTTTTACTAACAATAACCAGAGTCATTGCATGTGTGTTCTCTTTAGAGACCACACATGGATCCACCAGTGTCATTGCATGTGTGTTCTTTTTACTAACAACAACCAGAGTCATTGAAATGTGTGTTCTCTTTTGAGACCACACATGGATGCACCAGTGTCATTGCATGTGTGTTCTTTTTACTAACAACAACCAGAGTCATTGCATGTGTGTTCTCTTTAGAGACCACACATGGATCCACCAGTGTCATTCCATGTGTGTTCTTTTTACTAACAACATCCGAGTCGTTGAAATGTGTGTTCTTTTCACATACCACATATGGATCCACCAGTGTCATTGCATGTGTGTTCTTTTCACAATCCACCTATGGATCCACAGTGTCATAGCATGTGTGCTCTTTTTACTAACAACAACCAGAGTCACTGCATGTGTGTTCTCTTCAGAGACCACACATGGATCCACCAGTGTCATTGCATGTGTGTTCTTTTTACTAACAACAACCAGAGTCATTGAAATGTGTGTTCTTTTCACATACCACATATGGATCCACCAGTATCATTGCATGTGTGTTCTTTTCACAATCCACCTATGGATCCACCAGTGTCATTGCATGTGTGCTCTTTTTACTAACAACAACCAGAGTCATTGCATGTGTGTTCTCTTCAGAGACCACACATGGATCCACTAGTGTCATTGCATGTGTGTTCTTTTTACTAACAACAAACAGAGTCATTGAAATGTGTGTTCTCTTTAGAGACCACACATGGATCCACCAGTGTCATTGCATGTGTGTTCTTTTTACTAACAACAACTGGAGTCATTGCATGTGTGTTCTCTTTAGAGACCACACATGGATCCACCAGTGTCATTGCATGTGTGTTCTTTTTACTAACGACAAACAGAGTCATTGAAATGTGTGTTCTCTTTAGATACCACACATGGATCCACCAGTGTCATTGCATGTGTGTTCTTTTTACTAAGAATAACCAGAGTCATTGCATGTGTGTTATTTTGAGATACCACATATGGATCCACCAGTGTCATTGCATGTGTGTTCTTTTTACTAACAACAACTGGAGTCATTTCATGTGTGTTCTTTTCAGATACCACATATGGATCCACCGGTGTCATTGAAATGTGTGTTCTCTTCAGAGACCATACATGGATCCACCAGTGTCATTGCATGTGTGTTCTTTTTACTAACAACAACCAGAATCATTGCATGTGTGTTCTTTTCACATACCACATATGGATCCACTAGTGTCATTGCATGTGTGTTCGATTCACAATCCACCTATGGATCCACTAGTGTCATTGCATGTGTGCTCTTTTACTAAGAATAACCAGAGTCATTGCATGTGTGTTATTTTGAGATACCACACATGGATCCACCAGTGTCATTGCATGTGTGTTCTTTTTACTAATAACAACCGAGTCATTGAAATGTGTGTTCTTTTCACATACCACATATGGATCCACCAGTGTCATTGCATGTGTGTTCTTTTCACAATCCACCTATGGATTCACTAGTGTCATTGCATCTGTGTTCTTTTTACTAACAATAACCAGAATCATTGCATGTGTGTTCTCTTTAGAGACCACACATGGATCCACCAGTGTCATTGCATGTGTGTTCTTTTTACTAACAACAACCAGAGTCATTGAAATGTGTGTTCTCTTTAGAGACCACACATGGATCCACCAGTGTCATTGCCTGTGTGTTCTTTTTACTAACAACAACCAGAGTCATTGCATGTGTGTTATTTTCACATACCACATATGGATCCACCAGTGTCATTGCATGTGTGTTCTTTTTACTAACAACAACTGGAGTCATTTTATGTGTTATCTTTTCACATACCACATATGGATCCGCCGGTGTCATTGAAATGTGTGATCTCTTCAGAGACCATACATGGATCCACCAGTGTCATTGCATGTGTGTTCTTTTTACTAACAACCAGAGTCATTGAAATGTGTGTTCTTTTCGCATACCACATATGGATCCACCAGTGTCATTGCATGTGTGTTCTTTTCATAATCCACCTATGGATCCACCAGTTTCATTGCGTGTGTATTCTTTTTACTAACAACAACTAGAGTCATTTCTTGTGTGTTCTTTTCACATACCACATATGGATCCACCAGTGCCATTGAAATGTGTGTTCTCTTCGGAGACCACACATGAATCGACTAGTATCATTGCATGTGTGTTCTTGTTACTAACAACAACCAGAGTCATTGCATGTGTGTTCTTTTCACATACCACATATGGATCCACCAGTGTCATTGCATGTGTGTTCTTTTCACATACCACATATGGATCCACCAGTGTCATTGCATGTGTGTTCTTTCACAATCCACCTATGGATCCACTAGTGTCATTGCATGTGTGCACTTTTTACTAACAACAACGTGAGAAATTGATTTTCTGGTCTTTTAACAATGCACCTATGGATCCACCAGTGTCATTGCAAGTGTGTTCTTTTTACTAAAAACAACCAGAGTCATTGCATGTGTGTTCTTTTCACATACCACATATGGATCCACCAGTGTCATTGCATGTGTGTTCTTTTCACAATCCACCTATGGATCCACCAGTGTCATTGCATGTGTGCATTTTAACTAACAACAACCAGAGTCATTTCATGTGTGTTATTTTCACATACCACATATGTATCCACTAGTGTCATTGAAATGTGTGTTCTCTTCAGAGACCACACATGGATCCACCAGTGTTATCGCATGTGTGTTCTTGTTACTAACAACAACCAGAGTCATTGCATGTGTGTTCTTTTCACATACCACATATGGATCCACCAGTGTCATTGCATGTGTGTTCATTACACAATCCACCTATGGATCCACCAGTGTCATTGCATGTGTGTTCTTTTTACTAACAACAACTAGAGTCATTTCATGTCTGTTCTTTTCACATACCACATATGGATCCACCAGTGTCATTGAAATGTGTGTTCTCTTCAGAGACCAGACATGGATCCACCAGTGTCATTACATGTGTGTTCTTTTTACTAACAACAAGTGGAGTTATTGCATGTGTGCTCTTTTCACATACCACATATGGATCCACCAGTGACATTGCATGCGTGCTCTTTTAACAATCCACCTATGGATCCACCAGTGTCATTGCATGTGTGTTCTTTTTACTAACAACAACTAGAGTCAGTGCATGTGTGTTCTTTTCACATACCGCATATGGATCCACTAGTGTCATTGCATGTGTGTTCTTTTCACAATCCACCTATGGATCCACCAGTGTCATTGCATGTGTGCTCTTTTTACTAACAACAACCAGAGTCATTGCATGTGTGTTCTCTTCAGAGACCACACATGGATCTACCAGTGTCATTGCATGTGTGTTCTTTTTACTAACAACAACCAGAGTCATTGAAATGTGTGTTCTTTTCACATACCACACATGGATCCACCAGTGTCATTGCATGTGTGTTCTTTTCATAATCCACCTATGGATCCACCAGTGTCATTGCATGTGTGCTGTTTTTACTAACAACAACCAGAGTCATTGCATGTGTGTTCTCTTTAGAGACCACACATGGATCCACTAGTGTCATTGCATGTGTGTTCTTTTTACTAATGACTAACAGAGTCATTTAAATGTGTGTTCTCTTTAGAGACCACACATGGATCCACCAGTGTCATTGCATGTGTGCTCTTTTTACTAACAATAACCAGAGTCATTGCATGTGTGTTCTCTTTAGAGACCACACATGGATCCACCAGTGTCATTGCATGTGTGTTCTTTTTACTAACAACAACCAGAGTCATTGAAATGTGTGTTCTCTTTTGAGACCACACATGGATCCACCAGTGTCATTGCATGTGTGTTCTTTTTACTGACAACAACCAGAGTCATTGCATGTGTGTTCTCTTCAGAGACCACACATGGATCCACCAGTGTCATTCCATGTGTGTTCTTTTTACTAACAACAACAGAGTCATTGAAATGTGTGTTCTTTTCACATACCACATATGGATCCACCAGTGTCATTGCATGTGTGTTCTTTTCACAATCCACCTATGGATCCACCAGTGTCATTGCATGTGTGTTGTTTTTACTAACAATAACTAGAATCATTGCATGTGTGTTCTCTTTAGAGACCACACATGGATCCACCAGTGTCATTGCATGTGTGTTCTTTTTACTAACAACAACCAGAGTCATTGAAATGTGTGTTCTCTTTAGAGACCACACATGGATCCACCAGTGTCATTGCATGTGTGTTCTTTTTACTAACAACAACCAGAGTCATTCCATGTGTGTTATTTTCACATACCACATATGGATCCACCAGTGTCATTGCATGTGTGTTCTTTTTACTAACAACAACTGGAGTCATTTCATGTGTTCTCTTTTCACATACCACATATGGATCTGCCGGTGTCATTGAAATGTGTGATCTCTTCAGAGACCATACATGGATCCACCAGTGTCATTGCATGTGTGTTCTTTTTACTAACAACCAGAGTCATTGAAATGTGTGTCTTTTCGCATAGCACATATGGATCCACCAGTGTCATTGCATGTGTGTTCTTTTCATAATCCACCTATGGATCCACCAGTTTCATTGCATGTGTATTCTTTTTACTAACAACAACTAGAGTCATTTCTTGTGTGTTCTTTTCACATACCACATATGGATCCACCAGTGCCATTGAAATGTGTGTTCTCTTCGGAGACCACACATGAATCTACTAGTATCATTGCATGTGCGTTCTTGTTACTAACAATAACCAGAGTCATTTCATGTGTGTTCTTTTCACATACCACATATGGATCCACCAGTGTCATTGCATGTGTGTTCTTTTCACAATCCACCTATGGATCCACCAGTGTCATTGCATGTGTGCTCTTTTTACTAACAACAACCAGAGTGATTGCATGTCTACTCTTTTCACAATGCACCTATGGATCCACCAGTGTCATTGCAAGTGTGTTCTTTTTACTAACAACAACCAGAGTCATTGCATGTGTTTCTTTTCACATACCACATATGGATCCACCAGTGTCATTGCATGTGTGTTCTTTTCACAATCCACCTATGGATCCACCAGTGTCATTGCATGTGTGCTTTTTAACTAACAACAACCAGAGTCATTTCATGTGTGTTATTTTCACATACCACATATGTATCCACTAGTGTCATTGAAATGTGTGTTCTCTTCAGAGACCACACATGGATCCACCAGTGTTATCGCATGTGTGTTCTTGTTACTAACAACAACCAGAGTCATTGCATGTGTGTTCTTTTCACATACCACATATGGATCCACCAGTGTCATTGCATGTGTGTTCATTTCACAATCCACCTATGGATCCACCAGTGTCATTGCATGTGTGTTCTTTTTACTAACAACAACTAGAGTCATTTCATGACTGTTCTTTTCACATACCACATATGGATCCACCAGTGTCATTGAAATGTGTGTTCTCTTCAGAGACCAGACATGGATCCACCAGTGTCATTACATGTGTGTTCTTTTTACTAACAACAAGTGGAGTTATTGCATGTGTGCTCTTTTCACATACCACATATGGATCCACCAGTGACATTGCATGCGTGCTCTTTTCACAATCCACCTATGGATCCACCAGTGTCATTGCATGTGTGTTCTTTTTACTAACAACAACCAGAGTCAGTGCATGTGTGTTATTTTCACATACCGCATATGGATCCACTAGTGTCATTGCATGTGTGTTCTTTTCACAATCCACCTATGGATCCACCAGTGTCATTGCATGTGTGCTCTTTTTACTAACAACAACCAGAGTCATTGGATGTGTGTTCTCTTCAGAGACCACACATGGATCTACCAGTGTCATTGCATGTGTGTTCTTTTTACTAACAACAACCAGAGTCATTGAAATGTGTGTTCTTTTCACATACCACATATGGATCCACCAGTGTCATTGCATGTGTGTTCTTTTCACAATCCACCTATGGATCCACCAGTGTCATTGCATGTGTGCTCTTTTTACTAACAACAACCAGAGTCATTGCATGTCTGTTCTCTTTAGAGACCACACATGGATTCACTAGTGTCATTGCATGTGTGTTCTTTTTACTAATGACTAACAGAGTCATTGAAATGTGTGTTCTCTTTAGAGACCACACATGGATCCACCAGTGTCATTGCATGTGTGTTCTTTTTACTAACAATAAACAGAGTCATTGCATGTGTGTTCTCTTTAGAGACCACACATGGATCCACCAGTGTCATTGCATGTGTGTTCTTTTTACTAACAACAACCAGAGTCATTGAAATGTGTGTTCTCTTTTGAGACCACACATGGATGCACCAGTGTCATTGCATGTGTGTTCTTTTTACTAACAACAACCAGAGTCATTGCATGTGTGTTCTCTTTAGAGACCACACATGGATCCACCAGTGTCATTCCATGTGTGTTCTTTTTACTAACAACATCCGAGTCGTTGAAATGTGTGTTCTTTTCACATACCACATATGGATCCACCAGTGTCATTGCATGTGTGTTCTTTTCACAATCCACCTATGGATCCACAGTGTCATAGCATGTGTGCTCTTTTTACTAACAACAACCAGAGTCACTGCATGTGTGTTCTCTTCAGAGACCACACATGGATCCACCAGTGTCATTGCATGTGTGTACTTTTTACTAACAACAACCAGAGTCATTGAAATGTGTGTTCTTTTCACATACCACATATGGATCCACCAGTATCATTGCATGTGTGTTCTTTTTACTAACAACAACCAGAGTCATTACATGTGTGTTATTTTCAGATACCACATATGGATCCACAAGTGTCATTGCATGTGTTTTTTTTACTAACAACAACTGGAGTCATTTCATGTGTGTTCTTTTCACATACCACATATGGATCGACCAGTGTCATTGAAATGTGTGCTCTCTTTAGAGACCATACATCGATCCACCAGTGTCATTGCATGGGTGTTCTTTTTACTAACAACCAGAGTCATTGAAATGTGTGTTCTTTTCGCATACCACATATGGATCCACCAGTGTCATTGCATGTGTGTTCTTTTCATAATCCACCTATGGATCCACCAGTTTCATTGCATGTGTGTTCTTTTTACTAACAACAACTAGAGTCATTTCTTGTGTGTTCTTTTCACATACCACATATGGATCCACCAGTGCCATTGAAATGTGTGTTCTCTTCAGAGACCACACATGAATCCACCAGTATCATTGCATGTGTGTTCTTGTTACTAACAACAACCAGAGTCATTGCATGTGTGTTCTTTTCACATACCACATATGGATCCACCAGTGTCATTGCATGTGTGTTCTTTTCACAATCCACCTATGGATCCACCAGTGTCATTGCATGTCTGTTCTTTTTAGTAACAACAACCAGAGTCATTGCATGTGTGCTCTTTTCACAATCCACCTGTGGATCCAACAGTGTCATTGCAAGTGTGTTCTTTTTACTAACATCAACTGGAGTCATTGCATGTGTGTTCTTTTCACATACCACATATGGATCCACCAGTAGCATTGCATGTGTGTCCTTTTCACAATCCACATATGGATCCACCAGTGTCATTGCATGTGTGCTTTTTAACTAACAACAACCAGAGTCATTTCATGTGTGTTATTTTCACATACCACATATGGATCCACTAGTGTCATTGAAATGTGTGTTCTCTTCAGAGACCACACATGGCTCCACCAGTGTTAGCGCATGTGTGTTCTTGTTACTAACAACAACCAGAGTCATTGCATGTGTGTTCTTTTCACATACCACATATGGATCCACCAGTGTCATTGCATGTGTGTTCTTTTCACAATCCACCTATGGATCCACCAGTGTCATTGCATGTGTGTTCTTTTTACTAACAACAACTAGAGTCATTTCATGACTGTTCTTTTCACATACCCCATATGGATCCACCCGTGTCATTGAAATGTGTGTTCTCTTTAGAGACCAGACATGGATCCACCAGTGTCATTACATGTGTGTTCTTTTTACTAACAACAAGTGGAGTTATTGCATGTGTGCTCTTTTCACATACCACATATGGATCCACAGGTGGCATCGCATGCGTGCTCTCTTAAGAATCCACCTATGGATCCACCAGTGTCATTGCATGTGTGTTCTTTTTACTAACAACAACCAGAGTCATTGCATGTGTGTTCTTTTCACATACCGCATATGGATCCACTAGTGTCATTGCATGTGTGTTCTTTTCACAATCCACCTATGGATCCACCAGCGTCATTGCATGTGTGCTCTTTTTACTAACAACAACCAGAGTCATTGCATGTGTGTTCTCTTCAGAGACCACACATGGATCCACCAGTGTCATTGCATGTGTGTTCTTTTTACTAACAACAGCCAGAGTCATTAAAATGTGTGTTCTTTTCGCATACCAGATATGGATCCACCAGTGTCATTGCATGTGTGTTCTTTTCACAATCCACCTATGGAACCACCAGTGTCATTGCATGTGTGCTCTTTTTACTAACAACAACCAAAGTCATTGCATGTGTGTTCTCTTTAGAGACCACACATGGATCCACCAGTTTCATTGCATGTGTGTTCTTTTTACTAACGACTAACAGAGTCATTGAAATGTGTGTTCTCTTTAGAGACCACACATGGATCCACCAGTGTCATTGCATGTGTGTTCTTTTTACTAAAAATAACCAGAGTCATTGCATGTGTGTTCTTTTCACAATCCACCTATGGATCCACCAGTGTCATTGCATGTGTGTTCTTTTTACTAACAACAACTGGAGTCATTTCATGTGTGTTCTTTTCACATACCACATATGGATCCACCGGTGTCATTGAAATGTGTGTTCTCTTCAGAGACCATACATGGATCCACCAGTGTTATTGCATGTGTGTTCTTTTTATTAACAACAACTAGAGTCATTCAAATGTGTGTTCTTTTCGCATACCACATATGGATCCACTAGTGTCATTGCATGTGTGTTCTTCTCACAATCCACCTATGGATCCACCAGTGTCATTGCATGTGTGTTCTTTTTACTAACAACAACCGAGTCATTGAAATGTGTGTTCTTTTCACATACCACATATGGATCCACCAGTGTCATTGCATGTGTGTTCTTTTCACAATCGACCTATGGATCCACCAGTGTCATTGCATGTGTGCTCTTTTTACTAACAACAACCAGAGTCATTGCATGTGTGTTCTCTTTAGAGACCACACATGGATCCACCAGTTTCATTGCATGTGTGTTCTTTTTACTAACGACTAACAGAGTCATTGAAATGTGTGTTCTCTTTAGAGACCACACATGGATCCACCAGTGTCATTGCATGTGTGTTCTTTTTACTAACAATAACCAGAGTCATTGCATGTGTGTTATTTTCAGATACCACATATGGATCCACCAGTGTCATTGCATGTGTGTTCTTTTTACTAACAACAACTGGAGTCATTTCATGTGTGTTCTTTTCACATACCACATATGGATCCACCGGTGTCATTGAAATGTGTGTTCTCTTCAGAGACCATACATGGATCCACCAGTGTTATTGCATGTGTGTTCTTTTTACTAACAACAACTAGAGTCATTCAAATGTGTGTTCTTTTCGCATACCACATATGGATCCACCAGTGTCATTGCATGTGTGTTCTTCTCACAATCCACCTATGGATCCACCAGTGTCATTGCATGTGTGCTCTTTTTATTAACAACAACCAGAGTCATTGCATGTGTGTTCTTTTCACATACCGCATATGGATCCACTAGTGTCATTGCATGTGTGTTCTTTTCACAATCCACCTATGGATCCACCAGTGTCATTGCATGTGTGCTCTTTTTACTAACAACAACCAGAGTCATTGAAATGTGTGTTCTCTTCATAGACCACACATGGATCTACTAGTGTCATTGCATGTTTCTTCTTTTTACTAACAACAACCAGAGTCATTGAAATGTGTGTTCTTTTCACATACCACATATGGATCCACCAGTGTCATTGCATGTGTGTTCTTTTCACAATCCACCTATGGAACCACCAGTGTCATTGCATGTGTGCTCTTTTTACTAACAACAACCAGAGTCATTGCATGTGTGTTCTCTTTAGAGACCACACATGGATCCACCAGTGTCATTGCATGTGTGTTCTTTTTACTAACGACTAACAGAGTCATTGAAATGTGTGTTCTCTTTAGAGACCACACATGGATCCACCAGTGTCATTGCATGTGTGTTCTTTTTACTAACAATAACCAGAGTCATTGAAATGTGTGTTCTCTTTAGAGACCACACATGGATCCACCAGTGTCATTGCATGTGTGTTCTTTTTACTAACAACAACCAGAGTCATTGCATGTGTGCTCTCTTCAGAGACCACACATGGATCCACCAGTGTCATTGCATGTGTGTTCTTTTTACTAACAACAACCGAGTCATTGAAATGTGTGTTCTTTTCACATACCACATATGGATCCACCAGTGTCATTGCATGTGTGTTCTTTTCACAATCGACCTATGGATCCACCAGTGTCATTGCATGTGTGCTCTTTTTACTAACAACAACCAGAGTCATTGCATGTGTGTTCTCTTTAGAGACCACACATGGATCCACCAGTTTCATTGCATGTGTGTTCTTTTTACTAACGACTAACAGAGTCATTGAAATGTGTGTTCTCTTTAGAGACCACACATGGATCCACCAGTGTCATTGCATGTGTGTTCTTTTTACTAACAATAACCAGAGTCATTGCATGTGTGTTATTTTCAGATACCACATATGGATCCACCAGTGTCATTGCATGTGTGTTCTTTTTACTAACAACAACTGGAGTCATTTCATGTGTGTTCTTTTCACATACCACATATGGATCCACCAGTGTTATTGCATGTGTGTTCTTTTTATTAACAACAACTAGAGTCATTCAAATGTGTGTTCTTTTCGCATACCACATATGGATCCACTAGTGTCATTGCATGTGTGTTCTTCTCACAATCCACCTATGGATCCACCAGTGTCATTGCTTGTGTGCTCTTTTTATTAACAACAACCAGAGTCATTGCATGTGTGTTCTCTTCAGAGACCACACATGGATCCACCAGTGTCATTGCATGTGTGTTCTTTTTACTAACAACAACCAGAGTCATTGAAATGTGTGTTCTTTTCACATACCACATATGGATCCAGCAGTGTCATTGCATGTGTGTTCTTTTCACAATCCACTTATGGATCCACCAATGTCATTGCATGTGTGATCTTTTTACTAACAACAACCAGAGTCACTGCATGTGCGTTCTCTTCAGATACCAGACATGGATCCACCAGTGTCATTGCATGTGTGTTCTTTTTACTAACAACAACCAGAGTCATTGAAATGTGTGTTCTCTTTAGAGACCACACATGGATCCACCAGTGTCATTGCATGTGTGTTCTTTTTACTAACAACAACCAAAGTCATTGCATGTGTGTTATTTTAACATACCTCATATGGATCCACCAATGTCATTGCATGTGTGTTCTTTTTACTAACAACAACTAGAGTTATTTCATGTGTGTTTTTTCACATACCACATATGGATCCACCAGTATCATTGAAATGTGTGTTCTCTTCAGAGACCACACATGGATCCACTAGTGTCATTGCATGTGTGTTCTTGTTACTAACAACAACCAGAGTCATTGCATATGTGTTCTTTTCACATACCACATATGGATCCACTAGTGTCATTGCATGTGTGTTCTTTTCACAATCTACCTACGGATCCACCAGTGTCATTGCATGTGTGTTATTTTTACTAACAACAACTAGAGTCATTTCATGACTATTCTTTTTCACATACCACATATGGATCCACTAGTGTCATTGAAATGTGTGTTCTTCTCATGAACCACAACTAGAGTCATTGGATGTGTGTTCTCTTCAGAGACCACATATTTATCCACCAGTGTCATTGAAATGTGTATTATTTTCAACTACAGCCGTTGGACACAAACAACCGGGACGCAGAGCGAACTAGCAACCGCTCTGGGCTTCTAGAAGACCTGATCCCTGATTGTTAGGCGTCGTTGGATCGGGGTGCTTGGACGATAGTGATGTCCTTCGCGAGGGCGATCTGCGTGAAGTCTATTCTACGAACTGATTGGCACTGGCAACGACACTAGGCCTACGTCCTTGCCCTTATCCCCCTAACCTCGGGGCCGAAGATCAGATCGTGTTCCTTCATTGCCATGGAGAGGGAGAGGCCCAAACTCAGCTTGCACGAGGCTGAGATGTTCGCCCACTACGACATACTCGCGCCGCCATTCGCGAGGCTTCCGGACGGCTTCGAGCTGAGCTACACCGAGGTTCCTGTTGCGCTGCTCTTACGTGACAACACGTTGGCGCGGAAAATCGAGGAGCACCGCCGTCAGCTGTCGGAGCGGAAGAGGGCAATGGCGCGATACTCGCGCACGAGGGCATACTGGCGAAAGCTACTCAAGAAGGAGCGGGCTGTGTTGATTAAGCTGTGCGGAACCCACCGGCGGGAGATCCACCCGGATCTGCACAACCCTGAAGGGAGGCAGCGCTTCTGGGCAGTGCCTAGGCATACAACCTCCACCATTATCGATGCAGCGCACTGTGAAGAATCCATGACGAGGAGGAACGCTGCCGGGAACGTCGGCATCGATTCCGACGTGGAGGAGGCTGGCGGCGATGTGGACAACGTCGTCAATGATCGAGACTACGGGAGCTTCATAGTCGATTAGGGCCACTTAAGCATAAATTAAATCTATGTACGGTATCTTAATACGCTCTTTGGATCTGGGTCACTCGAGTCATGGTCGATTATCATCATAATCTATACATGTTGGCCATGTTTTAGTTGTCTTTGTCTTTGAAACTAGTCGATCGAAAATCGTCCGATCTTGAAAATAAAGTTCGTGCGTTCCTAGAATATCTGATGGGACAATACGCTGACTCTGCTCCCAGCACTTGATGGCACATCCATAATTTGGAGTGCGCCAGAGGAGAAGGGATCGAGTGTGTTGTAATAGTGTACTACTCCTATCCAGATATAACTGACTTAGTTTTTTTTAGATATTTAATAAATGTGTCTATACCCGAAACATGTCTAGATACGTATTTTAGGTTTCTTTGTCTTTCAAACTAATCAAAAGTTGTCAAATTCTGAACAAACAAAGTCATTGTGTTCACACCTGATGGGACAATATGCTGACTCTGCTACTTGATGGCACATCCATAATTATGGAGTGCGCCAGAGGAGATGGGAATGCAAGGGAGATGGGAACTAGTAGCCGCGTCCAAACGCAGGTAAAAAATTAATGTAATAATATTTAAAAAAATTGTAATCTGGTCCACATGACCCCATCACAGACATGTTGCACGCGCCAGATATAAATAAAGACGACACGGCTAGTTTAGTTTCAATGATATAATTCAACATACGACGTTACTGTGCCCGCATCTTTCTGCTCCTCTTATTAATCTGCTTTCCCACGCTGCATTAAGCATCAGTTGATGAGGATAAAAAATGATAAAATGGCAAATAAAACAATTTTTAAGGTTACCTTTCATCCAGAGAATCGTACAAAGATGAAATTGGTAGGGATTTATTATTTCTCCTGCAGTTAGCCGAAAGATCCTGAAGAACACCCTCAATCACCGCTGCAACTTCTTCATATTCTAATACACCTCCATTATTTGCCATTTCCTCCATGTTCCGCTTACCCTTTTGTTTCTTTTCACACCCTTTTCTCACCGGCACCTCCACTTCTTCATAAATTGTATGCCTTGACGCTTTTCCTCCGATCGCTCATCACCGTCTTCAAGCGCTCTTCCTCCGATTCGGCCGAGAAGCCTCATTTTCTGCCACCGAGGTGTGAACAGGGACAATATCATGTGTAACTGGGTTTTTTCACAACCTCTTGATATGGCCGAATCCGCCATAACGTTTGCATTTCCTTTTCCTAGCTCCCAGCCTTGAACCTTTATCGGTGGAGGCTTCGATCCTTAGCTTTCTAGGCCTCCCATGTGGCCTCCTAAGAACTAGTGGTTGAAGTTTGAACCCTGGATCGACAATCTCCCAATCATTTTCATCGGCCATAGGTGGTATGTTTTCTGCATAAGTTGCAGCAAATTTGTCCACGGAGAAATAGTTGTCGACATAGTTCTCTATTTCAGCTCTGTTACCTCTAAGCTTTAAGATGAAGTAAATTGCATGGTGACATGGCATACCAGTAATCTGCCACTGCCTACATGAACAAGTCTTCTTTCCAATGTCTATGGTGTACCTTCGTTCACTTCCACGCTTGTATTCTGCATAAACCTCAGCCAATGTTCTGGAACTTCTGACTATCCTCATCTTTATAGTTCTCATTGCCCTGGTTCTTGCATTCAGTAACATAACCACCTTTGGAACTATTTTATGGCCTAAAAATTTTCTTACACAAATTCTTTGCCTTAAATCTATCTTCACCATTATGCACTGTCTTATTGCATCCAACAAAATAACAATTCCAAGTGTCTTCATGCCCGAAATCTTATCATTGAAACTCTCTGCCAAATTATTGCAAACAAAATCCACCTTGCTTAACTCACCAAACTTGCTTCTGGTCCATAACTTGGTGTGATGTTCTTCAAGGTATTTGTTACCTTTGGCACTACATACATGTTCTGCAAGTAAGTAGCATGCGTGCTTGGGGTGTATGTGTATGCTGATCGCCACAAGTCCTCTTCAAAGATCTTTCCTTTGAACTTCTTCGTGAAGTTAGTAGAGAGGTGCCGTATGCATTCCCTATGCTCAACCCCAAGAAACACAGCATCAACAGCATTCTCAAGACCCTCGCATGCACCGGTGTGTATCACCAAGCCTTCAGGGTGACCAATTACTTCCCGTAGTCTCTGCATGAACCATGTCTAGCTTTCATTTGATTCACCCTCAAGAACAGCATAAGCTACGGGTAGAAGCCAAATATGCGCGTCCAAACCACAAGCAGAAGCAACATGTCCCCTGAACTTCCTTATTAAAGAAGTTGTGCCTATTGCCAAGTATGGCCTACAGCCATCTAGGAACCCCTTCCAGCACACCTTCAGGCAGACAAAACATCTCCTGAAGCATATCTTATCTACCTGCTTATACCTGACCTCCTCGAGACCTTTTCTCTCCCTTTCACAACCTCGTAATCGATGTCAACAACACTACCAGGTGATGTTTTCTCTAGCTGAGCTTTGAAACTATACAACATATGAAAACTATCATTCCACTTGCCTTGAATGAAGTCTAGAGCCATCTCCTTCCCATTAAAGACTCTGTGGTAAGGAATCAGAATGTTAAACGTTTTGCTAATCTTTGCTCTGAGTTCAGCAGGTCCAATGTTATGATCCTGCCTCACCCAAATAAGCATGAGCAGCAATCCACTTGGTAGTCGCCGGTCTAATTTTACCACTTAAATAAGTATTAGGGCAGTTGTGTTTCTTCGTGTTTACTTTGATCTGCATTCGATAAGAATCCAAATAATTCAGAGCTAGTTATCAGCAGAATAAATATGAGAAAGACTGAAACTAAATGTAGCTATTGTAACCTTAAATGGGTGTCCACCCTGCATTGGAGATGCATGTAATCTCCATTTACACACATTACTTTCCCTACAGTGCACCCTAAATCTCTTTTGGTCGCTCTTTTCAATGATAAATTCGAACCCAACTCGGATTGCATAGGTTGCAACTGCATATCTGCAGTCCTCCACATTATCAAAGACAGCCCCCTCATCAATTGTAGGATTGTCCCTGTCAAAGTGTATCACTGGCTTGTCCATGTCTTCATCGTCGTATCTACATCCCATTTCCACATCTTCACATTCCTCTTCCTCTTCAGTCCCATAGTCAGGGTCAAAATTCGAATCAACCAAATATTCCCTACTCTCCATCCTATCAGGGTCAGCAGCCATGTCTGGATATGCTTTCTCATCATCATCCGCACCGCCACACATTTCAGTGCCTCCATGCTCGCTTGACAAAGCATCATGCTCAAGGACAAGCTGTATAGACGTCCTGCGGTTACCAACACATATCCTTGCCATCACCACAGGACTAGAAACGCTAATTGGGGTATGCAGAAAAGGAATCACAGTTGTTACCCTTCAATGTGGACGCACGGCACCTTCTTTGGGCTCCATACCTCCAAAGCTCTACACCCCGCTTCCTCTCCTCCTGTTTCATTGTCCTCTATGCTCTCCAGACTTGAAGGAGATTCCGTGCTCTCCAACCGCGCAGGACCCATATCCGTGCTCTCAAGCCTCGCAGGATCCATATCCGAGCGGGATCCGGATCACCGGCGTTGTTGGGCCCCTAACCCAACAGCCGACTCTCGGTTTTCGTTTCCAGACGCGCCTAGGCGGTGGATGACGGCAAGGAGACAGGGCAGGGAGGGGAGGGGACGTGAGGGGATGGCAGGGAGGGGAGGGCGGGAGGACGACGGCCCAAGGGGACGACAAGAGCGGTGCACGATTGAGCGGAGTGGCGGTGACAGGAGCAGAGGAGCGGAGCTGGTTGCGACAAAGCATGGAAAATTGCACAATAATATGTTGGTGGGCGGCACCAGCCCTCGAACCTGGGACGCACGCCATCGAAGGTGGAGGTGGCGGGCCCGCTAGTCAGAAAACATGCCACCTGTCAGCGCACTATGCACAGTAGCACTTCATGGAATTTTTTTAGCATGTCCCACATGTCAGTCTGTTTGATCAAAACTTGCATGCAGTGCATGGCTGGTTCACGTGCTAGTTCCAAAAAAGGCCCGTTGATCCAAACTTGAAGTGGCAGTTCCGCTTCTTCTCCCCCGTCTCCTTGTCTCCTCGTAGTGGCAGTTCTGATTTGTCTCCCTCGTCGGTTATCTTCTTCTTCTCCTTGCAGTGGTAGTTCTTCTTTCTTCCTCGATCAAAACATTCCCACACGTAAGCCATGGCTAGTAGCCGGATGAAGAGGAACTGGTCCGATCTCCCGGCCGACCCACTTTGCAAGATCGTCGACTACTTGCTGGAGAAAGAGGAATACGTCGACACCTATGTTGCTTGTCGGGAAGTCTGCACCGATTGGCGCCGCACTTTAAAGGTGCCCGAATTCCATCTCAACAACTGGATCATGATAGATCACACACTTCCAGACGTTGGCGACTTCACCTTCCTCAACCTCGCCACTGGTCGTTGCTTCAGGAAAAATCTAATGGACGTCCATCGCATATTCACATTCACATCCGATATTTATTGGTATTTTCCATTGTAAACATCTTAGTGCTAACTGATGCCCTCTTCTTCCAAAAGATTCTACTTCGTCGGTGTTTCCCGTGGCGTCATCGTGCTTGCTCAGAGGGTGGAGCCGTACCAGATTCGGCTTCTGAACCCAATCACTCATAAGTCTAACACTGAGTTTCAAGCACACATACCATCTGATCTTCTGCAATCTATCATCATGACGAAGTCCCCGACGATGGTGTTCGTTTGCACTGATTATCCAGATCATATTGCATGGGCCGATGAGAGCACCCCAATGGGGCAATTCAATGAATCATTTGGAGAAGGATTGTATTTGCCACCTCTTGCTATGCTTTTGGACTGCATGACG
This sequence comes from Avena insularis, assembly GCA_023614405.1. NCBI lineage: Eukaryota > Viridiplantae > Streptophyta > Magnoliopsida > Poales > Poaceae > Avena > Avena insularis. The sequence continues at coordinate 392,024,999 of CM042689.1, read as the reverse complement.
ACATTTCGAGGGGAAGTATATGCATTACTTGAGAATGGAGACATCTTGTCGACCAACAACAAGTTAGAGCAGCGCGCGAGTACTATCACGATGGCCAAAATAATTTTGGCCCCTGTCTTTGAACAGGTACGCAGAACTTACAAATTTTACCTTGTGGAGTCAGATGGTGATCTGCTTCTTGTGTTGAACGGGGATTTCGCCAAACGGCAACCCGTGTTGTACCCGGTGGACACGGAGAACCACTCTCTCGAGGCCGTCGGTGACAATGGAAGTCGTGCCCTCTTTGTTCATTACAATCAGTCTATCTCCATTGACACCAGGTTACACCCCACAGTCAACTCGGTTGCATATACTATAGGAATTATATCAGACTGTATGATCATGATGTTCAAGCCTAGGAAGAGGAACCAACAATGACGTATGGCTTAAGTATGGAACATACACCGAGGCCTTACCCTCTGGACGAGATACTGGCAGCACATTGCAGACGGAGAGAGTTCTCTGAATATGTGTTGCAGCACGTGGGAGCCACCGACGACGAAATATATAGGGGAGAATGAATCCTATATTCATCCTAGGTTATTTGCTAGCATTTTCAGGTCTATTTTTCGAAGTAGAAATTTGTACTGTATTTATATTATTTCGATCAGCATTATGCGTATTACCTTTTAGACAAAATTGTAATGTACTTAATTTTAGTACTTTCAGAATTCAAAATATTTATTTTTAGTAGCTTCTTTCAGAATTCTCTATGTTCGACATGGGCATCAGCTCAGCGATGGAATTCAGGTTCCACATGGAAAATTGCACAATAATGTGTTGGTGGGCGGCACTATCCCTCGAACCTGGGATGCGCACCGTCGAAGGTGGAGGGGGCGGGCCCACCTGTCAGAAAACATGCCACGTCGGCATCCCTTGTTTTTGATGCCCTTTAGAAAAATAAAACACGCCACATCGTTATCCCCTGTTTCTGATGGTGTTGCTATAATCGACGGTACATGGTGGTATATAAATAATATCGTATAAACATAAGGGCACAGTCTTCAACATTTCTAAAATGAAACCCGGTCCTGTCTCCTACCTGTCCTGGTACATTGCTCGATGAGGTGGATAGCCACGACCGATCTTTTTAATATGTTCGCACTCTTATGCTGAGAAGGGAAATAAAGATTGAGCTGTTAATGCAATGAGTTTCGAATTATTACCCTCTAAGAAAATGGGAAATGGTTATTTTCATGCGTGCCCATAGTCCAAACCTACTGTCAGTCCTTCACTCCCCTTCTCCGACTAACCACAGTTCACCTTGCGCAGCTCCTCCGTGCCGCACCAACTAGGGTAACATGGCCCTGCCTAAGCAACCGCCGCCGCGACAGCCGCCGGAACTAGGGTATTTAGCCCCTCTAAGGCAGGCCATGAAGCTCTACTTCAAGGTCGGTCTCCCATTGCCCTGCCAGGCGGATGATTTCCCTGAATGTGCTGAATCGGTCGTGGCGGCGACTGTGGCATCGTCGGCGCTAGATGCGGCAAGCAGGGCCAAGAGAGCGATGTGAAGAAATCACGCGGCGGCATTACTGCATGCTCTAGGCAGTGGGAACAAGGTACGTATCAAATCGTTCACAAGAGCATGCCGCCGTGGGTACACACCCTTGAACAGGGTAGCGCCAAGGTCTAGGAACACTCGCGTCCATGCTTCAGCGCGGACTACCTTACCTCAGTGGGGGAGGCTGGGAGCACGCCGTCTGCGGCAAAGACGCTCTATCCTACGCACCGTCGGAGGCCGTACCATGGCGGCGACCAAGTATCTACACTCAGCATGCTGGATTGTTTGACAGCCGGAGCTAGCGGCGGGCATCAGCTCAGCCCCGAAATTCAGGTTCAAGTTCACACAGACCTACGATCCCAAGAAGGAGATGCCGAATTTCAGTTTCAAAGAAATCTTTGCGACGGCGCGGATGGTCCAACTGAACCGGGACTGGTGCATGCAAATCGCTCGTGCATGAACGATGCAGATTTTTGTAGTTTAGCGGGAAGGCAATAGATCAGTTTGGGTTAAATGATCAAAGAACTTATGTCCTCTCAAGGCAATTGGCCAGCCAACTTTTCTGGTGGAGATCTATAGTTTCTTTAGTGTAGAATAGTTAAGTTCAGACTGAAGAATGGCTTTTGTAGATGAAATGCTGACGAATTGTTCTATAAACTAGTAGGAAGTTTAGCCCACTTTTGTGCAGGTATAAGACCCTTTTGTATAGAAGTACTATTGTTGTAAGCAAATACTATCAAGTATCTATTTCCTTCAATTACTAGTCGTGGTTCAATCCAGTTAACTGGCATCTTTTTATCCCAGACTACAGATTTTATGTCATTGCATCTGTTGTAAACCATTTTTTCTTTGTCTTGTGTTGCCTGCAAAATGGTCCTGCAGTTCAACGTGTTACAAATGTAGCTACCTTGTACTTGAAGAGGAGATGGACTACATTTTCCTGGCATCCACATAATTGACATTGCTCATTGCCAGACCACCCTCTTTTCATGAGGTTGTCCTTGGTTATTCACAGAAATTATAAAGAACAATGTTCAACTACATCGATTCAAACTATTACACACGCACACACTACATCAAATTCATTACCCACACATACTACATCGATTCAAACTATTACACACACATACTACTTCAAACTATTACACACACGTACTACATTGATTCAAACTATTACACATTTTTAGTCGATGCTAACTTTCTGCTACGCTCTCCATACTACAAATTCATTAGCCACGCATACCACGACAATTCACTAGAGCTCTGTCTTCACTCAAGGGAAATCAGAACCACCAGCTCGTCCAAGCCCGGTTCCCCCACCGAAACTATGTGCGCCGTCGCGAAACGGTGGTGGTCCTGTGCCATCGATCCTTCTAGGCCAACACTGTAGGCGACGAGGATGCTTTCTGGCAGCCTCTTCGGGGCCCTGAATGCCATGTACCGATTCCAGAACCTCCTCCAGGTGGATGATGACCGGGTGCTTCCAGCAAAGTTGTCGCCCTGCCCTGCTTGGAATCTGCACCTCGTAAATCTTAGGAACAACGTCAGGATCTTTCAGCCACGCCTTTACCTCGATGACCCATCTGTTGCTCGGTGGCACGATTTCCACCAGCTCGCCACCAAGGCTACTGACGACCTGCTTGAGGGCCTCCGGCTCCCAAGCATCTAATGGGAGGCCGTCAAAGCCGAGTTTGGAGAAGAAACGAAGCTGCCCCAAGCGATCGTCCCACCCACAGGCGCGATGCCAACGCATGAAGCTCATTTTCTCCTCGCAGCACTCGAAAGAACGGGACGAATGCAGGACGCGCTCGGTGTCTGAGCTGTGCTCGAACCGGACGAAAAAATCGATTGGCGGCGCGCATACCTCAATGTTGACCTCATTTCGTCTGATCCCAAAACGAGACCTGAAAGCCAACAGCAACTCTGCCAGTGACACACGGGACGGACGCCCAGCACGGTGGCCATGAGAGCATGGTCGTCAAACTGCTGTGCCAGGACTACCATGCTTGGGGTGTGCGGTAGCACGCAAATTCCTGAGGCCGGTTGCCGGCCTGGATCGCCCGACGGGACGCGCTCTGCCGTGCGAGAAGGACTAGCCAGAGGCGAGATATTAGTCCAGGGACACGAAGCTCTGATACGGCGGACGATGCAACGGTGACGGCTGCGAGCTTCGATTAGAGGCGTGGGAGGTTGACCGGACATGTCGGGGACGCAAATTAGAGCAAGTGCGAGCTCCGATCTGAGACGAGCAGCCAGAGCTGAGCAAATGTTATGGGGAGGGGAGCAGGGGAGAAGACCAGAGCAGAGCAAAGAAATAGATCTGGTCCACTCAGGGATTTGGTCCACGTAGGGGTAAGCTAGTTCATGACCGCAAAAGATAACGAGGAATACTGACATGGCAGGCCAAGAAGAGTTGACCTAACGGCGGTATTTGAGTTCAACCGTTTTTCGTCTGGTTCAAATGACCGTTTGGCTGTTCGATTTGTATTCACCCCCATTTGGCCCTTCTGGACAATTGGCGATTCTACTATGGCCCCTCCGTGCAATTTATGACAACTCGGGTACCGCGGTGTGCTCACCCACCAAGTTTGGTACCGCAAACGAACATTCCCGCGACCGACGGTGATGGTTTCGCTGATTCCGATTCTTGTAGATTACGCTTGGAACGCATATTCGAAGCTCACTTGCCCCACGGTGGGCGCTAACTGTCGTCGGATTGATGACAAGTACGCCATGAGGGGGTCCTCGAGGCATGTGGAAGAGAGGGTTGCCAGAAGTACAGTGTTCCAGGATGGCGAGCACACAAGTTTACCCAGGTTCGAATTCACCGGCTTTGGACGGATCCTACTCCTGCTATCAATCCAGTAGTATGGCAGAGACAGAATATGGGTTACAAGGCTTTTGCCTGTGCGAGTTGAGATTGTACACTATTGTAAGGGTGCCCTAAAGGCTCTCCCTAGGACGGCTTATATAGATATCCGGTCTAGGGTTTACAGAAGAGACCCATCCAGCTACGACTAAGAGTCGGTTACAGAGTACATCTTGAACTACAAGTAACACTATGGGCCTATGTAGGTAAGTCATCTGGGCGTTCTCATAGCTAGATTCGACTCTGTCTCTTCTCCCTGACTGGACCACCCGTGAAGCAATGCTCTCACTCGAAGTGGCCATCCTAGTCAGTGAGGCACAGTGAGGATACCCGGAAAGTATATCCCCAACAGACGATGCCAGACTGCTCCCCTCACCTCCTTCCTCGCTCGACCAGCCCTACCGCTCGCCCTCACCGACGTCCGCCGCGCGCCCCTCTCCGTCAACGCGTCATCCTCGCCCCGACCATACTTGGTCGCATCACCGCCCGACCTCGCCGCTAGGCTTTGGCCCTCCCTCGATCCATGTCCGCCGCATCGCCTCGTGCCCTCGCCTCCCCTCACGGAGCTTCCACCGCCTCTCTGGTCTTCTCGACTGCGCCTCCAGTTCCAGCTCGGATGCCTCTGGCCGCTGTGTCCTCCTCGTCACCGGCCGAGAGGGCCCCCCGCTCCACGTCGCTGTTCCGCGCCGGCCCCGAGCACCTCTGGCCCTGCTCCTATCCACTTCGGAAGCCGCCAACAAGCCCAGCTCCTCGATGACCGGGCTGCTCTAGCCCTACCCCGTGGTCCTTCCTATGCTCGCGACCAGGCTCTGTCGGCAGCGCCTTCCCTGGTACTCCACCCGCTGTCATGCACCGGCCAACTCTGGCCCCTCGTCTCGCGCAGACCCCAGCGTCGCCGCCCTCTGCCTCGTCTGGGGAGACTTCGCGTCCTGCCATGACCTCGGGCTACGCCGCCGCTGTTGCGACGCTAGCCATCCTGCAGTGTCGCCTCCGCCTCTGAACCCGCGTGTGTCAGACGCTGCGAGTGTCGCCCTCTACCCTGTAGCGCGCGTCTGTGACCTCTGGCTCGGGCAGCTGTGCCACCAATTACGCCTCCTGCTACGCTGCTTGACTCCGCTCGTTCTCGCTGCCCCGTCTCCTGCGGCCAGTCCAAGGTGGATGTCAACATCCTTTTCTCCTTGTACGAGTGTGTTAACGGTCAAGTTCCCTTGTTGTTCGGTGAGGATTGATGTACTAGTGAGTGTTTGCAGAAACTCTAAAGTCGTGGTACCCGTGACAAACCAAAGGTGCAGGAAACCATGTCGCAAGCTCGTCACGAATACGATGTACCTGATGATTTTCACATCCGAACCCGGCGGTTTCTTCTCCTGGATCTAAAGACCAAGTTCGAGAAGCCATGTACCATGTGGCGATGCCTTTCCAAGCTCACCCACGAGACTGTTTGCCGCCAAGAACCCGTGTCATACAAAGACCGGTACGGGAGGCTCAAAGACTAACCGCAACCCTCGGTATGCCAAGATCACCACCTCGGATTCGAAGCCCTCTCACACCAAGACCTCTGAACCCGAACCCGAGGATTTCGAGAAGACCCACAAGACCGATCCCGGTGTCCCAAGACCGAACCGAACCCTCGGAATCCCAAGATCGCTGAACCCATGTATGACCCCTACCTATCTCATCCCTATTTTTGTAAATGACATATATACTTGTTGCATATATTTTCTCATGTCGCATACATATTGTGTGGTTCGGGGGTACTTTGTCGATTCACCTCATAATTAAATATGGAGACTATATGTGGGCTATTCTTGTCTTATATCACCTCCATTTAAATTTGTGTAGCGAACCGATGCCATGTTTTGTCTTGTTAATGCAACATTTAAATTATGGGGTATTTAAACAATAAAAACCTTCTAATTAATTGTCAGAACCCTGGTCCCACTTAATATTGCCTAGTTGCATCGCATCGTGCCATGCCATTCATCATATCAAGAACATGCCGATTCTTTGTCGTAGTATTAAATAGTGCATCCGGTGTTTTTTTAGTGGTTTGCTTCTTCATGGATTAGGCCGATGAGTGGATGCGAGTATCGACAAGTTCTTCGGATAATGTACCTTAGGCAATGTCTTTCAGGCGAGCATTCTCCCCCTTTCTACCTATTTTGCATTTATAGTATTTACTTCCTCATGTTGATCTATTGCTATCCGTGTTGCGTTGCTATAGTTTTCGTACCATTTATATCCCCTACAGCCTATATTGCCTTGGACACATCCTATTGTCTGTTGATTGATAGTCAATCGGCCTTGCGAGTCGTAGTTGCTTGCTCAGGTGCTGCTTCACGTTGTTGTTGTTCCACCGTTATTGGAAGGTTGGCACATGCTTAATGGTGGAGATGATCATGACTTTAATTCAACTTGATAATTAAAATGCTTGGAATAGATATAACTAATGTGGAGGCACCGGTGGGTGATACCTTTGATCTGGATTATGGATGTAGTATAGCTTCTTTTTCCCTAGTAGACCTAGGTTATCGAATCCTCGGGAAGCGAATGCGTAGTAAAGTTACTTTAACGGACCTTCGGCAGTTTTAGAATTCCTTTTGTGTTTTTACCAGACCAATAGCTTGAGTATTTTTGTTGTTGTCGATGATAGAGAGAGAGGGCCTAGGGCGTTCGGTTTCACCTGTAGTTGTGCAAAACACCTGATGGAAATAAAAGATAGAAATAAAGTATGTGTGTACTTGTTAGAGCAAGATAAATTATATTTCGGGAGTGCATCCATAATTGCTATTGCCTCCGAAACCGCTTATAGCAATAGCCTACTAGTCTCATCCATAGAAGAAAGAGAACAAATGATATGCATAGTGATGTCACCGTTAATCCCAAGCAAATCCCTCACATACAGCCGTACTACCCTTTCTGTCACTGGGGTTCCCAACCTGCAGATCAGTCATCACTCATACTCCCTATACCTGGCTCAACCCTCAGAGTCTTCGGTACCTAACAAGTGAAGGAGATATGCCCTAGAGGCAAATAATAAATAGGTTTTTATTGTCATATCTCAATTAGTTTATAATAGTTTCATATTGTGCTATAACTGTGCCAAGTAGAAACATTGGTACAGGTGTGGTATGAAACAACAAAGTTCCTAGTAGCCTCTATTCATACTAGTTCATTGGTCACGAAGATGATCTGGATTTCAAGATCATGGGCATTTATGCCGACTGACAACGAGATCATATCATTGGGAAGGATGTGATTGGACATTCCTCGAAGGATTGCAACACGATCAAGTCATATAGTTCATTGTTGAAACAACTATACCTAGACTCCTTCTCCTTAGACCGTGAGCTCATATTACTCACTGTTTCCCTAGGCTGCTTAGACTGCATCAACCGTCATCTGGTAATACGGTGGCCATAAAGGTGTACGTTGGATATTCCGAAGGAACAGTAGATAACATGTGACTGCAAGACCGGGATTTGTTCACCCACATGACGGGTAAAGATACATACGGCCGACTTGGTGAGATTACATCCATAAATGTTGCAACATGTGACTAGGTCACAGGGATGTAATATCACGGTAACAAGAAAACATATTTTTTTATGAACGAGATTGAACAAGGTATGGGATACCAGTGATCGGATCTCGGACAAGTTGTATCGAGAAACAAAAGGAAGAGGATGCTACATTTAGACGGTTCAAACGACATTTTCATCAGGAATGCATAGGGGTCACATGGACATCCATGGTCCCTCTGTTGATCATTGATACTGATCATGTCTAGAGCATTCCCGAGCCGTGAGAGGATACACTTAAGGGTACGATAAGAGCGATCACTCGTAAGACGGAATCATAGTAGAGAAAGAGAAAGCCGGAATCGTTCTGCGGGGAGATCCGAAGTTGTTCGGAGAAAGAATAAAGGAAAAGACCAGAAAAGTGTTTTCGGATAAATAGGAATTTAAATATATATTTATTATATGTTAATTGTGAATTAATATATTATAAATAATATTTAAGTTAAGATTTATAAAGGCAACTTTTATATTAGGCCAAATCCCGGAGGGAAAAGGCCTAGAATAAAAGCTGCAGAAAAATAAATGGAAAAGGGAAAAGAAACAGCCCACGTGGGCGGTTTTTATTAACCGCCGCACGGTGGCGGACATAAGCTACCAGCCGCCGCGCCGGGGCCTGCTTGACCTAGCCCACGCGGGCGCTAGGGAGCTGGGCCATCGGGGCGAGCCAGCCCACCCGGGCGGAGCAGGCGCAGGCCGCCGTCAGGTGGTGTGGGGCGGGCTAGGCCACGGGGGGAGCAGCGGGCCTACCCGGGCGCCAGCCGCCGCCACCTTGGGCCGCCGGGGCACCGGCCCACCCGGGCTGGGTCGCCAGGCCACGTGGCCAGTGGCACATCGCGAGCTGGGCCGCCTGGTGTGGAGCCGGCCCACCCGGCTGGCTGCTGCTGCTTTCCTCTTTTTCTTTTTATTGTTTATTTTCTGCTTTGGCTATTGGGCTGACTTTTGGCCCATCCGGCCAGGATGAAAATTCCTGTTATTTTCTCCCTCCCTCTCTCTATACCTTGTGACCATGGCCCCAAGTCTGGGTTGTGCGATCGAGGCACACCTGCAGTATGCCGTTGCGCTGCAGGGATTCCTAGACGGATATCAACTTCCACACTCCCGACGGGATCGGGGAGCCGGAGGTCTCATCGTGCATCGGATGTGTACGAAGACACGAGGCGCAACACTTGGGGCGCTTAAATGTCGTGAGCCGGAGCTGTTGCACGATGAAGATGACGAAGGAGCAAGGGGTGACCTGCGAGGAACTTCGCGACCTTGAGGTCGGCTACGATTACGACAACTTCAACCATGTTCCTCGCGGAACGTTAACCGCGTACAGTCTACAAGGGTATGTATTCTCTACGCTCCGGCTGTTACCGCGTTACTACATAGATAGATCCTAGGCAGTTCTAGGGTTACACCGTAGGGAAATTTTTGTTTTCCGCACCGATCCCCAACAGTGGTATCAGAGCCGATCTATGCGTAGGAGTGTTGTACGGCCAGTACGCACAAGTTTTGTGCGGGCATTGATCCCTTAGTTGTTACCCTCTAACGTGTACTTGTATATATCGCGGTATTGTTTGATGAAGCGGCCCGGACCGACCTTACGCGTATTCGTACGCGAGACTGGTTCCACGCTCAACATATGGCTTGTACCGTATAAGTGGATAGCGGGTGTCTGTCTCTCATTCAATAGTTGATATAGCATTTACAACGGAGGGCCTCGAAAGGGGTTTAGTAGAGACAACTGTCGGATCCATGTTGTGGTTGGAAAGTTTGTAGTTTAGAAACGGTTCTAGTGCGAAAGCCCTAACAACCACGTAAAACTTGCAATAGATAAAGTAGAGGCATCTAACTTTATTTTGCAGGGGGCATGTGATTATGATATGGAATTGGTCGTTACAAAGGTAAAGTAGTTTACTTTTCTATTACTAAGTAGTATAGTGATAGTCATCGTTCCGATGGACGATCTGATGGAGGCGTCGTGGACTTGGCGTCAAACCAAGGGCAAGATGGAGATCATGCCAGAGTGCTCGATGGAGATCAAGGCGCAAGAAAGACCATATCATATCACATTATACATATGATGTTGATATCAGTTTTTACATCTTATTGTGTTCTAGTATTTAGATACTCAATGGTAGCAAATAAAATAATCCCTATTGAATTCCAATGTTCCGTGTTCCCCTTGTGTGTGCACCACCAAGAAAGTTCTTCGGTATGAGGCGATCCAGGGTTACAGGCCTGGGTGTCAGACATATCTATGTTCGCATACAGTGGGTGTAAGCCATGTTGCACAGCGAATACACACAAGTTAGATTTAGCGAGCCTAGCACACCACATAAGCGTGTCCTCGAAACACAAGAGATCGAAAGATCAAGCATGAGTCACATGGATGATTTGATTCGCATTAGTGAATGTCTACCTTTGATAATGCACTGATGGCTGTGTAACACGGGGGAGGTGCAGAGGATAGGGATCATGCGATCACTGAAATCGTCCAGGGGATGACAATTTTAGTGGAGACCAATTATAGATTGATCTCTTATTATAAACTTAAGATGTTTGTTTGCTAATATCTTAGTAGACCTTGGCCTATCCCATTGAGGTCCTTTGCGACCATGGGAATATATTGCTTAATATGGAACTTAGCAAAAGGGTCCAACTTCTTAGATTAATACCCACGCCTGAGGGATATCCTCGTAAAAGGTGATCTTCTCTTATTGATACAATAACCATTAGGAGATAATTCGATGACTCCAGAAAGTTTGGAAAAGCACTTAGTGATCTTGCATTAGAGTTAAGAACTCTTAGAAGGGCTTGATTGCAAAAGGAGGTCATGGATGAAAAAGGTATATGTAAGATATACAAAATTATAAATGTGGTTCTTGCAAAACTCATTGCAGTTTGCAAAGTATTTGATACTTGTCCCGTTTTGTGAAAACAGGATGATCTGTTTGAGAATTGCTGGATTTGAGGCAATGTGGCTTGATGACGGCAAGCAAAACAGTTGATGGGCGACATCACCACTTTCCTCAAAGTTTCTCATTTTGATTAGTGGACTTGAATATAATTTTGTAATCCTAGTTTGTGTGTCTTGCTTTTGGCAAGACGATTATTCATATGAACAAGTTACAAGCCAGTTTGTACTATTCTTATGAACAATACCATTATGGTCACATTATGATTATAAATAAGTTTTTCTCATCACTATGTTAATGATAATAGTTTAAACATTTATAAAGGATTAGAATGCTAAAATATATCCAAAGTTTAATAATGAAAAGACACTACAGTTTGAGTCATTTTGGTTATTGCATGTTCTTTATGAAAGATCGGGGTCCTAGATGCTTAATCTAGAGACTTTGCAAAACCATGCCTTTCGGGCAGAATGACTAAAACTCCGCATTCTTGTAAAACGGTGATATGCGAAGCAATGTTGAATCTTATACATAGTGATGTATCACATTTTCAACAAGTAGTGGAAATCATTTATTGTGGACTTAAGTGAATAAGTGTATTTACTTAATCAAACATGAAATTTGAAATGATTTGAATTGTTCAAATGAGTTCATGACTAAATGGGATATTGAATTAACTGAATTAACAAGTCTCTTCGATTTGATCGACACAACTAAAGTATTCAAGTTAAGTTTAGCATAAATGGAACTTGTGAAAGATGTTTCACAAATTATGATAATTGGATGAATTCAAACCATGTTGAAATATCTAAACATCATAATCATTATGTATTGGATACATATGGTACAATATCTTCTCTTATAGAGGTTATAGTTGTCATTTAGAGTTAGAGATCGAAATAATCTAAAACTCATTTGAAATACAAAGGAACATCCAAAAGATTCGTGGAAACAACACCATAAGTGTTATGGCACGTTCGAGTTTCTGGAGATTTCGATAAGTCGAAATCGTGGCAAATAAACTAGTCTTTGTAGAGCATTCTTAGGAAGCTATGAATGCATCTTCCACAAAAGGGAAAACCTTTTGTTGTCCTAAGTTGATGTGTCTTGATGAAGATACAGGTGGAAGAAAATAAAAGATCAAAACAAGGTATTTGACCTTGCCTCTAAACTGTTGAGTGGCACAGCGGAATTTGTTTCGTGAAACCAAACTCTACAAATAGAGGAGAAACTATTGATACTAATCATAAAGTTTCAGTGAATACTTTTACTAAAGAAAGTAGGATTCAACTATATATTCTACAAGTTTGTGGAATTATAATGTGGATTCACTTGTCATGTTTTGAACAAGACATACCTACGAATTACAAAGAAGCATGATGGACCTGAGTACGAGAAATGAATGATCATTGAAATCTCGTTAGTGGAATTCTCGATTTGATAGTAATCAAAGAATTTTGGAATGTCCAAGATTGTCGAGAGGACCTAGACTTGAGTGGGAGCAAATCAGCTTGGCTAATTCATAATATGTAGCTAACATATTTTGAGTGGGAGCTAAGTGAAATCCCTAGATCTCAAACATGAATGTCATATTTGAGTGGGAGCGTGAAATCATTCTGGGATATGTGAACAACATATGTGAAATGATGTGATTGGTGTTAATAATATTTAAGTTAGATAGATAAGGATGAAGTTGAAGTTATTAAACAATAAGATCTATCAAGATAGATTGGTGAGTTTAATAAACACTGAATGTCGAATGCTTCCTGGACTTGACTTTGAAAGATGTTCAGAATGTCCTAAGCAAGATTCTGAAGAAGTTCAGAATGGAACAAGGTGAGAAAGTAGTTCTTACTATATGAAGCATTGAGTTAGTATTGCAACTATGGTTGAAATAAAGAGATGTGTTGCATCTCCTATGCCTCAGTCATAGGTTCTTCCATATAACCATGTTGTATACTCAACATAATGTGACCCAAGGTTCTCGTTGGAAGGACTAGCTCTTAACTGTAAGAACATGTCTTTAAATGATTCCTGAGTTGATCACTGAACCAGAATTAAGTTTATACATAAATGGCAAGAAGCAATGTAAGTGGCATAGTAGCATTTCATGCACTAGGATCTACATAGATATAGAAGTATAAAGGCTACATCTAATGTGATGTATAATGTTATGGCGGGGCTAGTTCGCTTTTAACGTAGAATGATGTGTCCCAGGGCCCAGTGCCCATGAGTGTTGGGGGGATACCCCTGGTTAGGGTCACTCCGGGGTATAAGGGCCAAGTTAGCCGAGGTTCGGCAAGGTCAAAGCGGATGCTGGCCGAGTCACCTCAAGGTAGGCATGATCATGGAGTAACCCGGACCAGGGGGGGTCGCCTAACATTGTCTCATCCGACTTAAGGAGTAAGTCAGAAATGCTTGTCTAACGTATATGCAGGAACAGGTGTGGCTGGGTCTACTATGATCCGGATCCTCGCTTAGCTTCTAGGAGAAGGAAGGAATCTCTCTGGTCAAAAAAGAAGGTCCGGTACGTACTGGATGAGCGAATAAAGCAAGGGCAGGACCACCGGGTCGTGGCCGACAAGGGTGACGACGCTCACGTCGGCTGACATCGCTAAAGCATGTGTGACGCGGGGGGAAAGCACCCCGGTCGGGTTACCACTTTGGGAGGGGGCATATTCTTAGGAATATGCGTCCACGTATGCCCTAGGCCAGAACCGAACCACCTCTATATAAGGGGGGTTAGGGTTCTGGTAGAGGGGGTTGGGAAAATAGAGGTTGGCAGAATTCTAGTTGGTTGAACACTAGTAGATCTAGGGTTCTTGGGCTAGATAGTAGGCAAGAGTAAGAGAGTACCTTCTTCCTCCTCTCGCCAATACAGCTCAAGGAGCACTTGTAATCCTGAAGATATAGCAATACAAACTTCTGTGTAGAGAATCACTCTACTATCCCTCCCTGGATTCCCCTAGCGCATATTAGTCCCCACCTTTAGCCTATCCATGGCATCTGCCGTGACACCACCACGACAGTTGGCGCCCACCGTGGGGCTCGAACCCATGACCACAAGGTTAAGATTCGGAGATGGTGAACGCAGCGTACCCCAGACCGGACTATCATGTGATAGGGTCTAGGTTGGGGAGCAGGGATTTGATGCCGGATGATGCCAGGTTAAAACTGGATCGCCTGTATAGGTCGGAACAGATCGAATGTCAAGGTCCTCCGGGTCCAGTGTGCTTTGGACCCCGGATCATGAAGGAACCACCGGTACCCAACTTCCAATTACCTAGGGGCACGAAGACGTATGACGGCAGTACTAAGCCGGAGGATTGGTTGATAAACTATGCTACGGTGGTGAAAATTGCAACTAGCAACTTGAGATGGGTTGTGCGTTATGTGCCCCAGATGTTGGAAGGCCCGGCCAGAGTATGGCTGAATAACTTGCCGCCCGGAAGCATCAACTGCTGGATAGATTTTGAAGAAATGTTTATCAGCAACTTCTCAAGTACATACCAGAGGCCGAATAGACCGCAGACCCTGGCAATGTGCAAGCAAAGACCCAACAAGACGGATCGTGAATTCTTAACCTGGTGGTGTACCGTGAGAAACTCGTGTGAGGGCGTCATAGAGTCACAGGCCATAGCATGGTTTGCGCAAAGTGCGAATCTGGCGAGCTGTGGATGAAGCTGCAAAGGAAAATGCCAGTTACGCTGGCAGAGATGATCCGGATTGCTGATTCGTATGCTTTTGGCGATCCGACTCAACCTAGGCTCCCGTCAAATGACTCAAACAAGGAATACTATCAGAGAGATGGAGTTGGGTCATCCCGGAGGAACGATTACAGAGGAAAAAGGAGAGATGATAGACCGGACCATCGCTATGGCTCGCAACAAGTTGCAGCAGTGAATCAAGATCAATCCAGAGGAGGGAGTAACCAACACCAGAGAACTGGAGGGCAGTGGACTCCAAGAAATGACGGCAAGAAAACATGGACTCCGGAGCAGAAGAAACAGTTGCAGGAAAAGAAAGACCGTCTGAGGTATACCTATGAGTCGATGCTGGACCAACCGTGTAAGTTTCACACGCCGAATCCGACTAGCCCGGCGGGTCACACGACGAGGCAATGTGAGTGGATGCGAAAGATAGAGCAAGGTGGCTCGGGGAATGCTCAGGCACCCCGGAATGATCAACCTCGGCAGGAGTTACCCCGGCAGCAATTGCTCTCCGGAGCAAACACGTAGCAGCTAATGTTGCCTCCCCCTCTGCCGAGGTATGACAACAATGAAAGAAGGGATGCAGTGCATCAGGTGGAAAATCAGCAACAACCGGATCAGATGTACCCCGAAAACAAGGGAAGGAATGAGTACAGGGAACATCACCAAAGTTATTGTGTGTTCACGACTGAGGAAACAGGTAGAAAGAGCTTGCAGCGCCGACATATGGAGGTCAATGCGGTCATGCCAGCGGTGACGAGGTACATGCCTTGGTCGGACCAGGAAATCACCTGGAACATCAAAGATCATCCTAAACTTATGCCGAGCCCAGGTTAAATGCAGCGCTAGTGCTAGATCCGACATTCATTGGACCAAACATCAACGTGAGGTTCTCCAAGGTTTTGATTGATAATGGCAGTAGCATTAACATCATGTATGCGGACACGATGCGCAAGTTGGGCATCTCAGAGAACATGCTCCAGGCTACGGGAACAACTTTCCATGGCATTGTACCAGGCATTTCGTGCGAGCCCATAGGCAAAGTCTGGGTCAACGTGCTATTCGGCACAAGGGATAACTGCCGAACTGAAAATCTGGAGTTTGAAGTGGTGAACTTGGAAAGTGCGTATCACGCGTTACTCGGAAGACCAGCATTGAAAAAATTCAAGGCAAGCTGCCACATCAGTTATCTGAAGATGAAGTTGCCCGTGCCAAATGGAGTAATTACCATTGCTAGAGATTTCCGATGTTCCATGGAGTGTGCTTCAGCCGGGTCTAACCTAGCCGAGTCACTCGTGATTGCGCAAGAGAAAAGAAAAATCCAAGAGGTGGCAGCATTAGCTCAGTCCGCACAGCAATATATGCCGGCATTAAGTAACCCGCATGGCAGCGTTTCATTTCAAGCCGCAAAGGACACCAAGAAGATTCCAGTTGATAACATGTTTCCAGAGCGCACCGTAACGGTTGGTGCCGGGTTAACTGACAAATAGGAAAGCGAGCTCGTCAACTTCCTCCGTGAGAATTGGGATATTTTTGCTTGGTCTACACAGGACTTGCAAGGTGTTCCGAGGGAGTTGGTCGAGCACTCTTTGAACGTAAGACCCAGAGCAAGGACGGTGAAGCAACCTCTCCGCCGCTTCGCTGAGGATAGGAGAAAAGTCATTGGAGACGAGATAGCTCTGTTACTAGCAGCAGGATTTATCATGGAGGTACTATATCCGGATTGGCTCTCTAACCCGGTGCTGGTAGAAAAGAAGAAGGACGATCCGAACGTAGCAGTGGTTTGGTGCATGTGCATCGATTACACGAACCTGAACAAGGCATGTCCAAAAGATCCATTTCCACTGCCGAGGATAGATCAGGTCATAGACTCAACCGTGGGATGCGAACTATTGTCATTCATCGATGCATATTCTGGCTTCCACCAGGTACCTCTGAACCCGGATGATCAAATAAAAACAGCGTTTATTACCCCGTACGGGGCTTACTGCTATCACACTATGTCGTTTGGTTTACGTAATGCAGGTGCAACGTACCAGAGATGTATGCAAAAATGTTTGCACGACCAAATAGGTCAAAACGTACAAGTATACGTGGATGATGTGGTTATCAAGACCAAGGAAAGCACAACGCTCCTTGACGACATAAGACAAACATTCGCAAACTTGAGAAGGTTCCGGAAGAAGCTTAACCCGGAAAAATGTACCTTCGGTGTCCCGGCTGGAAAGTTACTCAGATTTCTCGTCTCTAGCCGAGGTATCGAGGTTAATCCAACTAAGATCCGAGCCATCAAATGGATGGAGCTGCCGAAGTGTCTTAACGATGTCCAGAAGTTC
The DNA here is from genome assembly GCA_023614405.1 of Avena insularis. Lineage (NCBI taxonomy): Eukaryota > Viridiplantae > Streptophyta > Magnoliopsida > Poales > Poaceae > Avena > Avena insularis. Next base: position 392,008,063 of record CM042689.1, on the reverse strand, counting down.
ACTAGATGCCTGACGTCGTTGAGTCGGTTTGTATGTCGGTTGGGGGGAAGGCACTGCCTCTCTACCAACTCATGAAAAAGTCAGATAAATTCGTTTGGACGCCACAGGCCGATGAAGCCTTTGCCCACTTGAAAAAGATGTTGGCCACTGCGCCAGTGTTAGCCTCTCCACTATCAAAGGAGCCAATGTTGCTCTACGTAGCCGCAACCAACCGAGTTGTAAGTGCAGTAATCGTAGTGGAACGCAATGAAGAGGGTAAGTCGGTGCGAGGCCGTATTACCTGGCGGTATTATGCGCCTCAAAACAGAACTACCCACACTTTCAAAAGGTGGCTTACGGTGTCTATATGGCGGCGAAGAAGTTAAAGCATTACTTTGAGGAGCACCCCATCAAAGTAATATGTGAGCTCCCATATCCGAGATAATGGGTAACAAGGATGTGAGTGGCAGAATCGCAAAATGGGCAATTGGGCTAGCCCCTTATGCGCCCCAATACGACAGAAGAGAAGCGATCAAATCTTAGGATGTGGCGGACTTTTTCGTGGATTGGGCCGAGGTACAATACGAACCACCGCCACTAGGTCCAAATTACTGGAGGATGCACTTTGAAGGGTCGAAAACCAAAACCGGATTAGGCGTAGGGGTTGTGCTTACCTCGCCAAAGAAGGATCAGCTCAAGTACGTATTGCAGATCCATTTCGTGGCATCGAACAATGTCGCTGAGTATGAGGCTCTTGTGCATGGGCTCAAAGTGGCAAAGGTGATTGGCATACGTCGGATAATATGCTTCGACGACTCGGACCTGGTGGTGCAGCAGGTGTCCGGAGTGTGGGACGCCCTGGATCCAAACATGGCACTATACAAATTTCACGTGCAGAAGATATCTGGTTACTTCGAGGGGTGTGAATTTCACCATTGTTGGAATTATGCCCTAGAGGCAATAATAAAGATGTTATTATTATAATTCTTGTTCATGATAAAGTTTATATTCCATGCTAGAATTGTATTAAGCGGAAACATTAATACTTGTGTGGTTTGTGAACAACACCGTGTCCCTAGTACGCCTCTATGCACTAGCTCATTGATCAATGATGGTTAAGGTTTCCTAACCATAGACATGAGTTGTCAATTGATAATGAGATCATATCATTGGGAGAATGATATGGTGGACAGACCCAAACTAAGCAAAGCAATTAGATCGTTTCATCGTGTTCATCTTTGCGAAGCTTTTCCTATGTCAAATATTGTATTCCTTAGACCATGAGATAATGCAACTCCCTGGTACCGGAAGAAAGCTTTGAGGTCATCAAACGTCATCCTATGAGAGGGTGATCATAAAGGTGTCTCTCAGGTGATCGGAAAGTATCTGTTGGGTTGTATGTATCGAGATGGAATTTGTCCCTCCCAAGTCGAAGAGATATACTTCGGGCCCACTCGTGTCGATATCAACACCGCTTGCAAGCATGTGGTTAAGGAGTTAATCACAAAGTGATATCGGATTACGGAACGAGTAAAGTACTTGCTGTGAACGAGATTGAACTAGGTATGACGATACCGACGATCGAATCTCGGGCAAGTAAAATATCGCGAGACGAAGGGAATATATATATATGGGATTGATTGAATCCTGGCATCGTGGTTCATCCGATATGATCATCGATGAATGTGTGGGAGTCAATATGGGTGCCCAGACCCCGCTGTTGATTATTGATAGAAGATCATGTCTGCATATTCTCGAACCAGCGGTCACACTTAACGTGTCTCGACGCTAGGATAGATTGGATAATTGGTTTATGAATTTTTGTTCGGAGTCTCGGATGGGATCCGGGACATCACGAGAGGTTCCGGAATGGTCCGGAGAATAAGATTCATATAAGGCAGTGCAGTTTTTGGAGTTCGGAATTGTTCCGGATTAATCGGTATTGTATCGGAAGCTTCTAGAACCTTCCGGAAGGGGACCAACGTGGCCCCACCTTCCGGGAGGGGGCATGGGCCTATGAGGGAGTGTCCTGGCCGCATTGGGCCAGGGGCACAAGGCCCCATAGGGCCCAGCCGATCCTAGATAAGTTTAAACTCGTTTAAACTAGAGATAGGGTTTCTAGATAAGGGATAAGTTTAAATCGTTTAAACTAGAGATAGGCTTGGAGGATGGTCAAGGGCTGGCCGCACCCCCCCCCTCTATATATAGAGGGCTGGTGCACCCCCTCCCCAGACCACACACCTTCCCCTCTCAAGCCCTAGTAGCCCTGCTGCCTTCCTCTCTCCCTCCCGACTGTTTGTAGGCGAAGCCCTGCGGCAGAAATTCTCCACCATATACACCGCGCCGTCGTGTTGTAGATCCAATCCATCTCTCCACCATACTTGCTGGTCCGAGGAAGGAGGAGACGTCGAGGTGCTGCACGTGTGCATCTCACGGAGGCACCGCCACTTGTGGTGCTAGATCGGATCGGATCGCGAGGAGGAGAAGCGAGTACGACTACATCACCCACGTTCCGGAGCGTTCATTGCGAATCTTCAAGGGTATGAAGATCTAATCCAATCTCTCGTTGTTTGCATCTCCTAGATTAGATCTTGGCTTTCCTCTGCTCGCTCAGAAATTTTTGATTTACTATGCTGCGAAACCCTTCAGTGGTATCAGAGCTAGATCTATGCGTAGATGTGATTCACGAGTAGAACGCAACATGGTTGTTGCGGGCGTTGATGTTTTCTGTTGCAAGCCTCTTGTTTGTGTTCTTCTTATGACGGGATAGTGAGATTGAAGCGTCCAGGCCAACCTTAAGCGGCGTCGTCATGAGACCGGCTCGCACTTGACGTGTGGCTTGTACCACACATGCGGCTGGTGGATGTCGATTTCTCTCACTATAGTTGTCATGGGATTAACACCGAGTTTGGCAACCATAATATGACTTGTGGCTTTCCGTAGGTAAGAATCGTTCTTAGCATCTACTCCCATAAGCCACGTAAAACATGCAACAACAAAGTAGAGGCGTCTAACTTGTTTTTGGGGAGTGTTTTCGTGATATGGTATGGCCCAAGATGTGATGTGTATAATGTATGCGATGATCATGGTTTGTAATGTTTCACGACTTGCATGTCGATGAGTACACAACCGGCAGGAGCCATATGGTTGTCTTTATAATTGTGTATGACCTGCGAGTCAACTTCTTATACGCCATGTAATAGCTTTACTTTATCGCTAAGTAGTTAGCAATAGTTGTAGTTGCTATTCGTGGTGGAGGCAATCATGGTGGAGTGATGGAGATCATGCCGGAACGTACAAGATGGAGATCATTGCGCGAAGGTTGGCTATACCATGTCACATAAAGTTATACGCATGTGATGTTTATCCCTTTATGTATCTTATTATGCTTAGATCATGGTAGCATTATAAGATGATTCCTCACTTAAAGATCAAGATAAAACTGTGTTCTCCCCAAGTATGCACCGTTGCGAAAGTTCGTCGTGTCCAAGAATCACGTGATGATCGGGTGCTATAGACTCTACGCTCACATACAACGGGTGCAAGCCAGTTTTGCACACGCGGAAATACTTGGGTCTAACTTGACGAGCCTAGCATGTACAGACATGGCCTCGGAACACAAGAACCGAAAGGTTAAGCATGAGTCATATGAATGATATGATCGACACTTCGTTGTCCACCATTGAAACCACATCTCTTCTCGTGATGATCGGATTAGGTGTGGTGAATTTGGATTGTGTTCACTAAACAACTTGAGGGATGTTGAATTTAGTGGGAGTTCATCTAGTAATTTGATTAAGTTGAACTATTTATCATGAACATAGTCTAAATTGTACTTGCAAATACTGTAGATCACATGGCCAAGTCCAACTTCAACTTCAACGTTTTTGCTGAGATAGAAAAGCTTAGAAACAATGGGTCTAACTTCACCAAATGGTTCCGCATTATGAGAATCATTCTCGCTGGCGGACAAAAGGACTATGTCCTTGAGAAAGCGCTAGGTGACGCCCCTGCTGTAGATGCGCCGGCTGATGAAAAAGCTGTTTATCAGTCGCGCAAGGATGATTATGATTTGATTAAGATCGCCATGTTGTATTCTATGGAATCGGATCTTCAAAATCGTTTTGAGGAGTTCGCCGGGCCCTTTGAGATTCTCGAGGAGCTGAAAAACATGTTTCAGACTCAAGCCTGTTCTGAGAGATATGAGATCTCTAAGAAATTCTTTAACTACAAGATGGAGGAAGGGAGTTCCGTTAGTGAGCACGCCATTGAGATGACGGGCTACACTCAACGCCTTGTGCAACTGGACTGCAAGATTCCAGAGGAGCTCAAGATTGACACTCCTAGCTACAAAAGTTTTGTAGTTGATCACAATCAGATTGGTTCCACTGATATGATCACTGAGCTCTTTGCTAAGATGAAAGTAGCGGAGGTGAACATCAAAAAGAATAATCATGTGTTGATGGTCAACAAGCCCCCCACCTTTAAGAAAGGTAAGGGTGCAAGGAAGCCCTTCAAGAAAGGCGGTGGCAAGCGCGTTGCCCCTGCTGAGAGGAAGCTCAGGTCTGGTCCTAAGCCGACCTTCGAGTTCTTCTATTGCAAGGACAAGGGTCACCGAAGCGAATTGTCCAAGTACTTAGTGGACAAGAAGGCTGGCACCATCAAAGGTATATTTGATATACATGTTATTGATGTTTTCCTTACTAGCCCTCGTTGTAGTGCCTGGGTATTTGATACCGGTTCAGTTGCTAATATTTGTAACTCGAAACAGGAGCTACGGAATAGATGGCGGCTTGCGAGGGATGAGGTGACGATGCGCGTTGGCAACGGATCAAGAGTTGATGTGATGGCCATCGGCACGCTCTCCTTAGTTTTACCTTCGGGATTAGTTTTAAACCTTAATAAATGTTATTATGTGCCTGCGTTGAGCATGAACATTATTTCTGGATCGTGTTTATTGCAAGACGGTTATTCATTTAAATCGGAGAATAATGGTTGTTCTATTTATATGAGTAACATCTTTTATGGTCATGCACCTCTTGTGAGTGGTTTATTTCTTCTAAATCTCGAAAGGGATGAAACACACATCCATAACATTGAGGCTAAGAGATGCAAGTAGATAGTGATAATACTACTTATTTGTGGCACTGTCATCTAGGTCATATTGGTGTAAAGCGCATGAAGAAACTCCATTCTGATGGACTTTTGGAGTCTCTTGATTTTGAATCATTTGACACATGCGAACCATGCCTTATGGGCAAGATGATCAAAACCCCGTTCTCCGGTATGATGGAGCGAGCAACGGACTTGTTGGAAATCATACATACCGATGTATGCGGACCGATGAGTGTTTGACGCCGGTGGATATCGCTATTTTCTCACTTTTACCGATGACTTAAGTAGATATGGGTATATCTATTTAATGAAACATAAATCTGAAACGTTTGAAAAGTTCAAAGAATTTCAGAATGAAGTGGAGAACCATCGTATGTAAAGATTAAGTTTCTACGATCCGATCGCGAGCGAATATTTGAGTTATGATTTTCTCACGCATCTCAAAGCAAGTGGAATCGTTTCACAACTCACGCCACCCGAACACACCACAGCGCAATGGTGTGTCTGAGCGCCGAATCGAACCCTATTAGATATGGTCCGATCGATGATGTCTCTTACTGATTTGCCATTATCATTTTGGGGTTATGCATTAGAAACCGCTGCATTCACTTTAAATAGGGCTCCATCTAAACTGTTGAGACGACACCGTATGAACTATGGTTTGGTGCAAAAACTAAGTTGTCGTTTCTTAAACTTTTGGGGATGCGAAGCTTACGCCAAGAAGTTGATGCCGACAAGCTCGAACCCAAAGCGGAGAAATGCGTCTTCATAGGATACCCTAAGGAAACTATTGGGTATACCTTCTATCACAGAACCGAAGGCAAAGTGTTTGTCGAAGAATGGTTCCTTTCTTGAGAAGGAGTTTCTCTCGAAAGAAGTGAGTGGGAGGAAAGTAGAGCTAGACGAGGTTATTGAACCTTCTCTTGAATTGGAGAGTAGCGCAGCACCTGAAATTGTTCCAAAGGTCACTGCACCAACAATAGAGGAAGCTAATGATAAGGATCATGAAGCTTTGGACGATGCTCATTGAGCGTCGCAGTCGACAAGGTCGCGTGCCCTCCCGAGTGGTACGGCAACCTGTCTTGACTGTCTTGTTAGTAGAAGACGGTGAACCTACGAACTATGAGGAAGCGATGATGAGCCGGACTCGAGAAATGGCTAGAAGCCATGAACCGAATTGGGATCCATGAGCGAAAACCAAGTATGGACTTTGGTGGACCCTCCTAGCAACCGAAAGGCCGTTGAGTGCAAATGGATCTTCAACAAGAAAACGGACGGATGGTAATGTTACCGCCTATAAAGCACGGCTTGTTGCGAAAGGTTTTCGACAAGTTCAAGGTGTTGACTACGATGAGACTTTCTCTCCCGTAGCGATGTTTAAGTCCATTCGGATTTTATTAGCAATTGCTGTGTTTCATGATTATGAAATATGGCAAATGGATGTCAAGACTGATTTCCTCAATGGCAACATTGATGAAGAGTTGTATATGATGCAACCCAAGGTTTTGTCGATCCTAAGGATGTGATAAAGTATGCAAACTTCAGCTCCATTTATGGATCAAGCAAGCATCTCGGAGTTGGAACCTTCGTTTTGATCAAGTGATCAAGAGCTTTGGATTTGTTCCAAATTGCTCTGAAGCTTGCATCTACAAGAAAGTGAGTGGGAGCTCGGTGACGTTTACGGTACTATATGTGGATGACATATTGATTATTGGAAATGACATCAACATGCTTAACGATGTGAAGAGTTATTTGAACAAATGTTTTTCAATGAAAGACCTAGGTGAAGCTGCTTATATATTGGGCATCAAAATCTATAGAGATAGACAAAGACGCCTGATAGCTTTAAGCCAGAGTACATACCTAGACAAAGTTCTGAAAAGGTTCAGAATGGATAAGGCATTGAAAGGTTCAATGCCTATGTTGTCGTAAGATATTGAGCAAGGCTCGTGTCCACTACGGTAAATGATAGGGAAGCTATGAGCAAAGTGCCTTATGCCTCGGCCATAGGTTCCATCATGTATGCCATCTTGTGTACTAGACCGGATGTGTCCAATGCTCTTAGTTTGACGCAGATATCAAAGTGATCCAGAGTGGAACATTGGACAGCCGTGAAGAACATCCTAAGGTACCTAAATAGGACTAAAGAAATGTTCTTAGTCTATGGGGTGATGAACAGCTCGTCAGAAAAGGTTACGTCGATGCTAGTTTTGACAGACAAGGATGATGCTAAATCTCGACGGGATACGTGTATATTTTGAATGGAGGAGCTGTGAGTGGAGAAGCTGCAAGCAAAGCGTGGTCGCGGGATCTACGAGAAGCGGAATACATGGCTGCCGCAGGTTGCCAAGTGAAGGAGTTTGGATCAGAAACTTCATCACTGAGCTTGGCGTGGTTCCAAGTGCATTGGACCCACTGGAGATATTGTGTGACAACACTGGCGCCATAGCACTCGCTAAGGAACCAAGATATCATCCAAAGACAAAGCATATCAACCGCAAGTTTCATATAATCCGAGATTATATAGCAGATGGAGATCTGAAGATCAGCAAAGTACATACAGATCTGAATGTCACAGATCCATTGACTAAACCTCTTCCACGTGTAAAACATGATCAGCACCTCAGTGCCATGGGTGTAAGATTGTTGCCAAATGTAAACTAGATTATTGACTCTAGTGCAAGTGGGAGACTGTTGGAATTATGCCCTAGAGGCAATAATAAAGATGTTATTATTATAATTCTTGTTCATGATAAAGTTTATATTCCATGCTAGAATTGTATTAAGCGGAAACATTAATACTTGTGTGGTTTGTGAACAACACCGTGTCCCTAGTACGCCTCTATGGACTAGCTCATTGATCAATGATGGTTAAGGTTTCCTAACCATAGACATGAGTTGTCAATTGATAATGAGATCATATCATTGGGAGAATGATATGGTGGACAGACCCAAACTAAGCAAAGCAATTAGATCGTTTCATCGTGTTCATCTTTGCGAAGCTTTTCCTATGTCAAATATTGTATTCCTTAGACCATGAGATAATGCAACTCCCTGGTACCAGAAGAAAGCTTTGAGGTCATCAAACGTCATCCTATGAGAGGGTGATCATAAAGGTGTCTCTCAGGTGATCGGAAAGTATCTGTTGGGTTGTATGTATCGAGATGGAATTTTTCCCTCCCAAGTCGGAGAGATATACTTCGGGCCCACTCGGTAATCGATATCAACACCGCTTGCAAGCATGTGGTTAAGGAGTTAATCACAAAGTGATATCGGATTACGGAATGAGTAAAGTACTTGCTGTGAACGAGATTGAACTAGGTATGACGATACCGACGATCGAATCTCGGGCAAGTAAAATATCGCGAGACGAAGGGAATATATATATGGGATTGATTGAATCCTGGCATCGTGGTTCATCCGATATGATCATCGATGAATGTGTGAGTCAATATGGGTGCCTGACCCATTGTTGATTATTGATAGAAGATCATGTCTGCATATTCTCGAACCCGCAGGGTCACACACTTAACGTGTCTCGACGCTAGGATAGATTGGATAATTGGTTTATGAATTTTTGTTCGGAGTCTCGGATGGGATCCGGGACACCACGAGAGGTTCCGGAATGGTCCGGAGAATAAGATTCATATAAGGCAGTGCAGTTTTTGGAGTTCAGAATTGTTCCGGATTAATCGGTATTGTACCGGAAGCTTCTAGAACCTTCCAGAAGGGGACCAACGTGGCCCCACCTTCCGGGAGGGGGCATGGGACTATGAGGGAGTGTCCTGGCCGCATTGGGCCAGGGGCACAAGGCCCCATAGGGCCCAGCCGATCCTAGATAAGTTTAAACTCGTTTAAACTAGAGATAGGGTTTCTAGATAAGGGATAAGTTTAAATCGTTTAAACTAGAGATAGGCTTGGAGGATGGGCAAGGGCTGGCCGCACCCCCCCCTCTATATATAGAGGGCTGGTGCGCCCCCTCCCCACACCACACACCTTCCCCTCTTAAGCCCTAGTAGCCCTGCTGCCTTCCTCTCTCCCTCCCGACTGTTTGTAGGCGAAGCCCTGCGGCAGAAATTCTCCACCATATACACCGCGCCGTCATGTTGTAGATCCAATCCATCTCTCCACCATACTTGCTGGTCCGAGGAAGGAGGAGACGTCGAGGTGCTGCACGTGTGCATCTCACAGAGGCACCGGCACTTGTGGTGCTAGATCGGATCGGATCACGAGGAGGAGAAGCGAGTACGACTACATCACCCACGTTCCGATTTAACGCATTGCAGCGAATCTTCAAGGGTATGAAGATCTAATCCAATCTCTCTCGTTGTTTGCATCTCCTAGATTAGATCTTGGCTTTCCCTATGTTCGCTTCCGTAGAAAATTTTTATTTACTATGCTGCGAAACCCTTCAACCATGTACCCCGGGCAGAAAACGAGGCTGCCGACATGTTGTCGAAGCTCGGATCGACCAGACAGGCAATTCCACCGGGTGTAGCATTGGAACACCTCAGAAAACCATCTATCAGGCCATCCCCAGGAACCGACTCGATCTATGTCCCGGAAAATATGGAATCCGGAGCTGAGCCCATGGACATTGACATGGGAGGAGGTATGCGAGACCCGGGGACTGCGTCAGCAAACCCGGGGACTGCCTCGGCAAACCCAGGGACTACCTCGCTAGACCCAAGGACTGCTCAGCGTGATCCGGCTGAAGTTATGCCGGTGGATCAGATGGAAATTGATGAGGAGATATTCCCTCCACGCGCCATACCAGCTTGGGCATTGCCTATATTCCAATTCCTGAAAGACGGAACGTTACCCGCTAAGGAGGTGTTAGTCAGGCAAACTCAGAGGAGAGCAAAAGCATACACAATCATCAATTCCGAGTTATACAAACACAGTGTAACTAATGTCCTCCAACGGTCCGTTGACCCGGAAGAAGGGCTTGACATCCTCCGAGATATCCACCAAGGGGAATGTGGGCATCATGCCTCATCCCGAGCCTTGGTGGCAAAGGCGCTCCGGCATGGATTCTACTGGCCAAATGCCTTGGAACAAGCAGAAGATCTGGTGAGAAAATGCAATGGTTGTCAGAGGTACGCCACCAAGACACATATGCCTATGTCGGAACTCAAGACCATACCAATTACGTGGCCATTTGCTGTATGGTGCTTGGATATGGTTGGCCCGTTCAAACCTGCGAGAGGAAACATGACACATATTTTGGTCATGGTGGACAAGTTCACAAAATGGATTGAAGTGAAACCTATAAGAAAATGTGATGGAGCTACGGCCGTGACATTTCTCAAAGACATCATCTTGAGATACGGTTACCCACATAGTATTATAACTGATAATGGAACAAATTTTGCGGAAGGAGCATTTGCGCGCTTCTGCCGAGATAAGAAGATCCAACTCGATGTCGCCTCGGTAGCCCACCCCGCATCGAACGGACAAGTGGAAAGATCCAACGGATTAGTGTTATCCAGGATAAAACCCCGGCTCATTGAGCCGCTGCAAAGATCAGCGGGGTGCTGGATAGAAGAACTACCAGCAGTACTGTGGAGCTTAAGAACAACTCCGAATCGATCAACAGGCTATACGCCATTCTTTCTGGTATATGGGGCAGAAGCTGTATTACCAGCCGACATAGAGCATGATTCGCCTAGGGTCACCCAATACGAAGCGAAGTGCAAGAAGCCCGGCAAAATGATGTTGATCTCTGGAAGAAGCGAGAACGCAGCATCGCCAGATCCGCCATATATCAGCAAAATCTCCGACGCTATCATAGCCGGAAAGTGTGCCCCCGAGTCTTCCGGGAAGGCGATCTGGTGCTCCGGTTGGTACAACGTACTACTAGCATGCATAAATTATCCCCCCCATGGGAAGGGCCGTTCATTGTGAGCAAAGCATTGCACAATGATTCTTAATATCTCATAGATGCAAAGCCACAGGAAAAGAACAAGGCGGACAGGTCCGGAGAGGAATCCAAGAGACCGTGGAATGTAGCACTACTTCATCCCTTGTACACTTAGCTAAGAAGTGTATGTATCCGAGTCATCTCATATGTCGGTATGTATGTCGACAGAGCTTATCAATGAAATAGCGCCTCGGCAGAACTCGGGACCGCTTAATAACGTTTGTCGTAATTTCTTATGCGGTAGCTGGAATGAGTCGTTTTACTTAACCCGGATTAGTAATGTGTGAGCACCAAAAACTCAACCCTTCGACTTGCTGCTGTCCAACAAGAATTGGCTTCATGGCAAGCAAGGGAACAAGTTTGGAATTGCGTAGCATGTGAAAAACCACTAAGGAAACGAATTTATTCGAGCTAACGTTTGTTTTTCGGACTAACTCTATATTTATTTTCAAGTTATTATGCTGAATTATTTTGAGCCAAGCCTCAAAGTTTCTAAGTATTGTTAAGACAATTTTTGAAGCTCGGATTTGTAAGTCGTAAAACCGAATCAAGGTAGACACGGGTCGAGCCATAGAATTAGACGAACAATAAAATGAAACTCGGGGACTACGCCCAAGTTAATCTGGCATACAAACATAGTAGCAAAATATCACATATCAAGCATACAATTGCACCCGGCATACCGGGGATCTGATAAAATTTTCAAGTTTTTTCAACTAAGGAGCAGCAGGAGGAGGAAGTTCGGCGTCGTCATCGTTGTCTCCAATATCCGAAGCAGCATCTTCTCCATCCTCACCCGACCCATCCTCCATGTTCTCAATATGCTCATCCCCACCGGACTCTAGAAAGCTCGGTCCCTCAACCCAGTCATGGATCAGAGAATATTCGACGAGGCTATAGGCGCAAGCCTGGCGCCGAGCTACCCACTCCGGATCGTCGGTCCATTTGGATCCGGTGTGCCAGCGTGTGAGGAGGCTCAGGTCGACCTTCTCGTACCATGTAAGAATATGATGAAGGAGAGTATCTGTTGCGGCATGCCCGGTGGACTCTCTCTAGAGGTCAAGCTGGGTCTCAATTTCCAACAGCTTTTCGGCAAGGAGTGTGATCCTCTTTGGAGCGCTCTCGCTTGGCCAGAAGGTGTTGTAGATCCGGACCGCAACGTCGAGGAGATCTTTCCCATAGTTCTTAATGGTTTCCACACGAGCTGACACGATGACCAATAGGTCCTCCATGTCTAAGGGGATGCTCTCACCATCAGGAGCGACGGGAGTACCCCTTTCTTGGCGGAATTTGGCAACAGTAGCACTGGCAATGGGAGTACCCTCGGGAAAGTGGTCTGGAAATAAGGAAAAGGAAGATGCTGACGCAAACACAAATGGGCCGAGCCGGAAAATTATGTCGGATAAGGGAAAGAAACTTACGTGAGATATGGCGGTGAATCCGGGTCAACTCCTTGATGCAATTGTCGCGTCTCTGGCGAAGTTGTTCAAGCTCAGCGATCGCCGACCCAAGCTAGACCTCGGATTCTTTAAGCAGGTCCTGGTCCTTGGAGATCTGGAGAGTAAGGCGCTCACGCTCTTCGGTGAAGTTCTGGCCAACTTTTTGGAGCTCGGTTTTGTGTTGGGCCTTCATCTTCTCCATCTCATCCTTGAGCTTGGCTATCTCGTTGTCCTTGGTCCGGAGGAGGGCAAGCTCATCATTCTTCTTCTTCAGCTCAGCTTGATGTTGTCCTGCTTGTTCGAGAAAATGCAGCATCATATCAGGCACGGGCACACTATCCTCAAGCGATGCTGAAATAGTATGTTGACCCGGCAAAGACAAGGAGTGAATGTTTGCCGAGCCAAGGAGAAGAAGAAATGGAAAACACGACAAGGTCGGGCAAAAGAGGACATACCTCGGATTTCCTCCAAGTTCTTCCGCATAATTTTGTTCTCAGCCTCCACCCCAGCTGCAAAAAACTGAATGAGGAGGTTAGTCTGGCGGAAACAAGTGAAGAAAAATGGAGAGGTGCTGAGGGAGAAATTACCCCTCTTTTCATGCTCTACGCCAAGTGCAACATGTTTTGCACGCAGGATCTTGTGGGTATCAAGCAGGCGTTGAAATTGGCGCCGTGATTAGTAGTTACCGAAAGAAGTATGTATGTAAAATTAGTTTGGTGCATATTCGAAGTGTACAAGATCCGGGCCAAGTGGAACTTAACCCGGCTCTAGGTGTGTGCATATTCGAAGTGTGCAAGATCCGAGCCAAGTAGAACTTAACCCGGCTCTAGGTGTGTGCATATTCGAAGTGTGCAAGATCAGGGCCAAGTGGAACTTTTTTTTAACCCGGCTCTAGGTGTGTGCATATTCAAAGTGTGCAAGATCCGGGCCAAGTGGAACTTAACCCGGCTCTAGGTGTGTGCATATTCGAAGTGTGCAAGATTCGGGCCAAGTGGAACTTAACCCGACTCTAGGTGTGTGCATATTCGAGTGCAAGATCCGCCAAGTGGAACTTAACCCGCTCTAGGTGTGTGCATATTCGAGTGTGCAAGATCCGCCAAGTAGAACTTAACCCGCTCTAGGTGTGTGCATATTCGAAGGTGCAAGATCCGCCAAGTGGAACTTAACCCGCTCTAGGTGTGTGCATATTCGAGTAAAGATCCGGGCCAAGTGGAACTTAACCCGGCTCTAGGTGTGTGCATATTCGAAGTGTGCAAGATCTGGGCTAAGTGGAACTTAACCCGGCTCTAGGTGTGTGCATATTCGAAGTGTGCAAGATCCGGGCCAAGTAGAACTTAACCCGGCTCTAGGTGTGTGCATATTAGAAGGGTGCAAGATCCGGGCCAAGTGGAACTTAACCCGGCTCTAGGTGTGTGCATATTCGAAGTGTGCAAGATCCGGGCCAGGTAGAACTTAACCCGGCTCTAGGAGTGTGCATATTTGAAGTTTACATGCAGCTACGTTGATTTTCTAATGAGCATCCGGCCGAGTAACAAGTTACTCCGCCAGAGGCTCGGGGACTAATGGTTATTATCTACAGCATGTAAAGGAGAAACGACATACCTCCATCATTCGCCCCGCGAGGTTAATTGCCTTGGCGGCAGTGTTCATCTGGGCAGAAAATTCTGCGGGGCCAAACTTTTCCGGGAGATCGTTGTTGTAGACGAACTCCGCCTTATTCCAGTTCATGACGAACTCGATAAGGCTCGGAGGGTACCGTTCGCCAGTGGGCATGTGGGGTGCCACCAAGCCCTTCGCATGAGCCTCCTTCCTCTCAATTAGGGCAAGAGCTAGGCTGGTGTGAAGAACCATCTGCTGCGCATCGGTTGGCTCGGCAGGAGGATCCGTCGCTGCTGGTGATTTCTTCAGAAGCATTGACGACAAGGTTCGCTGCCCGGCCTCGACGGATGTAGACTTGGCAGCATCCGGAGCCTTCTTGCCTTTAGCTTGCTGGGAAGAAGTAACCACGACGGATTTCCCTTTGGAAGCTGCTGGAATGGTTCCTCGCCGGGGCTGAGATGACTCGGAAGAGGCAGAGGAACTTGGTACTGGAGCTGCTGTGGGTTTCCTGGCTGCCGGGACAGGTGCTGGTTCGGAAGCTGGTACTGGAGCTGCTGCTGGTGCTGGGGTTGCGGTAGACTTGGTGGTTGTTGGTTGTGGCAATGCCAAAGTGGTGGACGCTGTTGCCTCGGCCGAACCGACCCCTCCTGATCCGAGGTCGCGTTCCTCTTGATGAGGTACTGTGGAACCCGGAGCAGCAGCAGAGCCCTCCGGAATAGGGCTCAGCGGGCGTGACTCGTCGTCACGAGGAGGGGAAGGACCGGACCAAAGGGGAGAAGAGATGCTCGATCCGCTCTGAGGGACCTCCACAGGAGGCCTGCAAAAGAAAATGATGTCAGGAGTGAAATTACCCCGATGCAAGGAGAAGTGTGTTGTGCAGTGAAAAATGACTTACGCATCCGAGGTCTCGGCCTCCTTGGGTTTCCGGGCCCTCCATGCCGGGGCTTTGCCTGCCCGCTTGGAGGCAGTCTTGTCTCCGGCCTTCTTTTGCCTTTTGGTGGGCTGAGAAGGTCCGGAAGAAGAACTTGGCACGGATCCGCGCTTCTTCTTCGATGCCACCAGAACCGGCTCGCCCGTGGCAAGTGGAGGATCCTCGTGGATATGCCCACCGGGGTTAGCTGATGCCGGAAAGGCAAAAGAAAGAGGGACAGCCTCAACGGGTTCAATCACGTCGATATCCGAGTCATCCTCATCATCAGGCCAATCTCTAAGAGAAGAGAATTTACCGCTGGGATGTTTGGTGGCGTCGGTCATAGGGAGGAACATCTCCTGGTCTGGCTCCTCCTCATCCGGGATCTCTCGGTCCGGCGCCCACTTAAGGGTCGGATCCGTGCCATCCTCGAGAGTTTGCTGGAGAAAGAGCTGAGAAAAAGCACAAAGAGTAGAGTCAAAAATATGACAAAAACCGACACATAATTGATCCGAAATAAGTTTACCCCGCGAAGCTTACCGCGGGAGGGAGCCTTTCACGGCAGTAATGCTCGATTCCCCATGTCCATTCGGCAGAGAAATCCTTGTGAGTGGTGAACAGAGCCTTGACCCGGCGGAAGATCTCTGTGTTGCTCAATTCGAAGGAGGAGGTTCGGTTGGGGTCGCGACCGAAGCTCATGTGGCACAACTTGTCGATGCGCCTCCGGAGGGGAGAGATTCGGTTACGCACGAACGTGATCATAGCATCCTAGTTGCACAATCCGAGCATCTTCAGCTCCGCAAACCTTTTGTTGACTTGGTTGGCTAGAGCTGTTGGTTTCTTGGTGACCTCCTCCCAGAAATCCGTGTCAGGGGGACCCGGAGCGTAGGGCAGCAACCGAATCAAGTCTTCGGTACCCTCGTTCCGGACGTAGAAGAAGGTCCGGGCCCATCCTTTGCAGGAGTCAAGCCCGGTGACCCGGGGAAAGATTGAAAATCTCTAGGGCAAGATCGAGGCAGCTCCGAACTGGGTGAGCTGCTTGTCCTCCGACTCGACGTGGATGTTGGGGACGACGTCGCGACGAAGACCGAAGAACCGGATCCACAACTCCTTCGTGGGCCATAGTCCGGTATAACCTTCAATCGTAGAGACAAAGGCAGAAAGAGAGGTGATTGCGTTCGCTGGGAGATGGTGCGGCTGCAGGTGGTACGTCCTGACCCAGTCCCGGAAGAAGTCGCTCACCGGGAGACCAAATCCCCGTTGGAAATGGGATAGGAATACGACGAACTCACCCGGATTGGGTGAGGGGGCCAGTTCCGAGGAGGGGAGACGAGCGGCAACGCCGGCGGGAATACGCCTGGTCCGGTAGAGCCAGTCGATGTCGTCTTGGCAGACCCACGAACCGGCCCACGTGCCGCGGTCCGCCGCGCCGGCGTCCTCCTCCATATCCTGCTCGGCGACGATGAGCTCCTCCTCAGTCATCTCGTATCCGCTATCCTCACTGGAGCTAGTGGCGGCGGGGGTCTGTGGTCTAGATTGACGAGGACCCGTGGCTAAGCAGTTGCACAACGGTGGCTGCGGTGCGGAGGCACGGGGAGGTGCGGCGGCGGCGTTGCTGATGGAAAGCACCGGCGGCGGCGTGGTCGCAGGGAAGACGAAGGTGAAAATCGCAACGGGCAAAGGGGCGCGGAGATGGAAAAATGCTAAGGGACGCGCCCCTCCCCTATTTAACCGCCCGCAGTGATCGATGAGTGGGATTGCGCTGCACCGGCGAGCCACACGGTGTGGCCGTGTATCACCGGCATCAGCCAATCAGAGAAAAGCCACACAGGGGGCCACAGAGTAGATGAGATCCCATGACGCGATGTGTTGTTGCGGTAAACGAGGAGACAGGCATGACGTAACCCGCGCACAGTAAAACTGACAATTACTGCGGCGGTTACTGTGCAGGCCCTTAAAATAAGACAAGGTAATGATTAGCCTCCACGTGGGTTGGCGTATGAGAGAAGGAAACGGGGCCCGGATCAAACCATGATAACCATGGGATCCGAGCCAACGTGGTGACCCGGCCGGCAAGTGAAAACTTGGAACGCGTGAAGGGAATGTAAATCCATATAATCCGAGATAAGGAGCTAACCCAGAATTGAACGTCTGAGGCTCGGACATAAATGAACCTGATGTGGCCTTAGCGGCCGAGGCAGCTAAGACCGCACCAGCTTCGGGGACTAATGTTGGGGGGATACCCTCGGGTAGGGTCACTCCGGGGTATAAGGGCCGAGTTAGCCGAGGTTCGGCAAGGTCAAAGCGGATGCTGGCCGAGTCACCTCAAGGCAGGCCGGATCACGGAGTAACCCGGACCAGGGGGGGTCGCCTAACGTTGTCTCATCCGACTTAAGGAGTAAGTCGGAAATGCTTGTCTAACGTATATGCAGGAACAGGTGTGGCCGGGTCTACTATGATCCGGATCCTCGCTTAGTTTCTAGGAGAAGGAAGGAATCTCTCTGGTCAAAAAATAAGGTCCAGTACATACTGGATGAGCGAATAAAGCAAGGGCAGGACCATCTGGTCGTGGCCGACAAGGGTGACGACGCTCACGTCGGCTGACGTCGCTAAAGCATGTGTGACGCGGGGGAAAAGCACCCCGGTCGGGTTACCACTTTGGGAGGGGGCATATTCTTAGGAATATGCGTCCATGTATGCCCTAGGCCAGGACCAAACCACCTCTATATAAGGGGGGTTAGGGTTCTGGTAGAGGGGGTTGGGAAAATAGAGGTTGGCAGAATTCTAGTTGGTTGAGCACTAGTAGATCTAGGGTTCTTGTGCTAGATAGTAGGCAAGATTAAGAGAGTACCTTCTTCCTCCTCTCGCCAATACAGCTCAAGGAGCACTTGTAATCCTGAAGATATAGCAATACAAACTTCTGTGTAGAGAATCACTCTACTATCCCTCCCTGGATTCCCCTAGCGCATATTAGTCCCCACCTTTACCCTATCCATGGCATCTGCCGTGACACCACCACGACAATGAGAAATCCCTCAAGGTTGATCTAAAGTCACTGTAAGCTCCTGGAATCTGTCCTTGTTCTGCTGCCATGACTATAGTATATACACAAAGGATAGCAAAGTGTGTTTCGAAGTTTAGATGACAACGGTGAAAACAGCCGTCATCATAAACACTAGAAACAAAGTCTCACTTTGTTGTCATACAAATGCTTCGACCCATTATATGATAATGGAGTGAATGTCAAAGTTAGGAAGACATTAACGATTTGCAAAAGACATAATGATCTGGTAAAACAGAACATGGACATACGTTTCCCATGACCATGCATGATCTGTAAACGCATATGGTATATGGTTTATATGAGTAAAATGCGAGCTAGTTTATTTGTACTCTAGTGCAAGTGGGAGACTGAAGTAGATATGCCCTAGAGGCAAATAATAAATAGGTTTTTATTGTCATATCTCAATTAGTTTATAATAGTTTCATATTGTGCTATAACTGTGCCAAGTAGAAATATTGGTACATGTGTGGTATGAAACAGCAAAGTCCCTAGTAGCCTCTATTCATACTAGTTCGTTGGTCACGAAGATGATCTGGGTTTCAAGATCATGGGCATTTATGCCGACTGAAAACGAGATCATATCATTGTAGAATGATGTGATTGGACATTCCAAGAGGGATTGCAACACGACCAAGTCATATAGTTTATTGTTGCAACAGCTATACCTAGACTCCTTCTCCTTAGACCGTGAGCTCATATTACTCACTGTTTCCCTAGGCTGCTTAGACTGCATCAACCGTCACCTGGTAATACGGTGGCCATAAAGGTGTATGTTGGGTATTCCGAAGGAACAGTAGATGACATGTGACTACAAGACTGGGATTTGTTCACCCACATGACGGGTAAAGATACATACGGCCGGCTTGGTGAGATTACATCCATAAATGTTGCAACATGTGACTAGGTCACGGAGATGTAATATCACGGTAACAAGAAAACATAATTTGTTATGAACGAGATTGAACAAGGTATGGGATACCAGTGATCGGATCTCGGACAAGTTGTATCGAGAAACAAAAGGAAGAGGATGCTACATTTAGACGGTTCAAACGACATTGTCATCAGGAATGCATAGGGGTCACATGGACATCCCTAGTCCCTCTGTTGATCATTGATATAGATCATGTTTAGAGCATTCCCGAGACATGAGAGGATACACTTAAGGGTATGATGAGAGCGATCATTCGTAAGACGGAATCATAGTAGAGAAAGAGAAAGCCGGAATTATTCCGCGGAGAGATCCGAAGTTGTTCGGAGAAAGAATAAAGGAAAAGACCAGAAAAGTGTTTTCGGATAAATAGGAATTTAAATATATATTTATTATATGTTAATTGTGAATTAACATATTCTAAATAATATTTAAGTTAAGATTTATAAAGGCAACTTTTCTATTAGGCCAAATCCCGGAGGGAAAAGGCCTAGAATAAAAGGTGCAGAAAAACAAATGGAAAAGGGAAAAGAAACAGCCCACGTGGGCGGTTTTTATTAACCGCCGCATGGGGGCGGACAGAAGCTACCAGCCGCCGCGCCGGGGCCTGCTCGACCTGGCCCACGCGGGCGCCAGGGAGTTGGGCCGCCGGGGCGAGCCGGCCCACCCGGGCGGAGCAGGGCACAGGCCGCCGCCGGGCGGTGTGGGGCGGGCTGGGCCATGGGGGGAGCAGCCGGTCCACCTGAGCGCCAGCCGCCGCCACCTTGGGCCGCCGGGGCACCGTCCCACCCGGGCTGGGTCGCATGGCCACGTGGCCGCTAGCGCACCGCGAGCTGGGACGCCGGTGTGCAGCCGGCCCACCCGGCTGGCTGCTGCTGCTGCTTTCCTCCTTTTCTTTTTATTGTTTATTTTCTGCTTTGGCTATTGGGCTGACTTTTGGCCCATCCGGCCAGGACAAAAATTCATGTTATTTTCTTTTAATAAATAGTCCCACATGGCTAACCCAATGGGGAGGGCACACCCCCTCCGCCTATATAAAGGGGTGCCCATGGGTGGGATTAAACACACAATTAGAGAAGTCTTTTAGTAGACTTTCTCCCTCCCTCTCTGTATACCTTGTGACCATGGCCCTAAGTCTGGGCTGTGCGATCGAGGCACACCTGTAGTATGCCGTTGCGCTGCAAGGATTCCTAGCCGGATATCAACTTCCGCACTCCCGGCGGGATCAGGGAGCCGAAGGTATCATCATGCACCGGATGTGTACGAAGACACGAGGAGCAACACTTGGGGCGCTTAAATGTCGTGAGCTGGAGCTGTTGCATGATGAAGATGATGAAGGAGCAAGGGGTGACTGATACATTGCAAATGTATCTATAATTTTTGTTGTTCCATGCTTGGTTTTATCTACTTTATTGTGTTTTGTCCACACTTTGGAGTACTTTTCATATGATTTCTTGGACTAACCTATTAACAAGATGCCATTGTGCCAGTTGCCTGTTTTCTGCTGTTTTTGTTTCCAGGAAGTCAGAAAATGAATATTCTCAGAATTGGACAGGACAAAAGCCAAAGTTACTATTTTCCCAGAAGACTCACGGAGCCAGAAGGGGAGTCAGAGAGGGGCCACAGGGTGGCCACACCCCCCTTTGGCGCAGGCCAGCCTAGGCCATGCCAGGGCATGGTGTGGGCCCCCTGGCTGGCCACCGACCTTGCCTCCATCGCCTATAAGAGCCTCCCGATACCAAAACCCTAAATCATCAATCAGAAATCCATGAAAAGTTCCACAGCGCCGCCGCCACCGAAGGGGAGATTCGGGGGACAGAAAGTCTCTATTCCGGCACCCTGCCGGGACGGGGAAGTGCCCCCAGAGCCATCTCCATCGATCTCCACCACCATCTCCATCACCGTTACTGATTCCCATGATGAGGAGGGAGTAGTTCTCTCTCTCGAGGCTAAGGGTTCTACCGGTAGCTATGTGTTCATCTCTCTCTATGCATGATCTTATTAAGATCATGAGCTTGTAATCTATAGATCTACCTTGCTATTCAAGTGCTTTAATAGATCTCTGCTCTCCCCATGTGTGTGAAAGTGACAGCGTGCACACCATGGTGGCACTTAGGCTAGAGATTACAAATACTTGTTATGAGTTATATTTGGAGTTGGATGTCTCTATGAAATTGTGGTGTCTGTTGGACTCATCTAGTACTCAAGGTGACAGTGTGGGGTTTCTAGATGGGAAAGACTTACTTTGAGGTGTGCTGTTATAGCCCTACCATCGATTAGAGTGTTCAACCCGAGAGTAGTTAAGAGTAGTATCATGAAGATAATATATTTATGAGAGAGTGTTCACTAGTGAAAGTATGATCCCTAGGCCTTGTTTCTAAGCATTGAAACACCGTTTGCCACTAGATCTATAACATGTTTGCTTGCTTCCATCTTTATTTCAGTTTTACTTTAGTCTTTTCCACGCCACCAAGCTTTTCTCTATCACCGTTACCACTTATAATTATCTATACCACTTGTATTTCACTATCTCTTCGCTGAACTAGTGCACCTATACACCTGACAAGTGTATTGGGTGTGTTGGGGACACAAGAGACTTCTTGTATCTTGATTGCAGGGTTGCTTGAGAGGGGATACCTTTGACCACTTCCTCCCTGAGTTCGATAAACCTTGGGTGATCCACTTAAGGGAAAACTTGCTGCTGTTCTACAAACCTCTGCACTTGGAGGCCCAACAACTGTCTACAAGAATAGAAGTGTGTAGACATCAAGCTATTTTTGGCGCCATGCGGGAGGTAAGGTAAAAGGTATTCACACCGGAGGATTAAAGAAGAAGAACCACCTTGCAAACGCCTATTTTCTGGTGTGAGTACTCGAAGTTATTTCCTTTAGATTCTGCAATTTTGTCTTTTTGTTTCTTGTTTTCACTAGTTAGGCTTAATGGAAAACAACAACAAAATTAGAGAGCTTTATAGTATTTATCTTGAGTTAGGACATGAAGTGTTTGAAGAGAAAATTAAAAAACCTATGGAACTTTATTTGCATGCTAATAGAAATGTTGTTAGTATGAATTCTTTGGACACCATTATTGATAATGCTATGGAAAAGTCTAAGCTTGGGGAAGCTAGTTTTGATGAAAATGATCTTTTTAGTTCCCCAGCTTTGGAAGATAGCTATTCTATTGCTTATGATGATACCAAACCTCCAATATATGATGATTACAATGATGAATATGATATTTTCAGTCCACCTACTATTGAGGAGAAAATTAATCATGACTACAATATGCCTCCTACATTTGATGATTATGGTGATGAGAATAATAATGATAGCTATTTTGTTGAATTTGCTCCCACTACAATTAATAAGAATGACTATGTTCATGTGGAGAGTATTAATTATTTTATGCATGTGGCTCATGATAAAAATGTTTTATGTGATAGTTATATTGTTATTTTATTCATGATGCTACTGAAAGTTATTATGAGAGAGGGAAGCATGGTTTTATGCATCTCAACATTATTAAGTTTCCCCTCTTTATGTTGAAAGTCTTGAAGTTGCACTTGTTTTGCTTTCATATGCTTATTGCTTTGTGCTTTCATGACTTGTTTCTTTAAAATATTCCTATGCATAGGAAGTGGATTAGACTTAAATGTGCTTTGAATTTTCTCCTTTATTCTCTCTTTTACTTCAATTCATATTTCTTATGTGAGCATCTTTTCAAACTATCATGCCTAACTTAAAGGCGTTAAAGAAAAGTACTTATTGGGAGATAACCCCAAAAGTTTTAGATGAGTCTTGGAAGTAATTACTTCAGTAATAACCGCTCCTTATCCTTTTTATTTGCTTTTTGTGCCAAGAGTAACCTCTAATGAGAGTGAAGTAATGATTGGGAAAGTTGTTGTCCCGAAACAGATTTTTGTGCTTCACCGTAAAAACTCGTGAGAGAGCTCTGTATGTCGGATTGATCTGTAATGTTTTGTGCTTCTGACCCAGGTTGTTATCCAACTTTCGTTAGTTCAACACTTTTTGATTTGAGCAACATAAGGTCTTCGAAAAAATTCGTCTTTACCTGTTGGTCTATTTTGACAGATTTCTGCCATTTTCTGCATTTGCTTCTTGTTGGTTCCTTTTTGAGTTCTTTTGGGGAATTGAGCTTTTTGAGGGAAGTGCTTCAGTAGCTAGTGTTCTAATGGAAGTTTATTTGGTGTTATAACTGAACCTTAAGACTTATTTATCTTGAGTGCACTAATGTTGCTAATAAAGATTGTGTGAAGTTTTGTATGAAGGAAAAATTTCAGGTGTATGGAAGGAATGAGTAATAAGATGAAGGATGGACTAAATCTCAAGCTTGGGGATGCCACACGTGTCACCCCAAGAAATATCCAATAAGTACAAGCGTCAAAGCTTGGGGATGCCCAAGGCATCCCCCTCTTCATCAATAAAAATCCCAGGTTTCTTCCAAACGCTTCATTTTTATTGTTTCATGCACAGCTGTGTTGTTCTTGAAGCGTCTTCTTTTTCGTTTTCATTTTGGGTTTTTGTTTGCTTGGTTTTCTTAGCTTTCTGAATAAATTGGTTGGACCCCCTCTTTCATACATTGGTTTGCAAATAGTTTGATTTGGTTTGGAAAAGAGTAGGAAAGTTCATGCTTAAGTGGTAAAGAGAGCTTGTTTTTGACTGTGGCCCATGCTTTGTCATGCCATGCTTGATATTGTTTTGGCTTTAGGCTTAGTATTATTTGCTGTAGCATGACTTGTTATAAACAATTGAGATTTCTTAATGTGCCTTGGAAGGATCATGCATTGTTTTAGCATATTAAAGCATAGTATTGTGGTATTCTCCTTTGATGCTTTATTTGGGTTGACTTGGCACATGCTCACACCATGTTATGACTATCCCAAGTCACCATAGCCTTTATGATCCTTTAGTTTTCAACTTGTAGTATCACTTTATGCTTTGTTCAATGATGTTTTTTCGCTCTACATGATTATGGCCATTATTGATCTCTTAGTTTGTCGCTCCCAGTCTTTTGCTAGCCTCCACAACCAAGTATGAGTTCCACTCATGCATCCAACTCCCTAAACCAAGTTATTCCAAAGAGTCCACCATACCTACCAATTAGCTTATGCTATTCCAAGTATATTCATGCTTTTGTTTACCTTCCAAATTAAATTTGTTATGAGAAAACTAGTGATTAAAGCTCTCACGAACTTGATGGCACACTTTACTTTTCTTGCCCTTAATAAACTTGAACCATTGTGTCGTCTATGTTGTATATGCTTGCACTTATTTGTTGGGGATTAGCAGAACCATGATGTCATGGGGAACGCTTTCAAACATTGCACAGGTACTTTGTACCTAGTTGATATCATGCTCTTTTGTCTATGGATGTCGTCAGTGTGAAATGAAAGGGGAGCTTGTAAGTCCATGGAGTTATGTATATGTGTTAGAGAAACGCCTGGGCCGCTGGTCTAATCCATGCTGACATGGTGGAAACCTGCAGCGTAACCATAATGAGCTGTCTATGAAGCATTCTTCTTATAAGAAAAGAGTCCTATATTGAGAAAAAAAGAGAAAAATAAAAAAAGAGATTATGAAAAGAGGAAAGAGAGAAAAAAGAACCATATTACCATGGTAAATAAGAATATTGCTGAGATGCTCGTTGTCTGCTTGCCTTGTCATTTTGATATGGGGATTCCTCCGTATCATCGGGCAAGGGGTACCCCGCTGGCGGTTCTCTATGATACACATGTACTTACAATGATAAGAACTTACCGGTGACTAAACTTGAGTAGCATGAGGAGCGGCCCTCGTATACAAGGGACATGAGATTTCTAACTTATACTTCGTCAAGCATGTACACCGTAGTTTGTTCACTTTAACCTTAATCACTTCAAGATGCTTATGATAGGGGCAATGAGAGCTGAAAGCTATAAGTACCATAATTTTTGGAAGCTCTTTATGAGACTTGAATCCCAACTTCCTTTTACAAAAGGCCTTTCTTCCACCATTATATTGAGTCTCCGCCTTCTATCTTTATGCACCAACTTTGAGGGCATAGTGGCCATTCTTAGTTCTATGTGCATTGTCCCAAGACTAGTTGATTGATGCATAACTTGATATTGCTTATTTTAAACTATTGTATCTAGTCACTCTTATGAACTTTGAAGGTGTCCTATGCATTAATATTTGCTACTCTATGAGGGACAAGCTGAATACTATTATGCTATGTTTTCTTTATGTGAAATAAACAAACGTCTTGCAAAGCTTTGATATTCATGAATCTTTTCTGTGTGACTTTTCATGTTGCATCATAGTTTCTTTGTCTTATTTCTAGAACTTTGTCTTTCATGTTATGATTGAAGTACTATGATCGCAGCTTTGAATGCTTTACAAATACTTTGATCAAGTCTTTGATGGTGCATGTCACCTCAAAAATTATTCTTTCTTTTTATCACTTACCTACTCGAGGACGAGCAGGAGTTAAGCTTGGGGATGTTGATACATTGCAAATGTATCTATAATTTTTGATGTTCCATGCTTGGTTTTATCTACTTTCTTATGTTTTGTCCACACTTTGGAGTACTTTTCATATGATTTCTTGGACTAACCTATTAACAAGATGCCACAGTGCTAGTTGCTTGTTTTCTGCTGTTTTTGGTTCCAGGAAGTCAGAAAATGAATATTCTCAGAATTGGACGGGACAAAAGCCAAAGTTACTATTTTCCCGGAAGACTCACGGAGCCAGAAGGGGAGTCGGAGAGGGGCCACAGGGTGGCCACACCCCCCTTTGGCGCGGGCCAGCCTAGGCCATGCCAGGGCATGGTGTGGGCCCCCTAGCCGGCCACCGACCTTGCCTCCTTCGCCTATAAGAGCCTCCCGATACCAAAACCCTAAATCATCAATCAGAAATCCATGAAAAGTTCCACAGTGCCGCCGCCACCTAAGGGGAGATTCGGGGGATAGAAAGTCTCTGTTCCGGCACCCTGCCGGGACGGGGAAGTGCCCCAGAGCCATCTCCATCGATCTCCACCACCATCTCCATCATCGTTGCTGATTCCCATGATGAGGAGGGAGTAGTTCTCTCTCGAGGCTAAGGGTTCTACCGGTAGCTATGTGTTCATATCTCTCTCTATGCATGATCTTATTAAGATCATGAGCTTGTAATCTATAGATCTACCTTGCTACTCAAGTGCTTTAATAGATCTCTGCTCTCCCCATGTGTGTGAAAGTGACAGCATGCACACCATGGTGGCACTTAGGCTAGAGATTACAAATACTTGTTATGAGTTATATTTGGAGTTGGATGTCTCTATGAAATTGTGGTGTTTGTTGGACTCATCTAGTACTCAAGGTGACAGTGTGGGGTTTCTAGATGCGAAAGACTTACTTTGAGGTGTGCTGTTATAGCCCTACCATCGATTAGAGTGTTCAACCCGAGAGTAGTTAAGAGTAGTATCATGAAGATAATATATTTATGAGAGAGTGTTCACTAGTGAAAGTATGATCCCTAGGCCTTGTTTCTAAGCATTGAAACACCATTTGCTACTAGATCTATTACATGTTTGCTTGCTTCCATCTTTATTTTAGTTTTACTTTAGTCTTTTCCACGCCACCAAGCTATTCTCTATCACCGTTACCACTTATAATTATCTATACCACTTGTATTTCACTATCTCTTCGCTGAACTAGTGCACCTATACACCTGACAAGTGTATTGGGTGTGTTGGGAACACAAGAGACTTCTTGTATCTTGATTGCAGGGTTGCTTGAGAGGGGATACATTTGACCACTTCCTCCCTGAGTTCGATAAACCTTGGGTGATCCACTTAAGGGAAAACTTGCTGTTGTTCTACAAACCTCTGCACTTGGAGGCCCAACAATTGTCTACAAGAATAGAAGTGCGTAGACATTAGTGACCTGCGAGGAGCTTCGCGACCTTGAGGTCGGCTACGAGTACGACTACTTTAACCACGTTCCCCGCGGAACGTTAACCGCGTACGTTCTACAAGGGTATGTATTCTCTATGCTCTGGTTGTTACCACATTACTACATAGATAGATCCTAGGCAGTTCTGGGGTTACATCATAGGCAAATTTTTGTTTTCCGCACCGATCCCCAACAACAAGTCCTTGGATTGAGGCAAGAGAGGATACAATAATCATCATGTCATACAAACTAATAAACGATCACATCTATGATAAATCACATGCACAATTGCTACATGGCTAGGCTGAAGCTCTTAGCCCAAGGAGAATTACTGACACATAGAGATGAGATCAAAAATCACAAACATTGTAATGAAAATCATAAGATTGATAGCAATAGTGTTACAATGTTGCCAATCTGAGAAGAAATCTACTATTACAAGTGGTGGAATGTGGCTATGGAGATGGAGAAGGGTTTGGCGATCTGAGGCGGCTTTTTGGCGAGGTCTGGCTTCTTCGGGGTGGGGCGAGCTCTGTTTTCCCATCGCCTGAGGCTTCTTTATATAGGGGTCCCTTCACGAAAGTTGTTCTGTTTGACCTAACGGTGGTGGCGCCAACTATAGGACCGGAGCTATACGGCCGGAATTTTTGCTCCGGTCGTATAGTTGGTCGTTAAAGCGTCTACCTCCGTTGTACGGCTCCTGGTTTCTTCTGGTTGTTGGAAATCTCGTATATTTGACTTTAATTTAGTGATTCCCTCCTTTAAACGACGTTATCTGTGCAGGAAAAATATAAAACAAAGGATTGCATACCCCTTTGAATATTAGCATTAGTGGCAGGGTTTTAGAGTGATATTTCATCAAGAATATGAGTAATATCCAGTTTAAATGTGGACGTAGATGGCTATATTTTAGAGCCATCAACCTCCCCAAGCTTAAACTTGATCGTCCCGAGTAAGAAAACCAAAATCAAAAAGGAACTCAGCATTTAAACTGAAATAACGAGATGGTGATCTTACTCATGATTAGTAGTCTCATGTTTCTTCCACTTCATAAATCTGAAAAACTTCAGCATAGATAGAGTAATGGCAAGCATATAATACCGGTTTCATGCATCCTTATAGCACAGCAAAATTATTGTAAACATGGATGATTCAAATGAGTAAACTTTATTCCATGTCAAGTAATCAACTCATAGGCTTTCCTTTGAATAGTAAAGCCTAATCATGTAAATTAAGAGTGTGAGAGTTGTCATGAAAAGCATATATACTAGAGTATCTCAATTATCCCACATCAATAAATCAAGACTTTTCAAGCACTACTTTTCTATTGTCCTTCAAGAATTTCAGTTTTTAAGTAATTGAGAGCATGCCAAAAAAATATTTAGTTTATCGGGTTGTGATGGACGCTCGTGGCATCACTAAGGTTTTTGTTCCTTTTGCATAATGATTTCTCATAACATCCATAGGAGTGATTCCATCGTGATTATAGCTACCCAGGAGTACCAAGAATCTTGCCCACTATAGCATTGCTGCTACAAGTGTTTAATCAACTCATAGCCGAAATCTAGGAGTTTCCTCCATGAAGATCGTTCGTAGGCTAGCGGAGTTGATGGCATCCCATGAAGTTTGACACGCGTAAAGCTATATCATTCTTATGATTAACAAGTCAAACTTTGGCATGCTCACAAAATCAGCTAATCATCAATTCAATCGAACAAATTCTTTCAAAGAGAGCTATTAAGTCAATCAGCATTTTCAGTGGTGTTGAGTGTCTCTAGAAATAAGCCTTCAAGACTAAGCACTACAGCACCCAAGCCTTCAATTGGGAGACTTTTTTTATTACAATTGTTTAGCAATTTTTAGGCAAGACTTGGTTAATAACGAGAGCTGCAACAAAACATACCCAATTAAATACCCATGCAAACGAAAATCTTACTACAATAAACAGACTCACTCCACCAATATAATATCTCAACATTTACTACTAACTAGCATGGGTTTCTCAAACTTCAAAAGTGGGGAGTCATAAGGCATACCTCTCATGTTTGGTTCCACTTCTCTCTTCCTTTTTATTTGTTTCTTGGAAAATCGAAGTCGACCACTCTCCTGCAAATATATGAAGACCTCGAGGCGGAAAGAAAAGAAAGAGGGAAAATAAGGAAAAATGGAGAAATATTTTTGTGGTCTTTAAGAGAGGGACTTTAAAGAATAGAAAATTGGCGGAAAGCTCGGCTAGAAAATTTCGAAAGCAAAATAGAAAGATCTAAAGATAAAGTGTTGGGGAAACCAACACGAGTGCTTATAAACTCAAAATAAAAACACAACCTCTAAAATAGATAAAAGCAAATGAACGCCACGTTAAGATACATGAGGAAACTTCCCCAAGCTTAGGCTTTTGCAAGCCCTTCAATTTATTGTGGTGGCAGGAAAAAGTCATTACTCCAGTTCGCTAATTGAGTTGAGAGGTTACTTGTTGATTCTCGGAGGTTTAAAGAGAGGCTATGCATCCTCTCCACAGTCCCTCCAAGTCCTTGGAAATCTTGGTATGTGGCAAACCGGGTTTGTGGCTATTCGTCTTGATAAGGAACTTCTTGCTCCTCCTCTTGGTCCTCATCCTCCTCCGGAATCTCTTCCTCGGGTTGGTGTTGCTCAACTTGCAAATCATATAGCAAACGTCCTTCCTCAATAGATAAAAGACCATTAGGCAAAGGAGTGGGGTGGATACGCCCATCTCCAGCAATATGTAGATAATAAACACCACCTCTCCTAGTGAGCATTCCATAGGCGCTCAAAGTGGAGAAACCAACACGTGTCTCACCTAGCACGGGTTGCAACTGAGCCTAGGTCGAGGCCTAGGGCAGTGGCAAGCACGGTGATGATGCCTCCACCAGTGATTGGTCCTTGGCTTTGGGAGGCTTGGTGCTCCAGGTAGCGCACAAGGATGGCGCCCAAGTTGAGTGACAAGCCGCAGTTGATGTAAGCAGCCTTTGCGAGGACTAGTATGTCCTCCTTGTTGAGTCTTATGAACTCATTACATGCCTGCAAGGTGTTAGCAATAACATAGAACAAATAGCGAATTGCAGGATGTTGAATATTCTTCCCCTTGTTTATTCTAGTAGTGAAACTCATTCCATTATAGTATTGTTCAGGGGTAGGTTCTAGGCCAGTAAAGGATGTGCTTAAAGCATGAATATCATTGTTTGGCAAATTAAAACATGTGCACCATTCATTTAATGTTAAAGTGTAGTTGTTGGTCATCAGACAGAAAGAAATAGTATCCTCTCCTTGCCATAGTTTAACGGTGCTTCGCAATGAACTAAGAAATTCAATGGTTAAGCGGCGATAAGTAGGTACATCATTGTACACAAAGTTTTGCAGGCCAGATCTATTGCAAAGTAAATTGAAGTCATCAGAAATACCGAGTTGGTTCAATATAATGGGGCAAGCCCACTTGGTGGCCTTCACTTCGCGGTTCTTGATCATGTTGAAGCGATCATGATGGGCCTCATCCCTAGACCAGATCCCCATGCGTTCCTAAGCGGCAGCCCGAGAAGCACTAGCAGTGCCACGAGAACGAGTTTGGCTGTGTTCATCATCTAAAACATTGAAGAAAGGCAAAAAACTTGTTGATCCAACAACAGTAAGTGCATCATATTCCTCATCATAGCATACTAAAGAATTCCCCTCAAAATAATAATCTAGGTAAGAAAATCATGGCAATTGGTTCATAGTAGGTCTTACCCTAGCTTGACAATGACAATAGATCAAAGATGAATTTGCAAAAAATAATTGGAGGATCGTAGGAGAAACATACCGTAGATCACTTGTGTGCGAGGAAATCGAACAAAATTGAGTAGAGATGGAGATCTCTTGAGGTTTTGAGAGTGTTTGGAGGTAGAAGAAAGAAAAAGGATTGAAGTTTTGGAGTTGGGAGTACCTTCCTGTGCAATTTTGTGGTTGGACGCAACTATACGGGCAGAACTATACGATCGGAACAATGTGTTCCGGCCGTATAGTTGGCCTTTTGTCAAAAATATAGGGTTTCCTCCTGGCGGCGCAGCTATACGGACGCAAATATATGGGCGAAACAAAATGTTCCGGCCGTATAGTTGGTCGTTAAACTGTCTGTCCCTGCGAAAGAAAATCTGCAAAGGCATCGATATCTATATTACCAGAATTATATGGTCGGAATTTTTATTCCTGTCGTATAGTTGGTCGTTATACTCTCAGTACATATGAAAAGAAATTGTATGGAGGCATTGATATCTATACGACCGGAGCTATACGGCCGGAATTTTTATTCCCGCTGTATAGTTGGTCGTTAAACTCTCAGTATATATGAAAAGAAATTGTACGGAGGCATTGATATATCTATACGACCGGAACTATATGACCGGAATTTTTATTCCCACCGTATAGTTGGTCATTAAACTCTCAGTACATATTGTAGAAAAAAAATTGATGGCAAAGATATCTATACGGTCGGAACTATACGGCTGAAATTTTTATTCCCGTCGTATAGTTGGTCGTTAAACTCTCTGTGTGCATCAAATTTTTTTTGTTTCTTTGTAAACTATTTCTTTTCCTGTAACTTAGTGATATACCTTGTTTTTGATAGAAAATTGATAGTAAATATTGTCAACCAACAATAGCATGATTAAAGCGGAATTTCAAGTACTACCGAACTTCTTCTCCTCAAATGGAGTTTTCTAGCACTCTTTATTAAACCTAAACTTAAACTAAACTAAAAACTTAAGTCAAACCTTTATTTCACATGGGTTGCCTCCCATAGAGCGCTCTTTTATGGTCAATATCTTGACCTTTATGATACTCACTTGGGCCAGATGAGTGGAACACCCACTCCAAAGTAATTGGCCTTCAAAGTGATGGCCTCCTTTTCATCATGCTTGGCTTTCTTCTTCCTAGGGAAATGAATAACAAAAGAATCCTGCGAAGGTAATTGCAGCTTCACGTTCCCTTCATGCAGATTAATCAAAGCCTTAATAGTTCTTAAGAAAGGATGGCCTAATATAATAGGGGAAATAGCATCTTCAGGCATGTCAACTATAACAAAATCAATGACAGCAGGATAGCCTTAAATGTATACTAAAGTGTTCTCCTTAATCCCTATAGCTTGTTTGTAGGTAGAATCTGCTAGATGCAATTTTAACTTAGTAATTTCAAAGGAGCCAAGATTTAACTTGTTAAAAAGGCTCTTTGGAATTGTTGAGACGCTTTCACCTAGATCACAAAGTACAGCTATCTCATTGGTTCTAATTTTAATCTTAATAGTAGGCTCAAATATGTCATCTAGTTCAATAGGTAATTTTTCAGCAATTTGCTTATATTCTTATTCAAGCTCACATACCTTTATCGCTACTTGATTGACAAAGTGTTGGTACTTAGCTTCCTCACTACCTTCACTTATCGGAATCTTGAAGTTGATCCTTTCTACAAGATCTTCAACGGTGTAGCTTGGTGAAGGAGCATTACTATAATCAAGTTCTTCAGGCTCGTCCCTTTGGATCCTCATCATTTTGAGTTCTTCAACAGGATTGGGCTCAGGTTTACCTGCAAATTTAGCTAGAATGAGAGTTTGACTCTCGGTTATCTTACCTAGTTGTGCCTCAACGATCCTCATTCTTTCTTGGAGGGCCTGCAAATCATTTCTCAAACTAATAGCTTGGTTATATAATTTACCAAGCATGGCATCATGGTTCTCCATAATTTTAACTAGAATATTATTTTGTTCATTTTGTGAGTCTAGGAAAGACTTAAGTGTTTCTTGGAGACTGCCATTACTAGTTCCCATATTATTATTAGAGTTACCTGCAGGACTAGCATAATGTTTCTGAAAGTTAGGATTGTAACTCTTCTTCCAAGCAGGGTTATAATCATTACAATCTATGAAGTCTATTTCTTCAATATTTGTTTCAGAGGTGGCTCTTACCTGGGTTTCCTTACCTTTTACGTCTAGTATGAGCTCATCCAACTTAGCATTGAGATCTTCATTCTCTTGTGGTGAGAAAGAATTCACCTTCTTCGTGTTTGATCTTTCCATATGCCATTGGGCATGGTTGTCTTGCATATTGTCTAGCAGCTGCTTTGCTTCGGTAAGATGTTTACCTATAAATGTTCCTCCAGCTGAAGTATCAAGCATAGACTTAGACACAGGATTAAGAGCATTGTAAAATAAATGGAGGATTAACCAATCTTCCATCCCATGACTAGGACAGTTTCTTAGGCATTCTTTCATCCTCTCCCATGCAAGTGCTAGTGGCTCACGCTCTTCCTGTCTAAAGCCAGTAATATTAGATCGAAGTTGCATAGTCTTTGCAGGTGGGAAAATTTTAGTCATAAACAAATAAGTACATCCCACCCATGATGTAATAGTATTTTTAGGCAAAGATAGTAACCATAATTTTTCTCTCCCTCTTAGAGAGAAAGGAAATATTCGCAATTTGACCGCATCAGGGTCAACGTCTTTTATACGCATCATATCACATATTTTAGTGAAAGTATTCAAGTGCATACCTGTGTCTTCAATAGCAGAGCCTCCAAATTGATTCTGTTGAACCAAACTTAAGTAATGGGGCTTAATTTTATAGTCATCATCAGCGATTGCTGGCTGAGTAATAGGAGTACGCAAATAATCATTATTGGTAGTAGCAAACTCGCCAAGCTTCATTTCAGCCATACTTCCTATGTTTTGGGGTTTTCTTAGATAAAGAATTATAACAGTAAAATCAAGAATTTAAAGGCTAACTAATTTTTTGGTTTAGCAAATAAAGACTGAAAGCAAACTAACAAAATTAAAAACAAGAATTAAAACTAGCAAGGTTCCTAATAACCTCACCAGGGTATCTATTGCTTCCCTGACAATGGCGCCAGAAAAAGGGTTAATACCTTCGATCCGGATTACGGATGTAGTATAGCTTCTTTTTCGCTAGTAGACCTAGGTCATCGAATCGTCGGGAAGCGAATGCATAGTGAAGTTACTTTAACGGACCTTCGGGAGTTTTAGAATTCCTTTTGTGTTTTTACTGGACCAATAGCTTGCATATTTTAGTTGTTGTCGATGATAGAGAGAGAGGGCCTAGGGTGTTCTGTTTCACCTGTAGCTGTGCAAAACATCTGATGGAAATAAAAGATAGAAATAAAGTATGCGTGTACTTGTTAGAGCAAGATAAATTATATGTGGGCAGTGCATCCATAATTGTTATTGCCTCCGCAACTGCTTATAGCAATAGTCTACTAGTCTCATCCACGGAAGAAAGAGAACTAATGATATGCATAGTGATGTCACTGTTAATCCCAAGCAAATCCCTCACATACAGTCGTACTACCCCTTCTATCACTGGGGTTCCCAACCTGCAGATCAGTCATCACTCATACTCCCTATACCAGGCTCAACCCTCGGGGTCTTGGGTACCTGACAAGTCCTTGGATTGAGGCAAGAGAGGATACAATAATCATCTCTCACGATCCCATCTATGATAAATCACATGCACAATTGCTACATGGCTAGACCGAAGCCCTTAGCCCATGGATAATTACTCACACATAGAGATGAGATCAACAATCACAAACATTGTAATGAAAATCATAAGATTGATAGCAATAGTCTTACAATGTCGCCAATCAGAGAAGAGATCTACTATTACAAGTGGTGGAATATGGCTATGGAGATGGAGAAGGGTTTGGAGATCTGAGGCGGCTTTTTGGCGAGGTCTGGCTTCTTAGGGGTGGGGCGAGCTCTGTTTTCCCGTCGCTTGAGGCTTCTTTATATAGGGGTCCCTTCACGAAAGTTATTCTATTTCACCTAACGGTGGCGGCGCCAACTATACGACCTGAGCTATACGGCCGGAATTTTTGCTCCGGTCGTATAGTTGGTCATTAAAGCCTCTACATTCATTGTACGGCTCCTGGTTTCTTCTGGTTGTTGGAAATCTCGTATCTTTGACTTTAATGTAGTGATTCCCTCCTTTAAACGACGTTATCTGCGCAGGAAAAATACAAAAGAAAGGATTGCATACCCCTCTGAATATTAGCATTAGTGGCAGGGTTTAGAGTGATATTTCATCAAGAATATGAGTAATATCTAGTTTAAATGTGGACATAGATGGCTATATTTCAGAGCCATCAGTGGGCAATAGCTAATATTTGTTTTTTAACCGTTCACTTGTGTCCCGTAGGCTTCGAGTACTTGATACATGTTCCTTGACTATCGCACTATCCGCATGTGGGACCATGAATCCCCTTAGCCAGAGCTTGATTCATTTCTTATTTCTTGGGGCCACAAATTAGTTTGGGGCTTTATTACTATCCTTTACTTATGTCATGCTTTACTGCTTTATTTATGATTACGCATGGGGGCACCTGTACTATTTTGGAATGCAAAGTCTTTCCACGGTATCGACAAGCCTAGTCACACTTTCGAGTTCCCTGTCATTTATAGCCATTGATGCAAACCCTGGGTCCGTCTCGGAGCCGGCCAACTTCGTTGCGGGTAGCTTAGTGGGGTGGCCCCCTGAAATAATTTATGAATCCTGTGAATGCTTTGTCGTGATGCCTCGTTGGGTTTTATTTGGTTTTTCCGAGGTTGATCATGCGTGTGTTGCTATTTGTGCACCTCTGCAGGGTAAATCTTTCTGAAAGCCATGTCCACGGTTATAGATGACTTGGAGCATAGTATCTCGATCATAGACAATCATAACTAAAGTAGTGCTATAAATTTGACTTTGGCATGACTAGTAATCAGCTCCACTACAATGGAATGGATAATAAAAGTGCCAACAACTGATGGAACTGGGGTGTCTCATGTTATCGATATCTGACTAGTAAGTATTGCAACTACAACGAAATGGTTAATTAAAAGTGCCAACTGCTAGTGATATTGGAATGTTTTATGCTATCAATATCTGACTAGTAAGTGTTGCAACTATAATGGAATGAATAAAACTGCCAACCGTGTGAGTTTCTCGGTTTAACTTACTCGTTTGGTCTCGAGGGGGAAATGCCAGGATGGGTATGATTGGTGTTAGTATCAGGTTGGTCCCGCATAGGTCTTTTTTATCTCTCTCTGATAGCCGAAAGTTGTATCGAGTCTCTATATAGGTTGTTTAGTTCTTGCTTCACTGCCGTTTCAGTCCACCATACCTATGTAGGCGAGAGCCACCAAATTCTAGACTCGCTGTGTATTGGCCTCAGTACTGACCGCTCCCTTTTTCCTTTCCCTTTGTCGGCACCCCTTTTGTTTGACAGGTATAAGTTCGACGTCGTTAGCAGGGTTACCCTTCTGGCTTGGCCTAGGCAGGGTTATGGACGCATTTGGTTATTCTTCAGGGCTCTTAGCCCCATTTGCATCTTATCTGTACTCGAATGTTGTATCATTTTCAAGATGATTTGGATCTTTATGTTGTATATCTGTATTCTTGACTCATGGAATCGTTGTTGTATATATATATATATATATATGTTTTGTGGGTTCCACCGTGAACTATTGTGTAATGGTATTACTTCGTTTTCCACCCGCACACAAGTGCCTGGTGGGCATCTTTGAATCATTTATATGCGGGTTTGGCGGAAGACGCTAAAATCTGCATAGGGCTGATTCGAGGGTGTTACAATTGCCAAGATGTTGGGCTGAGCTATTCACATTTTACTGAGTAATTTTTTTAATCATGGACCTGTAGTGCAATATTTAAGTCCAGTCATAGTATTTTTTTTGAGAGATAAGTCCGATGGTAGTTAATGAATCATAAGCATGTTTTCGTTTTCCTCTCCTACAATTAAAGCATGATCGTGCGCATCCTCCCATCGTTCTTGTATGTAGTTACATAGAGATAAAAAGTGTTAAGCAATTTCTTTATGGGCCCTTAGAGTAAATGCGAGCCAAAAAGTTGGATGCCTAGACTGCACTTTCTCAAATGTCTTAGAGTTGCCACTCCCCACTCTCTATATAACAGAGTGAACCCTAGCCCTACTTCCCACTACAACTCTCCACCCGCCGCCCTCCAACTCGCCACCAAAGCCAACACAGACAAACCCTAGATCTCACCCGGTTGCTAGTACGGGAACTCCACATGTAGGATCTTGCACGGCCCTGGTCGCGCAGCATGTTTCACGGCCTAGCCACGTCGGATCTTGTGCGACCCATGAGCCCTCGCCGTACTTCTGTATTTGTGTGTCTGATCAGCAGGTTTGTTTGTCCTCCTCTACACATCTCTGCTTGTATTGTTAAGATCCGCCCCTTCATTCTTCCTTTTTGAAAGGGCATGTATGCCCCATGTGTGGTTTTGGTAATTAATGATAATCTCTATGGACTAATGTTTGAATTGAGTTTCACTTGTAGGAATTATCCATTGGCATCGCTTGGGCCATGTGTTGGCATCAAGGTTAAAAGGTGAAGAAAATAAGAATAATAAAGAAAAGAAGATCAAGAGTGTCTTGAAGAAGAAGATAGAGTTCCTCATGTGTATCTTCAAGACATCATCCCAATGGAGTTAGAAAAAATGAAGTGCAAGCTCAAGATGCGCCATATCTAGAAGATCACATACTTGAAGCTTTCCATCCTCAATGATCATAGATTTAGGAAGACAAGTTTAACGAATAGGTCTCCTATGGTGTATGGGGGAGAAATTCGCAAGTCTTCATCAAGAAAGAGCAAGAAAGAGCAATCAAGAAAGGTGTTCCATCTTGAGGAGGAGAAGACGGCCTACATCAATCTCAAGTGGAATGCTCAAGGAAATGGTATGATTTTTATAGGTTTTCTATTTTGTCAACCTCATGTTGTTAGTTGGGATACCGGATTTAGGATAGATAGTTGTACTATCAAGAGGGGCTCTCGAGTGAGTAACTCGATCACATCTTTCAGAGAGAGCTCAAACCTTTGCATTATTGCATCATCTTTGTTGGTTGTTGTTTGGATCGTATCCATGTCAGGATCTAGAGCTTGCAGTTATCTTCATAACAAGCTCTAGTTCATCAAAAACAGGTTTCCCTTGAATATGTTATTGCATTTTTTATCTTGCAGCTTTTCCGGCTCCACACCTTGGGAGGTATCTCACATATTTCTCCTTGGTATTTTCTCCCTTTGTTACACTCAATATGTACACCTTTTGGTTTTATATTTCTAACAAAATTGGTTTCATATCAATCGGAGTTTCCAAGCTCAACTTCTTGTGTTTTGGGTTTTGGAGGTTTTACCGGTTCATCGCTTCTAGAGAGGTCATACCTTTCTCCATTTGGTTTTATCCTCCCATGTTGTACTATGATGTTTCTTTGCATAATATTTTAGAGTTTGTTGTTATCTTCAAACGAGCAAAAGATCATCAAAAATGGAGTCTAGAATCAAAAGTTATTCAAGTTTCCGTACCATGTTGTCCACTGTTTTTTACCTTGGGCGGTAGTACCGCCCAACTTCTGGCCTACTTCTAGTGAAGGGTGGTTTCCTTGCACTTTTGCTTCCGCTTCACCAAAAGTTCCAGTGATTCACCGGAAGTTCAGGTAAAGCACGAAACGGACCCAAATGGGTAGACTTCTCTTGCCCTATTTAAAGGGTCCCCTCTTTCCCAATGTTTTGCCAACTTTCGAGACCATTTTTGCTAGCTATTCCACTGTCTTTCCTCCATTGTTGACCCCCAAGATATTGTCCTCTCCTCTTCCCCCTCCCATGATTCTTGCATCTTTTTTAGGTATTTGAGAGAGGAGATCTAGATCTACAACCCCACCTACCAAATACCTTCTTTGTAAAGGAATCCTTGGGATCTAGATCTTGGAGAGTTTTGTGTTCTCCTCTTGTTTTCTTCCTCTAGTATTCCCCCAATAGCTTTTATAGCTTTTGGGGAATTTGGGAGTAAATGACTTGCCCTTGCAATTGGTGCATAGATTTGAGTTCTCTATGGAGATTCGGTGAGTGCAAGCTTGTGGGATTATTTCTCTTGGGTTCTTGGAACCCTAGACGGTTGTGTGGTAGTGGTGTGATACCCTTGGGGCCTCCAATTTAATTTTGGATATTCCTCAAGCTAGAGACCTTGGTGGTGATTCTTGGGAGCCTCCAATTGAGTTATTGAGATTGCCCCAAGCTTGTATGGGTTTGGTGACCGCCCTCAAGTGTCCCATAGTGGATCGTGAGTAGGCCTTTGTGGTGAGATAATGGGAGAATAAGGTGAGCCTTTTGTGGCATCGGTGAGTTGCGAGTCTTCGCATCTTGGGTTGGGGCCTTGTGTGGCGTTGAGTGAGCATCGAGCCACCACACCTCAAGGTGATACATTTGTGGCGTTCGGAGTGCATTGCACCATCGCACCTCTCCAACGGAGACGTAGCTTCTTTGAAAGTGAACTTTAGTATAAAAATCATTGTCTCCATGTCCATCGATTATTCCTATACCCGATCCCTTTATTTATGCACTTCACATTATGATCGCCATCGTGCTTGAAGTATTCTATCTTGCTATCACCTTGTTTCTTGTATTGCTTACATAGGTTGTTGGTGCACTTAGTTGAACCTAATGAATTTAGGTTTTATGCTTGATAAATTAAATGCTAGTTTTATTCCACATTTATTAGAGCCTAGACTGTAATTGTTTTAAAACGTCTATTCACCCCCTCTAGGCGTCATACATTGTCCTTTCACTTCTCTTAATCATCTATGTTATTTGTCTTGTAGTTTCAAGTGAAGTTATTAGTGGATGGCGTCCTGACGATAGACAGTAGATCCATTGAGTTGATGTTGGCTCACATAGGATAGCTTGTAGTTTAGTCGCCTAGCATGATGCTGATGCCGTACGGAATAGAGAGGCGCTCAAGAACTTTGGTAGTAGGTAGGATATTTTTGTAATTAGGATTAGCTTTAGTTTTTGGAGGTAGTACTGCTGAATAGAGAGGGGATCAAGACCTTCTCTATTATTGCAAATACTATTTCCAAACTAATACATAGAGAGGGGCTCAAATTCTGTGTAATGTGATGTAATGAATAAACTTATGTTTAGAGTGATGTAATGAATAAAGTTTTGTATCTCAATAAACTGGAATTTCCGATTTGATTTGAATTAACAACCTAATTTCATTACTGTTACTGTAATTAATTACATATATCATTGATGGTGTAAAAATTAAGTCACATTCAATAGGTGACACGACACTAAAATTCTGTTGTAGTCTATAATGTACTAAGGCGCATCCTTTGTGTTATCGTGAAAGCGCTAGCTCGGTGGATGACGATGTGCCGAGCGAAAAAAGCGCCGCCGATGCACTTTCCCCAACGCAGTTATCCATGGTAGATTTTTTGTTGCGCCAGTGCCCAGCCTCTGTGTTGTAGTGTATCTTATGTAATTGACTTCATGTCACATAAGCAAAGGCAATACTCTTTTTTATCTTAAATCTAGTTCAATAAGGTTTCCTAGCTGGAGGAGTATTAGTGGGATGTGTTGCATCATCTCAAATATAGGACATGATGAATATCTATCAAACACATTATAAAGTTACATCAATATTATGCTTTATTTGGAGTTATTTTGATCCTGCCATATTTATGAGAGAGTAGAAAGTGATACTATGAACCCGGTACATTTTTAATCATAAGAAACACCTTATACTTGCATTTATTGTCCTTTTATTTTCAACACTCATTTAATATGAAAATACCAAAACATTTATCTTACTTGCATTTAGTTCTTCATATAGTTTGCACCACTACCCAAACTATTACGACGCACTCTTACATTGCATTTTGTTTATCTTTCATATTGCATTTTGTTTACTTTACTTGCTGCATATTTACTTTAATTATTTATTTAATCATTTATTTTTAATTCTAGTCGAAAATCTTGTGCTTTACAACCACTTGGTGGAGCGGGGGCACAAGGCAATTCATATTTGTTTTGCAGATTGCTAGAATAGGAAGGAAGATGAAATCTACTATTTTCCCGAGAGTTTAAAATAAGTAAGAGGAGTTTTACAGTACCCCGAAACTAATACAAACCGTCAATTTCGTATGATCTGGTGGATGAGATTCATCTATACTCCAACTCACCACATAGGGAGTACCGCCTCGGAAAACTGAGGAGTACTTAGATCTCAGGGGTAAATTAGGAATCGTTAATTGCTCAATTATTAATCCATGTAGATTCATGGCGATATACTACGAAAGAGGTATCATTAATTCTGGAGGCCGTTTTGGAAGGAAAAAAAGGGACACTAATCAACCTTCCTTCTCTCGATCTGACGACCATACTCCGTCTTCTACCTTGGTCCAACCTACCTGGCGTGCATCCCTTCCATGTCTTGTGTTGAGACTTGAGAGCAGGCCACCCACTCCCTCCATTTCCTCGTATCGGCTATGATTAAGGAGGAGCATGAGATTGAAGATGTACTACTGCAGCTATATCTATTTGAAAATCTAAAGTACTATAGCGCTGGATTAGTTTCTTATCGATTCTAGTGATTCAACGAGCTCTTCCATGAATGATTTTGAACTCGACTAATCATTTGCTAATATGGCAACTAGCATCGGAAGCGCATCTCGTTTTCCACGTCGATGCCCACACGGCCACATCACGCCCATGCGCGTTGGCTTCCTTAAACCAAATCGATCTATACCTGAAATAGCTGACCGCCGGCCTAGTGAAACGGTGGCGCTCACCGGCCTGATGAGAAGGTGACATCGATCTACAGCCGCCGCGCAGCCACGCGACGGAATAGGAATCGGGGCGTGCAGTTGTGTGAGATTAAGTTACAGTACCGAGAATACCCCTAAGAATGAACGGTGGGATTTCTCTGGTACTCCGACTTTGCCTACAGGAGTACTAGGGTACAGTAAAAATCCTCATAAACGCTCAAGTCACCCTTGTGGGGGAAAACACCCTTGCTACATCATTATGCACTTGGAGTCCCAACGAATTGGTGTCACGTAGTTTGGTGCCATCATGAGCTTCAAAATAAAATCTGATACCATGCTCTAGACCTATAGCACTTGACTCCAGAGAAGATGTATGCACTCTAGCTCGACGTTGAACCCCATGTCCTAATTTAAAGAGTGTGACTAGTTCTCTTGGACCTACGCAAGCTCCCTAGGAATTTGGTAGTAGGGATGGGTTACGGAGGCGCCTACGAAGCACCACTTGTCACACCACTCCACCACCTACTGGCAGAAGGTACCAGGGCGATATTTGATGGCACGGCCCTCGTAGAGGATGCACGAGATGCCACATGAAATCACCTTTTGTGATCAATTATGGGGTCGAAGAAGTAGTGGAACAGTGTCACTAATGGTAGTACGCCCGCATCGCTCTCACACAAGTGCTAGAAGGATGTCATGGTCGCCAACATCACCGGTCTTAGTTGGGCGAGGAGGCTGTACGCTTCCAGTATGGCCAAACAGAAGTGATATATTAGAGGCACCATGCCCACTTCCAAGAAGTAACCGAAGATGGCAATTTCCATCGGCTCCCTAGGTGAGGAGGTAATCCTAAGGAGGGTTGCCCCGCATTCATGGCTCTTGTCAGCCACCAGAAGCATCGTCAGCTCAATCGCCTCAAGGCTGGTGAAGTCTGGGGAGAAGAAGGCCTCCCTTTGGCGGTGCACCTCCTACTTGGCCTCGTATTCACGGGATTCCTTGGCTCATGTTTTTGCTTGATCTTGCTCATCTCGATCCATGGCTTCCGCTTCCTACGAGCGAAAGCCGCCGCGATTCTCCCCATGGCACTCGCTGGAAGTTGTAGCTTTCTTCAGGGAAACAAGGCAGGAAGAGAGATGGATAGTACAAAAGAAGGAGTGTCGTGGTGGTGTCACGGCAGATGCCGTGGATAGGCTAAAGGTGGGGACTAAATGCACTAGGGGAATCCAGGGAGGAATAGTGTGATGATTCCACACACAGTAGCTTTGTATTCAATTCACTTCCAAGGTTTACAAGTGCTCCTCGAGCTGTATTGGGGAGAGGAGGAAGAAGAACTCTCTTACTCTCACCACTTGCTAGCTCTCAGTCACTTGCTAGTAGAACATAACCTCCAAGCTCTAACCCTGTAAAACTCAACCCAATCGAGATCAACCCTTTCTACAGAGGCCCTAGCCCTCCTTATATAGGGGTGGCTAGGTATCCAATTAGGGCATACATGGAGGCATATTCCAGGAAATATGCCTCCTCCCAAAATAGTAAGCCGATCGGGTCGCTTTTCCCCCGCGTCATCCATGCAGAGGCCGTGAGCCTCTGCGGCGCCCGCGTCAGCCGACATTGGCGTCGTCACCTTTGTCGGTCACGCCTCGGTGGTCCTGCCTCTGTCCGATTCGCTCTCGCTGTGCGTACAGGGGTCACCTTTGACCAGCGAGATACCTTCCTTCTCCTACAAGCTTGATATGACCCGGATCGTACATAGTTGATCCGGCCACACCTGTTCTGCATACAAGTTAGATTCATCCATCTGACTTACGGCTTAAGTCGGTTAAGACTTAGTTAGGTGGACATCCCTTGGTCCGGGTTACCCCGAGATTCGGCCTGCCTTGAGGTGACTCGGCTAGCATTCGCTTTGACCTTGTCATACCTCGGCTAAATCGGCCTTTATACCCCGGCGTGACCCTACCCGGGGGTATCCCCCCAACATTAGTCCCCGAAGCTGGTGCGGTCTTAGCTGCCTCGGCCGCTAAGGCCACAGCAGGTTCAATTTCACTGAGCTTTGAGTTCCTTTTCCGAGTTACCCCCTTATCTCAGATTCCATGGGTTTACTTTCCCTTGGCACATTCCAAGTTTTCACTTGCTGGCCGGGTTACCACATTCTCATCCGGGTCATTCTTCCTTCTCTCGTACGCTTCCCCACGTGGAGGCTAATCATTAGCTTGCCTCATTTTAAGGGCCAGCAACAGTAACCGCCGCAGTTATTGTCAGGAGTTACTGTGCGCACGTCACGTCACGCCTGCCTCCTCGTTAACTGTATCACTCCGTCGCGTCATGGGATCCGCTACGCCCTGTGGTCCTTCGTGTGGCTCATCGCTGATTGGTCGATCCGGGTTATACACGGCCACACCGTGTGGCACACCCGCATAACACGATCCCACTACCCCCTCGAGGGAGTGGTTAAATAGGGGAGGGGCGCACCCCTTGGGTCTTTTCCCCACTTCCGCGCTCCTCTGCCTCTACTTCTTCTTCTTCTTCTCCCGCGACAGCGCCACCGCCACCGCGCCTGAGTAGCAGCGCCGCCGCCGCACTGGCTCCACGCTCACCAGCGTCGCTGCCGCCTCCACGCATCTCTTCCGCCACGGGTCGCTGCCAGTCTAGGCCACTGCCACCCACCGCCGCTAGCGCCAGTGAGGGCAGCGAACTCGAGATGACTGAGGAGGAGCTCGTCGTCGCCGAGCAGGAGATGGAGGAAGATGTTACGAGCGCCAACCGT
The DNA here is from genome assembly GCA_023614405.1 of Avena insularis. Lineage (NCBI taxonomy): Eukaryota > Viridiplantae > Streptophyta > Magnoliopsida > Poales > Poaceae > Avena > Avena insularis. The sequence continues at coordinate 391,963,792 of CM042689.1, read as the reverse complement.
GGTGCGTGGGCAGGCTCCTGGGTCTACCAGGATGGCCTAGATTGGCTCTACCACACCAGGCGCATCCCGGAGGTCGTGCGCACGCCTCGCTTCCTCTGAGCTTGCCTCCTCACCCAATCCGGGTGAGTATGTGGTGTTCCTATCTCATTTTCAACACGGGTTTGGTCTGCCAGTGAGCGAATTTTTCCACGACTGGTTAAACACATACGAACTCCAGCCGCACCACCTTCCAGCCAATGCCATCACATCTCTCTCCGCCTTCGCCTCCACCATCAAAGGTTATGTCAGACTGTGGCCCACGAAGGAGCTCTAGATCCGGTTCTTTGGCCTTCGCCAGAACGTGATTCCGAACATCCAGCTTGACCCGGAGGACAAGCAGCTCACGCAGTTCGGTTCTGCGTCAATTTCTCCTCGGAGGCTGTCCGTCTTCCCCCGAGTCACTGGGTTGGACTCTTGCAAGGGAAGGGCCTGGACTTTCTTCTATGTCCAGAACGACACTACTGAGGATATGATCTGGCTGCGCCCTTACGCTCTGGGTCCTCCCAATCCGGAATTGTGGGACGTGGTCCCCAAGAAGCCCACCGTCCTGGTGAACCAGGTCAACAAGAGGTTCCAGGAGTTGAAGGACCTCGGATTGCGCAACAAGGACGCCATGATCACGTTTGTCTGCAACCGGATCTCCCCCCTTCAGAAACGCACACATAAAGTCTGTCACATGAGCTGGGGCCGCGACCCCAACCGGACCTCGTCTTTTGAATTGAGCAACACAGAGATCTACCGCCGGGTCAAGGCCCTCTTCACCACCCACAAGGACTTCTCCTCTAAGTGGACGTGGGGATTTGAACACTATTGCCGAGATAGGCTTCCTCCCATGGTAAGCTTCGTGCCGCAAACTTTCTCCAAATTAAATTATATGTCGGTCGTTGTTGTATACTTAACTCTGTTGTCTTTTCTTTCCCTTAGCAATTCCTTCAGCAAACTATCGAGGATGGCACCGAGCCCTCCCTCAAATGGGCTCCTGACCGGGATACCTCTGACGAGGAGGAACCGGATCAAGAGATGTTCCTTCCAATGGCCGACGCGACCAAGCGACCCACCGGTAAACTCTCTTCCATTAGAGATTGGCCCGACGATGAAGATGACTCGGATGTTAAGGTGATGGAAGCATTTGACGCTGTCCCCCTTTCTTATGCTTTTCCGGCATCAGCTAACCCCGGTGGGCAGATCCATGAGGACCCTCCCCTTGCCGTGGGTGATCCTGTTCTGGTTGCGCTGAAGAAGAAAAGGGGAGCCGCATCAACTTCTTCCTCCGGACCTTCTCAGCCAGCCAAAAGGAGAAAGAAGTCCGGGGACAAAACTGCCTCCAAGCTTGCAACCAAGGCCCCAGCACGAAGGGCTCGGAAGCCCAAGGAGCCCCTGACCTCGGATGAGTAAGCCTCTTTTCCCTCTGCCATTTACTTGTTCTTCTATTGTTATAGTTTCTCATCCGACACTATTTGATTCGGCAGGGCCATGGTGGAGGTCCCACAGAGTGGATCCGGCATTGCCTCCCCGCTCCGACACATCCCTTCTCCCCCTCGTGGCGATGATTCACGCCCGCTGAGCCCAATCCCGGAGGGTTCAGCGGCTGCTCCGGGTTCCATCCCACCTCGTCAAGAGGATGGCAACCTTGGAGCGGGGGAGACTGGCTCTGCCGAGGCAGCAGCCACCACTACTTCGGCTCCAACGCAACCAACTACCACAGAGGTTACCTCAGCACCTCCACCGAAGAAGAATCTAGCACCAGCACCAACTCAAGCACCAGCAGCAAAAGCAACAGCAGCAGCACCAAGCCCCTCCGCCTCGTCCGGGTCTTCTCAGTTTCGGCAAGAAAACACCAAGGCAACTCCCAAGGGTAAATCTGCTGCAACAACTTCCACTTCTCAGCAGCAACCTAAGGGCAAGAAGGCCCCTAACGCCACCAGGGCAACGTCCATCGAGGCTGGACAGCGCACACTCGCGTCCATGCTTTCAAAGAAAACTCCACCACCGAAGGACGCCCATGCCGAGCTAGCTGACACGCAACTCGTTTTGCACACCAGCCCGGCCCTTGCCCAGGTTGAGAGGAGGGAGGCACATGCCAAGGGTTTGGTGGCGCCCCATATGCTCCGCGGCGAATGATACCCTCCGACCTTGATCGAGTTCGTGAACAACTGGAACAAGGCGGAGTTCGTCCCCAACGACGATCTCCCGGAGAAGTTCGGTCCCGCTGAGTTTTCTGCTCAAATGAACACAGCCGCTAAGGCAATTAACCTTGCGGGTCGAATGATGGAGGTACGTTACTTCACCTTTTCCTTAGCATGTTGTAGATATTAGTGATATAACCATTAGTCCCCGAGCCTCCGTGGGAGTAACTTGTTACTCGGCCGGATGCTCCTTAGATAACTAACGTAGCTCCTTGATAACTTCAAATATGCACACACCTAGAGCCGGGTTAAGTTCCACTTGGCCCGGATTTTGTATACTTCGAATATGCACACACCTAGAGCCGGGTTTTACTTGTCCCGGATTTTGTACACTTCGAATATGCACACACCTAGAGCCGGGTTAAGTTCCACTTGGCCCGGATTTTGTACACTTCGAATATGCACACACCTAGAGACGGGTTAAGTTCAACTTGGCCTGGATTTTGTACACTTTGAATATGCACACACCTAGAGCCGGGTTAAGTTCCACTTGGCCCGGATTTTGTACACTTCGAATATGCACACACCTAGAGCCGGGTTAAGTTCACTTGGCTCGGGTTTTGTACACTTCGAATATGCACACACCTAGAGCCAGGTTAAGTTCCACTTGGCCCGGATTTTGTACACTTCGAATATGCACACACCTAGAGCCGGGTTAAGTTCCACTTGGCTCGGATTTTGTACACTTCGAATATGCACACACCTAGAGCCGGGTTAAGTTCCACTTGGCCCGGATTTTGTACACTTTGAATATGCACACACCTAGAGCCGGGTTAAGTTCCACTTGGCCCAGATTTTGTACAGTTCGAATGTGCACACACCTAGAGCCGGGTTAAGTTCCACTTGGCCCGGATTTTGTACACTTCGAATATGCACAAGACTAAGCTATATTTCTGTACTCTTTTCAGGTGACCACCAACCGCCGGAGCGCTGAGTTTCAGCGTCTCCTGGACACTCACAAGATGCTGCGGGAAAAGCATAATGCACTTCTCGCTAAACACGAGAAAAGGGGTAAGTTCACTTCTTGACATTTTTCCGTGTTTTCTTCCTCTTTTTCTGCCGAACTAACCCATCATTCGGTTTTCGCAGCTGGGGTGGAAGCTGAGAATATCCTCATGCGGAAGAATCTTGACCAGATCAAGGGTAAGTTATTTTTGTGCGACCTTGCTATGCTTTCTATCTTCTTTTCTCCTTGGCTCGGCGAACATTCATACCTCGGCTTTGCCGGGTCAACAAACTATTTCAGTATCGCTGGAAGATAGTGTGCCCGTGCCTGATATGATGCTGCATTTTCTCGAACAAGCAGGGCAGCATCAGGCCGAGCTCAAAAAGAAAGATGATGAGCTTGCCCTCCTCCGAGCCAAAGATGACGAGATTGCCAAGCTCAAAGCAGATATGAAGAAGTTGAAAGCGCAGCACCAATCCGAACTGCAAAAAGCTGGCCAGGACTATACTGAAGAGCGTGAGCGCCTCAATCTTCAGATTGCCAAGGACCGAGAACTTCTCCAGGAGGCCGACGTCAAACTTGAGTCGGCGAACACTGAACTTGTGCAGCTTCGCAAAAGGCGTGATGACTGTACCAAGGAGTTGACCCGGATCCACAGCCATATTTCACGTAAGCTCCTTTCCCTCATCCGACATATTTCTCCGGGTTACTTCACATGTCTTTTCTTTACCCGCTTCTCTTGTCTTGTTTTCAGGCAAACTTCCAGAGGGAAATTCCATTGCGAGCATCGCTGTTGCTAATTTCCGCCGACAGAGGGGTACCCCCGTTGCTCCTGACGCTGAAGAGATTCCCTATGACATGGAGGACCTGTTGGTCAGCTTGTCTTCTCGCGTGGAAATCGTGAAGAACTATGGCAAGGATATCCTTGACGTTGCAATCCGAATCTTCAACACGTTTTGGCCTGCATAAGATACTCCGGAGGGGAACGCAATTCTTGTTGATAAGTTGATGGAATGCGAGACCCAGCTCGACCTTTGGAGGAAATCCGCTGGACGTGCCGGAGCTGAGACCGTTCTCCACTACGTGCTTACGTGGTACGAGAAGATCGACCTCAACCTCCTAGCGCGCATGCGCACCGGATCCAAATGGACCAGTGACCCGGAGTGGGTAGCTCGGCGCAAGGCTTGCGCCCATAGCCTCATCGAATATGCTCCCATTCATGAATGGAATAAGGGTCTGAGCTTCCTTGGTGGCGCGGATGATGAAAACACTGAGAAAGTTGAAGATGGCTCGGATGAGGACGAAGAGGATGATGCCTCGAACATTGAAGACAGTGAAGATGATGCCAAACTTCCTCCTCCTGCTGCTCCTTGAGTGAAAAAACTTTAAAGTTTATCAGATCCCCGGTATGCCGGGTGGAATTGTATCCAGTAAACAAGTGATATTTTGCTACTAAGTTTTTATGCCGGATTAACTTGGGCGTAGTCCCCGAGTTTCATTTTCTTGTTCATCCAATATTTTGGCTCGGCTCGTGTCTACCTTTATTCGGTTTTACGACTTACGAATCTGAGCTTCAAAAATTGTCTCAACAATACTTGGAAAATTTAGGTTTAGCTCAAAATAATTCAGCGTAATAATTCGAAAGTAAACACAAGGTTAGTACGAAAAACAAATGCCGGCTCAATTAAGTTCCTTTCCTTAGTCGTTTTTCATGTTCTACGCAATTCCAAACTTTTTCTCTTGCTTGCCATGAAGCCAATTCTTGTTGGACAACAGCAAGTCGAAGAGTTGGGTTCTTGGTGCTCACACATTACTAATCCGGACTAAGTAGAACAACTTACGCCAGCCGACGTATAAATAATAGATACAGAAGACAACAAATATTATAAAGGCAGTCCCCGAGTTACTGCTCGAGGTGCCAACATTTCATTGATAAACTCATTGTCGGCATACACACCGACATATGAGAGACTCGGATACATACACTCCTCTGCTAAGTGTAGAAAGGACGAGGTAGAGCTACATTCCATGGATGCTTAGATTCCTCGCCGGACCTGTCCGCCTTGTTCTTTTCCTGTGGCTTTGCATCGATAAGATAATAAGAATCATTGTGCAACGCTTTGCTCACAATGAATGGCCCTTCCCATGGGGGGGATAACTTATGCATGCCAGCAGTACGTTGTACCAACCGGAGTACCAGATCACCTTCTCGGAAGACTCGGGGGTTTACTTTCCGGCTATGATAGCGTCAGAGATTTTTCTGATATATGGCGGATCTGGACAATGCCAATTCTCTCGCTTCTTCTAGCAGATCAACATCATTTTGTCGGGCTTCTTGCACTTCGGCTTCTGTGTATTGGGTGACCTTAGGCAAGTCATGCTCTATGTCGGCTGGTAATACAGCTTCTGCCCCATATACCAGAAAAAATGGCGTATAGCCTCTTGATCGATTCGGAGTTGTTCTTAAACTCCACAATACCGCTGGTAGTTCTTCTTGTTGGAGATATGCCCAAGAGGCAATAATAAAAGTGGTTATTATTATATCTTTGTGTTTATGATGAATGTTTCATCCCATGCTATAATTGTATTATTAGGAAACACTAATACTTGTGTGTTTTGTAAACATAAAAGAGTCCCTAGTAAGCCTCTTGTTGAACTAGCTTGTTGATTAATAGATGATCATGGTTTCCTGATCATGGACATTGGATGTCATTAATAACAAGGTCATATCATTAGGAGAATGATGTGATGGACACACACCCAAAGTAAGTGTAGCATAAGATCAAGTCATTTAGTTCGTATTGCTACAAGCTTATCAAATGCATAGTAACTTAATCCTTCGACCATGAGGTTATGTTAATCACCATCACCGGATGGGTGCTTTGATGACTTCAAACACCGCTTCATAACTGGGTGGTTATAAAGGTGTCATTGGGTATTCTGAAAGTATGTGTTGAAGCGCATGGACCAAGATTGGTATTTGTCCATCCATATGACGGATAGATATGCTCTGGGCCCTCTCGGTGGAATGTCATCTAGTTAGCTTGCAAGCATGTGACTATGTCACACGGGATGACATAACATGGAACGAGTAAAGAGTACTTATCAGTAACGAGGTAAAACTAGGTATGGAGATACCGATGATCAAACCTCGGATAAGTAGAGTATCGCTTGACAAAGGGAATTGGTTTCGTATGTTAATGGTTCTATCAATCACGAAGTCATCGTTGAGTATGAGGGAGCCCTTATGGATCTCCAGATCCCGCTGATGGTTATTGATCGGAAAGGTGTCTCCATCATGTCTGCATATTCACGAACCGTAGGGTGACACACTTAAGGTTCGAAGTTGTTTTAAGTAGATATGGAATGTGCGTTGGAGACCGAATATTATTCGGAGTCTCGGATTGGATCCGGGACATCGCGAGGAGATCCGGAATTGTCCGGGGAATAAGATTCATATAATGGGGATCGTTTTTCTGAGTTAGGAAATGTTCTGGAGTGTTTATATGGGGATTCTAGAAGGTTTCGGAATGTTCCGGAAGGTTCTAGAAGATTTTTTGGAGTTTACTTGAAAACCAAGAAAGGATAAAGGGAAACTTGGAGGGTAAGTAAGGGAAACTTGGGGGGGAGGACTCTCCCCCTAAGCTCCCTTGTGCACCGGCCCTAGGAGGTGGGCCTAGGGGTGGGAACCCTAGGCCGCACCCCTCCCTCTATATATAGAGGGGTGGAGGCGCCACCCCCCTTGCCCCTTCCACTCAAAACCCTAGCCGCCTCTCTCCTCCTCCTTCCCTCTGCTCTGGCTTAGGCGAAGCCCTGCAGAATTCTCTACTCCACCACCACCAACACGCCGTCGTGCTGCTGGGATTCCGTGGAGAGATCTACTACCTCCGCTGCTCATTGGAACAGGGAGAGGAAGGTCTGCCGACTCAAGACGCAGGACCGATCATGGAAGCGCCAAACACGGCGCCAGAAGGATCGTCTACTCGATCTTGAGATCGGCAAGTGATCGTCTACATCAACCACGAGATCCGATCTCGCACAAGTCTTTCGGATCTACAAGGGTTAGTACAGATCTATCTCGTTGCACTTTTCTAATAGATTATATCTTGGCTTTTATCTAGATTAGATCTGGGTTTTGTTCGTTCTTGCGATAGAAATTTTTTGTTTTCCATGCTACGAACCCATCAGTGGTATCAAAGCTTTGCGGGTGTCTGTCTCTCCCACCATAGTATAGATCCAATCTACACTTTGCACTTGATAGCACTTGTATCAACGTTGTGGTTTCAGTTTCGTAGGTAAGATCCGTTCTTATTCGAAAGCCCCAAACCACGTAAAACATGCAAAGAAAATTAGAGGCGTCTAACTTGTTTTTGCAGGGGTTTTGTGATGTGATATGGCCATCATGTGATTGTAATTATATTTGATGTATGCAATGATCCTTGTTGTAATATGGCAACCGGCAGGAGCCTAATGGTTGTCTTTAATTCTGTTAAGACCTGCGTGTCTATTCATCTTGTAATAGCTTTATTCCAAGTAGTTGTAATAGTTTCCAGTGATAATGGACAACCATGAAGCGGCGCCACTGACCTTGACGCAATGCTGGTGATGATGGAGATCATGTTCGTGCTTTGGATATGGAGATCAAAGGAATAAGAAGAAAGGGCCATATCATATCACACTAATTATGAATTGCCTGTGATGTTAATCCTTTATGCATCTTGTATTGCTTAGATCGCGACGGTAGCATTATAAGATGATCCCTCTCACTAAATATCAAGTAATAAAGTGTTAGTCCTTAGTTGGCACCGTTGCTAAGACTAAATCGTTTTGAAGCATCTCGTGATGATCGGATGTGATAGATTCTACGTGTGCATACAACGGGTGCAAGCCAGATTTGCACATGCGGAAACTAAGGTTAATCTTGACGAGCCTAGCATGTACAGACATGGTCTCGGAACACGGAATACCGAAAGGTAGAGCATGAATCATATAAATGATATGATGAACATGAAGATTGTTCGCCGATGAAACTACATCTTCTCTCGTGAAGATCGGACTTGGTGTAGTGGACTTGGTTCGTGTAATCACTAAGACAATGTGAGGGATGTTGTTTTGAGTGGGAGTTCACCTAATTAATTTAAGAATTAAAATTGAACTCATTTTATCATAAACTTAGTCTAAACTACTTGCAAATTTTTTGTAGATTATGGGAAACCTCTCCATCAATTTCAATGCGTTCCTAGAGAAAGAAAAGCTTAAGAACAATGGAAGCAACTTCACGTACTGGCTCCGTGGACTGAAGATTGTCCTCAGTGATGGTCAGTTGACCTATGTGCTTGAAGCACCGCTAGGTGACCCACCTGCAGAAGATGCCATCGATGACGTAAAGAATGTTTACGCCACTCGGAAAAATCATTACTCCACAGTTCAGTGTGCCATCCTGTACGGTTTAGAAACGGAGCTTCAGAAGCGCTTTGAGCACCACGACACGGTCGAGATCATTAAGGAGCTCAAGCTCATTTTTGAGACTCACGCGGCCGTGGAGAGCTATGAGGCCTCTGAAAAGTTCTTTAACTGTAAGATGGAAGAGGGTAGCTCCGTTAGCGAGCACGTGCTCACCATGTCTGGGCACGCAAACAAGCTCCAAGAGTTGGGGATAATGATTCCTAATGAGTTAGGGATTCACCGTGTCCTCCAATCACTGCCACCGAGTTATAAGAACTTTGTGATGAACTACAATATGCACTGCATGAACAAGACGTTGCCTGAACTATCGTCCATGCTGAAAACTGCTGAAGTGGAGATCAAAAACGAGCACCAAGTGTTGATGGTCAATAAGACCACCAATTTCAAGAAACAAGGCAAGCCTAAGAACAAGGGAAACTTCAAGAAGGATGGCAAGAAAGCTGCCGCACCTGCTAAGAAGCCCAAGGCTGGTCCTAAGCCTGGCGAATGCTTCTCTTGCAAGGGTGCCGATCTTTGGAAGCATAACTGCCCCAAGTACCTAGCGGATCTGAAGAACGGCAACATCAAGAAGAAATGTATATTCGATATACATGTTATTGATGTGTATCTTACTAGTAATCATAGTAGTGCCTGGGTATTTGATACTGGTTCGGTTGCTCATATTTGTAACTCGAAACAGGAGATGCGGAATAAGCGAAGACTGGCGAGAGACAAGGTGAGGATGCGCGTTGGAAATGGCTCCAAGGTTGATGTGATCGCCGTCGGCACACTCCCTCTGCATCTACCTTCAGGATTAGTTTTAAATTTGAATAATTGTTATTTGGTGCCTGCGTTAAGCATGAACATTATATCTGGATCTTATTTATTGCGAGACGGTTACTGTTTTAAGTCTGAGAATAAAGGTTGTTCGATTTATGTGAGTAATATCTTTTATGGTAATGCACCTGAGATGAATGGTTTATTCTTACTGAATCTCGATAGTAGTGATACACATGTTCACAACATAGATGCTAAACGAACAAAATTGAATGATAATTCTACATACATGTGGCACTGTCGTCTTGGTCACATTGGAGTGAAGCGTATGAAGAAGCTCCATTCTGATGGACTTCTTGAATCACTTGATTTTGAATCACTTGAAAGATGCGAAGCATGTCTAATGGGAAAAATGACTAAGACTCCATTCTCTGGAATAATGGAGCGAGCTATAGACTTATTGGAAATAATACATACCGATGTGTGCGGTCCAATGAGTGTAGCATCGCGTGGTGGATATCGTTATGTTCTCACTTTCACGGATGACTTAAGTAGATATGGGTATGTCTACTTTATGAAACATAAGTCCGAAACTTTCGAGAAGTTTAAGGAATTTCAAAGTGAAGTGGAAAATCATCGTAACAAGAAGATTAAGTTTCTGCGTTCTAACCGCGAAGGTGAATATCTAAGTTATGAGTTTGACATGCATTTAAAGAAATGTGTAATACTTTCGCAATTGACACCGCCGGGAACACCACAGCGTAATGGTGTGTCCGAACGTCGTAATCGAACTCCCTTAAATATGGTTCGGTCTATGATGTCTCTTACAGATTTACCGCTATCGTTTTGGGGCTATGCATTAGAGACAGCCGCATTCACTTTAAATAGGGCACCATCTAAATCCGTTGAAACGACACCATATGAATTGTGGTTTGGAAAGAAACCTAAGTTGTCGTTCCTTAAAGTTTGGGGTTGCGAAGCGTATGTAAAGAAGTTACAACCTGATAAGCTTGAACCCAAAGCGGAGAAATGCTTCTTCATAGAATACCCTAAATAAACAATTGGGTATACCTTCTATCATAGATCCGAAGGCAAAGTTTTCGTTGCCAAGAATGGATCCTTTCTTGAGAAGGAGTTTCTCTCGAAGGAAGTGACTGGAAGGAAAGTAGAACTCGACGAGGTTATTGAACCTTCTCTTAGAGTTGAGAGTAGCACAGCACCGGAAGATGTTTTTGTGCCGCCTGCACCAATTGGAGAGGATGCTAATGATGGTGATCATGAAACTTCGAACGAAGTTGCTGCTGAACCTCGCAGGTCAACGAGGGTTCGTACCACTCCTGATTGGTATGACCCTGCCTTGAACGTCATGTTGGTGGACAACACTGATGACCCTGCGACGTATGAAGAAGCTATGGTGAGCCCAGATTCCGAGAAATGGCTAGAAGCCATGAAATCTAAAATGGGATCCATGTACGAAAACCAAGTGTGGACTTTGGTGGACTTACCGGATGGCCGTAAGGCTGTCGAGAACAAATGGATTTTCAAAAGAAAAACAGATGCTGATGGTAATGTTACCGTCTATAAAGCTCGACTTGTCGCGAAAGGTTTTCGACAAATTCAAGGAGTTGACTATGATGAGACATTCTCACCAGTAGCGAAGCTAAAGTCTGTGAGGATTTTGTTAGCAATTGCTGCATATTTCGATTATGAGATTTGGCAGATGGATGTCAAAACGGCGTTCCTTAATGGAGACATTGAGGAAGAGTTGTATATGGTACAACCCAAGGGTTTTGTCGATCCTAAAGATGCTAACAAGGTATGCAAACTTCAGCGCTCCATTTATGGACTGAAGCAAGCATCCCGGAGTTGGAATCAACATTTTGATAAAGTAATCAAAAACTTTGGATTTATACAAACTTATGGAGAAGCTTGTATTTACAAGAAAGTGAGCGGGAGCTCTATAGCATTCCTAATACTATATGTAGATGACATATTGTTGATTGGGAATGATATAGAACTTCTTAATAGTGTCAAAGCCTATTTGAATAATAGTTTTTCAATGAAGGATCTTGGCGAAGCGGCATATATTCTAGGCATCAAGATTTATAGAGATAGATCAATACGCCTAATAACGCTTTCACAAAGTACATACTTGGACAAAGTTCTAAAGAAGTTTAGAATGGAAGAGAGCAAGAAAGGGTTCGTGCCCATGTTGTCAGGTAAGACCTTGAGTAAGACTCAAAGTCCAGCTACAGCAGAAGATAGAGAGAAGATGAATAATATTTCCTATGCCTCGGCCATAGGTTCTATCATGTATGCCATGCTGTGTACAAGACCGGATGTAGCACATGCTGTTAGTTTGACTAGCAGATATCAAAGTGATCCTAGAATGGAGCACTAGACAGCGGTCAAGAATATCCTAAAGTACCTAAATAGGACTAAGGATATGGTTCTTTCTTATGGAGGTGATGAACAGCTTGTTGTAAACAGTTACACTGATGCTAGTTGGAACACCGATCCAGATGACTCGAAGTCATAGTCTGGATACGTATTTATTTTGAATGGTGCTGCGGTGAGCTGGAGGAGTGCCAAGCAAAGCGTTGTGGTGAAATCTTCAACCGAATCGGAATACGTAGCTGCTTCGGAGGCTGCACAAGAAGCCATATGGATGAAGGAGTTCATTACTGAACTTGGCGTGGTTCCTAGTGCGTTGGACCCGATGGCCATCTACTGTGACAACACAGGTGCCATAGCTAATGCACAGGAGCCAAGGTCACATAGCAAGCTGAAGCATATCAAGCTACGTTTCCATGCTATTCGCGAGTATGTCCAAGATGGTGACATAAAGATTTGCAAAGTACACACTGATCTGAATGTGGAAGATCCATTGACTAAACCTCTCCCTAGGGCAAAGCATGACCAACACCAGAACGCCATGGGTGTTAGGTATATTACCATGTAATCTAGATTATTGACTCTAGTGCAAGTGGGAGACTGTTGGAGATATGCCCAAGAGGCAATAATAAAAGTGGTTATTATTATATCTTTGTGTTTATGATGAATGTTTACATCCCATGCTATAATTGTATTATTAGGAAACACTAATACTTGTGTGTTTTGTAAACATAAAAGAGTCCCTAGTAAGCCTCTTGTTGAACTAGCTTGTTGATTAATAGATGATCATGGTTTTCTGATCATGGACATTGGATGTCATTAATAACAAGATCATATCATTAGGAGAATGATGTGATGGACACACACCCAAAGTAAGTGTAGCATAAGATCAAGTCATTTAGTTCGTATTTCTACAAGCTTATCAAATGCATAGTAACCTAATCCTTCGACCATGAGGTTATGTTAATCACCATCACCGGATTGGTGCTTTGATGACTTCAAACACCGCTTCTTAACTGGGTGGTTATAAAGGTATCATTGGGTATTCTGAAAGTATGTGTTGAAGCGCATGGACCAAGATTGGGATTTGTCCATCCATATGATGGATAGATATGCTCTGGGCCCTCTCGGTGGAATGTCGTCTAGTTAGCTTGCAAGCATGTGACTAGGTCACAAGGGATGACATAACATGGAACGAGTAAAGAGTACTTATCAGTAACGAGGTAGAACTAGGTATGGAGATACCGACGATCAAACCTCGGATAAGTAGAGTATCGCGTGACAAAGGGAATTGGTTTCGTATGTTAATGGTTCTATCGATCACAAAGTCATCGTTGAGTATGTGGGAGCCGTTATGGATCTCCAGATCCCGCTGATGGTTATTGATCGGAGAGGTGTCTCCATCATGTCTGCATATTCACGAACCGTAGGGTGACACACTTAAGGTTCGAAGTTGTTTTAAGTAGATATGGAATGTGCGTTGGAGACCGAATATTGTTCGGAGTCTCGGATTGGATCCGGGACATCACGAGGAGATCCGGAATTGTCCTGGGAATAAGATTCATATAATGGGGATCGTTTTTCTAAGTTAGGAAATGTTCCGAAGTGTTTATATGGGGATTCTAGAAGGTTTCAGAATGTTCCGGAAGGTTCTAGAAGATATTTTGGAGTTTACTTGAAAACCAAGAAAGGATAAAGGGAAACTTGGAGGGTAAGTAAGGGAAACTTGGGGGGAGGACTCTCCCCCCAAGCTCCCTTGTGCGCCGGCCCTAGGAGGTGGGCCTAGGGGTGGGAACCCTAGGCCGCACCCTTCCCTCTATATATAGAGGGGTGGAGGCGCCACCCCCTTGCCCCTTCCACTCAAAACCCTAGCCGCCTCTCTCCTCCTCCTTCCCTCTGCTCTGGCTTAGGCGAAGCCCTGCAGAATTCTCTACTCCACCACCACCACCACGCCGTCGTGCTGCTGGGATTCCGTGGAGAGATCTACTACCTCCGCTGCTCGCTGGAACGGGGAGAGGAAGGTCTGCTTCGACTCCGCACGTGTGACCGACTACGGAAGCGCTGCTGGAACGCGGCGCCAAAAGGATCGTCTACTCGATCTTGAGATTGGCAAGTGATCGTCTACATCAACCACGAGATCCGATCTCGCACAAGGCTTTCGGATCTACAAGGGTTAGTACAGATCTATCTCTTTGCACTTGTCTAATAGATTAGATCTTGGCTTTTATCTAGATTAGATCTGGGTTTTGTTCATTCTTGCGGTAGAAATTTTTTGTTTTCCATGCTACGAACCCATCTCTTCTATCCAGCACCCCGATGATCTTTGCAGCGGCTCAATGAGTCGGGTTTTTATCCTGGACAGTACTAATCCGTTGGATCTTTCCACTTGTCTGTTCGATGCGGGGTGGGCTATCGAGGCAACGTCCAGCCGGATCTTCTTATCTCGGCAGAATCGCGCAAATGCTCCTTCAGCAAAATTTGTGCCATTATCAGTTATGATACTGTGAGGATAACCATATCTCAAGATGATGTCTTTGAGAAATGTCACGGCCGTAGCTCCATCACATTTTCTTATTGGCTTTACTTCAATCCATTTTGTAAACTTATCCACCACGACCAAAATGTGAGTCATATTCCCCCTTGCTGGTTTGAACGGACCAACCGTGTCCAAACACCATACGGCAAATGGCCATGCGATTGGTATGGTCTTGAGCTCCGACATTGGCATATGTGTCTTGGTAGCATACCTCTGACAACCATTGCATTTTCTTACCAAATCTTCCGCTTGTTCTAAGGCACTTGGCCAATAGAATCCATGCCGGAAAGCTTTTGGTACCAAAGCTCTGGACGAGGCATGATGCCCACATTCCCCTTGATGTATATCTCGGAGGATGTCAAGCCCTTCTTCCGGGTCAACGCATCGCTGGAGGACATTGGTCACACTCCTTTTGTATAGCTCGGAATTGATGATCGTGTATGCCTTTGCTCTCCTCTGAGTTTTCCTGGACAACACCTCTTCAACGGGTAAGGTTCCATCTTTCAGGAATTGAAATATGGGTAGTGCCCAAGCTGGTATTGCTCGTACAGGGAACACATCCTCATCAATTTCCATCTGATCCACCGGCATAACTTCAACCGGATCATGCTGAGCAGTCCCCGGGTTCGCTGAGGCAGTCCCCGGGTTTCGCACACCACCTCCCATGTCAATGTCCATAGGCACAGCTCCGGACTCCGAATCCTCCGGGATGTAAATTGAGTCGGTTTTTGGGGACGGTCTGATGGATGGTTTTCTGAGGTGTTCTAATGCTACACCCGGTGGAATTGCTTGTCGAGTTGATCCGAGCTTCGACAATACGTTGTCAGCCTCATTTTCCACCCGGGGTACATGGCGAAATTCGCATCCCACAAAATAACCAGATATCTTCTGCACATGGAATCTGTATAGTGCCATGTTTGGATCAAGAGCGTCCCACAGCCCCGACACTTGCTGAACTACCAAATCCGAGTCGCCAAAGGATTGGATCCGACATATCCCAATTTCTTTTGCCACATTGAGCCCATGCACAAGTGCTTCATATTCAGCGACATTGTTCGACGCTGCGAAATGGATCTGTAGCACATATTTCAACTGGTCATTCTTTGGCGAGGTAAGCACAACTCCGACGCCTAACCCGGTTTTTGTTTTTGACCTGTCAAAGTGCATTCTCCAGTAGTTCGGATCTGGTAGCGGCGGTTCGTATTGCACTTCGGCCCAGTCCACAAAAAAGTCAGCCATAGCCTAAGACTTAATCGCTTCTCTTCTGTCATATTGTGGCGCATAAGGAGCTAGTTCAATTGCCCATTTTGCAATTCTACCACTTGCATCCTTGTTACTCATTATCTCGGATATAGCAGCCTCACATATTACCTTGATAGGGTGCTCCTCAAAATAATGTTTTAGCTTCTTTGCCAACATATACACTCCATACGCCACTTTCTGATAGTGCGGATAATTTTGCTTTGAGGCTGATAATACCTCGCTCAGATAATATACTGGCCTCTGCATTGACTTACCCTCTTCGTCGCGCTCTACCACGATTACTGCACTTACAACTCGGTTGGTTGCGGCTATATAGAGCAACATTGGCTCCTTTGATAGTGGAGAGGCTAACACTGGTGCAGTGGCTAACATTTTCCTTAATTGTATAAAGGCTTCATTTGTTGGGTCTGCAGCATAGAAAACAAAAAAATTCCTACGGTGTGAACTACACGCCAAGATCTATCTACTAGGTGCAAAGCAACGGGTGGAAACGAGAACTTACCCTCGTAGACAATGAGCTTTGTTAACGAGTAGGAACTCGTGGTTGATGTAGTCGTACACTTGCCGATCTCAAGATCGAGATGAAGTCCAGCAGGTCCGGCTCCAGCACGTCCATCAGATCCAGCTCCAGCACCACCAAGTCCAGCACCGCAAAGCAGCGGTGCATCCGTGATCACACACACGTCCGGTACCCCGACAACCTCCGTCCCTCGCTCCAGCAAAGCAGCAGAAGCAGCAACTCCTTTCCAAATAAAGCCACTGGGAACATGTATCTCGCTAATCCGAGACCATGGGGGAATAATACTAGAGGGGGAGAGAGATCCTTCACAAGGAGGTGTTTGTGAGAAGTGAGGAGGGGTGGCCTTTTATAGGAGGAGGGGGGTTCCCCTCCTTCATGGCCGGCGCATGGAGGAGGTGACTCTTCACCTCCTCCATTCATGTGGTGGTAACTCCCTCCACATAAATTTGCCCCTTCACATTCTCTTTTAAAGTCTCCACTTTAAATACATTAAATTTCTCCAAATTTAATGCTCTCTCATTTAATAAAACTCTATTATTATTTTTATCAGAATTTTGTTAATTACTTTTATTAACAAACATTCACATAAAACCCCCTGCAACATTTCAATATTACATGCAGAACCAATTTCAGCAATTTCACCTGAAACAGTTTCGGTGTCTATTGAAATAATTCTAGCGCTTTCTTAAATCTTTATCTGAAACATATTTGCTCCAAATGGTGTCGGTATCCCTTAAGTGTGTCACCCTACGGCTCGCGAATAATGCAGACATGATCGAGACCCCCTCTCAGATCAATAATCAGAAGCGGGACCTGGAGATCCATACTGACTCCTACACATTCAACGATGACTTCTGTGATCGTGAGAAACTTTAACGCTAGTAACTAAATCCCTTTGTCCCGCGATATATTACATGTCCGAGATTCGATCATCGGTATCTCCATACCTAGTTTGATCTCCTTACCGACATGCACTCTTTTCTCGTTCCCGTGATATAACATTCTAGTGATCACATCACTTGCTTGCAAGCTATTTCAATGTGATATCACCGAGAGGGCCCAGAGTATATCTATCCGTCATCGGGATGGACAAATCCCACTCTTGATCCATGAGCCTCAACATAACACCTTCGTAGCACTGAACCCACCTTTATAGTCACCCTGTTACGGTGTGACGTTTGATGTTATCAAGATACTCTTCCGGTGTTAGCAATTAACATGATCTCATGGTCTAAGGACTAAGAGTACTTCGAATGATGTTATAGCAATATAAACATAATGACTTTGATCGTAATGCTATACTTTGGATGAATGTTCATCACATCATTCCACCAATGGTGTGACCTTGTTATTAACAACATCCAATGTCCATGATCAGGAAACCTTGATCATCTTGTTAATCAACAAGCTAGTCTATAAGAGAGGCATAACTAGGAACCCTTTTTGTTTATTAAACACACATGTATTGATGTTTCCGATCAATACAATTCTAGCATGTAAAATAAACATTTATCATAAACATGGAATAAGATAATAACCACTTTATTATTGCCTCTCGGGCATATTCCCTTCATCATTGGCATGCGGCATCCAAATGAACTTGTCTGACTTTTTCATGAGTTGATAGAGAGGCAATGCCTTTTCTCCCAACCGACATACAAACCGACTTAACGATGCCAGGCAACCAGTGAACTTCTGGACATCGTTAAGACACTTCGGCAGTTCCATTCATTCAATGGCCCGGATTTTAGTTAGATTAACTTCGATACCTCGGCTGGAGACAAGAAATCCGAGTAATTTTCCAGCCGGGACACCGAAGGTACATTTTTCCGGGTTAAGCTTCATCCGGAACCTCCTTAAGTTCGTGAATGTCTGCCTGATATCGTCAAGGAGCGTTTTGCTTTCCTTGGTCTTGATAACCACATCATCCACATATACTTGTACATTTTGACCAATTTGGTCATGCAAACATTTTTGTATACAACTTTGGTACGTTGCCCCTACATTACATAAACGAAATGGCATGGTGCGATAGCAATAAGCCCCATACGGGGTGATAAACGTAGTCTTTATTTGATCATCCGGATTCAGGGGTATCTGGTGGAAACCAGAATATGCATCAATGAATGACAACAGTTCACACCCAGCAGTTGAATCTATGACCTGATCTATCCTTGGCAGTGGAAATGGATCTTTTGGACACGCCTTATTCAGGTTCGTGTAATCGATACACATACGCCAAACCACTGCCACATTCGGATCATCCTTCTTCTTTCCACCAGCACCAGATTAGATAGCCAATCCGGGTAAAGAACTTCCATGATAAATCCCGCTGCTAGTAACCGAGCTGTCTCATCTCCAATGACTTTTCTCCTATCCTCGGCGAAGCGGCGGAGAGGTTGCTTCACCGGCCTTGCTCCGGGTCTCACATTCAAAGAGTGCTCAGCCAACTCCCTCGGAACACCTTGCAAGTCCTGTGTGGACCAAGCAAAAATATCCCGATACTCACGGAGGAAGTTGACGAGCTCGCTTTCATATTTATCATTTAACCTGGCACCAATTGTTACGGTGCGCTCTAGGAACATATCATCAACAGGCACTTTCTTGGTATCCTTTGTGGCTTGGAACGAAACACTACCATGCGGATTACTCAATGCCGGCATATATTGCTGCGCAGACTGAGCCAACGCCGCCACCTCTTGGATTTTTCTTTTCTCTTGCGCAATCACGACTGACTCGGCTAGGTTAGACCCGGCTGACGCATACTCAATGGAATGTCGGAAATCTCTAGCAATGGTAATCACTCCATTTGGCCCGGGTAACTTCATCTTCAGATAACTGATGTGAAAACTTACCATGAACTTGTTCAGTGCTGGTCTTCCGAGTAATGCGTGATACGCACTTTCTAAGTTCACCACTTCAAACTCCAAATTCTCAGTTCGGCAGTTATCTCTCGTGCTGAACAATACGTCAACCCGGACCTTTCCTATAGGCTCATAAGAAATGCCTGGCACAATTCCATGGAAAGTTGTTCTTGTAGCTTGGAGCATGTTCTCCGTGATACCCAACTTGCGCATTGTATCCGCATACATGATGTTAATGCTACTGCCATTGTCAATCAGTACCTTTGAGAACCTCACATTGATGTTAGGCCCAATGAATGTCGGATCGAGCACTAGCGCATATGAACCAGGACTCGGCATAAGCTTGGGGCGATCTTTGATGCTCCAAGTGATTTCCTGGTCCGACCAAGGCATATACCTCGTCACTGCTGGCATTACCGCATTCACCTCCATGTGTCGGCGCTGCAAACTCTTTCTATCTGTTTCCTCAGTGGTAAACACACAGTAACTCTGATGATGCTCTATGTACTCATTCCTCCCCTCATTTCTGGGGTACCTCTGATCCGGCTGATGCTAGTCTTCCACTTGATGGACTGCATCCCTTCTCTCATGGTTATCATACCTCGGCGGAGGGGGAGGCAACATTAGTTGTTGCGTTGCTCCGGAGAGCAATTGCTGCCGGGGTAACTCTTGCCGAGGTTGATCGTTCTGAGGTGCCTGAGCATTCCCCGAACCACCTTGTTCTATCTTACGCATCCACTCACACTGCCTCGTTGTATGACCCGCTGGGTTACTTGGATTTGGCGTGTGAAATTTACATGGTTGATCCAACATCGACTCATAAGTATACCTCGGGCGGTCCTTCTTTTCCTGCCACTGTTTCTTCTGCTCTGGCGTCCAAGTTTTCTTGCCATCATTTCTCGGTGTCCATTGTTGGCCCCCAGTTTTTTGACGTTGATTTCCCCCTGCTCCGGGCTGATCTTGATTCACAGCAGCAACTTGTTGTGAATTATACCGGTAATCCGGTCTGTCATCTCTTCTTTTACCCCGGTAATCATTCCTCCGGGATGACCCGGCTCCATCTCTCTGGTAGCACTCCTCATTTGACTCATTTGACACGAGCCTAGGTTGAGTCGGATCACCCAAAGCATATGAATCAGCAATCCGGATTGTCTCTGCCAATGTAGTTGGCATATCCCTTTGCAATCTTTGTCACAACATGCTTGCATATCTGCACCCTTGCGCAAACCATGCTATGGCCTGTGACTCTATCACACCCTCACACGAGTTTCTCACGGTACACCACCGGGTTAAAAACTCCTGGTCCGTCTCGTTCGGTCTCTGCTTGCACATTGCTAGGGTCCGTGGCATATTCGGCCTCTGATACGTACTTGAGAAATTGCTGATAAACATTTCCACAAAATCGATCCAGCAGTTAATGCTTCCGGCGGCAAATTGTTTAACCATACCCTCGCTGGCCCCTCCAACATCTGGGGTATGTATCTCACAGTCCATCTCAAGTTGCCTGTAGAAATTTTCACAGCTGTAGCATAGTTTATCAACCAATCTTCTGGCTTGGTACTGCCGTCATACGTCTTTGTGCCTCTAGGTAACTGGAAGTTAGGTACCGGAGGCTCCTTCATGATCCGGGGCCCAAAACACGCAGGACCCGGGGGACCTTGACATTCAATCTGTTCTAACCTATACAGCCGATCCAGTTTCAATCTGACATCATCAGGCATCAAATCCCTGCTTCCCAATCTTGACCCTATCACATGATAGTCCGGCCTTGGGTATCCTGCGTTCACCATTTCTGAATCTCCATCGTTATACCGGTCTTGCTCTCGTGGAGCACCTCTCTGTTGCATACCTCGGCCGGCACTTTGCTCTTGCCTTGGTATATTCCGCTGATGTGGTTGTCCTGCCGAGTTGCGCTGACCGGCATTGCCGTTTACAGCATTTCCTTGACCGGCATTGCCTTGATCGTGGTTAACTCGGCCAGCTTCACCTCGGCTCACACTTAGTCGATCGTCCTTTCTCTGTACTTCTTTTGCTTTCCCTGCCCTTGTCGGGTCATATGGGACGATCTGTTTGTTCCTCCTGGCTGAGGTTACTACCTCTTCTCTCCTAGGACCACCATGAGGAGACGATGCAGCTCCAGCGGATTTCTCCGGTTACCCATCGCCGAATGAACGATCTTGGAGGCCCCAGCTCTCTCCGGGTTAGCCCTGAGCAATTCCTCATTTTGCCTGTTCGCGATTCGAACCAACTCATTGACCCTATCTTGTTGTCTCTGACGGGCTTCACCCATTAGACCCTCTAACTCGGACGCAGCTGCATCCGCTGCTCTAAGGTTTTTTGTCGGGGTACTATACTTCGGCAGCCCCACGGATAAACAGTTCTCTGACTCCTCAATCCTAGTATCACCCTCTTTGTTCATTTCACTCATGAGATTTCTCCCCTTCACTTTTACATCATCTACTTTATTTTCCTTTGCGTACTCACGCAGTGTCATGTTCAACGACTCCTGAGCCGCGGCTATCTTTTTCGCACCCTCTAGAATTTTTTGCCTAGTTTCCTCTAGCTCGGCCTGTGCCTGAGCCGGATCTACCACTGCTGCTACTGGGTTTGCCAAGCTATCCATCGCTTGTTGCAACACATTTTCCGGCCTCTCTAGTGGAGGACCTCTACTTTTCCTTGGTGCCTTAGGCGTTACCTCCGGATCTGGTGCCGGATCCATGCCTGCGCCTGCACCAGGCGCAGTCATCATCACCTCAGCACGGTCCGGGGAGCGAGTGATACACACCCCGTGAACCACGCTAAGGGGTGGCTCGCCTGCCTCGACGACGTGCCGTGGATGAACGCATGACACATCGACAGCAACGTAGACCTTGTGCGCGCCGAGCTTGACGAAGAGGCCGTTACACGGAAGTGGGCGCTTGCTGAAGCAGCCAACGTTGTCGCTGACAAAGTCCAGCGCTCCAAAGCGCTAAACGAGCCCAGAGAGGATGCGTTCGCCAGTGCCGATGAGGTTTCCCGTCTGGATCTTGACTCCTGCTAGCGCCGCTAGCCCCACGGTGGGCGCCAACTGTCGTGGTGGTGTCACGGCAGATGACATGGATAGGCTAAAGGTGGAGACTAAATGCACTAGGGGAATCCAGGGAGGGATAGTGTGGTGATTCCACACATAGTAGCTTTGTATTCAATTCACTTCCAAGGTTTACAAGTGCTCCTCAAGCTGTATTGGGGAGAGGAGGAAGAAGAACTCTCTTACTCTCACCACTTGCTAGCTCTCAGTCACTTGCTAGTAGAACATAACCTCCAAGCTCTAACCCTGTAAAACTCAACCCAATCGAGATCAACCCTTTCTATAGAGGCCCTAGCCCTCCTTATATAGGGGTGGCTAGGTCTCCAATTAGGGCATACGTGGAGGCATATTCCTGGGAATATGCCTCCTCCCAAAATAGTAAGCCGACCGGGTCGCTTTTCCCCCGCGTCATCCATGCAGAGGCTACGTGATCCTCTGCGGCGCCCGCGTCAGCCGACATTGGCGTCGTCACCTTTGTCGGCCATGCCTTGGTGGTCCTGTCTCTGTCCGCTTCGCTCTCGCTATGCGTACAGGGGTCACCTTTGACCAGCGAGGTACCTTCCTTCTCCTACAAACTTGATATGACCCGGATCGTACATAGTTGATCCGGCCACACCTGTTCCTGCATACAAGTTAGATTCATCCATACGACTTACGGCTTAAGTCGGTTGAGACTCAGTTAGGTGGACATCCCCTGGTCCGGGTTACCCCAAGATTCAGCCTGCCTTGAGGTGACTCGGCCAGCATTGGCTTTGACCTTGCCGTACCTTGGCTAACTCGGTCTTTATACCCCGGCGTGACCCTACCCGGGGGTATCCCCCCAACAAGGAGACGGGGAAAGAAGCAACCAGGCGCATGGTAGTTTGGTACTTATGAGGAACCATCCACGAACTGTTGTACCACCTCCCCTCTTATCGTTCTTCTAATGGTTAATGCCACAATGATTGAGGTGTCTCCCACGACCGGCAATTCCTGATACAAGTGAAGATCAAGGCAACGTCTCGTTGCGCCAGGTGACGCGTGTCACCCTTGACTGGGAACCAGATACAATGATTTGATGGCACACTGCTGATGAGTGCATTTTTCGGCATGTTTACCATATGTTTTTGCATGAGTAGTGATAGGATTTTGGTATCTTATTAGGCTCGCGTGCATCTTTTATGCTTGTTTCACTAGGATCATAGAGTTAAAGGAGTTGATGGGAAAATCAATTGGAACAATCATTTATGGACACAAATATGCTAATTGGAATTCATAAAAGCCTTCCAAACAACTATTTATGCCCTTGGGAGAAAAGTTAAAGAGAAAGCAATTCGGAAGAGGCAATCAGGGACTTCCGCGACAGTTGGTATGGATGGGGATCGCTTTTACCATGTGTCGTTGAAGCCACTACCTCAAATACATTTACCGCATGCAAACGGATCTAAGATCTAACATACAAACATGCCACAGCTCACAGAAACCTCACCCTCGGAAGGGATCTAGAGGGGAACTAGTAGAAGGGCATCGATCCTCACCACTATGAAGATCATTGGAGGCCTAGGCAGCATCCTCATCATCAACCACTACATCTCCATCATTATCACCATCCCCTACATCTCATATTACATTCATATTGTTGTCCTAAACCCTATTGTGGATTTTCACAAGTATTCATCCATTCATTTATACTGCATTCATATTACCATGATGATGTTGATTGCCTCTATGTGTGAGTAGTTCCCTTTGTTCTTGGGGAGATGGAGAAATACTAACAACATTATGTATTGAAATATAGATGATCTATAACTTTGGTTTATGAGTATGTATTAATTAACTCTCTTGATGTTATGTGAATGTGCACCACATAGCAATTGCCTTTGTGACTTGAGAGGAAATTACCATTAGACATGTGGTGGTGTTGAAGGTGTTAAGTGACATGTCACACCAGATCATCATTCACGTGATCAATGGGGATAAGAGTGGACTCACAAAGCTAAGTCCATGACCATGGGGTTAACCCTTAATTGTGGGGGATCAGGGTGGCTGGCCTTTGCACCACTATGGTTATGAGGGATGAAATATCAAATGGTTGGTCTATGATCATATTATTTGGAGCTTCTCCCATACATACACATGAAGAAATATGTTGATTTCTCCTACTCATGATCAATTCAATTGCTAGTGGTGGATCCAACACTCTGTGAGAACTCTTTAGCACTATTGCAGTTTTATATCTATTACATCGCAAACCTATCTCTCTTTATTTACATTTATCTAGTCCAACATTGCTTTGTTCACACACACAATCACTCTCAAACACTCTTGCTTGAAATCAAAGACAACTAGCTAGTAATTTTGGGGAATAGTAACGAGGGGCATTAAGACCTCTACCAATATCTTTGTGTGGTTCGATACTCTTATTTCGAAACTAGCTACAAACGAATTGTGCACTTGCAGTCATCAGTTGTGTGTTCCACAAGTGCAATGATGGTGGGCTAGCTCAGAGGCCCACATTTTTGGGGCATATCCCTAGCAACAACAACTTAGTCGGGGCCATGCTTGGGGATTCTGTCATCTTCGGGGAAATCAGGGTTCCTCAAATTTACTAAGTATGGCCTCGGAGCGCCTGGTCTGCCGAGAAGGATGGTGGGATCCCCGACAAGAGACGCAAGAAGGATCCCGCGTCCATCTCGGGAGGCCCAGCCAGGTATCGGGAAGGATCCTATGATCCCTATACCCGGGAAGGATACGTCAGCCATGATGCATCACCAAAGGACCCGGGAAGGAAGATGTCATCAGGGGCATGGTGAGGGTGGCTATGTGGCTTGGATGGGCATGGGTGTTTTCTATAGCGCGGGCACCTCTAGCAAGGTCATCGCGTAAGCCTTACCCTTCTAGTGAAAGGAGAAAGGTAGAGCATAGAGAAATACCCAATTTTGTCCAACTACGACTAAAGGAACCATCTGGTCAAAGTGGCCCCTTCTTCGCCTGACATACACTACAAGAAAAGTTTCCTTCCGCAACGACTTGGCCCGACGGTCGTCGTAGAAGGCGCGTCTTCCACGATGAAATTCTCGGCTCAGCCATGGCTGATGGAAAACTTTTTTTCCAGTTTCGTGGCCCTCTAATACAATAGATCTGCTAAAAACATGGAGGAAGCTTGGCCAGCGCGTGGGAGAAGCAAGATTTTCGTTTCCTCGCGTGATGTTGACTCGCCGAAGTCTTTTGAGGCGTGTGGGTCCCGAACGTCAGTGTCTCTAGCGGACCGTACTTTTCGACCGCGCCTCCCTGATTTGAACTCGATAATGTTGCTCGAGGCGTCTGCCGTTTAGTCAGGCTGCTAAGTCCCACATGTCAGCCTCTCATTAGAAGGATCGTGTGTATGATAGAATTTTTTTCCTTCGCTCGCGCTACCCTGTTCCGAAGTTGATAGAGATGCTCCATGCATCTACCGTTTAATCAACCTCCTGGGACCCACATGTCATCCTCTTATTAGAAGAAACATGTGTATGATGGAATTTTTTCCTTTGCTGGTGC
The DNA here is from genome assembly GCA_023614405.1 of Avena insularis. Classification (NCBI taxonomy): domain Eukaryota; kingdom Viridiplantae; phylum Streptophyta; class Magnoliopsida; order Poales; family Poaceae; genus Avena; species Avena insularis. The sequence continues at coordinate 391,938,236 of CM042689.1, read as the reverse complement.
TACTCCATTCTGAAGTTGATAGCGCTGCTTGATGCATCTACCGTTTAACCAACCTCCTAAGCCCCACATGTCATCCTCTCATTAGAAGAAATGTGTGTATGATGGATTTTTTCCTTCGCTCGCGCTACCCTATTCCGAACTTGATAGCGTTGTTCGATGCATCTACCATTTAATCACGATATTGGGCCCCACATGTCATCCTCTCATTAGAATAAACGTGTGTATGATGGATTTTTTCCCTCTGTCACGCCTTCGTGTTCCGAACTTGATAGCGTTGCTCGCTGCTTCAGCCATTTATACAGGCTAGTGGGCCCGACATGTCAGCCTCCTCTGTGCAGGAAACGTGTGCATGCTAGACTTTTTTTTCTTCTCTCGCGCCTCCCCGTTTGGAACTTGGCAACGTTGCTCGATACAGCACCCGTATAATGTCTCCTTGCTGGGTCCACATGTCAGCCACCTATGTAGAGGAAACGTGTGTATGTTGGACATGTTTTTGGTCGCATCCGCCAGTTTGACCTTGGTAATGTTGTCCTATGTGGCAGACGTGTATGGTCTTGCTGCTAGGGCCCACGTATCAGCCTCTCTCGACAAGAAATGTGTCGATCTTGGTCTTATTTTTTTCGGTCGAGACTGTTGTACAAGTACTTTTTAAACGCGCTTGTTAAACTCGATCTTTTGTATGGTAAGGTTGATGGGCGCTAGCCGCAGGCAGGTGGGTCGGCCATGTCAGCCTCTCAGTACAAAAATATTGCTACAGATAAACTGCATGTCTTGCCACTACACAAGAAAATTGTTATCCTTTTATAAAACGTAAAAAATGTATACTAACATCGTATATAACTTATTTATTTATCTTCTTACAAAATTTTTTGTCCATCTACCACACGTGATTGCTAGAAGCTCAACTAAAAAATGTTAAGTATAAATAATGTAGTAGGTAGTACTTAAAAACATGGATAGGCGGAATTTTTTTAGGGGTGGGTGGGCGGTGCCCAAAAAGGCCGAATTGAAGAAAAATGGGCTAAGCAGGGATTGATGGGCTATTTTTCATGGGCTCTCGCCCAATCTAATTGGGCTATTTACACGGCCGAATGACCTAAAACATGGCCGAGTTAAAAGGTCTTGGGCTATAATGAGGCCGGATGGGCTAATTTCTTGGGATCGATAGTTAAAATCCCAAGGTACCTGCTAGGGCTCGGCCGGATTTGAAACAAAGCCGTCAACAAGGGGAAAAAAGGTATAAAATATGAGCGCCTAGATCCCAGGCGCATGAGAACTTGTTATGTTAAGGAGCTGACGTCACCGTACTAATTGTGCTAATACTCAGTTGTAACCTAGTAGTTGCAACTCATTTAAATTTCCAGTTACAAGTTGTTGCAACAAATGTGTAACCCTCGCGTTGCACCAATCGCGAGGTAAATCCAATGGCGAGAGAGGTGACTCTTGAGAACTGGCAAATCCGATAAAATATTCACAGATAATTCTATGAAAATTGTGGACAAACACCCCGCGCCCGCCAAAACTTTCCGCTGAGACCCCAAACTTTCCTAAGCCCGCCCTCAATCGAGTGACTAGCCCCTGTCTCTTCAAATTTTGCGCCGTTCTTATGGGAGAACCAGGCCACAAACTTCTCCACGCCATAAAAAAAACTTCTCAACGCCTTTCTATCAACAGTGCCGGCCTACCACCATTGGACGTGCCGTTCTTCACGAGACGCACCAGCCGGCGGTCAGCTGGGCGATCCCCACGCTTCGCCTGCTAGATTCAGGCACTGGACATTCTTCTTGGCTTTGGTTTGTTCTCCACCTCTCCTAGAAATAGTTAAAACTTGTGACCATCTAGATTTAAAAGGTTCTTGTAGATTTGGGTAGGTACGTTCTTTAGGTAAATCTATAGTAAAGATCTGGACAGAAGAGTTCGAAAACATCTTTAAAAGGACTTGGCAGAGATCCTATCCAAGCTTTTGACCTGATATATTCCCCATCCTTCTTTGATACGATGGAGCATTTGGCGGTTGATGCACCTGATGAGGAAGTACTTAGAGGTATAGTACAGTATAGATGGATGTACCCTATAGAACGTCGACTTCGCATTTCCAAGGAGCGGGAAGATATCCATAGATAGTTGGCTAAGTGAGTGTTATGCAAAGATATCTTCACATATAATACTGTAGAAAAGTTAGATATATTCAGATGTCTGACTTGGCTATGTTTTGTAGGTTCTTTGCAGGAATAAAAGTACCAGCAAATTTCGTTCCACAATAAAAAGACCGGATGGACTAAGATCTAAGGATTATGTAAGACGCTCAAATTGCACTATGAATTGTCTATGAATTGTACAGATGGGGTAACCTCTTGTCTATTTTGTAAGCTAGATTTTGGAGCTTGAATTTCTGGCCCTTATCTGTGGTCCTGATAGGAGTATAACAACAGCTTCAGCTTGCATTTCCAATGGTGCCTGCCATAGCGTTGATGTACCTTCTGTGGAGACTGGCGAGCTAGAGGTTGTCCTGATGAACCTGCACTGGATTGCGTTTAGATTCAAAATCCTGCACTTGACATTGTTGTCCCAAGTAAAAGAAGGTTGTGGATCTGGTAATAATGCCTTCTATAGAACAAGATCCTAGAGGTGATGATTTCCTATGGCAATCCCTACCATTCTATGACTTGTACGAGTAGTTGTCGTAGTTTAATTGAATTGCATGTCCCTCTCTATAAATGAAAATGGCATATCATTTTCCTTGTTTCAAAAATAAATAAATATTTGCATGTCCCCTTGTGTTAGTCGATGCAAAGAATATATTGTTTTCTGTTCAAGTCATGTGAACAAATATGTTTGTATGTAGAGACATAAATGCGGATTGGGTGACAAAATCAGCATAAAAGCCAGATCAATAATACAAGCATAATGGCATTGCAAGAAAAGGAACAGAACCATCTTTTCACCATGCTTGTGAAAAGGAGATGAGCCAGGAACCACACCTGCAAGTGGTAGAGGCCAATTCTCGTGCAGCTCGGCTAGCATTGGTTTATCATCAATAATACTCAAGCATCCGAATATTATGATTACATACTTGGAGTAGTTCCAGTTCCACACTACAGTTCAACAGGCAAAAGTGTAAGAAATGCGTAAGGTAGCTCCATAATACAGGTTCCAGAGAAAAGCATACAAATCATAAGAAAGAAAGCTCCGCATCACAGTTCCCCACCTTCAGGTGCAATAGTTTCTACAGATTGTAAACCCAAATCACCGCCTCCTTCAGGTGGCACGATAATTTCGGGAGTGGGATCAGCAGCGCTAGCACCGGTAGCATGAGTCTCCACAATAGGTGAACTATCGAGCACCACAATGTCCTCTGAAGGCTCTTCACTGCTAGCTCCAGCCGCACAAGTCTCTGCGGATGGTAAAACCAATCCACCACCTCTATCATCTGGCACGACGATGGCAGGTGCAGGCTCATCAGTACTAGCTGCAGCTGCAACTGCATCAGTCTCCACAAAAGTTAAACAAGGAGGCGTCTTAGGTGTAGCGATCTGACATCCATTTTCTACTCCGTCATCAGGAAACTGGGAGTCTTCTTCAAATTTGTGCTTCTGCGGTTACAACATAAACAGAGATTACAGCGAAAGCATCTACGTGCAACGACAAGAACATATGTCATTCTATTGATTTACCTTGTCATCTGGGATAGCAGAAGTCACAGGATTGGAACCTATTTCATCGAGAATCCTCTTTTTTGATCCTTCCCCTATATCCTTTTGTAGCAAGTTGTAATATTGATTACATGATGTTGATTGACAAATATATGCAAATGTTCAAAATTTTGTGCTGTCGAACTACCAACTTCGAACGGATCCCAACTGTTCTTAGTTATGGGATCTAGCCTAGAAAACAAGCTTATATGGAAGCCTAGTCTACAAAAAAAGGATGCATACCCGGGATAAGAACTACTCTACACATGACAATGTTGCGCAATCGACAATAAAAATTTAACCGCATCATCAACTCTATCATGTAAGTTCGGAGTGAATCTAGATACACTCATTTCACATAAGCTAAAACATCTTATATTACGAAATGGAGGGAATAGGTACGAGTGTTCTAGTATTTCACAAACCGCCATTGCTACCGCGGGACAGAGATGACGGATGCTCCACCGCCCTACAGAAGGTTGTCGCGCCGATCTCGCTGCCACTTGTAGAGAATGGAGCCGAGGAGCTGGTCGGTAACAATATGGAGCGAGAGGCCAGGGGGCGGTAGTGGATGGGAAGAAGGGACTGAGTAAAAGAGGTCGTGTGTGCGTGGGGGGAGTCTGGTGAGTGAGTTAAATCCATCTTGTCTCGGAAGGAACGCGCTGCCATGTGCACCGCCATGTGTAAAACTCCATCCCTCTCTCTTCTGCGGCAGCTACTGACAGTAGTACTCCATCTAGCTTCATCGATTTCTCTGGTACTCCTACTAGTAGAGCTTTACTACTACTACTAGGTAGACAAGGAGTACTTGTTTAGAAGAAGAAAAAACTAGATTAGCACACTGTCGTACAGTATTGCCTTGTCAAATCACAGGTGATGCCATGATTAGCGACATGTTTTTACTGGTTAACCTAGAAACATCGTGTTCCTTCCACCACGTGTAGTTTCTGAGCGAAGTACTTACCAACATGTCCAACTTAGGCTTACAGGACCCAAACTGCAGTGAAAAAGAAACAAAACTATGGACCTGTAAGGAGTAATACTAACAGTACTACTATTATACAACATTCTGGAAGAAATTATGTACAGAATAGTAGTAGTAGAGTACAACTGTACTCCTAATAAGGTTCTTTTACAAGCTTGGTGAAATATACATACTAGAGAAACTACCAAGTGTACAAAAGGGGTTTTTGGTCATACGGAGTATTTTACAAGCCGGACCGGGTGCGAAACTAAATGTTGAGTACTCGTACATCATCTAAAAACTAGCCAAAAGAAAGAGTTCAACAGAAGGCCGAGACCAAATGAGCTATCCTTGAACAGGCTCGTTCCACTCCTAGGCGTTTGAGAAGCTTGCGATGAACCAAAATGGAGTCTCCGACCATGTCCAGCGAGTGTTGGTGTGGAAACCAACAGCTGCGTCACCATTCAGACTAAAGCGCCAAATTTCAGGACGCGACATGTACTCGTAGCCAATTTCTTGGTGTGATGTCTAAACACAGTTCCTTCTCGTCAGATGTCCTGACGGATCATTTGCATTGCCTACTGCAATGATAATCGGATAGTTCACGCCAAGGAAAAGAAAATATGATCCAAGGTCAGTAACCCTTTTCCATCGGTTAGCTGTAGTTAACTGGCTTGTGTCCATCGAGAACACCATGCACTCAAACCCAGAAGGATAGGTGCGAATGGTGTGACCATAGTAAACAACACTAGTATCATCAGCAATTGCATTGCCTGAGACACCATATGTATAGACCAGAAGAAGTCTTGAACCACCGGCAGATCTTGCTAGCCACCACCTACCAAGATCATTCTCCTCATTATCCTCAACAAACTCATGTGTCAGGTACAACACATCACGTGGCGATAAGATAAGGATAGGACCTTCAAAGGTAAAGGAAATGTAACATGGAAATAATATTGATATTGATTTGACATTCTAGAAGTTGATATACAGTACTATTTTCAAAAATCTTGATTATACTTAAGATGTTTGATGGCGTAAAAAAATGCCAACCTAGGGAGATGCTATGGAAATTCTAATTCTTTTCAAAATGGGGATATGCTATGGAAATTCTCCTAGAGACACAGTTTGATTCATGGGATCAATTGAAATAGGAAATAATCATATAGGATCTTGAATGTAAAGTTCATAAGGAAAAAAGCAAGGTTGGATCCTACAAGATTTTGGTGTCTTATATACCAAAGGAAAACCAACAAGGATTAATTTTAGGAGGTTTAATATCTTATCTTATCTTATCTTACCACTATGTAGTGTACGAATAACTTTGAATATTCACTGTTGGATCAGGACTTGCGAATCCCAACATTGCCAATAGTTGGATCTTCTTTTCCATTCAAGCATCTACTTGAAGATACTATTGATAGTGTTTAGCACAATGAACGCTATGCACAATCCTCAAAACACACTTCTCCATCATTCTACAATCTTCTCCTTCATTTCTAAAGACCATGTTAATAAAATTTACAAGTACTAGTACCTAATAAACATTGACTTCTACATGATAGAAATTACAAGAACTAAATATGCGCCCATACTTTATAGATGTCGATCAAATTTCTAATTTTTTGAGCTTTACCTAGTATTATAATTCTATATAGTTATGATATGTCATATGTATAGTATCTGAGTCTCATGTAAATACTACTAGTAGATACCATATTTTCCATGGATGTACTAGTACTAGGAGACAAGGCAATACTATCAGCAGAACACAATCCTATGAATAAAATTACTTATATGTAAGAAAACTTAGTAAGGATTGCATTCCTCTGAAATTCCTAGGAATTAAATGCATTTAATCAAAGAGGCTAAAATTCCTATGAAATTCTTACTAACCAAAGAAACTTTAGAAAAAATAACTTACATTGATTCAGGAATAATATCTGGGTCTCACATAAGTACTTACTACTACGTAGTAGATACCATATTTTCCATGGGATGTACTAGGATACGAAGCAATACTATCAGCAGAACTCAATCATATGAAACAAACTACTTATATGTAAGAAAACCTCCTAAAGATTGCATTCCTCTGAAATTCCTAGGGAATTCCTTCGAATCAAAGAAACTAAAATTTTAATGGAATTCCTACTAACCAATGAAAGTTCAGAAAAAATAGCTTGCAACGATTCAGGAACAAAGCTAATAAAATACGTAGGGAGGAGAATTTACCAAGTTCAAGAGACTTCCATGCATAAACACATCCAGTCTCGGTCACGGAAAACACACGATCGTGTTGGATAATAGCATCGCAGTATCTGAAGTAGCCCTGGAACTCGTTCACACAAACTGACCATCCATGACTAGCATTCCCGTTGATGACAGCAATCTTGAATTTGAAAATGGCGACTAGAGAGAAATCTTTGTATCCCCCAGCAGCTGTGGGAACTTGGCAAATGACTATCTTCTGTAGTTTAGTACGTCGACCTTCATCGGCATCATCCTGAAATGTAAGTGTAGAACCTTCAGTCGGTTCTGTAGGGGTTCCGCGCATAAAAACAATAAAAATTTATCCTACGCCCCTGAACCCCTGAAGCTGCCAGGACCTATCTATTAATGTCTGATAGCGGAGGGCTTTTCACGAACTTACCCTTGAAGACCGAAAAGCGTTCACAACGCTCAAGAGAGTGTGGTTGATGTAGATGAGCCGAAGCCGACCTCAAGGTCGCGATGAAGTCCTTGCGCTCCTTCTGGCTCCAACGACTTGAGTGCCTCAAGTGCGACACCTCGCGAGGAGTTACACACGTCCGGTGCCTGACGATGACTCCTGCTTCCCCGATCCAGCAGCAGTTGTGGAAGTAGATCTCCCGGATCCGAATCCCACAGCACGACGGCTCTCCGCAGTGAAGATGTCTCTCGCTCGGATAGTCCAAACTTGGGACCACGGTCACGAGAGAGAGACGGGGATAGAGAAATTATCAATTAGAGGTCCTCCCAAAAGTGGGGAGACCTTTATTGATTATTGGTGTATTTTTCTAGGCCAAATACCCCACTATATATAGGGGAGGAGGGGGTACACCCTCCCTCAAAGTCCCGGGGGAGGACTAAAGGAGAGGAGGAGGTGGGGGAGGCGCCACCGGCCACCCCCTCATGGGCCCCACATGAGGGGCTGGCCCAATAGGGCCACCGGCCACCCCTTGGCCCTTCTACCTCTCTCCTTTCCCTAATGGGCCCTCTCCCTCCAGAAATTGGCCCATTAAGCCTTTTTGACCTTTAATTGATTTTTCTCTTTATTTAAATAATTATGAATAAATGATTAAATCAATATTTAACATTCATTCACATATTATTCAACCTCCGTGGCCATGGAACACCTTCTACCTCCACTCCGGACATCCTCCGGACTTACCAAAACCCTTCCAGTTTTCTCCCTTCTTTTCTTCGGCGATTCTACCGATCCTATAAACACTCTAAGCATTATCAAGCCCTTAAGCGTGATACCCCATGGTTCGGGAACACTCAAGACATGGTCGGGACACTCCCGCACCAATGATCGACAGACGGACCTGGATGGCCATGTGACCCCTCTGCGTTCCACGAAGATCTTTCGTCGTTTGAACTGGGAGAGTCGTATCTTATTCCCTTTGTCTCTTGATACTTGCATTGCCCGAGATCTGATCAATGACATCACCATGTCGTGTTCAATATCGTTACTGAACAATGCTACTTGACTCGTTCCGACAAGTGATATCCCCGTGATCAAATCACACGCTGTGCAGCTATTAGATATAACTTCTCCGAGTGGGCCCTTGAGTATCTTCCCGTCACATGGACGGACAAATCCCGCTCTTGACATATATTGCCTCTATGGTTTCCTCTGAATACCTGAACACACCTTTATAACCACCGTTTTACCAGATGGCATTTGATGCTATCTAAGCACTCTCGGGAGACAGTGATTGATATAGCCTCACGGTCTAAGGAATAGTCTACGAGGATCCATTTATAATCATCGTAACTTGAACTTCATGACATGATCTGGTCACGATGTTTAGCTTGGGTATTGGTTCATCATCTCATTCTCAGAATGAGATGACTCCATTTCCATCTGGCATAAATGCCATATGATCAGGAAACATGGTCATCTGTTGACCAATGAACCAGTGACTAGAGTTTCACTGGGAACCCCTGGTTTGTCTGTATATCACACGTGTATTGATGTTTCCACTCAATACAGTTATAGCATGATATAAAACTTAATCATAAACTATATGAAATATGATAATAGTCCTTACTACTATTTGAATCTAGGGCATATTTCCAACAGTCTTCCACTTGCACTAGAGTACAAATACACTAGCTGCATTTGTTCTCAATCATTGGCACCATATAACCGGTACCTAGAACATGCTTGCTCATGGAATAGGTTGAGTCTTGGGTCTGTACTTTACAGTCCCAAATCCTTTGCAACTTGCTAATGTCACTTTGATTGACATTAATACTTTATCATCACATGATAGCATCTGTGTGAATGCATCGTTGCTATGGCAGCAGAACAAGGCCTGATCCCAGGAGCCTACAGTGACGTTAGATTAACCTCGAGGGCTTTCTCATGGGCACTGTGCCCTATGACACATCATTCTATGTTAAAAGCGAACTAGCCCCGCCATAACTTTATACAACACTTTAGATGGTACCCTTATATATTATTATAATTGTATCCATCGAAACACAAGTGCACTATGTGCAACTTTTGATGTTTTGTTCACCTCGCTTCCTGCTTGACTTTAATTGGTATTTACAGGAGTTTCCAACATATTCCCTTATAACATAACCCTTTATGTTTTAAGGTATGTCATTCTTTATGGATTTGGAAAACATGCCTACAGTTCTCTATTTAGACACTACGGACAAAACTCTGCTCAGGGTTCTCTGATTCGAACTTAATCACTTTTAAACGTTCCTTAATTGGATCACATATTATGCTAAGTTATCATCATGGTTTACTAAGATAGCACCTATGTCTTTAACATAGTGGATGATGATCATCCTTTTCCTTTCTTTTAACCATTGATGTTCAACTTAATACTATTCCTAATTTGAGTTATTAAGGATTAGTTCCTTAATTAACTTCTATTCTGAAACCCTTTCTAGAATCACTTAAGGAATACTACATAATATCATAATACACTTATTATCAACTTCTACATCTTATAAATCATTATTTATAAGTATTTGCACTTTGATTCTTAACATACTTAAGAATTACTCCTATAAGCTCCCACTCAAAATATGTTCCTACATATTTGAATTTGAGACTTATATTGCTCCCACTTAAAAATATGTCAATCACATATTGACGAGGGTTTAACTCATCAATGCCCATTGTTATGGACTTGGGTTTTGGAGAAGTTGGGAAACGCTGGAAGTCTCGATCGGCTAACAGACAAGCACACAGGGACGCAAGGTTTACCCAGGTTTAGGCCTCGTAGAGGACCCTACTCCTGCTTGTCTGCTCTTGATTGATGATGATCCGAAGGATTACAATGTCGCCGATGGTGTTGTATGCGCAGATTAGATCTAGCGTATGTGTATGCGAGAGATTGATATCTAGATCTATTATCTATTGTGTATTGTGGGAGTCGTGATGTCTAGATCTATTGTGTCGTAGCGTGTCCTCCTCGTTGGACCCTCCTAGCCTTTATATATGGGGAGGCTAGGTCTCAGGTACCAATACGAGTTGGTTACAAGTTAGATTAGAACTCTAGTATTGAGATTTCCTTGTCTTGTATGTTGGGAGTCGATGTCCATATGTGCGTAATATCAGTCGAACCATCACGGGCTTCATGGACCTTGATATATCTTCGAGTGGGCCTTCCGTCGGGCCGTACCAGGTACGCTGTAGTTGAGTGCCTATTGGGCATACCCATGTCACATATTGTTTCAGGAAGACTTCCATAGCTCCCACTCAATTTTATGCAAATAGCATGTCCACTCACTATTTTGAACAATTTCAAAATTCTTTGATCAAATATCAAACTTGGAGATTTACTATGAGATACTAGTACTTTACTAGTTTTAAATCCACTAGACATTTAGCACACATGAATCAAATTCATTTGAATTTATCAATACTTGACAAATTGTGCTTTTGTCATTCACCCCTTTTTCCACTATGGCTTTGTAGTCATTTGGGAAAATTCCAAGTAACCCCTTTTACTTGTGAGATTGAGCAATGAATTGCTTTCTAATCTCAAGGGATTTTACTTTAGGATTTCCCTTAATTTGGTTTACAATTCTTTCCTTAGTAGTTCGTAGGTATGTCATATTCCAATAATCATGACAAATGATTCTAAAATGTCTCCATACAAGATATGGATTACATTTTGAATCCTACTTCATGTAGTGAAAGAACTAGTGGGGAAAACGCAATGATCAAAATCATTGATTATTTCCTTCTATGAAGAGAATCGTTCAAGAACGTTGTCTGTTGCGCTTCTCAACACTCTGATGCAGGGTTTTGAATCCTCATCGAGTTTTTCACTAATTTCCATTTGCTCCATAATTGAGAAACATCACTAGAAGTGAGCTTTCTCAAGAATGCACCAAAATCCAAGCAATATGAATCTTGCTTTCCTTTTGGTTTCAGCCATGGGTTTTGTATTCAAAGTTTCCAATGAATACTCTACAAGGACTTATTCTCTATTGTTTTGGTTATACCGAATAACCCCAAAACTTTCACGAATTCAAATGGTTTACCTATTCTAATTGAGTGCTAACTATTTCTAAGCTAATGGTCTCTACATCTACCCTACAACGATTTATTTGGTGCCTTCTATTCAACTCCTTTGATATCTAATATCACATTGTGACGCTTTGCATTTTGACATTTCAAAACGCTTCGCATTTCACAATTACTTTTATGCCATTCTTATAAAGTTGAATTTCATTACTATTGATCAAATCGTAGTAATTAGATTCTCTTTTATACTTATACCCTTTGTTGATGAAACACTTTGATCAAATTAAATAGTTTCATATTCATGCTTCCTTTGGTAAACTTATTTACACATTTAAACAATAATGATAATTACCATTTTCGTTAAAACATAATACATCGAAAATGTATTTACTTTTAACAACTCTTTAAACACTTTGTATTCAAGTAATACATGGTGTTCAAGTTATTTTGCCGAACTTAGGCATGATTTATATGTGACAAGAAATCGAATGACTTTCACATATTATCACATAACTTTGAATGCAAAACAATGGTTTCATTCATTAATGAACATATCATTAAGTTGGGTATTTTTTAAACAAGGAATTTTTAGTGTTTTACAAATGTTCATGCATTATCAATTAGTTTCAAACAACAAGGATAATTCACAATTAATCAAACAAGATATGAACACGAATAGAAATCATTCATAAAAGTGGAACAACTGTTTGTTACAAACTCATATGAATAACCATCTCATGAAGTGTGAGACACACTAAAGAAGTTCACAATCTCTTGATTACAATAATCATCCTAAACACGAACTAAATGATAAATGTCGAGGGAGAGTGTCGTCGGCCGTCATCATCATGCTCGCCATCAACACGCAACGTCACCTCCTCTCCAGCAAGCACCTCTCATGCGGAAGGACCTGTTTTCAGCAAAACAGAACAAGTATCAGATATACTTAACACTGCAAATGTGTTTGCAAGATTATAACATTTATAAAATTGTATATCAAATATATACCTTGGTCATCGATGACCTCTCCGGTGATTGGTTCACCCTTTACGTTCCGGAACATAATATGAACTCATGGAAATCCAATGCTTCCGTATCACCACTCATGATGCTACTCTGGACATGTCCTTTGTAGGTGGGAGGCAGCGACCGAAGCAGTACGTCTATCGCAAATGGATCAGCCCTCCAGTAATCCACGAAGTGAACCAGTCTCGTGTGTGCATCAAGCATGCGCTCCAAGTGACTCTTCAGACATGTATGCTCCTCCATCTGTATGGAAAGGAACTCTCTAAGCAACTCGTGCTTCCACATGCACACATGGCCTATGAACTCTTCTCTCAGCTGATCCACCATCGAATATGGGTCAAGATCACCCATGAGCGGATGTAGTTCATCCACCATACTGTAACGCATTATTGTCTGAATGTAGGTGGACATATCTTGGCGATAGTAGCAGTCTGCCAGCTCTTGTGGGGTCTCATAGTAGTCTGGCTCAGTCAAATCCATCATGCGGCGTATGTAGTCTACCACATGATTCCTAGTAAGGAGATCATTCAGGCGCACAAGCCAACTAGGGAAGTTGGATCCATCAAGTCTAATTTTCTCACCCTTTACCCAATCCTCAATGACAAAGTAAGCTTCACGGTGAGCCATCTACATTTATAATTTGCAAAAGGAAATTAGACTAAGTTTATAATTAATTGAGTTAATAGTAACTCCACTCAGAAACACCTATCCCCAAAAGGGTTCCTAGTGATAACACGACCCCTATCAGCCACATCTCCCCCTATCGTCACGGCCATCAATGTGGGTTCAAGGGTGGACGCTAAACGTCGGTCACATCATTCATGCGACTTGTGCTCGATCTTTCGACCATCCGTGTTCCGAGGCCACGCTTCTCTAGCGTGCTAGGCTCGCCAACTCAACCTTAGTGTATTCGCTGTGCAACATGGCTTACACCCACTGTATGTGAACGTAGATATGTCTGACACCCAGGACTGTAACCCTGGATCACCTCATACCGAAGAACTTTCTTGGTGGTGCACACTAAGGGAGAACACAATCATTGGTAATTTTAACAGGGATCATCTTATTAGGCTACCATCGAGTATATGATACTAGCACACAATAAGACATACAAACAATAACATTGAATGTAAATGCTATGTGATATGGTCCTTCACGTCGTGATCTCCATCCGCCGTCACCGGATTCTGGCTCTAGGGTTCCGGCGCCGTAGACACCAGGGTACCGGTGTCATTCCGGCGTGGTAGTGTGTCACCTCCGTGACTATCTACTACTACGTAACAAAAGGTAATCACTTTACCTTTGCCACAACCATATCACAAAGCAACGCCCCCCTTCAAAACAAAGTTAGATGCCTCTACTTTATCTATGCATGTTTGACGTTGCTGAATGGGCTTTCGCACAAGAACCGTTCTTACCTACAAACTTTCAGCACAACGCTAATCAAGTAGTTGTCTCTACTACACCCCTTTCAGGGCCCTCCGTTGCAAATGGTATACCAACTAATGCGAGAGAGACAGACACCCCCTAAGCCACTTTATACGGTACAAGCTGTATGTCAAGCATGGACCAGTCTCACGAATGAACGCGTAAAGTCGGTTGGGGGGCGCTTCATCAAGCATTACTGCGGTATACACAAGTACACGTGGGAGGGTAACAACTCAAAGATCAACGCCCACACGCTACATCTCGTGTGTTCTACTCGTACTAGTATTACTACGCATAGATCTAGCTCGGATACCACTGTAGGGGTTCCGCGCATGAAAACAATAAAAATTTATCCTACGCCCCTAAACCCCTGAAGCTGCCAGGACCTATCTATTAGTAATACAGTAATGGGAGGGGCTTTTCGCGAACTTACCCTTGAAGACCGAAAAGCGTTGTCAACGCACAGGAGAGCGTGGTTGATGTAGACGAGCCGAAGCCGACCTCAAGGTCGTGATGAAGTCCCTGCGCTCCTTCTGGATCCAACAACTTGAGTGCCTCAAGTGCGACACCTCGCAGGGAGTTACACACGTCCGGTGCCTGACGATGACTCCCGCTTCCCCGATCCAGCAGCAGTTGCGGAAGTAGAGCTCCCGGATCCGAATCCTGCAGCGTGACGGCGCTCCGTGGTGAAGATGTCTCTCGCTCGCGCAGTCCAGACTTGGGACCACGGTCACGAGAGAGAGAGAGGGGGGAGAGAGAAAATATAAATTAGAGGTCCTCCCAAAAGTGGGGAGACCTTTATTGATTATTGGTGTATTTTTTAGGCCAAATACCCCACTATATATAAGGGGAGGAGGGGGTACACCCCCCTCAAAGTCCCGGGGTGGGACTAAAGGAGGAGGAGGTGGGGGCACCGCCACCCCTCATGGGCCCCACATGAGGGGCTGGCCCAATAGGGCCACCGGCCACCCCTTGGCCCTTCTACCTCTCTCCTTTCCCTAATGGGCCCTCTCCCTCCGGAAATTGGCCCATTAAGCATTTTTGACCTTTAATTGATTTTTCTCTTTATTTAAATAATTATGAATAAATGATTAAATCAATATTTAACATTCATTCACATATTATTCAACCTCCGTGGCCATGGAACACCTTCTACCTCCACTCCGGACATCCTCCGGACTTACCGAAACCCTTCCGGTTTTCTCCCTTCTTTTCTTCGGTGATTCTACCGATCCTATAAACACTCTAAGCATTATCAAGCCCTTAAGCGTGATACCCCATGGTTCGGGAACACTCAAGACATGGTCGGGACACTCCCGCACCAATGATCGACAGAGGGACCTGGATGGCCATGTGACCTCTGTGCGTTCCAGGAAGATCTTTTGTCGTTTGAACTGGGACAGTCGTGTCTTATTCCCTTTGTCTCTTGATACTTGCATTGCCCGAGATCTAATCAATGACATCACCATGTCGTGGTCAATCAAGTTACTGAACAATGCTACTTGACTCGTTCCGACAAGTGACATCCCTGTGATCAAATCACACGTTGCGCAGCTATTGGATATAACTTCTCCGAGTGGGCCCTTGAGTATCTTCCCGTCACATGGACGGACAAATCCCGCTCTTGACATATATTGCCTCTATGGTTTCCTCCGAATACCTGAACACACCTTTATAACCACCGTTTTACCAGATGGCATTTGATGCTATCTAAGCACTCTCGGGAGATAGTGATTGATATAGCCTCACGGTCTAAGGAATAGTCTACGAGGATCCATTTATAATCATCGTAACTTGAACTTCGTGACATGATCTGGTCACGATGTTTAGCTTGGGTATTGGTTCATCATCTCATTCTCAGAATGAGATGACTCCATTTCCAACTGGCATAAATGCCATATGATCAGGAAACATGATCATCTATTGACCAATGAACCAGTGACTAGAGTTTCACTGGGAACCCCTAGTTTGTTTGTATATCACACGTGTATTGATGTTTCCACTCAATATAGTTATAGCATGATATAAAACTTAATCATAAACTATATGAAATATGAGAATAGTCCTTACTACTATTTGACTCTAGGGCATATTTCCAACAGGTTCAAACCCCGACACTTGCGGAATAACAATCTTGCGACGAGTGTACATGTTGACAAGGTCCCACATGAAATCGGGCCCAACTATGACAATCTGATCTCCATTGCCGCCTGCTCGCTGCTCATCAAAACCATTTGGCATCACAGCATCAGAGGAGAACCTGTCCAACAATGTCAGCTTGCATGGGATGCCCGCCACTTCGAAGCAGTCTTTGGATTCCCACGGTCTCACCGTCGGGTGAGAATGAAAAACACATGGGAGGCCAAACGGATGAGAAGAAGGCGTAGTTCCACTCTCTTTTTCTAATTGAAGAATATGTTTGGACGAAACGACGAGGCTCGCGGCGATGGTGGCGTCGCAATGGTTGATGAGTACTTGAAGAGGGCCTTCGGTGAACACCTTCTGAAACTACTCAGGAACTTTACAGACCTTGCTTGATCTCACCATGGAAGGAGGCTGCGGATGGTGTTTTGGGGGCTTTCTTTGGGGTGGGTGGGGTGGGGTGGGGGAGGGAGGGAAGATCGTTGGCGTGAGCTGGCGGCCAGGGTGCGATGGAGAAGACAAAGGCTGATGGTGCGTAGTAGTACTCTACTACTAGTAGTACTATAGAAGGTGGGTGAGTGGGGGTGGAGCTCCAATTGAGGCTAGTTGCACAAACCTCCAACAATTAGAGCCGTAGTTGCAAAGATCTCCAACAGTTGAGCCCCAGGTATGTAAGAAATAATGTTAAGAGGGCTAATCGAGAATTTTTTGCTATGTGTAGCATTTGTACCCAAAAGTAATTATAGTACAATAGTTTCTTGCAACTAGACTATCCTGATTATCTAGAGCTCCCTGCAATTTCGAATCCAATCGTTGGAGTTTTGTGCAATTTTCACCCTCCTCGTGTTCCGAGGAAGCTCTATGACCCTATGTTCAAACAAAAAAATGATCAAAGACAAACAAAAAAAAGAAAGACCATCTCTCAGGGCTCATTTGATTTGCAGGATTCTCAAAACATAAGAAGAGGAAACTACAGGAATTTGGATCAAGTGTGTGTTTGAATCACAGGGAAAGCAAAGCAATTATACCATGAGGTTGGAGTGGACGGAAATTTTCCTAAAAATAGAGGGCAAAGGAATACTTTGAAGGAATCTCAATTCGTGTGTTTTTCTTATTCCTATATTTTTCCTATCCTGCGTTCCAAATGGGACATCATTCCTACATATTGGAATCCTCTAAATCAAACAAAATAGCGTAGGATTATTTCCTAAGGGACAAGATCCTTCACAAAACCTTTGAATTTTCTTTGAATCAAAGAAGGAATAAAAAAAGGTTTCCTCTCTCAGAAAAAAAAGGAACTCCACCTCTTGGACAATTCACTATGACGAGAGTAGCTACTAAAGTCTATGTCTAGTACTAGCTATAGTCCTGTCAAACCAATATTCGTTGTATGCAGCTTGACCAAACAGACTTACTGCACTACTTTACTGCGCGTCCGAAAAACTAGGGAGTACAAGAAGTACCAGTACACTAATGTTACACAGAGAGTTTTTTTGAACGGACACAGAGAGTTCCACATTCATCTTGTAGCGCCAAAAGCAGAAGTTGTGCCAATATAGTACTGTAGTAGTCACGTCCAGGTTGAAAATAGTATGATGAGCAACAAGATCTATCTATTTTTGTACTCCTATTTGCGTATACTAGTAGTACTACACGTACTCAGGAACGGTACGAGCGTGTGCTCCACTAGTGCGCCTCCGCATGTAGGGTAATCCAGTATGGAGTAGATCGTCACTGCATGGTCGCGTGATTATTATGCATTGGTCCATGCTCTAGCCGTGGGCACGTGCCGTAGCAGTAAAAAAATTCTGAAAAATAGATTACTCATAAATAATTCCTCCCTCCATCCTAAAATAGTAGTTACTGACTTGGCTTTGTCTAAATACGCATGTATTTTGACGCATTTTAGTACTTAGATGCTCCCTCATTTCTAAATTAGAAAGCATACTAGGTTTTGTCGAAGTCAATATTTATAAAGTTTGACCAACTATATGTACAAACAAACTAACTTACATAATATCAAACGCATATAATATGAAAACATGGTTCGTGATGATTCTGATAACATTGAGTTGATATCGTAGATGTCCATATTATTTTCTACATATTTAGGCAAAATTTCAAGGTAGCCTATCCTGCACGCTGGACCCACGTCGATGCATCGTCCACACCAGCGCAATTTCGATGGCAATCTTGGTTCAAGACTTAAATCAAGTCGAATTGACAAGTTTGGACATAAAATTCCGTAATCACTGAGTTAGATGACTAAAATCGAAGCACCGTAAGAACGGTTAGTGTGTTTATCTCTGGTCCATGTCATAGAAGTGAACAATTACATAAAAGTTGTACTAAACCCCTAAATACTCTGTAATAACATTAGCAGCAAACTTAGTTTATATCCAAAATGCATCCTTCCTAGTACCAAAAGAGAACCTACATACGACTACTACTAGTAAACTGGAGTAGTAAAATAGTATTACTAGTAGTACTATTTATCTGCTAATACACCATTATAGTCATGATCACCAGCCGTAGTTTAAGATCATTTTTTCCTGTCGATGCAAATCCAGAAAGATACATGGGTGGACTGTCCAACCTTCATCAGGAACCGTGGCAGCACCCCGAGGTACGTCCTGAGCTTGTCGGACGGGAAGTTTGTCGGCGATGAGCTGCTCGTCAGCTCGATTACCGCATTAAGGCTCTCGACCATCGACAAGTCCGCCGACACCGGTGGGTCAGGCGCACACAGTTTCTCCGTGTACCGCGGCCACAAGCACCTGTCCTTCCTGATGCACACCAAGGACACGACAGCAGCCGAGCCGAGCACGCTGATGGTCAGGCCGAACACGGCGTCGTCATCCCCGCAGAGGAAGCGCGTGAATCCCCTCATGCTTGTTGGTAGCGGAGTCGGGATGAGGCAAAATAAGGCGCTGTCGTAGATTTCCCTGGTTACTATGACCCCGTGGGTCTCCTTCGTGTGGGGAAGAAGTCCTGCCAGCGAGGTAATGAAATCACAGGCAGAATCAATGCAGGAGAACGGGCCGTGCGAGCACACGATCTTGTGCTCGTCGAGCTTGTCGAAGGCGACCAAGCTAAAGCAGCCGTCGTACGGGCACTCAATCATCGCCTCAGACTGGACGGCGTCCATAGCAGCCGGCTCATGGTCGAATCCGCCGACGCGGTACACGAACTTGTGGGAGTGGTTACAAAGGGAGGATCGGCTCGCCGACATAGTGCCCGCCGGCCAGAAACCTAGGTTGGGTGGGTATACTGAAGAGTATAGTGATTGAGTTTCGTACTATACTGGTACGATTGTACAGGAATATGCTAGGCATGGGCGCACCTGCGGCAGCTGCACTTGGCCACTTTTTTCTTAGACAATGTCCACACGTTGTACATGCTTCGTCAAAACAAAAAGGCTGCAGAAAGTTGACAGGTGAGTAATAAAGCAGGTGTCACGTTGTACTGTACCAAATAGTACAATACAGACAGAGGGAGAGACCGAGGCAAGAAGATCCAGGCGAGTGAGAGGCAAGAAGATCTACTCCTAGAGAGAGACGAAAAGCCTGCGGCCTGCTGCAGGGTGTATAGTACTGCAGGGGAGAGACCGAGGACTGCATGCATGTCTTCGACACCAACCTGTAATTAACATTTTTGGTCTTATAAAATTTAAATGGCCTTAATAATCCCAGACAGAGGGAGTACTAGTAATAGTAGTAGTACTACATCTTAAAACAAATCAGACAAACTAGTACTGCATTTATTAGTGGTACTTTTTTGAGAAATTATAATTAGTAGTAGTACTTAGATATGTGAAAAACCAATCCAACTTACTACTCCAATAGAGAGTACGATCACTCTATTTTATGGATTATTATTTACTATACGTACTAGTAGTAAAATCTAGAATGTAGATTATTTCAGAACTAATTTTGGCTCTACAATATCTAGCATACGCGCGAACCTCAAAAGACACTTCATTGCTTAGTTTCAGAGATCTTATGCTAAATGCATGGACTTGGATGTAATTTTCATTTTTATGAGGTCCTTAATGTAACTTGTACTTCCACCGACCGCGTGTTAACTAATAAAGCACCTCGCTCCTACGGGACCTACCACAATTAAAAAATAATTACACTGCCCCAATTATCGGACAAAGTGGAACATGGTTTCTTATAGTTCCAATGTTTTTAGAAATAGGATGTTTCAAGCTTCCCAGCTAACTTTGCACAGTTTAGTGACTTTTTGCCGATTTAACGAAATTAGATCAAACATTTGCTACACAAGTAAGGGCAATTGATTGCTATTGAATTAAATATATTTTTAAAGGTAGATGAATGATGTAGTAAACAATATTGTCGGTGTTAGTTTCCAACTATCACGAAAGAACATTTAATTCTCAATTTTTCGAGTGATGACAAGATTGTTCTTTTTACATAAAGAAACTCCGAAGAATATGGATCTGAATACCACAATACAAGTTTTCAGACATAAAGAGTGGACCAACATGTTGTACTGATGATACCAATGTTTTATGAGCTTTCAAACTTCCAAGCTAACTCCGCCAACTTGAATGACTTTATGCCAATTATTTATCGAATTTAGGTCAAATTTGAACTACAATTAAATTGTAGGTTGCTTTGAAAGTTTTATGAAAACTCTTCTGGAGGTACCTATTCAGTGGATAATTAATATATCATAAACCACCGAGAGTTTTGACGACACGTTCAACTTCATGCTAAGATTTTGCATCTTGACAGTTTAACAAAATTAGGTCAAACTTGAGCTACAAGTAAGCGTGAATGACTTCCTAGTTAACTATACCCATTTGAATGACTTTATGTCGATTTATCGAAATTAGGTCAAATTTGAAACTACAAGTAAATTGTAGGTTGCTTTGAAAGTTCTACGAAAAAGCTTTTCGGGCCACCCATCAAGGGGTCACAATCAATATGTCAGAAACCACCGAGAGTTTTGATGATAGTTTCAACTTCTTGCTAAGATTTTGCATCCTGACTAGGTCAAACTTGAGCTACAAGCAAGTAAGCGCGATATATTTCTCTTGAATTAAATGTCTCTTCTAGGGTAGATGGATGCATCTTCTTGTAGTAAACAATGTTGTCAGTCTGAGTTTCTAACTATCGGGAAAGAATATTCTCAATTTTTTGAGTGATATCGAGATTATTCTCTCTTATAAAGGAAGTCCGAAGAATAAGGATCTAAATGTCACAAGCCAAGTTTTCACACATATATAGTGGACCAACATATTGTACTTATGATTTCCTGTGTTTTATGAGTTCTCAAACTTCCTATAGCTTATCGCTCTGCCCACTTGAATGACTTTATATGTCGATTAATCAAAATTAGGTCAAATTTGACCTATATACTACAAGTTTTGTAGGTTGCTCTGAAAGTTATATGAAAAAGCTTTTGGAGGTACCCATCAGGGGGTCACAATCAATACATGAGAAACAACCGAGAGTTTTGACAACTGGTTTGACTTTATGCTAAGATTTTGCATCCTGACACTATTTAACGAAATTGGGTCAAACTTGAGCTATAAAGTAAGCGCGATAGATTGCTATTGAAATATATGACTTTTTAGAGGTAGATGGGTGTATTTTCTTGTAGTAAATAGTGTCGTCGGTGTGATTTTCCAACTATCAGGAAAGAACATTCAATTCTCAATTTTTTGAGTGATGACGAGTGAGGTTGTTCTATTCCGTAAAGAAATGTCTGAAGAATATTGGATCTAAATGCCAGAAGCCAAGTTTACCGACATATTTGAAACTTCAAGTACATTATAGGTTGCTTTGGTAGTTTTACAAAAAAAAACTTTTGGAGGTACCCATTGACGGGTCACAATTAATATATCATAAAACACCAAGAGTTTTGACATAGGTTCAACTTCTTCCTAAGATTTTACATCTTGACAATTTAACGAAATTAGGTCAAACTTGAGCTACAAGTAATTAAGCGCGATAGATTGCTCTTGAAATTAAATGTATTTTCAGAGGTATATCAGTGCATCTTGTTGTAGTAAATAATGACGTCAATGTGAGTTTCCAACTATCAGAAAAGAACATTCAATTCTACATTTTCCAAGTGAAGACGAGCGAGGTTATTCTTTTAGTAAGAAGTCCGGAGAATATTGGATGTGAATGCCACGCCAAGTTTACAGACATATATAGTGGTCCAACATGTTGTACCAACGATTCCCATGTTTTATTTATCAGTTTTCAAACTTCAAAGCTAACTCTTCCCATTTAACCGAATGACTATATGTCAATTTATCGAAATTACGTCAAATTTGAAACTACAAGTAAATTGTAGGTTACTTTGAAAGTTTTAAGAAAAATCTTTTGGAGGTACCATCGAGAGGCCACAATTAATATATTTGAAAACAACGAGAGTTTTGACGATAAGTTCAACTTCTTGCTAAGATTTTGCATCTTGACAATTTAACAAGATTAATTAGGTCAAACTTGAGCTACAAGTAAGCGCGATAGATAGCTCTTGAATTAAATGTCATTTCAAAGGTAGATGGGTGCATTTTCTAGTATTAAGCAGTGTCGTGGGTGTGAGTGTCCAACTACCAGAAAAGAACATTGAATTCTACGTTTTCCGAGTAAAGACGAACGAGGTTAGTTGTTCTTTTCCATAAAAAGAAGTCCAAATAATATTGGATGTGGATGCCACAAGCCAAGTTGATAGACATATATATATAGTGGATTGACAACATATTGTACTTGCGATTTCCATGTTTTATGGGTTTTGAAGCTTCCTATAGCTAATCCCGCACATTTGAATAACTTCATGTCGATATCTCGGAATTAGGTCAAATTTGAAACTACAAGTAAATTGTAGGTTTTGGTTTGATAGATTTATAAAAAAGCTTTTGGACGTACCCATCGAGGGTTCGAAATTAATATACCAGAAACCAACGAGAGTTTCGACGATAGGTTCAAATTCTTGCTGAGACTTTGCATATTGATAATTTAACGAAATTAGGTCAAACTTGAGCTAGCTACGAGTAAACGCCATAGATTTCTCTTGAATTAAATGTCTTTTCATACGTAGATCATCGGTGCATCTCCTTGTAGTAAACAGTATCGTCGGTGTGAGTTTCCAACTATCAAGAAAGAACATTCAGTTCTACATTTTCTGAGTGAAGAATACGAGCGAGGTTGTTCTTTTTTCCTAAATAAAAGTCCGAAGAATATTGGATATGAATGCCACAAGCCAAGTTTACATACATATATATTATACCAACATGTTGTTCCAACGATTCCCATATTTTATGAGTTTCAAACTTCCCAGCTAACTCTGCCCATTAGAATGACTTTATGTCGATTTATCGAAATTAGGTCAAATTTGAAACTACAAGTACTAGTAAATTGCACATGCCCTGCATGTTAGACTCAGATAATAGACATTTGGGATATCATCACTATATAAAATTATAATAGTTAAAGCGGAAAAAATATAATAGATAAAATTTGAACTACTACAAGTAAACTGTGTAGGTTGCTTTGAAAGTTTTACGGAAAAGCTCTTAGAGGTACCCATTGGAGGGGGGCGCGGGGGGCAATTAATATACTATCAGAAACCAAAAGAGAGTTCTGACGACAGGTTCATCTTCTTGCTAAGATTTTGTGTCTTGACAGTTTAATGAAATTAGGTCAAACTTGAGCTACAACTAAGTGCGATAGATTGATCTTCAATTTAATGAAATTAGGTGAAACTTGAACTACAAGTAATAAATTGTAGGTTGCTTTGACAGTTTTATGAAAAAAGCTTTTGGAGGTACCCATCGAGCGGTTAATTAATATATCAGAATTCACAAAGAGTTTTGACGAGTGGTTCGACTTCTAGCTAAGATTTTGCATCATGAAAATTTTGAACATCTTTTAAAAACGATCATATGAAATAGGGAGAGAGGGGAAATTGTATTTATATTCTCTATGGGCAACCCACAAGCTTTAGGTGCACCTTAGGCTTAAAGATAACTTTATTTTTTCCACTATGTATAAGGTGAACCTTAGCGAATGCCACATAGTAGGCCAGTTTTTTTGAATGGGTAGTAGGCCATATTAAGGTGTGTTTTTTTACACAATGCGGGAGTAGTATATTTCTTTGCTTAGACATATGGTAACCTCTGTCCACGCGCTGTACATGCTGAGAGAATAAAATGTTGGCAGGGGAAGAGGGCAGCAGCGAAGAGAAGTTGAAGTCGGTTCCATGTCAGAGCAAAGTTATGATGGGTTTCTGACACGAGGTACTCCTGTGGCCTTACAGTGTACTACACTATGCTAGTACTAGTAAATTTTAGGACCTATGTACACGAAACAAATTGTGTGTTTTCTCTCTCCTTCGCTGCCTCTCACCATCCATCATCCCTCTCTCCTACCCTTTCCCCTCTCGCACCGGCCCGGCTGATCTCTCCCTCGTCCATAGTATGGTGCTGCGCACGTGTGCCTTGGTACGGCGGCTTTGTGTCTCTGGTGTGTTCGGCAGCAGCGTTGGTGTGGAGTAGGGATGAGGAGTATATAGGAAGGAAACCACTTTGGTCCTTGGTGGCAAATAAATTCAAACTTTTCCGGTTTTCGAAATTTTCACTTGCTTCCCAAACATCAGGAGGGAAGGTTACTCAAAAGATCAGCCATTCGCAGTACTTCTTATCTTATCTTTATCTTGTCTTATCTCTTACAATAGCATACCATACCACTGTATAGTGTACGGATAACTTTGATCATTGGCCGTTGGATCAAGACCGGCAAATACAAACATTGCTAACCGTTGGATCTTCTTTTCCATTCTTAGCATCTACAAAGATTCTACTAATAGTCTTTAGCACGATGAACGCTAGTATGTGCAAACCTCAAAACACACACTTCATTACTCAGTTACAGGGTCCTTGTGCTAAATGCATGGACTTGGGTGCAATTTTCATTTTTATGAGGTCCTTGATGTAACTTGTACTTCCACCGACCATGTTAACTCTCAAACACCTCGCTCCTACGAGACCTACCACAGTTAAAAGAAAATGCAACCGCCCCAATTATCAAACAAACTAGACCACCGTTTCTTATACGTAATACCCAACTTTTTAGTACTAGGATTTTTCAAGCTTCCTAGCTAACTTCGCACACTTTAGTGACCTATTGTCGATTAACGAAATTAGGTCAAACTTGAGCTACAAGTAAGCGCGATAAATTGCTCTTGAATTAAATGTATTTTTGGAGGTAGATGGGTGCATCTTCTTGTAGTAAACAATATCATCAGTGTGAGTTTCCAACTATCAGGAAATAAAATTCTCAATTTATGACGAGATGGTTCTTTTCTGTAAAGAAAGCTCGAACCAGAATATGGATCTCAATGCCATAAGCCAAGCTTCTAGATATATTAAGTGAACCAACATGTTTTACTTACGATTCCCATATGTTTTTTGAGTTTTCAAACTCCCTAGCTAATTAAATCCGCCCACTTGAATGACTACATGTTGATTTATCAAAATTAGGTCAAACTTGAACTATAACTAAATTGTAGGTTGCTCTGAAAGTTTGACGAAAAATCTTTTGGAGGTACCGTACCTATCGGGGGGTATCACAATCAATATATGAGAAACAACCGAGAATTTTGACAACAGATTTGACTTCTTGCTAAGATTTTGCATCGCATGACACTTTGACGAAATTGGGTCAAACTTGAGCTACAAGTAAGCGCGATAGATTGCTCTTGAAATATATGACTTTCCAGAGAGGTAGATGGGTGCATTTTCTTGTAGTAAACAGTGTCGTTGGTACGGTGTGATTTTCAAACTATATCAGTTAAGAAGATTCAATTATTCTAAATTTTTCGAGTGATGACGAGCGAGGTTGTTCTTTTCCAAGAAGAAATGTCCGACAAATAATATTGGATCCGAATGCCAGAAGCCAAGTTTACCGACATATATAGTGGACCAACATGTTGTACCAACGATTCCCATGTTTTATTTATGAGTTTTCAAACATCCTAGCTAACTCTGCCCATTTAATCGGATGACTTCATGTCGATTTATCGAAATTAGGTCAAATTTGAAACTACAAGTAAATTGTAAGTTGCTTTGAAAGTTTTACGGAAAAACTTTTGGAGGTACCCATCGAGGGGTCACAATTAATATATCATAAAACACCAAGAGTTTTAATGATATGTTCAACTTCTTGCTAAGATTTTGCATCTTGACAATTTAACGAAATTAGGTCAAACTTGACCTACAAGTAAGCGTGATAGATTGCTCTTTAATTAAATGTATTTTCAGAGGTAGATCGATGCACCTTGTTGTAGTAAACAATGTCGTTAGTGTGAGTTTCCAACTATCAGGAAAGAACATTCAATTCCACATTTTCTGAGTGAAGAAGCGAGGCTACTAGTTGTTATTTTCCGTAAAGAGAAGTCCAAAGAATATTGGATGTGGATGCCACAATCCAAGTTAACAGACATATATAGTCGATCGAGAACATGTTGTACTTGCGATTCCCATGTTTTATGAGCTTTCAAACTTCCTAGCTAATTCTGCCCATTTTAATGACTTTAAGTCGATTTATTGAAATTAGGTCAAATTTAAAACTACAAGTAACTTGTAGGTTTTGCTTTGTAATTTTTACGAAAAAGCTTTTAGTTTGTACGTACCCATTGAGGGGTCACAATTAATATATCTGAAAACAACGAGAGTTTTGATGATAGGTTCAACTTTTTGCTAAGATTTTGCATCTTGACAATTTAATGAAATTAATTAGGTCAAACTTGAGCTACACGTAAGCGCGATAGATAGCTCTTGAAATAAATGTCATTGTAGAGGTAGATGGGTGCATTTTCTAGTAGTAAGCAGTGTCGTGGGTGTGAGTGTGAAACTACCAAGAAAGAACATTGAATTCTACGTTTTCCGAGTGAAGACGAACAAGGTTAGTTGTTCTTTTCCGTAAAGAAAAGTCCAAAGAATATTGGATGTGGATGCCACAAGCCAAGTTGACAGACATATATATATAGTGGATCGACAACATGTTGTAATTGTGATTCTCATGTTTTATGGGTTTTGAAGCTTCCTATAGCTAACCCCGCACATTTAAATAACTTTATGTCGATATCTCGGAATTAGGTCAAATTTGAAACTACAAGTAAATTATAGGTTTTGCTTTGATAGATTTACGAAAAAGCTTTTGGACGTACCCATCGAGGGTTCAAAATTAATATACCAGAAACCAGCGAGAGTTTCGACGATAGGTTCAACTTCTTGCTAAGACTTCGCATATTGGTAATTTAAGGAAATTAGGTTAAACTTGAGCTAGCTACAAGTAAACTCCATATATTGCTCTTGAATGAAATGTCTTTTCATAGATAGATCATCGGTGCATCTTCTTATAGTAAACAGTGTCGTCGGTGTGAGTTTCCAACTATCAAAAAAGAACATTCAATTCTACATTTTCTGAGTGAAGAATACGAGCGAGGTTGTTCTTTTTCCTAAAGAAAAGTCCAAAGAATATTGGATCTGAATGCCTCAAGCCAAGTTTACATACATATATATTATACCAA
The DNA here is from genome assembly GCA_023614405.1 of Avena insularis. Taxonomy (NCBI): domain Eukaryota; kingdom Viridiplantae; phylum Streptophyta; class Magnoliopsida; order Poales; family Poaceae; genus Avena; species Avena insularis. The sequence goes on along the minus strand of CM042689.1, from coordinate 391,910,668 downwards.
CATGTTGTACCAAAAATTCCCATGTTTTATGAGAATTCAAACTTCCCAGCTAACTCTGCCCATTAGAATGACTTTATGTCGATTTACCGAAATTAGGTCAAATTTAAAACTACAAGTACTAGTAAATTGCACGTGCCCTGCACGTGAGACTCATATAATAGACATCTCGCATATCATCACTATATAAAATTATAATAGTTAAAGCGGAAAAAATATAATAGGTAAAATTTGAACTACTACAAGTAAACTGTGTAGGTTGCTTTGAAAGTTTTACAGAAAAGCTCTTAGAGCTACCCATCAGAGGGGGGCACGGGGGGCAATTAATATACTATCAGAAACCAAAAGAGAGTTTTGATGACAGGTTCATCTTCTTGCTAAGATTTTGTGTCTTGACAGTTTAATGAAATTAGGTCAAACTTGAGCTACGACTAAGTGGGATAGATTTCTCTTCAATTTAATGAAATTAGGTGAAACTTAAACTACAAGTAATAAATTATAGGTTGCTTTGAAAGTTTTATGAAAAAAGCTTTTGGAGGTACCCATCGAGCGGTTAATTAATATATCAGAAATCATAGAGAGTTTTGACGAGTGGATCGACTTCTAGCTAAGATTTTGCATCATGAAAATTTTGAACACCTTTTGAAAACGATCACATGAAATAGGGAGAGAGGGGAAATGATATTTCTATTCTCTATGGGCAACCCACAAGGTTGAGGTGCACCTTAGGATTAAAGATAACTTTATTTTTTCCACTATGTATAAGGTGAACCTTAGTGAATGCCACATAGTAGGCCATTTTTTGAACGGGTAGTAGGCCATATTAAGGAGTGCTTTTTTAAACAATGCAGGAGTAGTATATTTCTTTGCTTAGACATATGGTCACCTTTTTCACGCGTTGTACATGCTGAGAGAATAAAACGTTGGCAGGGGAAGAGGGCAGCAGCAAAGAGAAGTTGAAGGCGGTTCCATGTCAGAGCAAAGTTATGATGGGTTTCTGACACGAGGTACTCCTGTGGCCTTACAGTGTACTACACTATGCTAGTACTAGTAAATTTTAGGACCTATGTACACAAAATAAATTGTGTGTTTTCTCTCTCCTTTGCTGCCTCTCACCATCCATCTTCCCTCTCTCCTACCCTTTTCCCTCGCGCACCGGCCCGGCTGATCTCTCCCTCGTCCACAGTGTGGTGCTTCGCACGTGTGCCTTGGTACGGTGGCTTTGTGTCTCTGACGTGTTCGGCAGCCGCGTTGGTGTGGAGTAGGGACGAGGACTACATAGGAAGGAAACCACTTTGGTCCTTGGTGGCAAAAAAATTCAAACTTTTCCGGTTTTCAAAATTTTCACTTGCTTCCCAAACATCGGGAGGGAAGGTTACTCAAAAGATCAGCCATTCGCAGTACTTCTTATCTTATCTTTATCTTGTCTTATCTCTTACAATAGCATACCATACCAATGTATAGTGTACGGATAACTTCGATCATTGGCCGTGGGATCAAGACCGGCAAATCCAAACATTGCTAACCGTTGGATCTTATTTTTCATTCTTAGCATCTACAAAGATTCTACTAATAGTCTTTAGCACGATGAACGCTAGTATGCGCAAACCTCAAAACACACACTTCATTGCTCAGTTGCAGGGTCCTTGTGCTAAATGCATGGACTTGGGTGTAATTTTCATTTTTATGAGGTCCTTGATGTAACTTGTACTTCCACCGACCATGTTAACTCTCAAGCACCTCGCTCCTACGAGACCTACCACAGTTAAAAGAAAATGCAACCGCCCCAATTATCAAACAAACTGGACCGCACACCTGATCTGCTCAACGAATCCTCTTGTCCGGCGCGCTAACCACATCATCGACCGCCTAGGATCTGCTCCACGCACACCATGATCCAGCGTTCTGCTCGTATCCTCGCCCGCCCAAGATCTGCTTCCCTTTCGTCGACACCCACTATGACCGTAGCACCGTCAGCGACCTCGACATGACCCATGAGGATGTAGAGGAGGCCTAGACGCTGCCCCGACCGAGGTAAAACCAGATCTCCCTGCGCGATTTTTTTGTTGGCAATGTACTATATTCATGCTAAATTTCCTAACTAACAGGTTCTTTACTTGATATACACCTGTTATGTACTCCCTCTGTTTCAAAATATAAGATGCTTTAGCTTTGTGAAAGAAGTGTATCCAGACTCATTTTAGTGTGCAGGTTTACTCCAAACCTAGATGAACCTGCACACTAAAATTGGTCTATATGCACTCTTTTCACAAAGCTAAAACATCTTATATTTTGAAACGGAGGGAGTACTAAATTAATCCATTGTGGTTACGCTTAAACTCCACGCATTAAACTGTTTTGATGTACTATACTATTTCTTTGTGAATTATTAGTCACTTAATATATTTGTTTACATTCTCTATTGTACTTGTCCACATGAGATATGATTATATAATATCTCTCTCATTCGCCGATTTACGAACTATAGTATTACCATCATGATGTTGTCCTACTATCCTATACTACACATTTACACATGTCATACTATTTGACCATTATGTACTGTCGATTTGATCTCTCCTAACCTGCGGCTCAAACGGTTTGTTGTTATTATGCAAGGAGCAGCCTCAGTTTGCACACAATACCATAGAGTGAATGGTTCCTATAATCTCGTAAGACCCCATCACTTTTGTTTCACTTCATGCCAACGTATACCATGTTGGAACCTGTTTGTATTTACAGTTGGCCTTCCCTTTATGCAGAGGAGTAGCAATGGAGTACAAACTCCGCCCATTCACACGAGCCGCCGTAGATCTCGTGTAACACCTACCGTAAGGACCCCCACCCGAAGTTTTGTCCTTGCCACATTTTTTGTTTGCTTAAATTTACCATTTGTCTTTCTTGTTTTCATATTTTTGGCAAAAATTAGCGTCAAACATTTTAGCCTCATTATGGTCTGCTTTTGTTCCATGTGCTTAGTTCAATTTCCTAGATATGGAGAGGCCGGGTTTATTGCATCTGAGTTGTCTGATAATAAGAACAAGGCCACACTAGCGATGAGATCCACACATGTATCATAAGGAACTCTGTGCAGTTCATCTCACTCTTGTATCTAGTGTGTATCATAGTTACATGAACTGGCTATTTTAATACGAGGCACTTGATGGTTCAGTTTGTTGTTCTTAGGCCGCCGAAGCGTTGAAATTATCTGGCTATTCATGAATAATTCAATGTATGATTGCTTGATTCATTGTTTATCTAAAATTATCTGTCTAGCATATTCGAGGCTCACAATTGATGTGTTTTTATTGGCTGAGTTACTCTCTTTTTTGTCTATGATTAAATCAGTGGCAGATTTTGTTGTGTAGTTCCTGGCTAGTTTATATATGAGAAAACATAATGGCTTAGTTTTAATATTCGTTTTATTCATGTTCTGCACATTCTAGTTTGAGCAGTCTGCATCAGGTACTTTGTAGTTTGTTTCCCAAGTCTGTTGTTTAAGTAACTTGTTTTGTCTTGATCTCAGCCATCTTCAAGTAGAGCAGTCATTTTATAGAGCAGCACATGCTCGCATCGCTCCATGGCGCCATCTGGTCCACTTATTCAAGAAGAAATAGATGTATGAGCCACCACTATTAATTGCTTCCTTCCTTATATATTACCGCATTGACACATTTAAAATTCATGGTGGTGTGATTGCATGGTAATGTTGTTATAACTTGTTTTGTGTTTGTTTCAGGCTGCAAATGACCCTCTGAATGCCGAACAAAGACCCGCTTCTCCAAGTTTAAATTTTTTTTCAAACTGCAGTAGTGACAATACCTATTGCTCATGCCACACCGCTTTGACTGATCCTTGTTTTTGAACCGAAAGATTATTTGAGGATGCCCTGCAAGATGCCCGTGATATTGTTGAGCAAGAAGCCAATAAAGCAGATACAGTAATCACCATAGCACGCAAAGACTTATATGAATTGAAAAATAGGCAAGCTTTAACGCAGAATATACTTAATAATCTCATCTGCAGCTCTCATGGGAAGCCAGTTGTTACATGTCTCAGGATGCAAGCTCCATAGCGACCTATTCTGTAACACCAGTTATGGTGTTTTTTTAGTTGTCTAGATTCTGATGCAAATTTTATGCTTCATTTTATTACTATCAAGTTTACTGAGGATTGTAATAATCTAGTGTAATTTGCAGTTGTAAGTTGTTTGAGGATTGTTACAAACTGAACATCTATCAGAATTACTACACACACATGAAAAAACAGTGAAATTGTAAGAGGTACAACACACGATCTACCGGAATAGGGAGAACGTCCATTGTATTACACGGGGCACCATAGAACTTGCAAAATTCATAGACGTTCACTCAACAAAGTGAACACATAAAGAGCTGACCTGGAGAGAATACATTAGGAGCAGACCCACACAATCCATCAATATGATGGATAGCCGTCGTAGTAATCGTAGTGGGTGGTACCATCCTCACCATATGGCGGCACCATCTGCAACTCAGAATGCTCGACGATTCTGCAATACTCCGCCAACAATCGATCGAGTTCGAAAGAACGGTCATTGATCCATAATCCTCCTACTCCATACCCATATACAATGCTTGGCTCCTCTTCCCACGCAAGAGCCTCAAAGTTGTAAGATCTAATCTCGGATAGGTCCGCATAGTATATGCTACCGGCATGCACCATGGGTACCATGCCGCTGTCGACACAGACGCACCGATTGTTAGCAACAAAGCGAGCACGACTTCCGATGCCTCTAGCTAGCTGAAGGACACGGTTCTGGGTATCAACTCGGTAATCAACCAGCATGTCGCCGTAGACCGGTCCGCTCACAACGAACAGCAACTCCCCGTCAGACTCGACGAGGTAAAAACGATTCTCTAGGAACTGGCAGCTCGGAACAGGGCCTGCAACGGTGGGATGCATCTCCAGGGCTCGTGTGGAGCACTGCAGCTGGACATTCCATGAGCAGCATCACACATAGTCGAGAGGACAGACCCATATTTGTCTACGACAAAAACATCACCGACGTAAGAAGTCATGCTCCGGAGTTCCACGAAGTCATACGGCGAGTACCACCCTTCACCAAAGACCGGGTGACTCCCTTCCTCTGTGCTCTCATCCGCCCACTGAATGGTGGTGTTCTGATGGTTTGATGTAAACACCATCAACGACGGGAACATCATCACAGCGACAGAAGCCACCTGCTCGGTCGGTATCTCCGCCCTCAGGCACTTGATAGCGCCCGAGAAGGGGTTGTACAACCGGGTCTTGTATGGCTGCACCCTCTGTCCAAGCACAAGGAGGCCGCCGGTTGTGCTACCGACATAAAAGTACCTTCCAGAGATAGAGGAAGGAGAAACTGAGATTCAGTCAAGGTAAATAGACTGAAATTCAATCAAGGTAAACCATGGAGCAAAACCCTGGGCAACAAGTGGACGAAGAAACAGAACTTGAAAAATAGATAGTATAGGATGTGAATACAAAAAAAGGATCGCATATATAGAGATGAATATAAAGAAAGCACCTGCGAATAACCCGGCTAATCTTCTTCTTAAGGTGGCGACCAGTTCTCACGTTTAGCAACGTGATGGCGACGTCTTCTACCTGATACTCCTCCGACAACTGGTGCTCTAGAACAATCTAGTTGGCTGGCATAAAGCGCTCCTTCGTGAAGCCGCGTCAGGCGCTGCAGACTGCCCATGGGGAAGTCGTCCGTCGAAAGGAAGATGTCACCTATCTTCCGGACGAGTCCCTCGGGGAGACCAGCCCATGGCAAGTCCTCCTGCTTCTTGCCAGCCATGGATGATGGCGTTCGTGTGGTCTCGGTCCCACCGACTGGCATAGGAAGCGGTTCCAAAGACACACATTTAAACAAAGGCCTGGGAAAGCCAAGTGAATCGTGTGGAAACGAGACGACGGCATGCACACAGCAACCGCAAGCGCGTTTCATCAAACTGGCACGAGCACGCACATGCGCACGCGCACTAATTACGATACAACGGTCGTGCGCACACCAGCTTACGACTCCTGGGAGCACGCGGGTGTGTAGGTGTAGGATGATACTAGTAATAGTAGTATCATAACCTCATTGTATTTAATTATCCCAAAATCTAAGAAGAAGATCTGCGCTCCCTGGTCCCTCAGGGCACACGCAAACACAGGGCATTTTCCGTTTTTTGCATGACATTTTCCATTTTTCAATTTTGATTTTTGGCTGTTCCCTTGGATGCTCACCATGTGGCCGGATGGGGTGTATGCTCCGTGGAGCTAAAAACATCATGTTCTCTCAATAGCACGGTCGTTAATTATTGAGGTATATACGATTTTAGTCCCACAAATTGCACCGCGGGAGCTTTTTAGTCCCACATCTTGTAAAGTGAGAAACACTAGCCCCACAACTTGTAACCAGGAACATTTTAGTCCAATTCAATCAAATTTCTGTGATTTTGTCCGAATTCGTCGTAACTAATTCTGGAAGTGACATGTGGCATCATAATTTTTGCAAAATGATCCATGTGTATTTTCTGCCTGCCAGTTGTGACCTTGGTATGACTTGACAGGAGGATCTGAATAAGAAAAACTACCAATGCATTGTAGGGTATCGAACTGATTACGTGCGCTACTGAAGAAATCAACCTTGCCACTACAACATGCACACAGAAGTGATTAACTGAAGAGCGCTCTGGCTAATGTGTTCTTTATTTTGGATATTCAAAAATATGTGTTCTTGGATACAATAACAACTCAGCTTTCCTTTTCATTTTTGCGAATAAGAAAAAACTCAAGTTTATTCTAGACACTGCAGCTAGCTAATAGGTTAACGACAAAGCTATACAATTAATATTATGGACCGTGCCAACATAGACATGGGCATTTTTTTGCGTTCGTATATGCTTTTTTATTGTATAAATAATTACTTCCCCCAAGTACTCCTCGTCTGGCATAATTACGTCATCTCAAGTATTCCTCGTCTCACATGAGTAGTCATGGGCATCTACCGGCATAGTGGCTTATGGATGTGTGTGTCGTTGTACAAAAGTGTTAAGTTCGAATCCATTCTCCTCTTAGAGATTTAACTGTTTTATTTGTACGTCTACTAACAGGTGGCCTACTTATTAGTCCGCATAGGGATACAAATAACATAAAAAATTTAGAGGGGTTATTTTAAAAACATCAACGTCATTTGTGGATAAATTAAGTCAAATTCACTTAAATTCCATTAAATTGGACTAAAATGCTCTCGAGATATAAGGTGAGGGACTAGTATTGCTCATTTTTTTAATATGTGGGACTAAAACACTCTCGCGGTGCAAGATGTGGGACTAAAGGTGTATATACCTCTTAATTATTTTACAGCCTCAATTGCTAGGACGGAGGACCAATTAATGCTCTTAGTTTTGCTCAATTACTCCTCTAGTTAACCGTAAAATATGAACCACCACGTCGTGTAATGCTCCTGGCCGATCAAGTTGTTAAAATGGGAGTGTATTCATTGGCTTGTATGTTTTCAATTAGATGCGGTGGCCACGTGCATTGGCTGGATTTTACGATTACTACTGTATACAATAACTAGATATAAAGCGAGTAGGCGAAGTTAATTCTCCGAACTAGTACTACTCCGGCCTAGTAATACGGAACACAGGGAGTATCTCAAGTGTGGTTATATGGATGATCAGTTGATGTGACTCTCGGCCATGAATTCCTGACCATATAGCCGTATGTTCTACCAACTTTTTTTACTACTACTAGTAGTACATGGACGCTAGCAAAATTCAAAATCTCAATCGAACGGCAAAATCACACACACCAACTTCGAAGCATTTCCCGTCTAACCGTTTCAAAAACTTTGAGCCAAAATCTCCCACCTAGGGAGTACCATTTTTATATTATTATTATTATCAAATGGGCGCTTGTCAAATTCAAAATCTCAATCAAGCGGCAAAACCGCACACCGACTTTGAAGAATTTCCCGCCCCTCCGTTTCAAAAACTTTGAGGCAAAATCTCCCACCGAGGTTGTACCATTTTTGTATTATTATCAGATGGGCTCTTGTCAAATTCAAAATCTCAATTGAGCGGCTAAACCATACACTGACTTTGAAGCATTTCCCGCCCCTCAGTTTCAAAAAGTTTGAGGCAAAATATCCCACCGGGGCAGTACCATTTTTATATTATTATTAGGTGGATGGTCGCCAAATTCAATATCTCAATCAAACGGCAAAATCACACACCGATCTTGAAGCATTTCCCGCCCCTTGGTTTCAAAAACTTTTGACTTCAAAATTCCGATTCTACCCATTGTTCTGATGCCATATGGGCAAGCTAAAGTCGGTAGCTTGGGGGCACGATCATAATTTATGTTTCTGTTCACCTCCTTAGTCCGGATTCGCCCAGATTTTCCCGCTGATCCTTCCAAAAATACCAGACCCTATCTCCCATGCACTCACCTCCACGACCACGACGCGCACCATCCGACGGCAATTCCATGGCAGCCGGACCCGCTTGAGCGGCGGTCTCATGCACCATCACGGAGCCGCTTCACCGATGCTCACCCACCAGATCTAGTTCATCGGGTCTCTCTGCCACTGCGCCGGAGCTGTGGTGTCGTTCACCACGCCGATGGCGTCATCGACTGCCCAAGCTCTGCTTCCCGGCCGTCGAAAGCTACCCAACCATACCGGATATGCTTCACCGGTGTACACCGGACGTGATATAGTTCAGGGAGTTCCATGTCACCGCTCTAGACCAGCTGCTTGGTCGTCGCCGTTCACTGCACTGGATCTGCGTCAGCGACGCTCTCGTCCACCGTGCTCAAGCCGGCATCGACCGCCCAAGATCTGCTTCCCTGACGCCAACAGCCACCGCAACCGCAGCACCCTCGGTGACCTGGACGTCACCTGCACGATACCGACGATGCTTAGACGCCTCTCTGACCAAGGTTAACCAAATCTGTAACCCATTTTTGTTTTGTCAGCAGTATAGTAGGTTCAAGCCTGTCGCAGTGAACTGTATTTTTCTCATTGTGCTCGTACATACAAGTCAGTGGGCATGCCTGTTCTTCGTGCTAGTACATACAAGGTCATTAGACATGTTGGTTTGCATGCGCTGCTCTACAAATTTCAAGTCATGGACATGTCTGTTATTTTGTCATACACATGTTCTTAGCTACTCCATACAACAGTAATTGCTTGCTACCGTGTAATTCTTGCAAAATCTGAAGTCAGCGGAAAATATTAGTGTGGATTCCCTGCTCTACAGTTGTTGAATCTATCTGGTTCATCCTGAGATCAGTTCCTGCTATTATTTCCTCCTTGGCATCGTTCTGCCGTCCTATAGTAGCCGTTTTAACTCTTCATACTAATTCGATTATAATTTTGTTGTTGCCATCTGCTTCTTCAAAAGCTGCATCACTAACTATTTTCTTTTTCTTGCATATAGCTCAAAATGGAACAATGAACATGTTGGTTTGCATAGCCTATTCTACAGGTTCACAAGGAATGCCATTAATTCCTTATCTGGTGCTGATTCGTCCTGACAACGGCATAATTGTCCTCTACTATGTAGTTCACTCGTAGTTTGCATTCCTTCTCTAGACATTCTCTTATGATGCCATTACAATTTCTATCTAGTTGATTCTTAGCTATGATAGTAACTACATGCCATTGCGTAGCTCACCGCAAATTCTAAGTCACCCCACGACTATGCATTCCAGGAGATGCCATTGCTTCCATATATATTTGCTGAAATGACCTCGCTTGTTTATATTTGCTGAAATTCTAAGAAACACTTTGTTTGATTGCTCATTTTATTCTACACACACTCGTCTAATGCTTGTTTGTCCTGCTCTACAGGTTCACGAGCGACGCAATTATATCTTGCATCTAGTTCTGGGTCTGGTTCATCCTAAGTCACGATATAACTATCCTCTACAATATATAGTTCATTCGTGGTTTGCATTCCTTCTCTACAAGTTCTCGTATGATGCGGTTATAATTTCTATCTGATTCATTCTTCGCTATGACAGTAACTGCATGCCATTTTGTGTCTCAACGCAAATTCCGAGTCACCCGATGTCTCTTGCATTTTAGGGTATAGAACTGCTTCCATATATATTTGTTGAAATGACCTGGCTAGTTTATTTTTGCTGAAATTCTAAGCCACACACACACATATTTTTTGATTACTCGTTTCACGGTAGGCACACTTATTTAATGCATGCTTGCTTGTCCTGTTTGTTTGACGTGTTGGTCAATAATTGAACCATTGACCAGTTGTAAACTCTAGATCATAGCTCCTGTCATATCAGTCAAATAAGTAGTTTGTCTTGTTTGATGTATTAACTTATTATTACTTAGTTTTAGGGTGTAAATATTGCTATCGCCACCAAAGAGGGTGCTGCAAGATCATGTCTCCTCCAATGTAGTTGTTACACTCAAAGGAAGATGCAGGTGATCAATTGAGGACTCTGCTATCAACTTGATTGTCAACTAAAATACCGATTTTTCTTTCCCTTGATTTGATAATATGTAATAATTTTAAGAAGTTTGCAGTTGATGTAATATCTAGATAACTCGCGTAGGCCATGTATGCATTTAGTTGACGCCGTCCACATATGCGGTAGTCGTTACGGTAACTACGCCATGCAGGTCGATTAGGGAACAGTACCGTGCTTTGTTATTGGCATGTCGTGTATTCGGTCGATGATGAATAGTAAAAATGCTGGATTCTATAGATGTTTTATGATATTGGCATGGGCTTCAGAAAAGTCCAAAACTGTAAAAGGTCGTAAACGTAATGGGCCAACCTACAAGTTGTAACTGGACGTAATAGTAATAGGTCGTAATGGTAACAGGCCGTAAGAGTAATATGTCATAACTGTAACAGGCCATAACAGTAACAGGCCTTAACAATAGCAGGTCATAACAGAAACAGCCCATCGCAGTAACAGGCAAGAAACCGTGAAATCTCAGAACAGTAACAGGCCAAAACAGTAGCCGGCCACAACAGTAAAGGGCCGCAACAGTGAAAGGCCAGAATAGTGACAAGCCAGAACAGTAACGGTCCGAGAAATTTCCAGGCGAGGGCAGTAACAGGCCGACACATTTACCAGACTAGAATAGTAAACTGCCGCTTGTGGGCCTGAACAAGTAAAGCCCGGAACAGTGAAAGGCTAGGACAGTAACAAGGCTGAACAGTAACGGGCCATCTCAGACAAGCGCCGTCAGTAGGCCGCCCACGATGGGCTGCGATAAACAGTGTTGGGCCGCCCGCAGGCCTTAAATATACAGGAGCGACTTGACGTAGGCTGCTAATGGGCCACAGAGTGTTGGACCATCATGGGCCTTCTTTAGGCCTAAACAGAATTGGGCCTGAAAGTTCGCGGGCCGCTGTTGGCTGCAACTTTGGGCCCATTTCAAACAGTGCAGGACAAAATAGTAACAGGCCATCTTCTTATTGGGCTCCCCTAATGGGCCGGCCCATTTAGTATTTAGCAGGCCTTGGCTAGGCCTGGCTTCTGCCACGGTTTCTATGGCCGTTAACAGTAGTAACTGGCCGCTAATGGCGGTTGCCACATGGCAGTTTGCATGACGTCAGCAGTCAACGCGACTGGCGAACAGATCTACAACGGAACAAGTTTTCGTGGCTGAAGGTTGCGATTCGCAAAGGTCCGAAAAAAAACCGTGGTAGATTCTTTTGTGATGGGCCTTTTACCACGAAGGGCATCCGTCGTAGAAGACTTTTTAGCCACGAAAAATAGGCCTTCAACCACGAAAATCATCCATTGTAAAAGCCATTTTTTCTTGTAGGTATATAAGATGGAGCCAAAACCTAGGCCCAGATGTCAGGCTAAGCACAAGAACTGGGAACCAAAAGGAGACCAAGCACGAGGACCAAGACCGATAGGGCATGGGCCTGTCACGCCTTGGCTACTAGTGTAAGGCAGAGAGGAGGCCATTGTGCTACCCCTTGAGCTATAAAAGGAGTACCATGGCATTGAGGTTAGCAACATCCCTACAGGATCAAGAGAAGAGAGAGACTGGGAGAGATAGAGAGGAGATCCATGGTGAGCCACCACCAGGAGTAGTAGTCCATCCCTTGCCTAGGTACCTCGCAAGGTCTGTACCACCAGTGTAACACACTTCATCCTCTATGATGAGGAATCCAATCAGACATGTAGAATGTAGAGTTGTTAGCCTCCGATTGGCCTAAACCTAGGTAAAATCCTTGTGTGTTCTTGCATTATTAGTGAGGATGAGAAACCTTGGATGTGCTTGCCACCCCACTGTCAAGAAAATAAAAGGGGTATACAGTATCCCTGATGTTCACATTCCCACACACGACAATCATCAATAATTTATTCATGGGTATCCTGGACGAGGGCTTCATTTGGGAGATCGGGTGCCGAAACTAGAAAATAGTTCGAGAGTTGCACAACATGGAGGATGACTACATGCACAAATAGGATTTCCAGTACTGCGGCACCCTAGAGGACATAGACGATATCTGCATCACCTACACCGGGCTAGTGGCATTCCGTTCTTCCATCCAAATTGCACCACTACCACGACACTTTCACGCATTGGTTATTAACAAGTACTTGGGAAAGGCAAACCGGGACACGTGGCTAAGAAACTACCTCTCCGCCTGTCAAGAGTGAAGGGGAATTAATAGGGTGATCCAAATACCTGCATTTCTGCCTCTCCTATTCTAGACAAGCTTGGATCCATAACCATCCCAGCGACACCATTGTTGATTGGCATGACCCATAGTGTGCCTTTGCTGACCATTTATCGCACCAACGGGCTCGATAGTAAGCATCACGCCCCTGACGAACCCGGGTGATCACCAGGAATACACCACTCCATAACTGTCCTGTCAAGTCCTAGCCAGAGGGTCATTCGGACTAGGGCAGATGGCTCGAGCTGGTTTCTAACAGAGGAGGCAATAAGAAGAGCAAGGCATCCCGAGGCCGTGCAGCGAAGTGACAACACCATGACGATCGTTATGTAGAGGAAGGCGAAGTGCCATCCGCTGGAGAAGATGTTGGCGGAAGGCGACCATTTCAACATCGAGGAGATCAGTTTTGGCTTCAACCACGCACTCCTCTGAAGGGGTGCGCATCAGGAGGACCACCCTCACGCCATAGGAGATGTCAGGCACGAAGGAGTAACCCATCCGTTGGTCGGGATCTAAAAGCTAGAGTCCGGCATCCCCTTTGGCCACATCAAACTCCAGTTTTGAGGAAGGTAAATTTAAAAATAAAACGGGCACCTGTGCCAGCATCCTGTGAGTTTACCCTTCCTTTTTTGTCCACCTCGCCTAATATTTTTGGACGAGTAGCATGCCTAGGAACCCCTTCTCTCTGTAAGCTGTCAGTCCACACCTCATGGTTATGGCGGGTCGAGAGGAGGTCCACACGCCAAAGGTCCAAGGGAGAGGGATGTGACTCTTGAAAAAACAATCTCGCCTAGGTTGCGCCCTTTGTATCAATCCACAAGTAACGAATCCGTCCACAAAATGCATCCCCTTTGCCGTCGAAACCATAGACCACGACATGGCTTCCTGGTTGGAAAGAATTGTATTATGCGGTGTTGTACCCATGAATGGGAGCCAAGTAAGAAAGCCAGTCCAAAGCTTTGTTGCGGCTTCCAAAATCGTGTTTTGCCCAAGCTCGCAGTCGCTATAACCTGTGCCGCGGAATTCCAGGAAACTAACCATGATCGCTACATGCAAGCAAGTAAGGCATCATCATCCGAAGGAGGACATGTGCCCACCTAACGGCACCAACCACATCTATGAGAAGAAGGGGCTACAAGGTATAATTCAAGAAACCTAGTATGACTCGGATTGATGTCGAGGAAGATTATAGTGTCGGTCTCAAGGATTCAAGTACTATTCGAGATTTCACTTAAGAGTCATGAGTAGTTTTTTGTTGGTCTCGATGGTTGAAGTACGACTCAAGCCTTTCACTCAAGCATACCTCGATGGCTTTCTAACATAGGAGTAAGCCAAGTTCCAATGAGGAGTCTGAAGTTATTCAGAAAATATCGCTTGTGTCCATCTTGTTAGTATTCAACGACCTTATCCATAAGATTAACGCGTATTCCCCTACTTATATTGTCTCGTCACCATCAGAGAAGAAATTTTCATACCATGCCATCATTTCATAACAATAGGAAAGCATATAGCTAGTACTTTGGTTATACATGCGGACAAATAGTTGGACGGTCTTTGACTTCATTCCAAAGAATTTTAACAAGAAATAAAGATAAAATAATTAATGTACTAAATAAAAATCTACATTATTAGAGAGGGCATGATTAAGATTCACTGCTGAATTAATTTTCAGAGGTAGGAGTGTATATGTGAAATATCACTACATTAATCAATACAACCAGGCCCACCATAAAAGAATTGGGCGGAATCAATAATCGAAGGATTATAGCAACCTTTCATGTCAGTAGTATAAGGAAGGTCTTTGTCGATGGTATAGTCATTGCCATCTTGATCGATAAGCTTGAGATCACTGAAGGATGCAGAATTTTCATTGTATGCAACATAGCCACTTCCCAATGGAGGACTTAGTCGGGGTTTCCTGTGAGCCACATAGCCACCAAAGCTTATCTCCACAGGATTATCAATGAGTCCTGGAATTAAGGACTTAGGAAAGTAACCCACTGGTTTCGAATCGCCACTAGGTCCAAATTGATGTGCCAATCACCAGAATAATTTGCCTACATGTATTTATTGACACATCAATAATAAAACGATATCGCATTGCTCATAACTAACTGTTACTATCTTCATTCCTTAACATGTGGGGTACTAACCTCCTACAAGGTGCAGTTGAACTTCTCTATTTTTGCCAGTAACTAATAAAACACAAATAAATGATGGGTTGATGTTGTGCCATTATACTTTCATGAAAAACAGTTTCACAACATATATTCTCAAATTAATTTACTTAATGGTCAAAAATTCTCATTGAAAACTACGCAAAATGAAACCAGTATATATTTGATAACAGAGGGAGTAGTGTATGAGTTCAAATAAGCCTAAATGCATGGATTTAATTTTTACATGAAGACTTAAAATATTCCACATGTTGTGATATATTATACCTAAACTATGTTCGCACTTCAGTATGCAACATACTAAACCCAAAATCAATGTCCTTTCTGCCACATAAATCAAATGAAACAAGCTAGAATGTGTTAGCAACAAGTTTGTACCTTGAATATTCTTAGTGTGATATTTGATATTTTATCACCGACATGCGAAACCGGACTAATGACATGTCCTGGAGCTATGCTTGATGATGACTTGTGAAAGCCATGGCAATTCATGTTCATACAACCCTTGCCAGAAGCTCCACCACTCTGTCATTGCAATATAATTAGGAAAATGTGCTAAAAAGCTTCGAGTATCACACAAAAGTATTTATGTTATCTAAGAAAATTAAGCATTTTGAAGAAGTCTATGGTCATGTCCTTGGGGCACAAGCCTAGAGATCATATTATGTAAGTTCTTATTTCATGATATGTGATAACAATGATATGCAAATATATTGCCACCTCCTATCATAAATATATGTCACATAATATTTAGGATTGTGGAAATAGTACTAATTATAATATTAATAGTTGTATGTTGAGAAATGTAGTACTAACTAAATAGTATAATTTTGTTAAAAACATATATGCATTATATGAAAAGTTATTCAATGCATGATTTATACATCATATACACCAATAATTATAAAAAATCATGCCATGCCGTACTGTACATATGGTATATGCATGCTTGTGCATCTAGTATTGTTAGTTACTCCAAATAGATGTGGTAGACTACATAAGGACTTCTAGGTGACCATTCCAAATTCGTATTATTAACATGTGTTGTGAGTTCAGAAAATAGGAAATTTACCATCCAAGCCGTGTAGAAATGAGTGCGAGAATCCTTGTACAACCATGGGAAAATCTACACAAAATTATTGTAGTGTTAACATAGAACACAAAAGATCCATCATTCTTAATCTTATTTGGTATATAAAATCCATCATTAATCCAAGGAAAAGATAAGGTTTTAGTTCTCTAATTTGCAATGAGTTGCTTATATCAAATTGGTTATATCCATATTGAGAACACATCTTGAGCAAGCTATGATGTGCATTTAGTTTTAATTGAAGCATGGGAAAACATATATATATATATATATATATATATATATATATATATTATGTACATACACTATGAAATTAGCTACAAATAACCAGAAAATAGTCTTCGAGAAATATGTTGTTGATCAAGAGGGCGCATGTTAATAGCTAAGAAGCTCGACTACTAGTTGCCTCAGATTTTTTTTATTTTTTGCATGATGATTAACATAGGTGAGATTAAAGCTCACCCTTTCAAACAATAATACTCCCTCCGCTTCCATAATATAAGATGTTTTACCTTATATTTTGAAACAGAGGGAGTAGTTTTCAAGAAAGAAAAAACTAAATCCATTTGGATGTTGCGCTTGGATGCAAGAAATTACCTAATGTCCATGGGTCTATGGAATCAATTGCTACTTTAAATAAAAGTGTTGCACCATAATTCAGTTTTAAACATGTGAATACATAAATATAAATATTTTATCAAGATTTAACAAAAGGAATACATATATGCTATATTTTTCCAATGAATTAATTAAGAGCATTTATATGTGTTCCAGTGATGTTTTGAAAAGTGCAGCATGTAATCACTGCCATACATATTTAGACACAATAATTGGTATTCATAACTTGTGCGCTCATATATATATATATATATATATATATATATATATATATATATATATATATATATATATATATATAGATATATGACATTCATACTACATCCCGGGTGTAGTTACACCCACACGTGTTTCACACTATATAGGCAGTATCTACCATACCGGAAGGTATGTACGTGTAGTATGAAGTATATAAAAATATTGGGACAGTATATATATTATTTTTTGGGTAGTATGTAATTTTTATTCATATACTCCTTTTGTGCGTACAAATATGACGGTATTTTACATATATACTGAAAACTATGGGTGCATTTGCAATTTTTTCACCTCACTTGCTTGTAAGTATCTTAGATATAGTATATGAACATACTCAAATAGATAAAGTATTACAAATACTTCCGTAAGGTAGTATATGAGACGTGGGTGTAGTTACACCCGGGAGTAAGAAGTATTTTTCCTATATATATATGTATTTTTTGAAATAGATCACATGGGTAGATGACTAGTAAGATCTAATTAGCATGCATTAATAGCTTGTATATTTATGCTATCGTCCACATAATTTTATTCAGCACTCTTCCTTAGGTACAAAATCTTGATGATTTTTTACATGTTTTATCTCAACGACAAAATCGTGCATGGAAGTTCATTAGTTACGACACAATAGTCTAAGAAATAAAAATAAGATCGTGTAACAAATTATCCAGCCATATGGATTCCAAATAGGGAATTAAAATAATTATTTTAGGTGTTATATGCAACATATACAATAGGAGATCTCATATTTTATTCATACCAAGTAGATTGTGTATTTAATGTAATGAAATAAATATTTGTTTGGATCTCAAAATCATAGTACTTACATGCCATCCAAGTTGAATTGCACTGAGTGAAGATGGATCTCCATCTCCTCTATTTACAATCCAAATTGTAGCTGCACTTGCTTGACCATGTTCTAAATCAAAACCATAAACATCTAGTGTAGCCTCTACACCATAATAGTTCACACTGCCACCTCCTGGGAGCCATGTATGAGTTGAGTACTGTCAAAATATTGGTAGATTGCATCTTTAAGGATCTTGATGGCATAAAATAAATTACATAAACACTAAGTGTGATTAAGACACGCTAAATACTCACATAAGTAATTATGGAATTTTGATCTGTGGTAATATTTCCATTTGGCAGGAAGAACTCTGGATGAAGTTCAGAGGGCCATGGTATTCTCGAATGTCCTTGCTTTAAAAAAAATAGAGGGGAGGACAAATCAAGAAGAATATAAAGCATGATACAAAAGTTTATTGCAATATCAACAAAACTAAACAATGACCCTTTCTTGAGATTAAATCACGGCTTTTACCTCTTGAAGAGAAGAAAAACATCCTCCAAAGAGTGAACTAGCAAGAAGTAGCACACCAAGCACAATTAGTTGAGGAGAATTCTCCATGTAGAAGCTAAAGGCGAAACAAAAGCGTTGGTGTGGCAATGTGCTTTTAACTGAGACCACCTACCTTTAAAAGAAAGGTCAAGGAGCTATAGGATTTGGTGAGTGCAATTAATGAGTGACATTTAAATCTTGGTTACGAACAAATAGGAAATAAATATAAGATTTATTCAATACAAATTCTTGCTAGAAAATATAGGATTTAAGGATCAAATAAATGAGGTACATTTATATTCTGGCCATATAGAGTGATTGCATAAGATATGTAGAAATAAATTTAGTAAAAAGATTTCAAGAAAGAACAAATACTCAGTCATACAATTAAAGAATGCATACAATAATTAAATTAGTAAAATTAATATCTAAGATTTAAGGTAGGAATCTTTGTTGAGCATTTAGAACTTAGTGACCCAAAATATGTGTACTTCTCATGGCTTTGGGCACACGCAGGGCCATCTAAGCAAACCATCCTTACACACAAGTAGGTTTTCTGCACTTGGTGCCCCAGGCGCATTTCCTCCTTAGTCCTGGATCCGGTCCGAAAGGTCGTTCAGTTCGAAGAGGCGGAGAGGCATGAAGAAACGCACAGATACATCCTTGTTTTTTTGGTCATTTAGCATGTCATAAAAAAGAGGATACATGGGAAAACCACCTAGGAGGCACGGTTTATCAAAACCAAGTTCAATTATCATAATGAAGATTTAATTCAGTACAAAAATATAGGATTTAATGAGCACATAAATGAGGTGTATTTATATCCTGGTCATACAGAGTGATTACATAAGATACGTAGAAATAAATTCAGTAAAAAGGAAAATCTAGAATTTCAGGAAAAGAACAAATATTTAGTCATACAATTAAAGAATACATACAAGGATTAAATCGGTAAAATGAATATCAAGCCTTACGAAAGGAGTTACTGTCGAGCATTTATAACTTAGTCTTACATACTGAATATGTCTCCTTGGCTTCGATGTGCGCAAAGCCATCTAAGCAAGCCTTCGTCGCCCATGCTAGGTTATTTGGCAGCCTTAGGGTATCTTCACCAGGTCGACCCAAGCAGCCTGGGCGTGTCCGAACTTGTCCTCGCGGATGCACGCGTCGTGCGCGGCCCGACTCATCTGTCCTAACGCATCCGGCTCGATCCATCCGTGCATCTAATTTGCGTGACCGCTGGGTCGGTCCGGACAGCGCGCGCGGCCTCGCCCGTCCGACCATACCTTTTTGAGGTTCCTCCCGCCAGTGGCACACAGACCACTCCACTTCTCCCTCCAAAAAAATCTCTCCCAAAATTCCCACTGGCGGGAGCGGCGGGAAAGGCGATGGATCCCGCCGCCATGGTCGACGCTGCGCCCTCCGGCGTTCCTATCGCCAAGAAGCACGACCGGCCGAAGAAGTTTGCGGCCGACATGACGCTGGAGGAGTAAAAAATTGAGACAGAGAAGCGCCCTGGCCGGCGGCTTGCGGCACGAGCTTGACTCGCCAAAGCCAAGCTCGAGAAGGAACGCCGGGAGGAGAACGAGCGCTTCCTTGCCACGCAGAACAGGGCCAACCAAAAGGAGCTGGCAGTGGATGCCGCCAAGCACGCCGTGCACATGATAAAGCAGAAGGCGATGGCCGCTGCGTTCGGTGGCACCCTGGCCTTCGGCGCCGGGCATCGCTATTCCCGGCTTGTCCATGGCCGGTGCATCCTCTACCAGCTCCGTCACCTTTGTGGCCAGCCCAGGACGCCATGCCCGCGCACACCTTCGCTTGGAGGCCACACTTGGAACATCGCCTTGCTCTCCTGGTTCGTCCATTCCCGCACAGCGTTGTCAGAGGCGGGAGAGCCCACCATCGACCTCAACCGCACTCCAACGACCACGGACACAACTCCGAAGGCGTCAAAGAAGCAGCGGTCCATCTCCGCGGCAGACATGTTGGCCCCAGTCAACCTGTTTGGCGAAATACGCGACGTGCCGCCGACCAACGGCGACACGGTATGGTTGCGACATTCCTTTGCCTTTGCTAGTGCACCGCTCCCGTCCATTGATACATGCCAAACTGGGTGTAGGATTTCGAGGTCGGCGATGGTGAGGACGCCATGCACGACATGATCAACGAGGGTGGCGGCGACTTTGGCGACGGACATGGCGAGGGAGATGGCGATGGCTATGGCAAGGATGTAGAGACGCAGCAAGAGATGCAACAAGATGCCTACAACATTGCGGACGAGTCATTGTTTGGCAATGATGGTGCTTCCATGGGTAAGGGGATCAATGTCGTGTCACTTGCCTCTTCGCTTGTGGCATCGCTCGTCGACACCAAGAAGTTGAGCCAACGAACCGCGAGCTACACCACCGACGAGTACAAGATCCTATGCAAGGCATGGATAGAGGTCTCGCAAGATCTACTATGCAGTGCTGAGCAAAAGGGCTTTGCCTACTAGAAAAAGGTGGGCAGGTTCTTCCATGAGCATAGGAAATTCGGGAAGGACGTCTTCTATAGAGATCGCAATGATCTCTCTCTCTCCAAGTGATGGGGCACCATCCATGCCGAGTGTAGCAAGTTCCAAGGCTCCTACGAGATGGTGACGAAAAGGAAAATAAGTGGCATGTTACAGGTTGACATGGTAAAACATCTTCCTCACCTTGTCAATGTATTGCATATGCATTGATTCATTGTTGGCATCCATATGTGTAGGTCATGAAAGCAATGGAGCATTTCAAGAAGGTGAATGACAACAAGGCCTTCACATTGACTCATTGTTGGACGTTGATCAAAGACTGCAAAAAATGGGAGACTGGCTATGCCCTTTGGAAAGAACTTGATAACAAGAAGAAGAGCAAGGGAAATGCTTCCACGGGTGGTGTCATCAACCTAGATGATGGCGGCAATGACGAAGGCTTCGCCAACCCCGTAGGTGCATGTGCCCGGTGTCCTAGAGGCCACAAGGCTACGAAGGCTGACATCGCCCGCCAGCCTGGTTCCTTGGCATTCCAGGAGACGTTGACGGAGATCATGGAGAAGAAAGAATGGGCCATCGTCGAGAGGGAAGAGAGGCGGCGCAAGGAGAAAGAGGCCACCGCAAAGGCCTTTGTCGACCTCTAGACGAGGTCTATCGAGGTGGACGAGTGATAGCTATGAGATTCGACACTTTTTTATGGTTTTTATTGATGGTTTTCTCCTGAATTTGATCGTTTTCTAGATTTACCTAACGCTAACGGTAGCGAAGAAAACTTGGTTTTTAATGTGTGTTTCAGGTTCTGAGTGTCAACAGAAGGTTTTAACTAGAAAAACACGATATTCAGAAGAAAACAAGCAATTCTCTCTTTGGAAGCAATCGAGGGAAGCGTACAGAGGCTTTAACGAGCAACTGTATGGAAGGAACAATTTTTCCGGCCATATAGTTCCCGCCGTATAGCTGTCGCCGCCTCTATCTTGTCGAAAGGGACAACTTCCGTGAAGAGGCCAGAGACGAAAACACAACACAGTAGCCACCATCCCATCCAGAAGGGAGAAAGAAGAGATTCGGAGAAGAAGGGGAAGACGTTCTTCATCTCGCTCCATGATCTTCGACCTCCTAGCCAATACAGCCCCATAGCCATTACTTGTACTTGAGAGAGAGAGAGAGAGAGAGATCTTCACTTTGCAAGACTAGGGTTTTAGATTGTTTCTTCCCATCTTGAATTGTGCTGGATTACTTTTCTATTCCTATCGTGGATCTCCACGGTGATATCGAGAAGACTCCCTTTATTTAATTATATCGATGATGCTTTCTTCTCTCATGTGTGAGTAAGTTCCTTGGACATGAGAGATGTAAGGGATTGGTGAGATGTGATGTGCCTCTATATATTTTCCATTATTTTGTGATTGATTCTAATTACTATACTATGTGTGCTTGACTATCTGTGGGATGCCTAATGCTTATTCTCCAATTAAGGGCCCAGACACCACGCTTAGACCATGGTCCTCAATGAGGTCCATCGCCTGGAAATCACAGATTAAATTTTAAAAAGAAGAAAATGCACAAAGAGCACCACATAACAAGACATTTAACAGGTGGGTTTAAGAGCATAATTCAAACTGATGTACCAAAAGGAAGAGTTGCATACCCATAAGTGCAACAGATTCTTGCATCTTCTAATGAATTTTATGAGCTCAGGGCCTTGAACAGTGGCATAACTCAGATTAAGTGATGTGAGGCCTTCACATACACAATAGAATGCTGGCAGGTAATCTGGAACAGCATCCCATGTCCTAGAAAGCCTTCTCAGGCTATTACAACCTGCAAATGCTGCTTCAACCTTTGCGAAAAGATCTGGATGATAGTCAGCAGAGAACTTGCCAGTTCCGAGTTCTATTATTTGCGGAGCCTTATGAAGTAGGCTAGCAACATTGTCAAGAGGGATAGCATTGTTGAGCTTTAGAGTCTTGGGGTTGCGGCATCTGCTTACTAGCCTCTCAAGTACAGGGAAGTTGACCTCCCCGTGTAAGCATGAAAAGTTCAGAGTTTCCAGAGAAGTAAAGGTTTCTGGAAAGTTGCTGAGCCAATGAGTTGAACAGTCGTCAATGTAGTTCTCTTGCAGGTCAAATACTCTTAAATTTCTGCAGCATGGAGAGTTCACAGAAATCAGAAAGCGAGAACAAAAGTGCCCATTAGTCCACTACGTAAGGAGCTAGATTTATGAGAAAATAAACTGCAGGTACACTTGACATGACATTACAAAAATCCCGATCATGCAAATGAAGCACATAAACATATCATTGAGTAATCAATTTTTTCATTCAGGGTTTAACTGATCTTTTTATTCATGTTTTTACTTCAGTTAGATCAATGTTTCCTGCCAAGTAATTCATGCTTAGATAACTTTAAAGTTTGCATTTCCAATTATTTAGTGTACCATCTGGAACGACCAGTGTAAAGCAGGATTACCAAAATTAAGTCTTCGGCATCAAATGTTTGCTCCGCAAGTACAGCACCTATGGCCACTATTGTAGTGTTCATTCAGATATTCTTAAGTACACTAGATCAACAGATTGAAACCAACCACAGCAGCAGCAAGATGAGGATCCGACAGTTGCGATAGGGAATTTAACAGAATTTCTCAGTCCTTTGGCATGAAGGAAGAACTCGCGAGACTGAAGGAGTCGGCAGACAACAGTCTGCCTCCCCCAAGCCGGTCAAGCTCGCCTGATTTATCCTTCGACTCATCAGTGCACACAAAGAAAGTGCAGGTGCACCCATCGGATCCCGCCAAAACGGCCCTTATCGCCAACAACTTGAGTCTCGCATAGGAACTCGCGCTCGCCGAATTCCTCCGTGAGCACTGGGAAATTTTCGCCTGGTGTCCTGCGGACATGCCAGGAGTTTCCAGGGAATTCGCCGAGCATGCACTCAACGTCAACCCAGACGCAAGGCCAGTCAAGCAAACAATCCGGCGATTATCTGAGCCACGGGCGCAGGCAGTTGGAATGGAGATCAACAGACTCCTTGACGCCAAATTCATACGCGAGATCAAGGAAAGCACATGGCTCGCCAACACGGTGCTGGTACCAAAAAAGGACACGGATATCCTGCGGATGTGTGTGGACTTCACCTCTCTGAATAAGCACTGCCCAAAGGATCACTTCCCGTTGCCGCGCATCGACCAGATCATCGACTCCACCGTGGGCTGCGAGCGCCTCTGCTTCCTCGGCGCCTACTCAGGCTATAATCAGATTCGAATGAAGGAGGAAGATCAAGAGAAAACAGCGTTTACAACGCCCTTTGGTGTATTCTTCTACAACACAATGCCCTTCGGGCTAAAGAACGCGGGAGCCACCTACCAGCGGTGCATGCAGGCTTGCCTTAAGGAACAACTTGGTCGCAACATTCAAGTCTATGTCGACGACATAGTAATCAAGACCAAGGAGGAAGCCTCCCTAATCGATGATTTGCGCGAAACCTTCGCCAACCTCGACCGCTACCGGATCAAGCTCAATCCGGACAAATGCGCCTTTGGCGTGCCATCCGGGCAACTACTCGGGTACCTCATCTCCCAAGAGGAATCGAGGCAACCCCGAAGAAAATAAAAGCCATACTAGCCATGGAGAAGCCGAAAAACATAAGGAGCGTTCAACAGCTGGCTGGGCGAATCGCAGCCCTCAGTCGATTCATTAGTCGGATGGGTGAAAAGGCACTGCCCTTCTACCAACTCCTCCGCAAAACTAAAAAGTTCGAGTGGACCAACGAAGCGCAGGAAGCATTCGAGGACCTCAAGCGCCTGCTCTCCACCTCGCCAGTACTAGTAACCCCGCGGGAAAGGGAACCACTGTTGCTATATATCTCCGCCACCAACCAGGTAGTCAGCACAGTGCTCGTCGTCGAGCGAGCCGAGGAAAACAAGGTCCACGGGGTACAACGCCCGATCTACTACCTCAGCGAGGTCCTCACGCCAACAAAACAGCAGTACCCGCACTACCATAAGCTGGCGTATGGTGTCTTCATGACCGCCCGGCGACTGCGCCATTACTTTCAGGAACACCCAATCGTGGTGGTCAAGGACGCCCCATTGGGGCATATCCTCAATAACCCCGACGCCATGGGACGAGTCGCGCTTTGGGGAATAGAATTGTCTCCATGAGACATCACTTACGAAAAGCGCGACGCAATCAAGTCGCAAGTTCTCCCTGACTTCCTCGTGCACTGCATGGAGAACCAGCTCCCTGACAAACCAGACATGTCCTACCTCTAGACAATGCACTTTGATGGGTCCAAGCGGAAGGACGGAGCAGGTGCAGGTGTCATACTGACATCACCTCAAGGGGACAAGCTGAAGTACATCCTGTGAATGCAGTTCACCGCCTCCAACAACGAAGCTGAATACGAGGCCCTGCTACACGGGATGAGGATGGCAAAAGCCTGCGGCGCCAAGAGACTCATTATTTATGGCGACTCCAAGTTGGTCATCAACCAAACAATGCATGAGTGCGATGCACTAAATGACAACATGATCGCCTACCGTGACCTCTACGACACACTCGAAGGGGACTTCGACGGCTGCAAACTGCGACACGTAGGCCGTGAAAGCAATGAAGAGGCGGACGCACTCGCCAACATAGGCTCTACCTGTGCCCACATACCACCTGGGGTATTTCTCGAGCGCATCTGCGAACGCTCCATCAAGCCAAAGGCCGCAGAGAAGAAAACAAGCGTAGCAACAAACTCGGGGGCTACGCCGCCCAATGAGCCAATGGCACTCGATGACCTGGAGCTAGACACAGGACTCGAGGGACCAATGAGCGTCATGATGATTGAGCAACCCTAGACGCAACCATACATCACGTACCTCCTCAGCAATAGGCTACCGGACGATCCGACTGATGCACGGGACATCGCGTGGCGATCCAAGGCATTCGCTGTCATCAACGGCGAACTATACAAGCGCAGCATCACAGGAGTGCTCCAGCGATGCGTATCCACGGCTGATGGAAGAGTTGTTCTCCTCGACATCCATGAGGGAACTTGCGGACACCACGCTGGCAGTCGTGCCCTCGTGGCCAAAGCTCTATGATCTGGGTTTTACTGGCTGATACATTGCAAATGTATCTATAATTTTTGATGTTCCATGCTTGGTTTTATCCACTTTCTTGTGTTTTGTTCCAACTTTGGAGTACTTTTCATATGATTTCTTGGACTAACCTATTAACTAGAGCCACAGTGCCAGCTGCCTGTTTTCTGTTGTTTTTTGTTCCAGGAAAGTCAGAAAATGAATATTCTCGGAATTGGACGGGACAAAAGCCAAAGTGCCTATTTTTCGGAAGGGATCAAGTGCTAGAATACGAGACGGAGAAGGGCCAGGGAGCCACCACACCACCTGACCGCACGGCCAGGCCTGGCCCGCGCCAGGGGGTGGTGTGGCCGCTCCCGGCACCCCCTCGGCCTCTCCTTCCGCCTATAAGTTGTCATCGGGGTGAAAACCCTAAGTACCCGATCAAAAATCCACAAAAGAGTCTATAGTCGTCGTCATCTCCATCCCTAGATCGGGAGGGATCTGAAGCTCTTCCCGGCACCCTGCCGGAGAGGGGAATTCACCCTGGAGGCCTTCTTCATCACCATGCAAGCCTCCGGTGTGATGCGTGAGTAGTTCATCCTTGGACTACGGATCCATGTAGTAGCTAGATGGCTGGTTTCTCCTCCTTTGTGCTTTCATGTTTAGATCTTGTGAGCTCCGTTCATGATCAAGATCATCTATTTGTAATCCATACATGTTGTGTTTGTGGGGATCCGATGGATATTGAGATGTTATTTCAGATTGATTATTGATTCTATCATGTCTTTGTTATTTGTGATCTTGCATGCTTTCCGTTGTTAGTAGCTATCTTGGCCAAGTAGATGCTAGCAACTCCAAGAGTTAGTATTTATGCTCGATAGTGGGTTCATGCCTCTAGTAACTGGGAAGTGATGTAAATCTCTAAGGTACTAGATGTGTTGTTGCTACTAGGGAGAAAACAACAATCCTTTGTTCATAGAACAATCATATTGTTTACCTTACACGCAGTTCGTAAAGCAATAATCTGTTGCTTGCAACTTAATACTGGAGGGGGTTCGGATGATAACCTGAAGGTGGATTATTAGTCATAGACGCAGTTGGATGGCGGTCTATGTATTATGTTGTAATTCCCAATCAAGTCTCAAAGGAGTCAAGATGATTAGTATATGCATGTATTGCTTTCTCGGTGTTTGTCAATTGCCCCGCTGTAATTTGTTCACCTAGCATGTTTTCTATCTTAAGGAGAGCCACTCTAGTGAACTATGGATCCCGGTCCTTTTTCTTTACATACAATCTAAACTATTTCTGCTTTGTGTTTACTTTCTGCAAACTTTTACTTCTTTCCATTCGATACGTTTAATCCTTTGTTTTCTGCAAAACACGGTGAGATTGACAACCTCATCGCAAGTTGGGAACAAAGTTCTGTGGTTGTGTTGTGCATGTCTCCACGTTGCTACTAGCACCGGTAGTCGCCTTAACGCCAGCTAGTAACACCTTTGGGGTGTTTCCTTGCTCCTACTGGTTCGATTAAACCTTGGTTTCATAACTGAGGGAAAACTTGCTGCTGTGCTCATCATACATTCCTCTTGGGGATCCCAACGAGCTCTACGTCGATCGTTGAGCGCATCAAGACGTTTTCTGGCGCCGTTGCCGGGGAGTCAAGGACATCTTCACAAGGGGAGTCCCTCATAACCAATCTCTTTACTTTGTTGTTTTTGTTTTGCTTAGTTTCTTTTTGTTTTGTTTGCTTGTTTCTTTATCAAAAACACACAAAAAATAGTTTTACTAGTTTGCTTTCTTATTGGAAAAACACAAAAAAAATTAGTTCTCTTCTTAAGTTGCCTTTATGACTAGCTCTGCTCCAATCACTATTTCATTATGGATAGCTCACTCAGTTTCCTATTTGGGAACAGTATTATGACTGCTAAGGTAATAGATGAACCACCGCCTGCTAGAACCTCCATGGAAGAAGAAATTGCTGAACCTGAAAGCTCGTTAGATGAAAAAGAGGAGGAGAGTGATGGACAAAAGGAGGAAGAATTGATCTACCCATGCCTACCTTCTAATGAGAGTAACTCTCTATCCCTTACATTATTTGATTGTCCCCCATGCTTATCAAAGGAGGGTGAATGTTATGTTCCCGTGGATTCTTTTGAAAATGTTTATAATAAAGCTCTAGTGCTTGTAGATCATGAAAAGCATGCCTTATGTGATAGTTATATTGTTGAGTTTATTCATGAGGCTACTGAAAATTATTATGAGAGAGGAAAATATGGTTGTAGAAGTTTTTATGGTAATGAAACACCTCTCTATGTGCTGAAAGTTTTGAACTTACTTTTGTTTTATCTTCCTATGCCTGTCACTTTGCTCTTTGTGCATTTATTTGCATACAAGATTCCTATGCATAGTAAGTGGGTTAGACTTAAATGTGTTTTGAATTTGCTTTTTGATGCTCTCTTTTACTTCAATTCATATTTCCTATGAGAGCATCTTCTTAAATTTTCATGCCTAACTTAAAGGTGTTAAAGAAAAGTACTTGTTGGGAGATAACTCAAGAGTTTTAGATGAGTCTTGGAAGTTATTACTTCAGTAATAACCGCTCCTTATCCTTTTTATTTGCTTTTTGTGCCAAGAGTAACCTCTAATGAGAGTGAAGTAATGATTGAGAAAGTTGCTGTCCCGAAACAGATTTTTGTGCTTCACCGTAAACATTCCTGAGAGAGCTCTGTACGTCGGATTGAGCTGTAATGTTTTGTGCTTCTGACCCAGGTTGTTATCTAACTTTAGTTAGTTCAACACTTTTTGATTTGAGCAACAGAAGGTCTTCGAAAAAATCCGTCTTTACTTGCTGGTCTGTTTTGACAGATTTCTGCCATTTTCTGCATTTGCTTCTTGTTAGTTCCTTCTTGAGTTCTTTTGGGGAATTGAGCTTTTTGAGGGAAGTGCTACAGTAGCTAGTGTTCTAATAGAAGTTTATTTGGTGTTAGAACTGAACCTTAAGACTTATTTATCTTGAGTGCACTAATGTTGCTAATAAAGATTGTGTGAAGTTTTGTATGATGGAAAATTTTCAAGTGTATGGAAGGAATGAGTAATGAGATGAAGGATGGACTAAAGCTCAAACTTGGGGATACCACGCGTGTCACCATAAGAAATATCCAAGAAGTACAAGCGTCAAAGCTTGGGGATGCCCAAGGCATCCCCTTCTTCATCAATAAAAATCCCAGGTTTCTTCCAAACGCTTCATTTTTATTGTTTCATGCACAGTTGTGTTTTTCTTGGAGCGTCTTCTTTTTCATTTTCATTTTGGTTTTTAGTTTGCTTGGTTTGCTTAGTTTTCTTAATAAGTTGGTTGGACCCCCTATTTCATACGTTGGTTTGCAAATAGTTTGGTTTGGTTTGGAAAAGAGTAGGAAAGTTCATGCTTATGTGGTAAAAAGAGCTCGTTTTTGACTCTGGCTATGCTTTGTCATGTCATGCTTGATATTGTTTTGGCTTTATGCTTAGTATTCTTTGTTGTAGCATGACTTGTTATAAACAATTGAGATTGCTTAATGTGCCTTGGATGAATCATGCGTTGTTTTAGCATATTAAAGCATAGTATAGTGGTATTCTCCTTTGATGCTTTATTTGGGTTGACTTGGCACATGCTCACACCATGTTATGACTGTCACAAGTCACCATAGACTTTATGATCCTTTAGTTTTCAACTTGTAGTATCACTTTATGCTTTGATCAATGATGTTTTGTCGCTCTGCATGATTATGGCCATTATTGCTCTCTTAGTTTGTCGCTCCCAGTCTTTTGCTAGCCTCCACAACCAAGTATGAGTTCCACTCATGTTTCCAACTCCCTAAAACCAAATTTTTCCAAAGAGTCCACCATACCTACCTACTAGCTTATGC
Organism: Avena insularis; assembly: GCA_023614405.1. Lineage (NCBI taxonomy): Eukaryota > Viridiplantae > Streptophyta > Magnoliopsida > Poales > Poaceae > Avena > Avena insularis. Next base: position 391,881,003 of record CM042689.1, on the reverse strand, counting down.
TATTCCAAGTATATTCATGCTTTTGTTTACCTTTCACTTGTTATGAGAAAACTAGTGATTAAAGCTCTCACGAACTTGATGGCACACTTTATTTTTTTGCCTCTAATAAGCTTGAACCATTGGGTCCTTCTTTGTTGCATATATGCTTGCGCTTTATAAGTTGAAATTAGCAGAACCATGTTTCATGGAGAACGCTTTCAACATTGCACTTGTACTTTGTACCCCGTTGATATCATGTTCTTTTGCTTACGGATCCCGGCGGTGTGAAATAAAAGTGGAACTTGTAAGATCATGGAGTTTGTATGTGTGTTAGAGAAACGCCTGGGCCGCTAGCCTAAGCCATGCCTAATCATGGTGGAAACTTGCAGCATCACCATAATGAGCACTCTATGAAGCATCCTCAATAAAAACCTATGCAAATAGCAAATAAAAATATCGTTGAGATGCTCATTGTCTGCTTGCCTTGTCATTTTGATTATGGGAAAGCTCCCGTATCATGTGCAAGGGGTACCCCGTTGGCGGTTCTTAATGATACACATATACTTACAATGACAAGAGCTTACTCGTGACTGAAGTTGAGTAGCATGAGGATCGGTCTTCGTAAGTAAGGGGCTTGAGATTTCAGTTTATAACTTGTCAAGCATATCCTCTTAGTTGTGTCACTTTAACCTTAATCACCTTCAAGATGCTTATGATAGGGGCAATGAGAGCTGAGAGCTATAAGTACCATAATTTTTGGAAGCTCTTTATGAGACTTGAATCCCTACTTCCTTTTACAAAAGGTCTTTCTTCCACCATTATATTGAGTCTCCACCTTCTATCTTTATGCACTATTTTGAGAGCATAGTGGCCATTCTTAGTTCTATGTGCATTGTCCCAAGACTAGTTGATTGATGCATAACTTGTTATTTCTTGTTTGAAACTATTGTATCTAGTCACTCTTATGAACTTTGAAGGTGTCCTTTGCATTTATATTTGCTACTCTATGAGGGACAAGCTGAATAGTATTATGCTATGTTTTCTTTATGTGAAACAAACAAACGTCTTGCAAAGCATTGTTATTCATGAATCTTTTGTTTGTGCCTTTTCATGTTGCATCATAGTTTCTTTGCTTATTGCTAGAACTTTGTCTTTCATGTTATGATTGAAGTACTATGATCCCAGCCTTGAATGTTTTGCAAATACTTTGATCAAAGTCTTTGATGGTCCATGTCACCTCAAAAATTCTTTCATTTTATCACTTGCCTACTCGAGGACGAGCAGGAGTTAAGCTTGGGGATGTTGATACATTGCAAATGTATCTATAATTTTTGATGTTCCATGCTTGGTTTTATCCACTTTCTTGTGTTTTGTTCCAACTTTGGAGTACTTTTCATATGATTTCTTGGACTAACCTATTAACAAGAGCCACAGTGCCAATTTGCCTGCTGTTTTTGGTTCCAGGAAAGTCAAAAAATGAATATTCTTGGAATTGGACGGGACAAAAGCCAAAGTGCCTATTTTTCCGGAAGGGATCGAGTACCAGGATACGAGACGGAGAAGGGCCAGGGAGCCACCACACCACCTGGCCGCGCGGCCAGGTCTGGCCCGCACCAGGGGGTGGTGTGGCCGCTCCCGGCACCCCCTCGGCCTCTCCTTCCGCCTATAAGTTGTCCTCGGGACGAAAACCCTAAGTACCCGATCAAAAATCCACAAAAGAGTCTGTAGCCGCCGTCATCTCCATCCCTAGATCGGGAGGTATCTGAAGCTCTTCCCGGCACCCTGCCGGAGAGGGGAATTCACCCTGGAGGCCTTCTTCATCACCATGCAAGCCTCCGGTGTGATGCGTGAGTAGTTCATCCTTGGACTATGGATCCATGTAGTAGCTAGATGGCTGGTTTCTCCTCCTTTGTGCTTTCATGTTTAGATCTTGTGAGCTCACTTCATGATCAAGATCATCTATTTGTAATCCATACATGTTGTGTTTGCGGGGATCCGATGGATATTGAGATGCTATTTCAGATTGATTATTGATTCTATCATGTCTTTGTTATTTATGATCTTGCATGCTTTCTGTTGTTAGTAGCTATCTTGGCCAAGTAGATGCTAGCAACTCCAAGAGTTAGTATTTATGCTCGATAGTGGGTTCATGCCTCTGGTAATCTGGGGAAGTGACAGAAATCTCTAAGATACTAGATGTGTTGTTGCTACTAGGGAGAAAACAACAATCCTTTATTTATAGAACAATCATATTGTTTACCTTACACGCAGTTTGTAAAGCAATAATCTGTTGCTTGCAACTTAATACTGGAGGGGGTTCGGATGATAACCTGAAGGTGGATTATTAGTCATAGATGCAGTTGGATGGCGGTCTATGTATTATGTTGTAATGCCCAATCAAGTCTCAAAGGAGTCAAGATGATTAGTATATGCATGTATTGCTTTCTCGGTGTTTGTCAATTGCCTCGCTGTAATTTGTTCACCCAGCATGTTTTCTATCTTAAGGAGAGCCACCTCTACTGAACTATGGATCCCGGTCATTTTTCTTTACATACAATCTAAATTGTTTCTGCTTTGTGTTTACTTTCTGCAAACTTTTACTTCTTTCCATTCGATACATTTAATCCTTTGTTTTCCGCAAAACACGGTGAGATTGACAACCTCATCGCAAGTTGGGGACAAAGTTCTGTGGTTGTGTTGTGCAGGTCTCCACGTTGCTACTAGCACCGGTAGTGCGCCCTGCCAAAGCTCAGCTAGTAACACCTTTGGGGTGTTTTCTTGCTCCTACTGGTTCGATTAAACCCTTGTTTCATAACTGAGGGAAAACTTGCTGCTGTGCTCATCATACCTTCCTCTTGGGGTTCCGAACAAGCTCTACGTCGATCTTCGAGCGCATCACTGGCCTACGGCCATGCGCGACGCCAAGGACATTGTCCAGGAGTGCAACACGTGCCAGCGATTCGCGGACAAGCTACATGCGCCTGGCGCAGAGCTCCATCCAATTCCATTGGACTGGCCCTTTGCGCAATGGGGACTCGACATGGTCGGCAAGCTCCCTAAGTCCTCACGCGGAGGATACGTCTACCTCCTGGTGGCAGTTGACAAGTTCACCAAGTGGATAGATGCCATGCTAGTGACCAATCAATCAGGGCACAGTGCGGTCAAATTCTTCGATTCCATCGTCTTACGCTTCGGAGTGCCACATAGTATCATAACAGACAATGGAACAAACTTCACATCCAAGGAGTCCCCAGATTTCTGCGAGAATCTAGGAATCAACATCACCTACGCCTCGGTAGCACATCCACAGACCAACGGTCAAGTCGAAAAGGTGAACGGGCTCGTCTGCGGCGGCATCAAGAAGCGACTCCTCCGACCACTCGAACAAGCCGTGGGTTGCTGGTCTGACGAACTACAGTTAGTACTTTGGAGCCTACGTACAACTCCAAACAGTGCAACAGGCTACACCCTATTCTTCACGGTCCACGGGGCCGAAGCGGTGCTGCCCGCCAAAATATGGTACAAAGCGCCACGCGTGGTCGCCTACAGCGAGAAGGAATCCTCCCTCGCACTCGAAGACTCCGTCGACCTCCTCGACGAGGCGAGAGAAATCGCCGTGGAAAGATCAACGATCTACCAGCAGAACCTGCGCAACTACCACAGCAGGAGGCTACGGCCCCGATCCTTCGTCGAAGGCGACCTGGTCCTGCGACTAAAACAGCAGGGACACCTCAAGCTCGATTCCCCCTGGGAAGGACCATACGTAATTACAGAAGTAATCCCAGGTGGCTCCTATCGCCTTCAAGATCTAGAGACAGGAGTCGCATACTCCAACCCCTGAAACGTCGCACAGCTGCGATGCTTCTACCCTTAGTCGTTTTTACTTTTGCATCGCAAATAAGGCACTCAGCCAAGGCTACTTAGCCACACATTGTACTTCGTACTGTCTTACGAATAAATAAAGCTAAGTGCTCCAAAACTCTGTGTCTTCCTTTATTTTTCTGCAACTTATCGACTCGGGCGCTACGCCACCCTATACACATCTGTTCTACGAAGTAAAACGCGATATCCTGAGTAGCTGGCACATCAATCGAAACCCTTGACACAACATCAACCTAGTTGCAACGCACCTAACAGGTTGACAAGGAACTGAGATAAACGCATGGCCAAGCTAACGAAAAGGAGTCGCATAGTGCAGCGCACTTACACGCTAACAAGCTCTTTATACATATTCGACAATTAATTATACACAACATTTATACGAACTTTATAACATGGGTACACTTATGTGTAGGATACAAACTAAGCTACTACTGCAACAAGAGAACGTTGGTTTGTTCCTCAAAGAAGTCGATGATCTCTTCTGCTGGGTGAGTAGGATTAGGAGAGTATTCCCCTACTACTATCACTTTACAGATGGCTGACAAGTCCATTAAACAACCCATTGGTATGATTGAGGATGTTTTACTTAGAATAGATGAGCATGTTATTCCCACGGATTTTATTATTCTTGAGATGCCAGAAGATGAAAAATTATCTATATTACATGGAAGACCTTTCCTTAGTACTGTAGGGGCATCAGTTGATTGTGCTGAGGGAAAAATAATCTTCAATGTTTATGATGCTAAAATCATCCGGTATTTTCCAAAGAAGCTAGAAGTTGGAGAAAGATATATTCCACTGGCAAAATGAGTTCATCTGGTAAGTGCCTTTGAAAGGGGCAACCCAAGGTAAGAAATCGAGAACAGAGATGGGGTTGATTTATTCAACCATTCTTAATAAAATGCTTAATGGGAGTCAACCCATCACATCAATAAAAAAATAAAAAATAAAAAGTTCATCGCATTCCGATAACAATTTCACAGACATTCTTGCGGAAGCACGCCCGTGAAGATGTAGCTATCAAAAAGTAGTAGAAACATCGATTGAACAAGTATAGAATAAGTATAAAAATAAAAATTTGAGTTTGATCTGCAAAGATTAAAATTCTGCTCTTTACATGCTAATTTTGGTCAACAGTTTCTACTGTCATTTTCTTTCAAAAATAAGGTATTTCGCTAAGTTTCAGAATAATAAAGTATTCTCCAAGAAATAGAATTTTTTTGATGACTGTTGATGGTTTAACGACCAACTATACGGTAGGAATAAAAATTCTGGCTGTATAGTTTGGCCGTATAGATATCTTTGCCATCAACAAATTTTCTTTCGACAAAACAGAGAATTTAACGACCAACTATACGACGGGAATAAAAATTCCAGCCGTATAGCTCCGGTCATATAGATATCGATGCCTTCGTATAATTTCTTCTCAAAAGTACTGACTATTTAATGACCAACTATACGGTGAGAATAAAAATTACGGCCGTATAGTTCTGGTCGTATAGATATCGATGCCTGTTTTAGAGAATTTATCTTGAGAGAACAGAAGGTTTAACAACCAACTATACGGCGGGATCATTATGACCCGACCATATATTTGCGTCCGTATAGTTGTGTTTCGCATAAAGAAACCCTAGTTGGCGCCGCCGCCGCAACTATACGGGCGGAGCTACATATCCCGCTCGTATAGTTTTGGCCATATAGTTTGGCGTGGCCACAAAATCGGGCCGGGTGGCTAGGTTTCTTCTCCTTCCTCATTATTTGTCTCATATTCTCTCTCCAAACCTCTCAAAACCCACCTAGAACTCTTGATTCTTTGCGGATTTTGTTTGTTTGAGTGGGGGAATCAATAGATTGGTATGTTTCTCTCCCTATCCATGCTTTATTTTCAGATTTCCATGGTTGAAACTTTCACATTGATATAGTGGATGAACTCAATCTTGTTTAGCTTTTCCTATGAATTTCTCACGTTAGGATTGAATTTTTCCACATAGGATCGTTCGTATATCATGTAGAAACTATATGCCTAAGGTTTTATGGTGAAATTTTTCAGTGCATCAAGATGAACAAAATCGGTAACATCTTTTGCAAGAGCAAGCGCCAACGTGGCGAGATCTCGGGGTCCCAAGCCGAGCGCAACCCCAAGTTGGCCATGGTTTCATCGAGGAGGGTGCTGCCCACATGTGGGCCCGACCATAGCTTTCTCACCACGGCAGGGTTGAAGACGGACTTCGACCTCATGTGTAACAAGGCCGGGCTAACAGTACTTGGCTTCGCAAGCCACGACACATACACCGAGCTTACCTATGAGTTCCTTGCCTCCTTCTATGACAACCACAAGGAGAAAGGTAATATGTGCACGGTAAGCTTCACCATGAACCAATAGCACTATGAAATAAATTTTGAATAATTTTGTGATGCTTTCAGCTTCCCTCACGTTGGGCAGTCAACTGTTATTAATCTCTATAGCGTCACAAGTGGAGAAACTTGGGAGGTTATTTCTATTAATGGGGGCACTGAATTCTACCAAAAGAAGATGTTCACCATTCAGAACCCAACAATTCACTACTATGCCTTGTTCCTCGCCAACACACTATTGGGAAGAGGTGACACCGGTTTCATGGCCAATGCGGACATGGCAATGATCACCGAGGCTCTCTTTCCCACTGCATCGCAAAGCCCCAATCCTGCAGCTCTACTCATCTAGCACTTTCGCCACCAAAGTAACAAGACGAAAGGTGATATTCGCATTGGTGGATTGGTAACCCACCTTTCCCATGCATTAAATATTACATTACCTATTATGCAATCTGTTGACGACTCCAAACTTATGGACATCAAGTACTTAACTGTTTGTGGCTTCCTTGGTGTTTATCAAGCTAAACGGAGGCTCTGAGCATATCATTTTAGTTATCTTAGTGATGCACAAGGTGAGTAGGTTCCGTTACCCTGTCCCCAAGCCTTCTCGATTATGGAGAAGGACACTTGGATCCTCACCAAGGACCAAGTGATGGAGATCATGGCTGAACTCCAGCCTGATCAAGAGGAAGATGAAGAAGGAGAGCATCAACATGAGGATGAGCAAGAGCATGAGGATGAGCAGGGATACAACCTTGCTTGGGAGGGATAGCAGCAGTAGCAAGGGGAGCTTGGGACCCGTGGCTCAACCAGCCGTAGTAGGGGTACAACTACGTTTTCTATCAAGAATTCTAGCAGCTCAACCAGCACGTTGGGGAGATTGACCACACTCGTCATGGAGTGAATGAAGATGTGAGTGCTTTAACTCGCAACTTCAGTCACTTCATGACCCACTTCCCCGATTACTACCAGCAGTATCCTCACCAGCCGCTAAATGACAGCAACAACTGATCTTGGCAACAACCTAAGCTTGGGGGAGGTTTGAAAACCTCCAAACCTTGCATTCATATTTTTATTTCTTCTTTTGATTTATTTTACTTCTTCAAAATTGCATGTTTACTTTCATTTTACATTCCTAAAACAAAAATACAAAAAAAATAGTTGTAACTTTTATTGCAAGTTCATTTCTTTGTTTCTCTCGGAGATTGCTCAATTTCAAGTGACTTGGCAATATGGAAATACAGAGGGGTTCAACTCAAATAGAGAACGAAGCAAGCAAGAGGAGGTATCACATTCCTTTCATCACCTTTTCTGCAACCTTAAATTGATCCTACAATTATTTACTCGCTTGCACTGGAGTCACTCCTCACTTAGCTTGTTATCCTATAAATTCTATACCTTTGCTAGTGTCTCCTTTTTAGCTTTGAAACAATGAGCAATGAACTTGGTTAAAAACATTTCCTACATTTTCACAACAAGAAAAAGCATCCAAAAGATGACTTGAGTCCATGTTTAGCCCAAAGAATTTGATTTTAGAACTACTCTACCCCGTTTGAGTTTAATATAAATAGACTCGATAGTACCCTTGAATGAAATTGTTTGATAAAATGGATGCTTCGAAGTAGTAGAGATTATGCCACTGCTTTTTCTAATAATTACCATAAGATATTGCTTTATATGTGTCATTACAACACTGTCATGCTCCATGGGTAACTATTAACTCCGCTGGCCAATGAACGATCTAAATGTGGGAAACCACTTGATTTCGGCTATTGAGTTATGTAAACGTCTATAGCAGCAATGCTATGACGGGTAAAAATTTTAGTCTCCTTGTGGTTTCATGTTCCAAGTGAAGTTGTAGTACTCATCTGACCCATTATTGCTCAACATATTTATTGGCATGGTCACGAGTGCACAACACAGTCCCAATTAACATGTTAAATAGTGGCATGATTTCTCTATGAAAGAGCTGAAGATTTTGAAAGGCAAAGGAAGGAAAAAGGTGCTTTGAGAGTCTTGAATTTTTTTGAAGTGAGAATAGATGAGTTGTTCTTAAATTGAATGTTTTGGTGCCAACTTGAGAACTCTTAATTGATTAAAGAAACAAGAGCAAAAAGTTTTCATCTCTCAACAAAGAGAGATACCAAAAGGATTTGTATCATTTTCCTAGCTAAACTTTTGACACTTGTTTGGGCATATGATTTATTTGCTAGAAAGATATACGTGATTATGAAGTGGACTCAGTGCAATCTTGTGAATACTTGTATGATCATGTTTAATATTGCAGGAATTGTGAAGCAAATAATTTGACACCAATTCAAGCTTGTAAGTTCTTCTATTTCAGTCTCGAATCTCCGCTATTCTTATTTATTTCCTTGTCACTCGAGGGCGAGCAACATCTAAGCTTGGGGGAGTTGATAGCTGTGAGATTTGACACATTTTTTATGGTTTTTATTGATGGTTTTCTCCCAGATTTGATTGTTTTCTAGCTTTACCTAACGCTAATACTTCGGTAGCAAAGAAAATTTGGTTTTTAATGTGTGTTTCAGGTTCTAAACGTCAACCGAAGGTTTTAACTAGAGAAAAACAAGGCGCAAACAAGCAAGTCTCTCTTTGGAAGCAATCGAGGGAAGCATACAGAGGCTTTAACGAGCAACTATATGGCGGGAACAATTTTTCCGACCATATAGTTCCCGCCATATTGCTACCGCCGCCTCCGTCTTGTCAAAAGGGACAACTTCCATGAAGAGGCCAGAGACGAAAACACAACACAACAACCGCCATCCCATTCAGAAGGGAGAAAGAAGAGATCCAAAGAATAAGGGGAAAACGTTCTTCATCTCGCTCCACAATCTTCGACCTCCTAGCCAATACACCCCCATAGCCATTACTTGTACTTGAGAGAGAGAGAGATCTTCACCTTGCAATACTACGGTTTGAGATTGTTTCTTCCCATCTTGAATTGCGTTGGATTACTTTTCTATTCCTGTTGTGGATCTCCACAGTAATATCGAGAAGAACTCCCTTTATTTAATTATATCGATAATGTTTTCTTCTCTCATGTGTGAGTAAGTTCCTTGGGCGTGGGAGATATAAGGGATCAGTGAGATGTGATGTTCCTCTATATATTTTCCATTAGTTTGTGATTGGTTCTAATTACTATATTATGTGTGCTTGACTATCTATGGGATGCCTAATGCTTGTTGTCCAATTAAGGGCCCAGACAACATGATACTTTGTTCTACATGGATAGGATCTTGTTCGCTATTTCTCAAAAAAAAAGGATCTTGTTCGCTAGCAGACCGGCGACCCTCAAGTGACACGGGGATATCAATGGAAAACTAGTAGACTCGAGGATAACGAGGAACCACCGTGCTTATTGCATTAGACCGATCCAAGGAGCTCAATCGCTAAGCGATATGAAGGGTCTTAATCGTCTAGTGTCTAACCATGGTTTTGGTAACAGGCTAGTAGGATTATTGAAGTTGGGATGTGATGTCTACGCATTTCTATTATTGTAGACAGTTGTTTGGCCTCCAAGTGTAGAGGTTTGTAGAACAGCAGCAAGTTTTCCCTTAAGTGAATCACCCAAGGTTTATCGAACTCAGGCAGGAAGTGGTTAAAGGTATTCCCTCTCAAGGAATCCTGCAATCAAGATACAAGAAGTCTCTTGTGTCCCCAACACACCCAATACACTTGTCAGGTATATAGGTGCACTAGTTCGGCGAAGAGATAGTGAAATATAAGTGGTATAGATATAAGACAACGGTGCCAGAAAATAGCTTGCTGGCGTGTGGTTGACATGGGAAGAGACAAAAGGAAAACATAAATAAAGATGAAAGCAAGCAAACATGTAACAGATCTAGTTGCAAACGGTGTTTCAATGCTTAGAAACAAGGCCTAGGGATCATACTTTCACTAGTGAACACTCTCATATAAATATATTCTCTTAATGATACTACTCTAAACTACTCTCCGGTTGGACACTCTAATCCATGGTAGGGCTATAACAGCACACCTCAACGTTTGCTTTCCGCATCTAGATAACCCCACGCTATCACCTTGAGCACTAGATGGTTCCAACAAACACCACAATTTCATAAAGACATCGAACTCCAAATATAACTCATAACAAGTATTTGTAATCTCTAGCCTAAGTGCCACCATGGTGTGCACACTATCACTTTCACACACATGGGGAGAGTAGAGATCTATTAAAGCACTTGAGTAGCAAGGTAGATCTACTTGATTACAAAGCTCATGATCACAATATGAGCATGCATAGAGAGAGAGATGAACACATAGCTACCGGTAGAACCCTTAGCCTCGAGGAAGAACTACTCCCTCATCATCATGGGAATCAGCAATGGTGATGGAGATGGTGGTGGAGATCGATGGAGATGGCTTCAGGGGCACTTCCCCGTCTCGGCAGGGTGCCAGAACAGAGACTTTTTGTCCCCCGAATCTCCCCTTCGGTGGTGGCGGTGCTACGGAACTTTTCATGGATTTCTGATTGACCCTTTAGGGTTTTTGCATCGGGGGAGATATATAGGCGAAAGAGGCAAGGTCAGTGGCCGGCCAGGGGGGCCACACCATGCCTTGACGCGGCCAGGGGGACTAATGACCCACAAGTATAGGGGGTGTATCGTAGTATTTTCGATAAGTAAGAGTGTCGAACCCAACGAGGAGCAGAAGATGCTGGCTAGTGGTATGGATCAGGAATTCTCTACAAATACTTAGCAAACGGATTTTTAGGGGTTTTTGATATAACAAGTAAACAAAGTACGAGTAAATAAAAGACAATAGGAATGAATGCAGCAAGTGGCCCAATCCTTTATGCAGCAAAGGACAAGCCGATTGTATTACTTAAGATGACCAAACGTTCTCGAGGACACATGGGAAGATAGTCAAGTGCTTTCACTTCATATAGTTGATTAATCTTCTTTAGCTTGCTAAGTGTTGTGTGTGTGAACCTGTGCTAATGTACTGACCTTCCTAGGGCTAATACATACTTGTGATTATACCCCTTGCAAACATCCATAAGTACAAGAAAGTAATTAAGATACAAACCTAACCACAGCTTTAAACTCTAAGACCCTTACGTCCCTTGTGCAATGGTTTCCTAATGGGGGTTCAGGTTTCTGTCACTCTGGCAACCCCTACGATTAGTAGCCAAATACACAATGCATTCCCCTAGGCCCATATAGGTGAAGTGTCATGTAGTCGATGTTCACATGACACCACTAGAAGAAGTACACCACAACTTAAATATCAAACTATTGAATCTTTCTCAACACAACTCCACTACTAACAACGTGACTTCTCCCATGTCCTCAAGAACAAAACGAACTACTCACAAGAAATCATATGGATCATGATCAGAGATGGAATAATGATGTATAACAATCTGAACATAAACAATAATTCAATGGTTCACTCAATAGCATCAACTACAAGGAGTAATCAACACTGGGAAAGTTTCCCCTATGAACTATGCAAGATTCAACGCAATTGTTACAGCAATATGGAGATGATGATGAGGGTGTTGATGGTGATGATGGTGTTGATGATGATGATGATCCCGATGAAGTCCAGCTTGATGGTGGTGTTGATGGCGACGATCTCCCCTCTCCGGGAAGGAATTCCCCCGGCAGAAATCTGTCTGCTGGAGAGATCTTTCTCTCTCAGTTTTTTCCGCCCCGCAGAGGCAGCGGAATCTTTCTGTGGTTGCTCCCTGAGTCTTAGGGTTTCGGGAGGATGATATACGCCAGAGGGGAGTGCCAGGGGTGGACCAGGGCGACCACACCACCTGGTGGCGCGGCCTAGGCTGGCCCGCGCCAGGGGTGGTGTGGGCCCCCTGTGGCCCATCTCCAGCCCCCCTTCTGGCTTCCTTCGTCTTCTGGAAAAATAGTATTTTCCGTATATTTTCCTGGATTTTCTGATCTTCGCGAATTTTCCCTCCAAACAGCACCTTTTCCATCAGAATCCTGACTGCAGCGGTCCATGCTCCAAAAGTCATCAACCATGCAAAAACAGATGAAATAACATAAGTATCACCTCTCAATATGAAATATATCAATGAATAATAGTGAATTATGACATAGAATATGATGCAAAATGGGTGTATCAACTCCCCCCAAGCTTAGACTTCGCTTGTCCCCAAGTGAAACTGAGCTCAATAAACATGGCCTCAGGTTTATGGAGTGAAGAGTCGATAAAAGAATACGGACAAGAAGCATCACATTCATCAAATACATAGATCATAATAGAAGATAACTCACTATTATATAACTCAACTTGTAATGGGTAAAGGAAACACAATAAAGATACATAAAGTGAATCATAATTGGTAATGGCAAACTTAGCTCTTGGTCGAAGAATAGTTGATATTTTGCTGGAGTTCACAAATAAGTGGTTTTCAATGATAGCTTCCAAAGTAGTAAACATCAAGATAAGAGCAATGTGCAAAACAAGGAACATAAGAAACATGATTGAATAAATCATCATATGAATGAATGAAACACAACAACTCAAAATACTTGTTGAGATAGAAAGGAGTAGGTTTACTGACTCTACTACAAAGTAAAAGAAAGGCCCTTCAAAGAGGGAAGCAGGGATTGCAAGTCTCATAAAGAGCTCCCAAAAATTATGATACTTACTAGCTTTCAGCTCTCATTGCCCCTATCATAGGCATCTTTTGGTGGTTAAGGTTAAAGTGACACAACTAAGAGGATATGCTTGACAAGTTATAAATTGAAGTCCCATGCCCCTTACTTATGAGTACCGAACCTCATGCTACTCAACTTCAGTCACGACTAAGCTCTTGTAGGGTTTCGTAGCATGGAAAACAAAAAATTTCTACCGCATACAAACAAACAAGCCAAGATCTATCTACTAGATTGTAGCAACGAGTCGATGGAATAACTCACCCTCGAAGATTCCAAAGTGTTTAACGAGAGCAGATTCTCGTGGGTGATGTAGTCGTACTCTTTCCGATCTCAAGATTATGAGACGATCCTTTCGGCGCTGTGTTCGGCCCCGCCCCAATCGGTCACACGTTCGATTGACGAAGACCTTCCTCTCCTTGTTCCAGCAGGCGGAGGTTGTAGCACTCTCCTCATGATTCCAAAGACAACTGTGGCGTACCGAAGTAGAGGAGATCTCGCAGGCTTAAGCTTGCCGGAGCGAGTATGGTGGAGTATGAGAGGGCTCCTCGGCAATCTAGGTTTTAGACACACCAAGGAGGAGGTGCTAGAGCCAGCGGCTAGGGTTTGGGGCACCCCAAGTCGGCGGCTAGGGAAACCCTGGGAGGTGGCGGCAGCAGCAGGAGGTGGTGGCGCCAATCTAGGGTTTTGGAGGAGAGGTACTTGTGTGCTAGGAGGGGCAGCCCTGCCCCTCCCTTTATAGGTGGGAGGCGCGGCCAAGGGGAGGGGAGTACCTCCCCAACTCGGCTTGGATGTGGGCCGGCGGTTGGAGGAGGGAATCCCTCCCCAACTCGGTTTCCCACTCCTCCTCCTCTTTCCAAAACTTGCCGTTTGACTTTCAAACTAGCCGTTTGACTTTTCAATTTAGGATTTAAATAAACCCTTTATTTTGGACAGCAAAGACACCTAGTACATGATGCAATCATTCCAACTTACAATGACACATTCATGTACCCTTCCCTTCCCGAGTGCGGACATTCCGAACATTCTAGAACATTCGATGAAAACACGGAACCATTTCCCAACTCAAACGGACTTTCCTTATATGAATCTTATTCTCCGGACCATTCCGGATCTCCTCGTGATATCCCGAATCCCATTCGAGACTCAACAACATTCGGACTCTTTCTCATCATTCCATAACTACTCAAACAACGTCAATCCTTAAGTGTGTCTCCCTACGGTTCGTGAATTATGCGTACATGATCGAGACACTTCTAACAATAACCAATAGAGGAATCTGGAAATTCATATGACTCCCACATATTTCTCGATTACTTACGATCGAATGAACCACTTACATACGATATCAATTTCCCTTTGTCTCACGATAGTTTACTTATCCGAAGTTATGATCGCTTGTATCTCGCATACCTAGTTCAACCTCGTTCGATAAGTACTCTTTTCTCGTTCCCGTGATATGTGATCCCTTGTGAGCCAGTCACATGCTTGCAAGCTAATTGGATGACATTTCACCGAGAGGGCCCAGAGTATATCTATCCGTCATATGGATGGACAAATCCCACTCTTGATCCATGTGTTTCAACCAATACTTTCTGAACACTCAATGCCACCTTTATAGCCACCCAGTTACGGTGTGGTGTTTGATGTTATCAAAGCATCCATCCGGTAAAGGTGATATGCATGATCTCATGGTCGAAGGAATTAGATAACTATGTATCAGAAAGCATATAGCAATTGAACTATTAAAATGACTTGATCTTTATGCTACGCTTATCTATAGGAGTATGTCCACCATATCATTCTCCTAATGATATGATCTTGTTGTTAATAACATCTCAATGTTCATGATAGGGAAACCACAATCATCTATTAACCAACAAGCTAGTATTATATAGAGGCTTTACTAGGGACTTCAAATTAAGTTTACAAATCACACAAGTATTAATGTTTCCTTGTTAATACTATTATAGCATGAATGTAAACATTTATCATAAACACAAAGATATAATAATAACTACATTTATTATTGCCTCTAGGGCATATCTCCAACAGCTCTTGTCATTGTAAATACACGTGTATCATTGAGAACCGCCAACGGGGTACCCCTTGCACATGACACAGGAGCTATCCCATAATCAAAATGACAAGACAAGCAGACAGTGAGCATCTCAACGATCTTTTTATTTGCTATTTGCATAGGTTTTTATTGAGGATGCTTCATAGAATGCTCACTATAGTTATGCTGCAAGTTTCCACCATGATTAGGCATAGCTTAGGCTAGCGGCCTATGCGTTTCTCTAACACACATATAAACTCCATGATCTTACAAGTTCCACTTTTATTTCACACCGCCGGGATCCATAAGCAAAAGAACATGATATCAACTAGGTACAAGGTACCAATGCAGTGTTGAAAGCATTCCCCATGATACATGGTTCTGCTAACTTCAACTCATAAAGCGCAATCATATACGCAACAAAGAAGGACCCAATGGTTCAAGTTTATTAAATGCAAGAAAATTAAAGTGTGCCATCAAGTTCGTGAGAGCTTTAATCACTAATTTTCACATAACAAGTTTAATTTGGGAGGTACATAAAACAAGAATTTACTTGGAATAGCAATAGTGCTAATAGGTAGGTATGGTGGACACAAATGGCAGAGGTTTTGGTTTAAAGGAGGTGGATGCACAAGAAGAATTCCCTCTCAATACAGGTTTTTGGCTAGCAAGGCTGGGTAGCAAGTACAAGAGTTGAAGGAAACAAACAAACATACAAATGATAAAGACAAACATGCAATCTTCCTTGGAAGCACAAAAGTTCTTAACTAGAGAATACTAGACTTATGAGCAAATCAAGAAACAAAGATGATGAAATTATATTTCTTTAGAGTACTTCTATCTTTTTCATTCAACTCTCAAAAATAGTGTTGCTACTGACCGAGCCAGGTTTGCCAAAACCAACTAAATTAACTCAATGATCCCAAAGTGATACCAATACTAACAACAAGATCAATCATATAACCACGAATTGAAAACTAATACAAGCTATGAAAAAGAGTGAATGATAGAACTTCTCATTAATATTCCATAACGGAAACTCACACCAAGGGATACATATCTAACAAGAGAGGGGACACTTCCATAATGCAAACCATCCTACATAATAACTTCTCTATTCATGATATGACTCTACTAAAAAGGTAAAAAGATAGAAGATAGTGATGTGATACCGCGGCACTCCCCCAAGCTTGGAACAAACCAAGGGGATGCCAAACTTGATAACGAATTACTCCTTCAGTGGTGGCGGTATCCTCTCATCTTCATCCGACTTCCAAGGTAAGGGCTTCCCATAAACAAAGGACATCGTGGTTTCCAGCATCCTGAAACTTGCAGCAGCACTTATGCGTTTAAACCTAACCTCATACTCACAGTTTTGATTTTGAATGTCATAAAACTATGCTTGCATTTCGTTGGTTGTTTGGCGGAGTGAGAGGACTTCATCCTTGAGTTCAGCAGTCTCCTTTTGGTGCTCGGCGATGAGTTCGGAACAAATCTTATGGATGATATCCACTTCGCGCTCTGCCATCTTCTTGTACCTAAAGACTTCTTGCTCCAGTGCTTCCATCCTGTCCTCCAGAGTTCCTTCACCTTTAGGGAATCGAACCTCTTTTATCCGGAGTTCCCCATCTTCAAGCAACAACTCCTTGGGATGAATCTTCAACTCTCTCATGTATGCGTTGATGATATCCTCTAAGGAATCTTCCTTGTCTGATCCAGAGGAAGACATTGTGGCTCCAAATCTAGGACTCTACCTGTCAGAAACAGATCGAAATGAAAACATGACGAAAACACGTTATACGAACCTCGGGAGATCCGGGGGATTATATATTACGAAGTTTCATAACAAAAGGAAGGTACTAGGCGAAAACGAGTCGGAGGTGGAGTCCGGGGTGGACTCACCACCTGGTGGCACGGCTAGGGGTGGGCCCGTGCCACAGGGTGGTGTGAGCCACTCTGGCTCCATTTCCGTCCCTTTTTCGCTTCGTAGCTTTCCTTATTGACTAAAAACTGCAAAAATATAGTTGGATAGTATCTTCGTGGAACTTTTCTTACCAGAACCGTTACCTATTTGAAAACAGACTCTGCAGGTCTCTGAATTTGGTATCTAGTAGATTCTTCCAGAGTCATCACTTGAATAACACCAATATCTTCATCTTCATACACTTACTACTTGAGTCATAAAACCTTTCCCTCCTTCATTACACCATCTTCTCCACTACCTGGAAATTTCTTTCACACAAAACTTCACACAGTTCTCATTAGCAACATTAGTATAAGTGAAGTGATAAAACCTTTTGAGTCCACTTTCAACTGAAAACCATCAAAACATAAGCTACTGCAGCAACTCCTTCTGGAAATCCAAAAATAATTCAAAAAGGAAATCGAATAAAGAAGCAAATGCAAGAGTGGCAAAATCTGTCAAAACAGACCAGCCGGTAAAGATCAATTTTTTCGAAAATCTTTTGTTGCTCAAATCAAAAAGTGCAAAACTAACGAAAGTTACATAACACCCTGGGACAGAAGCACAAAATATTACAGATCAATCCGACATACAGAGATCTCTCACGAATTTTTACGGTGAAGCACAAAAATCTGTTCCGGGACAGCAACTTCCCCAAATCTTACTTCTCTCTCATTAGAGGTTGATCTTGACACAAAAACCAAACAAAACGGATAAGGAGCGGTTATTACCGAAGTAATAATTTCCAAGACTCAAATAAACAAAAACAAACTGAAAGCGAAAAGAAATTGGGTTGTCTCCCAAAAAGATCTTTCTTTATAGCCATTAAGATGGGCATGATAATTTTGGAGATGCTCACATAGGAATATGAATTGAAGTGAAAGGGAGCATTAAGAAGAAAAAATACACAAGTTTAAGTCTAACCCACTTCCTATGCAAGGGAATTTTATAAACAAACAAGTTGTTGAAACCAGAGGCTACTTGCATAAGAAGGCAAAAGAAGTGCAACATAAAAACTTTCAACATAAAACGAGGAAACTTGATATTATTGAGATGCTTAAGAACACTTTTCCCTCTCTCATAGTAACTTTCAGTATCATGCATAAACTTAATAATATAGCTATCACAAAGACCATCGTAGCAATGATCACTTATTCTAACAGAAAACATAGGAATATTAGCTCTCATAATACTACTTTGTGAGATAATATTAGAGGTATCCTTACAAAGGATAGTGTGTCACTATTTTTCATATTTAGTAACAAAGTCTTTCACATTTGCTATAATAAGTTCATCAACCATTTGTTTATCAGGTTCAATAGCTTTATTTGCACTTTCATCAACCATACTAGCTATCATAGAATGTTCCTTTATCTTAACTGGGAAAGGCATTTTCTCAATGTAAGGTTCAGGTAAAACATGATTAGCAGTATAAACTTCAGTATTTCTTGCAGGAACACTCTTACCAATATCTTTAAAAGGTTCATGATACTTATTCCACTTCTTTTTAGGCACTTCAATATAGGAAGCAAAAGCCTTAAAGTAAGAAGCAATAGCTTGAGAGTCTAGACCATAAGCATTTTTAATATTTTAAAAGTCATCAGTTCCCATAAAAGATTCAATGCATTCATAATCATAATTTATACCTGACTTTCTACCTTTGTCATTCTCCCAAGCTTCAGCATTGTCTTGAATACGGTCCAGAAGATCCCATTTAGCTTCTTCTTCCATGCGAGTGAATGATCCAGCACAAGAAGCATCCAATAAAACCTTGTCATGTAGAGGGAGCCTTGCATAAAAGTTATTGATAATAATATTGTTGGGGAGCTCATGAATGGGACATTTGAGCATTAGTAACTTCAATCTACCCCAAGCTTGAGCTGTACTCTCTCCATCAAGAGGCCAAAAGTTGTATATTTGATTCTGATCTTTATGAATCTCACTAGGAGGATAAAACTTTGAATAAAAGAGAGGCACTATTTCCTCCCATTCTAGAGCTTGACCATTCTTCAGCAGCTTATACCATTCCTCAGCTCTTCCTTTTAGTGATAATGAGAATAACTTCTTCTTAACTTGATCTGTAGTAATACCTGCACACTTGAACAACCCGCATAATTCGTGTATAAAGAGCAAATGATCACCGGGATGGACAGTTCCATCCTCAACATAGTAGTTATCCATAACACGATCAATAATTCTTGTAGGTATTTTAATAGCATCTCTCTCAGCAGGTGGTGGTTCATCTACTACCTTAGCAGTGGTAGTAGCTTTACCAAATAAGAAACTCAGCGAATTATCCATAACGAAAATAAAGCAACTAGCAGAAGTAAACAATACTCACAGTAGAAGTTTCCTTTACCAGTTCCACTCTCCAATAACGCTTCACTCCCCGGCAACGGTGCTAGAAAATAGTCTTGATGACCCACAAGTATAGGGGGTGTATCGCAGTATTTTTGATAAGTAAGAGTGTCGAAACCAACGAGGAGCAGAAGGTGCTGGCTAGTGGTATGGATCAGGAATTCTCTGCAACTACTTAGCAAACAGATTTTTAGGGGTTTTGGATATAGCAAGTAAACAAAGTATGAGTAAATAAAAGACAATAGGAATGAATGCAGCAAGTGTCCCAATCCTTTATGCAGCAAAGGACAAGCCGGTTATATTACTTAAGATGACCAAACGTTCTCGAGGACACATGGGAAGATAGTCAAGTGCTTTCGCTTCATATAGTTGATTAATCTTCTTTAGCTTGCTAAGTGTTGTGTGGGTGAACCTGTGCTAATATACCGACCTTCCTAGGACTAATACATACTTGTGATTATACCCCTTGCAAACATCCGTAAGTACAAGAAAGTAATTAAGGTAGAAACCTAACCACAGCTTTAAACTCTAAGACCCTTACGTCCCTTGTCCAATGGTTTCCTAACGAGGGTTCAGGTTTCTGTCACTCCGGCAACCCCTACGATTAGTAGCCAAATACACAATGCATTCCCCTAGGACCATATAGGTGAAGTGTCATGTAGTCGATGTTCACATGACACCACTAGAAGAAGTACACCACAACTTAAATATCAAACTATTGAATCTTTCTCAACACAACTCCACTACTAACAACATGACTTCTCCCATGTCCTCAAGAACAAAACGAACTACTCACAAGACATCATATGGATCATGATCAGAGATGGAATAATGATGTATAACAATTTGAACATAAACAATAATTCAAAGGTTCACTCAATAGCATGAACTACAAGGAGTAATCAACACCGGGAAAGTTTCCCCTATGAACTATGCAAGATTCAACACAATTGTTACAGTAATATGGAGATGATGATGAGGGTGCTGATGGTGATGATGGTGGTGGTGATGATGATGATGATGATCCCGATGAAGTCTAGCTTGATGGTGGTGTTAATGGCGACGATCTCCCCTCTCCGGGAAGGAATTCCCCCGGCAGAAATCTATCTGCCCGAGAGATCTTTCTCTCTCGGTGTTTTCCGCCTCGCAGAGGCGGCGGAATCTTTCTGTGGTCGCTCCCTGAGTCTTAGGGTTTCGGGAGGATGATATACGCCAGAGGGTAGTGCCAGGGGTGGACCAGGGTGGCCACACCACCTGGTGGCGCGGCCTAGGCTGGCCCACGCCAGGGGGTGGTGTGGGCCCCCTGTGGCCCATCTCCAACCCCCCTTCTGGCTTCCTTCGTCTTCTGGAAAAATAGGATTTTCCATATATTTTCTTGGATTTTCTGATCTTCGCGAATTTTGCCTCCAAAGAGTACCTTTTCTATCAGAATCCTAACTGCAGCAGTCCATGCTCCAAAAGTCATCAACCATGCAAAAACAGATGAAATAACATAAGTATCACCTCTCAATACGAAATATATCAATGAATAACAGTGAATTATGACATAGAATAGTGATGCAAAATGGACGTATCAGGGACCCGCGCCTAGGGGTGGTGTGGCCACCATGTGGCCCCTCTCCGTCTCGTCTTCTTGCTCCGTGAGTCTTCCGGTAAAATATTAACTTTGGCTTTTGTCCCGTCCAATTCCGAGAATATTCATTTTCTGACTTTCCTGGAACCAAAAACAACAGAAAACAGGCAATTGGCATTGTGGCATCTTGTTAATAGGTTAGTCCTAGAAAGTGTATAAAAGTACTCCAAAGTGTGGACAAAACATAAGTAGATAAAACCAAGCATGGAACATCAAAAATTATGGATACGTTAGCAACGTATCAACATCCCCAAGATTAACACATGCTCGTCCTCAAGTAGGTAAGTGATAAAAAGAAAGAATAATTTTTGAGGTGACATGCACCATCATAAACTTGATAAAAGTATTTGTAAAACATTCAAAGCTAGGATCAAAGTACTTCAACATAGCATGAAGGATAAAGTTCTAGCAATAAGACATAGCAACTATGTTGCAACATGAAAAGGCACAAACAAAAGATTCATGAATAACAATGCTTTGCAAGACGTTTGTTTGTTTCGCATAAAGAAAACATAGCATAGTGGCATTCAGCTTGTCCCTCATAGAGTAGCAAACATAAATGCATAGGACACCTTCAAAGTTCATAAGAGTGACTAGATATAAATAGTTTAAGAACAAGCAATATCAAGTTATGCATCAATCAACAAGTCTTGGGACAATGCACATAGAACTAAGAATGGCCACTATGCTCTCAAAGTAGGTGCATAAAGATAGAAGGTGGAGACTCAATATAAAAGTGGAAGAAAAGGTCTTCATAGAAGGAAGAAGAGATTCAAGTTTCATAAAGAGCTTCCAAAAACTATGGTACTTGTTAGCTTTCAGATCTCATTGCCTCTATCATAAGCATCTTGAAGTGATTAAGGTTAAAGTGAACAAACTATGAAGTATATGCTTGACGAAGTATAAGTTGGAAATCTCATGTTCCTTGAATACGAGGGCCGCTCCTCATGCTACTCAAGTTTAGTCACCGGTAAGTGAACGGTTTGCGGCATAGAAAACAAAAAAATTCCTACGATGTGAACTATACGCCAAGATCTATCTACTAGATACAGAGCAACGGGTGGATATACATCCATAGAGAACTTACCCTCAAAGACAACAAGTTTTGTTAACGAGTTGGAACTTGTGGATGATGTAGTCATACGCTTGCCAATCTCAAGATCGTGATGAAGTCCAGCAGGTCCGGCTCCAGCACGTCCTTCAGATCCAGCTCCAGCAAGTCCGGCACCACCAAGTCCAGCACCGCAAAGCAGCGGTGCATCCGTGATCACACACACGTCCGGTACCCCGACAACCTCCGTCCCTCGCTCCAGCAAAGCAGCGGAAGCAGCAACTCCTTTCCAAATAAAGCCACCGGGAACATGTATCTCGCTAATCCGAGACCATGGGGGAATAATACTAGAGGGGGAGAGAGATCCTTCACGAGGAGGTGTAAGGAATAAGGGGTGTTAGGGGGGCCTTTTATAGGAGGAAGGGGGTGCCCCTCCCCATGGTCGGCGCCCAAGGGGTGAACCCTCACCTCCTCATTCATGTGGTGGTAACTCCCTCCACATAAATTTGCCCCTTCACATTCTCTTTTAAAGTCCCCACTTTAAATGCATTAAATTTCTCCAAATTTAATGCTCTCTCATTTAATAAAACTCTTTTATTAATTTTATTCAGAATTTTGTTAATTACTTTAATTAACAAACATTCACATAAAACCCCCTGCAACATTTCAATATTACATGCAGAACCAATTTCAGCAATTTCACCCAAAACAGTTTCGGTGTCTATTGAAATAATTCCAGCACTTTCTTAAATCTTTATCTGAAACATATTTGCTCCAAATTGTGTCGGTATCCCTTAAGTGTGTCACCCTACGGTTTGTGAATAATGTAGACATGATCGAGACCCCTCTTAGATCAATAATCAGAAGCGGGACCTGGAGATCCATAGTGACTCCTACACATTTAACGATGACTTCTGTGATCGTGAGAACCTTTAACGCTAGTAACTAAATCCCTTTGTCTCGCGATATATTACATGTCATAGATTCGATCATCGGTATCCAAATACCTAGTTTGATCTCGTTACCGACATGCACTCTTTTCTCGTTCCCGTGATATAACATTCTAGTGATCACATCACTTGCTTGCAAGCTATCTTAATGTGATATCACCGAGAGGGACCAGAGTATATCTATCCGTCATCGGGTTTGACAAATTCCACTCTTGATCCATGAGCCTCAACATAACACCTTCGTAGTAGTGAACGCACCTTTATAGTCACCCTGTTATGGTGTGACGTTTGGTGTTATCAAGATACTCTTCTGGTGTTAGAAATTAACATGATCTCATGGTCTAAGGACTAAGATTACTTCATATGATGTTATAGCAATATAAACATAATGACTTTGATCGTAATTCTATACTTCGGATGAATGTTCGTCACATCATTCCACCAATGTTGTGACCTCGTTATTAACAACATCCAATGTCCATGATCAGGAAACCTTGATCATCTTGTTAATCAACGAGCTAGTTTATATGAGAGGCATTACTAGGTACTTTGTATTTTGTTTATTAAACACACATGTATTAACATTTACAATTAATACAATTATAGCATGCAAAATAAACATTTATCATAAACATGGAATAAGATAATAACCACTTTATTATTGCCTCTCGGGCATATTCCCTTCAGTCTCCCACTTG
Organism: Avena insularis; assembly: GCA_023614405.1. NCBI lineage: Eukaryota > Viridiplantae > Streptophyta > Magnoliopsida > Poales > Poaceae > Avena > Avena insularis. The sequence goes on along the minus strand of CM042689.1, from coordinate 391,857,410 downwards.
CACTAGAGTCAATAATCTAGTTTGAAAAACTTTGCGTATTGAACACATATGGCTTTTTGGTGTTGCATATACGCGATTGCTAGTGGTTAACATAATCTCCGGATCTGACAGTTTCAGGTCCGTGTGTATTTGCATGTCTTTGCGTCTCTACGCATCACTCATTCTCAAATGAGATGGCATTGTATAAATTTGGTCCTTTGGTGAGACCTTTAGTTCGTTCGGGTTAAAATATGTTGATATTATTGTCATACAATATATCTTCATAGTATTAGCCCACTTTGAACCACACCTAGTTTGATAACAAACTACATAACACAAATGCCCTCCTTTGCTGCTACTATAGCAGTCATATACTTAGCCTTTTGTTGTAGTATCCGTCACAATGTCTCAACTTTGAAACTCATACAAATCCATCATGGTACATCCTTTCCATTACATTGTGCTACCCATAGTCTAAATTGAGATAAATTTAATTTGTATCTTGTGACAAAACTAGTATCAATGTAACACTTTACAATGAACTACATTTAACTATTTGTCACTTATACATGATATATTCTTAGTTCTTCCAAAGCTCATAAGAATATCTTTACTATTGTCCAATGATCATCTTATGAATCATTCTGGTATGTGCTCATAACATTTAGAGTATAGGACATTCTGGATATATACATATCATGGTATAATCGATCAAAATCTTCATGTGATTTTACTCACCAAGTGTTGAAACACTTGAATCTTGATACAATCCTTTCCATGCAGCAAGAACCTTTCTTGTTGTTTCCATATTGAACCCTTTCAATATCTCATATATGTATGTTTGGCATAACCATATTAGCGCCTCAATCTATCCATATAGACATTGATGCCAAATATTCCGGTTTTGCCCAAGTCTTTCATCAATATGAAATTCTTAACTCGTGTCAATAAAAGATACATCATTTCCAATCAGCAATATGTACTCTGCATAATGTATTGGAAATTTGTCTCAGCGCTCCCACTTAATTTCTTGCAAATGCAAGAATCTTCATCATCTCCGATGAATTTAAACTCTTTTAACAGTTTCATCATGGTGAAGATTCCAACTCCGCTATGCTTACTTCAACTATTGAAGTTTGCATGCCCTTTTAGCACCCTTTGAATTAACAAACCCTTCGGACCGTGCCATGTATACGTCCTAGGTAACCATTCTATTAGAAGAACCTCGTTTTGTTTATTCAACTACCATATACCAAATTATACGTAGTGGTTGCTACATTAATCCATCAAGACTAAATATCGGTATGAAAGATTAAATCTTGTCATAGTCAACTCCTTGAACATTATTGTAAAACTTATTTCCGACATGTCAACTATTTCATAGATGTTAAACATCCATGTCTATTTCTTTATAGATCCAAACACGAACGATAGGCTTCACGCCTTTCCGGAGGGTCTTCCAAGTTCAGAAACTTGATTTCTCGTGTATGGATACTATCACGGATTCTATGACTTCTAGTCATTTTATGGAGTCAGGGCCCATCATCGCTTCTTTGTATGTAGTCGGTTCATCATTGTCAAAACAATAACGACTTACTTATCAAATCACACTATTTGATTCTTACCGACCCACACGGTTCAATAGGAACTCTAATCTTCGAGATCACAACCTTTGTAATCACAGGAGCCATGAGCATTGTGGCCACCACCGGGACACTTTTCGGCGCTGCGCTACTTAGCACATCTAGCTAAGGTTCAACAACCTTATCAAAGTTCTATTGTCCTCCCACTTAAATTTTCACAAAAAAATCCTTCTCAAGAAACTTGATGTTCCAAGTAACAAACTCTTTTGTCATCGATGTTATGGAGAAATTCCCAACAAATTCTTTGGGATAACCTACAAATATGTGCTTATTCGACTTTGGTTGTAAACATTTTACTTATGCATAGCATACCAAAATTTAAGAAAAGACAAATCGGGTTTTATCCCAAACCATAACTTATATGGTGTCATTTCAACGGATCACGATGGTGCTCTTTTCAGTGTAAAAGCGGTAGTCTCTAAAGCATCAATCCTTAAAACATAATGGAAGTTTTATAAATGACACCTTTGATCTTACCATGTCAAACATGGTTTGATTTCATCTCTCGAATATGCCGTACTCCTATGGTTTATCGGGAAACACAAATCATGGAACAATTCCTCAAATCTTAAGTGTTTTGCTAAACATGTAACTCAAATATCTTCATTTATGATCGAATCATAAACTCTTTATTTTCTTGTTACAATGATTTTCCACTTCATCTTGAAAGTCTTTGAACAATTTTCAAATGTTTCATACTTCTTCCTTATTAAGTAAATATATAGATATATTCACTTAAATTTCTGGAGAAAGCATATGAAGCAAAAAGATCCATAGCATATGGCTACATATAATGGACTATATACATCAACATGCATAATATCCAATAAGTTAGTCATCCGTTCCTCTTTGGCCTATGGACGGAGTTTCAATTATCTCGAGGAAAGTTTCACAAGCGTCAATTGATCAAAATCAAAGACTCCAAAAATTCCATCAACATGGAGTTTCTTCATGTTTTCTTTCCAATATAATGTAAAACAGCGACGTCACTTCATAAGTGATCTTTCAATCATTTGTCTTGCGACATTTTAGCAATAGTGTTTATGGATGTGATTTCTCCCACTAGACTTGTAAAAGTTCATCCATCCTTTATGGAATACGGTAATTATTTGAACAACCATTGTTCTCATAATACCGGAACAAAATAACAATTATTTAAACAAATCTTGAAGGCTAGCTTTAACGACAATGAAAAAACATAATAACAATTTATTTGTTTTCAATGAACATCATCACTTATTCTCTTGCTAGTTACTTAGGCCATTGCAGTTCATGAATTGCGTTGTCCTGTATGACACTTCATACCACCAATTCGGTATCCAATACCTAAGAACCACATTGTTTAACAAGCAAGGAATACAACCATAACATGTATATCTTCTATATACCTAAGTTGGACATCTCCAACCTTTTCTTTTCTGCCAAATATTTTATAGATTCTCTTTCAACAATTCCTTTTCTTTTAGAAGAATCTATCAACATCAATATTGGTGTAATTCACATGACACATAGTACAAAGTGTATATAGTAAAATACTAATACCTTTGAACTTGCACTTTGAAGTGGATCACCATCATCAAATGTTTGGTATTCTTTCAAAAATCCATTCTTTAGTAATCTATTAGTGTAGTAAACATTTTACTTACATATTCTATTCATCCTTATCATGACAACTTTCATGATCAAGCTACTATAGCCTATAAGCAAGAACGACGAGTATAATTTTAGTTCCCGAAACCTTTTTGGGAGATTCGGATGCCTAGCATCTCCATCCTTCACAAATTCTCATACAATATGAGAACATGTATTTTGCTAAACTATACTCTATCATAATGCAACCAAAAACTTTGTTTCAGATATCACAATATCTTCCACACATGACGGTTTCTGAAACAATTCTTTCAGCTCCTATATAATCTTGATATGCTTTTGAATATCAATAATCATGGAGACAAACATGATACTTTAGATACTAACATTGGAATTCTTACTCTTGATTTAATACTACTTATTAAACTTCATGGAGTAAATAGATTTTGCTGAAAGTTTGCAATAGGACTTATAAACTTTAAATTGACATTCAAAACAATACGATACCAGTTTGTAAAGTAAATATCCAGAATTCTATAGTTCTATTATCTCAATTAAAAATAAGCATAAGGTAGTCAACAGACGCCAATGACTACAACAAATTATGCAAATTCACTTTGATTTAGTTTATGACAAATTGAGTTCGACTAATCCAAATTAGAAATAAACTCCCACTCAAAAACGACATCCCTCGTGCCTTTTTGGTGATTACATGAACCAAATCCACTACACCAAGTCCGATCATCACGTGAGTCGGTGCAGGTTCAAAGGCGAGCATCTATATGGGAATCATATCAACTATTTGACTCATGCTTAACCTTTCGGTCTGTGTTCCGAGGCCATGTCTGTACATGCTATGCTCGCCAAGTAAGAACCTTAGTACTCACGTGTGTAAAACTGTCTTACATCCGTTGTATGAAAGCGTAGAGTCGAGTACACCCGATCATCACGTGATGTCTCGAAACACGATCCATGGAACGGTGCATACTTAAGGAAGAACACATTTTTATCTTGATATCTAAATGAGGGATCATCTTAAAATGCTACTAAAACGCCAAACTAGCAATATAAGATGCAAACATCTAATGTGTAAAGTGAGATGATATGGTCCATGCATTTAATCTCTATCATATGTATCATGGTATGATCTCTATCATTCCTTTGTGTGTAAGGCCAAGGTCTATGGAACTTACACGTTAGGTGTGTTGTAAGAGTATCTATCATACATCTACTTACAACATTACCATATCATGACACTAGCCCAGCAACGATCTAAACTAGATGCCTCTAATTTATCCATTGCAATTTTTACGTGGCTTAGGGCTTTCAGAGATAGAACCGTTCTTACCTACGAACATGGAACCACAACAAGGATAACCAAGTTATTAGCAACTCGTTGTAAATCAGATATTGACTATAGTAGGAGAGATGACACCGCCACCACTTATGCAAAACTAGTTGCATGTCAGTTGTGGAACCGGTCTCATGTACGATGACATGTAAGGTTGGTCCGGGCCGCTTCATCCCACTATGCCACCAATATCCAAAATACATAGAAGATGCAATAACATGATCATCATCGCCCACATATAAACATATCTGTACTACTCGTGCAAAGCACCTACGCATAGATCTGGCTCTGATACCACTGAAGGGTTCGCAGCATAGAAAACAAAAAAATTCCTACGATGTGAACTATACGCCAAGATCTATCTACTAGATACAGAGCAATAGGTGGATATACATCCATAGAGAACTTACCCTCGAAGACAACGAGTTTTGTTAATGAGTTGGAACTCGTGGATGATGTAGTTGTACGCTTGCCGATCTCAAGATCGTGATGAAGTCCAGCAGGTCCGGCTCCAGTACGTCCTTCAGATCCAGCTCCAGCAAGTCTAACACCACCAAGTCCAGCACCGCAAAGCAGCAGTGCATCCGTGATCGCACACACGTCCGGTACCCTGACAACCTTCGTCCCTTGCTCCAGCAAAGCAGCGCAAGCAGCAACTCCTTTCTAGATAAAGCCACCGGGAACATGTATCTCGCTAATCCGAGACCATGGGGGAATAATACTAGAGGGGGAGAGAGATCCTTCACGAGGAGGTGTAAGGAAGAAGGGGTGTGAGGGGGGCTTTTATAGGAGGAAGGGGGTGCCCCTCCCCATGGCTGGCGCCCAAGGGGTGACCCCTCACCTCCTCATTCATGTGGTGGTAACTCCCTCCACATAAATTTGCCCCTTCACATTCTCTTTTAAAGTCCCCACTTTAAATGCATTAAATTTCTCCAAATTTAATGCTCTCTCATTTAATAAAACTATTTTATTAATTTTATTCAGAATTTTGTTAATTACTTTAATTAACAAACATTCACATAAAACCCCCTGCAACATTTCAATATTATATGCAGAACCAAATTCAGCAATTTCACCCGAAACAGTTTTGGTGTCTATTGAAATAATTCTAGCGCTTTCTTAAATCTTTATCTGAAACATATTTGCTCCAAATGGTGTCGGTATCCCTTAAGTGTGTCACCCTATGGTTCGCGAATAATGCAGACATGATCGAGACCCCTCTCAGATCAATAATCAGAAGCGGGACCTGGAGATCCATAGTGACTCCTACACATTTAACGATGACTTCTGTGATCGTGAGAACCTTTAACGCTAGTAACTAAATCCCTTTGTCTCGCGATATATTATATGTCTGAGATTCAATCATCGGTATCCAAATACCTAGTTTGATCTCGTTACCGACATGCACTCTTTTCTCGTTCCCGTGATATAATATTCTAGTGATCACATCACTTGCTTGCAAGCTATCTTAATGCGATATCACCGAGAGGGCCCAGAGTATATCTATCCGTCATCGGGTTTGACAAATTCCACTCTTGATCCATGAGCCTCAACATAACACCTTCGTAGTATTGAACCCACATTTATAGTCACCATGTTACGGTGTGACGTTTGGTGTTATCAAGATACTCTTCTGGTGTTAGCAATTAACATGATCTCATGGTCTAAGGACTAAGATTACTTCGTATGATGTTATAGCAATATAAACATAATGAATTTGATCGTAATGCTATACTTCAGATGAATGTTCATCACATCATTCCACCAATGTTGTGACCTCATTATTAACAACATCCAATGTCCATGATCAGGAAACCTTGATCATCTTGTTAATCAACGAGCTAGTTTATATGAGAGGCATTACTAGGAACTTTGTATTTTGTTTATTAAACACATATGTATTAACATTTCCAATTAATACAATTATAGCATGCAAAATAAACATTTATCATAAACATGGAATAAGATAATAACCACTTTATTATTGCCTCTCGGGCATATTCCCTTCAGTAAGTTCTTATCATCGTAAGTACATGTGTATCATAGAGAACCGCCAACGGGGTACCCCTTGCCCGATGATACGGAAGAATCCCCATATCAAAATGACAAGGCAAGCAGACAACGAGCATCTCAGTAATCTTCTTATTTACCATGGGAAATGGTGTTTTTTTCTCTCTTTCCTCTTTTCTCATATCTCTTTTCTTTTATTTTTCTCTTTTTTCTCAATATCTGACTTTTTTATAAGAAGAATGCTTCATAGACAGCTCATTATGGTTACGCTGCAGGTTTCCACCATGTCAGCGTGGATTAGACCAGCGGCCCAGGCATTTCTCTAACAGATATACATAACTCCATGGACTTACAAGCTCCCCTTTTATTTCACACCGACGACATCCATAGACAAAAGAGCATGATATTAACTAGGTACAAAGTACAAGTGCAATGTTGAAAGCGTTCCCCATGACATCATGGTTCTGCTAATCCCCAACAAATAAGTGCAAGCATATACCACATAGACGACACAATGGTTCAAGTTTATTAAGGGCAAATAAAAGTAAAGTGTGCCATCAAGTTCGTGAGAGCTTTAATCACTAGTTTTCTCATAACAAGTTTAATTCGGAAGGTAGATAAAAATATGAATATACTTGGAATAGCATATGCTAGTATGTATGGTGGACTCTTTAGAATACCTTGGTTTTAGGAGTTGGATGCATGAGTGGATTTCATACTTGGTTGTGGAGGCTAGCAAAAGACTGGGAGCGACCAACTAAGAGAGCAATAATGGCCATAATCATGCAGAGCGACAAAACATCATTGATCAAAGCATAAAGTAATACTACAAGTTGAAAACTAAAGGATCATAAAGGCTATGGTGACTTGGGATAGTCGTAACATGGTGTGAGCATGTGCCAAGTCAACCCAAATAAAGCATCAAAGGAGAATACCACAATACTATGCTTTAATATGCTAAAACAATGCATGATCCTTCCAAGGCATATTTAAGCAATCTCTTGTTTATAACATGTCATGCTACAGCAAATAATACTAAGCATAAAGCCAAAACAATATCAAGCATGGCATGAGAAAGCATAGGCCATAGTCAAAAACAAGCTCTCTTTACCACTTAAGCATGAACTTTCCTACTCTTTTCCAATCCAAACCAAACTATTTGAAAACCAATGCATGAAAGAGGGGGTCCAACCAATTTATTCAGCAAACTAAGAAAACCAAGAAACGAAAAACCAAAACAAAAATGAAAAAAAGAAGACGCTCCAAGAATAACACAACTGTGCATAAAACAATAAAAATGAAGCGTTTGGAAGAAACCTGGGATTTTTATTGATGAAGAAGGGGATGCCTTGGGCATCCCCAAGCTTTGATGCTTGTACTTTTTCGATATTTCTTGGGATGACACGCGTGGCATCCCCAACCTTGAGCTTTAGTCCATTCTTCATCTCATTACATCATTCCTTCCATACACCTGAAATTTTCCCTTCATACAAAACTTCACACAATCTTTATTAGCAACATTAGTGCACTCAAGATAATAAGTCTTTGGGTTCAGTTTCAACACCAATAAAACTTCCATTAAAACAAAAGCTACTGTAGCACTTCCCTCGGAAAGCTCAATTCCCCAAAAGAACTAAAAAAGGAATCAACAAGAAGCAAATGCAAATAATGGCAGAAATCTGTCAAAACAGACCAGCAGGTAAAGACGAATTTTTTCGAAGACCTTCTGTTGCTCAAATCGAAAAGTGTTGAATTAACGAAATTTAGATAACAACCTGGGGCAGAGGCACAAAAATTCACACCTCAAAAGGACGTATAGAGATTGTACACAAATTTTTACGGTGAAGCACAGAAATCTGTTTCGGGACAGCAACTTTCCCAATCATTACTTCTCTCTCATTAGAGGTTACTCTTGGCACAAAAAGCAAATAAAAAGATAAGGAGCGGTTATTACAGAAGTAATAACTTCCAAGACTCATCTAAAACTTTTGGGTTATCTCCCAATAAGTACTTTTCTTTAACGCCTTTAAGTTAGGCATGATAGTTTGAGAAGATGCTCACATAAGAAATATGAATTGAAGTAAAAGAGAGCATCAATAAGCAAATTCAAAGCACATTTAAGTCTAACACACTTCCTATGCATAGGAATCTTGTAAAGAAACAAGTCATGAAAGCATAAAGCAACGAGCATAGGAAAGCAAAACAAGTGCAACTTCAAGACTTTCAACATAAAGAGGGGAAACTTAATATTATTGAGATGCATACAACCATGTTTCTCTCTCTCATAATAACTTTTAGTAGCATCAAGAATAAAATTAACAATATAACAATCACATAAAACATTCTTATCATGAGCCACATGTATATAATAATTATTACCCTCCACATAAGTATAGTCATTCTTATTAATTGTGGTGGGAGAAAATTCAACAAAATAGCTATCGTTATTATTCTCATCACCATAATCATCAAATATAGAAGGCATATTGTAATCATAATAAATTTTCTCCTCAATAGTAGGTGGACTGAAAATATCATATTTATCATTGTAATCATTATATATTGGAGGTTTGGTATCATCATAAGCAACAAAATAGCTATCTTCCAAAGCTGGAGAACTAAAAAGATCATTTCCATAAAAACTAGATTCCCCAAGCTTAGACTTTTCCATAGCATTAGCAATAATGGTGTCCAAAGAATTCATACTAACAACATTGCTATTAGCATGCAAATAAAGTTCCATAGGTTTTTTAATTTTCTCTTCAAACACTTCATGTCCTAACTAAAGATAAATACTATAAATCTCTCTAATTTTTTTGTTGTTTTCCATTAAGCCTAACTAGTGAAAACAAGAAATAAAAAGACAAAATTACAGAATCTAAAGGAAATAACTTCGAGCACTCACACCGGAGGATGTGAGTACCTTTTACCTTACCTCCCCGGCAACGGCGCCAGAAAATAGCTTGATGTCTACGCACTTCTATTCTTATAGACAGTTGTTGGGACTCTAAGTGCAGAGGTTTGTAGAACAGCAGCAAGTTTTCCCTTAAGTGGATCACCCAAGGTTTATCGAACTCAGAGAGGAAGTGGTCAAAGGTATTCCCTCTCAAGCAATCCTGCAATCAAGATACAAGAAGTCTCTTGTGTCCCCAACACACCCAATACACTTGTCAGGTGTATAGGTGCGCTAGTTCGGCGAAGAGATAGTGAAATACAAGTGGTATAAATATAAGACAACGGTGCCAGAAAATAGCTTGCTGGCATGTGGTTGACGTGGGAAGAGACAAAAGGCAAACTTAAATAAAGATGAAAGCAAACAAACATGTAAGAGATCTAGTTGCAAATGGTGCTTCAATGCTTAGAAACAAGGCCTAGGAATCATACTTTCACTAGTGAACACTCTCTTATAAATATATTCTCTTAATGATACTACTCTTAACTACTCTCCGGTTGGACACTCTAATCCATGGTAGGGCTATAACAGCACACCTCAAAGTTTGCTTTCCGCATCTAGATAACCCCACACTGTCACCTTGAGCACTAGATGGTTCCAACAAACACCACAATTCCATAAAGACATCCAACTCCAAATATAACTCATAACAAGTATTTGTAATCTCTAGCCTAAGTGCCACCATGGTGTGCACACTGTCACTTTCACACACATGGGAGAGCAGAGATCTATTAAAGCACTTGAGTAGCAAGGTAGATCTACTTGATTACAAAGCTCATGATCACAATATGATCATGCATAGAGAGAGATGAACACATAGCTACCGGTAGAACCCTTAGCCTCGAGGAAGAACTACTCCCTTATCATCATGGGAATCAGCAATGACGATGGAGATGGTGGTGGAGATCGATGGAGATGGCTTCGGAGGCACTTCCCCGTCCCGGCGGGGTGCCAGAATAGAGACTTTCTGTCCCCCGAATCTCCCCTTCGGTGGCGGCGGCGCTGCGAAACTTTTCATGGATTTCTGATTAACCCTTTAGGGTTTTTGCATCGGGGGAGATATATAGGCGAAAGAGGCAAGGTCGGTGGCCGGCCAGGGGGCCCACACCATGCCCTGGCGCGACCAGGGGGATCCGCGCCTAGGGGTGGTGTGGCCACCCTGTGGCCCCTCACTGTCTCGTCTTCTGGCTCTGTGAGTCTTCCGGTAAAATATTATGGCTTTTGTCCCGTCCAATTCCGAGAATATTCATTTTGTGACTTTCCTAGAATCAAAAACAGCAGAAAACAGGCAACTGACACTGTGGCATCTTATTAATAGGTTAGTCCCGGAAAGTGTATAAAAATACTCTAAAGTGTGGACAAAACATAAGAAAGTAGATAAAACCAAGCATGGAACATCAAAAATTATGGATACGTTAGCAACGTATCAGGATGAAATCTATCAAGAGGAGTTCCGGCTAATTATGGGTTGTTCGCCTACACATATACTTATAAGATTATAATTGTTACATTCATTATTCTTCCATCCGGCACATTCACTATCACCATGAACTGTATCTCCCCGCGCCTCTTTCTCCATCTGCAGAAAACAACAAACAACTGAATCGTTTTTTACTTTTATGCTTTCTATTTCTGAAGTTTACATTTTAGTTTAATTTAATACAACCAGTTTAATCCAAATTCTATTCTCATTTTTTACACTTGCAGTCAATTCACTCGAAGACTTATGACAACTTTGGATATGACAGAGACTTTACCATAAACACTTACCTTTGGGCTCCCTGTGGGATTGATATCTATACTTCGAAACTAGCTACAAACGATCTGTGCATTTGTAGACATCAACGAGGCCAATGCCAAGGCCAGGCTAATGGAGATCGAGGCGAAGGCAAAGGCGATGGAGGCCGAAGCCAAGGCCAGGTCTAGGATGGCGGAGGCAGAGCCCAAGGCCAAGGAGGCCAAAGCCAAGATCATGGCCGAGGAGACTGCCATCATGCTCACCGACCTGAACACCATCGCCGACCCCGATCAAAGGGCCTGGGTCGCTCGCAGGCAGCAGGCCATCCGTGCTCACGATGGTTGAATGGCAATGGCGAAGGCGGCTGCAACCTTTTAGACATAGAAGCCGCCATTTTTTTGGACATTGTGTATGATATTGTCCCCGTTTGTACATTTCAGAACTACTGGTCACTAGTTGACGATGCCCAAATGGCGATGGCACACGTCTACCAATTTATCTAATAGTCAGTTTTTTGCTATTGCTTGTAAATTTGAGTGTTCGACCATTAGCAAAGCGCTGGCCGGCAACAGTGCCAAGAAACGCCAGTCGTGGACATTTGGATCGCGCCGCTGGACGCGGTCGCCTGAACAGACCGGGCCACCACCCCAAAGCGACTGTGGGCCGATCCAAACAGATAGAAACGGACCGTTTCGATCACGCGTTTGGATCGGCCCAGTGAAGATACCCTTAGTCTCGGACCTGGTTCAAAGAGGTAGAGACAAGGAGAAGCGCACAGTCACGCCCTTGTCTTTTTGTCAATTGTCATGTCATCAAAACGAGGATACATGTAAAAACCACCTAGGTGGCACGGTTTGTCATAGCCAAGTTGATTTTGATTTGTGAGGGTACGTTGCGTCCGATGTGAAGTTGTACAGTATTAGACTTGGCTATGGTTTAAGGAATGTCTATTGCACTTTTCCTTCTAGTAATCAGTAATGTCAAAAATCTACAAAAGGATTGACATGGAATGGTCACGAAATCCTGGCCTTAACGATTTATCAATGGTGAGTCAGTTGAGTTGCAGGAGTATTGCTAAGCATTTTTAGCCGTGAGCTTTATTTACATGAAGTAGTTCAACGGTTGGGTTTTTGTAGGACTTGATCTCTGACACAAAAAGTATCAGACCTGTCACCTATGCAACATGATGGCAATTCATTTCTGCAATCAAAATGCGAGCACTTCTCCAGAGGAATCAGTAAGCGAAGGCATCTTTAGTGTGGAAGCAGTGACAATCTGTGTGTGCCAGACTTCCAGTACTTGGATTCTTCAGCGGAGTAGTTGTATTTATGTGGTGAGACTTGGGTACCACTAGCTGGTAGGCAACATTCTGTTCTAGCTTGTAGCAAGTACACCGTTGTGGTATTGTTTATCAGTAAATGTAAGTAGTACTCCCTCCTACCCATATTAGTTGACTTCGATTTATTTAGATTCGGATGTATCTAGTTCTAAAACATGATCCGAATCTAGACAAATTCGAGTCAATTAATATGGGTCGGAGGGAGTATGATATTTGATGTTCTTGCTGGAATTGCTTAATTGCAATTCATCTTTTGGATCTCGGCAAATGGAACTACAGATGTTTCTCTTATTAGAGAACTACATGAATGAGATTGAATGTAATTTCGGAAGGTCAGATAAAATGATCAGCCGTCCAAGTTACATGCTGATCAACCCTAGTTTATTTGACATAAATTGAGAGCTAAGCAATCGAAGTCAAAAGCTTCTCTTCCTGGCATATGGGTTCATCAGTCAACAAAGAACACCCAGATGTTGCAATCAAGGGACAAATGTTGGTTTCATGCTGGCAACTTTAGTTTTTACTGTCATTCCTTGAGGATAAAGCGGAAGCCAGTCAGTTACAGTTTCCATGAACCAAAGAGGACATCAGATTTCCACAGTAAATGCATGCCAGAATTATTTAGCATCCAGAACCACCAATGGTATTGCTTCCATGCTGATAACTTCAGTTCAAAAACATACCCATATAGATCACTGTCATATCCTTATGGAACAAGAGGAGGCCAGTCAGTTATAGTTTCCATGAACCAAAGAGAACATCAGATGACCCATAGAAAATACATGCCAGAATTATCAGCATCCCCATAATCAGAAAGGGAGGCCAAAACAGGTAGGTGTGACAAACTCAGCTCCAGGTACAGTTTATCCAGCAGTGAAGTACATTACAAGATTAAAATTGTGCCACCATCTTTATACATCAAGAACTAAAACACGCTAAAGAAAACAAACAGTGGTTTTCTCATGACGCTATCTAGTAGTTTCTGTAATCCACCCAGCCTCGTACAGTTATTAACACCTGAAAAGGCCTCAGAGTCTCATCCTACGCTTGCAAAGTCGAGTTTTGGGGATAGCTTTATCCAACCACCGGCCTTTCTAGTTGACGGAAAAAGAATTCTATGTTATGCTAGAAAGGTGTTGAAGGTACCCAAGAGATTGAATATGAATACCCAGTGTACCCTGGTACCGCTTGTTGCCCCTAAACAATCTGGACGCAGTCTGGAGTATCAGACCTTGGACCAGCAAGTGTCCGGTAGACATACAATTTCTCAACAGGGCTATCAAACGGAAGCGACTCCACCGGACATGTCTCTCCAGGATCGTTTATTATCTCCACAGTAAGGTGAGGCATCTTGAGTGCAAGCAGTCGGCATGCGCCCACGGTCAACGAGCACGAGTTCATCCAAAGGGATCGCATTGTCTCCAGCTTGGCGGCATTTGCCAGCAACGCCTTATCCCCAAACGGGCAGTCCCTGATCTCCAGCTTCTTCAAGCTCTTGCAGCCTGAGAGGATGTCATTCAGGCCCAGATCGCTATCGCCAGCAAAGGCAAGTGAGAGCATCTCAAGACGATCAGCATGTGCACCAATTGATTTGAATACAAGATCTGTGAGAAGACCAGAGATGGACAGGCGCCTAAGGCCCTTGCATGATTCCACAATAGCACTGAAACCTGCATCAAGAGGCTGTAGTGTGATGTAATCTGGAGACCGGGGCTCGAGGAGGGCTAAGCGGAAGCAAGTGAAGTTGGGACGGTTCTTTGCAATTGTAATAAGGGCCTCATTTGTCATACGGCTGCAGAAGTAGAGAACCGACTCCAGCATGGGACAACTGGCAGAAACATCCACAAGACCTCTTTCTGTCAAGAAAACTTGCCCGCCGTTATGACCAAATGGATCAGAAGGAAAGACCCGCAACTCTTGCAGTTTACTGCAACTTGATGCCACAACAGATAGACCATGGTCCTCAATGAGGTCCATCACCTGGAAATCACAGATTAAATTTTAAAAAGAAGAAAATGCACAAAGAGCATCACATAACAAGACATTTAACAGGTGGGTTTAAGAGCATAATTCAAACTGATGTACTAAAAGGAAGAGTTGCATACCCATAATTGCAGCAGATTCTTGCATCTTCTAATGAATTTTATGAGCTCAGGACCTTGAACAGTAGCATAACTCAGATTAAGAGATGTGAGGCCTTCACATACACAATAGAATGCTGGCAGGTAATCTGGAACAGCATCCCAAGTCCCAGAAAGCCTTCTCAGGCTATTACAACCTGCAAATGCTGCTTCAACCTTTGCAAAAAGATCTGGATGATAGTCAGCAGAGAACTTGCCAGTTCCGAGTTCTATTATTTGCGGAGCCTTATGAAGTAGGCTAGCAACATTGTCAAGAGGGATAGCATTGTTGAGCTTTAGAGTCTTGAGGTTGCGGCATCTGCTTACTAGCCTCTCAAGTACAGGGAAGTTGACCTCCCCGTGTAAGCATGAAAAGTTCAGAGTTTCCAGAGATGTAAAGGATTCTGGAAAGTTGCTGAGCCAATGACTTGAACAATCATCAATGTAGTTCTCTTGCAGGTCAAATACTCTTAAATTTCTGCAGCATGGAGAGTTCACAGAAATTAGAAAGCAAGAACAAAAGTGCCCATTAGTCCACTACGGAAGGAGCTAGATTTATGAGAAAATAAACTGCAGGTACACTTGACATGACATTACAAAATCCTGATCATGCAAATGAAGCATATAAACATATCATCGAGTAATCAATTTTTTCATTCAGGGTTTAACTGATCTTTTATTCATGTTTTTACTTCAGTTACATCAATGTTTTGTGCCAAGTAATTCATGCTTAGATAACTTTAAAGTTTGCATTTCCAATTATTTAGTGTACCGTCTGGAACGACCAGTGTAAAGCAGCATTACCAAAAATAAGTCTTCGGCATCAAAGGTTTGCTCTGCAAGTACAGCACCTATGGCCACTATTGTAGTGTTCATTCAGATATTCTTAAGTCCACTAGATCAACAGATTGAAACCAACCACAGCAGCAGCAAGATGAGGATTACTTTTATAAGCACAAGCAAACTAACACTGATTGACTGAGAAATGCAAAAGATAACGACAGAAGTGAACTCAATATTTCGCACTGGTCACAAAATGCATACTTCAGCAAGACACATCAATTTCAGTAGCATATAACAGTATAACGCCTAAGGTGTCCATGATTATCAGGCGGCACACCAAGAACTGCCAAGCAATGATAGCCAGCGGTTTTTTCTTGGCCGACAAGTACACTTGCTAAGATCTCCATTATTTGCAGCCTCAGGATATGATAAAGTTTAGAGCTAGTAAGACTCGGATATAAATTGGATCTAGAGCTGGGTCCCATTCATCACACCCAACTACCTCGAAACCACAACATAATTATTCAAGCAAAATATTATAAACTACCCGACTCGGGTTCTATAATGTTAATATCAACTTCATTCAGAGCTAGATAATTAGGACTACATCATTGAAAATGAAGTATATGTTGAACCGACACATCCAAAAAAAATTATCAAAACAAGAACATGGAAAAATTCTTCTAATACAGAACCAAAACAACATTTTGATACCATGTCATCTCAATCCACCTGATAAAAAACTGCATGCTCCCGTGTATGTAAGTAAAATCTTTAAGGGCAATAGCATGAGAAAAAACTCAAGGACTACTCATAACTAGGTCCAGGAAAACATAATGGCTCACAAGTGAATGTGCCGCTTGTTTCTTGTAAAGAAAGGGTGTATCTGTACTCTCTTTCACAACCATATACACTTATACAGTAACAGATACAACAATTTGTATCGCCGAGGTTTAAGCTAATGATCTATCGCCACATTATGCATAAATGGCATCATACAATAAAAGCAATGCGCATTCAGTTATGTCACTCTTTCTTCTACGTTTGCACAGAATATCACAGTATCAAAGATTGATCAAACCTCACTAGCCTTTCTTTGCAGCTCAACTATTTCCTATCACTCAAAACGATCGGAATGATACTGGTTAGACACATTAATAAAGTACTAAATAAATGGATCACTGTCGAAATACGCAAGTACCAAATCCTTCAAGTTCCTTTTTAAAAGGTAGGGATCTGATAAATTCCTAATTCTTTTCTCAGAGATTCCAGCAAGCTTAACTAATCACACTACTAGAACAAATTTCGTTGTTTGACTGCCCCATTATATGCAAACATTATGAGTATTGGAGCAGATATCAAATGTTCCCACTAAAAGAAAGAAACAATAGTTGCAGAAATCTTGAGGGGGGGAGGGGATCTGTTTGTCAAAAACATGCTAAAGACCTGCTTCTATAGAACATAGAAGCTCAAACCAGGATGGGAATCCACAAACACGCTTGACTGTAAGTGAAAATGAAAAGGGGAATAATTCAGGGGAGATCCGGTGCCTCATGATGTGGGAAAATACAATTTTATAAGTAAAAAGGTGCATCTAATTGGTACTAATTAAGCTTGAAATAATTCCACCCTTTTGGCAAAAAGAGAAAAAGGGATGCATCCATCATTGGTAAGCAAATAGATGTATATCTTCTGTCAATCCCACAGATCCGTCTCCGCGCAAAAAAAAAACAGATCCATCCATGAGAAATTATGCTCTCACAATCCAATCAACCACAGAGAAATATGACACAAAGCTTCCCAAATAGATGGAAGCTAATTGGCAAATCACAGCTCAAAGTTTTGGAGAGGACATGGCATTCATCTCTAGAGCAGGCACCCTAAGATTTTCTAAGGAATCACTCGTCTGACAGAACACGCACTTCAGATTAGGGGGAAAAAGCAAGTCCAGATCGCAGCAGGCCAGCTAAGAAAATATCAAATCTACTGAAACTGACATCTATTACGTACTACCAAATGAAGCACGCAAGAGAGCTAAGTTAGTTAGCTCAAAGTCGTTGAAAACAGCACATTTTGGGGAAAGCTCTGACGATCATTTTAGCCGAACCAATAACTAGTTCAGATCATAAAAACACAGAAGTCCCCCCGTATTTGGCTAATAGTAAAGAGAAAGACCAGACAAAGCTCAAATCTCTACGCAAAGAACCAGCAAAAAGCTCTAGCTCAAATCTCGAACCCGAAAGCGGCGGCTCACCTGCAACCTTCGGTAATGGCGGCGAGGCCGGCGGTGGTGAAGCCCTCGCAGGAGTTTAGCCGCAGGACCTGGAAGTTCCTGAAGGACGACGCGATCATCTCGAGGCACTCGTCGGTGACGAACATGCGCTTGAAGCTCAGCTCCTCGAGCAGCGGCCAGCCGTCGGCGGCGGCGGCGACCCAGGGCGCTGCATGGGCACCCCAGGAGGGCGGCAGGAGGCCGAAGTCTGCGAAGTGCGGCTTGCCCTTGACCTCGGCGGCGCGGACGGAGGGGAACCTCTCGACGGCGTCGCGCGGGGCCGTGGCGTAGCAGTTTGGTACGGTCAGGCGGCGCCTGGAGCGGCGCTCGGCCCGTAGCCAGCCGTGGCAGGCGCACGCCGCGGCGCCGCGGTCGGCGTCGGCGGGGAGGAAGGAGAAGGCGTGCTCCCAGACCTCGTCCGGGAGCGAATGCCACGGGGGCGCGGCGAGTCCGCCGCGGCCCATCGGGGCGGGCGCGGGCTAGCTGCCGGGCGGCTGGTACGGGCCGGTGGAGCGCGTGGGGCGGCGGCGGCGGGGAGAGGAGAGCATCTGGAGACTCTCTCTCTTATTCTGGCTCTGCTCTGCCCACCGGGTCTTCTTCTCTCTACTCCTCTACAGCTCTACTCCGCCATCTCTCTCCCTTCTCTCACTTACTTTTTCTTTATTTTATTGTTTTTTAGAGTGAGAGAGAGAGAGGGGGATATTATCTTGTTTTTTCTTTATTTTCATTTGAGATAGAGAGGGCAGTGCTGTCGCTGTCCTTTGTTTTCGTTGGAGAGTAAGTAGGAAATTTATATGTTTTAAATTTTCGTTTTTCAGTTTCATGGTTACTTATTTATTTTTTCTTTAGAGAGAGAGAGAGGGGTAGATAGAGAAACGTACGTACTTTTCTCTGTTATCCTCTTTTTTTCTATGCTGAGCAAGGAGTGGCCGAGTGAAGCTAGGAATGACCATGAACAGTGATGCGACCGGTGGTAGGATGGTGGCACTTCTTTCAGCTAGGGCATTTGGGGATTTGGAACATGGACGTGAGATGGTTTGCGGAGACGCTTTGTAGTGGATGACGGTGTGGCTAGAACGAGATACTAACAAGATAGATCGAACTCTTAAAAAAACATAAAGATTAACATTAACTATCACAATATATCTCTGCTCGTGCTCGGGAGAACAAAGCAAGATACAAGTAAACTAAAAAGCACAACCAGTAATGGATCTAGAAACTTTTAGAAGCCCGAACGAATGAGGTTAAGATGTGATTTTTTCAAACAAAATAGCTATAAAAATATATAAAATCGCAAACTTTGCGCTACCAGCAAGTCTGGGTGGCTTCGCGGAATAGAGGGACACTGGGTCCGCCCATGACCACAACACAGATAGAGAATACAATAACACATGGCGCAGACAACTACAAAATGAACCACACGGCGATCGACCATGAGTCGAAAAATAAGATTCGAAAGTGCCACAAATACAGACTTCAAGGGTATCTATGCTCCATACTAGCTGATGCCCCGCGGGTGGCTCTCCCAATGGTCTATCTACCGTTTGCACCTAAGGTCCATCACCGAGCTCAATCTCAGGGGTCCCGTCATTGAATCTAAGAAACCACGGTAGGAGTGTTGTCATCCACTGCTGGTGGATCAACCCGAACAACGGGGACAGCGTCATCACCATGCTTATCATCGTACTAAAAGAACCTAGTGCTTGTAAAGATCGAAGAAACATCTTGCTCAGTTATATGCATAGCGCCAAGAGCTATTTGCATCAAGTTCATTTGGATGTTATGCTTATTTGATTCCAATTCAGCAATTCAGTCCTCAAAGATGGCACTAACAATTGGATATGTACGTCTGCCCCTAACTCAGGATTCATGTGTGTGAATAATGGCAATATCTTCACTCTAGATATTCACACGGGTGCGATGATTCCAATTTAAACAAACATCTATCTCGAGAACATCAGGAAGGAAATCCTCTTCAAGAGTTGAATTTGCAGAAATAGAAAATTGGAGTGTTGCCTGACTTCCTTCAGATCTGAGTAGCATTGACACTCTAAGGCAGCTCGAGATCCCAACATGAGGCTCAACATGTAGTTGATTCCTATCACTTCCATGGCGCCTAGGAGAAGAAAAGAGAGCGGCGCCCACGTGTGAATCCGACCCACCCAGACATACCTTGTTTACGTAGAGTAACAACCTAGGGAATAATAATAATAGGAAAAAGTTAAAAGTGTGAATTGTGCATTTGCATTGCATGCATTTTAAAGTATAGGGTTAACTTAAAATTTCAAAATCTTGATTTGAATTTGGCTCTAGTGAGGTTTTTATAACCAAATGGTCACTAGAAATTGAACCAAGTTTTAGTTAAGGATTTCAAAATATTTGAATGAGTTCAAATTTGAGGCTTGACTTGGTCAAACTTGAATTCAAAGTTCAAGCATGACACAAATATATTTAAACAGTAATTCACAATGTAAGTGAACACAAGAAAAATTGAAAGAGGAGACCTTTATTCATTTGAATATGAGTACATGAGTCCTTACAACTCAAATATTGCATGTAACGCTCCTAGTTTTATTAATCTCTTATTAAGGTTGATTGTGCATACATGAGCATCATCTATTTTGCTAAGACAAAATGCAAACAAGAAAATATGCAAAGGCCCTAAATCCTAATATTTTCCCTCTCCTTGTAACCCCTCTCAAATGGTTTTGATTTTTGAAATGGCAAAATGTGTGGATTCCAAATTGTATAAAGGGCCAATGGATTGTTTACAAATTATTTGAAACTATCTAGTATTTCAATCTATCAAAAATAAAAAGAAATTTGAAAAACAAAAGAGAGAAAGAATTCGAAAAAGAGAAAAGCTTTTGAAAATAAAAACAAGCCAGAAAGAGAACCAGGTCATAGCACATTCCCTCTTTCCTTTACGCAACCTTTGGTGGCCCGATCATAACGCAGCCCCACCTGACCAAGATGCCCTTGCTCCTCCCCTTCGTCGTCTTCCTCCCCAGGCAAGCTCCTCAGTGTCGCCGCATCTACCGCCCGATGCCACCGACCGCGCCGTGATGCCCATCACCGCCCGCCGTCAGATAGAGAAGGATAAGAACCACATAGGCACGTCTCCCTTCCCCTAGTCCTATTTCCCCCTCGTGCGCGTTCTATTCCTCTCTCCCCATAGACCCGAACCCTAGCCACCGCAGGTGCCGCTCGTCGCCGCCACTCCGGCCCTCCCTGTAACTACCTCGGTGAATTACGCTCCTAGTTACAAGCCTGGATGAGCGGAAATGGTTAAAATAGTACGGTGGGGCCCAAATGCCACTCACAGGTAGACCTTTCGGCCGTCCTAACCATTTCCAAACATCGGGACAAGAACGGGCAATGAATCGGCGGCGAAGGGATCAACTACATACACAAATGAGTATGTATGCAAGCCACCATACAATGGTTCTCAGAGTCATTCCATCTAAAAAGAAAGGAAATATAGCAACGCCATACGGCAAGATCCAAATATCCTAGATAGATATAATAGTTTAGGATATCTCCTCATACATCAAACATCAGGGTAGCAAGCGGAAGCGGAAAACAAGATCCGAGTACGGATAAGAAGCAAATCGGCATAAGATGCCCCATAAATAAACACATCCCGCCCACAGATCTCACGGATCCCCGTTCCCGGAATCTCTACACCGAATGATCGTTGCCCACATCGTCCGTCTCCTCCACCCAAAGATCCATCTTGCGGGTTCACTGTTCATCTGAATCAAACAATTTATCATGTGAGACCCTAGAATTTTCGGCAAGTCTTTATGCCTCAAAGGGACACAACCTGGGTGACGAATTGCAGCAAAAGATAAACCCTAACAATTCTAGAGATACTGCTAACCATCCGCCTAACCGAGAGATAGACGGATGTCCATGAATTAATAACAACGATTATAATGGTAATGTCCACAGATCCATCCTCCTCCTCGCCATCGACGAGGAAGCGGACGAACAACCCCCCATCCGCTGGCGGTTTATTATCCATTCCATGAGTGTTGCACTATTTACTAGTCAGTTATTAGTCAAATTAAAAGCGGTACTTTAGTTATTCTTGTCTATGATCGAGAAACTGTGCTCCAAGTCATCCATAACCGCGGACACGGCTTTGAGAAAGTTTTACCCTGCAGGGGTGCACAAATAGCAACACACACTCGATCAACCTCGGAAAAACCAAATCAAAACCCAACGAGGTAGTCACGACAAAGCGATCACAGGATTCAGAAATATTTCAGGGGGCCACCCCATTAAGCTACCCGCGACGAAGTTGGCCGACTCAGACGGACTCAAGGTTTGCGCCAATGGTCTGAAACGACTGGGAACCCGAAAGTGTGATCTGGCTTGTCGACACTGCGAAAACACCCGCTTACCTAAGCGAGACAGTGCGATTACCTCGCACAATTTTAAATAAAGCGAAAGCATGGCATAAGCAGGATAGTAAATAAAACCTCAAACTAGTTTGTGGCCCCAAGAAATAAGAATGAATCAAGCTCTGGCTCAGGGGGTTCATAAGCCTCCCGGATGTGGATAGCGCGAATATTCAAGGAACAGGAATCAAGTACTCGGGGTCCTACGGGACACAAGTGAGCCTGAAAAACCAAATAGCAAATATGGCTCACCGGTGCCACTTTCATTAGTTATCCCATTGCTACTCAGGTTAAGTTGTTTAGGTACCTCATTATCCATCAGACTCTCACATACCCTACACATGCTGTTCTACGACTCGCATGGCTCAAACAACTCCTGTAGTAATGGCTCATGGGATGGAGGAACAAGCTTGTGGGTTTAAAAGTAAAGGCTATGCAATACTTGGGATTCGATTAATGCAATCACGACTCAATGATGCAAGAATAAGATAGAGGCAATAGGTACTATATGTATGCAAGCATGTGGTAGTGCTTGCTGGCAGCTCGATTGAAGCGAGAGAAGGATCGGTAGTGCTCCAGGTCTCTTGATATATCCCCCGCCATACTATTCGAAGAAGAACCAAACAAACAAGGGCCAACATAAATAAAGTGCACAAGCATATGAATAAAATGCGACAAGCAAACAATCATGCCATGATGAATGATGCACAATTTGCATGGCAATAAAGTATCATGGCATGGGTGAGGTGTGAAATACAAGAATAAACCATTTTATTGAGTTTTAGCCTCATTTTATCCTCATATTAGTTGTTGTACCCATTATATTTATATGATGCATGCTGCAAAACAGAACATGGAAAGCATAAACAGAAAGGTCTCGTCGAGCTAATCATTTTAGACATATCATTTGTTAAATTTGGGGTTATAAAACAAAAGTTATTAATTAATTAAGGGAAAAGGGCATTTTATTGTAATTTTAATCAACTCGTAATTTTAAATGTTCAAAATGTATTTTGAAGGGCATATTTGAATTCCTCATATTTTTCTGATTTCAAAACATATATTATTTGCATTATTTGGGTTTTTAAATTAAAAGTTATTTGAAAACAGATTTAAAATTTGAATTTAAATTAATTTGGAAAAGTTTGAATTAAACAGAGAAACAGAAAGGTTTTTGTTACTCAGCCCAGTTCTAGCCACAGTCAGTGACAAGTGGGCCATCTGCTGACTGGGCACAGTAGCGTAGAAAAGTTTTCACCATGAGCACGCCTTGATCCACGAGGATGACAGGTGGGTCCGAGGCGCTGCGGACCCACGTGTCGGCAGCCAATGGGCTGCCAAAGGGGAGCTGGAGCGCGGGTTACGCGAGAAAGCGAGGGGATTTTCTAAAACTACACCGGAGAGACAGTGGGACCAGGCTGGACCGCGAGTTCTTGTATAACAATGAGGGTTATCGCAAAAGGCACCTCGCCCGTTGTTCTTCTCTGAATGTCTGACGACAAAATGGTGCTCGACAGGCGCGTGTGGATTCGATCCGGGGACTGGCGTCTTGTGAGCGGCAGCGACCACTGCGTGGTCTGGCGTTCTTTGGAAGGAGGGCCGCAGCTAGATAGGGTTCTGCGACAGCGGCGAGCAGACGCACGCCTTCACCGAGGGTGCTCGACAAGCGGTCCGACGCGAACAGGATGCAACGGCGAGGAAGGAGGTGTCAGGGAGGCGCGTGGGCTCACCGGGCGGTTGCTGGTGCGATCGGAGCGGGCGAGGAGAAGCGGTCGTCGCGGCGAAGGCGGCCGAGCTAGGGTTTGGCGTCGGTGGCGGCGGCGATCTTCGGCTCTGGTCCTTCTCCTCCTTGCTGGCGGTACTGGTCGATGCAGGGGAACATACTCGACTTCCTCGACAGCCTCCATGCCACGCTCGCCTGCTGGTTCGTGGAAACGACGGTGGACACCGACGGTGGCCGGTGATGGGGTAGACGGTGGTGAGGGAAGGCAGGGAGAGAGGGGAGCGACCTGGGGAGATCTGGGGGTGCAAAGGGTTCGTGGGGCGGAGGTAAAGCAGAGGGGGAGAGGGAGATGCCGTGGGGAGGTGGGGTAGATGGAAAAGGTGGCCTCGGTGCCACCTTTCTCTCCTTCCCCTCCTCACGTGCTTGGGCAGGCAGACTAGGCGGCGGTACATGGGCTGCAGGTGGGGACGGCTGGTTGGTGGGGAGGCTCGGGCTAGGGCCCTCCTGGCAGAGAGAGCTAGAGAGAGAGAGAGGGGAGGTAGGCTCGGGCTAGGTTGGGGGAGCCTCGGGTTAGGGTTTGGTACTAGGGTTGGGGCTTGAGGTGGTGGTAGCTAGGTGGTCCAGGATGGCCAGGTGGGGCCAGCTAGGTGAGAGAGGAGAGAGGCCGAGAGAGAGGGTGGAGCTAGGGTTAGGTTAGATGGGGGTGTGGTTTAGAGAGGATGGTAAAGAGAGAGGAGAGATGAGTGTATGGTTTAGGGTTTAGAGAGAGAGATTAGATGGAGTGGTTCTCTTTTGGTAAGATCAAGCATGATCATGACAAGCTCAAGCAAGATATAGCCAAAAGAGAAGAAAAGGTGGTGATGGCATGGATGGAGATGGTGATGGGGTTTTAGATGCTTGCATGCATCAAGCAAGATCAAGCATAAGAGGGGTAGAGAGAGATCTGGGGAAGATCCACTCAATGATTCAAATAAAAACCAAAAGGCTAGAATGTGGTGGATCTTGCATGGGCCATGCATAAATAATTGATACCATGTTTTAACCTTGTGAAACAAAACAATAAACATGGCATTATTCTTATGCATTTCCAAAAGTGGAATTAAGCCAAGCAAAAGAATTTAAAAGAAAGTTCCAAGTGGAGTAGATGGAGATGATCACATTTGATTATAATTGGGACTTGCTAGTGTGTATATTCCACTAGATGCCTACTAGTCCCAAAAATATTCCCACATGAGCATAAATCCATAATAATCCATATGGAAGCTAGGAAAAAGGGTTCCACTCACAAGGCATGCAAAGGTGGCCATGTGGCTCTCATATATCAATAATGTGAAAACAACATGATGCTAAGATGAGAGCATGTGGAAATAGAATTCGATCCATCCCAACCCATATGAGCTAGAGGTAAAACCCAAAAGAAAAACAATTGCAAGCTCATGGATAATGGAATGGTGGAAAGATGGGGTGATGACAAGAAAGGTGGTGGAGTTAAATAAAAGATATGCCCCCAACTCAACTTGGGCATTTAAACAATATATCAACAACCAAATACAATATCAAGAGACAAATACAATTAATAATGCATATGAGATAAGAACCAAATGGAAAAGGGTTTTATATGATGCTCAAATGCAAGGTGGCATGATGACATGAGCATGATATAATATGATGCAACAATTATATGTAGGAAGTAGCATATATATAGACTAGGCTAGTAGCATTGCAATTGTTAGACAATTGGGATGCTACAACTCTCCCCCACTAAACAAGAATCTCGCCCCGAGATTCCTAGGAAAAAGAAAACAACACAAGGAGAGGCGGGTGTTCGAACGAAGGTGACCCTCACGTTCCCAAGTTGATGAACAACAGAATAACTTGCTCGACTTGTTGCGAGTCTTGCGTTTTGCTTGAGAAACAACGGGTTAGAAGAGTTGAAGGATTGTCGTGAGACAAGAAGGATAGGATGGACATAGCTCCGGTTTCTCCCAAGAAACATGATAAAAGAATAGAACCACTTGTGAAAGAAGGAACAAGATGATGTATCATGGATGAAGAAAGGCACATCATTAAGATTAAAGATTTACCAATACTAGAGAGGATGAATCTTTATCTCGCCGGAAGAAAAAGAGCTAGATTGGAGAGGTTTGAACCGCTATGACAATAGCATCGTATCTTCTCTCGGATTTGAGAAATGAAGTACAGAAACAATATTGCCTTCAAACAATAGAGTCCCTTGATAAGAACAGAAAGATTTAGTTAGACATCGTCGGATTAGATTCTTGTTGCGCCGGTAAGAACCAAAGGATCACGCAATTGAGGTGCGCGGATATAACTTCCAGAGACGGATGTGAAGCCAGATCATGGTGGAATTCCGAGAAGCAAAGAATATGGAGGATCTGGAGTTTATTGTAGAGATACTTATTGCTTTCTTTAGCCTTTAGGCTAACGCAATAGATTTGCGGCTGATGGCATCAACCATAATTGGCTTTACCACAGAAAAAGGATCGAGGAAACAAAGAGAGATAGATTCCTTTCATCTTGTTTGGGGATGTCAAGCACCGGTAGAAAGACGAGGGTAGAAAAGAGTTTGCGTTTGTTTCCACCAGATAATTGAAGATTTTGCTCCATCTGGAATAAACAGACCACCAACAAGAGATTATTGATTACTTTCTTCGAGAGAGCACTCCGAAAAACAAAGACGGAAGTAAAAGTATCGAGGGATAAAGGCCACTTCTAACTTCCGTGGAATGAGTGAAATCGCATTAATTCACCAATTCAATGTACATGAGCGAATGATAAGAGTAGTGGTATGGTAGCTACTCCATCCCGCACTCAAAGCATTACTCCGCACATGAATAAGAAAACCATACAACCCAACTACCAAAACAGACTGAAGGTATTGATAAGAGAAGCTCATGGAACTCCGTAAGAAAACAAAGATTGATGCAAACGATTCACCGGATCCAAGATAGATAAGGGTGATGATGTTGTCGTCATGTCGGAAGTACCAAGCCACCGGAAAGATATGAAGGAAGATTACGGATAAGAATTGCAAGATTCAACAGCTACAGAAAAGATAGCACCAACTTGAACAGAAAGAATACAAGATCTGGAAGGTCTTCATGGCCTCCGGTGGATTGAGCATAGACGATAGAGTGAGAGGGTTTCAAGAGATCACTTGACGAGACTAAGGTGAAAGAACTCCATGTTGTTCTTGAAAAGATTGAGAGAGGTTTAGCAGTTTTGAGGAAAATCTTTAGCGGAACAACGATGATAACTTGCCAACAAGGAAAACTCCGGGTTTGATTGAAGATGGAAGATGGAATTAACAATGAACTTGCTGATTCCAGAATTGAAGCGATCTATTTAGCAGAAGGACGTGGCCGAGATAGGTGACTTTAAAAAGTCAGAATTCTCACTTTGAAACTTTGCACACAGGCAGTGTTAACAAAGCTTGAGAGAAAGAGACACAGATGATCTTCCATGTTCTTCCATTGATATCGAATAGGCAAGCATATTATCAACATATACCACCATGGATTAACAAGAGATTCCGAGAATATCAAGTTCAAGCGGCGGGAGAACGAACAAATGCTCGAACACTTCCTGAGCTCAACGCTCTTAGAAAGATCAATATTGAGAGCACGGGTTCGTGTTGAAGAAGATGCACTAGAAGAATAGATTATCTGGTCCTTCGGAAGAAAAAGAGATGTCACCTGGTTCACATTGTCGATTGGATCACCGGTTACAAAGATAAAGAGATCTTGGAGGAAGAAAAGATGATGGATCATACCTTAAGCAAAGCTACCAGAGACGAAAAGATGCAATTCCCTCGTTTCAAAGAGAATTTTGCAGATATGGGGTTCAAAAAGATGTGCAGCTTGATGAACAGATGATAGACCGCCGTAGTGCCTTGGAAACTCCGGATTGCCACAGATGCTTGAATATGCATAGATATGATCACGGCGTACTCAAAATCACAGGAGATAACCGTCACCATTTGGAGGATAGTGTTGATAGCATTTTCCATATTCCACTCATGATAAGTGTCATATAGCTATGCCGAGAACCAAATTACAATCACCAGCATCGGATCGACACATGTTATGTAATTAGCCCAAGAGAATTGGAGATGAAATAAAACTCCAGGATTAAGCGCCGGTGACAAAGGAATGAGTTAGCATGGACATGCTGATAAAAGGGAGATAGATAATGTTTCACACATGACTGAAAAGGAGTGTGGAAACACAGACGTATCAAAGAAAAAAATTCCGCATTTTTCGGCATTAAAATACCAATAGATGCGCAAAATCACTTATCAGGCAGAGATTAGCAACTGATGCTTTCACCGAATGTGGAGTTGCTAGAAGGAAGGACACCCTTGAGAAGATGGCACCGGTTAACAAGGAGTCAGATAGATCGCGCCGGTTTTCAAAAGCCTGTCAGTATGGAATGTACCAACAGTGGATAACCAAAGGCAGATAAAGATAACATGTTGGATGCAACAGATAGACAAGGAATTACACACACACACACACACACACACACACACACACTTTCTATGGTACTACGGAAACCCAGAACACGTGAACCCTAGTTTGAATTTTAAGAAGGGGATTGAAAACGTTACACTTCCTTACCGGAAAAGGGTGGTGGGTGGGCAAGAAGAAAAGTGGAATAAGTCCTACTCTCGCGTTTTGTTTTTCCCTAGTATACATAGCTACCAAAAATATTTGCTAGACAGACAACGACCATTTGGCTGAGACCCTGAAGGGCGGGATGGCTCTGATACCAATTGTAACTACCTCGGTGAATTACGCTCCTAGTTATAAGCCTGGATGAGCGGAAATGGTTAAAATAGTACGGTGGGGCCCAAATGCCACTCACAGGTAGACCTTTCGGCCGTCCTAACCATTTCCAAACATCGGGACAAGAAACAGGCGTGTCGGCGAAGGGATCAACTACATACACAAATGAGTATGTATGCAAGCCACCATACAATGGTTCTCAGAGTCATTCCATCTAAAAAGAAAGGAAATATAGCAACGCCATACGGCAAGATCCAAATATCCTAGATAGATATAATAGTTTAGGATATCTCCTCATACATCAAACATCAGGGTAGCAAGCGGAAAACAAGATCCGAGTACGGATAAGAAGCAAATCGGCATAAGATGCCCCATAAATAAACACATCCATACAGATCTCACGGATCCCGTTCGGAATCTCTACACGAATGATTGTTGCCCACATCGTCTCCTCCACCCAAGATCCATCTTGCGAGTTCACTGCTCATCTGAATCAAACAATTTATCGTGTGAGACCCTAGGGGTACTCAGAAGTCTTTATGCCTCTAAAGGAGACACAACTTGGGGTGACGAATTGCAGCAAAAGATAAACCCTAACAATTCTAGAGATACTACTAACCATCCGCCTAACCGAGATAGACGGATGTCCGTGAATTAATAACAACAGTTATAATGGTAATGTCCAGATCCATCCTCCTCCTCGCCATGGCGAGGAAGCGGACGAACAATCCCCATCCGCTGGCAGTTTTATTATCCATTCCATGAGTGTTGCACTATTTACTAGTCGGTACTTAGTCAAATTAAAAGCGGTACTTTAGTTATTCTTGTCTATGATCGAGAAAGCAGCTCTAAGTCGCCCATAACGCGGACACGGCTTTGAAAGTTTTACCTGGGGTGCACAAATAACACACACACTCGATCAACCTCGGAAAAACCAAATCAAAACCCAACGAGGCGATCACGACAAAGCGATCACAGATTCAAATATTTCAGGGGCCACCCATTAAGCTACCATGACGAAGTTGGCCCGACTCGAGACGGACTCAAGTTTTGCGCCAATGGCTGTAAACGACTGGGAACCCTAAAGTGTGGCTGGGCTTGTCGATACCGCGAAAACACTCCGCTTACCTAAACAGTACAGTGCAGGACCTCGCACAATTTTAAAAGCAGTAAAGCATGGCATAAGTACAGATAGTAAATAAAACCTCAAACTAGTTTGTGGCCCCAAGAAATAAGAATGAATCAAGCTCTGGCTCGGGTTCATAAGCCTCCCGGATGTGGATAGCGAATATTCAAGGAACAGGAATCAAGTACTGGGTCCCACGGACACAAGTGAGCCTGAAAAACCAAATAGCAAATATGGCTCACCGGTGCCACTTTCATTAGTTATCCCATTGCTACTCAGGTTAAGTTGTTTAGGTACCTCATTATCCATCAGACTCTCACATACCCTACACATGCTGTTCTACGACTCGCATGGCTCAAACAACTCCTGTAGTAATGGCTCATGGGATGGAGGAACAAGCTTCGGTGGGGTTTAAAAGTAAAGGCTATGCAATACTTGGGATTCCGATTAATGCAATCGCGACTCAATGATGCAAGAATAAGATAGAGGCAATAGGTACTATATGTATGCAAGCATGTGGTAGTGCTTGCGGCAGCTCGATTGAAGCGAGAGAAGGATCTGGTAGTGCTCCAGGTCTCTTGATATATCCCTCGCCATTGTCTATTCGAAGAAGAACCAAACAAACAAGGGCCAACATAAATAAAGTGCACAAGCATATGAATAAAATGCGACAAGCAAACAATCATGCCATGATGAATGATGCACAATTTGCATGGCAATAAAGTATCATGGCATGGGTGAGGTGTGAAATACAAGAATAAACCATTTTATTGAGTTTTAGCCTCATTTTATCCTCATATTAGTTGCTGTACCCATTATATTTATATGATGCATGCTGCAAAACAGAACATGGAAAGCATAAACATAAAGGTCTCGTCGAGCTAATCATTTTAGACATATCATTTGTTAAATTTGGGGTTATAAAACAAAAGTTATTAATTAATTAAGGGAAAAGGGCATTTTATTGAATTCCTCATATTTTTCTGATTTCAAAACATATATTATTTGCATTATTTGGGTTTTTAAATTAAAAGTTATTTGAAAACAGATTTAAAATTTGAATTTAAATTAATTTGGAAAAGTTTGAATTAAACAGAGAAACAGAAAGGTTTTTGTTACTCATTGATTCTAGCCACAAGGACAAGTGGGCCATCTGCTATTTGGGACGCCACAACAGAGAAAAGTTTCTATCACCATGAAAGCACGCCACGAGAGGATGACAGGTGGGTCCGAGGCTGTCGGGTCACGTGTCAACGAGCGCTGCCAGCGGGCCGAGCTGAGCGATTTACGGCCAGAAAGCAGGGGGATTTTCTGCAAAACTACACCGAGACAGACAGGTGGGACCAGGCTGGACCGCGGGTTGCGCGCGCAAAACAGCAGGGGGTTATCAGCAAAAAGGGCACCTCGCACTGTTGTTCTTCTCTGAATGTCTGACGACAAAATGGTGCTCGACAGGGCGCGGGGCGCGGCGCGCGGGATTCGATCCGGGACTGGCGGCGTGGCAGCGCGAGGCGGCCATCATGTGGTCCGGGCGTTGCTGGAAGGGGAGGGCTGCACGGCTAGATAGGGTTCTGCGACGCGCTGAGCGAGCAGACGCACGCGCTCGCCGGTGCACCGAGGGTGCTCGACAAGCGGTCCGACGCGAACAGGATGCAACGGCGAGGAAGGAGGTGTCAGGGAGGCTCGTGGGCTCACCGGGAGGTTGCTGGTGCGATCGGATCGGGCAGAGGAGAAGCGGGTCGTCGCCGAGGTAGAGGCCGGCCGAGCTAGGGTTTGGCGTCGGTGGCGGCGGCGATCTTCGGCTCTGGTCCTTCTCCTCCTTGCTGGCGGTACTGGTCGATGCAGGGGAACATACTCGACTTCCTCGACAGCCTCCATGCCACGCTCGCCTGCTGGTTCGTGGAAACGACGGTGGACACCGATTGGCAGTGATGATGGGGTAGCGGTGGTGAGGAAGGCAGGAGAGAGGGGCGACTGGGAGATCTGGGGGTGCAAAGGGTTCGTGGGGCGGAGGTAAAGCAGAGGGGGAGAGGGAGATGCCGTGGGGAGGTGGGGTAGATGGAAAAGGTGGCCTCGGTGCCACCTTTCTCTCCTTCCCCTCCTCACGTGCTTGGGTCGGGCAGGACTAGGGCAGGGCAGGTACATGGGCTGCAGGTGGGGACGGCTGGTTGGTGGGGAGGCTCAGGCTAGGGCCCTCCTGGCAGAGAGAGCTAGAGAGAGAGAGAGGGGGGGTAGGCTTGGGCTAGGTTGGGGGAGCCTCGGGTTAGGGTTTGGTACTAGGGTTGGGGCTTGAGGTGGTGGTAGCTAGGTGGTCCAGGATGGCCAGGTGGGGCCAGCTAGGTGAGAGAGGAGAGAGGCCGAGAGAGAGGGTGGAGCTAGGGTTAGGTTAGATGGGGGTGTGGTTTAGAGAGGATGGTAAAGAGAGAGGAGAGATGAGTGTATGGTTTAGGGTTTAGAGAGAGAGATTAGATGGAGTGGTTCTCTTTTGGTAAGATCAAGCATGATCATGACAAGCTCAAGCAAGATATAGCCAAAAGAGAGAAGAGAAGAAAAGGTGGTGATGGCATGGATGGAGATGGTGATGGGGTTTTAGATGCTTGCATGCATCAAGCAAGATCAAGCATAAGAGGGGTAGAGAGAGATCTGGGGAAGATCCACTCAATGATTCAAATAAAAACCAAAAGGCTAGAATGTGGTGGATCTTGCATGGGCCATGCATAAATAATTGATACCATGTTTTAACCTTGTGAAACAAAACAATAAACATGGCATTATTCTTATGCATTTCCAAAAGTGGAATTAAGCCAAGCAAAAGAATTTAAAAGAAAGTTCCAAGTGGAGTAGATGGAGATGATCACATTTGATTATAATTGGGACTTGCTAGTGTGTATATTCCACTAGATGCCTACTAGTCCCAAAAATATTCCCACATGAGCATAAATCCATAATAATCCATATGGAAGCTAGGAAAAAGGGTTCCACTCACAAGGCATGCAAAGGTGGCCATGTGGCTCTCATATATCAATAATGTGAAAACAACATGATGCTAAGATGAGAGCATGTGGAAATAGAATTCGATCCATCCCAACCCATATGAGCTAGAGGTAAAACCCAAAAGAAAAACAATTGCAAGCTCATGGATAATGGAATGGTGGAAAGATGGGGTGATGACAAGAAAGGTGGTGGAGTTAAATAAAAGATATGCCCCCAACTCAACTTGGGCATTTAAACAATATATCAACAACCAAATACAATATCAAGAGGCAAATACAATTAATAATGCATATGAGATAAGAACCAAATGGAAAAGGGTTTTATATGATGCTCAAATGCAAGGTGGCATGATGACATGAGCATGATATAATATGATGCAACAATTATATGTAGGAAGTAGCATATATATAGACTAGGCTAGTAGCATTGCAATTGTTAGACAATTGGGATGCTACACTCCCCATGCCTCGCTGACATGCTCTAGAGTTTTGCCTCGCCATCCTATACTTCCCCACCAACAGAATCGAGGAGGGGATCCCCCAGCCGACGTCAACGACATAGTATTCTACGCAGCCGATCGAGCCCCGACGCGCCATTGCCGACGCGTCTGGCCTCGCTTGCCCTCCCCGACCCCTCCAGCAGCATCACAGTGAGCATCTGGTGCTCAGGCACCCCTCCCTTGCTCCCTCTCGCCTTGCTTTGGTCCCGCTTCGCAGACCACCCCCGCCTCTGAAGACCGTCGCTATTGCCATCGCTCTAGAGACCCAACTTGAGCGGCGCCGCCGCCTTTCGACTCGCCACAGCCCTACGAGTCTAGCGTGATATCCCATGCAGCCCCATGCGCTCGCTCCCGCCGTCGCCGGCCACCGTCTGACCGTGCTCATCG
Source organism: Avena insularis (assembly GCA_023614405.1). NCBI lineage: Eukaryota > Viridiplantae > Streptophyta > Magnoliopsida > Poales > Poaceae > Avena > Avena insularis. Next base: position 391,823,689 of record CM042689.1, on the reverse strand, counting down.
GCGAGCATACGTGGCGTCGACGTGGTGCCCGTGTGGCTGCTGCGTGGAGCCGATGCGGCGCTTGCGTCAGCGCTGCTCAAGCTTTGCCATGGTGGCAAGCCAACATGGCTTGGGTCTCGCTTGTCAGTGACTAGGGCTAGGTTAGGCTATAGTAACAAAAGTGTGTGGCCGTGTTGATGATGCCAGCCTGATGTAATAAAGGCTTTAATAATTTCAGAAAATGTTATAACCTTGTAAAATCAGTAACTAATTATTTATAAGTCAGAAAATATGTATAATATATAAAAATGTTCAAAAAAACTAAGACCTATGTGTTAGCATAAAAATCATGCACTGTTCAACAGATATAATGTCAATTTAATTAGAAGAACAAGATGAACCCCCACAGGTGATTCAGAGGTTTCACTATTTTAGGGTTTAGACCCTCGGATCCTGTTTAAAATGATCAAGCATGCCTTAGGGTTACATTTCAATGCTATTCAACTTGTCATATCATCATTATTGCTTGAGCATTGCATCGATGCCATGTGTTGATTGGTTCCCACTCTTTTCGGTGTTTTGGTTCTTCCCGGTAGAATACGAGATCGAGTCCAAGATCGAAGACCGAGATCAACACCATCGGAGATCGAAGATTAATACTTGACTAATTGTAATCAATTAAAGTACCAGGTGTCCGAAGATCTACTTATTGGTTATCAACGGGCAAAGGCAAGCATAATTCCACCATTATATAACCCTATGATTTCAAAAGCATTTCAACTCTTGCCATGATGCACATGATTCTACTATGGTCTTTTATCATTAGATGGAGTATCCTATCTATTGCATTACTCCCTTTAAGCTTATATTACCTGATCCATTGCTCCTAGCATAACTAGGTTTGGCTTGTGAGCACTGCTAGAGCTTATATATGTGTCCCGATTAGCCATGCGTAGCTGTTAGTGCTGGTTCATCCAGGTGATGTATTAGATGCAAAGAATCTAGTATGACAGGAGAATGAGGTATGAAGGTGATATGATATAAAACATGCTAAGGCTTGTATGAGAGGCCACGGTGGGATGTGGTTTTTGTAGTCCCATGATCGCCACCACTAGGAACCGAGTTCTTACCTCTTGCACCAAGACGAGCGTAGAGCCATACAGGGCCTACAAAACTCGTCGACTCACTAACTTGCCTAGTAGATTCCTTGAGTCACATAGTTCGGGCATTTCATTCGACATATGCATTTTGGTTGTTCTTGAAGGCACTGAAGGAGATGCATCATAACAGGTAGGTAAGCGTGCACCAGGTTGCTTGGGGTGGATAGAGCCCCTAGTAAACCAACCTCGCCTCACATCTCTAGGGACTGGCTTTGGGATTTGACCTGTTATGACGGAACCATCCTAGCTTGACTCATAGTCTTGACGAAAGCAAGGTAAAGGTCATGTTCAACCACCCTCTGCTAGCCTTCCAAGGAAGAGGGCTAATGTTAACTGGCATTAAGATTTGGTTGGTACGTGTGGGTAAAGTTGTATAACCCTGCAGGGTTTTAATATTTTCAAAAAGCCATGTCCATGATTATGGAAAACTTGGAAACGGATGTGAAGATCATAGAGAACTACAATCTAATCGTAAAACTTGGCAACCAAGGTTTGTTAAGGATGCTTCCTCGGGGTACGATCGGGTGATCCTAGTTATGAGATGAGGATGATGATAATTTGGTGTATATCAAAAGATGATGATCAATATATATAGTTGGAAATGCCGCTCTCTTATCCCCTTTTAAAATGTTCTGATTAGACGAGCTTCTACTCCCTCTTGATTTTACAAACAAAGATGGCTTTATGCAAAATAGCTCCACCAGCCATAAGTCTTGTAGAGTACACCCTGTACTCACCCTTGCTTTGGTGATACTTTTGTAGCAGAGTAAGTGTTCCTTGAAGATGAGTTCTTATGATGTCGACACCGACGGGTAGCTTGGGGTTCCCGGACGGCAACCTAGAATATATGGGCTAGGACGTCATCATTATACTTCAGACCTCTTAGGCATTTGTTAAGTTTGCTATACTAGAATAATTTTCCTTCCGTCGTTTGATGTTTGTGGTCAGTGACCTCTGTTTGTAATATTTTGGTTCTCTACTCAGTTATGAGTTTACTGTAATAACTTTTGTGTCGTAGGGTCACAGTTGTGTTATCGACTTTTCACTAGATATCCTCGATCTCTAGGTTAGGCATATGTCAGACTAAGGTCTAGATTTGTTTAACCCTGATCCCGGGGTGTCACATTGCAAAAGAGAAATCAAACTACATTAGAAATGGAAACCAAGCTAGCCTATCTATTTTCATCTTCTCTTGATCAATCTTGTCTTAATTCAAAACCTACAAGAAAGAACATCACAACAAAGAAATTTGTTAGGGGTTAGAATGTTGGATCCAGAGAAGTGAATTCATTTTAATGTACATTTCAAAACGAGAGCCTGGGAACTAGTCCTGGACCCTGAGCGTGAGGTTTAGGGAAAACAAAGATCACACTAGCAAATGAAAGTCAATCGCATAGATGAAAACATGTACACAGTAAGGTTAGAACATGATCATCTTGCTTAAGGACTTGCCAACAAACCAGAAAATAGAGAAGTAGGTCAAGTCACCAAGAATTAGTAGATCATCTAGAAAATCCAAGTTGAACAAGTGCTAAAACTAAACCAATGAATCATTACTAAACCTAAATAGAAACCCTTTGACCAAAGTAAATCAGCACAACCTAATGAATTCTTAAAAACTCAAAACTCCAAAATCCAAAAGGATGAACACCACACAGTTCATCCATTCAAACTAAAGAGTATCATCTCCTGAACATAACTAACCAAAGGGAACTTGATTAAATCACGAGTAGAATGAACCCAACAAATAATATTAAGACCAAAAATTTACACTTGTCATTGTCCAAAGAATGGATAGGACAAACATCAATCCGACATCCCCAAATTTTCACATGCAGATGTTATGTATCTGTGCATACAAACAAAAATGCCATGTGCCTAATTTGGTAAACCTGTTGGAAATATGCCCTAGATACAAATAGTAGTAAGGACTATTATCATATTTCATATAGTTTATGATTAAGTTTTATATCATGCTATAACTATATTGAGTGGAAACATCAATACACGTGTGATATATAAACAACCAGGGGTTCCTAGTGAAACTCTAGTCACTGGTTCATTGGTCAACAAGTTTTTAAAACCAGAAGCAACTTGCATAAGAGGGCAAAAGAAGTGCAACATAAAAACTTTCAGCATAAAACAAGGAAACTTGATATTATTGAGATGCATAAGAACACTTTTCCCTCTCTCATAGTAACTTATTAGTATCATGCATAAACTTAACAATATAGCTATCACAAGGACCATCATAGCAATGATCACTTATTCTAACAGAAAACACAGGAATACTAGCTCTCATAACACTACTATGTGAAACAATATTAGAGGTATCCTTACAAAGTATAGTGTGTCCCTCTTTTGTATATTTAGTGACAAAGTCTTTCACACTTGCTATTATAGGTTCATCAACCATTTGTTTATCAGGTTCAACAGCTTTATTTGTACTTTCATTAACCATACTAGCTATCATAGAATGTTCCTTCATCTTAACTGGGAAAGGAATTTTCTCAATATAAGGTTTAGGTAAAACATGATTAGCAGTATAAACTTCAGCTTGAAGGAACACTCTTAGCAACATCTTTATAAGGTTCATGATACTTATTCCACTTCTTTTTAGGCACTTCAATGTAGGAAGCAAAAGCCTTAAAATAAGAAGCAATAGCTTGAGAGTCTAGACCATAAGCATTTTTAATATTTTGAAAGTCATCAGTTCCCATAAAGATTCAATGCATTCATAATCATAATTTATACCTGACTTTATACCTTTGTCATTCTCCCAAGCTTCAGCATTGTCTTGAATACAGTCCAAAAGATCCCATTTAGCTTCTTCTTCCATGCGAGTGAATGATCCAGCACAAGAAGCATCCAATAAATCTTTATCATGTAGAGGGAGCCTTGCATAAAAGTTATTAATAATAATATTGTTGGGGAGCTCATGAATGGGACATTTGAGCATTAGTAACTTCAATCTCCCCCAAGCTTGAGTTGTACTCTCTCCATCAAGAGGCCAAACGTTGTATATTTGATTCCGATCTTTATGAATCTCACTAGGAGGATAAAACTTTGAATAAAAGAGAGGCACTATTTCCTCCCATTCCAGAGCTTGACCATTCTTTAGCAGCTTATACCATTCCTCAGCTCTTCCTTTTAGTGATAATGAGAATAACTTCTTCTTAACTTGATCTATAGTAATACCTGCACACTTGAACAACCCGCATAATTCGTGTATAAAGAGTAAATGATCACCAGGATGGACAGTTCCATCCCTAACATAGTAGTTATCCATAACACGACCAATAATTCTTGTAGGTATTTTGAAAACATCATTCTCAGCAGGTGGTGGTTTATCTACTACCTTAGCAGTGGTAGTAGCATTACCAAATAAGAAACTCAGCGAATTATCCATAACGAAAATAAAGCAACTAACATAAGTAAACAATACTCACAGTAGAAGTTTCCTTTACCAGTTCCACTCTCCAATAGCGCTTCACTCCCTGGCAACAACGCCAGAAAATAGTCTTGATGACCCACAAGTATAGGGGGTGTATCGCCGTATTTTCGATAAGTAAGAGTGTCAAACCCAACGAGGAGCAGAAGATGCTGGCTAGTGGTATGGATCATGAATTCTCTGCAAATACTTAGCAAACGGATTTTTAGGGGGTTTTGATATAGCAAGTAAACAAAGTACGAGTAGATAAAAGACAGTAGGAATAAATGCAGAAAGTGGCCCAATCCTTTATGCAGCAAAGGACAAGCCGGTTGTATTACTTAAGATGACCAAACGTTCGCGAGGACACATGGGAAGACTGTCAAGTGCTTTCGCTTCATATAGTTGATTAATCTTCTTTAGCTTGCTAAGTGTTGTGTGGGTGAACCTGTGCTAATGTACCGCCCCATCTAAGACTAATACATACTTGTGATTATACCCCTTGCAAACATCCATAAGTAAAATAAAGTAATTAAGGTAGAAACCTAACCACAGCTTTAAACTCTAAGACCCTTACGTCCCTTGTGCAATGGTTTCCTAACAAGGGTTCAAGTTTCTGTCACTTCGGCAACCCCTACGATTAGTATCCAAATACACAATGCATTCCCCTAGGCCCATATAGGTGAAGTGTCATGTAGTCGACATTCACATGACACCACTAGAATAAGTACACCACAACTTAAATAATAATCTATTGAATCTTTCTCAACACAACTCCACTACTAATAATAAGACTTCTCCCATATCGTCAAGAACAAAACGAACTACTCACAAGACATTATATGGATCATGATCAGAGATGGAATAATGATGTATAACAATCTGAACATAAACAATAATTCAATGGTTCGCTCAATAGCATCAACTACAAAGAGTAATCAACTCCGGGAAAGTTTCTCCTATGAACTAATGCAAGATTCAACGCAATTGTTACAGCAATATGGAGATGGTGATGAGGGTGCTGATGGTGATGATGGTGGTGATGATGATGATCCCGATGAAGTCCAACTTGATGGTGGTGTTGATGGCGACGATATCCCCTCTCCGGGAAGGAATTCTCCCGGCAGAAATCTGTCTGCCGGAAAGATCTTTCTCTCTCGGTGTTTTCCGCCCCGCATAGGCGGCGGAATCTTTTTGTGGTCGCTCCCCGAGTCTTAGGGTTTCGGGAGGATGATATACGCCAGAGGAGAGAGGCAGGAGTGGGCCAGGGTGGCCACACCACCTCCTGGCGTGGCCTAGGGCTGCCCGCGCCATGGGGTGGTGTGGTCCCCTTGTGGCCCATCTCCACTCCGTCTTCTGGCATCCTTAGTCCTCTAGAAAAATAGGATTTTCCGTATATTTTCCCGGATTTTCTGATCTTCGCGAATTTTGCCTCCAAACAGCACCTTTGCCATCAGAATCATTCGATGGTCCATGCTCCAAAAGTCATCAACCATGCAAAAATAGATGAAATAACATAAGTATCACCTCTCAATACGAAATATATCAATGAATAATAGTGAATTAAGACATAGAATAGTGATGCAAAATGGACGTATCAAGCGTGTGATTTGATCACAGGGATATCACTTGTCGGAATGAGTTAAGTAGCATTGTTCAGTAACGAGATTGAACATGACATGGTGATGTCATTGATCAGATCTCGGGCAATGCAAGTATCGAGTGACAAAGGGAATAAGACATGACTATCCCGGTTCAAACAACGAAAGATCTTCATGGAACGCACAGGGGTCACATGGCCATCTAGGTCCCTCTGTCGATCATTGGTGCGGGAGTGTCCTGACCATGTATGGAGTGTTCCCGAACCATGGGGTATCACTCTTAAGGGCTTTATGATGCTTAGAGAGCGTTTATAGGATCAGTAGAATCGCCGAAGAATAGTAGAGAGAAAACCGGAAGGGTTTCGGTAAGTCCGAAGGATGTCCGGAGTGGAGGTGGAAGTGTTCCATAGCCATGGAGGTTGAATAATATGTGAATGAATGTTAAATATTGATTTAATCATTTATTCATAATTATTTAATAAAGAGAAAATTCAATTTAAATGGTCAAAGGCTTAATGGGCCAATTCCCGGAGGGGAGAGGGCCCATTAGGGAAAGGAGAGAGGGAGAAGGGGCCAAGGAGGTGGCTGGATGGGCCTAGACCTCCCGCATGGGGCCCACTAGGTGGCTGGAGGCCTCCCCTCCCTCCCTCCTCTCCTTTAGTCCCACCCCGGGACTTTGAGGGAGGTAGTACCCCCCCTCCCCTATATATAGTGGGGGTATTTGGCCAAATTAAAGACACCAATAATCAATAAAGGTCTTCTCACTTTTGGGAGGACCTCTAATTGATATTTTCTCCCTTCCCCTCTCTCTCTCTCTCGTGACCATGGTCCCAAGTCTGGACTGCACGAACGAGAGACATCTTCACCGCGGAGCACCGTCGTGCTGTGGGATTCGGATCTGGGAGCTCTACTTCCACAACTACTGCTGGATCAGGGAAGCGGGAGTCATCGTGAGGCACCGGACATGTGTAACTCCCCGCGAGGTGTCGCACTTGAGGCACTCAAGTCGTTGGAGCCAAAGGAGCGCAAGGACTTCATCACGACCTTGAGGTCGGCTTCGGCTCGTCTACATCAACCACGCTCTCCTGAGCGTTGACAACGCTTTTCAGTCTTCAAGGGTAAGTTCACGAAAAGCCCCTCCTGTTACTGTATTACTAATAGATAGGTCCTGGTAGCTTCAGGGGTTCAGGGGCGTAGAGTAAAATTTATTGTTTTCATACGCGGAACCCCAACAGTGGTATCAGAGCCAGGTCTATGCATAGTAATGCTAGTACGGGTAGAACACACGAGATGTAGCGTGTGGGCATTGATCTTTTAGTTGTTACCCTCCCACGTGTACTTGTGTATATCACAGTAATGTTTGATGAAGTGGCCCCCAACCGACTTTATGCGTTCATTCGCGAGACTGGTCCACGCTTGACATACAGCTTGTACCGTATAAAGTGGCTTAGGGAGGTGTCTGTCTCTCTCGCATTAGTTGGTATGCCATTTGCAATGGAGGGCCCCGAAAGGGGTGTAGTAGAGACAACTACTTGATCAGCGTTGTGCTGAAAGTTCGTAGGTAAGAACGGTTCTTGTGCGAAAGCCCATTCAGTCACATAAAACATGCAAAGATAAAGTAGAGGCGTCTAACTTTGTTTTGCAGGGGGAATTGCTTTGTGATATGGTTGTGACAAAGGTAAAGTGATTACCTTTTGTTACGTAGTAGTAGGACTACCACGCGGAGTGACACCGGTACCCTGGTATCTACGGTGCTGGAACCCTGGCGCCGGAACCCGGTGACGGCGGATGGAGATCACGATGTGAAGGACCATATCACATCACATTTACATTCAATGTTATTGTTTGTATATCTTATTGTGTGCTAGCATTAGATACTCGACGGTAGCCTAATAAGATGATCCCTGTTAAAATTACCAACAATTGTGTTCCCCCTTAGTGTGCACCGCCAAGAAAGTTATTCGGTATGAGGCGATCCAGGGTACATGCCTGGGTGTCAGACATATCTACGTTCGCATATAGTGGGTGACGAGGGTTTAACTCATCAATGTCCATTGTTATGGACTTGGGTTTTGGAGAAGATAGGAGCGCTGGAGATCTCGGTACGGCTAGCAAACAAGCACACAGGGACGCAAGGTTTACCTAGGTTCAGTCCTCGTAGAGGACACTACTCCTGCTTGTCTGCTCTTGATTGATGATGATCCGAAGGATTACAAGGTCGCCGATGGCGGTGTCGTGCAGATTGGATCTGGCGTATGGGAGATCGTAGATCTATCTATTGTGGGAGTCGCGATGTCTAGATCTATTGTGGGAGTCGTGATTGTCTATTGGTGTCTTAGGTCGTGTCCTCCTCGTTGGACCCTCCTAGCCTTTATATATGGGGAGGCTAGGTCTCAGGTACCAATACGAGTTGGTTACAAGTTGGATTAGAACTCTAGTCTTGAGCTTTCGTTGTCTTGTGCGTTTGGGAGTCCGTATCCATATGGGCTTCATACCAGTCGAACTGTCATAGGCATCATGGACCTTGGCGATTCGTCGAGTGGGCCTTCCATCGAGCTGCACCAGGTACACTGTAGTTGAGTGCCTATTGGGCATACCCATGTCAGTAGCCCCCGAGTGTCCATGTGAATCGTAGATTCGGATGGAGACTCAGAAGTCTTGATCTTTGTATTAGGATGTCGGAGTTGACAATTGTGTCGAGTGCTAAGCACTTGCCCGGAAATTCATCGGGTCAGTTGAATTTATAGTAGCTCATAGGGATGATGGTAAACGTGCCTGGTGCGCTCGATGGATCAGGACCAGTTAATTGCTCTAGGGCAAAAACAACGCTACCTACTCAAACTCAAGTCCCCGGACTCGAATTCGGAAATTGCTGACGTAATTCGACTCATGCAGTGGAGGCCTTACAGGAGTCGAATTCCAGTGTATGGGTGTGAGCACTCGACGCATCCGTCAAGGCATATTCATCGTACCTACAGGCACGGATATATCTCTGGTAGTGCGCAGCAAATGCGTTGCCAGGCCTTATTCGGGTCTTATCTTCACGTTGTAAGCGCGGCATCCGAATTTTTTGTCATCGCGGAGATGATTCGGGTGGCCTAGGAGACGTAATCTCTTTGTAGGGAAAATATGAGGCGGAGTCGCCATAGCCTTCGAGTGTGGATGTTATCGACACACAACACGATGTACAAATAATCATAGGGTGCGCGACCAGCGCTCCCTATGGGAGTAGCCCCCGAGTGCCTGGTTAAGTCGAAGACTGTGCAGAACTAAAGAACTTTGCATCGCCGTCTTTTGTTTGCTTGTTTCAGTCGAATATGCTTTCAGCGCTCCCTATGGGAGTAACCCGAAGCCCACAATCGAATCATAGATTCGAGTGAAGGGTTTTCATAATGCTTGGATATCCTCATAAATTCTTCGGGTGCGCGGCCAGCGCTCCCTATGGGAGTAGCCCCCGAGTCCTTAGTCGAATCATGGATTCGAGTGAGGATTCAGAGCGTCACTCGAGGATCTTGTATATGCGTGACCAGCGCTCCAGCTTGGAGTAGCCCCCGAGTGTCTGGCGGAGTCGTAGACTCGGGCAGAGACTCGAGTCTTGTATCTTGTAGTCGCGATCAATAATCACGCGAGGAGAAACCAGGAGTTCTAGCCAGGCGAGTCGATGATGTGGATGGAGTCGATGCAGTCACCTCGGTTGAGTGCGCTGCCAACGTTGCATGTGTGTAGCACCAAGCTATGCAACCATCCGATGAGGAACTCGACTTGGGTCTTGAGTGTATAGCGTAGCTAGTTGTTTTGTCGACTCCTGTTGGAGGACCCGATAGAATAGCTCAACGCAGTCGACATCCTTATAAGCTGCATAAAACATGAAGAATTGTGAAGTACTTGTATCTTGTAAAGAATATCTACATGTCGACTTGTAAAGTAAGATTCTGGTGCCAATCGAATCGACACTTTTGCACTGTATGCTACGTCTTTTCGTTAGCCTGATTACCCTTAGTCTCAGTACTTTGCCGAGGTACTCGGAGTTCAAGGATTCGACGATCAGGCAGAATCAGCTACTCGGGCTGTTGCGTATGAGGTGCTCGAGTGTGCGGAGTCGATGACACATTAGGTTACTCGAAGAGGGCGCAGCCCCCGAGTGTTTAGAGTGTGATTAAAGTAAATAGTTAAAAAAGAATCAACTCTAAATAGAGGATAACTTAGCTTTGTTGGTAGTTGCCATGGACAAAGTCGATGCAATTGCGGACGTAGTGGACGCGGTAGTGGGTTGTGTGACGGAGTCGAAGACACAACGGGTTGACGGAGTTGAAGACCGCAGCGGGTCGCATGATGGAGTCGAAGACTCAGTAGGTCTGCAGAGTCGAAGACCGCGGTGAGTCACCGTAGCCGAAGGCCGCAGCAAGTCGCGTGATGGAGTCAAAGACTCAGTAGGTCGGCAGAGTCGAAGACCATAGCGCGTCGTCACAATCGATGGTGGCAACGGGTTGCCACAATCGAAAGAGGCAGCGTGTCGCCGGAGTCGAAGGTCGCAGCGAGTCACTGGGTCGCCAATGATGAGGGAGCCCTCGAGTCAAGGCGACGCGTAGGTCGCCGGGCGTAGGGAGACCTCGAGCGCCTGAATCGCTGGGGCCGAAGATCGCGGCGGGTCGCTGGAGCCGATGCGACTGACGGGTCGCGGGAGTCAAAAACCGCAGCGGGTCGATGGAGTCAAAAGAGCCCCCGAGTCACCCGATATGAATACCGCATCCGGTCGTTGAAGCTGAAGACCACGGCAGGTCGCCGGAGCGGAGGGAGCCTCCGAGTCGAATATCGTAGCGAATCACTAGAGTCGAAGACTAGAGTTGACGTGGCAGCGAGTCACACGGCGGACGTAGTCGACGTGGCGGACCAAAGTCGCGTGGTGATGACGAATTGCCATATATGAAGACTGTAACGGGCCACAATAGTCGAAGACCGTATCGGTTCACCTCACCCGAAGACCACAGCGAGTCGCGTGATGGAGCCAAAGACTCAGTAGATGGGCGGAGTCGGAGACCGTAGTGAGTCACCGTAGCCCAAGGTGGTAACGGGCCTCGCGGCGGAGTCGACGGAGCCCCCAAGTGTAGATTCAATGTGACCAATGTAGTCGAAGCGACATCTGAGAGCCAGTGCAACCGACCGGGGTTGATGCGGCAGCAGGCACCAAAACCGATGGTGGCAACGGTTTGCCACAACCAAAGATTGTAGCGGGTCGCTGGAGCAACGAGCCCCCGAGTCGCCGAAGCAGAAGGCCACAACGGATCGCTGGAGTCGATGGAACCTGCGAGTCGCCGAGCTTGGAGCGATGACGGGTCACGATCGAGAGTCGTGCGGCGAATATGTAGTTGATATGGAAGTAGGTCACGCGGCAGACGTAATCGACACGGCGGATCGGAGTCGATGCGATGGACCGGATGGAGTCGTGTGGCCTCTATCGTGGGAGGCCAAAGCAGTCGATGTCGATACTGGTCCGCGGATTGCAGTCTGCAACCTGGCTATCCTTGTACTTGTGCATGCAAGACGATTAGTAGACACAATAAAATATATTAACTCAAATAATCCAGAGGAGAGAGATCGCTTTTTTAATCCCATGCATGTATCAGAATCACGCCTGCACTTTGTCCAAAAAACTCCATGTGAAGTAATTATTTTACTGAACGGATGCATGTACTGCCTCATGCCATGCGTCTTGGTTTGATCTGTGGATGCGGCAATCTGCCCATACAACTTTGCATAGTTTGCACGTGATACGGGTCTGAGTGGGATTAGCTTGCCCTTCCGTGATTTGGGACTGTATCTGCTGATTTTGATGCGACACGAACAGACTCCTGATGGCGTACAGAGCACCACTATGATACGGATTTCGAAGATCGAAGGCTACAGCTGGGCGAACGGGCCGGCCTCGGTTCAGCTGGACGTTTTTCTCACATATCGCCTGGTGGCGACACGTCTTGTGGCCAGGATGATGGAACCTGATGTGAACACGCATCTAAGCATAGAAGACGGCGATGAAGCCTCCGCCGAGTCGCATAGAACTGACCGTGATGGCGAAATTGAAAACGTTGGCGTGGAGGAATCGGTCGATGACGATCTTATCGATGGTGATGGAGTCGAAGCATCGAAGTAGATCTGTTCCTCGGACGCTGATGAATCGTAGCTAGTGGGTGATGGGGCCGTCGAGATCACAACATCAGCGCTTCCAGTTCCCACAGACGGCGCCAATTGACGAGGGTTTAACTCATCAATGTCCATTGTTATGGACTTGGGTTTTGGGGAAGATAGGAGCGCTGGAGATCTCGGTACGGCTAGCAAACAAGCACACAGGGACGCAAGGTTTACCCAGGTTCAGGCCTCGTAGAGTACCCTACTCCTGCTTGTCTGCTCTTGATTGATGATGATCCGAAGGATTACAAGGTCGCCGATGGCGGTGTCGCGCAGATTGGATCTGGCGTATGGGAGATCATAGATCTATCTATTGGGGGAGTCGTGATGTCTAGATCTATTGTGGGAGTCGCGATTGTCTATTGGTGTCTTAGGTCGTGTCCTCCTCGTTGGACCCTCCTAGCCTTTATATATGGGGAGGCTAGGTCTCAGGTACCAATACGAGTTGGTTACAAGTTGGATTAGAACTCTAGTCTTGAGCTTTCCTTGTCTTGTGCGTTTGGGAGTCCGTATCCATATGGGCTTCATACCAGTCGAACCGTCATAGGCATCATGGACCTTGGCGATTTGTCGAGTGGGCCTTCCGTCGAGCTGCACCAGGTACACTGTAGTTGAGTGCCTATTGGGCATACCCATGTCAGTGGGTGTAAGCCATGTTGCACAGCGAATACACTAAGGTTGAGTTGGCGAGCCTAGCACGCCATAGAAGTGTGGCCTCGGAACGTGGATGGTCGAAAGATCGAGCACGAGTCGCATGAATGATGTGACCGATGTTTAGCGTCCACCTTTGAACCCACATTGATGGCCGTGTCAATCGGGGGAGATGTGGCTAATAGGGGTCATGTTATCACTAGGAACCCTTTTGGGGATAGGTGTTTCTGAGTGGAGTTATTATTAACTCATTTAATTATAAACTTAGTCTAAATTCCTTTTGCAATTATAAATGTAGAAAATGGTTCTCCCCGAGATTACCTTCCCTATCGACGATTGGTTAAAAGGATAAAAGCTCAAGTTAGATGGATCCAACTTTTCTGCATGGGTCATGCGCCTATTTGATCTCCTTGGTGAGAACAAAGTAGCTGACTACATGACCTGCGATATGTATTTGGAGCCACCCTATTCTCATGAGACCCAGGAGCAGCGGGATCTGCGCTGCCGTCGTCGTGTGATGGCCACATTCATATCAGTGACGATGCGCCTCGGAATGGAGGATGGGCTATGGCCAATGGTGGGAAGTCTTAAACCCCGAACGGTCATGGCACATTTGAGATCGCATTTCGTGGAACAAGTGCGCATGTGGGAGTATGAGCTGATGGGGGACTTCCTCTCCATAAAGATGGAGGAGGTCTCCTCACTAGACGAGCACTTATTGAGCATCTATGATGCATACATGAGTCTGGCATATTACCTGGACAACTAGTTCTCAAGCTCTTTTGTGATGGGAGTTGTGCTGCGGTCGCTACCACCAAGCTTCCAAGCACAAGTCAGGATCTGCATTATGAGAGGCGACACAGAAACACTGGATTTCCTCGAGTTCATATCACATTTCAGAAATGTGGTGGATGAACCCGACGTCGCTGGAGTCATCAATGACAAAGGTATATATTTGATATATAGTTTTATAAATGTTATAATCTTGCAAACACATTTGCAGTGTTAAGTATATTTGATACTTGTTCTGTTTTGCTGAAAACAGGTCCTTCTGCATGAGAGGTGCTTGCTGGAGAGGAGGTGACGTTGCGTGTTGATGGCGAGCATGATGATGATGGCCGGCGACACTCTCCCTCAACATTTATCATTTAGTTTATGTTTTAGGATGATTATTGTAATCAAAAGATTGTGAACTTCTTTAGTGTGTCTCACATTTTGTGAGACGGTTATTCATATGAGTTTGTAACAAACTGTTGTTCCACTTTTATGAATGATTTCTATTCGTGTTCATATCTTGTTTGATTATGTGTGAATTATCCTTGTTATTTGAAACTAATTGATAATGCATGAACATTTGTAAAATATTAAAATGCCTTAAAATACCCAACTTAATTGATATTTCATTACAGAATGAAAACCATTGTTTAAATTCAAAGTTATGTGATAATATGTGAAAGTCATTCAATTTCTTATCACATATAAATCATGCCTAAGTTCGGCAAAATAACTTGAACACCGTGTATTACTTGAATACAAAGTGTTTAATGAATTGTTAAAAGTTAATACATATTCGATGTATTGTGTTTTAACGAAAATGGTAATTATCATTAAATAATTGTTTAAATGCGTAAAGAAGTTTACCAAAGGAAACATGAATATGAAACTATTTGATATGATCAAAGTGTTTCATCAACAAAGGGTATAAATATAAAAGTAAATCTAATTACTATGATTTGATCAATAGTAATGAAATTCGACTTTATAAGAATGGCATAAAAGAAATTGTGAAATGCAAAGCGTTTTGAAACGTCAAAATGCAAAGCATCAGAATCTGATATTAGATATCAAAATGGGTGAATAGAAGGCACCAAATAAATCGTTGTACTGTAGATGTAGAGACCATTAGTTAGAAATAGTTAGCACTCAATTAGAATTTATAGTGAACCATTTGAATTCCTGAAAGTTTTGGGGTTATTCGATATAACCAAAACAATAGCGAATAAGTCCTTTGTAGCGTATTCATTGAAAACTTTGAATACAAAACCCATAGCTGAAACCAAAAGGAAAGCAAGATTCGTACTGCTTGGATTTTGGTACATTCTTGAGAAAGCTTACTTTTAGTGATATTTCTCAATTATGGAGCAAATGGAAAATAGTGTAAAACACGATGAGGATTCGAAACCCTGCATCAGAGTGTTGAGAAGCACAACGGACAAATGTTCTTGAACGATTCTCTTCACAGAAGGAAAGAATCAATGATATTGATCATTGTATTTTTTCCACTGGTGTTTTCACTACATGAAGTAGGATTCAAAATGTAATCCATATCTTATAAGGAGACATTTGTGAATCATTTTTCATGATTATTGAAATATGACATACCTACGAACTACTAAGGAAGTAATGGTAAACTAGAATTATGAGAAATCCTAAAAGCAAAATTCACTTGAGATTAGAAAGCAATTCGTTGCTGAATCTCACAAGTAAAAGGGGTTACTTGAATTTTCCCAAATGACTGCAAAGCCATAGTGGAAAAGGGGGTGAATGACAAAAGCACAATTTGTCAAGTATTGGACAAATTCAAATGAATTTGATTCATGTGTGCTAAATGTCTAGTGGATTTAAAACTAGTAATAGTACTAGTATCTCATAGTAAATCTCCAAGTTTGATATTTGATCAAAGGATTTTGAAGTTGTTCAAAATAATGAGTGGATATGCAATTTGCATAAAATTGAGTGGGAGCTATGAAAGTCTTCCTAAAACAATATGTGATTGACATATTTTTGAGTGGGAGCAATATAATTCTCAAATTCAAATATGTAGGAACATATTTTGAGTGGGAGCTTATATGAGTGATTCTTAAGTGTGTCAAGAATGAAAGCAAATACTCCTAAGATGTAGAAGTTGATAATAGGTGTATTATGATATTATGTAGTATTCCTTAAGGGATTCTGAAAAGGGTTTCAGAATAGAAGTTAATTAAGGAACTGGTCCTTAATAACTCAAATTAGGAATAGTATTAAGTTTAACATCAATGGATGATGGAAAGAAAAGGATGATCATAGTCCACTATGTTGATACATAGGTTCTATCTTAGTAAACCATGATGATAACTTAACATAATATGTGATCCAATAAGGAACATTTAAAAGTGATTAAGTTTGAATCATGGAACGTTGAGCTAAGTTTGTCCGCAGTGTCTAGTAGAGAACTGTGGACATATTTTCCAAATCCATAACGGATGACATATCTTAAAACATAAGGGGTTATGTTATAAGGGAATATGTTGGAAACTCCTGTAGATACTGATTAAATTCAAGTAGGAAGTGAGGTGAACAAAAACATCGAAAGTTGCACAAAGTGCACTAGTATTTCGATGAATACATTTATAATAATAGATAAGGGTACCATCTAAAGTGTTGTATAATGTTATGGTGGGGCTAGTTAGCTTTTAACATAGAATGATGTGTCCCAGGGCACAGTGCCCATGATAAAGCCCTCGAGGTTGATCTAAAGTCACTGTAGGCTCCTGGAATCAGGCCTCGCTCACGCCATAGCGATTTATACATACACACAGATGATATCATGTGATGATAAAGTATTAATGTCAATCAAGGTGACATTAGTAAGTTGAAAAGGATTTGGGACTGTAAAGTACAGACCCAAGACTCAACCTCTTCCATGAGAAAGCATGTTCAGGGTACCTGATATGGTGCCAATGATTAAGAACAAATGCAGCTAGTGTATTTGTACTCTAGTGCAAGTGGGAGACTGTTGGAAATATGCCCTAGAGACAAATAGTAGTAAGGACTATTATCATATTTCATATAGTTTATGATTAAGTTTTATATCATGCTATAACTGTATTGAGTGGAAACATCAATACACATGTGATATATAAACAACCAGGGGTTCCTAGTGAAACTCTAGTCACTGGTTCATTGGTCAACAAATGATCATGTTTCCTGATCATGTGGCATTTATGCCAGTTGGAAATGAAGTCATCTCATTCCGAGAATGAGATGATGAACCAATACCCAACCTAAACATCATGGCCCGATCATGTCACGAAGTACAAGTTACGATGATTAGAAATGGATCCTCGTAGACTATTCCTTAGACCGTGTGGCTATATCAATCACTGTCTCCCGAGAGTGCTTAGATAGAAACAAACGCCACTTGGTAATACAGTGGTTATAAAGGTGTGTTCAGGTACTCGGAGCAAAACATAGAGGCAATATATGTCAAGAGCGGGATTTGTCCGTCCATGTGATGGGAAGATACTCAAGGGCCCACTCGGAGAAGTTATATCCAATAGCTGCGCAACGTGTGATTTGATCACAGGGATATCACTTGTCGGAACGACTTAAGTAGCATTGTTCAGTAACGAGATTAAACATGACATAGTGATGTCATTGATCAGATCTCGGGCAATGCAAGTATCGAGTGACAAAGGGAATAAGACACGACTGTCCCGGTTCAAATGACGAAAGATATTCGTGGAACACACAGGGGTCACATGGCCATCCAGGTCCCTCTGTCGATCATTGGTGCGGGAGTGTCCCGACCATGTCTGGAGTGTTCCCGAACCGTGGGGTATCACGCTTAAGGGCCTGATGATGCTTAGAGAGTGTTTATAGGATCGGTATAATCGCCAAAGAATAGTAGAGAGAAAATCAGAAGGGTTTCGGTAAGTCCAGAGGATGTCCGGAGTGGAGCTGGAAGTGTTCCATAGCCATGGAGGTTGAATAATATGTGAATGAATGTTAAATATTGATTTAATCATTTATTCATAATTATTTAATAAAGAGAAAACTCAATTTAAATGGTCAAAGGCTTAATGGGCCAATTCCCGCAGGGGAGAGGGCCCATTAGGGAAAGGAGAGAGGGAGAAGGGGCCAAGGGGGTGGCCGGCTGGGCCTAGTCCCCCCGCACGGGGCCCACTAGTTGGTCGGCGGTCTCCCCTCCCCCTCCTCTCCTTTAGTCCCACCCCGGGACTTTGAGGGAGGTAGTACCTCCCCTCCCCCTATATATAGTGGGGATATTTGGCCAAATTAAAGACACCAATAATCAATAAAGGTCTTCTCACTTTTGGGAGGACCTCTAATTGATATTTTCTCCCTTCCCCCCTCTCTCTCTCTTGACCGTGGTCCCAAGTCTGGACTGCATGAATGAGAGACATCTTCACCGCGGAGCGCCGTCGCGCTGCAGGATTCAGATCCGGGAGCTCTACTTCCACAACTACTGCTGGGTCGGGGAAGCGAGAGTCGTCATTAGGCACCGGACGTGTGTAACTCCCCGCGAGGTGTCGCACTTGAGGCACTCAAGTTGTTGGAGCCAAAGGAGAGCAAGGACTTCATCACGACCTTGAGGTCGGCTTCGGCTCGTCTACATCAACCACGCTCTCCTGAGCGTTGACAACGCTTTTCGGTCTTTAAGGGTAAGTTCATGAAAATCCCCTCCCGTTACTGTATTACTAATAGATAGGTCCTGGCAGCTTCAGGGGTTCAGGGGCGCAGAGTAAAATTTATTGTTTTCATACGTGGAACCCCAACAAAACCCAAGTAGTCCAAAACCAGTATGGGGTTGACCACCGAAAGTATATGTGTCAATTGCTGATGGCAACAAGTCCGTGTGTACCAACTCGTTGGGACTCCAAGTACATAGTGTTGTGGCAAGCGTATTTTCCCCACAAGGGTGACTCGAGGGTTTATATCGAACTCTCAGGGAATTGGCTAAGAGATTTATTCTTCCTCTCCTCTTCAAACAACCAAAAAAGCAAAGTTTTGTCGTGTGTCCCCAAATCCACCATGTGGTTGTCAAGCACAAGGTTTCGCATTAGTAATAATAAATAACAATGATATAAAAATGAAATAACACAAGTAAAACTAGGCAAATAGAGTAAGAACAATAAAGGGTAGTTGTTTTCGGGTTTTGGTTGTGTGTGCAAGTGAATAAAGTATTTTTGTAATTTTGAAATAATAAATAGTGGAAAATATAAAGTGTGATAGTGGTGCTGGAAAGGTGTTTCTAATGGTTTAAACTGGATAGGGGTTCATGGGTTCACTTATCCACTCTCTTTTTGAGTTGCAATGGACACAAACAATTCATCAAAGACATAATATTGGTGGAACTACTACATGTGTTTGATAAGCATTCATATGGGCATCACGTCCTAACATAGTGATGATGCAACACATCTCTCTTATACTCCTCAAGAAAGGGAAAAATCTAAGAGAACTTGAATTAAGAATCAATAGAGTATAGCCTTGAGTATTTTGACATGATGTTTGAATCACAAATATGCTACCTTGACCAAACAAGATTATCTTACTATCACAAGATAATTATAGCACATGGATTCACTTTATCCCTAGTGAGGCAGCAAAAGAAAGGTAAAAACCATAGTAGATCTTGACTTTGTTATCACTATTCAATCACTACCACCATGCTACTCCATCCAATACACACTTATCCCCACACATGCTCTTGCATACAAGTTAGATCAGAACAAGTACTTAAGAACGGGGTACATAATATGCATCTATCAATACATCTTACACATAATAGGTTCCAATCTCATATATCAAATCATAGAATAAAGATCTACCACATAGGAATTACAAATATGACCATAATCATGTTGGGCAGCTCATATGGTACTAGATCTAGAGATAGATAGATCAAGTTACTTCCACAAACCCATAGTCCAGTGGTGGACTACTCCCTCTTCATCATGGTGATGATGGTGGAGACATTGGAGAAGGTAGATATCCCTCCGGTGGCAGCTCCGGCAGAGTTTCCCCCTCCAATCTTTGTTGGTTCTGGCTTTGTTTTGGTGTTTCAGTGTTTCTACGACGCCTCTTTCTAGGAACTCCTAAGGGGGCCTTTATATAGTGGTTTTTAGGTCAAACAAACGCGGTGGGAGAAAGATCGTAGTGAATCAACGGTCCAGGAGGGAAAGAGCATGGATGTCGTGCCCACCCTTACTAGGTGCAAAACCTAGGCTCTGTTGGCCCTACTGGCTCATTTGGTGAGGTCAAAGTTCTCCAGGTTCTTATCTTGGTGAAATATTGACGCTCTCGAAAGCTCAGCTCCATTTGACTTTGTTTAAGTCCCTGAAAGGAAAAATACACAAAACAGGGTTTTCCTGTCCTACAGAGTTATAAACAAAATAATAGGGATCATTGGTAAATCCCCATAAATCAATATAAAACATGAATATAACATCATATATGTAGGAAATATGTGGGAATTTATAGCAACAAACTATAAAGTTCATGTATGCATTTTACATGCATCACCTGCATATAAGACAAGCTACAAAGCCGGTTACACATACAACCAAGCAGGTTACTCGCCTAAATGCATGTCAGTGTTGTCAACAAGTGTTCCTAGGACACTATAAATAACTGGGCACCTGAGACCCCAGAGCTCACAACTCACTAGTATAGCCCAGACCAAAAACACCACACACGAATTAGAGAGAGATCTGAGAGAGAGAGGGAGGGAATCTAGGAGAAAAGGAAGAACATCAAGAACAAGAAGGAGAAGGATAGAACGGCAGCATCAGATGTTCACCAAGCAAGTTTAGGAAACTTTAAAGGTATATAGTTAAACTCTAGGATAGGATCATAGTAGCTAGGGATCCAATATGATCCAGATATTAGAGAAAGAGAGAGATTAGTAGCACCTAGTGTATTTAGGGGGCTACAATCTATGCATCTTCATTAAGTGAAGAACAACATAAATATAAGCCAACCTTCAACACTAGCACATCCATTAGAGTAATTGTACACTTGAACCAAAGATTAAGAATACAAATCTCATATCTAACCTTTCTTCCCTAGATCAAATCCTAAGATCAATCTAAATAAGAAAAGGTAGATACAAAACATGGATTATGTAAACAATAAGTGAACCTACATAAGAATAATGTGAATAAATCGTAAACATCATAATTACATAAGTTAACCTGAACTAAAAGTTTAGAAACAAACATTTAATATAGAATGAAAACACTGAAAGAATTCAATTAAACTTGTAAGCCAACATTGAGTTATGGATTTTGACTAAGACAAAAACAATTAAGGTCTAACACTAGTGTATGAGAAATTAGATAGATATCTTAAACACACATGTATACTGATGACCACTAATAGTATCCATAACATATGCTGATCGAATACTAACACTTCTTACTGGAGAAAGTGTCAGTTACACATGCTTAGTAATAGACAGTACCCTAAAACTAATACAACTAATTTCCACGAGCACCTAAGACACTTCAAACAATCAAGAGCTTACTAGAACAATGTAGAAGCTACCATAAACCCTAGAACAATATTATTGAGCCAATATAAAGGAAGAAACCCTAGGAATTATCACAAGTACTACCAGTACAAAGTTCAGAGGAAGAATAAAGGGAGAGAAGGGATTTACCTTTGTAAAGTGGGAGTCAATCTCACCACTAATCGAGTAGAGGAAGAAGAAGTAGTTATCGTGACTGGCAGTACGGTGAGTACCCTAGGAAGGGCATCTCGTCCTACGTTAGCCACACCAGCAAAGGGGAGGCGTTAGGGGCAAGCTCCAATGCCATCTCAATAGAGAGAGATCATCGAAGTTGTGCTAGTGAGTGGTAGCACCATGAAGCCAAAACCCTAGTTAGGGTTAGGGTTGCGCCAACGTAGTAGAACGAGAGAGAGAGAACCTCGTTGGTGGAGAGCGGTGAGTCGATTGAGTGGAGGTGCGACAACACAGCCGGTGGAATTGCCAGGGCAACACTGGTGACGACGCGGACGCCAGGGGATCGCGGGAGCAAGAAGGAGAGAGAGTGAATTGGGTGAGAGAGAGGGAAAGTAATGTGGTCTAGTTGAACCAGGTCGGATCCAAGGGCTGGTTTGACCCTCCGGGTCTAAGTAGAGGCCCAAGCACATAAGGGTAGTTTAGTAATTTCATAATTAGGCAAAAATACTAAAAAGTACTCCTTCCATCCAGAAACAACTGACTTGGATTTGTCAAGATTCGCATGTATCTAGACATGTTTTAGTGCGTAGATATATTTAAATCTAGACAAAGCCAAGTCAGTTATTTCTAGATGGGGGGAGTAATAAATCTCGCATATTGATTCAAATAAATAAAGTAAAAATAGTTCCATATGTATAAAAATGCAAGTAATTCAAAAAGTTTTTTTGTGATATTTTTACAATACTTTTGTTTGGTGTGAAAAATAAAAAATATTGCAGATAATTTTTAAAGGTCTTTAATAATTCAAGGAATGCCAAGAAAATTATAAATTAATATGTACATCCAAATTTTCATAGAAATATGAAAATTATAAAGTGAAATTCATATTTGTAATGTGAATTCAAAGATGGAATAATAATACTAAAGTAAAACCCTTCCAAAACCCTAAAAAGGGAGAAATCCACTAGAATGCAAGAAATTCAAATCAAATGAAGTCAAATAAAATACACCAAGGATTGAATTGCATATAGTTGCATTAGATAATTATTTGGTTTTTATGAGAACATTGTCTTTATTGGACAATGATTGCTATTTTCAGAACCCAAGGTCTAGGTTCAAGTAAAACTTTCGAGCTGCATTATCTTGTAGTTACCAGGCAAGTTCATTCTTGCATAAATCTTGTGAGACCATACTTACATACCATTTGCGAGTTCAATCTTGCACGTCCTTTGAAATAATTTTCAAAATGTTTCTCAACATTATCATCTGCATTCAAAAGAAACATCATTTTTCCAATGAAATAAATTGAAAGTGGTGGATGATGGAATCATGGTTATAAAATCATGTGGTGGAGATTCTATTGTACCAGAAAACTTAGATTTAACAACAAAAGTAGTCATTCATTCTTGCACTGTAAAAAACTATGCTAACCACATATTTTGTTACGGGGCGAGCGAGTCTGAAGTACCTTCTTCCTTTCATCTGTCCTCATATACTTAGTCAGGTTGTGATCCAAAGTGGAGATAAGTGTGTGGGAGCCTGTAGTGTCCCTATCGTGTGTTACAGAATAAGGACCTAGTATATTAGAAGGGTTGCTAGTTGAATGTAGGTGTCTCTTGACTGAAATTCGTTACAATAGGTGGGCAGTGGGATCATGGAGTGTGACTCGGCATGACTCAGATAAACTTGGTAACCGGCCCTTGATACGTCTAAAATGTATCTACTTTCCCAAACACTTTTGTTATTATTTCTCCTCTAAACTTGTGTGATTTGGATACAACTAACACGGACTAACGTTGTTTTCAGTAGAATTACCTTAGTGTCTAGTTTTTGTGCAGCAAATCAACTATCAGGAAAATTCCGGAAAATATGCCAAAAATCCTATTTTACCAGAAGACTCATGGAGCCAGAAGACGAGACCGAGGAGGGCCACCAGGGGCCCACATCACCTGGCTGCGCGGGCCATCCCAGGCCGCGCCTAGGGATGGTGTGGCCAACTCGGTCACCTCCTCGGCCTCCTTCTTCGCCTATAATATGTCTCTTGACCTAAAAACCAAGTGGGGGTTCGACGTTTTTCTAGAGAGAGTTCCGCTACGCCGCCACCACCAGATTCTACGGATCAGAACCAAAAACTCCGTTCTGGCACCCTGCCGGGATGGGGAATTGGAGGAGATCATCACCGTCATCATCACCATCGCTTCTCCATCAACCATCCATGATTCCCCCATCCATGAGTGATTAATCCCCCGCTGTAGGCTATGGGGATGGTAGGGATTGGATGAGATCGTTCATGTAATGGCATCAGATTGTTAGGGCATGGTGCCTAGTATCTATTATTAGTGCTTTTTGACTTTGTTGCAACTTGTTATGCTTAATGCTTATCACTAGGGCCCGAGTGCCATGATTTCAGATCTGAACATGTTATTGATTTATGATGATAGTATTGTTTGTGATCTTACCTGCAAGTTGTATACATATATTGTTGTCTGGAACCAAAGGCCCCAAAGTGACAATAATCGGGATAACCAGAGGGGTGGCTTTGATGTGAGGATCACATGTGTTCACGGAGTGTTAATGCTTTGCTCCGGTGCTCTATTAAAAGGAGCACCTTAATTGCTAGTAGTTCCCTTGAAGCCACGCTGCAAACGGGATGGCAGGACAAAAGATGTTGTGCAAATTCTCATTATGAGCACCTATGACTATATATGGAACACATGCCTATGATTATTTAGTACTTGGATGCTTTACCTTATTTATCTGCAAATGCCCTATGTCTTGATTGCTATATGAATTGTCTTGTCCATGCAACGCCCGTCCATCCATTCCTATGCCTACCGCGCTTAAATCCTACCGTTTACTGCAATTGTTACTACTGTCTTTACTTTTACTACTGCTATTACTTTGCTATTGCTACTACAAAACTATTGCTACTGATAAATTGATGTGAGCAAGATTGTTTCCAGGTGCAGCTGAATTGACAACTCAGTTGTTAAGGCTTATAAATATTCTTTGGCTCCCCTTGTGTCGAATCAATAAATTGGGTTTCACTTCCCTCGAAAATACTGCGATACACCCCCTATACGTGTGGGTCATCAAGACTATTTTCTGGCACCATTGCCGGGGAGCATAGCTTTATTTATCAAGTTCACTTGGAATCACTATTGTTGGATGCCCTTCATTCATCATGGGTAAGTCTCGTGATGGAAAAGTTCCTATATTACCATCCACTACAAGGAGAGGTACAGTTTTGAACACCTTTGTTGCTCTTGATTCACCATCTGTTATGAGTAAGCTCCTTACACCACCACATACACATGCTACACATACTGCTACTACTGTTGAATCTGAAACTTCTGATACTTATGATGCTGCTTCTACTGTGCTTGATAAAAGTGGTGCATTAGGTCCTTTCCTAGATGCTACGATTGCTAGAACTATAGCTGGAAATACTGAAACTCCTAATGAAGATACTACTATACCTGTCAGTTCACCTGAGTCTATAGAGAGTTATGATATTGAAGACGGATATATAGAAATGAATGATGAATTTATTAAAGAATGTCAAAATACTCATGGTAAAAGTGCTATTAAGAGTCTCCTTGATAGGCGTACTATAAAACCCAAATTATCCCCTAATGATAAGTTTGCTACATCTCCCATAAACATTAAAGATAAAGATTATGATTTCTCTCTTGATTTATCTTACATAACTATTGTTGAGAAAGAACCTTTTTGTGGGACTAAGAATGAAAGTGTTGTAGCACATATGACTGAGCTTTCTACCATGAGTGGCCTGTTTTCTGATGATATTAAGATGCACACCTACTTTGTTGCTAAAATTTTCCCTTTTTCACTGAAAGGAGAAGCTAAGGCTTGGTTTAATAATTTAGCTCCTGGATCTATTGATAGCCCTGATTGCTTGATTAGTACTTTCCTTCAGAAATATTTCCCTCCTAGTGCTAGACATGCCATTTTGCAGGAACTTTTTGATTTTAAACAGGGAGGAAAAGAGATATTGCTTGAATCATGGGCAAGGTTTTGTGCTTTGATTCATGCACAGGCTGGATGTCCATTACCTAAGAATGAGCTTCTCAATATATATTATAATGGACTAACTGAAGAATCTAGGACATTAATGGATAGTTGTGCTGATTGTGTTTTCAGGAATAGAACTCCCAAAGAAGCTGAGGAATTAATGGCTAAAATAAGCAAGAATTATGATGACTGGACTTCACCTGAGCCAACTACACCTGATTCAACTACACTTGAGTTAAATGTGCCTGAACCAACACCAACACCAAAGAAGAGGGGAGTTATTGAACTAAATGATGAAGTGATGAAGGAAGCTAAGAAATGTCTTAAGGAGAAGGGTATTAAAGCTGAAGACGTGAAGAATTTACCTCCTATAGAAGAATTATGTGAGCCAATCTCCCACTCATCCACTATTGAGGTACACTCTCTCCAACATTTTGATGAAGGTGATATTCCTTACTCTAAACCTCCTGATCAATGCATGTAAGAACTTGATATTTTTATTGTTAAGCAAGATAATTTTAATAAAAGGGTGAAAAATCATTTAATGGAAAACTCTAGAGCTATTATTGAGTTAATGGATATTGTGGAAAGAACTTCTAATGATGTTAAAATGCTTGTTAAACATTTCCAAATGGTTCAAACTCAAATTGACCAGCTTATTAAAGTACAAAAAGATTTGCTAGTTAATGCTTCTAAAGAAAAACATGCTTATGAAATTAGAACTAGAAGTGGTGCTACCACCCAAGATCCTCTATATCCTGAGGGGCATCCTAAAAGAATTGAGCAAGATTCTCAACAAATTGAAAATAGTGGTACTTCTCCTAAGAAAAGGAAAAACGAAACATAAAACTATTATAGAGTCTTCTGAACCTGCTAAAGATCCTAATAGTATATCTGTCTCTGATGCTGAAACTGAAAGTGGTAATGAGGAAAATGATGCTCTTGATAAAGAAAAAGTTGAAGAAGAACCTGAAAGACACGCTAAGAATACTAAATATACTAAGGAAGATTTTGTTACTAAGAAACATGGTAGTGAAAGGGAGCCTTGGGTCCAAAAACCTATGCCTTTCCCTGATAAGAAACACAAGTCAAAGAAAGACGAACACTATAATAAGTTTTGTGAGTGGATGAAACCTTTATTTTTGCAAATTCCTTTAACTGATGCTATTAAACTTCCTCCTTATTCAAAGTATACGAAGGATATTGTCTCTAATAAAAGGAAGATCCCTAATGAGGAAATTTCTACTTTGCTTGCTAATTATTCCTTCAATGGTAAGGTTCCAAAGAAACTTGGAGACCTAGGGATTCCAACTATTCCTTGTTCTATTAAAAATAGCTATGTTAGAACTGCTTTGTGTGATTTGAGAGCAAGAGTTGGTGTTATGCCTTTTTCTCTATATAAGAGACTTCAATTGGAAAAACTAATACCAACTCATATATCTTTGCAAATGGCTGATAAATCTACTACTATTTCTGTTAGTATATGTGAGGATGTACCTGCTCAAGTGGCTCATAATTGCTTGATATTAACTGACTTTATTGTGCTTGAAATGCCTGAAGATGACAATATGTCTATTATTCTTGGGAGACCTTTTCTTAATACTGTAGGAGCTGTTATTAATTGCAATCAAGGAAAGGTAAGTTTTAATGTTAATGATAAGGAGCATACTGTCTATTTCCCCAAGAATATTGATAGGAATTATGGCTTAAATTCAATTGAAAATATTGAGGGCATTCAAGTTGGAGAAATATATTGTCCCATACCAAGAGAAAAATATGAAACTATTATGACTGGGACCATTGCTATCAAGGTTGAGGTAACATAATCATTTAGTGGAATACAAAGTTTTGTTTCATATAAAATTGTTTTGGTAACAAGACTTGATCAACCTTGTTAACAAAGGGATTTTAATGAACAAAACAATGTTTTCACCATGATTATCTTTGCTTACTTTTAGTGTATCCATTTCAATTTTTGTTTTCACTTAGTCTACTTTTATTTTGCTAGTTGCTTGCATATTAGAGTGTCTTAGTACTTCTGAAGTTTTAGTTTTGTTTTGTTATTGCATCATTATAAAAACATCTTTCTGCCAGAAATTATTCATCAATACCTAAAAATTGCTAAATAATAAAGTGTCTCGAAAAATTCTAGAAAATTCATATTAAATTTTTACATGAAAAAGGGGCAGAGTAGTACCTGGAGTGGCCCAGGGGGGCCCACCAGGCAGGCACACCACCTGGTGGCGCGGCCACACCAGGGGCATGCCTGGCCATGGTGTGGGCCACCCCTGGTCCTCCACTTACTCTCTCACTTGCCACTTCTTTCTCTCTCTCTCGAGAAAACACCAGTTCATTGCTCAAACTCGCGTTCTTGTTGTTCTTGCTCGCGATTTTTTCGATCTCCTTGCCCAGCCCATCTTTGCTGCTGAAATTTAGAGCATTAGTTCTCCGGTATGTGACCCCTCCGCTTGTCCAAGTAGATTTGTGTTTAGTGGATTATATCTTGAGTATCTTGCTACTATAGGTGACAGGTTATGTGAGCTTGTGAGCTTGTTCAATGCTTATAGAAATTGTTTTGATGCATGTTTAGGCCTCTTACAACTCCCTATGAGTAGTTCCTTTAATTATGTATTCACTTTACAATCACTTGTATGATGGATGCTTAAATTTCAGAATAGAAGAGATGAACAACCACACTTTTGGAGAGGTGTTTGAGAGGGACACACCCAGGAGGGCAAGGCCTTCGAGATCAGCTTCTCAATTTAGGCCATCATATAATGAAGATCTCATTGCACCATGCTTTGGCAATGAGGGAGACGAGGGAGATGCTCACCCATCAACCTTCCCTTGTTTTACCTTTTTGCAAGATGCAAGGATCCTTGATGATTTCTTACTACTGGTTCAGAGGGTTGGTCTGACCACTTACATGGAAGATGAGAGTGAGAAATATGCCGTGCTCACCAAAACTTTTGTTGAAAGTTTCATTTTCACTAACACCCCTTATCAGTCAACTGTTTCGATCAAAATTTATAATATGCCTATTATCATGCCATTGGAAAGATTTTGCAGCATTATAGGCATAGGCATGACTGGTACAGTGAAGAAGATCCAAGGACAACCCGCTGATTTGCTAGAGCTATACCGAAGTGTGACAAATGACGATGACCGCACAGCTCAGCGTGGGAAGATAAGGAACATTCAACTTCCAGCTATTAGATATTTTGCTTATTTTCTTGCCACTAGCATTCTTGGTAGGGAGAACACTAGTAATATTTCTAACTATCATTTAGCTTTTCTTGCTGCTGCACTTAATAATGATACCAAGTATAATCTGGGTTCTCTCATTGCCCGTCGCTTAGCTGCTAGAGGACCCATTTAAGGAGGTATTATTGCCTCACGCATGGTTGCGGCCTTAGAACTTTCTGTTGATCCTAATGACACTGTGTTGACACCACAAAGGCTTGATCTTACTGCTATGAAAACACATCATTTTGTTACTACTGACTCTAGTACCGAGAATTTAGTTTACAGGATGTTGTTTACTGACGGAGACGAGAGGGAAATTCATTTGCCACAGTCCACTTTGTTTAGTATTTGCAGGATGCCACGGTCGCGTTCCAAGGAGGAGGTGGACGAGTAGCTCCGCTTGCTTGGTTTCCACGGGCAGCACTAGGGGGAGGTGCCCTCTTACGACTACTCTGCACACTATGCTGGGGCGTCCTCGAGTTCATATCAGGATGAAGGCACTTCCTCGCCATATTATGGAGGCGCTCCTTCATGGCCAGCTTGGGATTGATACCCACTTAGGCCAAAAGCCTAAGCTTGGGGGGAGGTACACCGACATCACACTCATCTACATATCATGATCAGCCGGTACTTTGTATATCCATGTTTTGTTTTCTTTTTAGTCTTCGTTCTTGCTTTATTTTTGCTTTCCAAAACACAAAAAGACCAAAAATATTTTTGTTATTTCTCTTTATTTGCTTATTTGTCTTTTAGCCTTGGTTTGCTTCCTTCTTTTAGCTTTGTCTTAATTATTCGAAAACCCAAAAGGATTTCGCTTTGCTTGATCTTTCTTTTTGTTCTTGCCTTTAAAAATCAAAAACACCAAAAATATTTTTTGTTCTTCTTTGGTTTTGTGAAGTTCGTTTCAGGGTTCAGCATTCCTCAGTGGAGTTTGGTTTCATGTTATTATTCAAGCCACACAAGTGAAGGGCAATAATGAAGATTAATGACAACTTGGGGTGTGGTAAGAGGCTAGTAATGAGCTCTATTTGTTTTCATTTTTGTACATGTACTCATCATTGTGGGCATGCTTAGTCTATTCATGTAAGGTGTATGTTATTTATGGATGCTTAGTAGTTCTTGCTTTCTTATGATTAGCTCCAGCTTGCTAATGGTTTATAGCATGTCATATGAATGTTTGCTTGCATTGTTCTATTCATAACTTGGTATGACATTGTGGTATCCTCCTCTGAATGTTTCATTTGAATCGATTTGGCACATGCTCACGCATACATATGACTGAAACAATAATCAGTTAAGCCTCGATGAATTATTTTGCCTCAGGGTTCGTGAATCACTTTCATGCCATAATTAGTCCTGTTTTGTTGCAAGCATGATTATGACAGTTATTGCTATCTCGTTTGTCGCTCCCTTTCTATTGCTAGCCCTCACTCACACGGAGTATGAGCTCTACTCGTGTTTCCAACTCCCCAAAACCAATATTGCTAAAAGTGTCCACCATACCTACCTATTAGCATCATTTGCTACTCCGTGCATATTCAATATGCCTTATTTTCTTCCAAATAAAATGTTTGCTTGTTATGAGAAAGTTAGTTAGTAAAGCTCTCACGAACTTGATGGCACACTTTATTTCTTGCACTTAATAAACCTGAACTATTGTGACTGTCCATGAAAGTTATATGCTTGCAAATTATAGGCTAGGGATTAGCAGAACCGTGTTGTCACGGGGAACGCTTTCAACGCCTATAAACATATATCCAGTTGATATCATGCTCTTTTGTTTACGGATGTCATCGGTGTGAAATAAAAGGGGAGCTTGTAAGTCCATGGAGTTATGTATGTGTGTTAGAGAAACGCCTAGGCGGCTGGTCTAATCCATGCCTAATCATGGTGGAAACCTGCAGTGTAACCATAATGAGAAATCTATGAAGTATTCTTCTTATAAAAAAAGAGAGAGATAGTTATTGAGAAAAAGAAAAAAAGATGAGAAAAGAGTAAAGAGAGAAAAAAGCACCATTTTCCCATGGTAAATAAG
The DNA here is from genome assembly GCA_023614405.1 of Avena insularis. Lineage (NCBI taxonomy): Eukaryota > Viridiplantae > Streptophyta > Magnoliopsida > Poales > Poaceae > Avena > Avena insularis. Next base: position 391,792,902 of record CM042689.1, on the reverse strand, counting down.
AAGATTGTTGAGATGCTCATTGTCTGCTTGCCTTGTCATTTTGATATGGGGATTCTTCCGTATCATCGGGCAAGGGGTACCCCGTTGGCGGTTCTCTATGATACGCATGTATTTACTATGACAAGAACTTACCGGTAACTAAAGTTGAGTAGCATGAGGAGCGACCCTCGTACTCAAGGAACATGAGATTTCCAGTTTATGGTCTGTCAAGCATATAACTCGTATTGGACCTCACTTTCACCTTAACCATTTAAGATGCTTATGATAGGGGCAATGAGAGCTCAAAGCTAATGAGTACCATACTTTCAGCATTTGGAAGCCTTTCAAACTTTTCAAAACCTTTTGACTTCCTTGTTGAGTCACCACTTATTCTATGAGCACTTTCTTGAGAGCATAGTTGTCATTCTTAGTGTAATGTGCTTGTCTCAAAACTTAGTTAATTGTGTCATGACTTTGATGCTTGTATCTTTGATATCTTTACTTCTAGTCTTCACTTAAACTTCAGAGGTGCCTTAGCATTTATGTTTGCTTTACAATCAAAGGCAAGCGAGATACCACTCTATCATACCTTTTTATGAGCATTGCAATGTTGCTTATGTTTATGTTTCATGCTACTTACTATTTTTGAGTTGGAATCTCTTCATAGTTTGCAATGACCATTAAGTAAACTTATTTGCATACTCTTTATTATGAATTGCTTAAGTAGTTGACCATATGCTGCGAATATATACATCTTATGAAGGAAACATATTCGTGAAAGCTCTTTTATCGCACTCAGTTTTCAACTGAATTGCTTGAGGACAAGCAATAAGCTAAGCTTGGGGGGAGTTGATATGTCCAAAACATATCTGCTTTCCCGAACACTTTTGCTATTGTTTCTCCTCTAAACTTGTGTAATTTGGATACAACTAACACGGACTGATGCTGTTTTTAGCAGAATTACCTTGGTATCTAGTTTTTGTGCAAAAAGTCAACTATCAGGAAAAATCCCGAAAAATATGCCAAAAATCCTATTTCACCAGAAGACTCACGGAGCCAGAAGACGAGACGAAGGAGGGCCACGAGGGGCCCACACCACCTGGCCGCGCGGGCCAGCCTAGGCCGCGCCTGGGGATGGTGTGGCCACCTCGGTCACCCCTCGGCCTCCCTCTTCGCCTATAAGATGCCTCTTGACCTAAACACCAAGTGGGGGTTCGACGTTTTTCCACAAAGAGTTCCGTTACACCGCCACCACCAGATTCCGCGAATCAAAACCAGAAACTCCGTTCTGGCATCCTGCCGGGACGAGGAATTGGAGGATATCATCACCGTCATCATCACCATCGCTTCTCCATCAACCATCCATGATTCCCCCATCCATGAGTGAGTAATCCCCCGCTGTAGGCTATGGAGATGGTAGGGATTGAATAAGATCATTCATGTAATGGCATCAGATTGTTAGGGCATGGTGCCTAGTATCTATTATTAGTGCTTTTGACTTTGTTGCAACTTGTTATGCTTAATGCTTGTCACTAGGGCCTGAGTGCCATGATTTTAGATCTGAACATGTTATTGATTCATGATGATAGTATTGTTTGTGATCTTACCTGCAAGTTGTATACACATATTGTTGTCCGAAACCAAAGGCCCCGAAGTGACAATAATCGGGATAACCGGAGGGGATGGCTTTGATGTGAGGATCACATGTGTTCACGGAGTGTTAATGCTTTGCTCCGGTGCTCTATTAAAAGGAGCACCTTAATTGCCAGTAGTTCCCTTGAGGCCCCGCTGCAAACGGGCTGGCAGGACAAAAGATGTTGTGCAAGTTCTCATTACGAGCACGTATGACTATATATGGAACACATGCCTATGATTATTTAGTACTTAGATGCTTTACCTTATTTATCTGCAAATGCCCTGTGTCTTGATTGCTATATGAATTGTCTTGTCCATGCAATGCCCGTCCATCTATTCCTATGCCTACCGCGTTTAAATCCTACTGTTTACTGCAATTGTTACTATTGTCTTTACTTTTACTACTGCTATTACTTTGCTATTGCTACTACAAAACTGTTGCTAATGATAAATTGTTGTGAGCAAGATTGTTTCCAGGTGTAGCTGAATTGACAACTCAGTTGTTAAGGCTTATAAATAGTCTTTGGCTCCCCTTGTGTCAAATCAATAAATTGGGTTTCACTTTCCTCGAAAATACTGCGATACACCCCCTATACTTGTGGGTCATCAGCCCCATACCTAAGGAAGTATGGATGGGAGCAACAAGGCCAGTGACGTTTGTGAAAAAAGTAGCGCACCTCTCGATAGTGTATAAATGTGACATATTACTCCTTATGCTGGGAAAGGATTACGACTGCAACGTGGAAAGGAACTCCACGAAGTTCAGACAACCTGTGAAGACTAACAAACATAGAATTTCTAAAATTTAGAACTTACCTTTTCTAAAAATCGTTTTCCAAAACCTGCATGAGTCATTGATCAATCTATGACTATAGTTAGAGAATCAAACAACCACCATAGAATTGTTGAGTATGCTCATACTCAATCTATCCTTCATAAACCCTTGCTTAGGTGTAAAGACCAGAAGAACGACATGAAGGGAGAATTCAACGATAAGGTATTAGAATAACAGAAGACAATAGAGACGTATATAGAATTCACTAAAGCACGCATAGGTAGTTGAGCTAGTAATAGTGTAGCTTCTCCAATAAGTTGTCAGCTCTAATGGTTCTAAGCTTAATATTACCATTGATTAGGAAGCTTATTCAATTACATTTGAATTTTGATCGTGTTATGAATCCTCATTGGATCGAGGAGGATGTCGAAGCTTTTGTACACTTTTGGCTCTTGGTATGAATAAATGAGAAGTTGTACCCTCAATGTTTCTGGTGTACCACTCTAAGGGATGTAATATTTGCGGAAGAGGACTTCCATAAGTGGTATATGAAACATTTATACACTACAATATGCAGTGGTGTACTGGGTCACCGTAGCTAGTATTAGAGCAATTGTTTTGATCTTAGGTTGGAAAACTTAGCAAATTATTAGAAAAAAATATCATTCGTAGTGAGTGGCATGCCAACAATGTATTATCTTATACTCCATGTGTTTATTCCGTATCTATTATTCTTTCATGAATTTCATGATACATAAAAAGCAGTAGGAATACACTCCCATAGTTGCAGAGATTGTATGGCACTTTGGCGACCATACAATGTTGATTGTGTTATTATCTTGTTGTTTGTAATGAAGAAGTGACGATTGTCATACATAAGCAACATTATCATTCTAACATAGTATCGGTGCACCTATGGTCAGCGGCGGAGCTAGTTCGCCACTAAAGCATGGGCAAACATCTGCACTTCATAATTCCATAGGTTAGGGTTGGTTCGAACTAATTCTTCTCTAATCCTCACGAGGGGTTCACGAGCATAGCCCGGGCTGCGTCATTGCCTATGGCCACTCCCCTCTTTGTGTTACAACGATGGCAACAAACGAAAGAGCTTACATGTGAAGTTTGAGGATTTTTACATAGTATAGATGGGCGGCCAATCTAGTACAAAATGGGAATAATATGGTGTGGATGACAAAATAATGGAATATAATATGTATCTTGTCCAAACAGACATGTTATTCAGCACCCACCATGTAGAAACAAGTCATTTCACAAACAATGTTGTATTATCCTGATACATTAAGAATTTATGTTTTGTACACAAATAATATACATTCATAAACAAAAAAACAACATAGCAAACATAAATACGCGAGTCATAACGCATGAGTCATAAATAGCCAAAAAGAAAAATATGGGTAGCTTACATCATCAACACATATTTTCTACCCGGGGTGACAACTACACACGCCTAACAATGTTAGCCATTTGTTATTACATCTTCCCCGTCTGAATAAAAATACAATATCATTTTCATAGTCTTGGAGAATAACCCTTGTTTTCCTCTATCACGGAAAGAAACAATGTTTGTTTTCCTTCGTCCCCCAGAAAAGCTTGTTTTTCTTCGTCCTGAAAAAACAATGATTGTTTTCTCCTTTCCTAGAAAAAAAATAATGCTTGTTTTGCTTCGTCCCCAAAAGAAACAAAACGCCTGTTTCCCTCCGTTCTTGAAAAATGCCAGAAAAAACTACAGTAAAAATGATGGTAACGGCGAGAGAATGGTGTGAACGGATCTACCCAGTGCAAAATGGGAACAATATGGTGTGGATGATAAAAGAATGGAATTTAATATGTACCCTTTCCAAAGGCACATGATTTAACGTCTAGAATGCAGAAACAAATTATCTTGCACCCGGTGTTATCTTACCCTAATACATTCAGATTTTTTCTGTTTTGCATATAAATAATATACATTCATGTTGATCTCCAACAAAAAAAACATAGTAAACGGAATACGTGAGTCATAAGAACGTAAAAAGGGAATTGTGCTTATTTATATCATATTTTTATATGTCATGTAATCAAAAAATAATGTCATGTATATATTTTCGTACCCACTTCTCAATTTTCTGACGTAAATACAAATTTTACGTGATGTAAAAATCATGTATAAGTTACAAAGAAACAGGGAGCGATGTATTCTTCAGCATGTGCGCTAATTAGCGCGTCCTCTTGTCCAAATTGTCAAGTAATGAAACCTTTCTAATTTCTTGTTTTAGTTTACCATGTTTAGAATAAGTGCTTCATTCTGGTATATACTTTGTTCACCTATTGTTTTGTCTTTTGTGTTATAATATTTTTGTGGGTGATCTTTCATAAATTGATATCTTTTCTTCCTACGACAATTCGTGTTTCTCATCAACACCGTCCTTAGATCTAGAAGTTTCGTGGACCATTGCTCACACTATTATCTTCATTATCATCCCGTACTAACATATTTCCCATAATAATTGACAATAATTCAAAATCATATCTACGAATTGTGCAAGCCAAACATCAACATCATCGCAATCATTTGCGTACACCTCCTCAACCTACACCTTCAAAGGGGAGCTTCGTGGCCATAGTTCGTAGAAGATCCCACGCATTTGACACTGGGCGTGGTCCCCGCGCGGAGTGGGTGCATGTGACGGCCGCATGGGCTCACGACTTTCTACTACTGGCTCGTTTTACAGAACAGCCCAAAGAGAAGAAGGGAAAATAATAACTATCGGAAAAGATGTCACGAGCAAATTTTTACTTTCTCCTTTCTTGACCTGGCTGCCCCCCTTCCCGTCTGCTCTCAAATCGCAATCTCGAGGAGTTTATTCCCAGCGCTTTTTACTGTTGGTGAAAACTTGAAACCGGTCTTATCTCACCGGCTCACCGCAGGCATCTTTTGGCGGTGAGAACAGAAGAAGCTCTGTTACTAGTGATCTTCATTACCATGGTGTGAATGTAAATTACAAGTTGATCTCCATCATTAAGTGTAAAAAATGCATCATTAAGTGTAGTAAAAGAAATGAGGTCATTAACCTACTAGTACTACTAGTATGTGCTCCTTCCTAGTCTCTACCACGAGCTAGGTTAGCCCTAGCCCCTAACCACCTGTCATCCACCAATATAAGCATGCCCCGTCCTTATCTTAACCCACCCTGGCCCCAATGACAGCGGTAACATTATCTTACTGCTAAATGATGCACTTGTTTACCCGGGGGGGAAACTTGGGGAGCCGTGAAAAAATACGTGCCGCGGCACGCACGCAGCACGAGTCCCCAGCCGCTGCCTGTCACCACCGGTTAATTAAGGGCTTCGAGCCGCGTGAGTGATGGAGGCATTAAACCCGATCCAAATCAAATCGAATCAAACCCAGGCGATGGAGAGAGCTGGTTGGCCGAGCTTGTTAACCCTGATTAGGACTAACTAGTAATTCTAGCTGTAGTAGTAGTACCAGTGAAGTAACAACATCTTCTATTCAGGTCAGGATTTCGACAGCGAGCGCTGTGGTTTTACAGTTCCCGTCTGCTTCCAAACTTTCTTTAGTTGGGGTTCTGAGTACGGCTCCCCCCGTGACACTGTAGGCCGTCAGTTTAGGAGTATATGTATTCCCAAAATGTATGTACGTATGTATAGTGTACTTTCTTACAAAGATTCACATGGCCATGTCTCTATCTATCTATTCTCTGAATGTGTGTGTGTACTTTCTTCGCAACTTGGCGAAACTTGGAAGAAGTAGCTTTCGCTAACTTCCAGGAAAAAAGTGCATATGAATCATGTGTCCTACTGTAATTGACAATTTCATGAAACACCCACCAGCAACTTCTTGTTTGGTCTCACGGTCGTACGGTATGGCCCCGGTGTAGCACATAGTAAGCCATTCTGCGTGTTGTCTTCGCTTCGGACACCGAAATGTTAAAGCGTCGTGCCAAATTTTGAAACCAGACTCCTGGATTTGAAACAACAGGTCCCTAGCCGTGTGTTACTAGAGTATAATACAAAAATGAAATCTCACATCTTGACAAAGTCGACAAGGAATTAGACACACAAGTCAAGGATCCTTTCTTGCAAAGGAATTACATTGCTGTATAATTTTGGGGATTCAAATCCTTGAGTTATTTTCCCTGCAGAAGTCGCCTCTGTACTGTACAATAATTTGGTGGAAAATTTTATAATCTGCTCATATCTAAGGTTATGAATACCTTTGTTTTTTCTTGGATGTCGTATCAAACATTCGGTTGGTATAAATTATGTAGTTTTCCAATCATATATGTTTTGAGAACATACGGCATTCTACTCTTGTTTTTTATCATTTATGTGTTTTAGAAAACAGAAAATAAAAAACTAATATCTAAGAATAGATAGTTGGCGCCGTGTAATTTATGGCACAAAATCTCATAAAAAAAACCTTTTTTGCAACACTTGTACACTCGCAATAGTAACCATGGTCGTCTATCTCAGCTCCTCGTCTGAGCCCATCAAGTGGTGGTTTAGATAACTTTTACAAATGTAAGAAGAACCACCAACTAAATGCCATTATAGAAGAGTCACATTTCCATCTCCTCCTTTTCTCTCCTCCCTTCCTTCCTTTGATAGTCGAGAGAGAGCCCCCGCCTCTGCCCCCTTTTTTCCCGGTGGTGATGCCGTCCTACAAATTTGGGAGGTTTAGACGATTGTACATAGTAGTTGTAGGTCTTCGGTGGTCTCTCGGTAGTGGGCTTCATGCCCTAAGATGGAGCGGAGTTCTAGATCTTGGTGGCAAGATCTGGGGCGATTTAGGGTTCTTCCTTCTTGCTCTGATGCTCCTCTGATAAGAGGTAGGAGTGAAGGGGAAGGTGAAAGATCATGTGTGCCCCGTGTGTGGTTTTGCTAATTAATGACAATCTATATGGACTTATTTTTGTGTTGAGTTTTATTGTAGGATTTATGCATAGGCAATGCTTGAACCATATGCGCGTGTTTTTTTAGGAAAAGCATACGCGTGTTGTTAATGCAGTTAGAAAATAGAGATCGTGCTAGCCCCCCACCCACACGAGTCCACACCCACATGTCCACTCGAGGAGTACCAACGGTCCCATATAAACCCACCTGGCCTTCTTCTTCCACGAGCTCATGTCATTTTCCTCAATCTGTCTAGTCACAAAACCTTAATCTGCACCTTCCGCACGCGCTAAAGCTCCTTCGCTTGCACCACCACCCCCCTAACTGTGCCATGAAGCGTACGCATGGAGACGAGCCGGGGGTGAAGCCAGGTGGAGGCGCAGCAGAAGATGGCTCAATCATCGCTGAGCAGGCGGAGGTGGCTTCTACGGGCACACATGCCGCCCATCGCAGCACCATCGAGGCTTCGGGCTCTGTCCAGCCAGTCGCCGTTGCGCAGCAGGTGGCCGACAATGTCGTGGTGCCAGCAACAGATCTGGATGAGGGGCATGCGGCAGACGGAGGCAATCCGCTGCTCTACATCAATGACCCCATCCTCCACCAAGAAATCATCGACGCAATCGCGGAGAAGGACGAGTTCGAGGAGGAGGTCTCCGATGAGGCGTCCGAGGTACTACTTTGCTAGCTTCTCTAGTCACAGCTGTAGATTTTACTGTTCATACGTAGGATTTACTCAATCGTCTATAAATTTTTTGCTCATAATGTAGGGAATATATATAATTTGAACAGTCGATTGTTTTGGAGATTTGATTAGATCTGCTCATCTGCTATCTAGTAAATTTACATTTGCTTAACTTGTTGTTCATACGGTTCTTCTTCTGCTATAAATTTAGTCGATCTGTAACATTTGATTTTAGGGGTTCTAGAGTTTGCTAGCTGAGTGTTGATTTAGATACACAACATGCATATAATATTACATTTCTATTCTTTACCGAGGCCAATAATTCAATTTTACCCCCAAAAGAGTGCAAGGGAGACATATATGATGGTGTTAGATTTTTTTAGGGATGGTCAGTAAACCTGAGACAATGTATAATAATATAAATTGTGAAATGGGTACTTTGGTTAGCTAATTTCATCTCTAAAAAAAGAATGGATCCCCAGATTTATTCTACACATATGAACTATGATCTTTGAATTGTTTCTCACTGAGGCCGATGATTAAAATTTGCCCCTAAAAAGTGCAGCGGTGACACATTTGTTGGTGTCTTTCTTTAGGGATGGGTTAGTGAACCTGAGGCAGCAATGTACACAAACAATATAGATTGTGTTATTGGTACTTTGGATCTCCAACTTCATCTCTGAAAAAATTATGAGACCCTTAATTTATTCTTATATGGAACTATATATATGATCTTTGAATCGTTGCCGATCTTTGAATGATTCGTATGATGCATATGTATATGCATGGTTTTGATCATAAGTTGTTTCTACATGTACCTGAAGATTGTTTGATCTTTTGTTATTTATAATTACAATATTTAGAATTGTTTTTCTACCTGAATATGTATATCCCTGAATATTGTTTCGTAGGATTACATTTCAATTGTTTATTGTGGCTAAGATTGAAATTTATCCTAAAAGAGAGGCAGACACATGAGTGTCAGATTTTTTCATGGATGAGTTAGCGAACCCGAGGCAATATACAAGATCAATAGGTTGTGAAATTGGTACTTGGTTTGCTAACGCCACCCCTGAAGGAATTTATGAGGCCCCAGATTTATTCTACATTCATAGAACTATGATCTTTAAATTATTATTATATGCATTCATAGTGTATAAGAATTATATTTTAGTTTCTCGCTGAGGCCGGATTGAAATTTACCCCAAAGAGTGCAGTGGTGACATATTTGTTGATGTCGTTCTTTTAGGGATGGGTTAATGAAACTAAGACAACAATGTACACAAACAATATAGGTTGTGATGTTGGTACTTTGGTTCGCCAAGTACATCTCTAAAAAAATATGAGGTCCTTGATTTATTCTCATATGGAACTATCACTAGTGGTTTGGAGGCCCTCTGGTTGTAGAGCCATGTTGAGGGTTCAGTGTTAGCCTACTAACACCGGTTCTTATACGAACCGGTGTTAAAGGGTGGCGCACGTGGGGCTGCCGCAGGGCTCAGGGCCCCCCCTTTAACACCGGTTCGTAACATGAACCGGTGTTAAAGGTTCTGTGCCGTGGCAGGAAAAGGAGATAAATCTCTGCCGCGGCAGGAAAACGGCCTAAATCTCGCCATGCAGAGTTCTCGCCTGCCCGTTGGGCGTATTTACATGGCGGGCGGGGAGGGGAGGGGAATCGATCAGGAGCGATATACACATACATCGTCATCGGTACATACGAGTACATGAATAATTAAGCAACTATTATTATACACAACAACGTCATTGTGGTATTCTCCGAACGTTGAAGCATCAAGTACAAGACAAACACGTTCAAGCATATATACAACGTTCATTTTGGTGGATATCTAAAGAGTTCTCCACGTGCATGACGACCTCAGCAGGTATGAACCCCGCCAATTCCTCTTGAATGGCTCGTATGCGGTCAAATGGTAGGAGTTGGTCCCGCATCCGTTCGATCTGAATATATATGAAGAATGGGGTCAATATATATATAAGAATAAAACTCAACACAATTGATGGTAATAAAATAATATTGTGTACTTTGTTTACTTACTCTAAGTTGTTCTAGTGCGGCTTGGCCCGTCGCACATATCGTGTTGCGAATGAACTCGCAAACATAGTACCCACATAAGTTATTGCCGTGTCCCTGATGCGCGCACTTTACGAGAATAGAGAGTTCAATCAAAATAATAATCAATAAAGCATGATATAATGGAATTGGAAGCAGAATCAAAGAGATACGCAGACCTAGCTAGCTAGTATTACTTACATTTTGGTCTACAAATTTTAGTTCTTCTGACCATTCACCCACTGTCCTGCCCGTGAACCTTTTCCAAACCCTGTCCGGCAAAGAAAATGGATAAAGGAGTAATTAATTACTTGTTGTCACGAAAGTTGCCGATCTAGTGCGATAATATGATTGAAATTACCTCTGGAGCATCTCTCTAAAGTCTGCCCATAACTCTTTTTCTTTTCGTAACGAGTCCATGACAAGGACTTTTCCTGAGTCAGGTTGAATGACTAGTAGAATAAAGTGGAACCTACGCACGCATAACTCATCATCAGTTACACTTAACATCGAAAAGTAAACAGAATGTGTACAAGAGAGGGTAACAGTACTCACGAGAAGTTGTAAGGCAATAGTATTTCCCTTTTGGTTTGTTGTCTCAGTAAATACCTTAGCAATAAATCTTCTGTTTGCCCGGATTTGGTTCTTACCACTTCTTCATGAACTCTATTTGGGTCAACGAACCCAATGTCAAAAGGTCCTCCTTTCATGCATTCCATAACCTTTTTCCTGCATAATAGTATATACATATATGGTGAGCATATATATATACATGCAATTAATGAAGTGAATGAGATGAGATAGAAAATACAGAAATAGTACTTACACACAATAAAGGCTGATGGCAGCTTTGTCGAATTCTTTCTGATTGAATAGAAAATGCAAGTCTTGAATGTTGAAGTCGATCTCGTCGTCTCCGCACAAGAAAATCTCATCTCTTATATGCGCAGTGATCCATTCTTCCTTTCTCGTCTTGCAGAAATCAAGGTTCCACTTGTGCAATCTTCGCATCTTTGTTGGTAGAATCTTGAGCTCCTCTTTCTTGACGAGATTCTTCCCATACTTCCATGGCTGTATGGAGTTGGCATCGCATTTGGGCAAGTTGTCTCCCATGATGTTCAAGTATGCAATGTAATTCATCCCCATCTCATTGGCCTTTCTTTGTAGCTCTGCCTCGTAATCATTTATGGGAGGAGCGTCCCGTGTGTCGAACACTTGGAGCGGGGCGCATGATTGGTTTTCCTGCTCTCCGAGCATGGGAACTGTTTTCTGGGGTGCCGCACGACTGCTACTTTCAGTCTCCCTACGGCGCCTTACATCCGCCTTCAAAATCTGGCGCTCGTAGTACGGCACAAGTGGGATTTCAGGTTTCAAAAGATTTTTGTAAAACTTCTCCACCACCGCCGGATCTATTTTCTCCTTTGGCTCGACCCGTCTAGGTGCAAAGAATTTCTTGACCTCTTCTTCCGAGATCCTATTGGTCTCCTCGTCGCTGCGATTCCACGGTAAAACCGGCAATGGCTTGGCGGAAGGCTGCGGGACGTAGTTTTTTGAACTCTTTGTGGCAGTGCTAGTGATGCTCTTCGTGGCAGTGCTCTTACCTTCTGTTGAGATGGCTGGCCTTGAGAGATGGCTGAAGCGGGGAGATGGTCGTATGAGGAGATGATGGCTGAAGCGGCTCGCGCTAGAGATGGCGGAGACGGGGGGTTCGATGGCCTCAATTTGGAAGCACGATGTGTTCCTTCTTCCAAAGAATGGTTGTTTTCACTGCAAATTTGAGTTGAGTTTCCCCTTCACCTGTAGCATGGTCAAGCTGTGCTTCCTCATATTCCTTCACAACCTCATCCACCCCGACAATAGCATAGCCATCTGGAATCGGTCGGCAGTGGTAAGTTCCACCAGCTAAAGGAGGTAAGGCATAGCCGACAGCCACCTTAATGGATAAGCCCATTAATCTCACATGCAGCTCAGCGTGTTCGCTCTCCGTGATCTCATCCACAGGGTATCGAGGACCCGCCATTTCAAGCGTGGGCTGCACGTTCTCCATGGAAGCCATGTTGCTTTTCCGTGCAGAGTCTGGGCCGCCGGCAGCTTCCAATGCAGGCTCTTCATGCTGCTGAGATGGGCCGGTAGCTTGATGGCTCTGTTGTGCATTCACTTGCGCCTTCAGCGCCACAAGTGCATGTTCTATCCGTGTCATCCGCTATGTACGCTCTTTTTCTTTTTTGCCGCGCCATCTGTAAGAGTTGCTCCACTCGGCAAACCCATCCTTCCACGTCATACCCCCTGTGCCTCGTGCATGTCCAGGGTATTCTTTTTTACCGATGGCGCGTGTGAGCTGGTCATTCTCTCTGTCGGGATGGAAGGTCCTGGCGGCTGTTTCCTCGTATGCCGTGATGATTTCAGTGACGGGTTTGGCAAGGAGGGTTGGGAAGATACACAATCCTGTTTCTGGGTCCAACCTTGCCCCGATTCCGTAGAACCAAGTCTTTGCACGTAGGTCCCACCCATGTGTCTGGGGTGTGATCCCTATGTCGCACATGGCCTTCTGAGCTTCCTCCCACTTAGGCCTCTGAGATATGTAGCCACCTGACCCTGTCCTCTGGTGATATTCCTTCTTCTGGGCATTTAGCGTATTGGTTTCTGACCTCTTTGTAGCTATAGCACCTTCCTTGTATGCCACAAATTCACGCCAGTGAGGTCTTATCTTCGCATAATATGCGTCTTGAAATCTGAGTCTCATGAGCTTTGACAAATTTGTTCAATTTTGTCTTCCGATTCTTGAAAGCGTCAGCCATCTTCTTTAGAGTCCACTCTTTGACCTTTTCCTTTATAACCGGTTTGTTTTCATCCTCCTCTGGCGAAAGGGTGAAATTTACCAACAGCGAATTCCAAAGCGTTTCTTTGGATCTTTCATCGACAAAGGTACCGTCGCCCTTCTTTGGCTTATTCCAATATTCAATTATGATTGGGATTTGGTTCCTAACAAGAACTCCAGCCTGACGTACAAATTTGTCTGCGGCCTTCTTAGGCTCCATCGGCCTGCCATCAACACGGACTGCTTTGATCGTGAACTTTGCACGATCTTTCAACCGATGGCTCGCGCCTCGCTTGCTCTTTTTCGTAGAAGAAGATGGTTGCTGGCTGGTCGATCCAGAGGGCTAAAAGAAGAAAGAAGCGTTAATTAATACATGTAGAAGAAGATTGTTGGTGGAAGTCAGAGGCTTAATCAATGCATATACGCCGGACTTTGTAATCACTAAATTATGCTCACGAGTCTTCATCTTCTCCATGACTACTTGAGTTGTCATCATGTCCCTCCAAGTTCAGATATTGTGAGGTGTCCTCATCGATAATGTTCTCCATTATTTCTTCTTCTTCAAGGTTTCTACTAAGTGGATCCATAGTTTCTAAAACAATAATATTATCTAGAGTAAGAGAGTAAACATTCAAGTGGACTTGGATTCATACACAAATATACATATTATTCATACAAAAATACACAAATAAATACACAAATGAAATTAAAACCCTAAGGATGCTTGATCATTTTAAACGAGTTCCGAGGGGTCCAAACCCTAATTTGGAGAAATCTCGGATGCATATGAGAGGGGCTAGCTACAGTGGCTGGCCGGAGGATGCTCGAAGCGGCTTTTCTGCTGGCTTCGATCTGGGGGAAGAAGAAGAAAGGGGAAGGTGCGCGTTATAACCCCCTTTAACACCGGTTTGTGGCTGGGGGGAAGAAGGAAGGGGAAGGCCCGCGAGAACTACCACCCTAACCCTAAGTACGGGGGCCCGCGAGCACTACCACCCTAACCCTAAGTCCGGGGGCCCGCGAGCACCACCATCCTAACCCTAAGTTCGGGGGCCCGCGAGCACCACCACCCTAACCCTAAGTGATGGGTCGCGAGCACTACCACCCTAACCCTAAGTCCCGGGGCCCGCGAGCACCACCACCCTAACCCTAAGTGCGGGGGCCCGCGAGCACTACCACCCTAACCCTATGTCCGGGGTCCCGCGAGCACTACCACCGTAACCCTAAGTGCGGGGCCCATGAGCACTACCACCTAACCCTAAGTGCGGGGCCCATGAGCACTACCACCCTAACCCTAAGTGCGGGGCTCATGAGCACTACCACCCTAACCCTATGTCCTGGGGCCCATGAGCACATCCATCTTAACCCTAAGTCCGGGCCCATGAGCACCACCACCCTAACCCTAAGTCCGGGGCATGAGCACCACCACCCTAACCCTAAGTGGGGCCCATGAGCACTACCACCCTAACCCTAAGTACGGGGGCCTGCGAGCACTACCACCCTAACCCTAAGTCCGGGGGCCCGCGAGCACTACCAAACTAACCCTAAGTCCGGGGGCCATGAGCACTACCACCCTAACCCTAAGTGCGGGGCCCGTGAGCACTACCACCTAACCCCTAAGTCGGGGCCCATGAGCACCACCACCCTAACCCTAAGTGCAGGGCCCATGAGCACCACCACCTAATCCTAAGTGCGGGGCCCATGAGTGCTATAATATTACAATATACTACTATAATGCAATATACTACTATTACAATATACTACTATAATATTACAACTATATACACTACAAAATAATATTATAATATACTATTGTAATGCAATATACTACTATTACAATATACTACTAGAAAATTACAACTATATACACTACAAAATAATATTACACTAGCTACTAAATAATATTACAACTATACACTACTATTACACTACTAAATAATATTACACACAAAATAATATTACACTACCAAATAAAATTACAACTATATACTACAAAATAAAAAAAATGGAAAAAAAGAGAACTTGGGCAGTGGCAAGCCAAGATCGGCCTTACCCTTGCAGACGTGCATTGTCAGCCGCCACTTGCTTTCGCCGATGTGGCGCCATGCCGTGGTAATCGAATGGGAGGCGAGGAGGCGGAGGTGTACCTCTGGCCGAGGGCACCAGTGTGGCTAGATGAGTGGCGGTTGAGGTGATGGCGGTTAGGGGAAGAAGGAAGGGAAGGCGTTATACTTCCCTTTAACACCAGGTTCGTATGGAACCGTGTTAAAGGGGATTCGTTACGCCCTTTAACACGGTTCCAGCCACTAACCGATGTTAAAGGGGCGATATTCTTTTAACACCGGTTCGTGGCTGGAACCGGTGTTAAAGCATTATTCATGCATTAAAGGGGTGGGGGCATTTATAATTCAAAAAATAGGATATGAATTTAGAAAATTCATATCTTATTCATTTCAACTCAAAAAATATGAATAATATATCATAATTTTCAGAAAATAATATCTATCCATTCATGTAAAAACATTTTATATTTACTTTAGATGAAAATTTTCAAAATGATTAAAACACTTACATATAAATTTTGATTATTCAATTCAAACAAAATAAATTGTCAAATCCTAAAACTTTGAACATAAGAAATATTAAGCATCTAAAAAGAATCTAACCCTATTTTATTAGAGCAAATCATATTTTATTTTGTATTAACATTTTTGAATTGATTGGATATTTAAATGCCGCATCTTTTGTATACACTTGAATCTGACAAAGCCTCGCTCAACTTGCATTGGATTTTTGATAAAATAGCATATTGTGAACCTAAAAATGATTTTTGTAAAAAATCATGAGCATCGTATCATATACCTGTAGTTCATATCGACCCACTTCCCTACCGATTCGGCAGAATTTGTCTTTTCACCGAGGTGGACGGAAAGGTTTCAGATCCCCTGTTGGTACATTGTCCATATAAGGTGGTCTAGTATTTTTGTAAAATGTGGTGGTGGTTTTTGAATTAGCCATTTGGTGGTTGCTTCACAAAACCGTCGTTTTATGCTCGGAAAATGGAAAATGCCTTTTTGGTGCGATAAAAAGGAAAACTTCCTCTTGCAACATTGTTTGCCATGCCATGATGCACATGTATGCACAATATGACCATATTATCACAAACTATGCCTTGATTCTAGCCATAACATTGGTCATTTGACCCGAAAGCCAAGAAACCTCGAATGAGATAGGTCATTTTGTGAAGAAGATAGAACTGGAATTAAAATACAGAATGCAACTAATAGTAAGTTACATAAAGCACGACTGAAAATTAAGATACATAAAAGAACTGAAAATTAAGATACATGGCCAGATTAAGTAACAATCGGCCGAACTTGTTTCGGAATGTTGGAGTGATTCAGTCATGCTCCTGCCTACACCTGTAATACTCGCCACTTTAGTCATCGTACTCGCCGCCGCCGTCATCGCTGTCGTTGTCGGGGTCGCCGTAATTGAACCTTAAAGGCTGAGTACGCATGGGCTGGACTTGAGGGTAGCGCAGACGGGGGTTAGTGTCGGCGGCAGTGTCATAGGCCATGACGCTCTGGAGAGTCCAACCGCGCCACCATAGCCGACGGTCGGTCTCGTTGAAGTTCGGAGGAGGTGGGCCGTCCTCCTCGTTCCTGGCGAGCGCCCTCTCACGCCGATCCACAAAGAAGGCTTCCCAAGTAGGGAAATAGTCGGGATGCCATCTGGGATTCCTCCGCTGCTCCGGCGTGAGATCGAAGTAGTAGTGGTTCGTGATGGCCATCCGGCACGCCACACCTAGAGGTACAGGAGGAACCGGCACGCCTCCGGCGCTCAGCATCTAGCCGACGGGGACACAAGATGGCGTGAGCGAGGGTAGTTCGAGCGCAGCGCCTCCGCCTCCCTGGGGGTTAGTGCTACGGTGGAAGCCATGGGAAAGAGTGATGAGGTTGCAGATATGAGTCTAGAGATGTGCAATGACAATGGAGGCCAACCCTACATATATATAGTGAAGAACTGGCGGGAAGAACTGGCGGGAAAAAATGGCGGGAAGAAAAATGGCGGGAAAAATGGCGGGAAAAAATGGCGGGAAGAAAAATGGCGGGAAAAAATGGCGGGAAGAAAAATGGAGGGAAGAAATAGAAGGAAGAAAAATGGCTCATTTAATACATATATTAATGTAAGAAATATGACATTGATTTCCATGTTGAGGTACATATGTGCCAAAATGCCTCAATTAATACATATAGTCAATCTTATGATCGCGTCGGTAGTAACCATGGAGTATCAACACCGTTTAACAGGATGGTTGGGTCAGGTCTTCACTCAAGAACGGAATTTCATCAAACTTATTATAATCTTCCGACATATGCATCTTGTCCTCCACTCCCACGATGTTTCTTTTCCCCTGAAAGAACTATGTGGACGCTTTGGCTCATCGTGTGATGTATCTGTTGCTTATTTTTTGTTTTTTCTGTTTGGTAGACATGTCCTTCACATAGAAAACCTGAGCCACATCATTGACTAAGACGAATGGTTCGTCTAAGTTCTTGTCTACCTTCATAAGATTGTTGAGATCCACCGTTGTCATTCCGTACTTCTTGTCTACCTCAACCCCCCTCCTTAGCTTGACCCATTTGCATCTAAACAAGGGACCTTAAAATTAGGTCCATAGTCAAGTTCCCATATCTCCTCTATGAACTCATGTACGTGGTCTTTTGCCCATTGTCTTCCTTTGCATCGAGCGGACACCACTATTTTGGTTGGTGCTCTTTTATCTTGGCCTATCGTGTAAAATGTATTCCCATTTATCTAGTACCCTTGGAAAGTACATACAATCGAAGATGGTGTCCTGGCCAACAAGTACACTGATCCCCTAAAGTGGTGTTATTCGTGAGAAGTCTTTGCAACCAAGCCAAACTCGCCATGTGTTCACTTATAATCCATTCATCGACCGCCTGGTGTTTGAGGCGTATTAAATTCTTGTGTTCATTGATATACGGGGCAACCAAGATAGATCTTTGTAAAACCGTGTAGTGTGCTTGATTGAGAGAATGCCCGTCCCTACATATCATTGCTTTACATCCTAGGGTGCCTTTTCCACGCAGTCTCCCCCCATGTCGTGATTCTAGAACACCAATCGCCTTAAGGTCAGAAATAAAATCAACACAGAACTTAATGACCTCCTCTGTTACATAGCCCTTGGAGATGCTTCCTTCTGGCCTAGCACGGTTATGAACATATTTCGTTAAGACTCCCATGTACCTCTCAAAGGGGAACATATTGTGTAGAAATACAGGACCGAGAATGGCAATCTCTTCTACTAGGTGAACCAGGAGATGCGTCATAATATTGAAGAAGGATGGTGGGAACACCAACTCAAAGTCGACAAGACATTGGGCCACATCATGCAGAACCTGGTAGGCTTTGGATCGATTACCTTCTGAGATATTGCATTGAGGAATGCACATAGCTTCATAATGGGTACTCGAACATTTTCAGGTAGAAGCCCCCTCAATGCAATCGGAAGCAATTGTGTCATAATCACGTGGCAGTCATGAGACTTCAGGTTTTGGAATTTTTTCTCTGCCATATTTATTATTCCCTTTATATTCGACGAGAATCCAGACGGGACCTTGATACTGCTCAGGCATTCAAAAAAGATTTCCTTCTCTACTTTAGTAAGAGCGTAGCTGGCAGGAGTTAAGTGGCATCGTTTACCCTTCTCGTTCTCAGGATGCATAGGCTCTTCAGGGTCTTTCAGACGTTGCTGGTCCTTCCGTGCTTCCGGTGTATCTTTTGTCTTCCCATACACTCCTAGGAAGCCTAGCAAGTTCGTCACGTGCATCACGTCGATTGAAGAGCGGACCTCTAAGACTTTCCAATAGGGTAGGTCCCAAAATATAGATTGCATCTTCCACATGGGCGCGTGTCCGGCATCGTCATTCGGAACAGATAGACTGCCAGGACCTTTTCCAAAGATTACTTCTAGGTCCTTGACCATACCAAATACCTCCTCACCGGTACGGAGGACAGGCTTCCTCCGGGGTTCTGCCAGACGTTTGAAATGCTTGCCTTTCTTTCTTACTGGATGCAGGTTCGGAAGAAATCGACGATACCCTAGGTACACAACCTTCTTACATTTATCCAAATATACACTTACAGTCTCATCTAAACAGTGTGTGCATGCATTGTATCCATTGTTTGTCTGCCCTGAAATGTTACTAAGAGCAGGCCAATGATTGATGGTTACAAAAAGCAATGCTCGTAGGTCAAATGGCTCCCCTTTGTGCTCATCCCACATACGTACACCTGGTTTGGCCCACAGCTGTAGAAGTTTTTCAACTAATGGCCTTAGGTACACATCAATGTCGTTGCCGGGTTGCCTCGGGCCTTGGATGAGCACTGGCATCATAATGAACTTCCTCTTCATACACAACCAAGGAGGAAGGTTATAGATACATAGAGTCACAGGCCAGGTGCTATGACTGCGGCTCTGCTCACCAAAAGGATTCATGCCATTTGTACTTAGACCAAACCTTAAGTTCCTTGCGTCATGTGCGAAGTCCGGGTACTCTCGCTCGACTTTTCTCCACTGTGACCCATCAGCGGGGTGTCTCAACATCGCGTCTTTCTTACGGTCTTCCATGCGCCATCGCAACAACTTGGCATGCTCTTTATTTCTGAAGAGATGTTTTAACCGTGGTATTATAGGAGCATACCACATAACCTTGGCAGGAACCTTCTTCCTAGGGGCCTCGCCCTCAACATTGCCAGGATCGTCTCGTCTGATCTTATACGCATGCAAGGCATACCGAGCATGCATCCAAATTCTCGTACTTCTCACCGCTGTAGAGGATGCATCATTAATGCAGGCATGTATCTTCTGACGTCTAATCCTAGAGGGCGACAACCTTCTTTGCTTGGTATGTCTTGTCGGGCAACTCATTATTTCTTGGAAGAAGATTCTTCATTTTTACCAACAACTTTGAAAATGTTTGTCAGTCACACCGTTCTCTGCCTTCCATTGCAGCAAATCCAGTGTGGTACCTAGCTTTTTGTGGTCATCTTCGCAAGTTGGGTACAACAATGTTTTATGATCCTTTAACATCTGCTCCAGCTTCTCCTTCTCCTTTTCAGTTTCACATTCTTCCTTTGCATCAGTAATGGCCCGACCAAGATCGTCATTAGCGGGCCCATCTGCTGCCTCTTGATCTTCATTATCTACCCCCGTTGCAGTATCATCATATTCAGGATACATATTATGATAGTTGTCATCATCCTCTTCTTCTTCGTTGTCTTCCATCACAACCCTTTTTCTCCGTGCTTGGTCCAACAATTATAGCTGGGCATGAAACCGGATCGAAGCAGGTGGGCGTGAATGGTTCTGGTATTTGAGTAGTCTTTCTTGTTCTGACAGTGAACACACGGACAGCACATAAAACCATTGAGACCACGGTTTGCATTAGCCACAGCGATGAAATTTTGGAGGCCCGTAATGTACTCGGAAGTGCGGCGGTCACCGTAGATCCATTACCGGTTCATCTGCATTAATATATAGTATATATCAAAAAATAATAGGGATATGACCATTTATATATATAGTACATCAATGACACATGAAAGGATAGTTACCGACCTCGACCGAGAAGGAAAGAGCAACAAGAAAACTTATTTTGAGCTCTCGGGCATTTCACCGAACACCTCTTGTGCATACGGAAAAAACACAAACTAGCACACTTCACACCCTCTTGCTAGGCTCCAAAATGAGATAGTGAAAAAATGGAAGAGTGGGGTGTGGGTTGCGGTGTCTTATATAGCCCCCCTTTAACACCGGTTCAAGCCACGAACCGGTGTTAAAGAGGGCTGCGCTACCAGTCGAGGGGCCTTTAACACCGGTTCGTGCCACGAACCGGTGTTAAAGGGGGGGCTCCTTTTTGCTGCACGGGCCACGCTGGTACAGGTCCCCCTTTAACACCGGTTCGTAGAAGAACCGGTGTTAAAGCCCATTTCCAGGCTCAACCAAAGGCCTCGTTTTCACTAGTGTATATATGGTCTTTGAATGATTTGTATGATGCATATGTATATGCATGGTTTGATTATAAGTTGTTTCTACATGTACCTAAAGATTATTTGTTTTTTGTTATTTATAATTACAATATTTAGGATTATTTTTGTATTTGAATATGTATATCCCTGAATATTGTTTCGTAGGATTACCTTTCAATTTCTTATTGTGGCCAATGATTCAAATGTATCCCAAAAGAGAGGCAGACACATTGGTGTCAGATTTTTTCAGAGATGAGTTAGCGAATCCGGGGCAATATACAAGAATAATAGGTTGTGCAATTGGTACTTGGTTAGATTACGTCATTCCTGAAGAAACTTATGAGGCAGCAATCTTTGTTCTACGTATATACTTTAATCCAATTAATTGTTATTTTGTTGAGATGAAATGATATATGAACTGATCAAATTATATATTGCTGAGATATATTCTCTTTGATATCAATTTAATAGTGTCTTACATATGTTGTCAATTTTTAAGTTGTAATACAATTTAATAATATGTATGAGTTCTAAGTCATGTTCTTAAAAATCAACAGAAAAATTCTGATGACGTAGACTCTAGCAAGTACTCCAGGGATAACAAGAGTCGCTACGTGCCGAGGCGGTTACGATATGGGCAAATCCCTTTCTATCGTAGGAAGAAACTAATTTCCCCATTCTGTGGCAAATCCATCGACTTGGATCCCGACAGCATGATCTAGCACTCGGTGGACGTTGGCAAAAGCTGAGGCCGAAGGCACCAGCCGAAAACCTTTGGCACGGTACACAGCCTTCGGCAAATTCCTCCGGAAATATGTCAGGACTGGCATGTTTCCCCTCGAGTAGGCTGATGCATGCTCTGCTAGACGCCTCCGTGTTATGGCCTCTTGCTGTTGCCCCTACTTTTATTTTGTTTAAGTTAATTATTACCCGGTTGCACGTAAGATAATATATCCGCGGTGTCTCTGATGAACCTCGTCTATATATATATATATATATTAATCTACTTCTTTATATGGTGTTCATTAAAATTTCTAGTGTTTAATTATATTACTAATCATTATCATGCACACTACTAAATATTTCAAGTACTCGATTATATTATAGTTTTCAAGGAATACATCAAGAAGATTTTAAATTGGTAGAAAATTCGTATTGAAATAACTAAATGATCTCACATCTGTATTAAACATTTAAATTAGTCAAATTCAAAACAATTGCACCTTATAGATCTGCGGCATGTTATGAACCTCATTTACTCTTAGGACTCAATTTCACTCTTCGATGTATATATGCACTACGCCATATAGTTTCTTCGATGTATGAACCTCATGTACTCTTAGGACTGAATTTCACTCTAGCAAGCATGTGCAAACATCTTCTTTTGCCTTTAAATTATTCTCAAAATTTAGGATTAGCAAAATCAAGAGTTCTAAATATATCCGGATGCCTGAATATTCACTCAACAAGATTTTCTTAAAAAATTACATGAAAAAAGGTTATATTGGTGAAAATTTCATAATTAAATAACCAAATGATCTCACTTCATGATTAAACATTTGAATTAGTCAAATTCAAAACACTTGCACCTTATTTCTCTGCAGCAAAGCACATGAACACTAGTCCTCATGCCTTTTAGGGTAAATATCCAAGGTTTATACTACGTCAATTATTTTCTTCGATTTATGAACCTTATTTACTCTTAGGGTACTCAATTTCACTCTAGCAAGCATGTATACATACCTTTCTTTGCCTTTAAATTATGAATAATTCTCAAATTTTATGATAATCAAACGTCAGAGTTCCGAATATTAGCTCTTTTCAAATTACTAGTCGTCAAGTATTTGGCAGTAAAATGTGAAATATTCGGGGAAAGGATGTCCTTAGAGAATTTTTACACTTGCAGCCGTCTGAGGCTAGTACTTGGCGGAAAATATTTGAAAATATTTGGACAAATATTTCAGATCTATGTCACTTTTGTTCTTCCCCGCCCGCCTAGACCGCTGTCCACTGCCGCCGCCCTCCACCACCGCTACCTCCGGTCCCCTGCCTCTCCACCACCGCCACCTCTGATCCCCTGCGGTGCGGATGCTCTCCCTCGCCTTCAAGGACCCCTTCGTCAGCCAGGTAGGTATGCGTGAAAACCAAACCCCCAAAACCCTAAATCAGTAGCTTTGATTTGTCCCAACTCAGGTAGCCATGAAAGTTGTCATTTTGCTTCTCGGATTTAAGGTTCAAGGTTACCGAGCTGCAAAGACCCGACGACGTCATCTGAAGAGCCTCTCCCAGCCGGGCTGCATCTGTCCCAACTCTTTTCCTCTTGTATAAATCTCAAAATCTGCAATTGTCACTTCTAGCAATAGAGAATTAATTGTCACTTTTAGCAATAGAGATTTAATTGTCACTTCATTGGTCTATTTTAATTGTCACTTGATTAGTCTGCTTGCATCTTGATTGTATTAACATACTCTCTGACTGTATCTATTTAACATATGGGAACCTGTAGTGACGATACAGTAACGCTCTCTAGCGATAATAGTTTTCACATTAACTTTGGTGGTTTTGAATTCCAGTAAATAGATGAAGAGTCCACTGAGAGGACTGAGTTTAGAGGTATCAAAAGAACATAAAAATTGCAGTTATCTGTTTTGTATGCATTTAGACGGTAGCCATAAATATTCCACCGCATTGAATTTTTTATGTGTTGTTACATCAGGGCCTCAACACAAGGGGGACACTGATTTTGATAAGCAGAGCCTTTTTGGAAACTACATGTATCTGAAAGAAGTTCATGTAGACTTTCTCTTAGACTGGTGTGAACCTGAATTTTCACCAAAAATCAAGTACTACGTCTACAGGCTACCATATTCATCTATCATGAAAAAGAAGTGCAAGCTGGTAAGATGATATATTCTTGATCATGTTATCAACAAGCTATCATGTGATATTTAAATACTTTTAGTAATCACAAGCATGCTAACTCTTCAAT
Organism: Avena insularis; assembly: GCA_023614405.1. NCBI lineage: Eukaryota > Viridiplantae > Streptophyta > Magnoliopsida > Poales > Poaceae > Avena > Avena insularis. The sequence continues at coordinate 391,768,981 of CM042689.1, read as the reverse complement.
TCTCTATACTTGCCCAGACATTTGGAGCCGAGTTCACAAGAAAATACCTAAAGAATCTCTTTGATTCACCTATTGATGTCCATGTTTGACAAATAAAGAGCAAAAAGCCAAAGATGGTTAGTATGACGATGGGATCTGGGTCAAATTCAATCTTGATGACTGGATGGGAGAAGGTTGTGAGAAGGTTCAACCTAAAGCAGGATAGCATTGTCCTTTTTTCTTTGATAAAAATATAATGGAGAGGTACATATTCTGGTTCAACAACTTCCACCGGGCGGCCGATTATAAATGTAATCCTGGTTTGTTAAAGAGTACTAATTATGCGAGCTGATTGATTCATAGAATGCACTTTGTATGTACTGCCATAATGTGTAATGGCTAAATTTGTATGAATTTTCTCAACTATCTGGCTAATGTTACTGTGATCGAGCTGCTATAAGTTTTTTAGTTAATGTGTCTACCTGTCTGCTAAATCATGATTATATGTCATGTCAGCTATGATCGAGTTTGAATTAACATGCTATTATTTAAAATGGTTTACACACACTCGAGACGGTCACTTTAGAAGCTGTTTCGAGGCACACTAGTTCTAGGGACGGTCTTTGTTAGAATCCGACTCAGGTCGCCTCACTATTGGAGACGATCCCTAAAATAGCTCGTCTGGGGTTGAGGAGTTCTTGCAAGCGGTCAGAAATATTATCCATCGCTAGCTCGTACATGTTAGTGGCGTTTTCCTTTTTGCACCGTCTGAGGTGTCGTATCTTAGAGCCGCAAAGAAATACCAGCTCAGGTGGTGTGATCTTAGAAGCTATGCGCTTGAGACGGACTGAGAAACCGACTAAGGCCTATAAGGAATTAACGTCTCTAAGTCACACGTTTGTCCTAGTGTGTACTACTATATCATTCTAGCGATTCAAATCCTTTCTTGTAGAAGTTTTTTTATTCACCTGACCTCCGCACAATATTTCGGTGGAAAATTTTATAATCCTCTCAGATCTCGGGTTATGGATAGCTTTGTTTTACCGTGGCTCACGTATCAAACATTCTTTTGGTATAAATCATGTAGTTTTCAAAACATATATGTTTCGAGGCCACAAGGCATTCTACTCTTGTTTGTTCTCATCATTTATGTGTTTCAAAAAAAGAAAACAAAAACATAATATCTAAGAATAGATAGTTGGTGACGTGTAGTTCATGGCGCAAAATCTCATGAAAATGACCTTTTTGTAGAACTTGTATGCTCGCAATAGTGCCCATGGTCGTATATCTTAACTCATCATCTGATCCCATCGGTTGGTGGTTTAGATAGTATTTACAAATGTAAGAAGAAACATCAATTCAAAGCCATCATAGAGGAGTCTCACTTCCCCCCTCATCTTCTCTCTCCTCCCACCCTCCCTTTGAGAGTCGAGAATGAGCCCCCCACCTCTTCTTCCCTTCTTCCCAGACGGCGATGATGTCTGACCTGGCTTTGGGAGGTTGAGGCGGGTTGTACAGAGTAGTTTTATGCTCTTCAGCGGTTTGCCGGTAGTGGGATTCATGCTCATAGGTTGGAGAGGAGCTATGGATCTTGGCGGCCAGATCTGGGGTGATTTAGGGTCCTTCCTTATTGCTCTGATGCTTCTCCGGTCGGAGCTGAGAGTGAAGGGGAAGGCCACCGTCTCCCTCAATAAAGTCGTGGTGTGGTGCCATTGCTTGATGCGGAGATGTGGCACTGTGAAACTTTCTCTGGCCGGTCTCAGCGGCGAGGGGAGAAAGTGGACTGGTACGGTGGCTTCTGCACCAGGAGGATGGCAAGCAAGGTCATCGATACATCTTTGGTAGTTTGGTCTCAGTATCACTTCTCCCGATGGCCAATTATCGTCAAGCTACTAAACCTAATGGTGTTGCGGTCGACTGTGCTTGGTTGCTTCATCCAAGAATCGGTGCAGATGGAGAAGGAAGAAAATCCGGACTTGATTGTTTTTTCAAATTTTCTCCAGGGCGTTGGGTGCAAAAGTTAGGGACCAAGTTGTGAATTTATTTCTTCCGTGGTCCCCTATGTAAAAAAATGATCCACCGCCGATGGTCTAAGAGCATCTCCACTCGAGAGGCCTAAAGCCCCCCTAAAGGGCCATCGGGGGCGTCAACGGCTGAATTGACACCCAACCCACTCTCCCAAAAAAATTGGCGCCGGCATGGCCTGTTTTGTTATCCGGTGCCTCCAGGCAGAACCCAACCCACGTGGGGGGGGGGAGCAAGGATGCCAGACAAAGCGGAAAATGATGCGGGCCAGCCCTGGCAGTGAGATAGGTGCTTCATTTTCAGAGCCGACATACCCCATCGACGGGCCACGTGGCAACACGCTCTTACTTCCCGCCCTTTCCACCACTTCCCGCCCTTTCCCTCTATATCTAGGGAGTCCTCCATTGTCCACCCACAGATCTACACCGCCCTCACCATACCTCCCTTTCACGCCCTTTCCAGCTATATCTATGGTGGACAGAGGTGTTGTTTTCACCAGGAGGAGCATCACCATGCCTGGGTGCCATCTTCCACTAACACACCCACCCGACCCAAATGGCCCCAACCACACCGACTCCAAATATGAGGAATGTGTCGCCTCCGATGATTCCGACAACGCTGAGAGCGAGGAGTTAGCCGAGATCGCCTCCTCCGGCTTCGAGGAATCGTTGGAGCAGCAGCCTGCTTAGCCGCTAGGGCTAGCTTACCGAACCAACGGGGAGCCTTAGAGATGGGATGTCTTTGCCCTTGTTTTCCTACCTGAGTACATCCGGCTACAAGAACTTAGAGCATCTCCAAGAGCTTACTGATGGCCCAAAATATATCGAGCTCGTTGGGGAACCCCAAGAGGAAGGTATGATGAGCACAACAGCAAGTTTTCCCTCAGTTATGAAACTAAGGTTATCAATCTAGTAGGAGCAAGGAAACACCCCAAAGGTGTAGCTAGCTGAACTTTGGCAGGGCGCACTACCGGTGCCAGCAACAACGTGGAGACCTGCACAACACAACCATAGAACTCTGCCCCCAACTTGCAATGAGGTTATCAATCTCACCGGTTTTGCTGAAAACAAAGGATTAAACGTATCAAGTGGAAGAAAGTAATAGTTTGCAGAAAGTAAACACAAAACAGTAAACATTTGATTGTAGATTGATGGTAAAAGAAAGGACCGGGGTCCATAGTTCACTAGAGGTGGCTCTCCTTAAGATAGATGACATGTTGGGTGAACAAATTACAGCGGGGCAATTGACAAACATCGAGAAAGCATACAAGCATATACTAGTCATCTTGACTCCTTTGAGATTCGATTGGGCATTACAACATTATACGTAGACCGCCATCCAACTGCATCTATGACTAATAATCCACCTTCAGGTTATCATCCGAACCCCCTCTAGTATTAAGTTGCAAGCAACGGATAATTGCATTACGAATTGCGTGTAAAGTAAACAATACGATTGTTCTATGAACAAAGGATTGTTGTTTTCTCCCTAGTAGCAATAGCACATCTAGTACCTTAGATATTTCTGTCACTTCCCCAGATTACCAGAGGCATGAACCCACTATCGAGCATAAATACTAACTCTTGGAGTTGTTAGCATCTACTTGGCCAAGATAGCTACTAACAACGGAAAGCATGCAAGATCACAAATAACAAAGACATGATAGAATCAATAATCAATCTAAAATAGCATCTCAATATCCATCGGATCCCCGCAAACACAACATGTATGATTTACAAATAGATGATCTTGATCATGAATGGAGCTCACAAGATCTAAACATGATAGTACAAAGTAGAAGAACCAGCCATCTAGCTACTACATGGACCCGTAGTCCAAGGATGAACTACTCACGCATCACACCAGAGGCTTGCATGATGATGAAGAAGGCCTACAGGGTGAAGTCCCCTCTCCGACAGGGTGCCGGGAAGAGCTTCAGATCCCTCCCGGTCTAGGGATGGAGATGACGGTGGCTACAGACTCTTTCATGGAATTTTGATTGGGTGCTTAGGGTTTATGTATCGGAGGCAATATATAGGCGAAAGTAGAGGCCAAGGGGGTGTCTGGTGTGGCCAGACCACCCCCTAGCACGGGCCAGGCCTGGCCACGCGGCCAGGTGGTGTGGCCGGGCCCTAGCCCCTCTCCGTCTCGTATTCTGGCTCCTGGTGTCCCTCGGTGAAAAACTAACTTTGGCTTTTGTCCCGTCCAATTCCGAGAATATTCATTTTCTGACTTTCTTGGAACCAAAAGAGCAGAAAACAGGCAGCTGGCACTGTGGCTCTTGTTTATAGGTTAGTCCAAGAAATCATATGAAAAGTACTCCAAAGTGTGGACAAAACATAAGAAAGTAGATAAAACCAAGCATGGAACATCAAAACTTATGGATGCGTTAGCAACGTATCACTTACCCATATATAGGTAAGAGGGGCAATAACCGATTTTTTGGGTAATAGGGGTAAAAAACTTGCTCCAACAGTGTACCCATAAGTGGTCCCCCACCATAAAATTTTGTGTGATCGCCCATTTTTTGTCACCTCCTACCCATATATGGGTAGATAGACACAAATTTTGGGTAAGAGGCAACTCTTACCCATTTGTTGCCATGTCAACCAAAACAGAGGCGGGAGACTACCAACTGCTCGCACGGAAATTTTGCACCGACCGACCCGAGGATGTTGCCACCCGCCGTCGTCCCTCTGGCCGCCGACGACCGTGATGGGTTCGTAGCATAGAAAACAAAAAAATTCTACCGCAAGAACGAACAAAACCTAGATCTAATCTAGATAAAAGCCAAGATCTAATCTATTAGACATGTGCAACGAGATAGATCTGTACTAACCCTCGTAGATCCGAAAGCGTTACGAGATTGGATCTCGGGGTTGATGTAGTCGATCACTTGCCGATCTCAAGATCGTGTGGATGATCCTTCCGGTAGCAGCGTTCCTGGCGCTTCCAATGATCGATCTGCGTCAGTCGAAGCACCTTCCTCTCCTGTTCAATGAAAGCAATGAGGTAGTAGATCTTCTCCACGGAATCCCAGCACGACGGTGTGGTGGTGGTGGTGGAGTAGAGATTCTGCAGGGCTTCGCCTAAGCCCAAGAGGGAAGGAGGAGAGAGGCGGCCGTGGTTTGGAGTGGAGGGGTCAGGTGGCGCCCCCCTCTATTTAAAGGAGGAGGCGCCATGGGAGGAGTCCTAGTAGGACTCCCTCCTTCCTTGGCCGGGTGGATTGGGAGGAGGAGTCCTCCTCCCCACGACTCTGTCTTGCCCCACAAGGACTCCTTGATCCTTTCTTGGTTTTCAAGCAAACTCCAAGAAATCTCCTAGAACCTTCTAGAATCCCCATACAAATACTCAACATTTCCTAACTTAGAAAATGATCCCCAATATATGAATCTCATTCTCTGACAATTCCGGATCTCCTCGTGATGTCCGGATCCAATCCGAGACTCCAACAACATTCGGTTTCCAACGCACATTCCATATCTACTTAAAACAACTTCAACCTTAATGTGTCACCCTACGGTTCGTGAATATGAACATGATGAAGACACCTCTCCGATCAATAACCATCAGCGGGATCTGGAGATCCATAACGGCTCCCACATACTCAACAATGACTTCGTGATCGATAGAACCATTAACATACGAAACCAATTCCCATTTTCACGCGATATTCTACTTATCCGTGGTTTGATCGCTTATCTCCATACCTAGTTCTACCTTTCATCGATAAGTACTCTTTACTCGTTCCATGTTATGTCATCCCTTGTGACCTAGTCACATGCTTGCAAGCTAACTAGATGACATTCCACCGAGAGGGCCCAGAGCATATCTATCCGTCATATGGATGGACAAATCCCAATCTTGGTCCATGCGCTTCAACACATACTTTCGAATACCCAATGACACCTTTATAACCACCCAATTACGGGCGGTGTTTGATGTCATCAAACTACCCATCCGGTGATGGTGATTAACATAACCTCATGGTCAAGGATTAGGTTACTATGCATTTGAAAGCTTATAGCAATACGAACTTAATGACTTGATCTTATGCTACGCTTACTATGGGTGTGTGTCCATCACATCATTCTCCTAATGATATAACCTTGTTATTAATGACATCCAATGTCCATGATCAGGAAACCATGATCATCATTTAATCAACAAGCTAGTTGCACAAGAGGCTTACTAGGGACTCTTTTATGTTTACAAAACACACATGTATCAGTGTTTCCTTATAATACAATTATAGCATGGGATGTAAACATTCATCATAAACACAAAGATATAATAATAACCACTTTTATTATTGCCTCTTGGGCATATCTCCAACAGTCTCCCACTTGAACTAGAGTCAATAATCTAGATTACATGGTAATATACCTAACACCCATGGCGTTCTGGTGTTGGTCATGCTTTGCTCTAGGGAGAGGTTTAGTCAACGGATCTGCCACATTTAGATCAGTGTGTACTTTGCAAATTTTTATGTCACCATCTCGGACATACTCGCGAATAGCATGGAAACGTAGCTTAATGTGCTTCAGCTTGCTGTGTGACCTTGGCTCCTGTGCATTAGCTATGGCACCTGTGTTGTCACAGTAGATGGCCATTGGGTCCAACGCACTGGGAACCACGCCAAGTTTAGTAATGAACTCCTTCATCCATATGGCTTCTTGTGCAGCCTCCAAAGCAGCTATGTATTCCGATTCAGTTGAAGATTTCACCACAGCGCTTTGCTTGGCACTCCTCTAGCTCACTGCAGCACCATTCAAAATAAATACGTATCTAGACTGTGACTTCGAGTCATCTGGATCGGTGTTCCAACTAGCATCAGTGTAACCGTTTACAACAAGTTGTTCATCACCTCCATAAGAAAGAACCATATCCTTAGTCCTATTCAGGTACTTTAGGATATTCTTGACGCATGTCCGAGGCTCCATTCGGGATCACTTTGATATCGCTAGTCAAACTAAGAGCATGTGCTATATCCGGTCTTTTACACCATGGCATACATGATAGAACCTATGGCGAGGCATAGGAATATTATTCATCTTTCTCTATCTTCCGTAGAGTTTGACTTTGAGTCTTACTCAAGGTCTTACCTGACAACATGGGCACGAACCCCTTCTTTCTCTCTTCCATTCTAAACTTCTTTAGAACTTTGTCTAAGTATGTACTTTGTGAAAGCGCTATTAGGCATCTTGATCTATCTCTATAAATCTTGATGCCTAGAATATATGCCGCTTCGCCAAGATCCTTCATTGAAAAACTATTATTCAAATAGGTTTTGACGCTATTAAGAAGTTCTATATCATTCCCAATCAACAATATGTCATCTACATATAGTACTAGGAATGCTACAGAGCTCCCACTCACTTTCTTGTAAATACAAGCTTCTCCATAAGTTTGTATAAATCCAAAGTTTTTGATTACTTTATCAAAACATTGATTCCAACTCCGGGATGCTTGCTTCAGTCCATAAATGCAGCGCTGAAGTTTGCATACCTTGTCAGCATCTTTAGGATCGACAAAACCCTTGGGTTGTACCATATACAACTCTTCCTCAATGTCACCATTAAGGAACACCGTTTTGACATCCATCTGCCAAATCTCATAACCAAAATATGCAGCAATTGCTAACAAAATCCTCACAGACTTTAGCTTCGCTACTGGTGAGAAAGTCTCATCGTAGTCAACACCTTGAATTTGTCAGAACCCTTTCGCGACAAGTCGAGCTTTATAGACAGTAACATTACCATCAGCATCTGTTTTTCTTTTGAAAATCCATTTGTTCTCGACAAACCTTACGGCCATCCGGTAAGTCCACCAAAGTCCATACTTGGTTTTACATGGATCCCATTTCGGATTTCATGGCTTCTAGCCATTTGTCAGAATCTGGGCTCACCATAGCTTCTTCATACGTCGCAGGGTCATCAGTGTTGTCCACCAACATGAAGTTCAAGGCAGAGTCATACCAATCTGGAGTGGTACGAACCCTCGTTGACCTGCGAGGTTCAGCAGTAACTTCGTTCGAAGTTTCATGATCACCATCATGAGCTTCCTCTCCAATTGGTGCAAGCGGCACAAAAACATCTTCCGGTGCTGTGCTACTCTCAACTCCGAGAGAAGGTTCAATAACCTCGTCGAGTTCTACTTTCCTTCCAGTCACTTCTTTCGAGAGAAACTCCTTCTCAAGAAAGGATCCATTCTTGGCAACGGAAACTTTGCCTTCGGATCTATGATAGAAGGTATACCCAATTGTTTCTTTAGGGTATCCTATGAAGACGCATTTCTCCACTTTGGGTTCAAGCTTATCAGGTTGTAACTTCTTTACATACGCTTCACAACCCCAAACTTTAAGAAACGACAACTTAGGTTTCTTACCAAACCACAATTCGTACGGTGTCGTTTCAACGGATTTAGATGGTGTCCTATTTAAAGTGAATGCGGCTTTCTCTAATGCATAGCCCCAAAACGATAGTGATAAATCTGTAAGAGACATCATAGACCGAACCATATCTAAGAGAGTTCGATTACGACGTTCGGACACACCATTACGCTGTGGTGTTCCCGGCGGTGTCAACTGCGAAAGTATTCCACATTTCTTTAAATGCATGCCAAACTCATAACTTAGATATTCACCTCCGCGGTCAGAATGCAAAAACTTAATCTTCTTGTTATGATGATTTTCCACTTCACTTTTAAATTCCTTAAACTTCTCGAAAGTTTCGGACTTATGTTTCATAAAGTAGACATACCCATATCTACTTAAGTCATCCGTGAAAGTGAGAACATAACGATATCCACCACGTGATGCTACACTCATTGGACCGCACACATCGGTATGTATTATTTCCAATAAGTCTGTAGCTCGCTCCATTATTCGCAGAATGGAGTCTTAGTCATTTTCCCATTAGACATGCTTCGCATCTTTCAAGTGATTCAAAATCAAGTGATTCAAGAAGTCCATCGAATGGAGTTTCTTCATACGCTTCACTCCAATGTGACCAAGGCAGCGATTGCCACATGTATGTAGAATTATCATTCAATTTTATTCGTTTAGCATCTATGTTGTGAACATGTGTATCACTATCGAGATTCAATAAGAATAAACCATTCATCTCAGTGCATTACCATAAAGATATTACTCATATAAATCGAACAACCTTTATTCTCGGACTTAAAGAGTAACCGTCTACAATAAACAAGATCCAGATATAATGTTCATGCTTAACGCAGGCACCAAATAACAATTATTTAAATTTAAAACTAATCCCGATGGTAGATGTAGAGGGAGCGTGCCGACAATGATCACATCAACCTTGGAGCCATTTCCAACGCGCATCGTCACCTCGTCTCTCGCCGGTCTTCGTTTATTCGCAGCTCTCTGTTTGAGTTACAAATATGAGCAACCGAACCGAGATCAAATACCCGAGCACTACTACGATTACTAGTAAGATACACATCAATAACATGTATATCGAATATACCTTTCTTCTTGATGTTGTCGTTCTTGATCCGCCAGTACTTGGGCGATTACGCTTCCAAGGACCGGCACCCTTGCAGAGAAGCATTCGATTTCAGGTTTAGGACCAGCCTTGGGCTTCTTAGCGGTGTGTTCCATTCTTGCCGTCCTTCTTGAAGTTGCCCTTTTTCTTGCCCTGTTTCTTGAAATTGGTGGTCTTATTGACCATCAACACTTGGTGCTCCTTCTTGATCTCCACTTCAGCAGTTTTCACCATGGACGATAGTTCAGGCAACGTCTTGTTCATGCAGTGCATATTGTAGTTCACCACAAAGTTCTTATAACTCGGTGGCAGTGATTGGAGGACACGGTGAATCCCTAACTCATTAGGAATCGTTATCCCCAACTCTTGGAGCTTGTTTGCATGCCCAGACATGGTGAGAACATGCTCGCTAACGGAGCTTCCATCTTACAGTTAAAGAACTTTTCGGAGGCCTCATAGCCCTCCACGGCCGCGTGAGTCTCAAAAATGAGCTTGAGCTCCTTAATGATCTCGAATGGGTCGTGGTGCTCAAAACGCTTCTGGAGCTCCATTTCTAAACCGTATAGGATGGCACACGGAACTATAGAGTAATGATTTTTCTGAGTGGCGTAAACATTCTTTACGTCATCGGTGGCATCTTCTGCAGGTGGGTCACCTAGCGGTGCTTCGAGCACATAGGTCATCTGACTAGCCCTGAGGACAATCTTCAGACCATGGAGCCAGTCCGTGAAGTTGCTTCCATTGTTCTTAAGCTTTTCTTTCTCTAGGAACGCATTGAAATTGATGGAGAGATTCGCCATAATCTACAACAAATTTGCAAGTAGTTTAGACTAAGTTTATGATAAATTGAGTTCAATTTTAATTATTAAATTAACTAGGTGAACTCCCACTCAAAACAACATCCCTCACATTGTCTTAGTGATTACACGAACCAAGTCCACTACACCAAGTCCGATCTTCACGAGAGAAGATGTAGTTTCATCGGCGAACAATCTTCATGTTCATCATATCACTTATATGATTCATGCTCTACCTTTCGGTATTCCGTGTTCTGAGACCATGTTTGTACATGCTAGGCTCATCAAGATTAACCTTAGTTTCCGCATGTGCAAATCTGGCTTGCACCCGTTGTATGCACACGTAGAATCTATCACACCCGATCATCACGAGATGCTTCGAGACGACGAGTCTTAGCAACGGTGCCAACTAAGGATGAACACTTTATTACTTGAAATTTAGTGAGAGGGATCATCTTATAATGCTACCGTCGTGATCTAAGCAATACAAGATGCATAAAGGATTAACATCACACGCAATTCATAATTAGTGTGATATGATATGGCCATTTATTCTTATGCCTTTGATCTCCATCTCCAAAGCACGGACATGATCTCCATCATCACCAGCATTGCTTCAAGGTCAGTGGCGCCGCTTCATGGTTGTCCATCATCACTAGCAACTATTACAACTACTTGGAATAAAGCTATTACAAGATGAATAGACACGCAGGTCTTAACAGAATTAAAGACAACCATTAGGCTCCTGCCGGTTGCCATATTACAACAAGGATCATTGCATACATCAAATATAATCACAATCACATGATGGCCATATCACATCACAAACCCCCTGCAAAAACAAGTTAGACGCCTCTAATTTTCTTTGCATGTTTTACGTGGTTTGGGGCTTTCGAATAAGAACGGATCTTACCTACGAAACTGAACCACAACATTGATACAAGTGCTATCAAGTGCAAAGTGTAAATTGTATCTATACTATGGTGGGAGAGACAGACACCCGCAAAGCCACTTGTGCAAAGCAAGTTACACGTCAAGCGTGGAGCAAGTCTCATGTGCGATGACATGTAAGGTTAGCCCGAGCCGCTTCATCCCACCATACCGCAAGATGCAAAGTACACAAAGCAAAAGACGGCACGAGCACCAACGCCCACAAAACCATTGTGTTCTACTCGTGCAACAGATCTACGCATAGATAAGGCTCTGATACCACTGATGGGTTCGTAGCATGGAAAACAAAAAATTTCTACCGCAAGAACGAACAAAACCCAGATCTAATCTAGATAAAAGCCAAGATCTAATCTATTAGACATGTGCAACGTGATAGATCTGTACTAACCCTCGTAGATCCGAAAGCGTTACGAGATTGGATCTCGGGGTTGATGTAGTCGATCACTTGCCGATCTCAAGATCGTGTGGATGATCCTTCCAAGGCGTTCCGCAAGTGCTTCCATGATCGGTCACACGGCGAGTCGAAGACCTTCCTCTCCCGTTCCCAAAGCAATGGAGGTGGTAGATATTCTCCACGAAATCCCAGCAGCACGATGCTGTGGTGGTGGTGGTGGAGTAGAGAATTCTGCAGGGCTTCGCCTAAGCCTGAGCAGAGGGAAGGAGGAGGAGAGAGGCGGCGGCCAGGGTTTGGAGTGGAGGGGGGTAGGGGTGGCGCCCCCACCCCTCTATTTAAAGGAGGGAGGCGCCATGGGAGGGGGAGTCCTAGTAGGACTCCCCTCCCTTCCTTGGCTGGCGGATTGGGAGGGGGGAGGAGTCCTCCTCCCCCACGACTCCTTGTCTTGCCCCACAAGGACTCCTTGATCCTTTCTTGGTTTTCAAGCAAACTCCAAGAAATCTCCTAGAACCTTCTAGAATCCCCATACAAATACTCCGGAACATTTCCTAACTTAGAAAATGATCCCCAATATATGAATCTCATTCTCCGGACAATTCCGGATCTCCTCGTGATGTCCCGGATCCAATCCGAGACTCCGAACAACATTCGGTTTCCAACGCACATTCCATATCTACTTAAAACAACTTCGAACCTTAAGTGTGTCACCCTACGGTTCGTGAATATGTAGACATGATGAAGACACCTCTCCGATCAATAACCATCAGCGGGATCTAGGGATCCATAACGGCTCCCACATACTCAACGATGACTTCATGATCGATAGAACCATTAACATATGAAACTAATTCCATTTTTCACGCGATATTCTACTTATCCGAGGTTTGATCGTCGGTATCTCCATACCTAGTTCTACCTCGTTACTGATAAGTACTCTTTACTCGTTCCATGTTATGTCATCCCTTGTGACCTAGTCACATGCTTGCAAGCTAACTAGATGACATTCCACCGAGAGGGCCCAGAGCATATCTATCCGTCATATGGATGGACAAATCCCAATCTTGGTCCATACGCTTCAACACATACTTTCAGAATACCCAATGACACCTTTATAACCACCCAGTTACGAAGCAGTGTTTGATGTCATCAAACTACCCATCCGGTGATGGTGATTAACATAACCTCATGGTCGAAGGATTAGGTTACTATGCATTTGAAAGCTTATAGCAATACGAACTTAATGACTTGATCTTATGCTACGCTTACTATGGGTGTGTGTCCATCACATCATTATCCTAATGATATAACCTTGTTATTAATGACATCCAATGTCCATGATCAGGAAACCATGATCATCATTTAATCAACAAGCTAGTTCCACAAGAGGCTTACTAGGGACTCTTTTATGTTTACAAAACACACATGTATCAGTGTTTCCTTATAATACAATTATAGCATGGGATGTAAACATTCATCATAAACACAAAGATATAATAATAACCACTTTTATTATTGCCTCTTGGGCATATCTCCAACATACCGCCCAACACGCTGCCACTATGCGCCCTCCACCTCCGCTCGGCCCGCCGACCTCCACTGCCCCCGACCGCCCCTCTATCGACTAGGAGTGAGCCACAGCAGCCGCCCCCATCAGCGCGCCACCAACTCGAATTCGTCGGGGCAGAGCCTCTTCCAAGCCCGCACACAGCTCTGCCGCCAGCCTACCCGCGAGCTCCACCACGAGTGTCAACACCCGGATTTTTAATCCCAGATGCCAATTATTCCATACATTGCAATCCCAGGATTACCATTTTTGCGATACATAACAGATTGGATATCACAGTACATCATCCATTACAAACAATAATAAGGTCTTACACGAATAAAGGATCTCATGATCCAGTCTTAATACAAACAAGTAGTGGAATAATAAGAATAGTAGTGGGCTCCATCTTTAGAGTCACAGGCAATGCTGACGATGGGAGATGATCCTAGTTGTCGTAGACGTCCTGCTGTCCATCATCCTAATAGTCATCCTCATAGTCTGGCCACGGGAATAGCCAGGGACAAAGCCATGAGTATTGTTTAAGTACTCACAAACTATCACTAACAAGTAAGGTAGTTCTAATAGGAATCTTAAGCTCTAGGTTTATTTGCAAAAAGCTAGGTTTATCTAAACTGAGTTTAGAAGTAAAGAAAACTAAGTAAATGGTCTAAATCACTTAAGTGGGAACCTAGTTTTCACATTCACAACCTTGTTGTGGTCAAGTAAAAATCATAGTTCACTTCACAAGTCATTTTGAAAACATCTGACAATGGAACGGTATGGCCACTCCAACTGTCCATGATCACGGACGCGGCTATTCGAATAGTTTGACACTTTGTAGAGGTGGTACACTTTCACCACAAAATTCGATACATCCATCAGGGATAACCCTGAATCATCATACTTAGTATGCGGATAATCAATCATAACCTTTCAATTACACACTCTAGTATAGGCACCTCCCCTATGAGCTTGGCCTCCCAGCCATGGCCATCTGCCATCCTGGGCACTGCCTAGGTGGACATCATCAAGAGGTAGCCTCAGCTAAAACCTCTTCCACGAGGGAACCCATACTAATGCATATAAACTTCTAGTTAAGCCATACCCAATTCAGGTATTGTGGTTGTACGTTAAAATTGGAATGGTATGGCATCCGAACCCAACCATCAGTTTTTATAAAGGGCTAAGGCTCATGCCTCAACATTTTCATCATCAATTCATTTGTGTTTCTCAACACATGTCAAAACATTTCAATAGAATGACTCATCATTCCAATGTTTTCATAATCATTTTCACCAAGTATTCCCATCTAAAGTGATCAAGTTTTATGCTTTAGCACTAGCCACTGAGTTAAGAGTGTTCACTAATGAGGGGTGCTAATCTTCAATCTCATGCCATAGAATGACATCTAGTATAGGCCTAGTTTTATACTCTTTATGCTATCTATACTACCTTCCAATAGTCACAAAGCACTAACTAAAAGTAAAGAACTTTGGTAAAGTAAAAGAATAAAGCTTGCAAGTAAAACTTGGGATGGGTATAAATCAAGGGTATATAACCAAAGCATGCCTAATGCATTTTTCTTAAGTTATCAAGTGGGCAAGTGTTAACTTGCATAATTCTAGCTTGCCAATAATAGCTTGCCTTGATTGGTACAGTGGTTGAAGTTTTCCTCTTCTTCTAGGTAAAACTCCTCCTCCTCATAGCTTGGGTCGGTACTATCGTTTATAAATAAATACGGGGTACACAATCACCAAACAATACTTAACTAGTTCTATTTAGCACACTAAGGCTCACACTTGATGATCTAGCATCATCACAATCATCACATGAAATAAGAACTAGTTTTATTTATCTTATTTGAGAAAAGTGATGTCTACGCACTTCTATTCTTGAAGACAGTTGTTGGGCCTCAAAGTGCAGAGGTTTGTAGAACAGCAACAAGTTTTTCCTTAAGTGGATCACCCAAAATTTATCGAACTCAGGGACGAAGTGGTCAAAGGTATCCCCTCTCAAGCAACCCTGCAATCAAGATACAAGAAGTCTCTTGTGTCCCCAACACACCCAATACACTTGTCAGGTGTATAGGTGCACTAGTTCGGCGAAGAGATAGTGAAATACAAGTGGTATAGATAATTATAAGTAGTAACGGTGTCAGAAAATAGCTTGATGGCGTGGAAGCGACTAAAGGCAAACTGAAATAAAGATGGAAGCAAGCAAATATGTAACAGATCTAATTACAAACGGTGTTTCAATGTTTAGAAACAAGGCCTAGGGATCATACTTTCACTAGTGAACACTCTCATATAAATATCTTCTCTTTATGATACTACTCTGAACTACTCTCCGGTTGGACACTCTAATCCATGGTAGGGCTATAACAGCACACCTCAAAGTAAGCCTTTCCCATCTAGATAACCCCACACTGTCACCTTGAGCACTAGATGGTTCCAACAAACACCACAATTTCATAAAGACATCCAACTCCAAATATAACTCATAACAAGTATTTGTAATCTCTAGCCTAAGTGCCACCATGGTGTGCACGCTGTCACTTTCACACACATGGGGATAGCAGAGATCTATTAAAGCACTAGAGTAGCAAGGTAGATCTACTTGATTACAAAGCTCATGATCACAATATGATCATGCATAGAGATAGAGATGAACACATAGCTACCGATAGAGCCCTTAGCCACGAGGAAAAACTACTCCCTCATCATCATGGGAATCAGCAACGGCGACGGAGATGGTAGTGGAGTCGATGGAGATGGCTCCAGGGGTAATTCCCGTCTGCAGTGGTGTCAAACAGAGACTTTCTGCTCCTAATCTCCCCTTCGTGGCGGTGGTATGAACTTTTCGTGGATTTCTGATTGACGACTTAGGGTTTTTGCATCGGGAGGATTTTATAGGTGAAGGGGCAAGGTCGGTGGCCGGCCAGGGGGCCCACACCATGCCCTGGCGCGGCCAGGGGGACCCGCGCCTAGGGGTGGTGTGGCCACCCTCTGGACCCTCTCCGTCTCGTCTTATGGCTCCGTGAGTCTTCCGGTAAAATATCGACTTTGGCTTTTGTTCGGTCCAATTCCGAGAGTATTCATTTTCTGACTTTTCTGGAACCAAAAACAGAAGAAAACAAGCAACTGGCACTATGGCATCTTGTTAATAGGTTAGTCCAAGAAAGTGTATAGAAATACTCCAAAGTGTGGACAAAACATAAGAAAGTAGATATAAAACAAGCATGGAACATCAGAAATTATAGATACGTTAGCAACGTATCAAAAAGTAATTCCTACTCATTGAAATTAATTAAGATTTAATATTCTCCAATTAAAATATGGGATCATTTGGACACATGTCATCACCACATATTCTAATATATGGGAATGTGATTTAAAGGGGTTGATCATATTTTATAAAGTTTAAGATTATTATTTAATAGATTTAAAGTAAATAGAAATGCCCTAATAGCATTCTTTTGGTACTAGTCCAATGTCACTATATGCAAAGCTAAATATTTTTACATATTCAGATAGATCTTATCAAATGTGATTTTTGAGAGTTGGAATCAACTCAAAAGCATTTATGGTTGATTTTTGAAAAATGTTTGAAGCTGCAAAAGTCTCTATCTTGTTATTTATACTAAATATTATCTCTAACTCCAAATGATCTAAATCCAACGGGCTATGATAGATAATTTAATTACCTTTCTAGCAAAATTTGAATCATGCAATTTGGTTCAGTGAAACTCTCTAAATTGATTTTTGAATATGTGGACAGAATAGGGTTTAAACTAAAATGGAAAATTCAATATTTGAATTTCCATGCTAGCGCGGGAAGTTAAACGGGCCGGCCCAATCAGTCTTTAGCGCATGCAAAGTCTTGACAGAGGGGTCCACTGTCATGACTTAAACTACAAGCGATTCTACGCATCTGAGCCCTACGATCTAATTCTAATCCAACGGCTCAGAGTCGTCATCGAAGATGAACTACTCCGGCGAGGAACTAAACCTAACGTGGTGGTGGGGGTCTGGCGGGGCTCACCTGGGCTCCAGATAGGGTCGGTGATGGGGGCGATCGACGTGATAGACGGCGGCGGTTTGAGGCGCGGTCACGACAGGTCTTGGGGTGGTCGAAATCGATGGTGCCCTTCTCCTGCAGCGGCGGCAGGCTTTGGCCAAATTCTGGCGACAGAGAGCTCTCCTTGCTCTGGGAAGAAGTAGGGGAGGATCAGTGAGGAGTGGTGAGTGCTGGAGTGTAGAGAAATGAGGCAGGGGAGGCCTCCTTTTATACTGCGGCGAGGGGACCGAACGGTGCGGGCGCGAGCTCATCGGTGACGATGCTACAGGCTACTATCGGCGTGGCGGAGGCTAGTGGACGGTGTGTGGTTCCCTGAAAGTTCTCACGGTCGTAATGGCAAGGCGTGGGGCTGTGTGGTTTGGTCGGGAGCGTGCGACGCTCCGCATGGACGCAGAGGTGTTTGCGATGGCGTGCGGCAGCTGCGGGTCGTGCGGCGGCAAATGGGGTTGTCTGCTGGGTTGGGGTGATCATGGCGAGCTAGTGCACGTGAGGCAGGGTGAGGCACGGTCTATGCGAGGCGGTCGGGCGCGGCGAGCTGGCGCGCTCTTGGCATGGCACAGAGGCATAGGGCACGGCATAACTAGGGTGGTCCAGGGCTCGGCTGGGGTCGAGGCTTAGACAGGGGGTGGCAGTGGACCGAGGCATGTCTGGTGCGTGTCGTGGGCGAGGGCGGCGAGGCTCCTGGCGTGCTTCCCACTGTCGGCTGGCGATGACCAAAAAGCAGCGCGCTCCACGGCTAAGGGGAGTTGGTGCGGTCTTGCTCGACACTAGAGGGGACAAGGAAGTTAAGTGGGGACCAAATGGTCGAGGGATTACTGTGGAAACAGTGAAGTTAGGCAGTAGATTAATTTGTGTAATTAAGGTGTTTGATGAAATGGCCGCAAGAAACTTACTTTGGAATTTTTGAGTGAAAGTTTTTGAGCGATCTTAACTTAAGCTTGAGTAACTATGTTTGCTTGGAGAAGTCAAGTGGAAGTGGTTTGTTAGGTTTTTGAAAAAGTGTGATCTTCACATATGAACTAGATTCAATTTTTAACTGTCCATTTAATTGATTTGGAAAATGTTTTTGTAAGTTTGTAAAGTGGGCCTTGATACACTTTTACTTGGTATAGCAAGGGGTGGAAAGAAGTAGAAATGTTTCTGTTAAAATTTCTCTTCTAGGAACACACAAAGTGACCTAGTGGTTAACTTTTGTCAAAATGACCATTTGCTTTATTTTTTCATTTTTGATTGCTTTTCTTTTGATTTTGTTTATAATTGGCCTAGATGATGTAGCATTTATCCTTAAATCATTTCACATTATTTGTAACTATCAAGCATGGCAATTTCAATCAATTCTACACTAATGCAAAACAAACATGCATTCATATTCATTTTATTAATAATTTTTTTGTTAACCCTAAATTGGGTGATTAGTATTTTGATAATCTTGATTAAAAGTTTTGGGGTGTTACAAACCTTCCCTCCTTAAACAAAATCTCGTCCCAAGATTTTAGAAAAACTAGGAACTAAAGAGATCTAGAAACTCAGTCCTAATGTAATCTTCTCGCTCCCAGGTAGCTTCTTCTTCAGTATGGTTGCTCCATTGGATCTTGAGAAACTTGATAGTCCGGGTCCTGGTGGTTCTGAAGGCTTCTTCCAAAATATGAACGGGTACTTCACGATAGGTTAGATCCTTGTTGATATCTATGGCTCGGTGATCGATGTTCTTGAACACTTCGGTCTTCTCCAGAACTTCTAGGCATTTGCGAAGTAACGAGATATGGAACACATCATGTACGGCTGACATCTCCTCTGGCAGTTCCAGTTGATATGATACTTCTCCTCGGCGATTCAAAATCTTGAAGGGTCCAATATATCTGGGGGCTAACTTTCCTTTTAGTTGAAAATGTTGCATTCCCTTCAAAGGCAACACTTTGAGATACACAAAATCTCCGACATTGAAAGTTAGGTCTCTACGTCTCTTGTCGGCATAACTCTTCTGTCTAGATTGGGCGAGGTCTTGAGGTGCTCACGGACTTTGTGAACCTTCTCTTCGGCTTCTCGTAGGATGTTGGGTCCGAAAATCTGACTCTCTCCTACTTGCGACTAACTCAAGGGGATACGACACTTTCTTCCATACAGAAATTCAAATAGGGCCATTTGCAAATTGGCTTGATAACTGTTGTTGTATGAGAATTCTGCGAAAGGCAGATAATCTTCCCATTTTGATCCATACTCTATAACACAAGCTGTCAACATATCTTCTAAGATTTGGTTTACTCTTTCAGTCTGTCCATCGGTCTGCGGGCGATAAGATGTGCTGAAATTCAATTTGGTTCCTAATCCTTCTTGGACTTTCTGCCAAAATCTTGAGGTAAACTGGGTTCCTCGATCCGATACTATGGTCTTGGGAGTTCCATGCAAACTGACGATTCTAGCAAGGTACAACTCTGCTAGCTTCGAACTCTGGTAGGTAGTCTTGACAGGTATAAAATGGGCTACCTTGGACAGTCTATCAACTATGACCCAGATAGAGTCATTTCCCCTACTATATGTAGGCAATCCGGTGATAAAATCCATTCCGACAGAATCTCATTTTCATTCCGGAATCTGCAATGGTTGCAAAAGTCCTGCGGGTCTCTGATGTTCCGCTTTGACCCGCTGACAGATATCACACTTGGCTATGTAGCTACTGATTTCTCTCTTCATCTTGTGCCACCAAAATTGCTCCTTCAAATCCTGATACATCTTTGCTCCTCCGGGGTGGATAGAATAAAGAGTATCATGAGCTTCCTGCATGATAACTTGTTTCAGCTTAGAATTTACTGGCACACAGATACGTCCTTTGTACCACAAAACCCCTTCTTCATCTTCGGTGAATCCAGGTACCTTTCTCGTACCAATACGACGTTTGATTCCATCGATACTCTCATTTCCTTTCTGGGCTTCCTTGATCTGACTGATCAATGTGGGTTGAAGTTCAATGATAGCTAAAAATCCTTCACTAACTATCTCTGTTCTAAACTGCTCCAACTCTTCATGCAAACTTGGCTGGGCTTCTTTGATCATGGTGTTTAATCTACACGGTAATCTACTAAGAGCATCCGCTACCACATTGGCTTTGCCGGGGTGATAGTGAATGTCTAGGTCATAATCCTTGATTAACTCTATCCATCTCCTTTGCCTCATATTCAGCTCCTTCTGAGTGAAAATATACTTCAGACTCTTCTGATCTGAATAAATCTCACAGCGGTTACCCATCAGGTAATGACGCCATGTCTTCAAGGCTAAAACTACAACTGCTAGTTCAAGATCATGGGTAGGGTAGTTTTTCTCATGTTGCTTCAGTTTTCGGGACAGATATGCTATGACTTGGCCTTCTTGCATCAACACACATCTGAGACCAATCTTGGATGCATCACAATATACATCAAAAGGCTTCTTGATATCTGGCATAATCAGAATTAGGGCTGAAATCAATCTCTTCTTGAGCTCTTGAAAACTTGTTTCACATTTGTCGGTCCATTCAAACTTCTTATCTTTCTTCAACTATTGGGTCATCGGTCTTGCGATGCTCGAAAATCCTTCAACAAACTTGCGGTAATATCCAGCTAATTCGAGAAATGCACGGACTTGGGTTTGAGTGGTTGGGCCTTCCCATTCTTCAACATCTTTGATCTTGACGGGATCGACAGCGACTCCTCCTGCCAACACAATATGTCCGAGGAATCCTACTTCCTTCAACCAGAACTCACATTTGCTAAACTTGGCATACAACTGATGCTCTCTAAGGGTTTCAAGGATGGTTCTCAGGTGTAGCTCGTGGTATTCTTCTGACTCTGAATAAATTAGAATATCATCGATAAAAACAACAACGAACTTATCTAGAAAGTTCATAAAAATCTTATTCATGAGATTCATGAAATAAGCGGGGGCATTGGTTAATCCAAAATACATGACCGTATACTCATACAATCCATATCTGGTGGTAAAGGCGGTCTTCGGAATATCCGTTGCACGAATTTTGAGTTGATGATAACCAGTTCTAAGATCAATCTTAGAGAACACTCTGGCACCAGTCAACTGGTCAAATAGATCCTCTATCTTTGGTAGTGGGTACTTGTTCTTGATGGTGACATCATTCAACTTTCAGTAATCCGTACACAAATGGTTACCTCCATCTTTCTTATCCACAAACAAAACAGGCGATCTCCATGGCGATGCACTTGGTTGAATCAGACCTTTCTCCAGCATAGTATCAAGTTACTTCTTCAGCTCCACTAATTTAGATGGGTTCATACTATAAGGTCTCTGAGCTATGGGTCCAGTTCCAGGAATTAGTTCAATAATGAACTCGATATCCTGATCTGGGGGCATACCGGGCAATTCATCTAGGAATACGTTGAGGTATTCACAGACTACTCTGACTTGGTCTATGGTTGGTTGGGCTAGACTCTTGTTGCATTTGAATTAATGGGGCAAGGTCTCAGATACATGCTCTACTGATACTCCAGAGCTACTGGTCATGGTTATGGCTTTCTTGGCATAGTCGATTAATCCTTTATGCTTCGACATCCAATCCATTCCTAGTACTACTTCCAAACCTTTTGTTCCAAGTACTATTAGATTGGCATAAAAATCTATCCCATGGATTCTGATAGGTACAGCCTTGCAAATTTTTCTAGCTTTGGTGGTTGAACCAGATATTTGAACTATCATAACATGCTTCAATTTTGTTGGTTGAATCTTACTAGTGCATGCAAATTCTTCTGTAACAAACGAGTGCGATGCTCCAGAATCAAACAACACTCTTGCAAGTACTGAGTTAACAGAAAACATACCCAGCACGACGTCGGGCGCTTCCTGGGCTTCTTCAACATTCATGTGGAACCGACGGGCGTTGCGGTTGAGCGAATTTCCTGGGGCAAATCTCTTCTAGGCTGAACACAGCGCTGCTGCCGAGCTGGGGCATTCACATTGGGGGCTGCTAGCTTCTTGGGACACTCGTTGGAGTAGTGACCCTTGACTCCACATTCAAAGCAAGTAATCTGGGACTTGTCTTTGGCTGCAACAGGCACATCATTGCTTCCAGTCCTTGGGGCAGTATTGTTGTTGTTGTTGTTGGACTTGGGTGGTGCACGGTTGAAGTTGTTGGAGTTGTCGGGGTTGTTGTTGTGGTTTCCTCCAAACTTCAAGTTTCCTCTACTACGATTGGGGTAGCTTGGACGGGACATAGGGGGTCTGTTGTTTCTTGGGGCATATCCTGCAAATGGGTTGGGGCGATACTTTTGGGTATTGTGGGACCCAGTCTGGTGCATCATCCTACGCTTGCGGTTGTCATTGGCTTGGTTGATCTTCCCTTCCATCTAGATGGCAGAGTCTACTAGCTCTTCTAGATCTCCAAAACGGATGTTGACTAAAACAGTCTACATCTCATCATGCAATCCATTCAGGAACATTTCTTTCTTATTGGCTTCAGTGTTGATCTCATTAGGGGCATATCAATCTAGGGACAGAAATTTGTCACGGTACTCAACTACCGTCATCCTTCCTTGCTTCAGTTCGCTGAATCCATCTCTCATTCTGGTGACTAAACCTTGTGGCACATGGGTGCGGTTGAACTTGATCTTGAAAGCTTCCCAAGTCATCATCTGACCGCCGTTCATGGTATGAGTGCTATTCCACCATGCTCTTGCATCTCCTGCCAGATAATGGGTGGCAAACAGTACCTTCTCATTGGCTTCAACTCATGCGACCTCCAGGTTGTTCTCCATGGTTTGCAACCAGTCATCAGCATCTAAGGGATCCTTAGATTTGTTGAAGATAGGGGGATTGGTATTCTGAAAGTTCTTAAGCTTGGATCCATGGTGATCCTAATTTCCATGGCCTTGATTATTGTGGGCCATCTGAGCTATCTGTTGAAGAGTGTCTAGGTTGGCTTGGCGCTCGGCTCTACTAGCTTCACGGTCGAAAACTAGCATTTGCAGAATCTACAACATCGGGTCCTAAGATGAGCTGCTTCCTCCGGGTTTCCACGAGTCATCTGAAGATTGAGATAGATAGTGAGATAAGAGGGAAATTTCTAAGGTTCATGGTTTTGTTTTCAAAAGTTGTAAACTTTGAGTTTGACTCAGGTATTGGAAACTAACCTCTTCTTCTCACTCATTCATTCAAGCACACAATACAACACACACCACAACACAAATGGAAACAAACGGTTTTAAGAACCATTCTGTGAAACTACAATAAAGTGGGACCAATACAACTCATTCCTATGGTAGTGATCAAGTGCATCTACTCATCATCAATGAAGTCAGAATCATCATCAGTGTAGAAATCCATGGCATCATCCTCCAGGTAGTCATTGTCATCACTGAGGTAAGAGTGAAGATCTCCCTGGATGTCTTCACCTTCCTCCTCTTCCTTTGCTTCAAGCTGGACTTCCTGTTCACGGATGGTTTTCTCGAGAGCGGCCACCTTCTTGCGAAGACGATCGATGGTGCGATCCTTCTTCTCGCGTTGACGACAAAGTGATTGGCGATCCTTGACTAGCATGGTGATAGTTTGTTCCTTCTTGACGGTAATGGCAAGGTTGTGGTTGGCGTAAGCTCGAGCGTTGTCCAATTCCTTCTGCCTATCATACAGCATGAAGTCAATATTTTCCACCTAGCGCTTCAACTCTGGGTGACTTGGCATCTCCAATGGCATTCCCATAGAATCACGCCTTGCGAAGTGAGCAAAGCGAGTTCCCTGGATCAAGTTGATGTTTTGCCCACACAGACAGGCAAGAGCTTCATGCATAGCCCTGGCTAATCCATCTAGCCAGTTGTTCTCTCGCAACGTGAATTGAATCTTCTCAGAAAAGGTGCTTCCATTCTACCTCTGAGATCTGCAACTATCAATGATTATAGATCTCCTCCTACATGACCGTTGAGTTGGGCACCGAAGAATTCTGGATGCGGGCGCTCAAGGTACTCAGACAGTGCATCTAGATCCCTCTCAAAGATCAGTTGGACTCCGTTACCCAACTGGTAGAATTTGCAATACTAAACTTCCATCTATAAGAATTTAGGATGAGTAAGTTAGTGAGGTGATCAAGTGTGTCAAATTTTTATGTAGGAAAGCAAGAATTTTGAGGAACATGATTTTTTTAAAGAATCAAGGATAAGAGTGGGAATAGGTTTTCATAAATACTCACTTCTTTGGTTTTGAAACTAAGTTTTGTTCAGACGTCCATTCTAACTAGGGTCTCCTATGGTCAGGATGGCTCTGATACCAACTTGTCAACACCCAGATTTTTAATCCCAGATGCCTGTTATGCCATACATCGCAATCCCAGGATTACCATTTTTGTGAGACATAATAGATCAGATATCACAGTACATCATCCATTACAAACCATAATAAGGTCTTACACGAATAAAGGATCTCATGATCCAGTCTCAATATAAACAAGCGGCGGAATAATAAGCGTAGTAGTGGGCTCCATCTTCAGAGTCACAGGCAATGCTTACGATGGGAGATGATCCTAGTTGTCGTAGACGTCCTGCTGTCCATCATCCTGATAGTCCTCTTCATAGTCTGGCCACGGGAATAGACAGGGACAAAGCCATGAGTACTCTTTAAGTACTCGCAAACTATCACTAACAAGTAAGGTAGTTCTAATAGGAATCTTAAGCTCTAGGTTTATTTGCAAAAAAACAGGTTTATCTAAACTGAGTTTAGAAGTAAAGAAAACTAAGTAAATGGTCTAAATCACTTAAGTGGGAACCTAGTTTTCACATTCACAACCCTGTTGTGGTCAAGTCAAAATCATAGTTCACTTCACAGGTCATTTTGAAAACATCTGACGACGGAACAGTATGGCCACTCCAACTGTCCATGATCGCGGACGCGACTATTCGAATAGTTTGACACTCTACAGAGGTGGTACACTTTCACCACAAAATTCGATACATCAGTCAGGGATAACTCTAAATCATCATACTTAGTATGCGGATAATCAATCATAACCTTTCAATTACACACTCTAGTATAGGCACCTCCCCTATGAGCTTGGCCTCCCAGCCATGGCCACCTGCCATCCTGGGCACTGCATAGGTGGACATCATCAAGAGGTAGCCTCAGCTCAAACCTCTTCCGCGAGGGAACCCATACTAATGCATATAAACTTCCGGCTAAGCCTTACCCAATTCAGCTATTGTGGTTGTACGGTAAAATTGGAATGGTATCGCATCCGAACCCAACCATCAGTTTTTATAAAGGGCTAAGGCTCATGCCACAACATTTTCATCACCAATCCATTTGGTGCTTCTCAACACATGTCAAAACATTTCAATAGAATGACTCATCAGTCCAAGGTTTTCATAATCATTTTCACCAAGTATTCCCATCTAAAGTGATCAAGTTTTATGCTTTAGCACTAGCCACTGAGTTAAGAGTGTTCACTAATGAGGGGTGCTAATCTTCAATCTCATGCCATAGAATGACATCTAGTATAGGCCTAGTTTTATACTCTTTATGCTATCTATGCTACTTTCCAATACTCACAAACCACTAACTAAAAGTAAAGAACTTTGGTAAAGTAAAAGAATAAAGCTTGCAAGTAAAACTTGGGATGGGTATAAATCAAGGGTATATAACCAAAGCATGCCTAATGAATTTTTCTTAAGTTATCAAGTGGGCAAGTGTTAACTTGCATAATTCTAGCTTGCCAATAATAGCTTGTCTTGATTGGTGCAGTGGTTGAAGTTTTCCTCCTCTTCTTCTGGATAGAACTCCTCCTCCTCATAGCTTGGGTCCGTACTATCGTCTATAAATAAATACGGGGTACACAATCACCAAACAATACTTAACTAGTTCTATTTAGCACACTAAGGCTCACACTTGATGATCTAGCATCATCACATGAAATAAGAACTAGTTTTATTTATCTTATTTGAGAAAAGTAATTTCTACTCATTGAAATTAATTAAGATTTAATATTCTCCAATTAAAATATGGGATCACATGGATACATGTCATCACCACATATTCTAATACATGGGAATGTGATTTAAAGGCGTTGATCATATTTTATAAGGTTTAAGATTATTATTTAATAGATTTAAAGTGACTAGAAATGCCCTAATAGCATTCTTTTCGTACTAGTCTAATGTCACTGCATGCAAACCTAAATATTTTTACATATTCAGATAGATCTTATAAAATTTGATTTTTTTGAGAGTTGGAATCAACCCAAAGCATTTATGGTTGATTTTTGAAAAATGTTTGAAGTTGCAAAAGTCTTTGTCTTGTTATTTTTACTAAAGATTATCTCTAACTCCAAATGATTTAAATCCAATGGGCTTGGATAGATAATTTAATCACCTTTCTAGCAAAATTTGAATCATGCAATTTGGTTTAGTGAAACTCTCTGAATTGATTTTTGAATATGTGGACAGAATAGGGTTTTAACTAAAATGGAAAAAATCAATATTTGAATTTCCAGGCCAGCGCGGGAAGTTAAGCAGGCCGCCAATCACCTGCATGCAGCTTGTGCTACGATAGAGGTCCACTCGTGGTGACTTAAACTCTGTGAAGTATCTACGCATCTGAGCCCTACAATCTAATTCTAATCCAATGGCTGGGAGTCGTCATCGACGGCGAACTACTCCAGCAAGGAACTAAAGCTAACGCGGTGGTGGGGGTCTGGCGGGGCTCACCTGGGCTCCAGCTAGGGTCAGCGATGGGGGCGATCGACGTGGTAGACGACGGTGGTTCGAGGCGTGGTCACGACATGTCTTGGGGTGGTCGAAATCGACGGCGCCCTTCTCCTCCAGCAGCGGCGGGCTCCGGCCAAATTCCGGCGAGAGAGAGCTCGCCTTGCTCGGGGAAGAAGTAGGGGAGGATCAGTGAGGAGTGGTGAGTGCTGGGGTGTAGAGAAATGAGGCAGGGCAGGCCTCCTTTTATACTGCGACGAGGGGACCGAACGGTGCGAGCGCGAGCTCGTCGGTGATGACGCTACAGGCTGCTATCGGCGTGGCAGAGGCTAGTGGACGGTGCGTGGTTCCCTGGCGGTTCTCACAAGCGTAATGGTGAGGCGTGGTGCGGTGTGGTTTGGTAGGGAGCGTGTGGCGCTCCGCGCAGATGCAGAGGTGTTTGCGACGGCGTACGACAGCTGCGGGTCGCGCGGCGGCGAATGGGGTTGTCTGCGGGGTTGGGATGATCATGGCGAGCTAGTGCACACGAGGCGAGTGTGAGGCGCGGTCTGTGCGAGGCGGTCGGGCGCGGCGAGCTGGTGCGCTCTGGGCATGGCACAAAGGCATAGGGCGCGACGTAGCTAGGATGGTCCAGGGCTCGGCTGGGGTCGAGGCTTGGACAGGGGGTGGCGGTGGAACGAGGCATGTCTGGTGCGCGTCGTGGGCGAGGGCGGCGAGGCTCCTAGCGTGCTGCCCACTATCGGCCAGCGATGACAAAAAAGGGCGGCGCTCCACTATGCACACGGCTAAGGGGGGACTTGGTCTAGGTGCTGCTCGACACTAGAGGGGACAAGAAAGTTAAGAGGGGACCAAATGGTCGAGAGATTACTGTGGAAACAGTGAAGTTGGGCAGTAGATTAATTTGTGTAATTAAGGTGTTTGATGAAATGGTCGCAAGAAACTTACTTTGGAATTTTTTAGTGAAAGTTTTTGAGTGATCTTAACTTAAGCTTGAGTAACTATGTTTGCTTGGAGAAGTCAAGTGGAAGTGGTTTGATAGGTTTTTGAAAAAGTGTGATCTTCACATATGAACTAGATTTAATTTTTAACTGTCTATTTAATTGATTTGGAAAATATTTTTGTAAGTTTGTAAAGTGGGCCTTGATACACTTTTACTTGATCTAGCAAGGGGTGAAAAAAAGTAGAAATGTTTCTGTTAAAATTTCTCTTCTAGTAACACACAAAGTGACCTAGTGGTTAACTTTTGTCAAAATGACCATTTGCTTTATTTTTTTATTTTTGATTGCTTTTTCTTTTAATTTTGTTTGTAATTGGCCTAGATGATGTAGCATTCATCCTTAAATCATTTCACATTATTTGTAACTATCAAGCATGACAATTTCAATCAATTCTACACTAAAGCAAAACACACATGCATTCATATTCATTTTATTAATAAAAGTTTTTGTTAACCCTAAATTAGATGATTAGTATTTTGATAATCTTGATTAAAAGTTTTGGGGTGTTACAACGAGCCCCCCATAGGCGAGCACCGCGAGCCCTCCCGCGCCCCCACCTGTGAGCTCTGGTCGCTGGCCTCGACCATGTTCCCGTCGACCGCAGACCTCAATCCCGGCCACCGTGCCTCGGCGGCGACGCATGCGAGGCCTAGGCTTGCAACAGCGTGCGCGAGGACCGTGCAGGCAGCAGCTCCGGTGAGGCCCAGGTGCCGCATGTGTGCAGTTCACTGGTGGTGGATGTCCTTGATTGCTTTTTATTTTTTTTGTGTAGAGTCCTTGGTGTAAAAGGATGTACCATATTGTAATTTATTTATTTATTGGGTTCCAGTTGTGTTTTGTCTAGCCAAAAAATGGGTAAGTTGTTGGAGCAAACAACATTTTCTTTACCCATATCTCCTCTCTCCTCTTACCTAAACACTTTTTTTCTTACCCATATACGGGTAAGCTGTTGGAGTTGCTCTTAGCGACCTCTACGAACGCTGGCATCCTTGCGACGCGTAGATACCACGGCGATGCCTCCATGCACACTCTGGCTCCCGAGTTAAGGAGGAGTTCGACACACAGCTAGCGATCTACAACTCCCTATTTGAGTTGTGGGATGTCGCTAGAGGACTCCCGCCACCACGCCCTCCTAGCACGAGCAGAACCCCCCGCCGCCGTGGGCCGCCACTGTCACGTCCTCCTAGTGAGACCAGCACCTCCCGCCGTTGTGGGACGCTGCCGCCGCGTTCTGGCGAGACCAGTACCTCCCACCGTCGTGGGCCCTAGTTGATTTTTATGTAAACCGCCTGGAGGATGAGTTTAGTTTTTTATTTGTTTCTTTATATTTTGTGCAAACATGTTTTAAATGGTTTGATTTGTCATTTTTGCATGAATTTGAAATTACATTTTTCGTATGGAGGGCACGGCTGGTAGCCCCCGAACACACACACACACACCCCAAAAGATTTCATCTATCCGCCGCTCCCCATACGAGCCAAAAAAGGCCGGTCGGACACCGCGTGCGTGCTCGTGCGTGCGCGTGTGTGGATGCTCTAAACGCAACTATTGAGGTCCTTGGAGACCCCTCTTCCTGTTAAAAAAAGATGCAATCATAGTCTGCACCCAAAAACCCCCATAAAACAAAACTTCATTATGCTCCCATAAAAAGTTTGAATCATGTGCACCCATCCCCTAACCCTAATCCCTAAACAAGGTTAGATCCTCAACATAGACGAGGACGATGATGAAGTATTTGAACTAGGTGTCACCCGGCCTGCTGCTGCTGCTGCAGTGCAATCTACTCTTTTCATGGGGAGGTCCCTCCCCTCCTCGCAATTTTTCCTTGGCCGGCAAAAAGCGCTACAGGGCGCCAGCACAGCAGCACGGCGGCAGCGAGCGGCCAGCAGGCCTGGCTCGGCTCGGGTACGCTGCATCTCATATCATCTCCTGCCAATGCACGCGTCATCTCATCACATCTCATGATGCTTATTTTCTCATTCCTTTTTTTCTAGTTCACCTTTTTCTCCTCGCACGAATCTCACACGAAGGAAACAGGTTAATTTCCATCGGACCGCAGGAATCCTCCCGCGTTCTAAACGAGACTTCCGATTTTTTGTTTTAAAAACTCTTGAAATTTACACGTTATAAACTCGAATTTTTTCCCTTCTCGGTTCATCCGTTCAGAAATTGGTGAGACAAGAGAAGGAAAATGAAAGCAAAGAGGAGAGCGTGCTGCATATGATGCGAGGATAGGGCGGCGGGCCCGGCCGTCCAGATCCGATTGACCAAATCATTTGCGAGCTCGATTACCAAAATGCCCCCGGTGACGTCACGAGCCTGCTTCCCCCCTGCCTGCCCGTTGCTTTTCTCTGCTTTTGGGCACTGACGCGGTGGGCCGGGTGCCTTTTCCAGGCCTGCCTTCACGAAAACATCATCGACGCGTCCAGCTTTTCTCTTTGCTTATCTTCCGAGCTCTCTTTTTTTTCCTCTCCTACTAGTAGTCGCGATTATAGACAGATGCTGACGGTGCGTGGCCCTTGGAGAGACGTAAGTTGTGCAGCCGCACATCAGCACATGTGGTTCGGTGCTTTGCTTGCTGCTGCCGTGTCCGTTGCATCGTGTTCCAACGGGCTACCGGTGTGTTTATCACCGAAAGGAATCAATGTGTTCTCGCGGTTACAAGGAAGAAGCAAATGCAAGCACACCTATCACGTGTTAAAACTGACACAGGTAGATGCTAAACCCGTGAATTTCATTGTATTCGTAGTACGCACGCAACCGCACGCGTGTAAAGAATGCCATTATTTGATCCACCGTAATTAGTAGAGTCGTTCTCTTGGAGCTGTCTAAAATGTGGCCAATGATTGGCAAGAAAACGCATGTACTAGTAAGATTTTCACGCCAGATTTCGCAACGGTCCTCGCCCTGGGAGCCTTAACGAAAAACGGGCAGGTTCGGCAACAAGACAGGAACCAGATTACCCTTCTGGGCAGATGTTAACACTTCTTGAGCTAGGAACAATTTTCAGGTAACGAACGGGACAGCGACAGCATTGTACGAACGCAGTACGCAGACACCTCCGGCCACGTTCTCTCTCTGACAGTGGGAGTTTACCCTGCCCATGCCCATCCATGGCGGAGGGGCAGTTCCGGTTTGCCCCTACGTGTCGACCAAACCAGAAACCGAGCCGAGAAATGGACGAGAGCATAGTTTGACGACACTCTGTGGATTTGATGTGAGAAGAGACGACGAGACGTGCTCACTGTTCAGATGAATCGGCCGTAGCATGTACACAGAGTAGGCAATAATAATACTGTATCTGGACCTGTACTTCATCAGAGTTGAAGAAACTCTTGTCAACAACTTTTCAGCGTCTCAACGCTCGGATTGAGCGTGGCTGACAAATGGTAGTGAACAGTAACATGATTCATTTGCGTATCATGGTAAGCCTAATGACGAATCTTACGGAATCGGTAACACCTGAGACTAATAAAGCGAGCGATATATTTGTGCAACTCAAGGTGATTAAGGAATCTCTCCTACAAGTAAATAATAAGAGCAACTGCTCTCTAACCAAGTAATATTAGGGCATGTATATTGCAGGGCGCTTAGCAAGGCGCTTAAGCGAATTTAAATAAAGAGCAATAAATAGAATCATTAGCTAAACGTCTCAGCCAGCAACGCTGGCCGATCTCCGGTACGAGCCTCCAAATTTTTTTTCTTTCTAGCGCTTCTGCCTAGCGCCCGCCGCTAGTCCTGCGGTAAAAAAAAAAAGTTAAGCGTTCGACACAACTTTTTGCGGCGACGCTAGCTAAAATCCTGGGATTGATCGGGATTTGGCCAAAACGGACGGGAAAAACACCCTAGCGTCTGGCCTAAGCGGCTGCATTGTACGTGCCCTTACAGGTATCAGTAACGACTATGCCAAAATTCGGCGGCCTGAGCCTTGTCCGTCTGCTACCATGAAAAACTGCAATCAGAACTGAGCTACACTATATGTGTTTATTTTTCATTTCAAGCTCGCAAAAATAGTTCTTTCATCTCACACAACTCCTCACATTACCTTCTGCGCTTCGACTTCGAGAGTATCGCTGCCAGTCTCTCTTTCGCGGTGGTGAAGCCCGTGGGCTGCTTCCGGGAACCCCTCTTCCTTTTCCTTCTCCCCGTCTTACCAGCGAGACGCTGGCGGCGTATCTCGGGATCTGCCCAGCCCCTCCCCCACTCCGCGGAAGAAGATGCAGACCTCGGGTTACTCATCGCCAGTAACATAGCGGCATCAGGGTATGCGTACAAGCCTTCCTCCTCCGGCTGTGAACTCAAAAGGTTTAATCCAGCTCTTGTTGGTTCAGGGTGCTGGACTATGACACGAGGCTGCAAAAGGGGTTCATTGATCAGTTGTGATAAAAGGGAACTAATGTCTTACAAATACAGTTATGTATTGCTGTGCCGCGACAGCTCAGAATGACATCCTCTTTCGGTAAGTAATGCAGGTGCTAAACCATAATAATTGTACTCCCTCTGACCCAAATTATTTGACTTAGATTTGTCTACATTGATTGTATCTAGACATGATTTAGTATTAGATACATCCGTATCTTCACAAATTTGAGTCAACTAATTTGGGTCAGAGGGTACTTATATTACTGCGCTATCATTCATACATATTCCTTGCACCTCAAGAACAACATTCGTGCAGAATGATCCGATCCTGAATTTCGTAGTGAAGGCAGAAGCGAAAATTATAAAACAGAGTGTGAAGACAAGCTTGTGCAACCACTCATAAAAGAGAACAAAAATATTTCTTAGCCCTTAGTCCACCTTCAATAGTGTATTTTAGCACCAGCTAGCATCACTGATATGATATTACCTGGTAACCATGATTACATGCTGAAGGTATTTGACAGTTCATCTGGAAGTCATGTACTGACGCTAATGTACTAGTGTGAACCCATTGTCAGTACGAGATCTGATATCTCTGTATAGGTATATAGAGCCTTGATCTCACGATTACTGGGCTTACTATGAAATATTATTGGTGGTACTGCTTTCAGGTGGTAGGCCAGGATCCCCAAGTGAACTGAAATTACTGGCATATCATAAGGTCATGTTCTAGCTTGAGATTCTACTGTGGTTGCTTGATGCAGGATTAAATTTTCTTCGGTCAGTAATGCTACGAGTTCAGTTGTCATTTGAATATGTCAATAGTGTGTAGCATCCTTGACAACATCATCCCGTAAGCACTACATATATTCCATAGCTGTGATAAATTACTACTGCTGAAGAAAATTGCTTACAATTTCAGCTGCTTCCTGTATGTATCCCATGTCCTCTAAAATACGAGCAAGACCTTGCCACCATATCTTGTCCGTCATGGCAAACCGAGGAAACTAGAATAGAAAATTAATCGTGAGAACAGATTTGAGGACTGAAACCTATAACTCAAAGAAATGAACGTGGTAAGTGAAAAGATAACTGAAGTACTTATGCTGCGGAATTGCAGCAATTCTCAAGACTAGAAATCTCAGCTTACTGCTCCCAGTTCCAAAAATTTAGAAATGATAGATGGAGAAATGCATTATAACACAAACCTTCTCTCTTATATAACTGACTGCCGTTCTGAAATCAGGTACGCCCCCAAAATTTCGTCTTCCAGATCTATAACAGTCTGTGCTGTCATAATTCATACCTTCAGTTGCCTGATCCTGGATGTATGTTACAGATTTACTCTAAGTACCAAAAATATCAAATGTTCAAAAGTATTACAAGATATAAAGCAAAATTACATTGCAGAGACCAAAACTATCTCAATCCTTATCCTACATGGGAAGCACACTGTAGGTAAACTACGTAACGAAAAAAGGGAAAAATGTGGGTATTCTTGCATCTCGAAATTGTAACATATGTGTCTGTATATCCAAAGTTAAGTAAGCAGGCTAGCTTTACACTATCTGTAAATAAATACTTGCATGGAAGTTTTCTATCCAACAGAACTGAAAAATGACACCACCAAGCTAATTTACAACCCAGTTCTAATAACAAAAATACTCTGTTATTCTGTCGACATTGTAAGTTTAAAAGTCAAAGTAATTTGCTCTATTCAAGACCCAAAACTACCACAATACAATAGGAGTATAAGATATGTGGTCATGCATAATTTATTCACATCTCTGCTATCATTTATTGCAAATCAACTTTGAACACTTCCTCAGGTACTGAATTAGTCCGTCATATCCTTGTGGATAGGAATAGATGTGATACCACACCTTTCTTTCGAAATAGAATCTCTTCTTTGAACTATCAAGGAAAAATAATCACAAACTTCTAAAGATGGTAAAGCAGAACACATAAATCATTATATGCTACTGAAATGTTAGAGAGCAGATACAACTGTAATAGACATCACATCAGTGGTTCAACACTAGAATAGGATATGGACATATGGTCAAGCGAACTTAAAGATACTCACAGTTTGAGCTTGGAGCACATTCATGAACATGCCCGCTTCTTCCTTGAAATCATGCATTTGAGGAGGGCCGTTGATGCAGATGTCACACCTGAGGTGAAAAAGCGAGTCAGAGAGGCGCTCATAGAATTACTGGATGAAATAAAGTTAAAATGAAAATTTTGATTCATGCCACAGATAAAAATGCAAATTCAAATAGACCTTTGTTCAATCACTGACATCTGGGCCAGAACCACACATGTCACTGTCAAGGAAAGTAGTAGTTTGTCGAACTTGTTTTCATTAAGAGACTGGCTGCTTGATAGAAGTAAATCTGTCTGCAGACAGCTTCAATATCGTAGTATGTTTTCAACTACTAAACACCCACAAAACTAGAAGAAGCATGTGTTTATTTCATACAAGAAGAAGATACATGGAGAAAGTAGAAAAGTACATTTGGCATCCGTCAGGACCAAAATCCTCGCCGAAGTACTTTACTAGTATTTTGGCTCTACATGTTGAAGTGTTCAAAGCATAGCTGCAATATAGAAAATATGCATACCCATTAAGCAATCTTAATTGCATGATAATGAATCAATATACGTGTTAGGCCATCACCAGGGTTTGAATTTATGGTTCTGAGACGTACTGAAAGCAATCCCGTAGCATTCTGTATGCTGCCCTTGTTTGTTCGTCACTTCTTTTGTTAGGAAGCAGTGTTGGTGTTCTCATAAAATTACAATATAGAGCTGCCGGTAAACAATGTATAAGAAACAAGTGAAACTGTGCAGATAGAAAGCTTCATAACTAAGAATAAAAGTAGTGCCTGATACCAAAAGCTTTGGGGGCAAATATGTACTTATTAGACAAAAACACAACAATAAACTTTTGGCAAGAAGGTCCACTAAAATATACTGACATAAAGTTCTGCTATTCAACCACAGATAAATATGTTCCAAAATAATACCCTTGTACTACTTATTCTGTAAACCCAAAATCCAAAATTGTCTGTACAGAATAACAGATACGTTGTCACTCATGTTCACAAAGGCCTAGGTAATATTCAAGTAGAACTGTAACAGGAACAAACAGTACTAAGGTGTTGACCTGTAGTTCTCTACCTACATATGACTCTCTAGTTAGCATATGATTCATCATTTTCGCCAGTAAGTCTAGAAACGAGCCAAACAACATTAAAACAAATCTGAAGTATAAGAACTCACTGCAATCTGATAACTTTCCATCTCTACCAGCACGACCAGCTTCTTGATAATACGCTTCCAAACTCTGGGCCAATAAGAGCCAAGAGAACTCAGACAAAAGAATAAACACAAGGAAGGGTTAACCCAACTTGGATGTATTTGAACTATAGAGAAAGACACTAATTAAAGCATAATATTTCTGTATGATATTGGATTATCAGGTCAGTAATTCAACCTGGCACTACGTTTTTACAGTAGTGTGGTTCACTAACCAACTAACAAGACCAAGCCAAAAACGTTAGCTGTTAACCACACTCAACCCCTACAATTTTCACACTGCAGTGTACTGATTTGATGACTCCCATAATTTCTATGGCTGTAAATTTCGAGCTTGTCATGCCGAAATAAATGTTTAAGCTCAAAATGTGTTGCTCTGCCTGACATTGACACTATAAGAGCAGGTCTTTGGATGTATTTATGAGCCTTCTAGGTATTTATATAAACAATTAAATAAGTGGGCAAAGACATTTTCTGTGTATACTAGAAGAACAAATCATCCTTTTTTCACAAACAGAGATATACATTCAAGCAGCAAATAGAGTTCAGAAGGGAATACAGCAGTACCGAAGGCCAAACTAACCTGCGGTAAACCATAGTGGATAATTCTCCTGACATTTGATTTGTCAATTCCCATGCCGAATGCTATAGTAGCCACAACAACCTGTATAGAGAGGATTAGCTTCTTATAAGTAGAGGAGAAAGGACTGAAGGGTTTAACAAAGTTAGGCAGAGACTAATGGAAATTAGTTTGGTGCCCAGGGAACCAGCATCCCCTTTTCATATAAGTGCATGATAGTTTTCATAAATTACATAGAAGTTCTGACGATATATTACACACCAAGTTATGAAAACTTGAAAATTTTGGAGACCAGATAGTATTATTCGAATTTATAAAGTGCGAATTTGTGCTGAACAAGAATTATAGAGAAAGTAAGTACCCTACTTCCATCAAGTATCAATTGCATTTTATCAATCATAAATCCCAAATTCTGAACAATGGGAACTAAATCAGACTTATGGATTGTTATCACTTTGAGATGTAAAAAAAAGGGAAATACTAAGCCCCTTATCCATGATGCTATCTAAAAATAAATATGCACATCAGCAGTTAAACATAGGAAAAATTGCATCGGTAAATGGAAAAGAGCCCTTCCATAGCTTATTCCAGTTATACGTGAAATG
Organism: Avena insularis; assembly: GCA_023614405.1. Lineage (NCBI taxonomy): Eukaryota > Viridiplantae > Streptophyta > Magnoliopsida > Poales > Poaceae > Avena > Avena insularis. The sequence continues at coordinate 391,732,152 of CM042689.1, read as the reverse complement.
AAACAAAACAATATCAGATGAACATATTTATGGTTACCTCTAAGGTATTGCGATGGAACTGCTCGTGCACCTGCCTCAAATGTGATCTAGGCATCTGGAAAGAAGTGTCAGATAGCTTCACACAAGGCATGTGACTGCATATATTAAGAGAATTGATAATATGTCTGCATTCTGCAAACATTTAAGATATTCGCATACAAAAGTAGCATGTTCCAGTAAGTGGTGCCAACCTTTGCATTATACGCTGCAGCTTTGAGGCCTGATTTGCACAGATAGTTAGCTAGTTCCACAGTTCCTTTCCTCGTGGGTACATAGACAATTGTAGGACCTTGATCCAAACTTTCTGATGAACTAGTTTCATGGGATTGCACAGGAAATGCAATGCTCTCAGGTCGCGAGCTTTCAAGGAACTCTCCACATGAAACTGTAAGAGAAGCTCAACTGTCAGTCAGAAGCATACATTAGGCTACACAAAGATGAATAAAGATTTTTCAAAACAATGTTATCATGCATCCTCAAAGTTGTCAATATTCATATCGAGGTTAAAAATTGGGTTTCAAAAAAGATCCCAAGTTCTGAAAAACTTTTTATAAGAGCGCTTCTAAAAATGTAAACTCCAAGTTTCTTTAAATAATAACTGAAGCCATACAGCATCCTCTCAAAAGCAAGTAGTTGTAAAACTGTTAACAGATGATTTGCCACTTACCATCAAAATCATCTACTCCTGGATACTGATCCAGCTCATGTTCAGCGCTTTCTTTTGCCAAAGACTTGGCAACTTTAGCTTTTTTAGTATCAGCAACAGCGTCTTCACCGTCTGATGCGCTATCATCCAGAGACTCATATGAACTGCTTTCAGACTCAGGCTCAACTTCATGAAGAATTTTCTGGCCTTTCCCACTGAAATTCCTTGAAACGCTGTAAGTCCCTATTAGTTCTTCAAAGTCCTCTCCATATGATGAGGCAGAGGTTTTACTGTGCTTTACCTGCAACCAGAAACAGAGGGGGAGAGGGAGCGTATTGTGAAGTGGCATAAGACAATTGGTAGGAAAATACAGCAATTCATCTGCATAGCTCCATAACATGTTTCATATGCACATACTACACTCCAAAACAAAGAATTCAGTTAAAAGGAAGGAAAGTATTCGGATCCTGGTAAACCATTTAAGCGAATACCATGGATTTCAAGTCGACGGGTCGTTCTGGGGCAGCGACTCAGAGACTAGTCAAGACTAGTCTCGACTCGGCAAGACTCATGTTTAATACTAAATTATTAATATGTATAATGTAGGATTAAATATAAGGCTGGGGACAGGGGAGTTGGGGAAAACCTGGGCAATTCCTTCCAATGGCCAAGGCCTTCCTCTTGTCCATGAACCAGCAGAGGAGGCGGCCAAGGGAGAGAAGGCCCAGATGCGTTTTGGCTTTTGGGGTCAAGCGGGGGAAATTATCTCTGGATCTAGGATTCACAGGGGAAAATAGGTAGGGGAGGAAAGAATGGAAAAAATTATGACATGTGAGGTCATTTTTTAAGTCGACCGACTCACAAACCTGGACTAGTCGAGACTAGTCAAGACTAGTCAATCGACTCATCAAATGAGTTGAGTCGACTGGCCGAGTCGACCTTGCAAATGCGACTCGTACGACTAGTCTCGACTAGTCTTTCGACTCGAAATCCATGGCGAATACACATTCAAATGTCTATCTATGGCTATGCATGCAAGAGCATTTGTTTATTAGATATACCAACGCAAATTTACGTCACAGCCATTTAACTTTCTTGCATGTATTTTAGTGCTTAGTAAGGTTGACGGATTCCAAGTCTGCAGTCTGACATAGCATAAGACAATGTAATCCTCTGGACAGAACATGAAAAAAGAAAGATTTACTCACAGTAAATCGAAGATTTGGCCGGAAAAAGGATGTCAAGACAACCGATGTATGTTCTGACATTTTCAAGGACTTGAGAATGTCTTCTCGTACATGGAAAGTTGCAGTAGCAGTCAATGCCATCAAAGGAATATCATGTTCCAAGAACTTCAATTTTCTGGAACAAAAATTTTCTCGAAGCACAGACAGTCTCCTGTAGGGGGAAATAATGTTTTACTTAAGTACTAGAGCTGCTAAACACTGCAAGAACATAGAAGAGTCTACTGGGTTCGTAAGTACAAACAAAATATTATCTCACTGGAGTGCAAGCAACAAACTAAACTAGTAATTAAGGAAAACAGTGCTAAATACTGACTTGCACCTTTAACAAAGGACAAAGGATACAAGAGCAGACCTATAGTCAGGTCGGAAATCGTGACCCCATTTAGAAACACAATGAACTTCATCAATGGCAAAAAGTGCAATTCCTGGCTTTTCTGCAAGCTTCTTCAACGGTTCCATCAGCCTGCATGTACAGTAGTTCCAAAATAAGCACGGCAACCGATAAATCGTGTTTAGCATTCCAAAAGCAGAATGGTTACCTTAAAACTGTCTCAGGACAAACATAAACAATCTTATACATGCCAGCCATTGCTTTGCCCTCAACACGATTATCTGGTTGCCCTGATCCAAGGAAGCATGCTGATACCCCATGTTTTGCAAGTTTAAGGCACTGATCGTGCATTAGACTAATCAAGGGTGAGATCACCACCACAATCTTCGTAGTCAAAAGAGCTGGGATCTGGAAGCAAAGGGACTTCCCTGCCAACATGGTCATTTTCACAGTATTCAGATTATTAAAGGATGGCTCAAACTTTGCATAGCAATACAGAGCGCACCAGAAAGTTAAGAAGACAAATAATTATGGAAATATATAATCATAAATAATAATTACCTGATCCAGTTGCCGCTAGAACAAGACAGTCCTTGTGAGCAGACCAAGCATCCAAGGCTTCCTTTTGGAAACCCTTCACACAGGAGAATCCAAAATGCTTTTGCAAAATAGTACTAATTTTGTCAGGCCGGTCAAACTCGCCTCTTGAATTCTCAAGCAAAGTCTGAGGTTTAGGCTTTGATTTAGAACAGATAGGAGCAGCCACTGGAGGACCGATGGAGGCCGCTAAGCAAGAATATGAGGTACTTGCTTCCCCGCCACGAGACTCCATTTTACTGCTAGTGGTTGAGGCGATATGATCAGTAATGCTAGACTGTTTAAAATTCCCCCTGGGATTAGCGAGTCTAGTGCTCCTGTCAGAACTGCGTCCTTGCAATCCCCCCCTTGGCTTTCTCTGTTCACTACCAGAACCATTCAGCATAAACTCCACCACATCAGCACGACATGGACCCACAATCCCAATCGCCTCGCTGATGTTGTCGAACTCGAACCCCATATCGAGCAACTCAGCGATGATATGATCGGCAGATACATCAGCGCCGGCAGAATTGGCTTCCATGCAGAACCAATGAACTGTGCTTCCAAACCAAGCTTGGTGCTCACCAGCTGAATCCCAGATCCTCGAGGTTACTAGGCTGCAGGACGGTCAATTTAGTCAGATGCCATTGCATAGAGGATCATGGATGCTTCATACAGAGTCTGGTAGTGTAGGAAACAAGCGAATATGCATCACTGCACCAATTTACCTGGACCAAAATCTGCACAGGCACGCCTAGGTTGTTCGATTTCTCGGTCAACAATATCCTTCAAAAAACTGGAACACCAAAATTAGAGTACCCGTCAGCAACTGGAGAGACAAATCACTCCTGGGGCTGGCCGCAGGCAGCACCACGACCGGACCTGTCAATAATTCCGTTTTACTTCGGGGAGGAGGGCAATCGATTGTTGCGGTGTTCGTCGGATTGAACCAAACGATTTGGGGGTAAGGTCGGATCGAGGGTTTACCTGGTGGAACCGGGCTCCTGGGTGCAGAACCCCGGCCTCGTTCTGCGCCGTACCACCGCTAAGCTTGCGCCCTCCCGCCGCCGCCGGCCGCTGCTCGCAGCTCTAGGGAGAGAAGGGGGGAACGGGATGGGCGAGGGTTTTCGTTTCGAACCGCGGGAGGGAATGAGGCGGAGGCCTGGAGTTTCATTCGGGGCCGTGGCTGGCATGTGGGACCGACAGGGACAAGCGACGCAGGCGCGCGCGCGAGCGAGCGAGGGATGGGGACGGAGGTGTTTTTCAGATCCGATTCCGACGGAGCGCCGCTGGGCTCACGGTATGGTTCATTCGGGACATGCATCCGGCCTCTAGGCCATCTCTACTCGCACGGTCTAACTTTTTTTTTATTTTGACAAATCTGATCCGTTACCTAAACTAATTTCGAGATCCCTGGGATCAGCGACAATACGGAGCGAGGCATGGGCAGACTGAGGAGGTCGGCGCCCTCCCCAGCCAGCTTCACTGCTGCTCCGTATTAGCGCCGACTGTGATACCCGTGATCAGAGTTGAACATATCTTGGATCTCAGCCCGATATAAACTTAACCTAGAGTTCGAGAATATTCAGTGAAAAAACTTAATAAATTTTTTAAGAGGCCTGAAACATAACGATTATGTCCCGGCCCATAGATTTCAGGCTGCCGGCCGGGAACCCAAGCTACTCGTCGATGTCGATGTCGTACCAAACTTGTCTTCATGGAAACACTTAATCTCCTACAAAAGTATCAATAAAGCAACGGTGAGTACATGGTGTACTGCGCAAGACTTATGGCTGGTGGAGTTATTTCGCATAAAACCATCTTCATTTATAAAACAAGAGAGAGAAAAAGCTCGTCTAATCAGAATATTTTAAAAAGAGATAAAATAGCGACAACTCCGAAGTATTGATCATCATCTTTGATATCCACCAAAACATCATCATCATCTCACAAATAAGATGACCCCCTCGTATCCAAGAGGAAGTATCCTTAAGCACACATTGAAACCTCGAAGTTTTATGATTAGGTTATAGTTCTCTATGATCTTATAGTTCGGTCACCAAGCATTCATAACCATGAACATGACTTTTTGAAAAGATTAAACCCCGCAGGGATGTACAACTTACCCACACATAGCAACCGACTCGTAAGGCCAACGTTTTAGTCCTCTTCCTTGGAAGGCCGACAGATGATGATTGGCCACGACCTTTACCTTGCTTTCACCGAGACCATGAGTCATGCCCTAAGAATGGTTCCGCTGTAACGGGTCAAGTCCCGAAGCCGGTCCCTAGAGATGTGAGTCGAGGTACGTTTACCTACCTGTTATGATGCACCTCCTTTTTTTAAAACATTTTCAACGCGTATGCCGAATGGAAATCCTAAACTATGTGACTCATGAAATCTACTAGGCAAGTTAACCAGTCGAGGGGTTCCCAAGCCCCGTGTGGTTGTACGCTCGTCTTGGTTCCAAAGGCAAGAACTCGGTTCCTAGTGGTGGCAAGCATAGGACTACGAAAACCACATCCCACCATGGCCTCCCATATAAGCCTTAGTATGTTTAACGTTTACCACCGATCTCACCTTATCAGTACACCTCATTCTCCTGACATAGTAGATTATTTGCATTTGATACATCATATGGATGAACCAGCACTGACAACTAAGCATGGCTAAGCAAGACACAGATATAAGCTCTAGCAATGCACATAAGTCAAACCTAGTTATGCTAGGAGAAGTGAATCAGGTGATATAATCTCAAAGGGAGTAATGTAATAGATATGATACTTTATCTATCGATAAAAGACCACAGTAAAATTGTATGCATCATGACAAGAATAAACTACTTTCAAAACCATAGGATTGTATAATGGTGGGGCTATGCTCGCCTTTGCCTGTTGATAACCAATAAGCAGATCTTTGGAATCCTTGTGCTTGACTTGAGTGTAGTTGGTCAAGTATTGATCCTTGGTCTCCGATGGTGTTGATCTCGGTCTTCGATCTCGAACTAGATCTCGTATTCTACCAATAGAAGCAAAATACCGGAAAGAAAGGGGAAACAATCAACACATGGAATAGATACAGTGCTCAAGCAAGGATGATGATATGACATATTAAATAGTACTAATATGAAACCCTAGAATATGTTTGGCAATTTAAATGGAGTCTGAGGGGTACAAACCCTATAACAGATGACGAGGATTTAACTCGTCAATGCCCGTTGTTATGGACTTGGGTTTTGGAGAAGGAGGGAGCGCTGGAGACATCTATCGGCTAGCAAACAAGCACACAGGGGACAAAGGATTTACCCATGTTCAGGCCTCGTAGAGGTCCCTACTCCTGCTTGTCTACTCGTGGAATTATCGAAGGAGTCGAAAGTTACAATGGTGCGCAGATGCAATCTGGCAAGGGTTGTGGAAACTAGGGTTGCGTGTGTGCTCCTCGCCGCCCCCTCCTAGCCTTTATATAGATAGGCTAGGTCTCAGGTAGCAGGTCGAGTCGGTTACAAGTTAGGGTTTTTCCCTTCAAATTTTCTATCTTTAGCTTCTTCTTGTCCTTCAAGCAATCGAGAGTCCGTAGGTTACTCGAGTTCCTCCATCCGGCCCTTGGCGACACCATGGGCCTGTATGTATTTGGACCGTATATACCAAGCTCGAGTACCTGTAGGGTATACCCATGTCAGTAGCCCCCGAGTGTCCAATGGAATCGCAGATTCGACTAGGGACTTTTTGAAGCCTTTGAGTGCCTAAATGAGTACATTTCGATTGCTTTTATTTGTGTCATAGGGATTGTTGATATCGTGCACGATATAACCGAAGTATCGGTGTCGCTTAACCACCTTAGGGTGAAACAACGCAATCTACTCAAATTGAGCCCCGGACTCGAATCCGGAAAAATCTTGGTGTAATTCGACTCGGGCGCGGAGGCCTTACAGAGTCAATTCCAGATTATATATGGGTGTGAGCACTTGGGCGTCCATCAAGGCATGTTCATCGTGCTGTAGGCGCAGATATGTTTACGGTAGTCGCGATTAAATGCGTTGCGGGCCTTATTCAGGTCTTACCTTCACGCCGTAGGCGCGGCATCGAATTTTATCATCGCGGAGCGATTCGGGTAACCCGGAGACGTAGTCTCTTTGTAGGGAAAATTATGGCGGTGTCGCCATGAGTTTCGTGTGGATGTTATCAACACACGCTTTTTGTACAAATAATCATAGGGTGCGTGACCAGCGCTCCCTATGGGAGTAGCCCCCAAGTGCCTGGTTGAGTCGAAGACTCGAGCGGGGACTAAAGACTTTTTGCGACTGCTATCGTCTTTTGCTTGCTTGTTTCAGTCGATGACTCAGGCAGGTACTAAAACACTTTTGCGACTGTTGTCGTCTTTTGCCTGCTTGTTTCAGTCGATGACTCAGACAGGTACTAAAACACTTTTGCGATTGCTGTCGTCTTTTGCTTGCTTGTTTCCGGCGCTCCCTATGGGAGTAACACATGTCCATAATCGAAATGTGTTTCGAGTGGTTGGGTTTGCTTTTGTGATTGTCCGTGTTCCTGCAACAAGAAAAAGAAAAAGTTGTAGGGTCTTGCGCCGGCGCTCCTATGGGAGTAGCCCCCGAGTGCTTGGTGGAGTCGAAGACTCCAGCAAGGACTAAAAATAGTCGAAGTTTTCCACTTCATAGCCTTGGTGACGTCAGTGTTGACGCTTGTATGACCTTAGTTGCCCGCGTGAGCGATTTTGACGGGACGTGACGATCGGTGGGTCCCACTTTCTGACTTTGATTTGACTGGGCGTGCGTAATCTTATTTTTAACTGTGCCTCCTCGATTTCCGTGTGTAGTGGTAGAAGTGGGGGGACGGTTCGCGCTTCCTCTTCTCCACGTGTCCAACGCGATGTGTGCCACGCGTCCAATAGGGTTTTTGTCAGCCGTTGGATTGCATCTCCCAGGGGTTAAGTAGCGATGTTGCGGCGGTAATTTCCCATCTGCGCTCTTTCTTCCTTGCTGCCATCGCCATTGCTATTGCTTTTCTGCTTTCCCCTGCGCCCATCTTCTCCATGACGCTGGACCAGCTCCGTTTGTTCTCGAGCTACTTCCTTCGCTCACATCGCCGCCGCGCAATGGGGAAGAAGAAGGGAGGCGTTGTCGTTGATTCCGCGGCCACCGTTGTTGCGGTGAAGAAGAAAGGTGGCTCCGCTGCTGCGGGCACCAGCACCGCCGCCGGCGGGAAGAAGAAGGTCGCGGGCACCCGCGTGACCAATGGCGCATGGCGCCCCTCTATCATCAAGGCGTCGGATCTCCGTCTTCTTCGCCAAGATGGAGTTATCTCTGCGGCAGTCGCCGATGCGTGCGTCCCCAGTGGTGAGACCATTCCTGCTCCTCCCGCTGGTTTTTGAGTGATGTTTCTTGCATTCATCATTCGTGGTCTTTCCTTGCCTCTTCACCCCTTTCTTCGGGGTCTTCTTTGTTTCTATGGGCTCCAGCTCCATCAGCTGTCCCCAAATTCGCTCCTCCACATCACTTGTTTCATCACTCTCTGCGAGTACTGGCTCGAAATCGAGCCACACTTTGGTCTTTTCAAGCGCATCTTTAAATTGAAGCGTCAGTCCGCATCTGGCTCTTTAGTTTATGACGTAGGTGTTTGCGGAATCCACGTCGACCCGTCCGCCACCTACTTCGATATCAGGCTTACCGAGTCCGTCCAGGGATGGAGGGACAAATGGTTCTATGTTCGCGACCAGAAGGCCAAGGACGAGCACTTTGGACTCACGCCTTTCGATCCCGCAACTCCCTGCAAGAAGATGCGTTCTTGGAAGAACGTGATCATGCCTTCCGAACTCGCGGAGACAGACGTGCTATATCAGCGCGTCTGTGACCTCGAGAGTCGCATAGGCGCAGAAGAGGGAGGTTGCGCCCTTGTCAGGACTTGGCTACGTCATCGCGTTCAGCCTCTCCAGGCCAGGATCCATCCCATGTTTCAATGGGGTGGCGCTGATGATGCCACTCGCGTGTCTGCTGATGGCATGTCCGCGAGTGAGGTAGATAAGAGGGTGCGACTGGTCACGAAGTACACCCTCAAGGATGTGCTTTCGAACGAGCCAGTCGTTCCTCCTTTCGATGCTTCGAATCCCCCTCCTGAGGTACAGTTGTGCTACGTAGTAGCTTATTTTCTCGATTGCGTTTTCTGTTATGTTTGCTGATCTTTACTGTTTGCATACAGGAGTGGGCGGTGTCGCCTTGTATGCCTCTCCTCCCTGAGGGGATTATTCCTCGTGAAGCTTTGGAAGAGGACGAGTCTGAGTCAACTGTCCCTTCCGATGTGGAAGAGGAAGCCCCCGAGTCCGAGAGCCCGGATACCCGCAAACGTTCGCGTAGAGGGGATTCCGACGCGTCGACTCCTTCAACTCTAGGAGGCATGGCTGTTGGCGCGGAGTCGCCAATTCCCGCCGTTCCTGTGAGGGCTGTGGCACTGTCTTCTCGCAAGAAGATGCGATTGCCCAAGGAGTCTTCGTCGGAGTCAACGGAGGCCATGTTTGATTTTGACAAATTTGACTGGTAATTCTGTTAGTGCATTCATTCTTCTCTGTTTTCTTCTTGCTGGCTTTGCCCTGGAGTTTGCCCTTTCTGAGTGCGGATTTTGTCTTGCAGTCAAGAGGCGTCGTCATCTTCTGGCGACGTCAAATTTTTGAAGGAATTGGGAGTCGCGACTTCAAGGGCCAAGGTAGAGGTCGAGCGCGCTCCTTCTCCGGCAGCGGCCCACTCTAGGCACAATTCTTCGAGCTCTCCTCACGTAGGGGAGCATCGAGTAGTTGCTCGGATGACGGTTCAGCAAACTTCTTCAGAGTCGCTGGAGGACCATGTAAGTATAGCTTTCCTTCTTTTTTTCATGTGGTAGTCAATCGCCTTTTGTTGCCCTCTCTGATTCCTTGCTTTGTGCAACAGCTCCTTGTAAGGGAGGCCGCGCAAGTGGCGGAGCAGGTGACGGCGATGGGTCGCCAGCATGCAATGCTGGAGACACGTCATCGCGTTGTCGAAAGTGAGTGTTATATACTTATTCCTTTCGTCTTCTCTCTGTTTTGGTATAATCGACTGATAGCCAATTATTGACTGCCATGTAGCTGAGCATAACGCTTTACTGCGCGATGTCGCCATGTTGGAGAAAATGCTAGCCGCAGCTGTGAAGGGGCGCGACGAGGCAATCGCGGCTCGTGATGAAGCCCAGAAGCGCGAAGAGGATCTGCGCGCCTCCTTTGCGGCCAGGGAGAAGTTGTTCGAAGAGCAACTATTCTCAGTCGCCAAGGCTCTCTCAGGTACCTTTACTGGTAGATATTTTATTGATGTTCTTCTCTTTCTCTGTAGTGCCGGTGGCACTAGAAGTTTGATCCATGTGTGTTTTGGTGTAGATGCTGGCGGCTTGAGTTTTGATCCACAAGCCCTTTGTCGCGATGACGCTCTAGCGGGCACGGTATCTGCGGTCGAGGATCGTAGCGCCGCTGTCCAAAATACGTTGTCCAAGGCCAAGGCCACCCTGAGTCGCCTCCAGGAGGAGCTGATGCCGAAGGCGGAGCTGGTCGACAATGTGGAGGAGCTGGTGGAGTCGCCATTGGGGTGTGCACGCCACGTGCAAGAACTCCCTCAGCAAGTGGCGCAACCATGTCACTTGCCATGGTGCAAGCCCCTGAGTCGAAGTAGATCCTTCTGCGGTGTCGAAGGCGATGCACTGTTGGCATGAGATGGTCGTGAGTAGTATTCGCTCCTTTTTGCACTTGTGCCAAATATGGCCATTCCTTGATAAACACTGTTGCCAAGTATTCGGAGGAGCTCAATCGTGCAAAGAAGGCGGCGAAAACTTGACCTCGGGGGTGGCGGAAAGTCGTGGCATCGATCGCCACGGACTTGATGAATCCCCCGAGGTCATCAAAGTCGAAGAAGCCAGCTGCCTCGTAGTTAGTTTCTTTGTAATAGTTGATGAATTGCTCTTTTGATTGGAGAACATGCCTGTTGGCGAATGTGTTTATAGATACTTTTATGCTGATCCTGAATGCATCTGTTACTTTTGACTTTTGAGTTGGTCGCCTTATTTGCCTCTGGCTTGATTTTTGGTAGGGTACATCAAGTGGTCATGTGGGGGGAACCCCGGACTCGCCATCTCTTGAGGATACAATGGCACCACCATGCTCCAGGGTAGAGGAGCTTTCCTTGCTTTCTCGACTTCGTGATCGCGTTAAGCAACTGGAGCGTGAGTTGCCCGTAATCCGTGATAGCGCGGACGTGTGGAAGTTAAAGGCTAAAAAAGCCGCCGCCCGCGAGCAATATCTGCTTGGCGAGGTGACACAGCTGGGCGACCAGTTTTAAGTGTTAGTTTGCTCATCCTCTTCTTTTCCTTTGTAGTTAATCGCAATGGTACGTTGTACTCATGCTGTTGATGCTGCTTCGTGTAGTTGTTAGCGCACGCCATCCGCAGAAGGAGAGGGATAGGATTGCCATCCGTCTTCATGATCTCACCCAGGAGCAACTTTAGGAGAGTGGATACTTCTGGGTAGATCATGATCGTGCGACTGCGTTGGCGACCCTGCAGGATCGTGCCTCGCGAGTGCTGCTCTTTCTGAAGAAGTCGTAGTCGTGTTTGAAGAACATCTATCGGGCGATGTTCCCGCTGGATGATACTCCATCAAGCCTGCTGACTCTCCTGACCAAATTTCAAGATATGTCCGTGGTTCGCGAGTGCGTGAGGCAGCAGTTGGTGGCTGGTGCCAAGGTTGCCCTTTCCATGGTGCGTTTGCACAGGCCTGGCGTTGATGTCACCGCCATTGCCTCTGGGCCACCGGTGCCACCAGTAGGATCTTCCTGGAACATGGTGTCGTATTATCAGGTGGTGGACTGTCCAGCCGAGGAGGTCATCGACTTCTTCGAGGAACAGACTAATGTTCTTCTGTTGCAAGGGTAGCCAAATATGTATCCTACACATAAGTGTATTAGTGTTGTAAAGCTCGTATACATTTGTAGATAATTTACTGTTAAATGTGTACAAATAGCTTTAGGCGTGGGGTGCGTTGCACTTATGCGAGTCCTTTTCGTTAGCCTGGCCATCTTTGTATAGTTCCCTTGTCAACCTGTCAGGTGCGTTGCAGCTGGGTTGAGTTTGTGTTAAGGGGTTCGATTGATGTGCCAGCTACTCAGGATGTTGCGTTATTGATCGAAGAACATATGTGTATAGGGTGGCGTAGCCCTCAAGTATGAAAATTGACAAAGTAAAGGAGAACACGGAGTTTTGGGGCACTTAGCTTTTATTTATTCGAAGAACAGTACGAAGTACAATGTGCGGCTAAGTAGCCTTGGATGAATAGCCTTATTTGCGATGCAAAAGTAAAGAAAAACGACTAAGGGTAGAAGCGTCGCAGTTGTGCGACGTTCCAAGGGTTGGAGTGTGCGACTCCTGTCTCTAAATCTTGAAGGCGATAGGCGCCACCTGGGATTACTTCTGTAATCGCGTATGGTCCTTCCCAGGGGGACTCGAGCTTGAGATGCCCCTGCTGCTTCAGTCGCAGGACTAAGTCACCTTCGACGAAGGATCTAGGGCGAAGCCTTCTACTATGGTAGTTCTTGGAGTTACGCTAGTAGATCGTAGATCTTTTACGTGGTGATTTCTCTTGCTTCGTCAAGGAGGTCGTGAGTCTTCAAGTGCGAGGATGACTCACCTGTCAGTGGCGACTACGCGTGGCGCTTTGTACCGTATTGCCTCTGCTCTGTGTACCATAAAGAATGATGTGTAGCCGGTGGCGCTGTTTGGAGTTGTACGCAGGCTCCAGAGTACGGATTGCAGTTCGTTTGGCCAACAGCCCACGGCTTGTTCGAGTGGTCGGAGGAGTCGCTTCTTGATGCCACTGCAGACGAGCCCGTTTGTCTTTTCCACCTGATCGTTGGTCTGTGGGTGTGCTACTGAGGCGTAGCTGATGTTGATCCCCAGGTTCTCGCAGAATTCTTGGAACTCCTTGGATGTGAAGTTCGTTCCGTTGTCGGTGATGATGATGTGCGGCACGCCGAAGCGGTAGACGATGGACTCGAAGAACTTGACTGCGCTGTGCCCTGATTGCGTCGCGGCATGGCCTCGATCCACTTGGTGAATTTGTCGACTGCGACCAAGAGGTAAACGTAGCCTCCTTGCGAGGACCTTGGAAGTTTGCCAACCATGTCGAGTCCCCACTAGGCGAAGGGCCAGGCCAATGGAATAGGCCGTAGTTCTACGCCTGGTGCATGTGGCTTGTCCGTGAATCGTTGACAAGCGTTGCACTTTTGGACTATATCCTTGGCATCACGCATGGCCGTGGGCCAGTAAAATCCAGCTCGTAGAGCTTTGGCAACGAGGGCACGACTGCCGGCGTGGTGCCCGCAGGTCCCTTCATGAATGTCGAGGAGGACTGCTCTTCCATCGGCTAGGGAGACGCATCGTTGCAACACGCCTGTGATGCTGCGTTTATACAATTCACCGTTGATAACGGCGAATGCCTTGGAGCGTCGCGCGATGTGTCGTGCGTCTGTCGGGTCGTCCGGTAGGCGCTTGCTCAGGAGGTACGTAATGTATGGCTGCGTCCAGGATTGTTCGATCATCATGACGCTCATTGGTCCCTCGAGTCCTGTGTCGAGCTCCAAGTCATCGAGTGTCATTGGCTCATTGGGTGGCGTAGCCCCCGAGTCCGTTGCTGCGTTTGTTTTCTTCTCTGTGGCCTTTGGCTTAATGGAGCGTTCGCATATGCGCTTGAGAAATACCCCAGGTGGTATGGGTGCGCAGGTGGAGCCTATGTTGGCGAGCGCGTCCGCCTCCTCATTGCTTTCGCTACCTATGTGTCGCAACTCGCAACCATCGAAGTCTCCTTCAATTGTGTTGTAGAGGTCGCGGTATGCGATCATGTTGTCGTTCAGTGCGTCGCACTCGTGCATTGTTTGGTTGACGACCAACTTGGAGTCGCCATATATGATTAGCCTCTTTGCGCCGTAGGCTTTTGCCATTCTCATCCCGTGTAACAGGGCCTCGTATTCAGCCTCGTTGTTTGAGGCTGTGAACTGCATTCGCAGGACGTATTTCAGCTTGTCCCCTTGAGGCGATGTCAGTATGACACCTGCTCCTGCTCCATCTTTCCTCTTGGACCCATCGAAGTGCATTGTCTAGAGGTAGGACATGTCTGGCTTGTCCGGGAGTTGGTTTTCCATCCAATGTACGAGGAATTCAGGGAGAACTTGCGATTTGATTGCGCCGCGCTTTTCGTATGTGATGTCTCGTGGAGCGATTCGATTCTAAGCGCGACTCGCCTGTGGCGTCGTGGTTATTGAGGATATGTCCCAATGGGCGTCGTTGACTACCACGATTAGGTGTTCCTAAGTAATGGCGATCGTGGCGGTCATAAAGACGCGTCGCCAACTTCGGTAGTCGGGTACGCTGTTTTGTTGGCGTGAGGACCACGCTGAGGTAGTATAGGCGTTATACCGTGGACCTTGTTTTCCTCGGCCCGTTCGACGGCGAAACCATCGTAACCACTTGGTTGGTGGCGGGGATGTACAGCAGCAGTGGTTCCCTTTCTCGTGGAGTTACCAATACTGGCGAGGTGGATAGCAGGCGCTTGAGGTCTTCGAATGCTTCTTGCGCTTCATTGGTCCACTCGAATTTGTCAGCTTTGCAGAGGAGCTGATGGAAGGGCAGCGCCTTTTCTCCCATTCGACTGATAAATCGACTGAGGGCCGCGATTCGTCCGGCTAGTTGCTAAACGCCTCTTATGTTCTTTGGCTTCTCCATGGCCAGTATGGCCTTTATCTTTTTCGGGTTTGCCTCAATCCCTCTCGCGGAGATGAGATACCCGAGCAGCTGCCCAGATGGTACGCCGAAGGCGCATTTGTCCGGATTGAGCTTTATCCGGTAACGATCGAGATTGGCAAAGGTTTCGCGCAAGTCGTCGATTAGAGAGGCTTCTTCCTTGGTTTTGATTACTATGTCGTCGACATAGACTTGGATGTTGCGACCTAGTTTCTCTTTGAGGCAAGCCTGCATGCACCGCTGGTACGTAGCTCCTGCATTTTTTAGCCCGAAGGGCATTGTGTTATAGCAGAACACGCCGAAGGGCGTTGTAAACGCGGTCTTCTCCTGGTCCTCCTCCTTCATTCGAATTTGGTTATAGCCTGAGTAGGCATCGAGGAAGCAGAGGCGCTCGCATCCAGCGGTGGAGTCGATGATTTGATCGATTCGTGGTAGCGGGAAGTGATCTTTTGTGCAGTGCTTGTTTAAAGAAGTGAAGTCCACGCACATCCGTAGGATATCCGTGTCCTTTTTTGGTACTAGCACCGTATTGGAGAGCCAAGTGCTTTCCTTGATCTCGCGTATGAATTTGGCCTCGAGGAGTCTGTTGATCTCCATTCCAACTGCTTGTGCCCGTGGCTCAGACAGTCGCCTGATTGTTTGCTTGACTGGCCTTGCGTCGGGGTTGACGTTGAGTGCATGCTCGGCGAATTCCCTGGGAACTCCTGGCATGTCCGCAGGACACCAGGCGAAAATTTCCCAGTGCTCACGGAGGAATTCGACGAGCGCGAGTTCTATCGGGACTCAAGTTGTTGGCGGTGAGGGCCGTTTAGCAGGATCGATGGATGGACCTACACCTTCTTTGTGTGCAGATGAGTTGAAGGAGAGGTCGTGAGCTTGGCCTACTCGGGGGCGTATGTCTGTCGTTTCCTTCAATCGCGCGAGCTCCTCCTGCATGCCGAAGGACTGGGAGATTCTGTTGAATTCCCTGTTGCAACTGTCAGATCGCTCAAAGCTCCCGTTGATCGTGATGACGCCGTTGGTACCTGGCATCTTTATCTGTAGGTAGGCGTAGTGGGGTACCGCCATGAACCTAGCGAACGCGACGCGTCCGAGGATGCAGTGGTATTGTGAGGGCCAGTCGACAACTTCAAAGTCGATGCGCTCGCGCCGGAAGTTCTTCGGCGTGCCGAATATGACGTCGAGGTTGATTTTTCCCAGGAGGTATACGCCTTTTCCTGGGAGGATGCCGTGGAACATTGTGTCCGATGCCTCCAAGCAGGTTAGAGGGATCCTCATTGCTCGCAAGGTACTCGCGAATATGAGGTTGATACCGCTTCCGCCATCCATAAAGACGTGACTCATGTCGAAGCCTCCAATTTGCGCCTCGAGTACGAGGGGGCAATGACCTGGGCGAGGTACTTGAGGCGGGTGGTCGCGTTTGTCGAAGGTAATTCACGACTCGCTACCACTGAGGTACTCAGTGGTGGATGGTGGCGAGTGCGTGGCCAAATTGACTTAGCGAGTGATGGCCTTCTGCACCCTATTGGAGGGGCGCCCCTTTTGGATCATCATGGTACCCATGGCCCGTGGGTATGGTTCGCCTCCATGGTGCTGGTCTGGTGCAGCTCCGTTCAGAGCTGGCCCAGGTGGTGGTGGTGGTGCACCATGTGCCACGGCGCCTGGAGCGGCTCCGTAGCCTCTTTCGACTGCATTGCGGTTCATCCGAACCAATCCCTCATGTAGTTTGAGGAACTCGCAGTAGTCCTTGAGGAGGTGGCTGAACTTTTTTCTTGCCGTCATGCTTGTCGATGTAGAAGTGTACCGTGCATGGCCCGGACAGTTTGTCCTCGATGGAGGTCGCGGGTGCTTCATCGCGAGCGCGGCGTTGCCACACTTGCGTGGTTTTCCCGGAGTGGCGGTATCCGCTGCTGCGGTATCCGCTGTTGCGGTTATCGTCGCGTCTATCGGCGTAGCCGGCTGCGACCATGTTGACGTCATCGCGATCGTCGTAGACGCGCATGTGACGCTTACTCCGGCGGTCGCGTCTTCGTTCGAGTTCTGCCTCCTCGTCAGAGTGAACACGGTTCTTCACCAAATCTTCTCCATCAGCCCACCGATTCGCGATCTCCATCAGGTGGTCTATGGTCTGGGGCTTTGAGCGGCCTAGATCCTCCCTGAGTTCCATGCGGCGGACACCACCGTTGAATGCATCAATCGTGTGGTCTTCCGAGATGTTCTCTGTGGAGTTCTTGGTGATGGACCACCTTTGGATGTAGGAGCGCAGCGATTCGCCGGATCTTTGCTGGCAGCATCTCAGTTCTTCGATTGAGGCGGGGTGTTTGTACGTGCCCTTAAAGTTGCACACGAAGCTGTGGACCAGCTCATCCCAGCTGTGAATGGATCCACGTGGGAGGTTATTGAGCCATGCCGGCGCCGCTCAGTAGTCGCAGCATTGTATGGCAAGATTGCCTCCATGTAGTCTGACGGAGGAGATGTGATCCTCCAGCCAGATCTTGGGGTCCTGCAAACCGTCAAATTTCGGGTTCTCCGATGGGAGTTTGAACCCTTTAGGCATTCGCTTTTGCCTGATGGATCTGCTGAAGCATCTGGCGCCGCAAAGCTCCCCATCTTCTTCTTCCGAGTCAGTCGACCGAGCATGCCGTGCCCTTGACTTGTCGATCTTGCGCTGCGTGAGTTCATCGCGTGCATCAGAGTCGCGATCGTGTCGCCGTGAACGGCGGCACCTAGACAGGTCATGACTGTCATCGCTGGACGAGGGCGAGGAGTAGCGCTTTGCTAATGCTTTGCCCTTTTTCGGGTCTGGTACCGGTTCCTTGTCGAGGGCGGCCTCGATTAGCCCTAGGCTCGCGATCGTAGATCGGTGCATGGCCGTTCGGGGATCTCCCGCCGGTGGCTGGTTATTGAGAAGGTACATGGTGGCCGCTGTCACTGTGGCTTGTGGTGTCCTGGGAACCACGTTGCCTCTCGTGTCGACTGTCATAGAACCGAAGTCGAGGAATTTCGCGGCGTCTATGCGTTCTTGTTCGGTGAGGTGAGCCATCCGCGATTGCCTTTTCCTGGCGAGGTGCTCGTTGCCTCTTGAGGAGGATCCTCCGTAGGAGGAGAGCCCAGCGCGACGAAGGCTCGACTCGTCCGTCGCCTTTTTACGCGCCTCAAGTTGCGCGATTGCTTGTTTTTGGCGCTTGAATTCCTGTTTTAGGAGCCAGTGGTAGCCCATCAGCAGTTCCTGCGGGGACCCGAAGGGTAGAGGTGCACCTCGTAGGGCTTCGCGGCAGCGTTCCCACTCTTGCTCGTTGAGCCTGATCACGACGCGTTCGCCGGTTTGCTTGTTGATTATGCTGGGAGGTTCGACTGCTCCTCCATTGCCGATGTTGCCGCCGTTGGCGGCGTTGGGCGGGTCGGTGCCGTTGCCGGTGTTACCACCGTTGCCGCGGTTGGCGGAGGTGTCGCCCGTGTTGATGACGGCGCACATAAAGTGATTTGGGAAGCTGTTGCTTCCACAACTTTCAGATTCGGAACCGTGGGTTCCATCTTCAGTGGCCAGATTGCTTAGATCGGAGTCGCGACTGCTGTCGCTGACCATGTTCCCAACTACCGCCGGAGCATTGAGCTCACGGAGGGTGCCGATCGATGGAGGGAACCATGATGCTGGGGCAATCGCCGGTGCCGTCGACTGATCGGGCATGCGAAGAGTGCCCATCTGACCAACTTGGAAGCGGAAGCTCCCAATCGCCAGGCTGATTCCGTCGCCCATAGACTCGAAGGCCAAGCGAGTAGCCGGCGTGTGAACGGTGAAGTCGAAGGCACCGAAAAGCTGGCGAATCTCCGCTGTTGCAGAGTTGTAGATCGCGTTTGATGGGGCCGAAGAAGCCGCAACATCAGCACTCCCAATTCCCACAGACGGCGCCAATTTACGAGGATTTAACTTGTCAATGCCCATTGTTATGGACTTGGGTTTTGGAGAAGGAGGGAGCGCTAGAGACATCTATCGGCTAGCAAACAAGCACACATGGGACAAAGGATTTACCCAGGTTCAGGCCTCATAGAGGTCCCTACTCCTGCTTGTCTGCTCGTGGAATTATCGAAGGAGTCGAAAGTTACAATGGTGCGCAGATGCAATCTGGCAAGGGTTGTGGAAACTAGGGTTGCGTGTGTGCTCCTCGCTGCCCCCTCCTAGCCTTTATATAGATAGGCTAAGTCTCGGGTAGCAGGTCGAGTCGGTTACAAGTTAGGGTTTTCCCCTTCAATTTTTCTATCTTTAGCTTCTTCTTGTCCTTCAAGCAATCGAGAGTCCGTAGGTTACTCGAGTCCCTCCATCCGGCCCTTGGCGACACCGTGGGCCTGTATGTATTTGGACCGTATATACCAAGCTCGAGTACCTGTAGGGTATACCCATGTCAACAGGGGAACCTCAAAGTCACCTACGAGGTTAAATTGCCTCTTCCAATTAAACTTGCAATTAAAGTTGCTTAACAATGCATGATTTTGAATCTATTGTATAGATATCATTTTCCTGAACATTTTGATATATTATTTGTATTTTCTGAATTACAGAATAAAATATATGAATTTTCTAGTATTTATTCATTTTCTGCAATTTCTGAAATTTCTGAAATTATTAAAACCTTTATTACCTCAGACTGACGCCATCACAGGGTGGGGGTCATTTTTAACCGGGGCAGAGGCTACCCACAATAGTTGACATAGGGGCCCTAGGCCACTGCTGGCTCAATGCATGGCGCCCAGAAAAATGCTTGATGGCGGTGTTGATGTAGAGCTCGTTGGGAACCCCAAGAGGAAGGTATGATAAGCACAGCAGCAAGTTTCCCTTAGTTCTGAAACCAAGGTTTAATCGAACCAGTAGGAGCAAGGAAACACCCCAAAGGTGTTGCTAGCTGAGCCTTGGCAGGTCACACTACCGGTGCTAGTAGCAACGTGGAGACCTGCACAACACAACCACAGAACTTTGTCCCCAACTTGCGATGAGATTGTCAATCTCACCGTGTTTTGCGGAAAACAAAGGATTAAACGTATCGAATGGAAAGAAGTAAAAGTTTGTAGAAAGTAAACACAAAGCAGTAAAAGATTGTAGATTGTATGTAAAAGACAAGGACCGGGATCCATAGTTCACTAGAGGTGGCTCTCCTTAGATAGATAACATGCTGGGTGAACAAATTACATCGGGGCAATTGACAAACACCGAGAAAGCAATACATGCATATACTAATCATCTTGACTCCTTTGAGACTTGATTGGGCATTACAACATTATACATAGACCGCCATCCAACTGCATCTATGACTAATAATCCACCTTCAGGTTATCATCCAAACCCCCTCCAGTACTAAGTTGCAAGCAACAGATTATTGCTTTATTTAATCACAGGTAAAGTAAACAATACGATTGTTCTATGAACAAAGTATTGTTGTTTTCTCCCTAGTAGCAATAGCACATCTAGTACCTTAGAGATTTCTGTCACTTCCCCAGATTACCAAAGGCATGAACCCACTATCAAGCATAAATACTAACTCTTAGAGTTGCTAGCATCTACTTGGCCAAGATAGCTACTAACAACGGAAAGCATGCAAGATCACAAATAACAAAGACATGATAGAATCAATAATCAATCTGAAATAGCATCTCAATATCCATCGGATCCCTGCAAACACAACATGCAGAATTACAAATAGATGATCTTGATCATGAACGGAGCTCACAAGATCTAAACATGAAAGCACAAAGGAGGAGAACCAGCCATCTAGCTACTACATGGATCTGTAGTCCAAGGATGAACTACTCACGCATCACACCGAAGGCTTACATGGTGATGAAGAAGGCCTGTGGTGAATTCCCTCTCCGTGGTGCCGAAGAGCTCAGATCCTCCCAATCTAGGGATGGAGATGATGGTGGCTACAGACTCTTTCGTGGATTTTTGATCGGGCACTTAGGGTTTTCGTCCCGACGGCATGTTATAGTCGGAAGGGGAGGCCGAGGGGGTGCCAGGGGCCACCACACCACCCCCTGGCGCGGGCCCAGCCTGGGCGCGCGGCCAGGTGGTGTGGCCGGCCTCTGACCCTTCTCCGTCTCGTATTCTGGCACTTGATGACTTCCGGAAAAATAGGCACTTTGTCTTTTGTCCCATCTAATTCTGATAATATTCATTTTCTAACTTTCCTAGAACCAAAAACAACAGAAAACAGGCAGCTGGCACTATGGCTCTTGTTAATAGGTTAGTCCAAGAAATCATATGAAAAGTACTCCAAAGTGTGGGAAAAACACAAGAAAGTGGATAAAGCCAAGCATGGAACATCAAAAATTATAGATACATTTGCAATGTATCAACATCCCCAAGCTTAACTCCTGCTCGTCCTCGAGCAGGTAAGTGATAAAAAGAAAGAATAATTTTTGAGGTGACATGCACCATCAAAGACTTGATCAAAGTATTTGTAAAACATTCAAAGCTGGGATCATAGTACTTCAATTATAACATGAAAGACAAAGTTCTAGCAATAAGCAAAGAAACTATGATGCAACATGAAAAGGCGCAAATAAAAGTTTCATGAATAACAATGCTTTGAAAGACGTTTGTTTGTTTCACATAAAGAAACATAGCATAATAGTATTAAGCTTGTCCCTCAATAGAGTAGCAAATATAAATGCATAGGACACCTTCAAAGTTCATAAGAGTGACTAGATACAATAGTTTAAAACAAGCAATATCAAAGTATGCATCAATCAACTAGTCTTGGGACAATGCACATAGAACTAAGAATGGCCACTATGCTCTCAAAGTAGGTGCATAAAGATAGAAGGTGGAGACTCAATATAATGGTGGAAGAAAGGCCTTTGTAAAAGGAAGTAGGGATTCAAGTCTCATAAAGAGCTTCCAAAAAATATGGTACTTATAGCTTTCAGCTCTCATTTCCCCTATCATAAGAATCTTGAAGGTGATTAAGGTTAAAGTGACACAACTAAGAGGATATGCTTGACAAGTTATAAACCGAAATCTCATGCCCCTTACTTACGAAGACCGGTCCTCATGCTACTCAACTTCAGTCACGAGCAAGCTCTTGTCATTGTAAGTATATGTGTATCATTAAGAACCGCCAACGGGGTACCCCTTGCACATGATACGGGAGCTTTCCCATAATCAAAATGACAAGGCAAGCAGACAATGATCATCTCAGCGATCTTTTTATTTGCTATTTGCATAGGTTTTTATTGAGGATGCTTCATAGAATGCTCATTATGGTGATGCTGCAAGTTTCCACCATGATTAGGCATGGCTTAGGCTAGCGGCCCAGGCGTTTCTCTAACACACATACAAACTCCATGATCTTACAAGTTCCACTTTTATTTCACACCGCTGGGATCCGTAAGCAAAAGAACATGATATCAAGGGGGGTACAAAGTACAAGTGCAATGTTGAAAGCGTTCCCCATGAAACATGGTTCTGCTAATTTCAACTTATAAAGCGCAAGCATATACGCAACAAAGAAGGACCCAATGGTTCAAGTTTATTAGAGGCAATAAAGTAAAGTGTGCCATCAAGTTCGTGAGAGCTTTAATCACTAGTTTTCTCATAACAAGTTTAATTTGGAAGGTAAACAAAAGCATGAATATACTTGGAATAGCATATGATAGTAGGTAGGTATGGTGGACTCTTTGGAATAACTTGGTTTAGGGAGTTGGATGCATGAGTGGAACTCATACTTGGTGGTGGAGGCTAGCAAAAGACTAGGAGCGACAATCTAAGAGAGCAATAATGGCCATAATCATGGAAAGCGACAAAACATCATTGATCAAAGCATAAAGTGATACTACAAGTTGAAAACTAAAGGATCATAAAGGCTATGGTGACTTGAGATAGTCATAACATGGTGTGAGCATGTGCCAAGTCAACCCAAATAAAACATCAAAGGAGAATACCACTATACTATGCTTTAATATGCTAAAACAACGCATGATTCATCCAAGGCACATTAAGCAATCTCAATTGTTTATAACAAGTCATGCTATAGCAAATAATACTAAGCATAAAGCCAAAACAATATCAAGCATGGCATGACAAAGCATAGGCCACAGTCAAAAACGAGCTCTTTTTACCACATAAGTATGAACTTTCCTACTCTTTTCCAAACCAAACCAAACTATTTGCAAACCAATGTATGAAAGAGGGGGTCCAACCAATTTATTCAGAAAACTAAGCAAACAAAAGCAAACTAAAAACCAAAACAAAAACAAAAAAGAAGACACTCCAAGAACAACACAACTGTGCATGAAACAATAAAAATGAAGCGTTTGGAAGAAACCTGGGATTTTTATTGATGAAGACGGGGGATGCCTTGGGCATCCCCAAGCTTTGACACTTGTACTTCTTGGATATTTCTTGGGGTGACACGCGTGGCATCCCCAAGCTATAGCTTTAGTACATCCTTCATCTCATTACTCATTCCTTCCATACACCTGAAAGTTTTCCTTCATACAAAACTTCACACAATCTTTATTAGCAACATTAGTGCACTCAAGATAAAAGGTCTTAAGGTTCAGTTCTAACACCGAATAAACTTCCATTAGAACACTATATACTGTATCACTTTCTTCAAAAATCTCAATTCCCCAAAAGAACTCAAAAAGGAACCAACAAGAAGCAAATGCAGAAAATGGCAGAAATCTGTCAAAACAGACCAGCAGGTAAAGACGAATTTTTTCGAAGACCTTCTATTGCTCAAATCAAAAAGTGTTGAACTAACTAAAGTTAGATAACAACCTGGGGCATAAGCACAAAAAATTACAGCTCAATCCTACCTACAGAGATATCTCACAAAATTTTACGGTGAAGCACAAAAATCTGTTTCGGGACAGCAACTTTCCCAATCATTACTTCTCTCTCATTAGAGGTTACTCTTGGCACAAAAAGCAAATAAAAAGGATAAGGAGCGGTTATTACTGAAGTAATAACTTCCAAGACTCATCTAAAACTTTTGGGTTATCTCCCAATAAGTACTTTTCTTTAACGCCTTTAAGTTAGGCATAAGAAGCAAGAAAAAGAATCAAGTGTTCTCAAATGAAGAAGCATTAAGATCAATACCAAAAATATTTTCAACAAGGCAAGGTATATCATCCAAATAAGTTCTAGAGGATCCTTTCTCAATGCTCTTAGGTTCACTATTCTCATCAAAAGGGTTTGTAGGAACAATCCAATCAAGATTCTTTTCTATGGCATCATGTATTGCTACTAGTTTAAAGGGTATTGGTATCTTAGGTTCCTCCCCTTTAGGTTTGGTTTTGTTCATCTTTTCTCGTGTACCAACAACATCTACACATGAGCCTAACATATTGAAACGTTCAAATACTTTCCTAGCTTCCTTGGCAACATCATAGAACTCTTTAAACAAAGTTTCTAGAATAAACTCCCTCTTTTTAGGGTCCTCAATTTCTTTAAGCTTAAGAAACATTACTTGCATTAAGGGGTTGAGGTTAACAAACCTAGCTTCTAACATGTGAATTAAAGAAGCTACAGCAATCTCATAGTTTGGAGCAAGTTCTGCAAGGGATCTGTCCTTAGTATCTTCATGCTTACTAACATGATTGAAGAATTCTTCAATATTATCTTTCCCAATTATAGAACCACTAACAATTGAAAGGTCTTTCAGGGTGAATGTAGGGATCAACATGGTGAGCTAAGGAAGAGGTGACAACTAAAGGAGACTTAATTTTTTTTGTGTGTTTTTGATAAAGAAAGCAAACTAGTAAAACTATTTTTTTTTGTGTTTTTGAATAACAAAACAAGCAAACAAAGCAAAAAGAAACTAAACAAAACAAAAACAACAAAGTGAAGAGATTGGTTATGAGGGACTCCCCTTGTGAAGATGTCCTTGACTCCCCGGCAACGGCGCCAGAAAAATGCTTGATGTCTCAATGCACGGCGCCTAGAAAAATGCTTGATGGCGGTGTTGATGTAGAGCTCATTGGGAACCCCAAGAGGAAGGTATGATGAGCACAGCAGCAAGTTTCCCTCAGTTATGAAACCAAGATTTAATCGAACCAGTAGGAGCAAGGAAACACCCCAAAGGTGTTGCTAGCTGAGCCTTGGCAGGGCGCACTACCGGTGATAGTAGCAACGAGGAGACCTGCACAACACAACCACAGAACTTTGTCCCCCAACTTGCGATGAGGTTGTCAATCTCACCGTGTTTTGCGGAAAACAAAGGATTAAACGTATCGAATAGAAAGAAGTAAAAGTTTGCAGAAAGTAAACACAAAGAAGTAAACAGTTTATAGATTGTATGTAAAAGACAAGGACCGAGATCCATAGTTCACTAGAGGTGGCTCTCCTTAGATACATAACTGATACATTGCAAATGTATCCATAATTTTTGATGTTCCATGCTTGGTTTTATCCACTTTCTTGTGTTTTGCCCACACTTTGGAGTACTTTTCATATGATTTCTTGGACTAACCTATTAACAGAGCCACAGTGCCAGCTGCCTGTTTTCTGCTGTTTTTGGTTCTAGGAAAGTTAGAAAATGAATATTCTCGGAATTAGATGGGACAAAAGACAAAGTGCCTATTTTTCCGGAAGTCATCAAGTGCCAGAATATGAGACGGAGAAGGGCCAGAGGCCGGCCACACCACCTGGCCGTGCGGCCAGGCTGGGCCCACGCCAGGGGGTGGTGTGGTGGCCCCTGGCACCCCCTCGGTCTCCCCTTCTGCCTATAAGATGCCCTCGGGACGAAAACCATAAGGACCCGATCAAAAATCCACAAAAGAGTTTGTAGCCGCCGTCATCTCCATCCCTAGATCGAGGATCTGAGCTCTTCCGGCACCGCCGGAGAGGGAATTCACCCCGAGGCCTTCTTCATCACCATGCAAGCCTCCGGTGTGATGCGTGAGTAGTTCATCCTTGGACTACGGATCCATGTAGTAGCTAGATGGCTGGTTCTCCTCCTTTGTGCTTTCATGTTTAGATCTTGTGAGCTTCGTTCATGATCAAGATCATCTATTTGTAATTCTGCATGTTGTGTTTGCGGGGATCCGATGGATATTGAGATGCTATTTCAGATTGATTATTGATTCTATCATGTCTTTGTTATTTGTGATCTTGCATGCTTTCCGTTGTTAGTAGCTATCTTGGCCAAGTAGATGCTAGCAACTCCAAGAGTTAGTACTTATGCTAGATAGTAGGTTCATGCCTCTGGTAATCTGCGGAAGTGACAGAAATCTCTAAGGTACTAGATGTGTTGTTGCTACTAGGGAGAAAACAACAATCCTTTGTTCATAGAACAATCGTATTGTTTACTTTACACGCAGTTCGTAAAGCAATAATCTGTTGCTTGCAACTTAATACTGGAGGGGGTTCGGATGATAACCTGAAGGTGGATTATTAGTCATATATGCAGTTGGATGGCGGTCTATGTATAATGTTGTAATGCCCAATCAAGTCTCAAAGGAGTCAAGATGATTAGTATATGCATGTATTGCTTTCTCGGTGTTTGTCAATTGCCCCGCTGTAATTTGTTCACCCAGCATGTTATCTATCTAAGGAGAGCCACCTCTAGTGAACTATGGATCCCGGTCCTTGTCTTTTACATACAATCTACAATCCTTTACTGTTTTGTGTTTACTTTCTGCAAACTTTTACTTCTTTCCATTCGATACGTTTAATCCTTTGTTTTCTGCAAAACACGGTGATATTGACAACCTCATCGCAAGTTGGGGACAAAGTTCTGTGGTTGTGTTGTGCAGGTCTCCACATTGCTACTAGCACCAGTAGTGCGCCCTGCCAAAGCTCAGCTAGTAACACCTTTGGGGTGTTTCCTTGCTCCTACTGGTTCGATTAAACCTTGGTTTCATAACTGAGGGAAACTTGCTGCTGTGCTCATCATACCTTCCTCTTGGGGTTCCCAACGAGCTCTACATCAACACCGCCATCAAGCATTTTTCTGGGCGCCGTGCATTGAGCCATCAAGCATTTTTTTGGTGCCGTTGTCGGGGAGTCAAGGACATCTTCACAAGGGGAGTCCCTCAAAACCAATCTCTTTACTTTGTTATTTTTGTTTTGCTTAGTTTCTTTTTGCTTTGTTTGCTTGTTTTGTTATTCAAAAACACAAAAAAAAATTAGTCTTACTAGTTTTGCTTTCTTATTTGAAAACCCAAAAAATGACTACTCTTGAAAACACTAAGTTGTGTGACTTCACTAGCACGAACAACAATGATTTTATGAGCACACCTATTGCTCCACCTGTGGCTGAAAATACTTTCTTTGAGACAAAACCTGCTTTGCTCAATCTTGTTATGAGAGAACAATTTTCTGGTATTGGTAATGAAGATGCTGCTTCCCATCTAAATAACTTTGTTGAACTTTGTGAGATGCAAAAGCATAGGGATATAGATGGTGATATTATTAAGCTGAAATTGTTTCCTTTCTCTTTGAGAGGAAAAACTAAAGAATGGTTGAATTCTTTAACTAGGAATAGTATTGATTCTTGGACTAAATGCAAAGATGCTTTTATTGGAAAGTACTATCCTCCTGCTAAGATTATATCTATGAGAAGTGAAATAATGAAGTTTAAACAACTTGATAATGAGCATGTTGCTCAAGCTTGGGAAAGAATGAAATCTTTGGTAAAGAATTGTCCCACTCATGGACTAACTGCTTGGATGATCATCCAAACTTTTTATGCAGGATTGAACTATTCTTCAAGGAACCTATTGGATTCTGCTGCTGGAGGTACCTTTATGACCATCACTTTGGGTGCTGCAACAAAACTTTTGGACAATATGATGGTTAATTATTCTGAATGGCATACTGAGAGAGCTCCACAAGGTAAGAAGGTAAATTCTGTTGAGGAAACCTCCTCCTTGAGTGATAAGATTGATATTATTATGTCTATGCTTGTTAATTGGAAAGCCCATATTGATCCAAATAATGTTCCTTTGGCTTGTTTGGTTGCTCAAGAAGAGCAAGTTGATGTGAACTTAATAAGAAATAACAATTTTGGCAACAATGCTTATGGTAACAATGCTTATAGGAACAATTTTGGTAACAATAATTATAAGCCATATCCTCCCAACAACGGTAATGCTTATGGAAATTCTTACAACAATAATAAGAGTGCTCCCTCTGAACTTGAAGTTATGCTTAAAGACTTTATTAGTAAGCAAACTGCTTTTAATAAAACTATTGAGGAAAAACTCTCTAATGCTGAAAGAAATATAGCATCTTTGGCTGAAGCTCAATATACTTTGAATAAAATGGCTGCTAAACCTGAAAATAATGATAATCCCTTTGCAGCTACCAATGCTAAACAAGTAAGAATTGATGAAAATGTTAGACTATTAGCTGAATTACATGCTAAGTGGGAAAGAGAAGATGAAATTGCCAGAAACATTAGTGTTTCTACTATCACTACCACTAGTGTAGAGGCTAGTAATAGTTCTACTACTTTAGATGATAAATTTGACTTTGATCTTGATGGTTGCAATATCTCTGAAGTTATTAAGTTCCTACAAAAGCTTGCTAAAAGTCCTAATGCTAGTGCTATGAACACGGCCTTTACAAAACACATTACTGATGCTCTCATAAAGATTAAAGAAGAAAAGATGAAACATAAAGCTTCTATTCCTATATAAACAAGAAGATGGTTGGGAACCTATCATTAATATGAAAGTGAATGACTTTGATTTCAAAGCTTTATGTGATCTTGATAGTAGTGTTTCTATTATGCCTAGAAGGATTTATGATATGCTTGATTTGCCTCCTCTTGAAGATTGTTATTTGAATGTCCCACTTGATGATAATGCTAAAAATAAACTCATGGGAAGTCTTAATGATGTTCTTATTATGGTTAACAATTCCTATGTCCCCGTTGATTTCTATGTTTTGGATGTTGAATACAATGCTTCTTGTCCTATTACTTTGGGAAGACTTTTTCTTAGAACTGTTGGTGCCATCATTGATATGAAAGAAGGCACCATTAAATATCAACTCCCACTCAAGAAAGGTATAGAATACTTCCCTAAAAAGAGAGAAAATATTTCTTTTGCTTCTCCTATGAAAACAAAATTTGGTCTTAATGCTTCTTCATTTGAGAACACTTGATTCTTTCTTTGCTTCTTATGCCTAACTTAAAGGCGTTAAAGAAAAGTACTTATTGTAAGATAACCCAAAAGTTTTAGATGAGTCTTGGAAGTTATTACTTCATTAATAACTGCTCCTTATCCTTTTTATTTGCTTTTTGTGCCAAGAGTAACCTCTAATGAGAGAAAAGTAATGATTGGGAAAGTTGCTGTCCCGAAACAGATTTTTGTGCTTCACCGTAAAAATTCGTGAGAGAGCTATATAGGTCGGATTGAGCTGTAATTGTTTGTGCTTCTGCCCCAGGTTGTTACCTAACTTTCGTTAGTTCAACACTTTTTGATTTGAGCAACATAAGGTCTTCTAAAAAATTCGTTTTTACCTGCTGGTCTGTTTTGACAGATTTCTGCCATTTTCTGCATTTGCTTCTTGTTGGTTCCTTTTTGAGTTCTTTTGGGGAATTGAGATTTTTGAGGGAAGTGCTACAGTAGCTAGTGTTCTAATGGAAGTTTATTTGGTGTTAGAACTTAACCTTAAGTCCTTTTATCTTGAGTGCACTAATGTTGCTAATAAAGATTGTGTGAAGTTTTGTATGAAGGAAAATTTTCAGGTGTATGGAAGGAATGAGTAATGAGATGAAGGATGGACTAAAGCTCAAGATTGGGGATGCCACGCGTGTCACCCCAAGAAATATCCAAGAAGTTCAAGCGTCAAAGCTTGGGGATGCCCAAGGCATCCCCTTCTTCATCAATAAAAATTCCAGGTTTCTTACAAACGCTTCATTTTTTTTGTTTCATGCACAGTTGTGTTGTTCTTGGAGCGTCTTCTTTTTCGTTTTCGTTTTCGTTTTGGTTCTTAGTTTGCTTGGTTTGCTTAGTTTGCTGAATAAATTGGTTGGACCCCCTCTTTCATACATTGGTTTGCAAATAGTTTGGTTTGGTTTGGAAAAGAGTAGAAAAGTTCATGCTTATGTGGTAAAAAGAGCTCGTTTTTTACTGTGGCCTATTGCTTGATATTGTTTTGGCTTTATGCTTAGTATTCTTTGCTGTAGCATGACTTGTTATAAACAATTGATATTGCTTAATGTGCCTTGGATGAATCATGCGTTGTTTTAGCATATTAAAGCATAGTATACTGGTATTCTCCTTTGATGCTTTATTTGGGTTGACTTGGCGCATGCTCACCCCATGTTATGACTATCTCAAGTCACCATAGCCTTTATGATCCTTTAGTTTTCAACTTGTAGTATCACTTTATGCTTTGATCAATGATGTTTTGTTGCTCTGCATGATTATGGCCATTATTGCTCTCTTAGTTTGTCGCTCCCAGTCTTTTGCTAGCCTCCACAACAAAGTATGAGTTCCACTCATGCATCCAACTCCCTAAACCAAGTTATTCCAAAGAGTCCACCATACCTACCTACTAGCTTATGCTATTCCAAGTATATTCATGCTTTTGTTTACCTTCCAAATTAAACTTGTTATGAGAAAACTAGTGATTAAAGCTCTCACGAACTTGATGGCACACTTTACTTTTCTTGCCCTTAATAAACTTGAACCATTGTGTCGTCTATGTTGTATATGCTTGCACTTATTTGTTGGGAATTAGTAGAACCATGCTTTCATGGGGAACGCTTTCAACATTGCACTTGGTACTTGTACCTAGTTGATATCATGCTCTTTTGTATATGGATATCGTCAGTGTGAAATGAAAGGGGAGCTTGTAAGTCCATGGAGTTATGTATATGTGTTAGATAAACGCCTGGGCCGCTAGTCTAATCCATGCTAACATGGTGGAAACCTACATCGCAACCATAATGAGCTGTCTATGAAGCATTCTTCTTATAAAAAAAGATTCCTATATTGAGAAAAAAAAGAGAAAAGAGAAAAAAAGAGATACTATGAAAAGAGGAAAGAGAGAAAAAAGCACCATATTCCCATGGTAAATAAGAAGAATGTTGAGATGCTTGCTGTCTGCTTGCCTTGTCATTTTGATATGGGGATTCTTCCGTATCATCGGGCAAGGGGTACCCCGTTGGCGGTTCCCTATGATATACATGTACTTACGATGACAAGAACTTACCGGTGACTAAACTTGAGTATCATGAGGAGCGGCCCTCGTATACAAGGGACATGAGATTCCTAACTTATACTTCGTCAAGCATATACACCATAGTTTGTTCACTTTAACCTTAATCACTTCAAGATGCTTATGATAGGGGAAATGAGAGCTGAAAGCTATAAGTATCATAATTTTTGGAAGCTCTTTATGAGACTTGAATCCCTGCTTCCTTCTATGAAGGCCTTTCTTCCACCATTATATTGAGTCTCCACCTTCTATCTTTATGCACCTACTTTGAGAGCATAGTGGCCATTCTTAGTTCTTTGTGCATTGTCCCAAGACTAGTTGATTGATGCATAACTTGTTATTGCTTGTTTTAAACTATTGTATCTAGTCACTCTTATGAACTTTGAAGGTGTCCTATGCATTTATATTTGCTACTCTATTGAGGGACAAGCTGAATACTATTATGCTATGTTTTCTTTATGTGAAACAAACAAACATCTTACAAAGCATTGTTATTCATGAATCTTTTGTTTGTGCCTTTTCATGTTGCATCATAGTTTCTTTGTCTTATTGCTAGAACTTTGTCTTTCATGTTATGATTGAAGTACTATGATCCCAGCTTTGAATGTTTTACAAATACTTTGATCAAGTCTTTGATGGTGCATGTCACCTCAAAAATTATTCTTTCTTTTTATCACTTACCTGCTCGAGGACGAGCAGGAGTTAAGCTTGGGGATGTTGATACATTGCAAATGTATTTATAATTTTTGATGTTCCATGCTTGGCTTTATCCACTTTCTTGTGTTTTGCCCACACTTTGGAGTACTTTTCATATGATTTCTTGGACTAACCTATTAACGCGAGCCACAGTGCCAGCTACCTGTTTTCTGCTGTTTTTGGTTCTAGAAAAGTGAGAAAATGAATATTCTCATATTTGATGGGACAAAAGCCAAAGTGCCTATTTTTCTGGAAGTCATCAAGTGCCAGAATACGATATGGAGAAGGGCCAGAGGCCGGACACACCACCTGGCCGCGCGGCCAGGCTGGGCCCGCGCCAGGGGGTGGTGTGGTGGCCCCTGGCACCCCCTCGGTCTCCCTTCCGCCTATAAGATGCCCTCGGGACGAAAACCCTAAGGGCCCGATCAAAAATCCAGACCACCATCTTGACTCCGAGAAAGCAATACATGCATATACTAATCATCTTGACTCCTTTGAGATTCGATTGGGCATTACAACATTATACATAGACCGCCATCCAACTGCATCTATGACTAATAATCCACCTTCAGGTTATCATCCGAACCCCTCCAAGATTAAGTTGCAAGCAACATATTATTGCTTTATTTAACTGTGTAAAGTAAACAATACGATTGTTCTATGAACAAAGGATTGTTGTTTTCTCCTAGTAGCAACAACACATCTAGTACCTTAGAGATTTGTCACTTCATGATTACCAGAGGCATGAACCCACTATCGAGCATAAATACTAACTCTTGGAGTTGCTAGCATCTACTTGGCCAAGATAGCTACTAACAACGGAAAGCATGCAAGATCACAAATAACAAAGACATGATAGAATTAATAATCAATCTGAAATAACATCTCAATATCCATCGGATCCTCGCAAACACAACATGCAGAATTACAAATAAATGATCTTGATCATGAACGGAGCTCACAAGATCTAAACATGAAAGCACAAAGGAGGAGAACCAGCCATCTAGCTACTACATGGATCCGTAGTCCAAGGATGAACTACTCACGCATCACATCGAGGCTTGCATGGTGATGAAGAAGGCCTCCAGGGTGAATTCCCCTCTCCGGCAGGGTGCCGAGAAGAGCTTCAGATCCCTCCCGATCTTGGGATGGAGATGACGGCGGCTACAGACTCTTTCGTGGATTTTTGATCGGGCACTTAGGGTGTTCGTCCTAAGGGCATCTTATAGTCGGAAGGGGAGGCCGAGGGGGTGCTAGGGGCCACCACACCACCCCCTGGCGGGGGCCCAGCCTGGCCACACGGCCAGGTGGTGTGGCTGCCTCAGCCCTTCTCCGCTCAGATTCGGCACTTGATGACTTCCGAAAAATAGGCACTTTGGCTTGGCTTTGTCCCGTTCAATTCGAGAATATTCATTTTCGACTTTCCTAGAACCAAAACAGCAAAAAAGCAGATGCACTGTGGCTCTTGTTAATAGGTTAGTCCAAGAAATCATATGAAAAGTACTCCGAAGTGTGGACAAAACACAAGAAATTGGATAAAACCAAGCATGGAACATCAAAAATTATAGATACATTTGCAATGTATCAGCCACCTTAGCTGCCACGCGGGCAGGTGGGAGTTGCGTCCCGTTTGACCACGCTGACCCGCGCCTACTATCGTCACGATGACATCAACAGGACATCATGCCGACAGGCACCACTCAGATTGTCGGCCACGACGACGACTGGGCATGTGCGGGCATGCGAGACTAGTCACGTTCGACGAGGGCATGCATGTTGAGCCTAAAGATGGTGACACCGCTGCGGATTGACCACCGGAGCATCGACGACGACGGCGCACGGCAGCAGAGCTTGCAGGTGATCGCTGCGGAGAGCAACCAAAGTGTGCGCGAGCAAGAGAAAGGGTCCAAGAGGACTAGCAGCTCACCGTGGGTCGTATGGAGGTGACCACGAGGAGCGGAGAGGCCGGAAGAAGCGGTAATGGTGACAGCGGCGCTTGGATAGAGGCGGAGAAGGGGCAGGCGATTCACTCGTCTGCAGCCATCACTGCTTGCGTGCGTCGATGAGGAGGAAGCAGGGGTCGAGGTGGAGCTCGTGGTGCATCAGCGGAGGCCAGGGAGGTCGGGGACAGCGGCACCAGAGAGAAGCTGCGACAGCTAGGGTTCGGGTCCATGTACGGGAGCGAGAGAGAGAGGGAGTGACCAGGGGAGAGAGAGAGGCATGCACACTAATCCTTGTCCTCTCCTCCAAGCGGCGGTGGGAATCACGGTGCATTAGCGTAGTGAGCGGCATCAGCAACGCCACCAAGCTGCTTTGCGTCACCGGGGAGAAGATGACGTCGAAGGGGTACCGGGTCTAGGCCGAGGTGGGCCGGCTTCTAGGCTGCTAGCGGCTGCTCTGAGTGGTAGAGAGAGAAGGGGAAAGGGGAGGAGGCAAGTTGGGATGGGCCTGGTTCGACTCTGGTTTTGTTTTTTGTTTCAGAAATCTTTTTCTATTTCTGTTTCTCAATTTCCTTTTTGTCAAAGCATTTGAAAACTATTTTAGACTATTTCAAAAATACCAGAGAGTGTATAAAATATGTAAAACACTCAGGGACCTTGCATTCAAATTGGGCTCCAATATATTTGTAGTTTTCAAAATACAAAAACCATTTTGAATAAGTTCCAAAGAGAGAGAGAGGAAGATTAGGGTTTTAGGGGTTTTGCATTTTTTTCATTCACTTTAATATTAACAAAACAATGATGCTTATGAATGCACAAATCAAACCCTAATTAGGTTTAGCTAAAACTTGGGTGTTACAGCTCTATCCCCTTACGAGAATCTCGACCTGAGATTCCAATGGTAGAAAGAGAGAGATGGAAATAGGGCCACTCTAATGATAAGAGGGAAACACACTAAACAACACACCGAATATCTCATGGTCAACTCATGAAGGAGTGTTCAAAGACAACTTTGAGGTGACCAACATGAAACACGTCAAGGTAACGAAGGAAACAAGAGGAGAAGGTTTAAGTTAACAGATAACTAGTCTTCATAAGGATTGAGACCATGGAGCTTTAGACAAGTTTAAGCTTCTGAAAAGGAAATCTTATAATAGAAAAAACATGACCACATACTTCGAGAGATGAACCTCTACTAAATGGCTTAAGTAGAGATTTCACAGGTATAGAGATACAGATAACCAAGTTGTTTAAACTACTTTTGAAATAGAAGGGTCACTTATTTGTTCAACAGAAGGTCAAGGCAGAAATGTTGTTTCATGGTGAGGACTCGTAAGAGTCACAAGGAACATGTAATGAGAAATTGTTGATTACCAAAATCATAGTCGCTCTTGAACATGATTGAGAAATGAAGGAAACTCTTTATTCATCTAGGGTTATCAAAATCTTTGCCAAAGATTGTGATATCATTTTACACCACCAAGATGAATAGGTAAGAAGATTCCTGACGACACGATAAAAAGAAACTTCATTCTCAGACTTCAATTACTTGGCACAACAAAATGCTTGCCAAAGTAAAAAGGTCTAGAACATCGACCGAGAGACATTTAGCAAGACTACTTTAAATGTTCTCCTTGTTGCTCGGAATACTAATATTAGACTTCTAACAAGCCTTCAATTAGTCATCAAGTATAGGTCGGACTTCGTAGACAATGGGAACCATAAGCACAACTTCTATAACTAAATCATAGAACATGCCTCATGAAGAGTGGTTGTTATTTACTGATTCAAGAGGATTTGACAATAAGCCTTCTGACTTTGTGTCAACCATTACATCAATTTTGCCAGATTTCCAAATAGGCCTATGTCAAAACCTTTGAGAACACCAACCATCATATCTACTTGAGATTCATATTTGGTTAGGTGAAATGATACTTCAGACTCAACATGTCCGAATAGAAAGTGTGTAACATTTACTGCGAAGGTAAAAGTCACTAGATTCTCAAGACATGTACTACAATGTCAAGCTCCAAGAGCTAGAGCTAGATTGCTAGACCCATGCATTAGCAACTTGTCAAAAGGCAACTGCTCATACATCAAGTACTTGCAACGAAATACACATGTGTCCTTAAGGAACAATGATAACTCTACTCGAATCCACGACGACATCTTTCAACAATTGCTCATGAATCGGAGAAGGTCACTTCCAACATCCAGAACACATACTTCGAGATGACCCGAAGACGGTTCTCAAAAGTTTCCAACATTAATGCCAAAGGTTCCATATGAATGTAATATAGCATGGAGAAGACAAGGATGTCATCGATGGGCACAATGACAAACTTATTGAGATACTCCATGGTGATGAACCCATATGTTACGTGAATGTAGCAAGAGTATTGGTAAGGCCAATGAACATGAAGATGTACTCATGTGAAATATCACGAGTACCAACACCATTAGGATAGTCCTTGGAACTGAGTTTCGTTTGACGATAACCCAAATCAAATCAAAGACGGGGAAAGATAACATATCCACGAAGGAGATACTATATTTCTTCAACACAATAGAACTAGACATCCCTTTAATAATAAACTAAGTTGGATAGAACTTTTGTCTTACAACTCTCCAAGTTGTTGTTTAGGTTTAACCAACTAGTTCAGGGGTATCTAGTATGGATCCTTGGAGAAAGGAGCAGTTCAGAGAACTTGCTTGCTGAAGAACTTGACATCACGGTCATGTGACAACATGGAGATACTTCTAGTAGACATCTAGGATATCACGAACCACTAATATGTCACTTAGTTTGAGAGGAAACTTCCCTGGTAAGGAAATGGACATAGTCTCAAAGCTTTGGCACAAGCCTAACTCTTTGACTGAAGAGAGTGTACAAGAATAACGGACTTGGTAGCACAATTATCCTTCGCTTAGTGATAGGGTAACCAATCAAGCTAAGAATGACAAAAATGTCCTTAGAGTTCAAAGCAATATTGATCGCTAAGAATCTCATATGGCCACATTATTAGGCACACGCATCATTTTCGAGCGTGAAAGCTCAGAGGAAGGGTGGGTAAAGATATGTAGGAGTACTACTTCATTAAGAGGGTTACGAAACTCCACACAACTAAGGAGATATGCCCTAGAGGCAAATATTAAAGTGTTTTATTTGATATATCTCTTGTATGCTCATAATACGTTTCATACCGTGCTATATCTGTGTTAATACGAAACGTTAATACACGTATGGTATGTAAACAAACTGTGTCTCTAGTTACCTCTAGCAAACTAGATCATTGGTCATGAGGATGATCTAGGGTTTCGAGATCATGGGCATTTATGCCAATTGACAATGAGGTCATGCCATTGGTTGAATGATGTGATAGATAAACATCGAACAATTCTATCATAATGAGAACTAGTTACAAAGTTCACCATTAATGATAAACAAAGGAAACCTCGCAACCTGATCCTTAGACTGTGAGATAATGCAAATCATCGTTCTGGAGGGAGCTTAGATGGTATCAAGTATGTAAAAGGGTGATAAAAAAGGTGCCACTCAGGTTTTCCAAAGGGGTGTGTAGAGGAGTACATATAAAGACCAGGATTTGGCAATCCATGTAACAGATAGATACACATGGCCATCTCGGTGATGTTGCATTAACAAAGCTTGCAAGCATGTGAATGTGTCACAAGAATGCAACGACATGGGAACGAGTAAACAAGTTCATAAGTAATGAGATCGAACTAAGGTATGGAGATACCAAAGATCAAATCTCGGGTGAACTAGGTATCAAGTGGCAAAGGGAATGGGAAACAACGTTAACGGTTCAAGCGATAATTTTTGTGAAATGCACAGGGGTCATCATGGGCATCCAGGTCCCGCTGATGATCATTGATATGAGAGAGGTCTTGATCATGTCCGAAGTGTTTCCAAACTGAAGGATATCACGCTTAAGGGTGAGGACGCATAGGGATCGATACGGCACCACAAGAGAAATGAGAGAGAGAAACCGGAATAATTCCCGGTAACACCCGATGTTGATCAGAGGGGTCCGGAAGGGATTCTGGAGTGAAGGAATATAATAATATATGTATTTTATATTAATTGGTTGAATTAATATTAAAATATATATTTTTATTTTATTTATATAGGCAACCCTTTGCTAATGGGCCTCACCCGGAGGGGAGGCCCAAAGGGGGAAGGCGCCTAGGGAGGAGGGCCAGCCAGCCAGGCCCTAGTGGGCTCCCCACATGGGGCCCACCTAGGCCGACGGCTCCCCCTTGGTGGCCGGTGGATATGCGAATAGTCCCACACTGCCTGCCCCTTGGGTGGTGCCCCTCCACTCCCACTATATATAAGGGGTCACCCCTCCCCTAGAATCATCCCATTCTCTCTTCTCTCTCTCATTTCCTTTGAGGATTTCTCTATAATATTGGACAGGACCTCGGGGGTTTTGAGTTCTCCACCTTCACACTACCGTCGTGTGATCTTCAGTCCACCATCTTTCTTCTTCCGTTGCTCAGCTAGATTGGAGCCCGGGAGACGCCGCCTGCACCGAACGTGTGTAGTACTTCGGAGGCACCACACTTGGGGTGCTTGAAGCTGCCCATCTTCATCAACATATGCCTTCCTGCGTAAGGCGTTCCTCGGTCTTCAAGGGTATGAATATCGTCTTCCTTTTTCTGTTACTTATGTCTACATAGTAGAGATCCTTGTATTAGTGTTCGCGTAGTTAGAATTTTTTATTTTCTGCTCCAGAACCCTACAACAACCTCTTAGTATAAAAGGGTGTGATACTCGAAGGCAGAGCAGACTGAAACTAATCAATGCCTCTTGATCTGTGGATTACAACACTTTGACCTGGTCCTGGATATGACAAGGTACCGGAGTTTGTTTCTCCTAACATCCCAAAATGTTTTGTCATGATGGACCACAATAGTATCTTGCATCAGAAGACACCAATGCACATTACTACTTGGCTACCAACTGATAAACAAAGGTCAGAAACAACAAGGGGAAGAAAGAACGTGCTTAGGATAGAATCCCGAGATGTGGATGCATAGATTATCATTCTTTCGGGAACCAATGCATAGAAGGGAGGGTGTGGCATAGAAGGGAACCCAACAAAGAGTATCTACATTACAAACCCTTGATTTTTTATTAGCAGTTGTGAAGTTCAAATTTAACCTGTTGACATATTAATCCAATTCATGGTTTGCCTATAAAGATTGCAAAATGGCCTCAACAAGCAACTTAAAGGGTTTGAAGTGTGAGGGTTATGATGATAACAAAGGTAAGAAGTACACAAATAAGCACAAGGTCAACACTACGTGAATAACGCGAAAGGCTATTTTGATAACACGTTAGTATGAGTAGTTTTTTGTACCTGATCACAGTTGTGGTGTTAAGCTAACTAAAATCCATCTTGTTGTTAGATCAAGTGTTAAACAGTCCAGTACCATCTTATACGCCATAAAACATATGTACCCTCATCAATATTGAACCAACTCATCCGTTTGACCAAACGTGTGTATAACAAGTATGATAACTGGTCAGAATTTCAAATTATGTCAACAATTGCATGAACGGTCATTTGGAATGGTATTGGATAGCCAATAAAATACCTTGTTGGCATTAGACCGAGCATGTTGTGTGCGTGTAGCATGACAATGTTAGGGTTATCTGTCGATAGGGTGGCGACATGCAAGGTGGTGCTGATAGAGTGAAGGGCTACGGAGTCAGAGTGAGGAGCACCATTGCGCCTATCTTTCACCTTCCTTCTTCTTTCGATCCGGATTATGGATGTAGTATAGCTCTTTTTCCCTAGTAGACCTAGGTTATCGAATCCTCGGGAAGCAGATGCATAGTGAAGTTACTTTAACGGACCTTTAGGAGTTTTAGAATTCCTTTTGTGTTTTTATCGGACCAAGAGTTTGCGTATTTTTGCTGTTGTCAATGATGGAGAGATAGGGCCTAGGGCGTTCGGTTTCACCTGTAGTTGTGCAAAACATCTGATGGGAATAAAATATAGAAATAAA
The DNA here is from genome assembly GCA_023614405.1 of Avena insularis. Classification (NCBI taxonomy): domain Eukaryota; kingdom Viridiplantae; phylum Streptophyta; class Magnoliopsida; order Poales; family Poaceae; genus Avena; species Avena insularis. The sequence goes on along the minus strand of CM042689.1, from coordinate 391,692,669 downwards.
GTATGCATGTAATTATTAGAGCAAGATAAATTATATGTGGGCAGTGGATCCATAATTGCTATTGCCTCCGCAACCGCTTATAGCAATAACCTACTAGTATCATCCATATAAGAAAGAGAACTAATGATATGCATAGTGACGTCACCGTTAATCCCAAGTAAATCCCTCCAATACAACCGTACTACCACTTCTGTCACTAGGGTTCCCATCCTGCAGATTAGTCATTACTCATACTCCCTATACCTGGCTCAACCCTCGGGGTCTTGGCTACCTAACAAGTCCTTAGATTGAGGCAAGAGAGGATACAATAATCATCATGTCATACAAACTAATACATGATCCCATCTATGATAAATAACATGCACAAAAGCTACATGGCTAGGCTGAAGCCCTTAGCCCAAGGAGAATTACTCGCACATAGAGATGAGATCAACAATCATAAACTAACATGGGTATGATTACTCGGATGCTTATGATTTGCTACCCTACACTGGGTAAAAAGGCTTCTGGCCCATGAAGATTTGAGATGACAACCCAAGGAAGCAACCGACAAAGTCTTTGATTGTATTAGGAAAGAAACTATGAACCGACATTATGTTGGTATTGTAATCACGCGTGTATCAAACCTATCCGCATATAGCTTTGAGACCCGGCCTATTATATATAGGACGGGATAAGCCCAAGCGAAGGTACCAAAATCTAGAAGACAACCTATAATAGTGCAATTACTCAATATTCAGACGACTTTGATTCCATTGTTTCCCTAACATCCGAGAAATCCCCAGCGTTCTCTTTTTCACGAAATCCCAAGTCCACCATGGGCATTGCCGAGGTTACCCCTCGTCAATTGGTGCCATCTATGGAAACCTGAATGCTAGAACCACAGATTCGGCGGATCACTCTCCACCAAGCATCAACTCGATGAAAGCAGATCCACGCCCGCCCACCCCTGTATTAGTACTCGCCGATTTTAATGGCGGATCCGATCTAATCATCGGAGGCTTCCACTTCCAGGTAGACGACCTGCAAGAATCGCACCCTTCAGCCATGTTCACATCAGGACCATCGGTACAAAAACCTGTGCCTACGGCAGCACCGACATCTACAGTCAGATCCTCCACGGATGTCATGGCGCAGATCGAAACAGGCGAAGAAGGCAAGAAAATCGAGATAAATCTGGGGATATTGATGGCCTTCATGGTAATCTCTCCCTCGGGACTAGTCATCAGCCAGTAAACCCGACAAACTCGGAACCCGAAGAAAGCAGCAAAAACATCGACTTCGAAGAAAGGATGGCAAAGATCTATCCAGAACTACGATCTCAAAATACCATCGGCACATCCGCAGAAGCAGAAGATGACGCCATTATGCCATGCATGACACGCCACCAAGTGTGCATGATCAACGGAGATACCTCAACACCACATGACGAAAACGATAATCCTATCATAAACCCTGATGATAATTTATCAGATGACCATGCAGGAAACCAGTACAATGAAGGAAACCATGGAAACGAAGGAGGAACAACAGATAATCACATAGACTAAAGAAGAGGCGGAGAACCGTGATGGATCAATGCACGGCGCCTAGAAAAGTGCTGGTGCGTGGTTGATGTAGAGCTCGTTGGGAACCCCAAGAGGAAGGTATGATGAGCACAACAACAAGTTTCCCTCCGTTATGAAACCAAGGTTTAATCGAACTAGTAGGAGCAAGGAAACACCCCAAAGGTGTTGCTACATGAGCCTTGGCAGGGCACACTACCGGTGCTAGTAGCAACGTGGAGACCTGCACAACACAACCACAGAACTTTGTCCCCAACTTGCGATGAGGTTGTCAATCTCACCATGTTTTGCGGAAAACAAAGGATTAAACGTATCAAATGGAAAGAAGTAAAAGGTTGCATAAAGTAAACACAAAGCAGTAAAAAATTGTAGATTGAATATAAAAGACAAGGACCCGGATCCATAGTTCACTAGAGGTGGCTCTCCTTAAGATAGATAACATGCTGGGTGAACAAATTACAGCAGAGCAATTGACAAACATCGAGAAAGCAATACATGCATATACTAATCATCTTGACTCCTTTGAGACTTGATTGGGCATTACAACATAATACATAGACCGCCATCCAACTGCATATATGACTAATAATCCACCTTCAGGTTATCATCCGAACCCCCTCCAGTATTAAGTTGCAAGCAACAGATTATTGCTTTATGAACTGCGTGTAAAGTAAACAATACGATTGTTCTATGAACAAAGGATTGTTGTTTTCTCCCTAGTAGCAACAGCACATCTAGTACCTTAGAGATTTCTGTCACTTCCCTAGATTACCAGAGGCATGAACCCACTATTGAGCATAAATACTAACTCTTGGAGTTGCTAGCATCTACTTGGCCAAGATAGCTACTAACAACAGAAAGCATGAAAGATCACAAATAACAAATACATGATAGAATCAATAATCAATCTGAAATAGCATCTCAATATCCATCGGATCCCTGCAAACACAACATGCAGAATTACAAATAGATGATCTTGATCATGAACAGAGCTCACAAGATCTAGACATGAAAGCACAAAGGAGGAGAACCAGCCATCTAGCTACTACATGGATCCATAGTCCAAGGATGAACTACTCACGCATCACACCGGAGGCTTGCATGGTGATGAAGAAGGCCTGTGGTGAATTCTCTCCAGGGTGCCAGGAAGAGCTTCAGATCCCTCCCGATCTAGGGATGGAGATGATGGCGGCTACAGACTCTTTCGTGGAATTTTGATCGGGTACTTAGGGTTTATGTCCCGAGGACATCTTATAGTCGGAAGAGGAGGCCGAGGGGGTGCCGGGGCTAGCCTCACCACCCCCTGGCGCGGGCCAGGCTGGGCCGTGTGGCCAGGTGGTGTGGTGGCCCCCTAGCCCCTCTCCGTCTCATACTCTGGTATCTGATGACTTCCGGAAAAATAGGCACTTTGGCTTTTGCCCCATCCAATTCCGAGAATATTCATTTTCTGACTTTCGTGGAACCAAAAACAACAGAAACAGTAGGCAGCATGTGGCTCTTGTTAATAGGTTAGTCCAAGAAATCATATGAAAAGTACTCCAAAGTTGGAACAAAACACAAGAAAGTGGATAAACCCAAGCATGGAACATAAAAAATTATAGATACATTTGCAATGTATCAACATCCCCAAGCTTAACTCCTGCTCGTCCTCGAGTAGGTAAGTGATAAAAAGAAAGAATAATTTTTGAGGTGACATGCACCATCAAAGACTTGATCAAAGTATTTGCAAAACATTCAAAGCTGGGATCATAGTACTTCAATCATAACATGAAAGACAAAGTTCTAGCAATAAGACAAAGAAACTATGATGCAACATGAAAAGGCACAAACAAAAGATTCATGAATAACAATGCTTTGCAAGACGTTTGTTTGTTTCACATAAAGAAAACATAGCATACTAGTATTCAGCTTGTCCCTCAATAGAGTAGCAAATATAAATGCATAGGACACCTTCAAAGTTCATAAGAGTGACTAGATACAATAGTTTAAAACAAGCAATATCAAAGTATGCATCAATCAACTAGTCTTGGGACAATGCACATAGAACTAAGAATGGCCACTATGCTCTCAAAGTAGGTGCATAAAGATAGAAGATGGAGACTCAATATAATGGTGGAAGAAAGGCCTTTTTATAAAAGGAAGTAGGGATTCAAGTCTCATAAAGAGCTTCCAAAAATTATGGTACTTATAGCTTTCAGCTCTCATTGCCCCTATCATAAGCATCTTGAAGTGATTAAGGTTAAAGTGAACAAACTATGTTGTACATGCTTGACGACGTATAAGTCAGAAATCTCATGTCTCTTGTATACGAGGGCCGCTCCTCATGCTACTCAAGTTTAGTCACCGGTAAGTTCTTGTCATTTTAAGTACATGTGTATCATAGAGAACCGCCAATGGGGTACCCCTTGCCCGATGATATGGAAGAATCCCCATATCAAATTGACAAGGCAAGCAGACAACGAGCATCTCAGCATTCTTCTTATTTACCATGGGAATATGGTGCTTTTTTCTCTCTTTCCTCTTTTCGTAGTATCTTTTTTTTCTCTTTTCTCCTTTTCTTATTTCTCAATTTAGGACTCTTTTTTTATAAGAAGAATGCTTCATAGACAGCTCATTATGGTTACGCTGCAGGTTTCCACCATGCCAACATGGATTAGACCAGCGGCCCAGGCGTTTCTCTAACACATATACATAACTCCATGGACTTACAAGCTCCCCTTTCATTTCACATCGACGACATCCATATACAAAAGAGCATGATATCAACTAGGTACAAGTACCAAGTGTAATGTTGAAAGCGTTCCCCATGAAAGCATGGTTCTGCTAATCCCCAACAAATAAGTGCAAGCATATACAACATAGAAGACACAATGGTTCAAGTTTATTAAGGGCAAGAAAACTAAAGTGTGCCATCAAGTTCGTGAGAGCTTTAATCGCTAGTTTTCTCATAACAAGTTTAATTTGGAAGGTAAACAAAAGCATGAATATACTTGGAATAGCATAAGCTAGTAGGTAGGTATGGTGGACTCTTTGGAATAACTTGGTTTAGGGAGTTGGATGCATGAGTGGAACTCATACTTGGTTGTGGAGGCTAGCAAAAGACTGGGAGCGACAAACTAAGAGAGCAATAATGGCCATAATCATGGAGAGCGACAAAACATCATTGATCAAAGCATAAAGTGATACTACAAGTTGAAAACTAAAGGATCATAAATGCTATGGTGACTTGAGATAGTCATAACATGGCGTGAGCATGCGCCAAGTCAACCCAAATAAAGCATCAAAGGAGAATACCACTATACTATGCTTTAATATGCTAAAACAACGCATGATTCATCCAAGGCACATTAAGCAATCTCAATTGTTTATAACAAGTCATGCTACAACAAATAGTACTAAGCATATAGCCAAAACAATATCAAGCATGGCATGACAAAGCATAGGCCACAGTAAAAAACGAGCTCTTTTTACCACATAAGCATGAACTTTCCTACTCTTTTCCAATCCAAACCAAACTATTTGCAAACCAATATATGAAAGAGGGGTTCCAACCAATTTATTCAAAAAACTAAGAAAACCAAGCAAACGAAAAACCAAAATCAAAAGGAAAAAGAAGACGCTCCAAGAACAACACAACTATGCATGAAACAATAAAAATGAAGCATTTGGAAGAAACCTGGGATCTTTATTGATGAAGAAGGGGATTCCTTGGTCATCCCCAAGCTTTGACGCTTGTACTTCTTGGATATTTCTTGGTGTGACACGCGTGGCATCCCCAAGCTTGAGCTTTAGTCCATCCTTCATCTCATTACTCATTCCTTCCATACACCTGAAATTTTTCCTTCATACAAAACTTCACACAATCTTTATTAGCAACATTAGTGCACTCAAGATAAATAAGTCTTAAGGTTCAGTTCTAACACCAAATAAACTTCCATTAGAACACTAGCTACTGTAGCACTTCCCTCAAAAAGCTCAATTCCCCAAAAGAACTCAAAAAGGAACCAACAAGAAGCAAATGCAGAAAATGGCAGAAATCTGTCAAAACAGACCAGCAGGTAAAGACGAATTTTTTTGAAGACCCTCTGTTGCTCAAATCAAAAAGTGTTGAACTAACGAAAGTTAGATAACAACTTGGGGCAGAAGCACAAAGATTCATGCCTCAAAAAGACGTTCAGAGATTTTACACGAAGTTCTACGGTGAAGCACAGAAATCTGTTTCGGGACAGCAACTTTCCCAATCATTACTTCTCTCTCATTAGAGGTTACTCTTGGCACAAAAAGCAAATAAAAAGGATAAGGAGTGGTTATTACTGAAGTAGTAACTTCCAAGACTCATCTAAAACTTTTGGGTTATCTCCCAATAAGTACTTTTCTTTAACGCCTTTAAGTTAGGCATAAGAAGCAAAGAAAGAATCAAGTGTTCTCAAATGAAGAAGCATTAAAACCAAATTTCTTGCCCTTACGACTCTTACTCCTATTCTTAACCTTGGGGAAAATCTGATTGTTTGGTGGAGAATAAAGGTGCATGGTCCCCTTTTATATTGTTGCTCCAAGGAGTTCTAATAGGGACCTTCCAAGTGTAATTTGTCCTTTTCCTGCACATTCAATAACAAGATAATCAGTAGAGATCATTTTCCCAAGGATCTTTGTAAACACTCCTTCAGCTATTCCAAGAGGTAATAAGGTAGCATTATTAGCAAGAGATATTTCTTTTCCTCCTTCAGTAAGCCCCCAAGTATTCCGAGATTCATAAATATCCTTGGGCATAAGACAAAATTCAGACATGATATCACAGTGGGCTTGAAAAGTTTCAGTGTTTATCTCAATATTTACTGTAGGGAGCCACTTTGATGGTTCAGAATTTATTGGAACATAATTGTGATACTCCCTAAGCGTATTATAGCAATCTTTTAAGCTAGTAGTGCTAGTCTCAAGAGTATTCAACCAAGCAAATATTTTTGGGAAAGAAATATCAGTTTGGCTAGGCATGTTGTAAGTGAGGATCAAATTCTTTATAGCATTAATAGCATCATCCTCATTACACTGGAGGAAATCTCCTCCCACAACAGCATCTAAAGCATATCTATAGAAAAGAGCAATCCCAAGGTAAAAACTGCTAAGGAACAAGCTTTGAGTCATTTTAGGCTCAGTTTTTTCACGTAGATCGGACATTCTAGACCAAGCTTCCTTAAAACTTTCCTCAATTCCTTGTTTAAAAGTGAAAATCATTTCCTCGGGTGACATAGTGACTGGAGCAAGGCTAGACATAGTGGCAACTCAAGATAGGAACTAATTTTTTTGTGTTTTTGAAATAAGAAAGCAAACTAGTAAAAATATTTTTTTGTGTTTTTGAATAAGAAACAAGCAAACAAAGCAAAAAGAAACTAAGAAAAACAAAAACAACAAAGTAAAGAGATTGGTTATGAGGGACTCCCCTTGTGAAGATGTCCTTGACTCCCCGGCAAGGGCGCCAAAAAAATGTTTGCTGGGGCGTGGTTGGCGTGGGAGTTTCTTCTTCTTCGTTCCCCGGCAACGGCGCCAGAAAAATGCTTGATGGCTTAATGCACGGCGCCCAAAAAAGTGCTGGTGCGTGGTTGATGTAGAGCTCGTTGGGAACCCCAAGAGGAAGGTATGATGAGCACAACAGCAAGTTTCCCTTAGTTATGAAACCAAGGTTTAATTGAACCAATAGGAGCAAGGAAACACCCCAAAGGTGTTGCTAGCTGAGCCTTGGCAGGGCGCACTACCGGTGCTAGTAGCAATGTGGAGACATGCACAACACAACCACAGAACTTTGTCCCCAACTTGCGATGATGTTGTCAATCTCACCGTGTTTTGCAGAAAACAAAGGATTAAACGTATCGAATGGAAAGAAGTAAAAGGTTGCAGAAAGTAAACACAAAGCAGTAAAAGATTGTAGATTGAATATAAAAGACAAAGACCGGGATCCATAGTTCACTAGAGGTGGCTCTCCTTAAGATAGGTAAGATGCTGGGTGAACAAATTACAGCGGGGCAATTGACAAACATCGAGAAAGCAATACATGCATATACTAATCATCTTGACTCCTTTGAGACTTTATTGGGCATTATAACATAATACATAGACCGCCATCCAACTGCATCTATGACTAATAATCCACCTTCAGGTTATCATCCGAACCCCCTCTAGTATTAAGTTGCAAGCAACAGATTATTGCTTTACGAACTGCGTGTAAAGTAAACAATGCATTTGTTCTATGAACAAAGGATTGTTGTTTTCTCCCTAGTAGCAACAGCACATCTAGTACCTTAGAGATTTCTGTCACTTCCCTAGATTACCAGAGGCATGAACCCACTATCGAGCATAAATACTAACTCTTGGAGTTGCTAGCATCTACTTGGCCAAGATAGCTACTAACAACGGAAAGCATGCAAGATCACAAATAAAAAAGACATGATAGAATCAATAATCAATCTGAAATAGCATCTCAATATCCATCAGATCCCTGCAAACACAACATGCAGAATTACAAATAGATGATCTTGATCATGAACGGAGCTCACAAGATCTAGACATGAAAGCACAAAGGAGGAGAACCAGCCATCTAGCTACTACATGGATCCGTAGTCCAAGGATGAACTACTCACGCATCACACCGGAGGCTTGCATGGTGATGAAGAAGGCCTCCAGGGTGAATTCCCCTCTCCGGCAGGGTGCCAGGAAGAGTTTCAGATCCGTCCCGATCTAGGGATGGAGATGACGGCGGCTACAGACTCTTTCGTGGAATTTTGATCGGGTACTTAGGGTTTACGTCCCGAGGGCATCTTATAGTTAGAAGAGGAGGCCGAGGGGGTGCCAGGGCTAGCCTCACCACCCTCTGGCACGGGCCAGACTGGGCCGCACGACCAGGTGGTGTGGTGGCCCCCTGGCCCCTCTCGGTCTCGTACTCTGGCATCTGATGACTTCCAGAAAAATAGGCACTTTGGCTTTTGTCCCGTCCAATTCCGAGAATATTCATTTTCTGACTTTCCTGGAACCAAAAATAGCAGAAAACAGGCAGCTGACACTATGGATCTTGTTAATAGGTTAGTCCAAGAAATCATATGAAAAGTACTCCAAAGTTGGAACAGAACACAAGAAAGTGGATAAAACCAAGCATGGAACATCAAAAATTATAGATACATTTGCAATGTATCAAACCGCACTCAGGAGAAAGACAAGGACTTCGTCTACCAGTGTCGGCATGGAAAAAAGCAAGGGACGCAATTTTGGGAGTGATACGTCGTAAACATATCTATAATTTTTGATGTTCCATGCTTGTTTAGTATCTACTTTCTTATGTTTTGTTCACACTTTGAGGTATTTTTATACATTTTCTGGGACTAACCTATTAACGAGATGCCATAGTGCCAGCTTCAGCTTACCGTTGCTTTTTTTTTTTGCAAAAAAAAATAAGGAAATATTCTCAGAATTGGACGGGAAAAAAAGCAAAAGTTAGTATTTTACCCGAAGCAACACAAAGTTCGGAGGGGAGACGAAGTGGCGCACTAGGGCGGCCACACCTGGTGGCTGCGTGGCCTGGAGGCACGCCACCAGGGGTGTGGGCCCCTGGTGCTCCACCGACCTTGCCCCTTCGCCTATAAAACCCTCCTAGGACGAAAACCCTAAGTACCCGATCAAAATTCCACGAAAGAGTCTGTAGCCGCCGCCATCTCCATCCCTAGATCAGGAGGGATCCGAAGCTCTTCCCGGCACCCTGCCGGAGGGGAGAGATCACCCTAGAGGCCTTCTTCATCACCATGCCTGCCTCCAGTGTGATGCGTGAGTAGTTCATCCTTGGACCATGGGTCCATGTAGTAGGTAGATGGTTGGTTCTCCTCCTTTGTGCTATCATATTTAGATTTTGTGAGCTTCGTTTATGATCAAGATCATCTATTTGTAATCTTACATGTTGTGTTTGTGGGGATCCGATGGATATTGAGATGCTATTTCAGATTGATTATTGATTCTATCATGTCTATGTTATTTGTGATCTTGCATACTCTCCGTTGTTTGTAACTATCTTGGCCAAGTAGATGCTTGCAACTCCAAGAGGGAGTATTTATGCTCGATAGTGGATCCATGGCTCTAGTAATCTGGGGAAGTGACATAAATCTCTAAGGTTGTAGATGTGCTATTGCTAATAGGGAGAAAACAACAATCCTTTGTCCACGGGACAATGGTATTGTTTACTTTACACACTTTATTTAATGCAATTATCTGTTGCTTGCAACTTAATACTGGAAGGGGTTCGGATGATAACCTGAAGGTGGATTATTAGTCATAGATGCAGTTGGATTATGGTCTATGTATAACGTTGTAATGCCCAATCAAATCTCATAGGAGTCAAGATGTCTAGTATATGCATGTATGCTTTCTTGAATCTGTCAATTGCCCCACTATAATTTGTTCACCCAACATGTTATCTATCTTAAGGAGAATCACCTCTAGTGAACTATGGACCCCGGTCCATTCTTTTACCATTGCTATACCTTCTACTGTTACTATTTACTATTTACTTTCTGCAAACAATTACTATCTTCCACACAATACATTTAATCCTTTGTTTTTAGCAAAACAGTGAGATTGACAACCTCACTGTAAGTTGGGAGCAAAGTTCTGTGGTTGTGTTGTGTAGGATTCCAAGTTGCTAGCAACACCTTGCAGTTGTTTCCTTGCTCCTAATGGTTCGATAACCTTGGTTTCATAACTGAGGGAAAACTTGTTGCTGTGCTCATCATACCTTCCTCTTGGGGTTCCCAACGAGATCTACATTTTGAGCCATCAAGCACTTTTTCTGGTGCCTTTGCCGGGGAGTTAAGGATAGCTTCACAAGGGGAGTCTCTCACAACCAATCTCTTTACTTTGTTTTACTTTTGTTTTGCTTAGTTTATTTTTGCTTTGTTTGCTTGTTTCTTTTTACTAAAAACACACAAAAATTGTACTAGTTGGTTTCCTTTTATCAAAAACGCACAAAAAATAGTTGTACTTGTTTATTCCTTTTACTAAAAACACAAAAAAAATCAAGTTGCCATTATGTCTATCATTGCTCCAATCACTATGTCACCTAAGGAAATGATTTTTACTTTCAAAAAAAGAATTGAAGAGAGTTTCAAAAAAACTTGGTCTAGAATCTCTGATTTACATGAAAAAACTAAACCTAAAATGACTCTAAGTTTGTTTCTTAGCAGTTTCTACTTTGGTCTTGCTCTTTGCTATAGATATGCTTTGGATGCTGTAGTAGGAGGAGATTTCCTCCGGTGCAATGATGATGAAGCTTTTAATGCCATAAAAAAGTTGGTTGCAACATATGACTTGCCTGGCAAATCTGATTCTTCCATTACAAACATTATTTCTAGACCAACACAGCTAAAGAATGATATAACATGCTTAGGGAGCATCATGACTATGTTCCAATAAATTCTGAATCTTCAAAATGGCTTCCTACAGTAAAAGTTGTTATAAATAATGAAATTTTTTATGCTCGTTGTGATATCATGTCTGAATTCTGTCTTATGCCTAAAGATATCTATGAATCTTTGAATCTTTGGGGACTTTCTGAGGGAGGCGAAGAAATATCTCTTACCAATAATGCCACAATATTGCCCATTGGAATAGCTGAAGGAGTGTTTACAAAGATCCTAGGGAAAGTGGTGTAGACAAATTATCTTGTTATTGAATGTGTAGGAAAAGGACAAATTACACTTGGAAGATCCCTACTGAAACTCCTTGAAGCAATAATAGATGTGGGAAAGGGAATCATGCATTTTGCTTCTCTACCAAACAATCATACATTCCCTAAAGATAATAATAAATGTAAGAAGTGTAGGTGCAAGAAATTTGGTCTTAATGCTTCTTCATTTGAAAATACTTGAATCTTGCTTCCTGTGCCTAGCTCAAAGGCGTTAAAGAAAGGCACTAATTGGGAGATAGCCCAAATTTCTATTCAGTAAGTTTTTCTTTTGTTGAGTCTTGGAAGTTATTACTTCTATAATAACCTCTCCTTATCCTTTTTGTGTGGTTTTTGTGCCAAGAATAACCTCTAATGAGACAGAAGTAAGACCTGGGAAAGTTGCTGTCCCGAAACAGATTTTTGTGCTCTACCGTAAACATTCATGAAAAATCTCTGTACGTCGGATTGAGCTGTATTTTTTTGTGCTTCTGCCCTAGGTCATTATCTAACTTTCGTTAGTTCAGAAATTTTTGATTTGAGCAACAGAAGGTCTTCGAAAAAATTGGTTTTTACCTGCTGGTCTGTTTTGACAGATTTCTGACATTATTTGCATTTGCCTCTTAATCTCTTTATCTTTGAGTTATCTTTGATCACTTGAGCTTTTAGAAGGAATTGCTACAGTAGCTGGTGTTTTAATGGAAGTTTTACTTGTGATGAAATTAAACCATAGGACCAATTATCTTGAATACACGAATGTTGCTAATGAGGATTGTGTGAAGTTTTGTATGAAGGAAAAATTTCAAGTGTAGGGGAAGAATAATGTGATAAGATGAAGTATGGACAAAAGCTCAAGCTTGGGGATGCCACCCTTGTCACCCCAAGAAATATTCAAGAAGTACAAGCGTCAAAGCTTGGGGATGCCCAAGGCATCCCCTTCTTCATCAATAAAAATCTCAGGTTTTCTTCCAAACACTTCATTTTTATTGTTTCATGCACAATTGTGTTTTTCTTGGAGCGTATTCGTCTTTGCTTTTAGTTTTCTTTTGTTTATTTTGCTTAAATAAATTTGACGGATACCTGCATTCATATGATATTTCAAATAAGTTGATTGGTGATTGGAAAAGAGTAGGAAAGTGCATGCTTATAAGTGGTACAAAAGGAGTTTTGTTTTGACTGTGGCCTAGACTTTATGATGTCATGTTTGATATTGCTTTAACTTTATGCTTATTAATTATTGCTATAGCATGACTTGTTCCAAACAATTGAGATTGCATAATGTGCCTTGAAAGAATCATGCGTTGTTTTAGCATACAAAAGCGTAATATTGTGGTATTCTCTGATGGCTCGTGGTTGATGTAGAGCTCGTTGGGAACCCCAAGAGGAAGGTATGATGAGCACAGCAGCAAGTTTCCCTCAGTTATGAAACCAAGGTTTAATCGAACCAGTAGGAGCAAGGAAACACCCCAAGGGTGTTACTAGCTGAGCTTTGGCAGGGCACACTACCGGTGTTAGTAGCAACGTGGAGACCTGCACAACACAACCACAGAACTTTGTCCCCAACTTGCGATGAGGTTGTCAATCTCACCGTGTTTTGTGGAAAACAAAGGATTAAACGTATCGAATGGAAAGAAGTAAAAGTTTGTAGAAAGTAAACACAAAGCATTAAAAGATTGTAGATGGTATGTAAAAGACAAGGACCGGGATCCATAGTTCACTAGAGGTGGCTCTCCTTAAGATAGATAACATGCTGGGTGAACAAATTACAGCGGGGCAATTGACAAACACCGAGAAAGCAATACATGAATATACTAATCATCTTGACTCCTTTGAGACTTGATTGGGCATTACAACATAATACATAGACCGCCATCCAAATGCATCTATGACTAATAATCCACCTTCAGGTTATCATCCGAACCCCCTCCAGTATTAAGTTGCAAGCAATGATCGTTTTTACGAATCTGTGTAAAGTAAACAATATGATTGTTCTATGAACAAAGGATTGTTGTTTTCTCCCTAGTAGCAACAACACATCTAGTACCTTAGAGATTTGTCACTTCCCAGTTACGGAGGCATGAACCCACTATCGAGCATAAATACTAACTCTTGGAGTTGCTAGCATCTACTTGGCCAAGATAGCTACTAACAACGGAAAGCATGGAAGATCACAAATAACAAAGACATGATAGAATCAATAATCAATCTGAAATAGCATCTCAATATCCATCGGATCCCCGCAAACACAACATGTATGATTACAAATAGATGATCTTGATCATGAACGGAGCTCACAAGATCTAAAAATGAAAGCACAAAGGAGGAGAACTAGCCATCTAGCTACTACATGGATCCGTAGTCCAAGGATGAACTACTCACGCATCACACCGGAGGCTTGCATGGTGATGAAGAAGGCCTCCAGGGTGAATTCCCCTCTCCGGCAGGGTGCCGGGAAGAGCTTCAGATCCCTCCCGATCTAGGGATGGAGATGACGGCGGCTACAGACTCTTTGGTAGATTTTTTGATTGGGGCCTTAGGGTTTTCGTCCCGAGGGCAATATATAGGCGGAAGGAGAGGCTGAGGGGGTGCCGGGAGCCACCACACCACCCCCTGGCGCGGGCCCATCCTGGCCACGCAGACAAGTGGTGTGGCCAGCCCCTGGCCCTTCTCCGTCTTGTATTCTGGCACTAGATCCCTTCCGAAAAAATAGGCACTTTGGCTTTTGTCCCGTCCAATTCCGAGATTATTAATTTTCTGACTTTCCTGGAACCAAAAACAGCAGAAAACAGGCAGCTGGCACAGTGGCTCTTGTTAATAGGTTAGTCCAAGAAATCATATGAAAAGTACTCCAAAGTTGGAACAAAACTCAAGAAAGTGGATAAAACCAAGCATGGAACATCAAAAATTATAGATACATTTGCAATGTATCAACATCCCCAAGCTTAACTCCTGCTCGTCCTCGAGTAGGTAAGTGATAATTTTTGAGGTGACATGCACCATCAAAGACTTGATCAAAGTATTTGCAAAACATTCAAAGCTGGGATCATAGTGCTTCAATCATAACATGAAAGACAAAGTTCTAGCAATAAGAAAATAAACTATGATGCAACATGAAATGGCACAAACAAAAGATTCATGAATAACATGCTTTGAAAGATGTTTGTTTGTTTCACATAAAGAAAACATAGCATAAAAGTATTCAGCTTGTCCCTCAATAGAGTAGCAAATATAAATGCATAGGACACCTTCAAAGTTCATAAGAGTGACTAGATACAATAGTTTAAAACAAGCAATAACAAGTTATGCATCAATCAACTAGTCTTGGGACAATGCACATAGAACTAAGAATGGCCACTATGCTCTCAAAGTAGGTGCATAAAGATAGAAGGTGGAGACTCAATATAACGGTGGAAGAAAGGCCTAAAAGGAAGTAGGGATTCAAGTCTCATAAAGAGCTTCCAAAAATTATGGTACTTGTAGCTTTCAGCTCTCATTGCCCCTATCATAAACATCTTGAAGGTGATTAAGGTTAAAGTGACATAACTAAGAGGATATGCTTGACAAGTTATAAACCGAAATCTCATGCCCCTTACTTACGAAGACCGATCCTCATGCTACTCAACTTCAGTCACGAGGAAGCTCTTGTCATTGTAAGTATATGTGTATCATTAAGAACCGCCAATGGGGTACCCCTTGCACATGATACGGGAGCTTTCCCATAATCAAAATAACAAGGCAAGCAGACAATGAGCATCTCGGGGATCTTTTTATTTGATATTTGCATAGGTTTTTATTGAGGATGATTCATAGAGTGTTAATTATGGTGATGCTGCAAGTTTCCACCATGATTAGGCATGGCTTAGGCTAGCGGCCCAGGCGTTTCTCTAACACACATACAAACTCCATGATCTTACAAGTTCCACTTTTATTTCACACCGCCGGGATCCGTAAGCAAAAGAACATGATATCAACGAGGTACAAAGTACAAGTGCAATGTTGAAAGCGTTCCCCATGGTACATGGTTCTGCTAATTTCAACTTATAAAGCGCAAGCATATACGCAACAAAGAAGGACCCAATGGTTCAAGTTTATTAGAGGCAAAAAAGTAAAGTGTGCATCAAGTTTGTGAGATCTTTAATCACTAGTTTTCTCATAACAAGGGGAAGGTAAAAAAAGCATGAATATACTTGGAATAGCATAAGCTAGTAGGTAGGTATGGTGGACTCTTTGGAATAACTTGGTTTAGGGAGTTGTATGCATGAGTGGAACTCATACTTGGTTGTGGAGGCTAGCAAAAGACTGGGAGCAACAAACTAAGAGAGCAATAATGGCCATAATCATGCAGAGCGACAAAACATCATTGATCAAAGCATAAAGTGATACTACAAGTTGAAAACTAAAGGATCATAAAGGCTATGGTGACTTGAGATAGTCAAAACATGGTGTGAGCATGTGCCAAGTCAACCCAAATAAAGCATCAAAGGAGAATACCACTATATTATGCTTTAATATGCTTAAACAACGCATGATTCATCCTAGGCACATTAAGCAATCTAAATTGTTTATAACAAGTCATGCTAAAACAAAGAATACTAAGCATAAAGCCAAAACAATATCAAGCATGGCATGACAAAGCATAGGCCACAGTCAAAAACGAGCTCTTTTTACCACATAAGTATGAACTTTCCTACTCTTTTCCAAACCAAACCAAACTATTTGCAAACCAAAGTATGAAAGAGGGGGTCCAACCAATTTATTCAGAAAACTAAGCAAACCAAGCAAACTAAAAACCAAAACAAAAACAAAAAAGAAGACGCTCCAAGAACAACACAACTATGCATGAAACAATAAAAATGAAGCGTTTGGAAGAAACCTGGAATTTTTATTGATGAAGAAGGGGATGCCTTGGGCATCCCCAAGCTTTGACGCTTGTACTTCTTGGATATTTCTTGGGGTGACACGCGTGGCATCCCCAAGCTTGAGCTTTAGTCCATCCTTCCTCTCATTACTCATTCCTTCCATACACCTGAAATTTTTCCTTCATACAAAACTTCACACAATCTCATTAGCAACATTAGTGCACTTAAGATAAATAAGTCTTAAGGTTCAGTTTTAACACCAAATAAACTTCCATTAGAACACTAGCTACTGTAGCACTTCCTTCAAAAAGCTAAATTCCCCAAAAGAACTCAAAAAGGAACCCACAAGAAGCAAATGTAGAAAATGGCAGAAATCTGTCAAAACAGACCAGCAGGTAAAGACGAATTTTTTCGAAGACCTTCTGTTGGTCAAATGAAAAAGTGTTGAACTAACGAAAGTTGGATAACAACCTGGGTCAGAATCACAAAACATTATAGCTCAATCCAACATACAGAGCTCTCTCACGAATTTTTACGGTGAAGCACACAAATCTGTTTCGGGACATCAACTTTCCCAATCATTACTTCTCTCTCATTAGAGGTTACTCTTGGCACAAAAAGCAAATAAAAATGATAAGGAGCAGTTATTACAGAGGTAATAACTTCCAAGACTCATCTAAAACTTTTGGGTTATCTCCCAATAAGTACTTTTCTTTAACGCCTTTAAGTTAGGCATAAGAAGCAAGAAAAAGGATCAAGTGTTCTCAAATGAAGAAGCATTAAGACCAAATTTTGTTTTCATAGGATAAGCAAAAGAAATCTTTTCTATCTTTTTAGGGAAGTGTTCTATACTTTTCTTGAGTGGGAGTTGGTATTTAATGGTGCCTTCTTTCATATCAATGATGGCACCAACAGTTCTAAGAAAAGGTCTTCCCAAAGTAATAGGACAAGAAGCATTGTATTCAACATCCAAAACATAGAAATCAACGGGGACATAGGAATCGTTAACCATAATAATAACATCATTAAGACTCCCCATGAGTTTCTTTTTAGCACTATCATCAAGTTGGACATTCAAATAGCAATCTTCAAGAGGAGGCAAATCAAGCATATCATAAATCCTTCTAGGCATAATAGAAACACTATTATCAAGATCACACAAATCTTTGAAATCAAAGTCATTCACTTTCATATTAATGATGGGTTCCCAACCATCCTCTTGTTTTATAGGAATAGAAGCTTTATGTTTCATCTTTTCTTCTTTAATCTTTATGAGAGCAGCAGTAATGTGTTTTGTAAAAGCCATGTTCATAGCACTAGCATTAGGACTTTTAGCAAGCTTTTGTAGGAACTTAATAACTTCAGAGATATTGCAACCATCAAGATCAAAATCAACTTTATCATCTAAAGAAGTAGAACTATTACTAGCCTCAACACTAGTGGTGGTGATAGTAGAAACACTAATGTTTCTAGCAATTTCATCTTCTCTTTCCCACTTAGCATGTAATTCAGCTAATAGTCTAACATTTTCATCAATTCTTACTTGTATGACATTGGTAGCTGCAAAGGGATTCTCATTAGTTTTAGGTTTAGCAGCCATTTTATTCAAAGTAGATTGAGCTTCATCCAAGGATGCTATATTTCTTTCAGCATTAGAGAGTTTTTCCTCAATAGTTTTATTGAAAGCAGTTTGTTTACTAATAAACTCTTTAAGCATAACTTCAAGTTCAGAGGGAGCACTCTTATTATTGTTGTACGAATTTCCATAAGCATTACCATTGTTGGGAGGATATGGCTTATAATTGTAGTTACCAAAATTGTTCCTATAAGCATTATTACCATAAGCATTGTTGCCAAAGTTGTTATTTCTTATGAAGTTCACATCAACTTGCTCTTCTTGAGCAACCAAAGAAGCTAGAGGAACATTATTTGGATCAATATGGGCTTTCCCATTAACAAGCATAGACATAATTATATCAATCTTATCACTCAAGGAGGAGGTTTCCTCAACAGAATTTACCTTCTTACCTTGTGGAGCTCTCTCAGTATGCCATTCAGAATAATTAACCATCATATTGTCCAGAAGTTTTGTTGCAGCACCCAAAGTGATGGTCATAAAGGTACCTCCAGCAGCTGAATCCAATAGGTTCCTTGAAGAATAGTTCAATCCTGCATAAAAAGTT
The DNA here is from genome assembly GCA_023614405.1 of Avena insularis. Lineage (NCBI taxonomy): Eukaryota > Viridiplantae > Streptophyta > Magnoliopsida > Poales > Poaceae > Avena > Avena insularis. The sequence continues at coordinate 391,674,368 of CM042689.1, read as the reverse complement.
TGGATGATCATCCAAGCAGTCAGTCCATGAGTGGGACAATTCTTTACCAAAGATTTCATTCTTTCCCAAGCTTGAGCAACATGCTCATTATCAAGTTGTTTAAACTTCATTATTTCACTTCTCATAGATATAATCTTAGCAGGAGGATAGTTTTTTTCCAATAAAAGCATCTTTGCACTTAGTCCAAGAATCAATACTATTCCTAGTTAAGGAATTCAACCATTCTTTAGCTTTTCCTCTCAAAGAGAAAGGAAACAATTTCAGCTTAATAATATCACCATCTATATCCCTATGCTTTTGCATCTCACAAAGTTCAACAAAGTTATTTAGATGGGAAGCAGCATCTTCATTACCAATACCAGAAAATTGCTCTGTCATAACAAGATTGAGTAAAGAAGGTTTTATCTCAAAGAAAGTATTTTCAGCCACAGGTGGAGCAATAGGTGTGCTCATAAAATCCTTGTTGTTGGTGCTAGTGAAGTCACACAACTTAGTGTTTTCAAGAGTAGTCATTTTTTTGGGTTTTCAAATAAGAAAACAAACTTGTAGAACTATTTTTTTTGTGTTTTTGAAGAACAAAACAAGCAAACAAAGCAAAACAAAAACAACAAAGTAAAGAGATTGGTTATGAGGGACTCCCCTTGTGAAGATGTCCTTGACTCCCCGGCAACGGCGCCAGAAAAATGGCGCGTGGTTGATGTGGGAGTTTCTTCTTCTTCGTTCCCCGGCAACGGCGCCAGAAAAATGCTTGATGGCTCGTGGTTGATGTAGAGCTCGTTGGGAACCCCAAGAGGAAGGTATGATGAGCACGGCAGCAAGTTTCCCTCAGTTATGAAACCAAGGTTTAATCGAACCAGTAGGAGCAAGGAAACACCCCAAAGGTGTTACTAGATGAGCTTTGGCAGGGCACACTACCGGTGCTAGTAGCAACGTGGAGACCTGCACAACACAACCACAGAACTTTGTCCCCAACTTGCGACGAGGTTGTTAATCTCACCGGGTTTTGCGGAAAACAAAGGATTAAACGTATCGAATGGAAAGAAGTAAAAGTTTGCAGAAAGTAAACACAAAGCAGTAAAAGATTGTAGATTGTATGTAAAAGACAAGGACCGGGATCCATAGTTCACTAGAGGTGGCTCTCCTTAAGATAGATAACATGTTGGGTGAACAAATTACAGCGGGGCAATTGACAAACACCGAGAAAGCAATACATGCATATACTAATCATCTTGACTCCTTTGAGACTTGATTGGGCATTACAACATAATACATAGTCTGCCATCCAACTGCATCTATGACTAATAATCCACCTTCAGGTTATCATCTGAACCCCCTCCAGTATTAAGTTGCAAGCAACAGATTATTTCTTTACGAACTGCATGTAAAGTAAACAATACGATTGTTCTATGAACAAAGGATTGTTGTTTTCTCAACCATTGACGCCTGATGACCCACAAGTATAGGGGATCACAACAGTCTTCGAGGGAAGTAAAATCCAATTTATGGATTCGACACAAGGGGAGCCAAAGAATATTTATAAGCCTTAACAACTGAGTTGTCAATTCAGCTGCACCTAGAAACAATCTTGCTCGTGGTAGTTTATTAGTAGCAACAGTTTTGTAATAGCAATAGCAAAGTAATAGCAGTAGTAAAAGTAAAGACAGTAGTAACAATTGAAGTAAATAGTAGGATTAAAGCGCGATAGGCATAGGGATGGATGGACGGGGCGTTGCATGGACAAGACAATTCATGTAGTAATCAAAATATAGGGCAATTGCAGATAAATAAGGTAAATTATCCAAGTACTAAATAATCATAGACATGTGTTCCATATATAGTCATACGTGCTCATAATGAGAACTTGCACAACATCTTTTGTCCTGCCAGCCCGTTGCAGTGGGGCCTCAAAGGAATCTACTAGCAATTAAGGTGCTCCTTTTAATAGAGCACCGGATCAAAGCATTAGCACTCCGTGAACACACGTGATCCTCATATCATAGTCATCCCCTTCGGTTATGCCGATTTCTGTCACTTCGGGGCCTTTGGTTCCAGAGAATAATATGTGTATACAACTTGCAGGTAAGATCATAAACAATACTATCACCATGAATTAATAACATGTTTAGATCTGAAATCATGGCACTCGGGCCCTAGTGACAAGCATTAAGCATAACAAGTCGCAACAATGTCAAAAAGCACTAACAATAGATACTAGGCACCATGCCCTAATAATCTGATGTAATTACATGAACGATCCCATCTAATCCCTACCATCCCCATAGCCTACAGCGGGGGATTACTCACTCATGGATGGGGGAAACATGGATGGTTGACGGACAAGCGATGGTGATGATGATGGCGATGATCTCCTCCGATTCCCCGTCCTGGCAGGGTGCTAGAACGGAGTTTCTGGTTCCGAATCGCAGTCTCTGGTGGTGGCGGCGCAACGGAACTCTCTCTGGAAAAACGTCGAACCCCCCTTTTGTTTTTAGGTCAGAGGGCTTATATAGGCGAAAGGAGAGGTCGAGGCGGAGTCCGAGGCGGCCACACCACCTCCTGGCGCGGCCTGGCCTGCCCCGTGCGGCCAGGTGGTATGGGCCCCTCGTGGCTCTTCTTCGTCTCGTCTTCTGGCTCCGTGAGTCTTCTGGAAAAATAGGAGTTTTGCGATATTTTATGGGATTTTTCCTGAAAGTTGATTTCCTGCACAAAAATGAGACACCAAAGTAATTTTGCTGAAAACAGCGTCAGTTTGCATTAGTTGTATCCAAATCACACAAATTAGAGAAGAAATAACAACAAAAGTGTTCGGGAAAGTAGATACGTTTTGGACGTATCAACGCCTTCAACGACGGTCTCCGTCGCCACGAATTCATTGAAGAACTGGGACGGGTTAAACCTAAGACAATATCACAGTTAAATGAGATAGCAAATTGATGGGCCGACAGAGAAGACGCGCTGCATAATAAGCGCGTACAGTCATCCGAGGAAGACAGGGACAAACACGACAATCATTGGAGAAGAAGGAACAACGATGGAAATACGGGACCAAGTTATGTCGCAGTAGGTTTTTCGGGTGACGGCAACAACAGAAGCCACGACCACAACGGCGGATACCGCCAGAACAGGGACGACGTTGGAGGAAGCCAGTCCGCACAGCGGTATCAGCCAAGAGCACGAGACGCACCTATGTCCACAATGCAAATGCTGGAAGGACTCTATAATATGCATTTTTACGTTGACTCAGCAGGAAGACGACAATCGAACCACCTCTTGAAAGACTGTCGAACATTCCTAAAGATGTAGGAGTTACGCAATGCAAATGCAACCGAAGCGGCAAACCGAGGATACACATCCACGCCTGGTACACTAGCCATCGGTGCACCACCACCAGCGGCACCACCACAAAACATAAATGATCAAAACAACGAGTACCCTAGATCAAAAGGAGCAATGTCTATGATTTAGAAAGGGCGTCCATCAAACAGAATTCAGAAGCTCATTGATGACCCACAAGTATAGGGGTGTATCGTAGTATTTTCTATAAGTAAGAGTGTCGAACCCAACGAGGAGCAGAAGGTGTTGGCGAATGGCTTGGAGCAGGAATTCTCTGTAAATACTTAGCAAACGGATTTTTAGGTTTTTTTTTGATAATGTAGGTAAATAAAGTACGAGTAAATAAAAGACAATAAGAATAAATGCAGCAAGTGTCCCAATCCTTTCTTTAGCAAAGGACAAGCCGGTTTTATTACTTAAGATGACCAAACATTCTCGAGGACACATGGGAATATCGTCAAGTGCTTTCGCTTCATATAGTTGATTAATCTTCTTTAGTTTGCTAAGTATTGTGTGGGTGAACCTGTGCTAATGTACCGACCTTCCTAGGACTAATACATACTTGTGATTATACCCCTTGCAAGCATCCACAAGTACAAGAAAGTAATTAAGGTAGAAACCTAACCACAACTTTAAATTCTAAGACCCTGACGTCCCTTATGCAAAGGTTTCCTAACGGGGGTTCAGGTTTCTGTCACTCCGGCAACCCCTACGATTAGTAGCCAAATACACAATGCATTACCCTAGGCCCATATAGGTGAATTGTCATGTAGTCTACGTTCACATGACACTCCTAAAAGAAATACACCACAACTTAAATATCAAACTATTGAATCTTTCTCAACACAATTCCACTACTAACAACATGACTTCGACCATTTCCTCAAGAACAAAACGAACTACTCACAAGACATCATATGGATCATGATCAGAGATGAAATAATGATGTGTAACAATCTGAACATAAACGATAATTCAATGGTTCACTCAATAGCATCAACTACAAGGAGTAGCCAACACCGGGAAAGTTTCCCCTAAGAACTATGCAAGATTCAACCCAATTGTTACAACGGTATGGAGTGGTGATGATGGTGGTGATGGATATGATGGTGGTGGTGATGATGATGATCCCGATGAAGTCCAGCTTGATGGTGGTGTTGATGGCGATGATCTCCCCTCTTTGGGAAGGAATTCTCCTGGCAGAATTCTGTCTGCCGGAGAGATCTTTCTCTCTCGGTGTTTTCCGCCCCACAGAGGCGACGGAATCTTTCTATGATGGCTCCCCGAGTCTTAGGGTTTTGGGAGGATAATATACGCCAGAGGGGAGAGCCTGGAGTGGGCCAGGGCGGCCACACCACCTGCTAGCGTGGCCTAGGGATGCCCGCGCCGGGGGTGGTGTGGGCCCCCTATGGCCCATCTCCACTTCCCCTTCTCGCAATCTTCGTCTTCTGGAAAAATAGAATTTTCCATGTATTTTCCTGAATTTTCTGATCTTCACAAATTTTGTCTCCAAACAACACCTTTAATCACTTTATGCATCTTTATTGTGTCCACCATACATACCTACTAGCCATGGAGGCCACCGACCTTGCCTCCTTCGCCTATAAGAGCCTCCCGATACCAAAACCCTAGATAGTCCATCAGAAATCCACGAAAAGTTCCACAGCGCCGCCGCCACGGCGGTGGAGATTCGGGGGACAGAAAGTCTCTGTTCCGACACCCTGTCGGGACGAGGAAGTGCCCCCGGAGCCATCTCCATCGATCTCCACCACCATCTCCATCACCATTGTTGATTCCCATGATGAGGAGGGAGTAGTTCTCTCTCGAGGCTAAGGGTTCTACCGGTAGCTATGTGTTCATCTCTCTCTATGCATGATCTTATTGAGATCATGAGCTTGTAATCTATAGATCTACCTTGCTACTCAAGTGCTTTAATAGATCTCTTCTCTCCCCATGTGTGTGAAGTTGATAGTGTGCACACTCATGGTGGCACTTAGGCTAGAGATTACAAATACTTGTTATGAGTTATATTTGGAGTTGGATGTCTCTATGAAATTGTGGTATTTGTTGGAACCATCTAGTGCTCAAGGTGACAGTGTGGGGTTATCTAGATGGGGAAAGCGAACTTTGAGGTGTGCTGTTATAGCCCTACCATGGATTAGAGTGTCCAACCGGAGAGTAGTTAAGAGTAGTATCATGAAGAGAATATATTTATATGAGAGTGTTCACTAGTGAAAGTATGATCCCTAGGCCTTGTTTCTAAGCATTGAAACACCGTTAGCAACTAGATCTGTTACATGTTTGCTTGCTTCCATCTTTATTTCAGTTTGCCTTTAGTCTCTTCCACACCATCAAGCTATTTTCTGGCACCGTTGTCTTATATCCATACCACTTGTATTTCACTATCTCTTCGCTGAACTAGTGCACCTATACACCTGCCAAGTGTATTGGGTGTGTTGGGACACATAGAAGAAGACTCCACAAAAAGACTCGGGGGCTCCTTCATAAGCCAGGAACATAGAAGAAGACATTGAAGAAGAAGATCAAGAAATTGAAGAGGTCATGCTAATTGAGCCTACCTGATGCAACCGTATATAGCATATATGACAAAAGGGAGAGCTACCAAAAGATGTGATAGAAACCCAACGAATCACCCGACGATCGAAGGCATTCAGGATAGTCAAAGGAGAGTTATACAAGAGAAGTATTTCGGTTGTGTTGCAGCATTGTGTAACACCTGAAGAAGGAAAGATCATACTAAAAGATATACACGAAGGAGTTTGTGTTCACCATGCTAGTAGGCGAGCAATTGCGGCAAAAGCATTCAGAGCAGGATTTTACTGTCTCACTGCAGTTCAGGATGTGAAAGACATTGTCAAAACATGTGAGGCATGCCAACACTTCACAACAAATCTTGGAGCACCCTGATACATTGCAAATGTATCTATAATTTTTGATGTTCCATGCTTGGTTTTATCCACTTTCTTGTGTTTTGTTCCAACTTTGGAGTACTTTTCATATGATTTCTTGGACTAACCTATTAACAAGAGCCACAGTGTCAGCTGCCTATTTTCTGCTGTTTTTGGTTCCAGGAAAGTCAGAAAATGAATATTCTCGGAATTGGACGGGACAAAAGCCAAAGTGCCTATTTTTCCGGAAGTCATCAGATGCCAGAATACGAGAAGGAGAGGGGCCAGAGGGCGGCCACACCACTGGCATGGCAGCAGCTTGGCCAGCGGTGTGGTGGCCACCAGCACCCCTCGGCCTATCCTTCCGCCTATAAGATGACCTCGGGATGAAAACCCTAAGTACCCGATCAAAAATCCATGAAAGAGTCTATAGCCGCCGCCATCTCCATCCCTAGACCGGGAGGGATCTGAAGCTCTTCTCGGCACCCTGCCGGAGAGGGGAATTCACCCTGGAGGCCTTCTTCATCACCATGCAAGCCTCCGGTGTGATGCATGAGTAGTTCATCCTTGGACTACGGATCCATGTAGTAGCTAGATGGCTGGTTCTCCTCCTTTGTGCTTTCATGTTTAGATCTTGTGAGCTTCGTTCATGATCAAGATCATCTATTTGTAATCATACATGTTGTGTTTGTGGGGATCCAATGGATATTAATATACTATTTCAGATTGATTATTGATTCTATCATGTCTTTGTTATTTGTGATCTTGCATGCTTTCCGTTGTTAGTAGCTATCTTGGCCAAGTAGATGCTAGCAACTCCAAGAGTTAGTATTTATGCTCGATAGTGGGTTCATGCCTCCGTAACTGGGAAGTGAGAAATCTCTAAGGTACTAGATGTCTTGTTGCTACTAGGAGAAAACAACAATCCTTTGTTCATACAACAATCGTATTGTTTACTTTACATGATTAAGTAAAGCAATAATCGATGCTTGCAACTTAATCTTTGGAGGGGTTCGGATGATAACCTGAAGGTGGATTATTAGTCATAGATGCAGTTGGATGGCGGTCTATGTATACTGTTGTAATGCCCAATCGAATCTCAAAGGAGTCAAGATGATTAGTATATGCATGTATTGCTTTCTCGATGTTTGTCAATTGCCCCGCTGTAATTTGTTCACCCAACATGTTATCTATCTTAAGGAGAGCCACCTCTAGTGAACTATGGATCCCGGTCCTTGTCTTTTACATTCAATCTATAAACTATTACTACTTTGTGTTTACTTTCTGCAAACTATTACTTCCTTCCATTCGATACGTTTAATCCTTTGTTTTCCGCAAAACACGGTGAGATTGACAACCTCATCGCAAGTTGGGGACAAAGTTCTGTGGTTGTGTTGTGCAGGTCTCCATGTTGCTACTAGCACCTGTAGTGTGCCCTGCCAAGGCTCAGCTAGCAACACCTTTGGGGTGTTTCCTTGCTCCTACTGGTTCGATTAAACCTTGGTTTCATAACTGAGGGAAACTTGCTACTGTGCTCATCATACCTTCCTCTTGGGGTTCCCAATGAGCTCTACATCAACATTGCACCAGCATTTTCCTGGCGCCGACACTGAGCCATCACACCCGCCGCCAAGTTGAATCCTATACCTCTGGCTTGGCCGTTTGCTCAGTGGGGACTCGATATGGTTGGAAAACTTCACAAATCATCGCCAGAAGGACACGTCTGTCTGCTAGTAGCAGTCGACAAACTTACTAAATGGATTGAAGAAATGCATGTCACCACCCAAGACGGAACTTCGCCTGTGAATTTTATCAAATCCATAGTATTTCGGTTTGGCGTACCGAACAGCATCATCACGGACAATGGGACCAACTTAACTTCCAATGAGTTCAAGGATTACTACCAGGAGATGGGCATCAAAATAAGCTACGCTTCGGTAGCTCACCCGCAAACAAATGGACAGGTAGAAAAAGCTAATGGACTAGTTACCGCTGGACTCAAGAAAAGACTACTAGCACCACTTGGCAGAGCAAAAGGAGCATGGGTGGATGAATTGCCATCATATTATGGAGTTTACGAACAACTCCAAATAATTCAACACAAGAGACGCCTTTCTTTTTGGTCCACAGTGTGAAAGCCATGCTTCCTGTTGAGGTGTCAGACGAATCCCCAAGAGTAGATGCATATGATGAAGAGGAATCAAGAGAAGCACTTGAAGATGATGTGGATGCACTTGATGAAGCTTGAGATGAAGCCCTCTGAAGAGCAACTATGTACGAGCAAAACCTGCACAATTACCACAACAGAAGATTGTGGCCTAGGTCCTTTGCAGTGGGGGACCTAGTTCTTCCCCTAAAGCAAGATGGCCACAAGAAGTTAGAATCACCATGGGAAGGACCATACATCGTCACAGAAGTTATTCCCAGAGGAGCATATCGACTACAAGACAAGAAGACATGAGTAAATTACTCAAATCCATGGAATGTAGCTCAACTACGACGCTTTTATGCATAAAGATTACTTACAATATGATATGAGTTAAAGTCCGGCTTATTAAGCCAAGAATATCCATGCCAACGGCTAGAGGCCATCTGCCAAAAGAATAATGTATCATTGATTCTTTCTCCTTATGTATAAAGAGATAAGTTATACGTACCGTAATCTTTTTATTGTTCAAAAGGTCAAATGTTTTCCATCAAGCTAACAACAATTATGAGCTTATGTCCAGATACAGGCATTGATACATTGCAAATGTATCTATAATTTTTATGTTCCATTCTTGGTTTTATCTACTTTCTTGTGTTTTGTCCACACTTTGGACTACTTTTCATATGATTTCTTGGACTAACCTATTAATAAGAGCCACAGTGCCAGCTACATGTTTTCTGTTGTTTTTGGTTCCAGGAAAGTCAGAAAATGAATATTCTCGGAATTGGTTGGGACAAAAGCCAAATATCCAATTTCACCAGAAGACTCCCGGAGCCAGAATATGAGACGGAGTGGGGCTGGGGCCAGCCACACCACCTGGCCACGCGGGCTGGGCCTGGCCGTGCCAGGGGGTGGCCTGGCTGCCCCAAATACCCCCTCGGTCTCCCTCTTTGCCTATAAGATGCCTTCTGACCTAAAAACTCAGGGGGTTCGACGTTTTTCCAGAAGGAGTTCCGCTCCGCCGCCACCAGATTCCATAAACAAAGACCGTAAACTCTGTTCTGGCACCCTGCCGGGACGGGGAATTGGAGATCATCGCCATTATCATCACCATCGCTTCTCCATCGACCATCCATGTTTCCCCCATCTATGAGTGAGTAATCCCCTGCTGTAGGCCATGGGGATGGTAGGGATTGGATGAGATCGTTCATGTAATGGCATCAGATTGTTAGGGCATGGTGCCTAGTATCTTTTATTAGTGCTTTATGACTTTGTTGCGACTTGTTATGCTTAATGCTTATCACTAGGGCCCGAGTGCCAAGATTTTAGATCTGAACATGTTATTGATTCATTATGATAGTATTGTTTATGGTCTTATCTGCAAGTTGTATACACGCGTTGTTGTCCGGAACCAATGGCCCCGAAGTGACAGAAATCGGGATAACCGGAGGGAATGGCTTTGGTGTGCGGATCACACGTGTTCACGGAGTGTTAATGCTTTGCTCCGATGCTCTATTAAAAGGAGCACCTTAATTGCCAGTAGTTCCCTTGAGGCCCCGCTGCAAACGGGCTGGCAGGACAAAAGATGTTGTGCAAGTTCTCATTGCGAGCACGTATGACTAGATATGGAACACATGCCTAGGATTATCTAGTACTTGGATGCTTTATCTTATTTATCTGTAATTGCCCTATGTTCTGATTGCTATGTGAATTGTCTTGTCCATGCAACGCCCTTCCATCCATCCCTATGCCTACCGCACTCGAATCCTACTGTTACTGCTATTGTTACTACTGTCTTTACTTTACTACTGCTGCTACTTTACTATTGCTACTACAAAACTGTTGCTACTGATAAACTGCTGTGAGCAAGATTGTTTCCAGGTGTAGCTGAATTGACAACTCAGTTGTTAAGGCTTATAAATATTCTTTGGCTCTCCTTGTGTTGAATCAATAAATTGGGTTTCACTTCCCTCGAAAATACTGCGATACACCCCCTATACTTGTGGGTCATCAAGACTATTTTCTGGCGCTGTTGCCGGAGAGCATAGCTTTATTTATCAAGTCCACTTGGAATCACTATTGTTCAAGCTTAGTTTATTTCCGCCTTGTTTGCTTGTTTCTTTATAAAAAATACAAAAAAATTAGTTCCTACTCTAGTTGTTATTTTCGTTGGTCTGTTATTGTCTTGCTTTATCATGCTCTTTATCAATGGTTGGTTTCTTTGAAACTGAATCTTATTAGCAAGGTGGGTTCACAGAAGATCAAAAATACTATTATAAGGAACACCGCTTGTCACAAAAAGGGAAACACTTATGGGAACAAATTGATAAATTGTAAACCATTGCTAGAAACGTGTGCTCTACTTATAATGTTACTTATTGCTTTGATAAATCTTGTTGCGTTAAGAGGTATAAACACCTCCCTTTTCAATGTGAGTATAATGATAATGTTACCATATCTTCTTATGTTAAAGGAATTTATGACTTTTATGATGCGGAACAAATTGAAGAATTTATTGCTTGGAAGGGTGCTTTTGAACTTGCTAGTTTGCTTGAAAATATTGATGATTCACCTTACAAATATGAGGTCTATGGTATACTTAAATTTTGCTTTGATAATTACAAGGAATAAAATGGCTATATTCTTGAATATATTAATAGATGCTTTCCACAAATGGAAGAGACTAATGCCTTGCAGGATCCTATGGAAGAAGAAATTGATGAACCTGAAATCTCATTAGATGAAAAAGAGGAGGAGAGTGATGAACAAAAGGAGGAAGAATGGATTAGCTACCCATTCCTACCTTCTAATGAGAGTAACTCTTTATCCCTTACATTATTTGATTGTCCCCCATGCTTACTAAAGAAGGATGAATGTTATGTTCCCGAGGATTCTTTTGAAGATGTTTATAATAAAGCTCTAGTGCTTGTAGATCATGAAAACCATGCTTTATGTGATAGTTATATTGTTGAGTTTATTCATGAGGCTACTGAAAATTATTATGAGAGAGGAAAATATGGTTGTAGAAGTTTTCATGGTATTGAAATACCTCTCTATGTGCTGAAAGTTTTGAAGTTACTCTTGTTTTATCTTCCTATGCCTGTCACTTTATTCTTTGTGAATTTATTTGCATACATGGTTCCTATGCATAGGAAGTGGGTTAGACTTAAATGTGTTTTGAATTTGCATCTTGATGCTCTCTTTTACTTCAACTCATATTTCTTATGTGAGCATCCTCTCAAACTATTATGCCTGAAAATGATAATATGTCTATTATTCTTGGGAGACCTTTTCTTAAATACTGCAGGAGCTGTTATTAATTGTAATCAAGGGAAGGTGACCTTCAATGTTAATGACAAGGAACATACTGTCTATTTCCCCAAGAAGATTGAAAGGACTTATGGTTTGAATTCAATTGAACATGTTGACGGAATTCAAGTTGGAGAAATATATTGTCCCATACCAAGAGAAAAATTTGAAACTATTATGATTGGGACCATTGCTATCAAGGTTGAGGTAACATAATCATTAGTGGGATACAAAGTTTTGTCTCATATGGAATTATTTTGGTAACAAGACCTGATCAACCTTGTTAACAAAAGGATTTCATTGAACAAAACAATGTTTTCACCATGATTATCTCCGCTTATTTCTATTCTATCCATTTTAGTTTTTGCTTATGCCTAACTTAAAGGCGTTAAAGAAACGTACTTATTGGAAGATAACCCAAAAGTTTTAGATGAGTCTTGGAAGTTATTACTTCAGTAATTACCGCTCCTTATCCTTTTTATTTTCTTTTTGTGCCAAGAGTAACCTCTAATGAGAGAGAAGTAATGATTGGGAAAGTTGCTGTCCCGAAACAGATTTCTGTGCTTCACCATAAAAATTCGTGTAAAATCTCTGAACGTCTTTTTGAGGCGTGAATTTTAGTGCTTCTGCCCAAGGTTGTTATCTAACTTTCGTTAGTTCAACACTTTTTGTTTTGAGCAACAGAAGGTCTTCGAAAAAATTCGTATTTTACCTGCTGGTCTGTTTTGACAGATTTCTGCCATTTTCTGCATTTGCTTCTTGTTGGTTCCTTTTTGAGTTCTTTTGGGGAATTGAGATTTTTGAGGGAAGTGCTATAGTAGCTAGTGTTCTAATGGAAGTTTATTTGGTGTTAGAACTGGACCTTAAGACTTATTATCTTGAGTGCACTAATGTTGCTAATAAAGATTGTGTGAAGTTTTGTATGAAGGAAAAATTTCAGGTGTATGGAAGGAATGAGTAATGAGATGAAGGATGGACTAAAGCTCAAGCTTGGGTATGCCATGAGTGTCACCCCAAGAAATATCCAAGAAGTACAAGCGTCAAAGCTTGGGGATGCCCAAGGCATCCCCCTCTTCATCAATAAAAATCCCAGGTTTCTTCCAAACGCTTCATTTTTATTGTTTCATGCACAGTTGTGTTGTTCTTGGAGCGTCTTCATTTTATTTTTTTGTTTTGGTTTTTCGTTTGCTTGGTTTGCTTAGTTTTCTGAATAAATTGGTTGGACCCCCTCTTTCATACATTGGTTTGCAAATAGTTTGGTTTGGTTTGGAAAAGAGTAGGAAAGTTCATGCTTAAGTTGTAAAGAGAGCTTGTTTTTGATTGTGGCTTATGCTTTGTCATGCCATGCTTGATATTGTTTTGGCTTTATGCTTAGTATTCTTTGCTGTAGCATGACTTGTTATAAACAATTGAGATTGCTTAATGTGCCTTGGATGAATCATGCGTTGTTTTGGCATATTAAAGCATAGTATAGTGGTCTTCTCCTTTGATGCTTTATTTGGGTTGACTTGGCACATGCTCACACCATGTTATGACTATCCCAAGTCACCATAGCCTTTATGATCCTTTAGTTTTCAACTTGTAGTGTCACTTTATGCTTTGATCAATGATGTTTTATCGCTCTGCGTGATTATGGCCATTATTGCTCTCTTAGTTTGTCGCTCCCAGTCTTTTGCTAGCCTCCACAACCAAGTATGAGTTGCACTCATGCATCCAACTACTTAAACCAAGTTATTCCAAAGAGTCCACCATACCTACCTAATAGCTTATGCTATTCCATGTTTATTCATGTTTTTGTTTACCTTCCAAATTAAACTTGTTATGAGAAAACTAGTGATTAAAGCTCTCACGAACTTGATGGCACACTTTACTTTTCTTGCCCTTAATAAACTTGAACCATTGTGTCGTCTATGTTGTATATGCTTGCACTTATTTGTTGGGGATTAGCAGAACCATGCTGTCATGGGGAACGCTTTCAACATTGCACAGGTACTTTGTACCTACTTGATATCATGCTCTTTTGTCTCTGGATGTCGTTGGTGTGAAATGAAAGGGGAGCTTGTAAGTCCATGGAGTTAATCCATGCTGACATGGTGGAAACCTGCATCGTAACCATAATGAGCTGTCTATGAAGCATTCTTCTTATAAAAAAAGAGTCCTATATTGAGAAAAAAAAGAGAAAAAGAAAAAAAGGAGATTATGAAAAGAGGAAAGAGAGAAAAAAGCACCATATTCCCATGGTAAATAAGATGATTGCTGAGATGCTCGTTGTCTGCTTGCCTTGTCATTTTGGTATGGGGATTCTCTCGTATCATCGGGCAAGGGGTACCCCGTTGGCGGTTCTCTATGATACACATGTACTTACGATGACAAGAACTTACCGGTGACTAAACTTGAGTAGCATGAGGAGCGGCCCTCGTATTCAAGGGACATGAGATTTCTATCTTATACTTCGTCAAGCATGTACACCATAGTTTGTTCACTTTAACCTTAATCACTTCAAGATGCTTATGATAGGGGCAATGAGAGTTGAAAGTTATTAAGTACCATAATTTTTGGAAGCTCTTTATGAGACTTGAATCCCTACTTCCTTCTATGAAGGCCTTTCTTCCACCATATATATTGAGTCTCCACCTTCTACCTTTATGCACTTACTTTGAGAGCATAGTGGCCATTCTTAGTTCTATGTGCATTGTCCCAAGACTTATTGATTGATGCATAGCTTTGATATTGCTTGTTTTAAACTATTTGTATCTAGTCACTCTTATGAACTTTGAAGGTGTCCTATGCATTTTTGCTACTCTATGAGGGACAAGCTGAATTCCACTATGCTATGTTTTCTTTATGTGAAACAAACAAACGTCTTGCAAAGCATTGTTATTCATGATCTTTTGTTTGTGCCTTTTCATGTTGCAACATAGTTTCTTTGTCTTATTGCTAGAACTTTGTCTTTCATGTTATGATTGAAGTACTATGATCCTAGCTTTGAATGTTTTACAAATACTTTGATTGAGTTTATGATGTTGCATGTCACCTCAAAAATTATTCTTTCTTTTTTATCACTTACCTACTCGAGGACGAGCAGGAGTTAAGCTTAGGGATGTTCATACATTGCAAATGTATCTATAATTTTTGATGTTCCATGCTTGGTTTTATCTACTTTCTTGTGTTTTGTCCACACTTTGGAGTACTTTTCATATGATTTCTTGGACTAACCTATTAACAAGAGCCACAGTGCTAGCTGCCTGTTTTCTGGTGTTTTTGGTTCCAAGAAAGTCAGAAAATGAATATTCTCGAAATTGGACGGGACAAAAGCCAAAAATCCTATTTCACCAGAAGACTCTCGGAGCCAGAATATGAGACGGAGTGGGCGGCCAGCCACACCACTGGCGCAGGGTGGTCAGCCACCCCAGACACCCCTCGGTCTCCCTCTTCGCCTATAAGATGCCTTCTGACCTAAAAACTCAGGGGGGGTCAACGTTTTTCCAGAAGGAGTTCCGCTCTGCTGCCACCACCAGATTCCATGAAACAGCACCAGAAACTCCGTTCTGGCATCCTGCCGGGACAGGGAATTGGAGGAGATCATCGCTATCATCATCACCATCGCTTCTCCATCGACCATCCATGTTTCCCCCATCTATGAGTGAGTAATCCCCCTCTGTAGGTCATGGGGATGGTAGGGATTGGATGAGACCGTTCATGTAATGGCATCAGATTGTTAGGGCATGGTGCCTAGTATCTTTTATTAGTGCTTTACGACTTTGTTGCGACTTGTTATGCTTAATGCTTGTCACTAGGACCCGAGTGCTATGATTTCAGATCTGAACATGTTATTGATTCATTATGATAGTATTGTTTATGGTATTATCTGCAAGTTGTATACACACGTTGTTGTCCGGAACCAATGGCCCCAAAGTGACAGAAATTGGGATAACCGGAGGGAATGGCTTTGATGTGAGGGTCACATGTGTTCATGGAGTGTTAATGCTTTGCTCCGGTGCTCTATTAAAAGGAGCACCTTATTTGCCAGTAGTTCCCATGAGGCCCCGCTGCAAATGGGTTGGCACGACAAAAGATGTTGTGCAAGTTCTCATTGCGAGCACGTATGACTATATATGGAACACATGCCTAGGATTATCTAGTACTTGGATGCTTTATATTATTTATCTGCAATTGCCCTATGTTCTAATTGCTATGTGAATTGTCTTGTCCATGCAACGCCCGTCCATCCATCCCTATGCCTACCGTGACTTTCGAATCCCTCATTCTTGCTATTATTCGCTGTCTTTACTTTACTACTGCTGCTACTTTACTATTGCTACTACAAAACTGTTGCTACTGATAAACTGGTATGAGCAAGATTGTTTCCAGGTGCAGCTGAATTGACAACTCAGTTATTAAGGCTTATAAATATTCTTTGGCTCCCCTTGTGTCGAATCAATAAATTGGGTTTCACTTCCCTCGAAAATACTGCAATACACCCCCTATACTTGTGGGTCATCAGGCATCCGAACATAGCCTTGGGGGCTACTCCCATCGGGAGCGCTGGCATGCACCCAATAGAAATCCAGTTGTGCATAAAACATATTCATGATTGCAAACACCTTTGAGTTTTACACTAGTGTATCCTCAAAAGTTATTACTCCCATTGGGAGATAGTATAAAGCATTAAAACTATGTGATAAAATCAGAAACTTTGGCGGTCCAGCAGGCCAACCGCCAATAAAGCCAAAAATTTCAGATCACGCTCAGACGCGATAAAAATCCGAATGCCGTGTTCAGAAACATGAAGGTAAGACCCCAGGATTCGTCCTGTGTGGTCTGGTAATCGCACAAGAATGCACTCTGCCAATAAAATATCCGTATCAACGATACGATGAAAAATCCTGATGGACGCGCTGGGTACCCGATAAAAACAAAAAACTAGAATTCAGTATTCGATAAGACCTCAGCGACTCGAACTGAATTACGCCAGTAGCAAATTCTAGATTCGAGCCTGGGGACTTGAATCTAATGTAGGACAACCTTGTTTTTTCCCAGGAGCAATTAACTGATTCCTGATCCGTCGGAAGCATCAGACTCATTGTACCAAATCCCTATGAAAAATAAAATATAAAGGAAAATAAAGAAAAATAAACTTTGAGACTCTACCTAAAAACTCCGGTTCAAGTAGAGTCTCGGGGGCTACTGACATGGGTATGATTACTCGGATGCTTATGATTTACTACCCTACACTAGGTAAAAAGGCTTCTGGCCCAGGAAGATTCTATATGACAACCCAAGGAAGTAACCGACAAAGGCTTTGATTGTATTAGGAAAGAAACTATGAACCGACATTGTGTTGGTATTGTAATCACGCGTGTATGAAACCTATCCGCATACAGCTTTGAGACCCGACCTATTATATGTAGGACGAGAGAAGCCCAAGCGAGGGTACCAAAATCTCGAAGACAACCTGTAATAGTGCAATTACTCAATATTCAGGCAACTTTGATTCCATTGTTTCCCTGACATCCGGCGAAATCCCCAGCGTTCTCTTTTCTGTGAAACCCCAAGTCCATCACCATGGGCATTGCTGAGGTTACCCCTCGTCACAAACATTGTAATGGAAATCATGAGATTGATAACAAATAGTCTTACATTGTCACCAATCGAAGATGAAATCTACTATTACAAGTGATGGAATATGGCTATGGTGGTGGAGAAGGGATTTGGAGATTAGATCTAAGTCTATTCTTCTGGCGGCTCTTCGGTGTGGTGGATGGAGATCTGGAGGCGGCTAATGATCTGGGGCAGGGACTTGTGAGGCTCTTTTCTTGCTGTCTAAGGCTTCTTTATATAGGGGTCCCTTCATGAAAGTTGTTCTGTTTGACCTAGCGGTGTCGTTGGCAACTATACAGCCGGAACTATATGGCCGGAATTTTATTCCGGTCGTATAGTCGGTCGTTAAAGCGTATGCCTCCGACCCGCGACTCCTAGTTTCTTCTGGTTGTTGGAAATCTTGTATCTTTGACTTTAATGTAGTGATTCCCATCATCAAACGTCATTATCTGCGGAGGAAAAAAATGAAAGGAAAGGATTGCATACCCCTTTGATCATTAGGCATTAGTGGCAGGGTTTAGAGAAATATTTCATAATTTTTTTGAATAATATCCAGTTTAAATGTAGACGTAGATGGCTATATTTTAGAGCTATCAACCTCCCCAAGCTTAAACTTGATTGTCCTCAAGCAAGAAAACCAAAGTAAAAAAGGAACTCAACATTTAAATTGAAATAACGAGATGATGATCGTACTCATGATTGGTAGTCTGATGTTTCCTCCACTTCATAAATCTGAAAAACTTCAGCATAGATAGAGTAATGGCAAGCATATCATGCGGGTTTTTATGCATCCTTATAGCACAGTGAAATTATTGATAAGATGGATGATTCAAATAAGTAAACTTTATTCCATGTCATGTAATCAACTCATAGGCTTGCCTTTGAACAATAAAGTATAATCATGTAAATTGAGTGTGAGAGTTGTCATGAAAAACATATACACTAGAGTATCTTAGTTCTCCCACATCAATAAATCAAGACTTTTCAAGCACTACTTTTCTATTCATTGTCCTTTAAGAATTTCAGTTCTTGAGTAATTGAGAGCATGCCAAAAAAAATATTAGTTTATCAGTCTGTGATGGACAATCGTGGCATTACTAAGGTTTTTGTTCCTTTTGCATGATTACTCATAACAGCCAGAGGAGTGATTCCATCATGAACACAGCTACCCGGGAGTGCCATGAATCTTACCCACTATAGCATTGCTGCTACATGTGTTTAATCAACTCATAGCCAAAATCTAGGAGTTTCCTCCATGAAGATCGTTCATAGGCCAGCGGAGTTGTTGGCAACCCATGAGGTTTAACACGCATAAAGCTATATCATTCTTATGATTAACAAGTCGAACTTTGGCATGCTCACAAAAACCACTAAACATTAATTCAATCGAACAAATCCTTTTAAAGAGAGCTATCAAGTCAATCAACATTTTCAGTGGTGTTGGGTATCTCTAGAAATAAGCCTTCAAGACTAAACACTACAACACCTAAGCCTTCAATTGTGAGACTTTCTTATTAAAATTGTTTAGCAAATTTTTAGGCAAGACTTGGTTAACTACAAGAACTAGAACAAAACATACCCAACTAAATACCCATGCAAACAAAATCTTACTACAATACAAAGACTCACTCCACCAATATAACATCTCAACATTTACTACTAACTAGCATGGGTTTCTCAAACTTCAAAAGTGGGGAGTCATAAGGCATACCTCTCATGTTTGGTTCCACTTCTCTCTTCCTTTTTTATTTGTTTCTTAGAAACTCGAAGCTGATCACTCTCCTGTAAATACATGAGAACCTCGAGGCGGAAAGAAAAGAAAGAGGGAAAATAAATAAAATTGGAGAAATCTTTTTGTCGTTTTTAAGAGAGGGAATTTAAAGAATATAAAATTGGCGGAAAAGTTCGGCTAGAAAATCTCGAAAGCAAATAGAAAGAACTAAAAATAAAGTGTTGGGGAAACCAACACGAGTGCTTATAAACTTGAATTGAAAACACAACCTCGAAATAAATAAAAGCAAATGAACGCCAAATAAAGATACATGAGGAAACTTCCCCAAGCTTAGGCTTTTGCAAGCCCTTCAAATCATTGCGGTGGCAGGCCAAAGTCGTTACTCCAGTTCGAAAATTGAGTTGATAAATTACTAGTTGTTCCTCGGAGGTTCAAAGAGAGGCTATGCATCCTCTCCACAGTCCCTCCAAGTTCTTGGAAGTTTTAGTATGTGGCGAACCGCGTTTGTGGCTTCTCCTCTTGATAAGGAACTTCTTGCTCCTCTTCTTGGTCCTCATCCTCTTCCAGAATCTCCTCCTCGGGTTGGTGTTTCTCAACCTGCAAGTCATATAGCAAACATCCTTTCTCGATAGAGAAAAGGCCATTAGGCATAGGAGCGGGGTAAAGACGCCCAGCTCCAGCAATATGCAGGTAATAAACACCACCTCTCCTAGTGAGCATTCCACAAGCCTTTAAAGTAGAGAAACCAACAAGTCGCTCACCTAGCACAAGTTGCAACTCACCTAGGTCGATGCCTAGGGCAGTGGCAAGCATGGTGATGACGCCTCCACCTGTGATTGATCCTTGGCTTTGGGAGGATTGGTGCTCCAGGTAGCGCACAAGGATTGCGCCCAAGTTGAGTGACAAGTCGTAGTTGGTGTAAGCAGCTTTTGTGAGGACTAATATGTCCTCTTCATTGCGTCTTGTGAACTCATTTCTTGCCTGCAAGGTGTTAGCAATAACATAGAACAAATAGCGAATTGTAGGATGTTGAATATTCTTCCCCTTGCTTACTCTAGTAGTAAAACTCATTCCATTATAATATTGTGCAGGGGAAGGGTCTAAGCCAGTAAAGGATGCGCGTAAGGCATTAACATCATTGTTTGGAAAATTAAATCATGCACACCATTCATCTAGTTTTAAAGTGTAATTGTTGTTCATAAGTCGGAAAGAAATCATGTCCTCTCCTTGGCATAGTTTAACGGTGATTTGCAAAGAACTTAGAAATTCAATAGTTAAACAGCGATAAGTAGGCACATCATTGTACACAAAGTTTTGTAGGCTGGCTCTATTGCAAAGTAAATTGAATTTATTAGAAATACCGAGTTGGTTCAATATAATGGGGCAATCCCACTTGGTTCTTGATCCTATTGAAGCAATCATGTTGGAGCTCATTCCTGAATCGTATCCCCATGCGTTCTTGAGTGACAGCCCGAGAAGCGCTAGCAGCGGCACGAGCACGAGTTTAGCTCCTTGTGTTCATCATCTAAAACAATGAAGAAAGACAATAATAAAACCTGTTGATCCAACAACAATAAGTGTAACATATTCCCCATCAGAGCACACTAAAGAATCTCCTCAAAATAATAATCTAGGCAAGAGAATCATGGAAATTAGTTCAGAGTAGGTCTCACCCTAGATTGATAATGACAATAGATCAAAGATGAATTTACAAAAAGTAATTAGAGAATCAGAGAAGAAACATACCGTAGATCACTTGTGTGCGAGGAAATCGAACGAAATTGAGTAGAGATGAAGATCTCTTGATGTTTTGAGAGAGTTTGGAGGTAGAAGAAAGAAAAAGGATTGAAGTTTTGGGGTTGGAGGTACCTCCCGTGGCGTTTTTGTGATCAGACGCAACTATGCAGGCGGAACTATACAGCCAGAACATTGTGTTCCTGCCATATAGTTGGTCTGCTGTCAAAATTTTAGGGTTTCCACCTCGCGGCGCGGCTACAACCGGAACTATACGGTCAGAACAATATGTTCCCGCCATATAGTTGGTCGTCAAACCGTCTGCACCTGGAAAAAGAAATTGTACAAAGGCATCGATATCTATACGACGGAACTATACGGCCGAAATTTTTATTCCCGCTGTATAGTTGGTCGCTAAACCGTTACTACATGGAAAAGAATTTTACGAAAGCACCGATATCTATGCGATTGGAGCTATATAGCTGGAATTTTTATTTCCGTCGTATAGTTGGTCGTTAAACCGTCAATACATATGAAAGAAATTGTCGATGGCATAAATATCTATATGACTAGAACTATACAGCCGGAATTTTTATTCCTGCCGTATAGTTGGTTGTTAAACCTTCTGTATGCATCAAAAAAAATTGTTTCTTTGAAAATTATTTATTACCCTATAACTTAGTGAAATACCTTGTTTTTGACAGGAAAATGATAGTAAATATTGTCGACCAACAATAGCATGAATAAAGCAGGATTTTTAGTACTACCAAACTTCTTCTCCTCAATTGGAGTTTTCTAGCACTCTTTATTAAACATAAACTTAAACTAAAACTGGAAAACTTTATGCAAACCTTTATTTCACATGGGTTGCCTCCCATGAAGCGCTCTTTTATGGTCAATAGCTTGACCTCAATGTTGCTCACTTAGGCCAGATAAGTGGAACACCCACTCTAAAATAGTTGGCCTTCAAAGTGATGGCCTCCTTTTCATCATGCCTAGCTTTCTTATTCTTGGGGAAATGAATAAAAAAGGATCCCGCGAAGTCCATTGAAGCTTCATGTTCCCTTCATGTAGATTAATCAAAGCCTTAATAGTTCTTAAGAAAGGACGACCTAATATAATAGGAGCAATAGCATCTTCAGGCATGTTAATAATAACAAAGTC
The DNA here is from genome assembly GCA_023614405.1 of Avena insularis. Lineage (NCBI taxonomy): Eukaryota > Viridiplantae > Streptophyta > Magnoliopsida > Poales > Poaceae > Avena > Avena insularis. Next base: position 391,652,437 of record CM042689.1, on the reverse strand, counting down.
AATAAGAGCAGGACAACCTTTAATGTATACTAAAGTATTCTCATTAATTCCTATAGCTTGTTTGTAGGTAGAATCTGCTAGATGCAATTTTAAAAGAGCCAAGATTTAACTTGTTAAAAAGACTTTTTGGAATTGTTGAGACGCTTGCACAAAGTGCAGCTATCTCATTGGTCCCAATCTTAATCTTAATAGTAGGCTCAAATATATCATCAAGCTTCATAGGTAATTTTTCAGCAATTTGCTTATATTCTTCCTCAAGCTCACATACCTTTATTGCTACCTGATTAATGAAGTGTTGGTACATAGCTTCCTCATTTCCTTCACTTACTGAAATCTTAACATTAATCCTTTTTACAAGATCTTCAACGGTGTAACTTGGTGAAGGAGCATTACTATAATCAAGTTCTTCAGGCTCCTCCCTTTGGATTCTCATCATCTTGAGGTCTTCAATAGGATTGGGCTCAGCATTACCTGCAAATTTAGCTAGAATGAGAGTTTGAATCTCGGTTATCTTACCTAGCTGTGCCTCAACGATCCTTGTTCTTTCTTGGAGGGCCTGCAAATCATTTCTCAAACTTACAACTTGGTTAGATAATTTACCAAGCATAGCATCATGGTTCTCCATTATTTTAACAAGAATATTGTTTTATTCATTTTGTGAGTCTATAAAAGACTTAAGTATTTATTGGATACTACCATTAATAGTTCCCATATTATTATTAGAGTTACCTACAGGATTAGAATAGTGTTTCTGAAAATTAGGATTATAATTCTTCTTCCAAGCAGGGTTATAATCATTACGAGCTATGAAGTCTATTTCTTCAATATTTATTTCTGGGATAGCTCTTACCTGGGTTTCCTTACCTTTTATGGCTAGTATGAGCTCATCCAGCTTAGCATTGAGTTCTTCATTTTCTTGTGGTGAGACGGAGTTCACCTTCTTCATGGTTGATCTATCCACATGCCATTGAGCATGGTTGTCTTGCATATTGTTGATGGGTTCGTAGCATGGAAAAAAAATTCTACCGCAAGAACGAACAAAACCCAGATCTAATCTAGATAAAAGCCAAGATCTAATCTACTAGACATGAGCAACGAGATAGATCGGTACTAACCCTCGTAGAACCGAAAGCGTTTAACGAGATTAGATCTCGTGGATGATGTAGTCGATCACTTGCCGATCTCAAGATCGTGTGGACGATCCTTCGGCGTAGAGTGTTCGGAGCTTCATGACGGTCACACGTGCAGAGTCGAAGTAGACCTTCCTCTCCCTATTCCAGCGAGCAGCAGAGCTAGTAGATCTTCTCCACGGAATCCCAGCAGCACGACGGCGTGGTGGTGGTGGAGATGAGAAATCTGCAGGGCTTCGCCTATGCCTGTGCAGAAGAAACATGGAGGAGAGAGGCGGCTGAGAGAGATTGTTATGGGACAAGGTGCAAGAGGGGGCGCCCCCTCCCTTCTATTTAAAGGAGGGAGGCTGGTCAGGAGGAGTCCTAGTAGGACTCCCTCCTCCTTGGGCCGGCGGGTTGGGGGGGAGGAGTCCTCCTCCCCCACGAATCCATGTAGTACCCCACTTGGTTTCTTTGATCCCTTTCTTGGTTTTCAAGCAAACTCCAAGAAATCCTCTAGAACCTTCCAGAACATTCCGAAACCTTCTAGAATCTCCATACAAACACTCCGGAACATTTCCTAACTTAGAAAATGATTCCCAATATATGAATCTTATTCTCCGGACCATTCCGGAACTCCTCGTGATGTCCCGGATCCATTCCGAGACTCCGAACAACATTCGGTCTCCAACGCAAATTCCATATCTACTTCAAACAACTTCGAACCTTAAGTGTGTCACCCTACGGTTCGTGAATATGCAAACATGATGAAGACACCTCTCCCATCAATAACCATCAGCGGGATCTGGAGATCCATAACGGGTCCCACATACTCAACGATGATATCGTGATCGATTGAACCATTTAACATACGAAACCAATTCCCTTTGTCTTGCGATATTCTACTTATCCGAGGGTTGATCGTCGGTATCTTCATACCTAGTTCTTCCTCGTTACTAATAAGTACTCTTTACTCGTTCCGTGTTATGTCATCCCTTGTGACCTAGTCACATGCTTGCAAGCTATCTAGATGACATTCCACCGAGAGGGCCCAGAGTATATCTATCCGTCATATGGATGGACAAATCCCAATCTTGGTCTATGCGCTTCAACACATACTTTCAGAATACCCAATGACACCTTTATAACCCGATTCTAAGAGGCGTTTGATGTCATCAAAGTACCCATCCGGTGATGGTGATTAACATAACCTCATGGTCGAAGGATTAGGTTACTATGTATTTCAAAGCTTACAGTAATACGAACTTAATTACTATGGGTGTGTGTCCATCATATCATTCTCCTAATGATATAACCTTGTTATTAATCACATCCAATGTCTATGATCAGGAAACCATGATCATCAATCAATCCACAAGCTAGTTCAACAAGAGGCTTACTAGGGACTCTTTTATGTTTACAAAACACACAAGTATTAGTGTTTCCTAATAATACAATTATAGCATGGGATGTAAACATTCATCATAAACACAAAGATATAATAATAACCTCTTTTATTATTGCCTCTTGGGCATATCTCCAACAGTCTCCCACTTGCACTAGAGTCAATAATCTAGATTACATGGTAATATGCCGAACACCCATGGCGTTCTGGTGTTGGTCATGCTTTGCTCTAGGGAGAGGTTTAGTCAACGGATCTGCTACATTCAGATCAGTGTGTACTTTGCAAATCTTTATGTCACCATCTTGGACATACTCGCGAATAGCATGAAAACGTAGCTTGATGTGCTTCAGCTTGCTATGTGACCTTGGCTCCTGCGCATTAGCTATGGCACCTGTGTTGACACAGTAGATGGCCATGGGGTCTAATGCGCTGGGAACCACGCCAAGTTCAGTAATGAACTCCTTCATCCATATGCCTTCTTGTGCAGCCTCCGAAGCAGCTATGTATTTCGATTCAGTTGAAGATTTCATACAACGCCTGCTTGGCACTCCTCCAGCTTATTGCAACACCATTCAAAATAAATCATTATCCGGTGTGACTTTGAGTCATCTGGATCGGTGTTCCAACTAGCATCAGTGTAACCGTTTACAACAAGCTGTTCATCACCTCCATAAGAAAGAACCATATCCTTAGTCCTATTTAGGTACTTTAGGATATTCTTGACCGCTGTCCAGTGTTCCATTCCAGGATCACTTTGATATCTGCTAGTCAAACTAACAGCATGTGCTATATCCGGTCTCGTACACAGCATGGCATACATGATAGAACCTATGGCCGAGGCATAGGGAATTTTATTCATCTTTTCTCTATCTTCTGCTGTAGCTGGAATTTGAGTTTTACTCAAGGTCTTACCTGACAACATGGGCACGAACCCTTTCTTGCTCTCTTCCATTCTAAACTTCTTTAGAACTTTGTCTAAGTATGTACTTTGTGAAAGCGCTATTGGGCGTCTTGATCTATCTCTATAAATCTTGATGCCTAGAATATATGCCGCTTCGCCAAGATCCTTCATTGAAAAACTATTATTCAAATAGGTTTTGACGCTATTAAGAAGTTCTATATCATTCCCAATCAACAATATGTCATCTACATATAGTACTAGGAATGCTACAGAGCTCCCACTCACTTTCTTGTAAATACAAGCTTCTCCATAAGTTTGTATAAATCCAAAGTTTTTGATTACTTTATCAAAACGTTGATTCCAACTCCGGGATGCTTGCTTCAGTCCATAAATGGAGCGCTGAAGTTTGCATACCTTATCAGCATCACTAGGATCGACAAAACCCCTGGGTTGTACCATATACAACTCTTCCTCAATGTCTCCATTAAGGAACGCCGTTTTGACATCCATCTGCCAAATTTCATAATCGAAATATGCAGCGATTGCTAACATAATCCTCACAGACTTTAGCTTCGCTACCGGTGAGAAAGTCTCATCGTAGTCAACTCCTTGAATTTGTCGGAACCCTTTCGCGACAAGTCGAGCTTTATAGACGGTAGCATTACCATCAACATCTGTTTTTCTTTTGAAAATCCATTTGTTCTCGACAGCCTTTCGGCCATCCGGTAAGTCCACCAAAGTCCATACTTGGTTTTCGTACATGGATCCCATTTCAGATTTCATGGCTTCTAGCCATTTGTCGGAATCTAGGCTCACCATAGCTTCTTCATACGTCGCAGGGTCATCAGTGTTGTCCACCAACATGACATTCAAGGAAGAGTCGTACCACTCAGGAGTGGTACGAACCCTCGTTGACCTGCGAGGTTCAGTAGTAACTTCGTTCGAAGTTTCATGATCAGCATCATTAGCTTCCTCTCCAGTTGGTGCAGGCGGCATAGAAACAACTTCCGGTGCTGCGCTACTCTCAACTCCGAAAGAAGGTTCAACAACCTCGTCGAGTTCTACTTTCCTTCCAGTCACTTCTTTCGAGAGAAATTCCTTCTCCAGAAAGGATCCATTCTTAGCAACAAAAACTTTGCCTTCGGATCTATGATAGAAGGTATACCCAATTGTTTCTTTAGGGTATCCTATGAAGACGCATTTATCCGCTTTGGGTTCAAGCTTATCAGGCTGTAACTTCTTTACATATGCTTCGCAACCCCAAACTTTAAGGAACGACAACTTAGGTTTCTTTCCAAACCACAATTCGTACGGTGTCGTTTCAACGGATTTAGATGGTGCCCTATTTAAAGTGAATGCGGCTGTCTCTAATGCATAGCCCCAAAATGATAACGGTAAATCTGTAAGAGACATCATAGACCGAACCATATCTAAGAGAGTTCAATTACGACGTTCGGACACACCATTACGCTGTGGTGTTCCCCGCGGTGTCAACTGTGAAAGTATTCCACATTTCTTTAAATGCATGCCAAACTCATAACTCAGATATTCACCTCCGTGGTCAGAACACAGAAACTTAATCTTCTTGTTACGATGATTTTCCACTTCACTTTGAAATTCCCTAAACTTCTCGAAAGTTTCGGATTTATGTTTCATAAAGTAGACATACCCATATCTACTCAAGTCATCTGTGAAAGTGAGAACATAACGATATCCACCACGCGATGCTACACTCATTGGACCGAACACATCGGTATGTATTATTTCCAATAAGTCTGTAGCTCGCTCCATTATTCCAGAGAATGGAGTCTTAGTCATTTTTCCCATTAGACATGCTTCGCATCTTTCAAGTGATTCAAAATCAAGTGATTCAAGAAGTCCATCAAAATGGAGTTTCTTCATACGCTTCACTCCAATGTGACCAAGACGACAGTGCCACATGTATGTAGAATTATCATTTAATTTTATTCGTTTAGCATCTATGTTGTGAACATGTGTATCACTACTATCGAGATTTAATAAGAATAAACCATTCATCTTAGGTGCATAACCATAAAAGATATTACTCATATAAATCGAACAACCATTATTCTCAGACTTAAAAGAGTAACCGTCTCGCAATAAACAAGATCTAGATATAATGTTCATGCTTAACGCAGGCACCAAATAACAATTATTTAAATTTAAAACTAATCCCGATGGTAGATGTAGAGGGAGCGTCTTGACGGCGATCACATCAACCTTGGAGCCATTTCCAACGCGCATCGTCACCTCGTCTCTTGCCAGTCTTCGTTTATTCCGCAGCTCCTGTTTCGAGTTACAAATATGAGCAACCGAACCAGTATCAAATACCCAGGCACTACTACGATTACTAGTGAGATACACATCAATAACATGTATATCAAATATACCTTTCTTCTTGATGTTGCCGTTCTTCAGATCCGCCAGGTACTTTGGGGCGATTACGCCCAAAGGACCAGCACCCTTGCGAGAGAAGCACTCGATTTGTGTTTAGGACCAGCCTTGGGCTTCTTAGCGGGTGCAGCTTTCTTGCCGTCCTTCTTGAAGTTGCCCTTGTTCTTAGGCTTGCCCCGTTTCTTGAAATTTGTGGTCTTATTGACCATCAACACTTGGTGTTCTTTCATGATCTCCACTTCAGCAGTTTTCGGCATGGACGATAGTTCAGGCAACGTCTTGTTCATGCAGTGCATATTGTAGTTCATCACAAAGTTCTTGTAACTTGGTGGCAGTGATTGGAGGACACGGTGAATCCCCAATTCATTAGGAATTGGTATCCCCAACTCTCGGAGTTTGTTTGCGTGCCCAGACATAGTGAGCACGTGCTCGCTAACGGAGCTACCCTCTTCCATCTTGCAGGTAAAGAACTTCTCGGAAGCTTCATAGCTTTCCATGGCCGCGCGAGTCTCAAATATGAGTTTGATATCCTTAATGATTTCAAATGGGTCATGGTGCTCAAAACACTTTTGAAGCTCCGATTCTAAACCGTACAGGATGGCACACTGAACTGTGGAGTAGTGATGTTTCTGAGTGGCGTAAACATTCTTTACGTCATCGGTGGCATCTTCTGCAGGTGGGTCACCTAGCGGTGCTTCGAGCACATAGGTCAACTGACCAGCCCTGAGGATGATCTTCAGTCCACGGAACCAGTCCGTGAAATTGCTTCCATTGTTCTTAAGCTTTTCTTTCTCTAGTAACGCATTGAAATTGATGGAAACGTTCGCCATTATCTACAACATATTTGCAAGTAATTTAGACTAAGTTTATGATAAATAGTGTTCAAATTTAATTATTAAATTAACTAGGTGAACTCCCACTCAAAACAACATCCCTCGCAGTTGTTTTAGTGATTACACGAACCAAATCTACTACACCAAGTCCGATCATCACGTGAGATGATGTAGCTTCATCGGCGAACAATCTTCATGTTCATCATATCAATCATATGACTTGTGCTCTACCTTTCGGTATTCCGTGTTCCGAGACCATGTCTGTACATGCTAGGCTCGTCAAGATTAACCTTAGTTTCCGCATGTGCAAATCTGGCTTGCACCCGTTGTATGCACACGTAGAGTCTATCACACCCGATCATCATGAGATGCTTCGAAACGACGAGTCTTATAGCGGTGTCGACTAAGGACGAACACTTTATTACTTGATATTTAGTGAGAGGGATCATCTTATAATGCTACCGTCGCGATCTAAGCAATACAAGATGCATAAAGGATTAACATCACAGGCAATTCATAATTAGTGTGATATGATATGGCCCTTTCTTCTTATGCCTTTGATCTCCATCTCCAAAGCACGGACATGATCTCCATCATCACCAACATTGCGTCAAGGTCCATGGCGCCGCTTCATGGTTGTTCATCATCACTAGAAACTATTACAACTACTTGGAACAAAGCTATTACATGATGAATAGACACGCAGGTCTTAACAGAATTAAAGATAACCATTAGGCTCCTGCCGGTTGCCATATTACAACAAGGATCATTGCATACATCAAATACAATCACAATCACATGTAGGCCATATCACATCACAAAACCCCTGCAAAAACAAGTTAGACGCCTCTAATTTTCTTTGCAAGTTTTACGTGGCTTGGGGCTTTGGACTAAGAATGCATCTTACCTACGAAACTGAACCACAACGTTGATACAAGTGCTATCAAGTGCAAAGTGTAGATTTGATCTATACTATGATGGGAGAGACAGACACCCGCAAAGACACTTGTGCAATACGAGTTGCACGTCAAGCGTGGAGCAAGTCTCATGTACGATGACATGTAATGTTAGCCCGGGCCGCTTCATCCCACCATACCGCAAGATGCAAAGTACACATATAGCAAAAGACGACATGAGCACCAACACCCACAACCTCATTGTGTTCTACTCGTGCAACAGATCTATGCATCGACAAGGCTCTGATACCACTGATGGGTTCGTAGCATGGGAAAAAAAATTTCTACCGCAAGAACGAACAAAACCCAGATCTAATCTAGATAAAAGCCAAGATCTAATCTACTAGACATGAGCAACGACATAGATCGGTACTAACCCTCGTAGAACCGAAAGCGTTTAACGAGATTAGATCTCGTGGATGATGTAGTCGATCACTTGCCGATCTCAAGATCGTGTGGACGATCCTTCCGGTGCCGCGTTCGGCTCATGACGGTCACACGTGCGGAGTCGAAGTAGACCTTCCTCTCCCCATTCCAGCGAGCAGCGGAGGTAGTAGATCTTCTCCACGGAATCCCAGCAGCACGACGGCATGGTGGTGGTGGTGGAGATGAGAAATCTGCAGGGCTTCGCCTATGCCTGTGCAGAAGAAATGTGGAGGAGAGAGGCGGCTGAGAGAGATTGTTATGGGACAAGGTGCAAGAGGGGGAGCCCCCTCCCTTCTATTTAAAGGAGGGAGGCACGCCTGGGGAGGGGGAGTCCTAGTAGGCCTCCCTCCTCCTTGGGCCGGCGGGTTGGGGGGGGAGGAGTCCTCCTCCCCCACGAATCCGTGTAGTACCCCACTTGGTTTCTTTGATCCCTTTCTTGGTTTTCAAGCAAACTCCAAGAAATCCTCTAGAACCTTCCAGAACATTCCGAAACCTTCTAGAATCTCCATACAAACACTCCGGAACATTTCCTAACTTAGAAAATGATTCCCAATATATGAATCTTATTCTCCGGACCATTTCGGATCTCCTCGTGATGTCCCGGATCCATTCCGAGACTCCGAACAACATTCGGTCTCCAACGCAAATTCCATATCTACTTCAAACAACTTCGAACCTTAAGTGTGTCACCCTATGGTTCGTGAATATGCAGACATGATGAAGACACCTCTCCCATCAATAACCATCACCGGATCCGAGATCCATAACGGCTCCCACATACTCAACGATGATATTGTGATCGATTGAACCATTTAACATACGAAACCAATTCCCTTTGTCTTGCGATATTCTACTTATCCGAGGTTTGATCGTCGGTATCTTCATACCTAGTTCTTCCTTGTTACTGATAAGTACTCTTTACTCGTTCCGTGTTATGTCATCCCTTGTGACCTAGTCACATGCTTGCAAGCTATCTAGATGATATTCCACCGAGAGGGCCCAGAGTATATCTATCTGTCATATGGATGGAAAAATCCCAATCTTGGTCTATGCGCTTCAACACATACTTTCAGAATACCCAATGACACCTTTATAACCGCCCAGTTACGAAGCGGCGTTTGATGTCATCAAAGCACCCATCCGGTGATGGTGATTAACATAACCTCATGGTCGAAGGATTAGGTTACTATGTATTTCAAAGCTTACAGCAATACGAACTTAATGACTTGATCTTATGCTACGCTTACTATGGGTGTGTGTCCATCATATCATTCTCCTAATGATATAACCTTGTTATTAATCACATCCAATGTCTATGATCAGGAAACCATGATCATCAATCAATCAACAAGCTAGTTCAACAAGAGGCTTACTAGGGACTCTTTTATGTTTACAAAACACACAAGTATTAGTGTTTCCTAATAATACAATTATAGCATGGGATGTAAACATTCATCATAAACACAAAGATATAATAATAACCTCTTTTATTATTGCCTCTTGGGCATATCTCCAACAATTGTCTAGCAGCTGCTTTGCTTCGGTAATATGTTTACCCATATATATTCCTCCAGCTGCAGTATCAAGCATAAACTTAGACACAGGGTTAAGAACATTATAAAATAAATGGAGAATTAACCAGTCTTCCATCCCATGACTAGTGGCTCAAGCTCTTCCTATCTAAAACCAGTAATATTAGATCTTAGTTGCATAGTCTTTGCGGGTGGGAAACATTTAGTCATAAATAAAGAAGTGCATTCCACCCATGATGTTATAGTATTTCTAGGCAAACATAGCAATCATTCTTTTGCTCTTCCTCTAAGAGAGAAAGGAAATAAATGCAATTTGACCGCATCGGGGTCAACATCTTTTATGCGCATCATATCACATATTTAAGTGAAAGTATTCAAGTGCATACATGCATCCTCAATAACAGAGCCTCCAAATTGATTTTTTTGAACCAAACTTAAATAATGGGGCTTAATTTCATAGTCATCAGCATCAATTACTGGTTGAGTAATAGGAGTACACAAATAATCATTGTTGGGAGTAGCAAACTCCCCAAACTTCTTTTCAGCCATATTTCCTATGTTTTGGGGTTTTCTTAAACAGAGACTTATAATAGTAAAAACAAGAATTTAAAGGCTAACAATTTTTTTTGGTTTTTCAAATAAAGACTGAAAGCAAACTAAAATTAAAAACAAGAATTAAAACTAGCAAGGTTCCTACTTGAAGGGAATATGCCCGAGAGGCAATAATAAATGGTTATTAACTTATTCCATGTTTATGATAAATGTTTATTTTGCATTCTATAATTGTATTAATTGGAAACGTTAATACATGTGTGTTTAATAAACAAAATACAAAGTTCCTAGTACCGCCTCTCATATAAACTAGCTTGTTGATTAACAAGATGATCAAGGTTTCCTGATTATGGACATTGGATGTTGTTAATAACGTGGTCACAACATCGGTGGAATGATGTGATGAACATTCATCCGAAGTATAGCATTACAATCAAAGTCATTATGTTTATATTGCTATAACATCATACGAAGTAATCTTAGTCCTTAGACCATGAGATCATGTTAATTGCTAACACCATAAGCGTATCTTGATAACATCAAACGTCACACCGTAACAGGGTTACTATAAAGGTGGGTTCAGTACTACGAAGGTGTTATGTTGAGGCTCATGGATCAAGAGTGGGATTTGTCCATCCCGATGACGGATAGATATACTCTGGGCCCTCTCGGTGATATCACATTAAGATAGCTTGCAAGCAAGTGATGTGATCACTAGAATGTTATATCACCGGAACAAGAAAAGAGTGCATGTCAGCAACGAGATCAAACTAGGTATGGAGATACCGATGATCGAATCTCGGACATGTAATATATCACGAGACAATGGGATTTAGTTACTAGCGTTAAAGTTTCTCACGATCACAGAAGTCATTGTTGAATGTGTAGGAGTCAATATGGATCTCCATGTCCCGCTTCTGATTATTGATCTAAGAGGGGTCTCAATCATGTCTACATTATTCGCGAACCGTAGGGTGACACACTTAAGGGATACCGACACCATTTGGAGCAAATATGTTTCAGATGAAGATTTAAGAAAGCGCTTGAATTATTTCAATAGACACCAAAACTGTTTCGGGTGAAATTGCTGAAATTGGTTCTGCATGTAATATTGAAATGTTGTAGGGGGTTTTATGTGAATGTTTGTTAATTAAAGTAATTAAAAAAATTATGAATATAATTAATAAAAGAGTTTTATTAAATGAGAGAGCATTAAATTTGGATAAATCTAATGCATTTAAAGTGGAGACTTTAAAAGAGAATGTGAAGGGGCAAATTTATGTGGAGGGAGTTACCACCACATGAATGAGAAGGTGAGGGGTCACCCCTTGGGGCGCCGGCAATGGGGAGGGGTAACCTACCCTCCTCCTATAAAAGGCCCTCCTCTCACACCTTCATACTCACACCTCCTCGTGAAGGATCTCTCTCCCCCTCTAGTATTATTCCCCATGGTCTCGGATTAGCGAGATACATGTTCTCGGTGACTTTATCTAGAAAGGAGTTGCTTCCACGCTTTCTTTGGAGCGAGGGATGGAGGTTGTCGGGGTACCGGACGTGTGTGCAATCACGGATGCACTGCTGCTTTGCGGTGCTGGACTTGGTGGTGCTGAACTTGTTGGAGCTGGATCTGAAGGATGTGTTGGAGCCGGACCTGCTGGACTTCATCATGATCTTGAGATCGGCAAGTGTACGACTACATCATCCACGAGTTCCAACTCGTTAACAAAGCTTTGTTGTCTTTGAGGGTAAGTTCTCTATGGATGTATATCCACCCGTTGCTTGTATCTAGTAGATAGATCTTGGCGTATAGTTCCCATCGTAGGAATTTTTTTGTTTTCTATGTTGTGAACCCTTCAGTGGTATCAGAGCCTGGTCTATGCGTAGGTGCTTTGCATGGGTAGAACACATAAGAGTATGTGGGCGGTGATGATCATGTTATTGCTTCTTATATGTACTTTGGATATTGGTGGCATAATGGGATGAAGCGGCCCGGACCAACCTTACATGTCATCGCACATGAGACCGGTTCCACGATTGACATGCAACTAGTTTTGCATAAGTGGCTGGTGGGTGTCTGTCTCTCCTACTATAGTCAATATCTGATTTACAACGAGTTGCTAATAATTTGGTTATCCTTGTTGTGGTTCCATGTTCGTAGGTAAGACCAATTCTATCTTCGAAAGCCCTAAGCCACGTAAAATTTGCAATTGATAAATTAGAGGCGTCTAGTTTAGATCGTTGCTAGGCTAGTGTCTTGATATGGTAATGTTGTAAGTTGATGTATAGTTGATACTCTTACAACACACTTAACGTGTAAGTTCCATAGACCTTGGCCTTACACGGAATGATAGAGATCATACCACGATGCATATGATGGTGATCAAATGCATGGACCATATCATCCCACTTTACACATATGATTTTCACATCTTATATTGATTGTTTGGCGTTTTAGTAGCATTATAAGATGATCCCTCATTTAAATATCAAGATAAAATGTGTTCTTCCTTAAGTATGCACCGTTCTATGGATCGTGTTTCGAGACATCACGTGATGATCGGGTGTATTCAACTCTGCGCTTTCATACAAACGGGTGTAAGACAGTTTTACACATGTGAGCACTAAGGTTCTTACTTGGCAAGCCTAGCATGTACAGACATGGCCTCGGAACACGGACCAAAAGGTTAAGCATGAGTCATATAGTTGATATGATGCCCATATTGATGCTCGCCTTTGAAGCTACATCGACTCACATGATGATCGGACTTGGTGTAGTGGATTTGGTTCATGTAATCACCAAAAAGGCACGAGGGATGTCATTTTTGAGTGGGAGTTCATTTCTAATTTGGATTAGTCAAACTCAATTTGTCATAAACTAAATCGAAGTAAATTTTCATAATTTGTTGTAGTCATTGGCGTCTGTTCACTACCTTATGCTTAGTTTTAATTGAGATAATAGAACTATAGAATTCTCGATATTTACTTTACGAACTGGTATCGTATTGTTTTGAATGTCAATTTAAAGTTTATAAGTCCTATTGCAAACTTTCAGCAAACTCTATTTACTCCATGAAGTTTAATAAGTAGTATTAAATCAAGAGTAAGAATTCCAATGTTAGTATCTAAAGTATCATGTTTGCCTCCATGATTATTGATATTCAAAAGTTGTTTTTATATCAAGATTATATAGGAGTTGAACATTGTTTCAGAAACCATCATGTGTGAAAGATATTGTGATATCTGAAACAATGTTTTTGGTTGCATTATGATAGAGTATAATTTAGCAAAATACATGTTCTCATATTGTATGAGAATTTGTGAAGGATGGAGATGCTAAGCATCCGGATCTCCCAAAAAGGTTTTGGGAACTAACATTATACTCGCGATTCTTCCTTACAGGCTATAGTAGCTTGATCATGAAAGTTGTCATGATAAGGATGAATATAAGATGTAAGTAAAATGTTTACTACACTAATAGATTACTAAAGAATGGATTTTTGAAAGAACACCAAACACTTGATGATGGTGATCCACTTCAAAGTGCAAGTCCAAAGGTATTAGTATTTGACTATATACACTTTGTACTATGTGTCATGTGAATGACACCACTATTGATGTTGATAGATTCTTTTAAAAGAAAAGGAATTGTTGAAAGAGAATCTATAAAATATTTGGCAGAAAAGAAAAGGTTGGAGATGTCCAACTTAGGTATATAGAAGATATACATGTTATGGCTGTATTCCTTGCTTGTTAAACAATGTGGTTCTGAGGTATTGGATACCGGTATTGGATACCGAATTGGTTGGTGTGAAGTGTCATACAGAACAACACAATTCATGAACTACAATGGCCTAAGTAACTAGCAAAAGAATAAGTGATGATGTTCATCAAAAACAAATAAAGAGTTATTGTGTTTTTCGTTGTCGTCAAACCTAGCCTTCAAGATTTGTTTTAATAATTGTTATTTTGTTCCGGTATTATGAGAACAATGGTTGTTCAAATAATTACCGTATTCCATAAAGGATGGATGAAGTTTTACAAGTCTAGTGAGAGAAATCACATCCATAAACAGTATTGCTAAAATGTCGCAAGACAAATGATTGAAAGATCACTTATGAAGTGACATCGCTGTTTAAATTATATTGGAAAGAAAACATGAAGAAACTCCATGTTGATAGATTTTTGGAGCCTTTGATTTTGATCAATTGACGCTTGTGAAACTTTCCTCGAGATAATTGAAACTCCGTCCATAGGCCAAAGAGGAACGGATGACTAACTTATTGGATATTATGCATGTTGATGTATATAGTCCATTATGTGTAGCCATATGCGATGGATCTTTTTGCTTCATATGCTTTCTCCAGAAATTTAAGTGAATATATCTATATATTTACTTAATAAGGAAGAAGTATGAAACATTTGAAAATTGTTCAAAGACTTTCAAGATGAAGTGAAAAATCATTGTAACAAGAAAATAAAGAGTTTATGATTCGATCATAAAGGAAGATATTTGAGTTACATGTTTAGCAAAACACCTAAGATTTGAGGAATTGTTCCATGATTTGTGTTTCCCGATAAACCATAGGAGTATGGCATATTCGAGAGATGAAATGAAACCATGTTTGACATGGTAAGATCAAAGGTGTCATTTATAAAACTGCCATTATGTTTTAAGGATTGAAGCTTTAGAGACTACCGCTTTTAAACTGAAAATAGCACCATCGTGATCCGTTGAAATGACACCATATAAGTTATGGTTTGGGATAAAACCCGAATTGTCTTTTCTTAAATTTTGGTATGCTATGCATAAGTAAAATGTTTACAACCAAAGTCGGATAAGCACGTCTTTGTAGGTTATCCCAAAGAATTTGTTGGGAATTTCTCGATAACACTGAGGACAAAAGAGTTTGTCGCTTGGAACGTCAAGTTTCTTGAGAAGGAACTTTTCGTGAAAACTTAAGTGGGAGGGCAATAGAACTTTGATAAGGTTGTTGAACCTTAGCTATATGTGCTAAGTAGCGCAGCGCCAGAAAGTGTCCCGGAGGCGGCCACATTTCTCATGGCTCCCGTGATTACAAAGGGTGTGATCTCGGAGATTAGAGTTCCTATTGAACCGTGTGGGTCGGTAAGAATCGAATAGTAAGATTTGATAAACAAGTTGTTATTGTTTTGACAATGATGAACCGACTGCATGCAAAGAAGCAATGATGGGCCCTGACTCCATAAAATGACTAGAAGCCATAGAATCCGTGATAGTATCCATACACGAGAATCAAGTTTCTGAACTTGGAAGACCCTCTAAAAAGGCGTAAAGCCTATCGGTCGTGTTTGGATCTATAAAGAAATATACATGGATGTTTAACATCTATGAAATAGTCGACATGTCGGAAACAAGTTTACGGCAATGTTCAAGGAGTTGACTATGACAAGATTTGACCTTTCATAGCGATATATAGTCTTGACGGATTAATGTAGCAACCACTACATATAATTTAGTATATGGTAGTTGAATAAACAAAACAAGGTTCTTCTAATAGAACGGTTACCTAGGACGTGTACATGACATGGTCCGAAGGGTTTTGTTAATTCAAAGGGTGCTAAAAGGGCATGCAAACTTCAATAGTTGAAGTAAGCATATCGGAGTTGGAATCTTCACCATGATGAAACTGTTAAAAGAGTTTAAATTCATCGAAGATGATGAAGATGCTTGCATTTGCAAGAAATTAAGTGGGAGCGATGAGACATATTTCTAATACATTATGTAGAGGACATATTGTTGATTGGAAATGATGTATCTTGTATTGACACAAGTTAAGAATTTCATTAAAATAAGATTTTGATGAAAGACTTGGGCAAAACCAGAATATTTGGCATCAATATCTATATGGACAGATTGAGGCGCTAATATGGTTGTGCCAGACATACATATATGAGATATTGAAAGTGTTCAATATGGAAACAACAAGAAAGGTTCTTGCTGCATGGAAAGGATTGTATCAAGATTCAAGTGTTTCAACACTTGGTGAGTAAAATCACATGAAGATTTTGATCGATTATACCATGATATGTATATATCCAGAATGTCCTATACTCTAAATGTTATGAGCACATACCAGAATGATTCATAAGATGATCATTGGACAGTAGTAAAGATATTCTTATGAGCTTTGGAAGAACTAAGAATATATCATGTATAAGTGACAAATAGTTAAAGGTAGTTCATTGTAAAGTGTTACATTGATACTAGTTTTGTCACAAGATACAAATTAAATTTATCTCAATTTAGACTATGGGTGGCACAATGTAATGGAAAGGATGTTCCATGATGGATATGGATAAGTTCCAAAGTTGAAACATTGTGATGGATACTACAACAAAAGTCTAAGTATATGATTGCTATAGTAGCAGCAAAGGAGGGCATTTGTGTTAAGAAGTTTGTTATCAAACTAGGTGTGGTTCAAAGTGGGCTAATACTATGAAGATATATTGTATGACAATAATATCAACATATTTTAACCCGAACGAACTAATGGTCACCAAAGGACCAAATCTATACAATGCCATCTCTATTGAGAATGAGTGATGCGTAGAGACGCAAAGACATGCAAATACACACGGACCTGAAAGTGCCAGATCTAGAGATTATGTTAACCAATAGCAAACGCGTTTATTCAACACCTAGGTGTTGTATATACAAGTTTACAAACTAGATTATTGACTCTAGTGCAAGTGGGAGACTGAAGGGAATATGCCCGAGAGGCAATAATAAAGTGGTTATTATCTTATTCCATGTTTATGATAAATGTTTATTTTGCATGCTATAATTGTACTAATTGGAAACGTTAATACATGTGTGTTTAATAAACAAAATACAAAATTCCTAGTACTGCCTCTCATATAAACTAGCTTGTTGATTAACAAGATGATCAAGGTTTCCTGATTATGGACATTGGATGTTGTTAATAACGAGGTCACAACATTGGTGGAATGATGTGATGAACATTCATCCGAAGTATAGCATTACGATCAAAGTCATTATGTTTATATTGCTATAACATCATATGAAGTAATCTTAGTCCTTAGACCATGAGATCATGTTAATTGCTAACACCGAAAGAGTATCTTGATAACATCAAACGTCACACCGTAACATGGTGACTATAAAGGTGGGTTCAGTACTACGAAGGTATTATGTTGAGGCTCATGGATCAAGAGTGGGATTTGTCCATCCCGATGACGGATAGATATACTCTGGGCCCTCTCGGTGATATCACATTAAGATAGCTTGCAAGCAAGTGATGTGATCACTAGAATGTTATATCACGGAACGAAAAGAGTGCATGTAAACAGCGAGATCAAACTAGGTATGGAGATACCGATGATCGAATCTCGGACATGTAATATATCGCGAGACAAAGGGATTTAGTTACTAGCGTTAAAGGTTCTCACGATCACAGAAGTCATCGTTGAATGTGTAGGAGTCAGTATGGATCTCCAGGTCCCGCTTCTGATTATTGATCTAAGAGGGGTCTCGATCATGTCTGCATTATTCGCGAACCGTAGGGTGACACACTTAAGGGATACCGACACCATTTGGAGCAAATATGTTTCAGATGAATATTTAAGAAAGCGCTTGAATTATTTCAATAGACACCAAAACTGTTTCGGGTGAAATTGCTGAAATTGGTTTTGCATGTAATATTGAAATGTTGCAGGGGGTTTTATGTGAATGTTTGTTAATTAAAGTAATTAACAAAATTCTGAATAAAATTAATAAAAGATTTTTATTAAATGAGAGAGCATTAAATTTGGAGAAATTTAATGCATTTAAAGTGGAGACTTTAAAAGAGAATGTGAAGGGGCAAATTTATGTGGAGGGAGTTACCACCACATGAATGAGAAGGTGAGGGGTCACCCCTTGGGGCGCCGGCCATGAGGAGGGGTACCCTCCCCTCCTCCTATAAAAGGCCCCCCTCTCACACCTTCATACCCACACCTCCTCATGAAGGATCTCTCTCCCCCTCTAGTATTATTCCCCATGGTCTCGGATTAGCGAGATACATGTTCCCGGTGGCTTTATCTGGAAAGGAGTTGCTGCTTCCGCTACTTTGCTGGAGCGAGGGACGGAGGTTGTCGGGGTACCGGACGTGTGGGCAATCACGGATGCACCGCTGCTTTGCGGTGCTGGACTTGGTGGTGCTGGACTTGTTGGAGCTGGATCTAAAGGACGTGCTGGAGCCGTACCTGCTAGACTTCATCACGATCTTGAGATCGGCAAGTGTACGACTACATCATCCACGAGTTCCAACTCATTAACAAAGCTTTGTTGTCTT
The DNA here is from genome assembly GCA_023614405.1 of Avena insularis. NCBI lineage: Eukaryota > Viridiplantae > Streptophyta > Magnoliopsida > Poales > Poaceae > Avena > Avena insularis. The sequence goes on along the minus strand of CM042689.1, from coordinate 391,633,975 downwards.
CGAGGGTAAGTTCTCTATGGATGTATATCCACCCGTTGCTTGTATCTAGTAGATAGATCTTGGCGTATAGTTCCCATCGTAGGAATTTTTTTGTTTTCTATGCTTCAAACCCTTCACTACTAACCTAACTAGGGTAGCTATTGCTTCCCTAGCAACAACGCCAAAAAAGGGTTGATACCTTTGATCCATATTACGAATGTAGTATAGCTCTTTTTCCCTAGTAGACCTTGGTTATCGAATCCTCGGGAAGGAGATGCATAGTGAAGTTACTTTAACGGACCTTCGGGAGTAATATAATTCCTTTTGTGTTTTTACCGGACCAAGAGTTTGCTCTTTTTGTTGTTGTCGATGATGGAGAGAGAGGGCCTAGGGCGTTCGGTTTCACCTATAGCTATGCAAAACATCTGATGGGAATAAAAGATAGAAATAAAGTATGCATGTAATTGTTAGAGAAAGATAAATTATATGTGGGCAGTGCATCCATAATTTCTATTGCCTCCACAACCGCTTATAGCAATAACCTACTAGTCTCATCCATAGAAGAAATAGAACTAATGATATGCATAGTGACGTCACCGTTAATCCCAAGTAAATCCCTCACATACAGCCATACTACCCCTTCTGTCACTGGGGTTCCCATCCTGCAGATTAGTCATTACTCATATTCCTTATACCTGGCTCAACCCTCGGGGTCCTGGGTACCTAACAAGTCCTTAGATTGAGGCAAGAGAGGATACAATAATCATCATGTCGTAGAAACTAATACATGATCCCATCTATAATAAATAACATGCACAAAAGCTACATGGCTAGGCCGAAGCCCTTAGCCCAAGGAGAATTACTCGCACATAGAGATGAGATCAACAATCACAAACATTGTAATGGAAATCATGAGATTGATAGAAATAGTCTTACAATGTCGCCAATTGAAGATGAGATCTACTATTACAAGTGATGGAATATGGCTATGGTGGTGGAGAAGGGCTTTGGAGATTAGATCCAAGTCTATTCTTCCGGCGGCTCTTCGGTGTGGTGGATGGAGATCTGGAGGCGGCTGATGATCAGGGGCAGGGACTCGCGAGGATCTTTTCTCATCACCCGAGGCTTCTTTATATAGGGGTCCCTTCACGAAAGTTGTTCTGTTTGACCTAGCGGTGTCATTGGCAACTATATGGCTGGAACTATATGGCTGGAATTTTATTCCGGTCGTATAGTTGGTCGTTAAAGCATCTGCCTCCGAACCACGACTCCTGGTTTCTTCTGGTTGTTGTAAATCTCGTATCTTTGACTTTAATGTAGTGATTCCCATCATCAAACATTATTATCTGTGTAGGAAGAAATAAAAGGAAAATATTGCATACCCCTTTGATCATTAGGCATTAGTGGAAGGGTTTAGAGAGATATTTCATAAAAAATATGAATAATATCCAGTTTAAATGTGGACGTAGATGACTATATTTCAGATCCATCACACTGCCTGGAGCAATGAGTACCTTTCTATGGAACTGTCGTGGACTTGGCAATGACGCGACAGTGCGGAACTTCGTGATTTCACGAAGGAATTTGCCCCATACATACCTAAGAAAGAACCCGCAGGTACTATTACCACAGGTGGCTTAGAATCCTCTTTGGGATTCGTTCTACCTTGGGTTATGTTTGACAGGGATGGTCAGTGAACTTCTATTGGTTTCAAAGGAGGATAGAGATCCATTGGGGAAGGCTCAAAAGGTTATTCGATATCAAGGTTGACCCTCGATGCGTGGCAATCCTGAGCAAAATCCGTGTTTTGAGAAAACAAGGGGGTTCTCGAACTAGAATCATTTTGACTCCCCAAATACATTCCTAAGTTGGTGCGTGAAAGGATTACCTAATCTTGATTGATTAACAATCATCTGGTGTCTTTCTCTGATCATAAAGAACCGGATCCCTATCTGCCTCCCCTGCCTTGGTACGAACATTACGCTCGGCTTTCCCAGCTTGTCAGAGGATGCAGATGGACTAGCAGGGGAAAGCCCGCCCCCGCTAGCTAAGATAGAGCTAGCGGGGGCGGGCTTTCCCCTGGTAGCCCTGTTGCATCCTCTGACAATCCGTCTCGTCTCATATTTTTTTGGCTATACTTGTAGCCAGCCATATTAGCGTATCTCAGATGGATACCTACGTACAACCTTCAATGAAGAGAGTTTGACCTATTATAGAAAGACGAATCTTGTTCAAGCATGCAATATGAAATACTATGTGTTGTGGAGACGCAAGTGCACAAGTCTAGGGTGGAATCATTAGTAGGGACACTAGGTTATTACCATGTGTCTACTATTAGTAGTACATGCCACAATGGTAGTCTGGTAATCTTATGGGATAATTCAATAAATCCAGAATTTCTTCCTTACCCTTAGTATCATATTGATGCAGTGGTTTCGTTCCCTAACGAGGAACCATGGTGGTTAACATGTGTATATGGAGAGGCGAGAACCAAAGCAACACAAGACCTGTGACATGCTTAAATTCATCAAGGCATACTCCCCTCTTCCGTGGCTGTGCATTGGAGACTTTCACGAGGTACTCCGAGGGAGGAACATGGGGGCGTTAATGAGAGAAGCAATTAAAAAATTCAAGCCTTCCATGATATGGTGGATGTTTGCGGGTTGATGGACCTGGGCTATATTGGTATGTCTTGGATGTTTGAGAAGAAAGTGGTCGACGACACTTATTGCAGAGTATGGCTTGAACTTGCTCTTGCGACTCCAAGTTGGAGTGAGCGTCATCCCCTCGCGGAGCTCCACGATTGACAGTGGATACTTCTGATCACTTAGCAATTTTACTAAAACATGAACCAATGGACGATCTGAATGTACATGCCCGCATTTTTAGGTATGAGTTAAAGTTGGAATCACATGATACTTTTGCAACACTTGTTGAACAAGTGTGGAAGGAGGGAACATGAAGGTCTATACATGATCTTGAGTGGAAGCTGAAGGGCCTCACATGATCTTTGTATGCATGGGTGCGGGAAACCTTTGGTCACATACGGTGAGAGATTAAAAACTCAAATAAGATCTGACTGAGTTATGGGTAGTGCCTGGCCGTGTAGGTCCTAGCCCTCTAGAAATCAAGACATTTGACCGGATTGTCGAGCTCTAGCATAGAGAGGAGACAATGTGGCGGCAGCGGTCGTGGATATAATGGATCTCGGAAGGTGATCGGAACACACTTTTTTCACCTAAGAGCAAGTGGCAGGAAGAAGAAGAACCAAATTTCACGACTGAAAATCCAGGACGGGTCTTTGGCTGAGGATCCATATGAACTGATTCAAATGTCTCAGAGCTTCTACAAGGATCTATACACTACCAAAGGTACGGCTAGAATGGATGAGGTTCTTGTGTCTGTACCGGTATCTGTGACTCAGGCTATGAATGATCGAATGCTCATAGAGTTCAAGGGGGGAGAGGTGAATCAAACTCTTTTCAAATGTATCCTCTCAAGGCGCCTGGTCCGGGTGGCTTCTTGGCCCATTTTTCTAGAAACACTAGGAGAATTGTGGAGGCGAGGTTACCGAGGCAGTGCTTAGGGTGCAGCGGGGGATGATAGTCCAGAGGGGATTAATACAATGTTTATGGTGCTGATTCTGAAGGTTGCCTCTCCTGAGGATCTAGGCCAATTTCACCCAATTAGTTTGTGCAATGTCATATATAAAATTGCTTCTAAAGTTGTGGCAAACTGGTTGAAAATTATACTACAGGAGATCATCTCGGAGGAACAGTGAGCTTTCATTCCCGGAAGACTGATTATAGATAATATCATCACAGCGTATGAATGCCTTCATTTTATGAAAAGGAATGGGGTAAATAAGCACCAAAATTGTGCTCTGAAGCTAGACATGAGGAAAGTGTATGATTGTGTCGAGTGCTACCCGCGAGTGATTATGATCCGCATGGGTTTTCACCTTCGCTGGGTGGATTTGATCATGAGCCTAGTCTCATCGGTTCCTTATTAGTGTTGTTGAACGACACTCCTCTAGAAGATTTTCATCATTCCAGGGGTCTTGATCAAGGTGACCCCATTTCTCCCTATCTCTTTTTACTTGCATCAGAGGGTATTCCTGGCATTTTGAAACAAAGTCGTCAATCATCGCATCTCAAGGGGATTCAAGTGGCTCCCATAGCTCCGGCTGTGAAACACCTCCTCTTTGCTAAGGATAGCCTGATGTTTGTCAAAGCAACTAATGAGGGGGCTATGGAAGTCAAGGTAATCTTGGAGATATACTGCAGTGCTTCAGGACAGAGAATAAATTTGGATAAGTCTTTTTCCTTCTTCAACAAGGTGTACCCAGAGGGGCGGCATCAGTCAGTAAAGAACATCCTTGATGTTCCTAATGAGACAATGAATGAAAAACATTTGGGTATGCCTTCTAATGTGGGAATATCAAAAAATGGGGCTTTCAAGTATTTAAAAGACCAGATTTGGAAGAAAATCTAGGGGTGTTGGAGTTCTTGTTTGCTTCTAGAGGGAAAGAGGTTTTGATCAAATCAATGATTCAGGCAATTCCTCATTTCTCAATGTCTTGTTTCAAACTACAAAAAGGCCTTTGTCTTGTTATTAACTCAATGCTTCGAAGCTTTTGGTGGGGAAGCAAAGAGGGAAAGTGCAAGACATGTTGGGTATCTTGGGAGAAGATGTGTTCCCCAAAATTTGCGGGAGGTCTTGGATTCTATGATATTGAGTTATTCAACTTGGCGATGCTAGCTCGCTAGGCATGGCGCATACTTCAAAACCCTGGTGCATTGAGTTCCCGGGTTCTGAAGGCTCTTTATTGTCCCAACACTGATTTCCTTGAGGCTACATTGGGCTCCTATCCTTCGTAGATATGGAAGGCGTCGGTCGAGGTCCGTGATGCTATGAAACATGGGCTTGTGAAGCAGATCGGTACAAGCGAGGGAACGAGTGCGTGAAATGACAATTGGCTTCCTCAAAACTTTATGGTGAGACCCCTGGCTTACATTGAGGAGGTGGATGAACCACTGATGGAGGTGGTGACCTTTATTGACCCTACCTCGGCAACATGGAGAACTGATCTGTTATAGAAGTTCTTTCTTCCAATGGATGTCGAGGATAACATTGCTATACCCCTAAGTACTAGGAGGTTGCTAGACTTCTGGCATGGCAATATGAAAAGAAGGTCTTCTCACTATCTAGTCCGTATATAAGCTCTTGGTTCATACAAATAAGAGGCGATAAGATTGGTTGGAGGGGCGATCCGCTATTTCCAATACTGAAGAGGAGCATAGAGCGTGACAATGGTTCTAGACTGTACAAGTACCCTCCAAGCTGAGAGTTTTTCTGTGGCAACTTCCATAGCAGTCCTTGCCAACTGGCAATGTTCGCTTTCACCGTCACATGACTGATTCAAGCTTGTGTCCAATCTGCGGTGAAGCGTACCATTGGCGACACTCGCTCATCAGTTGCACACAAGCTAGGTGTGTCTAGGCCTTGCCTGACGAGGGGATCACCGAGCACATGTGCAGGAACAAAGAACCATCAGCAAAGAACTAGTCGTTAAAGGAGGATTTCATGAGGATGGATGTCATCTTATGGGCCATCTGGTATGCTCGGAGATGAATTATTCACAACAAAGAATTCCAAAGCCCACTGTCTACACCTGTTTGTAGCAAGTTACTAAAGGGGTTCACGTATGAAAACAATAATTTTTCCCTACGCTAATAACCCTAATCCCAGGACCTATCTATTAGTAATGTAGTAACGGGAGGGGATTTTCGCGAACTTACCCTTGAAGACCAAAAAGCGTTGTCAACGCTCGTGAGAGCATGGTTGATGCAGACAAACCGAAGCCGATCTCGAGGTCGTGTTGAAGTCCTGGCGGCTCCTGCGGCTCCAACGACTTCTAGTGCCCCAAGTGTTGCACCTCCGAGGGAGTTACACACGTTCGATGCCTGGCGATGACTCCCGCTCCTCCGATCCAACAACAGTTGCGGAAGTAGAGCTTCTGGATCCGAATCCCGTAGCACGACGGTGCTCCGTGGTGAAGGAGACTCCTGCTCGCGTGATCCGGACTTGGGACCACGGTAACGGGAGAGAGAGAATCAACTAGAGGTCTCCCCAAAAGAGAGGAAACCTTTTATTGATTATTTTGTATTTAATTTGTCAAAATATCTCCCTTTATATAGGGGAAACCCCCCACATAGGCAATTTCCTTAGCCATGTGGGACTAAACAAAGGAGAGGGGAGAGGGGGTGACTTGGCCGGCCTACCAAGGCCCTAGTGGGCCCCGCGCGGGTTCCCAAGGCACATCCAGCCACCCCTCCTCCTCCCTCCCTTGGTCTTTCCCTCATGGACCCTTTTCCCTAGAGAGTTAGGCCCAATTAGGTATTTCGACCATTTTAATTCTTTCTTCTTTTATTGAATAAAATATAAATGAACGATTAAATCAATATTCAACATTCACTTACATATTATTCAATCCCCATGGCTATGGAACTACTTCCACCCCACTCTGGACATCCTTCGGACTTACCGAAACCCTTCCGTTTTCTCTCTCTCTTTTCTTTGGTGATTCTACCGATACCAAAACACTCTATGAGAATCATTAAGCCCTTAAGCATGATACCCCATGATTTAGGAACACTCCAGACATTGTCAGGACCTTCCCACACCAATGATCATCAGAGGGACCTGGATGGGCATGTTGACCCCTGTGCATTCTACGAGTCTTTCATCGCTGAACCATGAACATCATGTCATATTCCTTTTGTCTCTCGATACTTGCATTGTCTGAGATCTAATCAATGACATCACCATGTCATGTTCAATCTCGTTACCAACAAATGCTATTTTGACTCGTTCCAACAATTGATATCCCTGTGATCAAATCACATGTTGCGCATCAATTGGATATAACTTCTCCGAGTGGGCCCTCGAGTATCTTTTTCGTCACATGGATGAACAAATCTCGCTCTTGACGCATATGCCTCTACGTGTTCCTCCGAATACCCGAATACATACTTACGATCACCGTGTCACTAGATGACGTTTGATGTTATCTAAGTATCCTCGGGTAATAGTGATTGATATGGTCTCACGGTCTATGAAATATGACACTAGGTATTTTCTAATCATCGTAACTTGAACTTCATGACATGATCGGGTCACGATGCTTAGGTTGGGTATAGCTCATCATCTCATTCTCGCAATGAGATGACTCCATTGTCAACTGGCATAAATGCCACATGATCAGGAAACCTTGATCATCCGTTGACCAATGAACCAGTGACTAGAGTTTCACTGGGAACTTCTGGTTGTTTATATATCACATGTGTATTGATGTTTCCTTTCAATACAGTTATAGCATGATATAAAACTTAATCATAAACTTTATGAAATATGATAATAATCCAAATTATTATTTGTCTCAAGGGCATATTTCCAACAGTCTCCCACTTGCACTAGAGTATAAATAACCTAGCTGCATTTTTTACTAATCATTGGCACCATATATCCCAGCACCTTTGATCATGCTTGCTCACGGAAGAGGTTGAGTCTTGGGTCTAGACTTTATAGCCCCAAATCCTTTTCAACTTACTAATGTCACCTTGATTGACATTAATACTTTATCATCACATGATAACATCTTTATGTATGCATCGTAGTCATGGCAATAGAGTGAGGTCGGTTTCCAAGAGCCAACAGTGATGTTAGATCAGCCATAACAAGCTTTCTCATGGGCACTGTGCCCTGGGACACACATTCTGCATAAAGACGAATTAGTCCCACCACAACAATATACATCATGATAGACAGTACCCTGATATTTTATTATAAATGCAATCATCAAAACACTTGTGCACCATGTGCAATTTTCGATGTTTTATTACCTCGCTTCCTTCCTGACTTTAGTCGGTATTATTGATGCAAGGGTTTCCAATCTTCTAAGGTTAACACATGCCCTTATAACATAATCCTTTATGTTTTAAGGTATGTCATCCTTCATAGATTTGAAAACATGTCTACAGTTCTTATATAGACACTATGGACAAACTTAGCTCAACGTTCCGTGATTCATACTTAATCACTTTTCAAACATTACTTCTCGGATCATATATTATGTCAAGTTGATATCATGGTTTCCAAGACAGAATCTATGTCTCGACATAGTGGGTGACGATCATCCTTTTCTTTCTTTCAACCATTGATGTTTAACTTAGTTCTATTCCTAATTCGAGTGACCAAGGACCATTTCTTAATCAATTAATATTCCGAAACTATTTTCAGAATCTCTTTCAGGAATACTACATAATATTGTAATATACTTACTTTCAACTTTTAATCCCCATAAATCATTATTTATTGGTACTTGTGCTTTTATTCTTAATGTGTTGTACACTCTTAAGAATCAATCATTAAGCTCCCACTCAAAATATGTTCCCAACATATTCTAGTACGAAACTTACATTGCTCCCACTCAGAAATATGTCATTCACATATTCCTTCAGGAAGCCTTTTATAGTTCCCACTCGATTTAATGCAAATTGCATATCCTTTTGAATAACTTCAAAATCATTTGATTACTTATCAAACTGAGAGTTTTATTACGAGATGCTAGTACCTTACTAGTATTAAATCCATTAGTTTTTAGCACTTCTGAATCAAATTCTTTTGAATTTGTCCAATACATGACAAATCGTGCTTTTGTCATTCACCTATTCCATCATGGCTTTGCAGTATTTTGGATAAATCAAGTAACCCATTACTTGGTAATATTCAAAATGTTTTGCTTTCTAATCTTAAGTGAATTTGCCTTTAGGATTTCTCATAATTTCAGTTTACCATCATTTCCTTCATAGTTCGTAGGTATGCCATATTATGGTAACATGACAAGTGATTCACAAATGTCTCCAACAATATGTGGGGTACATTTTTGAATCCTACTCCGTGTAGTAAAAGCACTAGTGGGGAAAACACAATGATCTTTATCATTGATTCTTTACTTTATGAAGAGAATCATTCAGGAACGCTTTCGGTTGCGCTTCTCAACACTCTGATACAAGGTTTTGAATCCTCATCGTGTTTTCACTATCTTCCATAAGCTTCACAGTCGAGAACATAAACTTTCTTGAGAATGCACCAAAATTAAGCAACACTTGTTTTCCCTTGTTTTTTTTCTAGCCATGGTTTTCGTATTCAAAGTTTCCAATGAATACTCTACAAAGGCTTGTTTGCTATTGTTTTGGTGATATCGAATAACTCCAAAACTTCCACGGCGATCCATACAAGATATGGCACCGATCTCACAAATTCAGACGGTTCACTTTATATTCTAAATGAGTGTTCACTATATCTAACTAATGGTCTTTACATTTACACTATCAGCGACATATATTCACCCACTTGATAACTACGATGCTTTGCATTTTGACATATCAAACACATTGCATTTCACAATTTCTTATGCCAATCTTATAATGTTGAATTTCATTACTATTGATCAAATCATAGTAATTAGATTCTCTTTTATCTTTAATACCCTTGGGTGATGACATACTTTGATCATATCAAATGTTTTTATGCTCATGTTTCCTTTGGTAAACCTTTTACAAAATTCAAACAATTACAAAATGATAATCACCACTTCATTGAAATGTGATACATTGAATATATATTTTCTTCCAAAAATTCATCAAACACTTTTGCATTCATGCAATGCATAGTGTTTAGTTATCTTGCCGAACTTGGGCATGATTCACATGTGACAAGAAATCAAATGACTTTCACATATTATAAACATAACTTTGAATTTAAACAATGGCTTCATTCAAAAATGAATATATCATTAAGTCGGGTATTTTCAAGGCATTTTCAATATTTTACAAATGTTCATGCATTATCAATTACTTTCATAGCAAGGATAATACACACATAATCGAACAACATATGAATGCAAATAGAAATCATTTATAGAAGCAGAACAACTGTTTGTTACAAACTCATATGAATAACTGTCTCACGAAGTGTGAGACACACTAAAGAAGTTCATAATCCAGCGATTGCAATAATCATCCAAAAAGACAAACTAAGTGATAAATGTCGAGGGAGAGTGTCATTGGCCATCATCATCTTGCTCGCCATCAACACGCAACATCACCTCCTGTCTAGCAAGCAACTCTCATGCAGAAGGACATGTTTTCACCAAAACAGAACAAGTATCAAATACTTTAACACTACAACAAGTGTTTGCAAGATTATAACATTTATGAAACTATATATCAAATATATACCTTTGTCATTGATGACCTCTCCAGCAATGGGTTCAACCTTCACATTCCTGAACTGTGATATGAACTCATGGAAATCCTGTGTTTCCCATCACCTCTCATGATGAAAGTCCTAGCATGTGCTTGGCAGCAACCGCAGCAACACGCCTATTGCAAAATAGCTTGCCAGCCAGTTATCCAGGAAGTAAGCAAGCATCATATACGCATCATGTATGCCCTCCAAGTGGCTGTCTAGGGAAGAGTTCTCTTCCATCTTTATGGAGAGGAAATCTCCCATCAGCTCATGTTCCCATATGCACACTTGTTCCACGAAATGTAATCTAAGTTGTACCATTATCGTACGAGGGTCAAGATTACCCACAATTGGCCACATCTCATCAACCATTCCGAAGCGCATCATCACTGAAATGAAGGTGGACATCTCATTACGGTAATAATGGTCTTCCTGCTGTTCTGGGGTCTCATAGAAATAGGGCTGATCCAAATCCATCTCGTAGCATATATAGTCGACCACATCATTCTCACTAAGGAGAACATGGAGACGCGCAACCCACATAGAAAAGTTGGATCCATCTAGTTTGAGCTTCTCTCCTTCTAACCAATCGTCAACCAGGAAGGTAGCGTCGGGGAGAACCATTTTCTACATTTATAATTGCAAAAGAAATTTAGACCAAGTTTATAATTATGTGAGTTTAAAACAAGAACTCCACTAAAAACTCATATCCCCAAAAAGGTTTTTAGTGATTACACGATCCCTATTCGCTACACCGCCCCCGATCATCACGGCTGGCGATCTGGTTGCAAAGGTGGACGCTGAAACATCGATCACATCATTCATGGGACTCGTGCTTGATCTTTCGACCATCCGTGTTCCGAGGCCATGTCTACACATGCTAGGCTCGCCAAATCAACCTTAGTGTATCCTCTATGCAACATGGCTTACACCCACCGTTTACGAACACAAATATGTCTGACACCAGATCGTCATGGCCTGCCTCATAACAGAGAACTTTCTTGGTGGTGCACACTAAGTGAGAACACTTTCATTGATATTTTGATTAGGGATCATCTTATTAGTCTACCGTCAAGTATCTAATACTACCACATAATAAGATGCACAAACAATAGATATAGAATGTAAGTGTGATGCAATATGGTCCTTCACGTTGTGATCTCCATCCCGCGCCTCCGAATTCTGGTGGTAGGGTTCCGGTGCCGTAGGCACTAGGGTACCGGTGCCTCCGGCGTGGTAGTCCATCATATCCATGATTGTTACTACTACTTAGCAACATAAAGTAAATTACTTTGCCTTGGGTACTACCATATCACATCACAACGCCCCTGCAAAACAAAGTTAGACACCTCTACTTTATCTTTGCATGTTTTACGTGGATGTTAGGGCTTGCTGACTCGTGTATTAACGAGCTCGTTGGGGAACCGCAAGAGGAAGGTATGATGAGCACAACAGTAAGTTTTCCCTTAGTTATGAAACCAAGGTTATCAATCTAGTAGGAGCAAGGAAACACCCCAAAGGTGTAGCTAGCTGAACATTGGCAGGGCGCACTACTGGTGCCAGCATCAACATGGAGACATGCACAACACAACCATAAAACTCTGTCCCCAACTTGCGATGAGATTGTCAATCTCACCGGTTTTGCTAAAAACAAAGGATTAAACGTATCAAGTGGAAGAAAGTAATAGTTTGCAGAAAGTAAAAACAAAGGAGTAAACAGTTGATTGTAGATTGAAAGTAAAGAAAGGACCGGGGTCCATAGTTCACTAGAGGTGGCTCTCCTTAAGATAGATAACATGCTGGGTGAACAAATTACAGCGGGGCAATTGACAAACATCGAGAAAGCATACAAGCATATACTAATCATCTTGACTCCTTTGAGATTCGATTGGGCATTACAACATTATACATAGACCGCCATCCAACTGCATCTATGACTAATAATCCACCTTCAGGTTATCATCCGAACCCCCTCTAGTATTAAGTTGCAAGCAACAGATTATTGCTTTACGAACTGCGTGTAAAGTAAACAATACGATTGTTCTATGAACAAAGGATTGTTGTTTTCTCCCTAGTAGCAACAGCACATCTAGTACCTTAGAGATTTCTGTCACTTCCCTAGATTACCACAGGCATGAACCCACTATCGAGCATAAATACTTACTCTTGGAGTTGCTAGCATCTACTTGGCCAAGATAGCTACTAACAATGGAAAGCATGCAAGATCACAAATAACAAAGACATGATAGAATCAATAATCAATCTGAAATAGCATCTCAATATCCATCGGATCCCCGCAAACACAACATGCAGAATTATAAATAGATGATCTTGATCATGAACAGAGCTCACAAGATCTAAACATGAAAGCACAAAGGAGGAGAACTAGCCATCTAGCTACTACATCGACCCGTAGTCCAGAGATGAACTACTCACGCGTCACACCGGAGGCTTGCATGGTGATGAAGAAGGCCTGCATGGTGAATTCCCCTCTCCGACAGGGTGACGTGAAGAGCTTCAGATCCCTCCCAGTCTAGGGATGGAGATGATGGTGGCTATAGACTCTTTCGTGGATTTTTGATCGGGTCCTTAGGATTTCCGTATCAGAGGCAATATATAGGCGGAAGGAGAGGCCAAGGGGGGGTGCCTGGGGAGGCCAGACCACGCCCTAGAACCGGCCAGGCCTGGCCATGCGGCCAGGTGATGTGGCCGGGCCCCAGCCCCTCTCCGTCTCGTATTCTGGCTCCAGCTGTCCCTCGGTAAAATAATGACTTTGGCTTTTGTGCCGTCCAATTTTGAGAATATTCATTTTCTGACTTTCCTGGAACCAAAAACAACAGAAAACAGACAGCTGGCACTGTGGCTCTTGTTAGTAGATTAGTCCAAGAAATCATATGAAAAGTACTCCAAAGTGTGGACAAAACATAAGAAAGTAGATAAAACCAAGCATGGAACATCAAAAATTATAGATACATTTACAATGTATCAACATCCGCAAGCTTAACTCCTGCTCGTCCTCGAGTAGGTAAGTGATAAAAAGAAAGAATAATTTTTGAGGTGACATGCACCATCATAAACTTGATAAAAGTATTTGTAAAACATTCAAAGCTAGGATCATAGTACTTCAATCATAACATGAAAGACAAAGTTCTAGCAATAAAACAAAGAAACTATGTTGCAACATGAAAAGGCACAAACAAAATATTCACGAATAACGATGATTTGCAAGACGTTTATTTGTTTCACATAAAGAAAACATAGCATAGTGGCATTCAGCTTGTCCCTCATAGAGTAGCAAACATAAATGCATAGGACACCTTCAAAGTTCATAAGAGTGACTAGATACAAATAGTTTAAAACAAGCAATATCAAGGTATGCATCAATCAACTAGTCTTGGGACAATGTACATAGAACTAAGAATGGCCACTATGCTCTCAAAGTAGGTGCATAAAGGTAGAAGGTGGAGACTCAACATAAAAGTAAAAGAAGGGCCTTCATAGAAGGAAGTAGGGATTAAACTCACATAAAGAGCTTCCAAAAATTATGGTACTTATTAGCTTTCGTCTCTCATTGCCCCTATCATAAGAATATTGAAGGTGATTAAGGTTAAAGTGACACAACTAAGAGGATATGCTTGACAAGTTATAAACCGAAATCTCATGCCCCTTACTTATGAAGACCGAACCTCATGCTACTCAACTCTAGTCACAAGTAAGCTCTTTTCATTGTAAGTACATATGTATCATAAAGAACTGCCAACGGGGTACCCCTTCCACATGATACAGGAGCTATCCCATAATCAAAATGACAAGGCAAGCAGACAATGAGCATCTCGGTGATCTTTTTATTTGCTATTTGCATAGGTTTTTATTGAGGATGCTTCATAGAGTGCTCATTATGGTGATGCTGCAAGTTTCCACCATGATTAGGCATGGCTTAGGCTAGCGGCCGAGGCGTTTCTCTAACACACATACAAACTCCATGATCTTACAAGTTCCACTTTTATTTCACACCACCGGGATCCATAAACAAAAGAACATGATATCAACGGGGTACAAAGTACAGGTGCAGTGTTGAAAGCGTTCCCCATGAAACATGGTTCTGCTAACTTCAACTTATAAAGCGCAAGCATATACACAACAAAGATGAACACAATGGTTCAAGTTTATTAAATGCAAAAAATTAAAGTGTTCCATCAAGTTCATGAGAGCTTTAATCACTAGTTTTCCCATAACAAGTTTAATTTGGAAGGTAGACAAAAACATGAATATACTTGGATTAGCATATGCTAGTAGGTAGGTATGGTGGAATCTTTGGAATAACTTGGTTTAAGGAGTTGGATGCATGAGTGGAACTCATACTTGGTTGTGGAGGCTAGCAAAAGACTGGGAGCGACAAACTAAGAGAGCAATAATGGCCATAATCATGCAGAGCGACAAAACATCATTGATCAAAGCATAAAGTGATGCTACAAGTTGAAAACTAAAGGATCATAAAGGCTATGGTGACTTGGGATAGTCATAACATGGTGTGAGCATGCGCCAAGTCAACCCAAATAAAGCATCAAAGGAGAATACCACAATACTATGCTTTAATATGCTAAAACAACGCATGATTCCTCCAAGGAACATTAAGCAATCTCAATTATTTATAACAAGTCATGCTACAGCAAAGAATACTAAGAATAAATCCAAAACAATATCAAGCATGGCATGACAAAGCATAGGCCACGGTCAAAAACAAACTCTCTCTACCACTTAAGCATGAACTTTCCTACTCTTTTCCAATCCAAACCAAACTATTTGAAAACCAATTTATGAAAGAGGGGTCCAACCAATTTATTCAGAAAACTAAGCAAACAAAGAAAACAAAAAAACAAAACGAAAACGAAAAAGAAGACGCTCCAAGAACAACACAACTGTGCATGAAACAATAAAAATGAAGCGTTTGGAAGAAACCTGGGATTTTTATTGATGAAGAGGGGGATGCCTTGGGCATCCCCAAGCTTTGACGCTTGTAATTCTTGGGTATTTCTTGAGGTGACACGCGTGGCATACCCAAGCTTGAGCTTTAGTCCATCCTTCATCTCATTACTCATTCCTTCCATACACCTAAATTTTTTCCTTCATAAAAAATTTCACACAATCTTTATTAGCAACATTAGTGCACTCAAGTTAATAAGTATTTAGGTTCAGTTCTAACACCAATAAAACTTCCATTAAAACACAAGCTACTGTATCACTTCCCTCAAAAATCTCAATTCCCCAAAAGAACTCAAAAAGGAACCAACAAGAAGCAAATGCAGAAAATGGCAGAAATCTGTCAAAACAGACCAGCAGGTAAAGACGAATTTTTTGGAAGACCTTCTGTTGCTCAAATCGAAAAGTGTTGAGATAAGGAAAGTTAGATAACAACCTGGGGCAGAAGACCAAAAATTCACGCCTCAAAAGGACGTACACAGATGTTACACGAATTTTTATGGTGAAGCACAAAAATTTGTTTAGGGACAACAACTTTCCCAATTATTACTTCTCTCTCATTAGAGGTTACTCTTGACACAAAAAGCAAATAAAAGTATAAGGAGAGTTTATTACTGAAGTAACTTCCAAGACTCATCTAAAACTTTTGGGTTATCTCCCAATAAGTACTTTTCTTTAACGCCTTTAAGTTAGGCATAAGAAGCAAGAAAAAGAATCAAGTGTTCTCAAATGAAGAAGCATTAAAACCAAATTTTCTTGCCCTTACCTCTCTTACTTTTATTCTTAACCTTGGGGAACTTGTGAATGCTTGGTGGAGGAACAAAGCGCATGGTGCCCTTTTCCACATATATTATTGCTCCAAGGAGCTTCAATAGGGATCTTCCAAGTGTGATTTGTCCTTTTCCTACACATTCAATAACAAGATAATCAGTAGAAACCATTTTCCCTAAGATCTTTGTAAACACTCCTTCAGCTATTCCAATGGGTAATACTGTGGCATTATTAGCAAGAAAAATTTCATCTCCTCCTTCAGAAAGCCCCCAAAGATTCAAAGATTCATAAATATCTTTGGGCATAAGATAAAATTCAGACATGATATCACAGCGAGCATGAAAATCATTGTTTATATCAATCTTTACTATGGGAAGCCATTCGGAGGGTTCAGACTTTATTGGAACATAGTTGTGATGCTCTCTAAGCGTATTCTAGCAATCTTTCAAACTAGCGGTGCTGGTCTCAAGAGTATTCAATCTAGCAAATATGTTTATGAAAGAAGAATCAGTTTTGCTAGGAAAGTTGTAAGTAAAGACCAATTTCTTTATAGCATTAACAACATCATCCTCATTGCATTGGAGGAAATCTCCTCCCACAACAACATCTAAAGCATATCTATAGCAAAGATCAATTCCAAGGTAAAAACTGCTAAGAAACAAGCTTTGAGTCATTTTACGTTCGTTTTTTCATATAAATCAGAGATTCTAGACCAAGCTTCTTTAAAACTCTCTTCAATTCCTTGTTTAAAAGTGAAAATCATTTCCTCAGGTGACATAGTGATTGGAGCAATGCTAGACATAATAACAACTTAAGATAGGAACTAATTTTTGTGTGTTTTTAATAAAGAAAGTAAACTTGTAAAACTTTTTTTTGTGTTTTTGATAAAGAAACAAGCAAACAAAGCAAAAGTAAACTAAGCAAAACAAAAATAACAAAGTAAAGAGATTGTTTATGAGGGACTCCCCTTGTGAAGATGTCCTTGACTCCCCAGCAACAGCACCAGAAAAAGTACTTGCTGACTCGTGTATTAACGAGCTCGTTGGGGAACCCCATGAGGAAGGTATGATGAGCACAACAGTAAGTTTTCCCTCAGTTATGAAACCAAGGTTATCAATCCAGTAGGAGCAAGGAAACACCCCAAAGGTGTAGCTAGCTGAAAGTTGGCAGGGCGCACTACCAGTGCCAGCAGCAACGTGGAGACCTGCACAACACAACCATAGAACTCTGTCCCCAAATTGCGACGAGGTTGTCAATCTCACCGGTTTTGCTGAAAACAAAGGATTAAACGTATCGAGTGGAAGAAAGTAATAGTTTGCAGAAAGTAAACACAAAGCAGTAAACAGTTGATTATAGATTGAAAGTAAAGAAAGGATCGGGGTCCATAGTTCACTAGAGGTGGCCCTCCTTAAGATAGATAACATGTTGGGTGAACAAATTACAGCGCGGCAATTGACAAACATCAAGAAAGCATACAAGCATATACTAATCATCTTGACTCCTTTGAGATTCGATTGGGCATTACAACATTATACATAGACCGCCATCCAACTGCATCTATGACTAATAATCCACCTTCAGGTTATCATCCGAACCCCCTCCAGTATTAAGTTGCAAGCAAGGGATAATTGCATCATGAATTACGTGTAAAGTGAACAATATGATTGTTCTATGGACAAAGGATTGTTGTTTTCTCCCTAGTAGCAACAACACATCTAGTACCTTAGAGATTTCTATCACTTCCCCAGATTACCAGAGGCATGAACCCACTATCGAGCATAAATACTAACTCTTGGAGTTGCTAGCATCTACTTGGCCAAGATAGCTACTAACAATGGAAAGCATGCAAGATCACAAATAACAAAGACATGATAGAATCAATAATCAATCTGAAATAGCATCTCAATATCCATCGGATCCCCGCAAACACAACATGCAGAATTAGAAATAGATGATCTTGATCATGAACGGAGCTCACAGGATCTAAACATGAAAGCACAAAGGAGGAGAACCAGCCATCTAGCTACTACATGGACCCGTAGTCCAGGTGAACTACTCTGGCATCACACCGGAGGCTTGCATGGTGATGATGAAGGCCTCCAGGGTGAATTCCCCTCTCCGGCAGGGTGCCGGGAAGAGCTTCAGATCCCTCCCGATCTAGGGATGGAGATGACGGCGGCTATAGACTCTTTTGTGGATTTTTGATCGGGTCCTTAGGGTTTCCATATCAGAGGCAATATATAGGCAGAAGGAGAGGCCAAGGGGGTGCCTGGGGAGGCTAGACCACCCCCTGGCGCAGGCCAGGCCTGGCTGCATGGCCAAGTGGTGTGGCCGGGCCCCAGCCCCTCTCTGTCTCGTATTCTGGCTCCAGGTGTCCCTCGGTAAAATAATGACTTTGGCTTTTGTCCCGTCCAATTTCAAGAATATTCATTTTCTAACTTTCCTGGAACCAAAAATAGCAGAAAACAGGCAGCTGGCACTGTGGCTCTTGTTAATAGGTTTGTCCAATAAATCATATGAAAAGTACTCCAAAGTGTGGACAAACCATAAGAAAGTAGATAAAACCAAGCATGGAACATCAAAAATTATAGATACATTTGCAATGTATCAGGGCTTTCGTATAAGGACCATTCTTACCTATGAACTTCCACCACAACACTGATCATGTAGTTGCCTATACTACACCCCTTTCGGGCCCCTCCATTGCAAATGGCATACCAACTAATTCGAGAGAGACAGACACCCCCAAAGCCACTTTATACGATAGAAGCCTTATGTCAAGCGTGGACCAGTCTCGCGAATGAACGTGTAAAGTCAGTTGGGGGCCGCTTCATCAAGTATTACTACGGTATAGACAAGTACATGTGGGAGGGTATGATACGTTGCAAACGTATCTATAATTTTTGATGTTCCATGCTTGGTTTATATCTACTTTCTTATGTTTAGCCCACACTTTGGAGTATTTTTATACACTTTCTTGGACTAACCTATTAACAAGATGCCACAGTGCTAGCTTCTGCTTTCTTTTTCGTTCGAGAAAATGAATATTCTTGGAATTGAAGGGACAAAAGCAAAGTCAATATTTCACCGAGGGGACATGGGCAGTCGAGACGAGAAGGCTAGGGGCCGCCACACCTCCGCAGCGCCGGGGCACTGTCACCGGCCACCAGAGCCTTCTTCATCACCTGAAGCCCCGGTGTGATGTGAGTAGTTCATCTTTGGACTACGGGTCCATGCAGTAGAGATGGTCTCTTCTCGCTGTGCTATCATGTTTAGATCTTTCATCATCAAGATCATCTATTTGGATATTGAGATGCTATTTTAGATTGATTATTGATTCTATGAGTATTTATGCTCGATGATGGTTTCATGCCTCTAGTAATAATCTAGGTGGATAGATTTCTCTAACTAGATATGATGTTACTGTTAACTACTTAAAGAACACAATCCTTTGTTCATAGAACAATCGAAGTATTACATATTACACTAATGCTTAATGTATATAATTATCATTGCTTGCTTAAGGGGGTTCGATGATAACCAAGGTGGATTATTAGTCATAGATGCAATGGAATATGGTCTATGTATAATGTTGTAATGCCCAATCAAATCTCATAGGAGTCAAGATGATTAGTATATGCATGTATGCTTTCTCGATGTTTGTCAATTGCCGCTGTAATTTGTTCACCCAACATGTCATCTATCTTAAGGAGAATCACCTCTAGTGAACTATGGACCCCTTTCTTTTACCATCAATCTACACTATTTTCGCTTACTGCAAGCTATTACTTTCTTCCACACAATACGCTTAATCCTTTGTTTTTAGCAAAACCGTGAGATTGACAACCTCACCGTAAGTTGGGGGCAAAGTTATGTGGTTGTGTTGCAGATTCTGTTGGAAACAACACCTTGGAGGTGTTTCTCTCCTATTGGTTCGATAACCTTGGTTTCATACTGAAGGGAAACTCATCTGTGCTCATCATACCTTCCTCTTGGGGTTCCCCAACCTTCGATATCAACCACGAGCAGCAAGTATTTTCTTTCTATGGATCAGGATCGAAGAAGCTCCCACGTCAACCACGCCATCAAAAGTATTTTTCCGGCTGTCGAGTCAAGGACATCTTCACAAGGGGAGTCCCTCATAACCAATATCTTTACTTTGTTTTATTTGTTTTGCTTAGTTTATTTCCGCTTTGTTTGCTTGTTTCTTTATCAAAAACACAAAAAAATAGTTGTACTAGTTTGCTTTCTTTATTAAAATCACAAAAAATGACTACTCTTGAAAACACTAAGTTGTGTGACTTCACTAGCACCAACAACAATGACTTCATGTGCACACCTATTGCCCCACCTATTCCTGAAGCTACTTTCTTTGAAATTAAACCTGCTTTACTCAATCTTGTTATGAGAGAACAATTTTCTGGTATTGATACTGAAGATGCTACTGCTCATCTTAATAACTTTGTTGAACTTTGTGAGATGCAAAAGCATAGGGATATAGATGGAGATATTATTAAGCTTAAATTGTTTCCTTTCTCTTTGAGAGGAAAAGCTAAAGAATGGTTGCAATCCCTAACTAGAAATAGTATTGATTCTTGGACTAAATGCAAATATGCTTTCATTGGAAAATACTATCCTCCTACTAAGATTATATCTATGAGAAGTGAAATAATGAAGTTTAAACAATCTGATAATGAACATGTTGCTCAAGCTTGGGAAAGAATGAAATCTTTGGTAAAGAATTGTCCCACTCATGGACTGACTGCTTGGATGATTATCCAAACCTTTTATGCAGGATTGAATTATTCTTCAAGAAATCTACTGGATCCTACTGCTGGAGGTACCTTTATGACCATTAATTTGGGTGCTGCAACAAAGCTTCTGGATAATATGATGGTTAACTATTCTGAATGCCACACTCAGAGAGCTCCACAAGGTAAGAAGGTAAATTCTGTTGAAGATACCTCCTCCTTGAGTGATAAAATTGATGTTAGTATGTCTATGCTTGTTAATGGGAAAGCTCATATTGATCCAAATCATGTTCCTCTAGCTTCTTTGGTTGCTCAAGAAGAGCAAGTTGATGTGAACTTTATAAGAAATAATAATTTTAGCAACAATGCCTACATGAATAATTTTGTAATAATAACTATAGGCCATATCCTCCCAATAATGGTAATGCTTATGGAAATTCCTACAACAATAATAGGAGTGCTCCCTCTGAACTTGAAGTTATGCTTAAAGATTTTATTAGTAAACAAACTACTTTCAATAAAACTATTGAGGAAAAACTCTCTAATGCTGAAAGAAATATAGCATCATTGGCTAAAGCACAATCTTCTTTTAATAAAATGGCTTCTAAACCTGAAACTATTGAAAATCCCTTTGCTGCTACTAATGCCATACAAGTTAGAATTGATGAAAATGTTAGACTATTAGCTGAATTGCATGCTAAGTGGGAAAGAGAAGATGAAATTGCTAGAACTATTAGTGTTTCTACTATCACTACCACTAATGTTGAAGCTAGTAAACCCAATGGAACCTTTTCTAATAAAAATACTGAAATTCTTCGAAACATGGGAAACAATAGCTCTACTACTTTAGATGATAATTATGATTTTGATCTTGATGGTTGCAACATCTCTGAAGTTATTAAGTTCCTACAAAAGCTTGCTAAAAGTCCTAATTCTAGTGCTATGAATATGGCCTTTACAAAACACATTACTGATGCTCTCATAAAAATTAAAGAAGAAAATATGAAACATAAAGCTTCTATTCCTATGAAACTAGAAGATGGTTGGGAACCCGTCATTAATATGAAAGTGAATGATTTTGATTCCAAAGCTTTATGTGATCTTGATAGTAGTGTTTCTATTATGCCTAGAAGGATTTTATGATATGCTTGATTTGCCACCATTGCAAGATTGTTATTTAAATGTCCCACTTGATGATAATGCTAAAAATAAACTCATGGGGAGTATTAATGATGTTCTTATTATGGTTAACAATGCCTATGTCCCTGTAGATTTCTATGTTTTCGATGTTGAATGCAATGCTTCCTGTCCTATTACTTTGGGAAGACATTTTCTTAGAACTGTTGGTGCCATTATTGATATGAAAGAAGGCACCATTAAATATCAACTCCCACTCAAAAAGGTATATAACACTTCCATAAGAAGAGAGAGAAGATTCCTTTTGCCTCTCCTATGAAAACAAAATTTGCTCTTAATGCTTCTTCATTTGAGAACACTTGATTCTTTTTCTTGCTTCTTATGCCTAACTTAAAGGCGTTAAAGAAAAGTACTTATTGGGAGATAACCTAAAAGTTTTAGATGAGTCTTGGAAGTTATTACCTCTTTAATAACCGCTCCTTATACTTTTTATTTGCTTTTTGTGCCAAGAACCTCTAATGAGAGAGAAGTAATGCATGGGAAAGTTGCTGTCCCAAAACAGATTTTTGTGCTTCGCTGTAAAAATTCATGTAAAATCTCTGTACGTCTTTTTGAGGCATGAATTTTTGTGCTTCTGCCCCAGGTTGTTATCTAACTTTCGTTAGTTCATCACTTTTCGATTTGAGGAACAAAAAGTCTTCGAAAAGTTGGTTTTTACCTGCTGGTCTGTTTTGACAGATTTCTGCCATTATTTGCATTTGCTTCTTGTTGATTCCTTTTTGAGTTCTCTTTGGGGAATTGAGCTTTTTGAGGGAAGTTCTACAGTATATTGTGTTTTAATGGAAGTTTTATTGGTGTTGAAACTGAACCCAAAGACTTATTATCTTGAGTGCACTAATGTTGCTAATAAAGATTGTGTGAAGTTTTGTATGAAGGAAAAATTTCAGATGTATGGAGAGAATGATGTAATGAGATGAGGAATGGACTAAAGCTCAAGCTTGGGGATGCCACGCGTGTCACCCCAAGAAATATCCAAGGAGTACAAGCGTGAAAGCATGGGGATGCCCAAGGCATCCCTTTCTTCATCAATAAAAATCTCAGGTTTCTTCCAAACACTTCATTTTATTGTTTCATGCAATGTTGTGTTGTTCTTGGAGCGTCTTCGTTTTTTGTTTTTTGTTTTTGTTTTCTTGGTTTGCTTAGTTTGCTTGAATAAATTGGTTGGACCCCCTCTTTCATACATTAGTTTTCAAATAAGTTTGGTTTGGTTTGGAAAATAGTAGGAAAAGTTCATGCTTAAGTGGTAAAAAGAGCTTGTTTTTGACTGTGGCCTATGCTTTGTCATGTCATGCTTGAGATTGTTATGCTTAGTGATTTTTGCTGTAGCATGACATGTTATAAACAATTGAGATTGCTTAATGTGCCTTGAAAGAATCATGAGTTGTTTTAGCATATTAAAGCATAGTATTGTGGTATTCTCCTTTGATGCTTTATTTAGGTTGACTTGGCACATGCTCACACCATGTTATGACTATCCTAAGTCACCATAGCCGACTTGTAATATCACTTTATGCTTTAATTAATGATGTTTTGTCGCTTTGCATGATTATGGCCATTATTGCTCTCTTAGTTGGTCGCTCCTAGTCTTTTGCTAGCCTCCATAACCAAGTATGAGTTCCACTCATGCATCCAACTCCAAATAAAACAAAGTTATTCCAAAGAGTCCACCATACCTACCTATTAGCATTTGCTATTCCAAGTATATTCATGTTTTTATCTACCTTCCGAATTAAACTTGTTATCAGAAAACTAGTGATTAAAGCTCTCACGAACTTGATGGCACACTTTACTTTTCTTGCCCCTAATAAACTTGAACCATTGTGTCATCTATGTTGTATATGCTTGCACTTATATGTTGGGGATTAGCAGAACCATGCTGTCACGGGGAATGCTTTCAACATTGCACTTGTACATTGTACCTAGTTGATATCATGCTCTTTTGTCTATGGATGTCATCGGTGTGAAATGAAAGGGGAGATGTAAGTCCATGGAGTTATGTATGTGTGTTAGAGAAACACCTGGGCCGTCGGTCTAATCCATGCCTAATCATGGTGGAAACCTGCTGCGTAACCATAATGAGCAATCTATGAAGCATTCTTCTTATGAAAAAGAAAAAAAGATGAGAAAGGAGGAAAGAGAGAAAAAGGCACCATTTTCCGATGGTAAATAAGAAGGTTGCTGAGATGCTCATTGTCTGCTTGCCTTGTCATTTTAATATGGGGATTCTTCCGTATCATCGGGCAAGGGGTACCCCGTTGGCGGTTCTCTATGATACACATGTACTTACTATGACAAGAACTTACCGGTAACTAAACTTGAGTAGCATGAGGAGCGGCCCTCGTATTCAAGGGACATGAGATTTCGAACTTATACTTTGTCAAGCATATAATCCATATTTTGTTAATTTTAACCTTAATCACTTCAAGATTCTTATGATAGGGGAAATGAGAGCTGAAATCTAATAAGTACCATAATTTTTGGATGCACTTTATGAGACTTGAATCCCTGCTTCCTTCTATGAAGGCCCTTCTTTTACTTTTATGTTGAGTCTCCATCTTCTATCTTTATGCACCTATCGAGAGAGCTTAGTGGCCATTCTTAGTTTAATGTGCATTGTCCCAAGACTTGTTGATTGATGCATAACTTTGATATTGCTTGTTCTTAAACTATTTGTATCTAGTCACCCTTATGAACTTTGAAGGTGTCCTATGCATTTATGTCTGCTACTCTATGAGGGACAAGCTGAATGCCACTATGCTATGTTTTCTTTATGTGAAACAAACAAACGACTTGCAAAGCATTGTTATTCATGAATCTTTTGTTTGTGCCTTTTCATGTTACAACATAGTTGCTATGTCTTATTGTTAGAACTTTATCTTTCATGCTATGTTGAAGTACTATGATCCTAGCTATCAATGTTTTACAAATACTTTGATCAAGTTTATGATGGTGCATGTCACCTCAAAAATTATTCTTTCTTTTTATCACTTACCTACTCGAGGACAAGCAGGAGTTAAGCTTGGGGATATTGATACGTTGCAAACGTATCGATAATTTTTGATGTTCCATGCTTGGTTTATATCTACTTTCTTATGTTTTGCCCACACTTTGGAGTATTTTTATACACTTTCTTGGACTAACCTATTAACAAGATGCCACCGTGCCAGCTGCCTGTTTTCTGCTATTTTTGGTTCCAGGAAAGTCAAAAAATGAATATTCTCGGAATCGGACGGGACAAAACCAAAGTCAATATTTCACCGAGGGGGACACGGAGCCAGAATACGAGACGGAGAGGGGCCAGGGGCCACCCACACCACCTGGACACGCGGCTAGGCCTGGCCTGCACCAGGGGGTGGTGTGGCCGCCCAGGGCACCCCCTCGGCCTCCCCTTTCGCCTATAAGATGCCTCCGATACAGAAACCCTAAGTACCCAATCAAAGATCCACGAAAGAGTCCGTAGCCGCCGTCATCTCCATCCCTAGATCGGGAGGGATCTGAAGCTCTTCCCGTCACCCTACCGGAGGGGATAATTCACCCTAGAGGCCTTCTTCATCACCATGCAAGCCTCCGGTGTGATACGTGAGTAGTTCATCCTTGGACTACGGGTCCATGTAGTAGCTAGATGGTTGGTTCTTCTCCTTTGTGCTATCATGTTTAGATCTTGTGATCTCCGTTCATGATCAAGATCATCTATTTGTAATCATACTTGTTGTGTTTGCGGGGATCCGATGGATATTGAGATGCTATTTCAGATTGATTATTGATTTTATCATGTCTTTGTTATTTGTGATCTTGCATGCTCTTCGTTGTTAGTAGATATCTTGGCCGAGTAGATGCTAGCAACTCCAAGAGGGAGTATTTATGCTCGATAGTGGGTTCATGCCTCTAGTAATCTGGGGAAGTGAAAGAAATCTATAAGGTACTAGATGTGCTGTTGCTACTAGGGAGAAAACAGTAATCCTTTGTTCATAGAACAATCGTATTGTTTACTTTACACACAATGCTTAATGCAATTATCTCTTGCTTGCAACTTAATACTGGAGGGGGTTCGGATGATAACCTGAAGGTGGATTATTAGTCATAGATGTAGTTGGATTATAGTCTATGTATAATGTTGTAATGCCCAATCAAATCTCATAGGAGTCAAGATGATTAGTATATATATGTATGTTTTCTCGATGTTTGTCAATTGCTCCGCTGTAATTTGTTCACCCAACATGTCATCTATCTTAAGGAGAATCACCTCTAGTGAACTATGGACCCCGGTCCTTTCTTTTACCATCAATCTACAACAGTTTACTGTTTTCTGTTTACTTCCTGCAAGCTATTACTTTCTTCCACACAATACGTTTAATCCTTTGTTTTCAGCAAAACCGGTGAGATTGACAACCTCACTGTAAGTTGGGGACAAAGTTCTGTGGTTGTGTTGTGCAGGATTCCAAGTTGGAAACAACACCTTGGAGGTGTTTCCTTGCTCCTACTGGTTCGATAACCTTGGTTTCATAACTGAGGGAAAACTTACTGCTGTGCTCATCATACCTTCCTCTTGGGGTTTCCCAACGAGCTCGATATCAACCACGAGCCAGCAGGGTAACAACTATAAGATCAATTCCCACACGCTACAACTCGTGTGTTCTACCTGTACTAGCAATACTACGCATAGATCTAGCTCTTCATACCACTGAAGGGGTTCACGTATAAAAACAATAAATTTTCCCTACACCAATAACCCTTATGCTAGGACCTATCTATTAGTAATGCACTAACGGGAGGGGATTTTCGCGAACTTGCCCTTGAAGACCGAAAAGCGTTGTCAATGCTGAGGAGAGCGTGGTTGATGTAGACGAACCGAAGCCGACGTCGAGGTCATGTTGAATTCCTGGTGAATCCTGTGGTTCCAACGACTTCTATTGCCCCAAGTGTTGCATCTTCGAGGTAGTTACACATGTTCGGTGCCTGGCGATGAGTGTCGCTCCTCCAATCCATCAGCAGTTGCGGAAGTAGAGCTTCTGGATCCGAATCCCGCAGCGTGATGGTGCTCCGCGGTGAAAAAGACTCTTGCTCGCACGATCCGTACTTGGGACCACGGTCACGGGAGAGAGAGAATCAACTGGAGGGCTCCCCCAAAGAGAGGAAACCTTTTATTAATTATTATGTATTTAATTTATCAAAATACCTCTCTTTATATAGGGGAAATAACCCCACATAGGAAATTGCCTTAGCCATGTGGGACTAAACAAAGGAGAGGGGAGAGGGGGTGGCTTGGCCAGGCGGCCAATGCCCTAGTGGGCCCTGCGCGGGGTGCCCAAGGCCCAGTCGGCCACCCCTTCTCCTTCCTTCCTTTGGTCTTTCCCTTATGGGCCCTTTTCCCTAGGGAATTAGGCCCAATTAGGTATTTCAACCATTTTATTTTTTTTATTCTTTTATTGAATAAATATAAATGAATGATTAAATCGATAAACATTCACTTACATATTATTCAATCCCCGTGACTATGGAACTCCTTCGACCCCACTCAGGACATCCTTCAGACTTATCGAAACCCTTCCGGTTTTCTCTCTTTCTTTTCTTTGGTGATTATGCCGATACCAAAACAGTCTCTAAGCATCATCAAGCCCTTAAACGTGATATCCCACGGTTCGGGAACACTCCAGACATGGTTGGGACCTTCCCGCACTAATGATCATCAGAGGGACCTAGATGGCCATGTTGACCCCTATGCATTCCATGAGTCTTTCGTCGCTGAACCATGAACATCATGTCATATTCCTTTTGTCTCTTGATACTTGCATTGTCCAAGATCTGATCAATAACATCACCATGTCGTGTTCAATCTTGTTACCAACAAATGTTATTTGACTCGTTCCGACAAGTGATATCCCTGTGATCAAATCACATGTTGCTCAACTATTGGATATAACTTCTCAGAATGGGCCCTCGAGTATCTTTTCCGTCACGCGGATGAACAAATCCCGCTCTTGACGCATAATGCCTCTACATGTTCTTCCGAATACCCGAACACATCTTTATGATAACCATGTCACCAGATGACGTTTGATGTTATCTAAGTATCATCGGGTAACAGTGATTGATATGGTCTCACGATATAAGAAATAGTACACTAGGTCTTTTCTAATAATCGTAACTTGAAATTCGTGACATGATCGGGTCATGATGCTTATGTTGGGTATAGCTCATCATCTCATTCTCGTAATGAGGTGACTCCATTGTCAACTGGCATAAATACCACATGATTAGGAAACCTTGATCATCCGTTGACCAATGAACTAGTGACTAGAATTTCACTGGAAACTTCTGATTGTTTATATATCACATGTATTGACGTTTCCTTTCAATACAGTTATAGGATGATATAAAACTTAATCATAAACTTTATGAAATATGATAATAATCTATATTATTATTTGTCTCTAGGGCATATTTCCAACAGTTACCTGCGGGAGTTGTCGATTGCAGATTCAGGCAGAGGGATGGCGGTGAAGGGTGGTCAAGTGCAGAACCCGAAGTGGCTACCTCCACGAGAGGGCACTGTAAAGATGAATGATGCAGCTGTTGCAAAGAATGGCCTAGGTGGCGCGGTGGGGGTAGTTTGCAGAAGCGGAGCTGGTGACTTCCTTGGGGCCTCGTCGCTTACCATCAGTCACATTAGCGACCCAACCATCCAGGAAGCAATAGCTTGCAGAGAGGCCCTAGCGCTGGCAAATGATCTACATCTTTCCATAGTGACGGTTGCTTCTGATTGCATCGCAGTGATCAGCGCATTAGAGCATCCTTTCTCTGGGAATTATAGCATGGTCATCAATGAAATGAAAGCTCACGCGACCCTCCTAAAAGAGTTTGTTTTCAGACATAAAAATAGAGCCTCCAATGTGGAAGCTCATAGACTAGCTCGTTATGTCGTTTCGTGTAGTGTTGGACGAGAGGTTTGGCTCCTCTAGCCCCTGTTGGTCTTTGTATCCCAAACAATATCTATGAGTTATAAAGAGCTATGTTAACCTAAAAAAAAATTAATATACCGACGTAGCCATGGCATTTCAGTCGATAACATGCATCGTGAGGTCTGCTCAACAAAGGCATGCACTCACGCATCGACACTCCTTGCCCCCTGCATACGTGGGAACAATGTGCACAAAATATCATCAAACATCGCCTTGCGTCACTCTTCTAGCCTTTTGGGAAATTTGAAACAAGCGCAATGCCTAGGTTTTCAACAACTAGCATGCTTCTATGTCGATCATTCTAGAAAAGATTAAGCAAGAGGCAAATTTGTGGGTTTTAGCAGGCAAAGCGCGTGAGTAATTCAATGCCGCGAGAGTACGACGTTTTCTATTTGATGGCCTTTTATTTTTTTACTCTCTTGTTTGACACTCTCCTTTCTTAATTAATTAAAAAGGACAAAACTTTTGCCCATATTTAAAAAGAAAAGAATAGGTTTCCTTAATTCGGCTCCTGAATAAGTTTTGTACTTGTTTTTCATATTGATATTGTTTCTACTTGCAGTGGGAACAAGTGCTGAAATAATTTATGTGATAAAAAGTATTTTTTGATACTCTAAAACATTGCAATAAAAGTAAGGCTATGGGAATCGTTTCGATTCGACGGCCGGTGTGCTGCTTCCATTTCAAAAAAAAAGTTATGCTTTAGTCACAATTAATCGGCATGGATCTTTAGGAACTTACTTGAACTATTTTTACTGTAATATTAGAGATCTTGTAATAGATGAATTTATGATGTTACGAGACCTGAGATTAGCTTAGTGTCTCGTACTTTAATTTTTCATAAAATCTCGATCTATTTCCATTCCACTTGCTTATTTTTGTAAATGCATAATTAAACCCACTTGCTTCTCCTCAGGAAAAAAAACCAGGAGAATCAGAACAAAAATGATCTCCTTGGTGTACATGCATATGCGGCGTAGCTCTGGCATCTATCCCCATATGCGGGGGAACAATTTAATTACCTCACCAATTCCAGTCCACGCCCAAAAATACAAAAGGAGGGAAAAGGGGAAAAAAGGAAAAGATAACCAATGGAATTGTCCCTTTTCTTTCTCCCTGGTGCTATTTAGTCACGTCCTTCCCCAGGACCAAACTCTGCCACTTTGTTCTGTCCTGCCCCACTTTGCTGCTCTTGCCCCTTGCCTCTTGATATCACCCTTCTTCACCCCTCCTCACTTGCACCCACACAGAGCACTTTCACTTTCTTCCCGAACTCTCTCCATTCTCCTCACTCCCCCAACCATGGCAGCTGCTGAAGAAGGCGCAGCACCACTGATGTATCAGGTAATTAGCAGTTCAGGCCTCTTCCAGATTACCAGATATATGCAAGATATCCTCTCATCTTTATTTCTCTTTTTGTTTGCTTTGGATTTCTTATTCAAAGATCCTTATGAGCTTTCCATGGTCTTGATTAGCAGACGGTGGCCCTGAAGGTCAGCATCCACTGTGAGGGCTGCAAGAAGAAGGTCAAGAAGGTGCTGCAGAGCATAGAAGGTGGGTAATATAGATGGAGAAGAAGAGAAAAGCAAAGCAAAACCACTTTCAAATCTTTATCACTAAATCCTATAAATTCCACCTTGCAAGAAAGTGTCAGGATTTTCAGCTTTATCATCTCTCTTTTTTCCATACTGGATCTTCAAAAGTTGAATGCACTGAAAAGTTTTCAAGAGTTTATCAAAAAAAAATCTACTGTATTTCCTTATTTGTGCAAAATGATTTTGATCTCAACTTCAGCTTTGTAAACAAAGGAGCATGTGTCTGTCTGCTTACAAGATTGCTAGTGATCTTTTCATGTGCCTACCCCTGTATTTAGTATGAAATGGTAAAGCCAGAGAGATCCCCTGTTTCCTTCCCTAAACCCGTGCAAAGTCCCACTCCCACCCCCAAAGTTCTGCATTCTGTTACAAATTCTTCAGAAAAGAACGCATTGGATTGTATGAAAAAAAAAGTTCAGTAATTTTGTTCTGCACATGAAAGTGCCTTATGAATTGCAAGAAAATGAGAAGTGTTTTTTTTTTTTTTTGCTAATTTCGTTGCGCTCTGTGCATCAACTGGGGCAGGGGTGTACAAGACGGACGTCGACATTCAGCAGCACAAGGTGGTTGTCGTCGGCAATGTCTCCGTCGACGCACTAGTCAAGAAGCTCGTCAAGACCGGAAAGCACGCCGAGCCGTGGCCGGAGCCCGCTCCTCCACCCACAGAGTCAGCGGCCAACACTCCCGGCGACGGGGGCGGCAGCGGCGGCAAGAAGAAGAAGAAAAAGAAGAACAAGAGCAAGCCCCCGGGGCCGGGGCCGGTGCCGCCGGGAAACGCGGCAGCAGAAGGCGGCGGCGGCAGCGGCGACGGCTCCATTCCCCCGGAGAATCCCGACAACGGGGGCACCTGCGATGAAGCGTCAGGCGACGAGCAGCCTCACAAGGTTGAAGGTGGCGGCGGCGGAGGCCCGCACATGGTAGCCCCAGTCGTCATGACGCCTCACGGCGTACAGCCCATGGCACCCACCGCCAATGTCAATTCCGCCGGTGGCGGCGGAAAGAAGAAGAAGAAAAGCAAAGGAGGTGGCAACGGCAATGCCAGTGCCAACGGAGACGGCGCCGGCGCCGGTGCAACAGCGGAGATGAGCCCACAAGACGCGCCCATGAATCCTGCGGCAGGAAACACTGCCGTCGAAGCCGGGCCCTACCCGCCCGCCACGGCGATGAGCCAGAGCTACCCGGGGTACTACAGTGGCGGAGGGCAAATGGCTCCGCCGTACGCCATGAGTTACAGCACGGCGCACCCGCTCCGGAGCAGCGCGTACTACCACCCGATGGTCGGCGCGATGTACACGGGCGGCGCCGGGTACTTCCACTCGACTGCGCCAGCGTCAGCGGCTCCGGGGTCGTACTACATGTTCAGCGAGGAGAACGCCAATGCATGCAGCGTCATGTGAGATGTTCAGCGAAGTCCTTTATTATTGAATGAAATGTGTTGTTTTGTTGAACATAAAATCCGTTTTAATTTTAGATGGGCTGATACCGTAGAATGTAGATGCACCGATGGGTAGCAAACACGCATTAGATTTGCTACTGAATTATTGTTTCTAAATCGACCATTTTGTAGCCCACACATGAAAATACATTATTTTCCATTAAACATTTACAGCTCCATAGTGAGCATTTTGTACTTTAAAACGTGTTTTTAGATTTCTCTTGCAAAAGGGCTCCACAAATCCCATGATCTGTCTTATAATTTCCGAGCCTATTTTCCTTCACCGAAAGAGAGAGGGAGGGGGGGAATGAATGCATAGTGTAGGATTTTCTTGGACATTCTACTGTATTGTTTTGAAAATGCTTATGGCTCAATTCATTAATTAAGTAGAAGAGAGTTATTTGATAAATTAAGGAAAACAGGTGAATCCCGCATACAAGCTCAAAGGCCGACATCGTGCCATCATGAAACACATCCGTCGCCAACATTGCATCCTAGCTAACTTGGTTACTCACAGGAACACCACACCTACCACCTAGAAGGAAAGGACCGTCGAGATTGCTCCAGACGTCCTCGTAATCGTCCATCATCTCTGACTCACGGCTTCAACTTTGCCTAGACAACCATCAATGGCGCAAATCTCTCAGCCACATCGGTCCATGCCAAAAATTTGACCGCAACGCCAACAACAAATAACTCTATATTCATCAATAAGCATTATAGGAAAAAAATGCAAGGATTGCGCTGACGAGACCCCCATAACGACCACCATCCACATTTCGTCGTCACCACCTAGCCACCATGGTAGCTCCTGTTCGAGGACGAATGGTTGTGGTACAATTCTCCATGCGTCTTCACGTGTAGCTTCACGCTACCATGACTGCTGCCACCGCCCGAAGCACGGCAACCCAACCGTCACTGGCTTTGCCCTGCACTGCCCTTCGACAAGGGCAATGAGGAGGGAGGTTAGGGGAAGGAGGCTAGGGTTTGTGTGTCCGGTGTTGCTCAATGGATAATCCACACCACCTTTCACTTCTCTACCCGTCTCACTGACATGTAGGTTCAGACCCACATGTCAGTGACATAAAGCAGAGCAAATTGTCAAAGTTAGTTGGTGTCATGCTAGTATAGTTACCACGGAACAGATGTATGCGGCATATAAGGTGCATCGGCCGTTATGCACGTTATTCATTCATCTTCCACTAGCATGGAATATGTACTCTAATAATTTGATAGGAAAGCAGGTTCTATTTGTTGGAGTTGATAATGATGGATTCTTTTCGGGTCAAGGGAGAATGTCAAAGTGGTGTCCCTGTTGTATTGAGGAGATTCTCAGGGGAAAAAAAGAGGAAACTTCATATTTCTTACATAAAAACCACGTTATACCAACAGAGAGTACAATGAAAATATATATTTTGATGGAAAATTACCTGTTTCATTTAAATTTACAATAACAACCAAAACCAAAGTAGACCTTACAACAACACAATGGTAGATTGAGCACAATAATGTCCGTACATTAATCCAGTTTCATTTGTTTTCGAGGCCAGATAGCTTTAATTTGGATCAAACCAAGTAAGGGGTGAATAATAAATCAATACTATTGCGGTTCTCCAATCGGATTATTAGTGGGAAATGGTGGCTTAGATCAGCTAACCAGGGCTTAGAGCGGTTTCACCAGTTCACCATTTTAATTTAATTTTATTCTATTTTTCAAAGTCCTCATCAACACATGAGCTAACATATAAACACTTCAAACAAACAGTGGTACTGTTCTAGGACAGCGTTAACACTTATATAACCCAATAGTACTACGGCCTCTCTGAATATACGTATAAACATACGGGTCCAGTTAAAAGGGGAACCGGATCAAAAAAAGACCCCAAAGGGCACAGTTTTCAGGAAAAACTGGCAAAAACCAGACGAGACCGCACTACCTAGGTCGACTAGGTCTGGAGCACCGTCGAAACGACACGAACACAACAACAATAGCGAGCGCTACGAAGAGCCTGGTCCACGTCCCCGGAGAGGAAGTCAAAGCCGAAGGGAACGGCCAGGCCTCTCAGGCTTCATGGCGAGAGGCAGGCCGCAGGGGACACGCCAGCAGTACCCGCGCGCCGACAGGGCCCGAAGACATCGACTCAACCGGTATCACTAGCACCCCAAGCAAAGGCTCCGCACACTCCGAAAAATGACGCCTCCAAGGGGGTAACGACGTCCACAAGACGCCACCGTCATCCGATCTGGCAAGCCAAATTTGGGCTTTCACCCCGAAATGATGGACGGAGGGGCGTCGGGGCTCCACGACAACGCCCCAAAAGGGATAACGGCGCCCACAGGTGCCGCCGCTGTCGGCACCGACCAAGTCGAGTTGGACTTTCGTCCGGAGACCTCGACCACCACCTCCAAGGGACATTCACCGAGACAGTCCCTGCCACCCGACGAGCTAGCTCATCGGCAAAAGAGATGACGTCCACGCCTGCGGAGCCAAACCCCGCCGCCCACGCAGCCGAGGAAGAGCATCACCACCATCTCGATCCGGAGCCGCCGCTCCGGCTTTCGCGTGCAGCACCGCAGTACCCCAGGCCGATTGCCACTAACACAGTCAACCAACCACCCCGCGGCGACCCACCACAACTGCCAAGCCGCCAAAGCACCGCCGGAGCAGGGCGCGGCCTTGACGAGACCACCACGCCGAGACACCCCCAGCCCGCCGTCTTCCACGCCACCGAAGCATCGAGGGAAACCTCTGGCAACTGCCCACCTGAAAGTCGCCGCGTCCCCGGGGCCGCCGCCCCAGCTTCCATATCTCCGGCGGAACGGATGCCG
The DNA here is from genome assembly GCA_023614405.1 of Avena insularis. Lineage (NCBI taxonomy): Eukaryota > Viridiplantae > Streptophyta > Magnoliopsida > Poales > Poaceae > Avena > Avena insularis. The sequence continues at coordinate 391,599,165 of CM042689.1, read as the reverse complement.
CCGTCGCCGGAGAAGCAGCCCGGCCACCCCTGCCGGCCACCCCGACCAAAACCCTGCCCGAGCCCGCCGGCTCGGCCTCCCGAACGCATGCAGAAAGGAGCGCCGCGGCCGTGGCCCGCCCTGGTCCAGATCGGGCCAGACAGCACCCTCCACACAGCCACGCAGGGCGGGCCGCCGCCTCCAGCTCCGCCTCCAGGGCCCTGAAGATTTTATTTTTCTATGAGAATTTGGCAAGAATCTTCTGGAAGAGAAAGGGTTCAGTTTCTGCAAAAAGACAACGAGAAGGTCTGCCCACATCAGTTACCAACGTTCTTGCATGAATCGAGGTAACACCGTATAAGAAAATATTGGGTTTTCCTATCAAAATAAATAGTGACTGGAACACTTCTCCACGAGACAGTAGTACGATTCTTTTGTCCTTTGTTTCCTCCTTTCTTTTGGAAGGGTTGTAGCTTTACTTATTCTCTAACCACCTGCTAATATTTTAGGCTTAGATTAGTGAAAAAGGTAGTCACTTGACCAAATCGAGGTGACCAAGGACAAGCCCATTGCTCGAAAGAAATGCAAAGCGCGCCAATAATTATAAGGGTTAGTGCGTGCAGTGTAGCTGTTTTCAAACTGTCAAGCCTAGTACTCCCGCGAGATTTGATCGATCAACTGATGCTTCTGTAACTGGTCTTTTGAACTGCAAAAATATTGAGTGCTATGGCTATTAGATTTTAGGTAGATATAGCAATACAAAATGTTAAGATAATAGTTTTAGTACTCGCTCCGTTCAGAAATAAGTGTCTTGGATTTGTCTAGATTTGTATGGCTATTTTTTTAAAATAATACATTTTTTTCTTCATAATTTCGACGAATAATACGCGAAATGGGGGAATTGCATAAGTAGCACGGCGTCGGTATTTCAAATACCGATTGGCCTGTCGAAGGGTGGCAGTCAACCCGTCGGTGGTTGAAGCACCGGCATGTCTGGTCGGTCTTTCAAGTACCGATTACCCTAGATTGCCCCGAAGCCTGCATGGATCATGCTACGTGTTACCCTAATTCAGTTTTCGGTTCCCGCCAGCCGAATCCCGCCAAATATTTCTCCCGCCACTCTTTCGCACCTTATTTCTCCCGCCACTATTTCGCGCCGTTTATCTCCTACCAATATTTCTTCCCGACGTTTTTCCGCCTTTTTCTCCCGCCAATTCTTCCTAGTGCCCCTATAACTCTGGGCACCGAGATGTTATCTCTTCACCCAGTTCATATGTTCCTTCTCGTTCTCTCGCATTTTCTTCTCCTCTCCGTCATGAGTGTGTCCTGTTCGGACTCAGAGGATAGGCCTAGAAAGATAAAAGATGCCAGGTTGGCACAAGGGGTGACACACGAGCGTTGTTGGTGCGGCCATCTTGCCAAGATGAAGGAGTCAATCGATTTCTCCACCTGCATGGGCATGAAGTTTTTCATGTGTCCCAACTACGACACAAGCCCGCCCCGACAAGCAAGTTCGTCGTACGAGAGGCCTCTGGTATGTTCCCAGAGCATAGTGAATATGAACGATTCACATTATTATGTGTTCTTTTATTCATTCCATTGATTTTCTCTGGCCAGCTTGGACCGCGAAAGAGTGTCATGAACTCATGATAGGAACCGAGCTACGTGGGCTTCCTTTCACGAAGAGGAACGTGCCGAAAGGATGGCCGAAGAGGGGAAGAAGGAGCGGGAGAGAGAGCTCAAAAAAATAAGAGAGGAGAGAGCTCGGAACCGGGAGATAAACATGAAGAGGAGGGCGGAAGAGGAAGAGCGCATGTATGCGGAGGAATAGGTGCGCAAGGAGGCCTGGGATGCGGAAAGGAAGAGATTAAGAGAAAGGGCTTCTAAGGCACAGGTGGCAGAGGAATATGGTGAAAAGACTGAAAGTACCAGCGCTGGACTCAGGGAAGGTAGACGTATGTCTCAGTACCGATGTATCTTCATTTTAGTTGTAGTGTCCCGATGTATCTTCATTTCAGTTGGAGTGTCATGATGTATCTTCATTTTAGTTACAATGTTGTGATTTATCTTATTTTCAGCATCTCTTTGTACTTGTCAGTTAATTTAAGAGATAATGTATCTTAGTTCTTCCCGCCAAAATGTTTTCCGCCAATGAGTTCCCGCTATTTTTTGTTCATTTACCCTATAAAACCCCCTCCTCACGAAGTTGCGTAAGCAAAGCATTCACGCTTTTAGCTAGTATGTTTCCCGGTTTTCTCTATGACCGCAGTTTTGAGACAAACATGTTCGTTGACCTTTTTCATTTGGCCACGAACTTTAGGATAGACAATAATCCAGCCCAATTGGAGGAACTCATTGCTAGTGATTATTTCCTCACTGGGTTGGGTGAGGCATTACATAGAAAAGGGTGGCCGAACAGGACCCCAAAGGAGATACGGCAAGATCTTCTTAGGATCAGTGCTAGGTGGGGCAAGCAAAGATTCTTCAACAAAGATGCAAGGTAGAGGGAAGCCAAGTATCCTTGGCTATGGATACAAGAGAGTGAAGATGAAGACGATCTCTTCATGCCACCGGTCGGGGGTACCAGGGATAGAGCAGAGCGTGACAAGGCGCAGGCCCTGAAGAAGGCGCAGGCCAAGAAGAGCAATGACAAGTTAGAAGAGAGTGAAGATGAAGATGATCTCTTCATGCCGCCGCTAGTTGGTACCAGGGCGAGAGCTGAGTGGGCCAAGAGGCAAGCCATGAAGAAGGCACAAGCGAAGAAGAGTAAGGGCGAGTTATCGTCAAAGGGAAAAGGCGAGTCATCTTCGAAGGGCAAGGGTAAGGCATACTCGTAGGGCTAGAGAGCGCTCTTATTTATGTACTGCAAGTTATGTTGAACTGTGTTGCAAGCTATGTTGAAGTGTTTGTTGGATAAAAATGTGAAATGATAGAAATTTGTCTCATACACAGATAGATACAAGTCTATCGAAACAGCTGGGTACCCGAACTTCTGGATTTGCATTGGTTAATATAACAATTTTTATCACCATGTGATATGAAAATATGTGCGACAAAGACGAAAACACTAAGTAGCAAATGAACCTGATAGTTCTGCAACCAATCAAATTTGGGGTCATGATTTTCATACGCGAAGGTCGTCGCTCCATCACGGATGCCAAAGAATCGTTGGGCCATGTCTGTGGCCCAATTCTCCGGTGCATCCGCCGGGCCCATTGGCACTCCAGCCAATGGCAGTCCCAGCAGGAATAAGACATCCTACAGGGTAGGAACCATCTCTCCCCAACGAAAGTAGAAAGTGTGAGTCTTGGGGCGCCATCGATCCACTAAGCAGGTGAGCAATGACCCGTCGTAGTGCAGGCGTGTGGTCTGGAAGCCATATTGTCATCCTTCTATCTCCTGCGTACGAGTGGCCTCAACTAGACGCATAAATGGTAAAAGTCCCATCCACTTCAACCTGCATACCGAGATAACGTAGTTTACTTTGACCCATAAATATTTGAAACCCAACTAGAAATAAATGTCTCATACCTCTACGGTCAATCAGGTTGTATCATCCAGTTAGACATGGGAGTGTGAGTCACTAGGTGCTTCAAGCTCCCTGGTTCAGCAGCCAATAACATTGACCGGTGCTCTCTATATATGTCAGCGTTAAGCAAAGATCCTACCATCTGCATAATAGAAAATTAAAACATTTTTCCATACAGATTAGCAAATTTACAACATAGTTCCATACGATTATAAACTTAAAACATAGTTTTATACATATTACAAATTTAAAACATAGGTTCATACATATTACAAATTTAAAACATAGTTCCATATGAATTACAAATTTAAAACATAGTTTCATACATATTACAAATTCTAGTTTCTTCCTCCGCCTCTTGTTCCTCACCTGCCACGTCCATGAGGAGCCTCTCCTCCAGTCCTGGAGATGTGACAATTGGTGTCTCTATGACTAAAATGATTACATAGAAAACATTGTCTAGTAGGACCTCTGGCTTCAGATTCATCCATATCATTACGAATGTGGACACATTGTCACATTCCTCTGCCTATCCGTATTAGTCTAGGATCTGGGATGTAAATCCTTTCACCCGGGTTTACTTTGTTGAAATTGTCTCATGCTCTATATCCCATCATCTCGCTATTCCATGTATTGATCACCGACTCCTTAAAAAAATAAGGAGACACAAACGATATCGCATCCATACCTAACCGCCCGCACGCAGCAAGTACATGAGAGCAAGGCAGATGCAGCAGCTTGGGTTTGTTGCAGGTGCGCTCACATGTAGGCCAGTCTTCATTGCCTATCCTCACTTCTTGTGTCTTTACCCCTTCTCCATATCCGATCCTATTGAAAGGGAGGCGCACCTCGAATCTTCTTTCTTGATTACCGATGGCGACGATATGCATAGACCGAGCCTTTTCCATCCTAGCATTCATGTAACCCTTGATCTTTGAACATCACCTCGTGTTTGGGTTGTTGATGATATGCATCTGAGCAATCCGGAGTTTATATCTGAAGTACTTCAAAGTTCCGGTGAAAATGCACTCCGCAATAGTTGTTAATGGCAGAGCCCTACTTCCTCTCAAGACAAAGTTGTAAGTTTCAGTAAGATTTGTAGTCATGACGCCAAACCTTGCACCTTGAGTGTCGTGTAGTAGAGATCACCTCTCCACAGGCTCGTGCTCTATCTATTCCATAATTTTTTTAATCCTTATCCTAGGCCTCCTCCTAGTACCGGGTTGGTCAAATCCTGGCAAATCGCAAAGAGCAATGTGTTCTTCCTCCGGTGGTGCTTCTCCCGCAGCTATTTGTGCGGCTACCGCGGCCGCATGAGCTGCGACAGCTGCTGCTCTAGCTGCTTTCCTCTGCCTAACATGTTTTTAGTGAATTCATCCAGATAGGTCCGACACTTGATATACTTACACTCCCGGTTTTGCTTGCAAAGCTTTTTGAATAGGTTCATAAGGGCCTTGTTCCTGAACTGTGAGAAAAGGTTGGCCCCTAGATGCTGCATGCACCGATGACCCTGCATGTCTTGCCATGGAGTTGCTTCATCAGGAGCAGGCTGCGTGAGCTTCCTTATCACGCTGAGTATACCCGGATGCCTGTCATGAAGGATGCACACATTCGGTACATCCCTCACAATTGCTATCTTCAGCTGCCTGAAAAACCATACCCAACTCTCGGTGTTCTCGCTCTCCATGAAAGCAAATGCAAGTGGAATAACTTGATTGTTCCCGTCTTGACCTATGACAGTCAAGATCTGACCCATGTACTTGCTAGTGAGAAATGTACCATCCATACAAATGACTGGTCGACAATGAGTGAAAGCTTCTATGCATATACCAAATGAGAAGAACACTCGATGCAGCACCCTCAAATTTGGTTCTTGAGGCAATGTAAAGTGTTGGATGTTGACGTATGTGCCTAGATTCCTAGCCTGCAGTGTCTAAAGCATCCAAATAACACAGTAGTATCCGTCTCGATGCAAACCAAATCTTGTCTTTAGTGCCCTCTACTTAGTCCTCCAAGCCTTTCCGTAAGAAATATTGTAGCGAAATCTGACAACAACTTTGTTGATGATAGCTTTCACCACCATGGCTTTGGTCTCCACTATCTCAGTGTATAACATTTTAGCCAGGAGGGTTGACGTGAGATTACGATGGTCTTGAAGGACGTTGGGAAGTTGACATGTGTGCAGCATAATGTCGGTAACCTTCCGGTTGGTTTCATACATAGGACAATGGGCATGGACCCTGGCCGGACATTCGGCTTCCTTGCAGACCAATGCCAAATATTTTTGGGATGATGATACGTTGCTAACGTATCTATAATTTTTGATATTTCATGCTTGTTTTATATCTACTTTCTTATGTTTTGTCCACACTTTGGAGTATTTTTATACACTTTCTTGGACTAACCTATTAACAAGATGCTACAGTGCCAGTTGCCTGTTTTCTTCTGTTTTTGGTTCTAGAAAAGGCAGAAAATCAATATTCTCGGAATTGGACCAGACAAAGCCAAAGTCGTTATTTTCCCGGAAGACTCATGGATCCAGAAGGATAGATGAAGGGGGGCCACAGGGTGGCCACATCACCCCTGGGCGTGGGTCCCCTTGGCCGCGCCAGGGCATGGTGTGGGCCCCCTGGCCGCCCACCGACCTTGCCTCTTCACCTATAAGATCCCTCTGATACAGAAACCCTAAATAGAATGACCTCCACCCACGAATTTGTTGCCACCAAAGCCACGTTTTTGCCTCTCCCATAGATCCCATCTCCATGGGAGAGGGCTCCCAATAAGCCATGAAGGAAGGGGGCTAAGGGGTGGTGCTCCCCTGTGAGACCGACACCCGGGAAGGAGTCCTTCGCGCCGCTGCCGCCGCCTCTTCACCATCTTCACCTCCATCTCCATTGATCTCCACCACCATCTCCATTGCCGTTGCTGATTCCCATGATGATGAGGGAGTAGTTCTTCCTCGAGGCTGAGGGCTCTACCGGTAGCTATGTGTTCATCTCTCTCTATGCATGATCATATTGTGATCATGAGCTTTGTAATCAAGTAGATCTACCTTGCTACTCAAGTGCTTTAATAGATCTCTGCTCTCCCCATGTGTGTGAAAGTGACAGCATGCACACCATGGTGGCACTTAGGCTAGAGATTACAATTACTTGTTATGAGTTATATTTGGAGTTGGATGTTTCTATGAAATTGTGGTGTTTGTTGGAACCATCTAGAGCTCAAGGTGACAGTGTAGGGTTATCTAGATGGGGAAAGCGGACTTTGAGGAGTGTTGTTATAGCCTACCATGGATTAGAGTGTCCAACCGGAGAGTAGTTTAGAGTAGTATCATGAAGAGAAAATATTTATATGAGAGTGTTCACTAGTGAAAGTATGATCCCTAGGCCTTGTTTCTAAGCATTGAAACACTGTTGCAATTAGATCTCTTACATGTTTGCTTGCTTCCATCTTTATTTCAGTTTGCCTTTAGTCTCTTCCACGCCATCAAGCTATTTTCTAGCACTGTTGTCTTATATCTATACCACTTGTATTTTACTATCTCTCTGCTGAACTAGTGCACCTATACACCTGACAAGTGTATTGGGTGTGTTGGGGACACAAGAGACTTCTTGTATCTTGATTGCAGGGTTGCTTGAGAGGGATACCTTTGACCACTTCCTCCCTGAGTTCGATAAACCTTGGGTAATCCACTTAAGGGAAAACTTGCTGCTGTTCTACAAACCTCTACACTTGGAGGCCCAACAACTATCTACAAGAATAGAAGTGCGTAGACATCAGATGACACCGTTGTTTTGAAGACCCGTTGCATGGACAATGCCAACTCAACGATTGCTTCCTGCAAATGTCTCTTGCTAGGTGATACGTCATAAACGTATCTATAATTTTTGATGCTCCATGCTTGTTTTGTATCAACTTTCTTATGTTTTGTTTACACTTTGAGGTATTTTTATACATTTTCTGGAACTAACCTATTAATTAGATGCCACAGTGTTAGTTGCCTATTTTCTGCTGTTTTTGGTTTCAGAAGAGCTAGTAAGAAAATATTCTTGGAATAGGACGGGACAAAAGCCAAAGTCAAAATTTTACTAGAAGGAACACAGAGTCTGAAGGGCAGCCGAAGTGGGGACACGAGGTGGTCACACTAGAGGGGTGGCCTACAGGCGTGCCAGGGCCCCTGTCCTGCCTCCCTCAGCACCGACCTTGCCCGTTCGCCTATAAAAGTACCCCGATGGGAAACCCTAAGGACCCGATCAAAATTCCATGAAAGAGTCTGTAGCCGCCGCCATCTCCATCCCTAGATCGGGGGGATCCGAAGCTCTTCCCAGCACCCTGCCGGAGGGGAGAGATCATCTCGGATGCCTTCTTTGTCACCATGCCAGCCTCTGGAGTGATGCGTGAGTAGTTCGTCCTTGGACTATGGGTCCATGCAGTAGCTAGATGATTGGTTCTCCTCCTTTGTGCTATCATATTTAGATCTTGTGAGCTCCGTTCATGATCAAGATCATCTATTTGTAATCCTATATGTTGTGTTTGCAGGGATCCGATGGATATTGAGATACTATGTCAGATTGATTATTGATTCTATCATGTCTATGTTATTTGTGATCTTGCATGCTCTCCGTTGGTAGTAGCTATCTTGGCAAAGTAGATGCTTGTAACTCCAAGAGGGAGTATTTATGCTCGATAGTAGGTTCATGCCTCTAGTAATCTAGGGAAGTGACAGAAATCTCTAAGGTTGTAGATGTGCTGTTGCTACTAGGGAGAAAACAACAATCCTTTGTCCATGGGGCAATTGTATTGTTTACTTTACACACTTTGCTTAATGCAATTATCTACTACTTGCAACTTAATACTGGAAGGGGTTCGGATGATAACCTGAAGGTGGATTATTAGTCATAGATGCAGTTGGATTACGATCTATGTATTATGTTGTAATTCCTAATCAAATCTCGTAGGAGTCAAGATGTCTAGTATATGGATTATTATGGTTTCTCAATCTGTCAATTGCCCTGCTGTAATTTGTTCACCCAACATGCTATTTATCTTAAGGATAAACACCTCTAGTGAAGTGTGGACCCCAGTCCATTCCTTTACCATTGATATACCATCTACTGTTTACCGTTTACTGTTTACTTGCTGCAAGCAATTACAATTTTCCACACTATACGCTTAATCCTTTGTTTTCAGCAAAACCAGTGAGATTGACAACCTCACTGTAAGTTGGGGCAAAGTACTGTGGTTGTGTTGTGCAGGATTCCAAGTGGCTAGCAACACCTTGGAGTTGTTTCCTTACTCCTACTGGTTCGATAACCTTGGTTTCATAACTGAGGGAAACTTGCTGCTGTGCTCATCATACCTTCCTCTTGGGGTTCCCAATGATCTCTACATATCTTGAGCCATCAAGCACTTTTCTAGCGCCGTTGCCGGGGAGTTAAGGACAACTTCAATCTCTTCCTCCTCGTCAATCACTTTTCAGGGAGAAAGAAGATTCTTGCAAGGGGAGTCTCTCACAACCAATCTCTTTACTTTGTTTTTGTTTTGCTTAGTTTATTTTTGCTTTGTTTGCATGTTTATTTTTATCAAAAACACAAAAAAATAGTTGTACTGGTTTGTTCCTTTTATCAAAAACACAAAAAAATAGTTCCTATTTCAGTTTCTATTTCTGTTGGCTTGCTTTAATCTTACAAAAAATGACTACTCTTGAAAACACTAAGTTGTGTGACTTCACTAGCATAAACAACAATGATTTCATGTGCACACCTATTGCTCCACCTGTCCATGAAGCTGCTTTCTTTGAAATTAAACCTTCTCTGCTCAATCTTGTTATGAAAGAACAATTCTATAGTGCTAGTACTGATGATGCAGCTGCTCACCTTAATAACTTTGTTGAACTTTGTGAGATGCAAAAACATAGGGATATAGATGGAGATATTATTAAGCTTAAATTTTTTCCTTTCTCTTTGAGAGGAAAAGCTAAAGAATGGTTGCTATCCCTACCTAGAAATAGTATTGATTCTTGGATTAAATGCAAAGATGCTTTCATTGGAAAATATTATCCTCCTGCTAAGATTATATCTATGAGAAGTGAAATAATGAAATTTAAACAATTTGATAATGAACATGTTGCTCAAGCTTGGGAAAGAATGAAATCTTTGGTAAAGAATTGCCCCACGCATGGACTAACTGCTTGGATGATTATCCAAAAAAATATGTAGGACTGAATTATTCTTCAAGAAATTTGTTGGATTCTGCTGCTGGAGGCACCTTTATGACCATTACTTTGGGTGCTGCAACAAAGCTCGTTGATAATATGATGGTTAACTATTCTGAATAGCACCCTGAGAGAGATCCACAAGGTAAGAAGGTAAATTCTATTGAAGAAACCTCCTCCTTGAGTGATAAAATTGATGTTATTATGTCTATGCTTGTTAATGGAAAAGCTCATATTGATCCAAATCATGTTCCCTTAGCCTCTTTGATTGCTCAACAAGAGCAAGTTGATGTGAACTTCATTAGAAATAATAATTTTAGCAACAATGCCTATAGGAATAATTTTGGTAGTAACAATTATATGCCTTATCCTCCTAATAATATCAATGGTTATCATGGTAAATCTAGAATGCCTAGTGAAGAAATAATTTTAGAAGTTGAAAGAGCCACTAAAAACTTCATGCAAATGCAATATGAGCAGAATAAATTATTTACTAAAACCATGGAGGAACAATCTACTATTTTGAAAAATATTAGTCATCAACTTCAGAGTTTAAATAGGGAAATTCCTGGTTTGCAATCCAAAATTTCGAATGCTGAAAAAAATATTTCATCTTTGTCTAAAGCACAATCCTCTTTGATTAATAAAATGGCTGCTAAAGCTGAAACTATGGAAAACCCCTTTGCTGCTACTAATGCCATACAAGTTAGAATTGATTAAAATGTTAGATTGTTAGCTGAATTGCATGCTAAGTGGGAAAGAGAAGATAAAATTGCTAGAAATAGTAGTATTTGTACTATTACCACCACCAATGTTGATGCTAGCAAACCACATGAAGTCCCCATTCCTTTTGCAACAATGCCTAAAACCAATGGAACCTTTTCCAATAAAAATGCTGAAATTCTTCGAAATATGGGAAACAATAGTTCTACTACCTTGGATGGTAATTTTGATTTTGATCTTGATGGTTGCAATATTTCTGAAGTAATTATGTTCTTACAAAAGCTTGCTAGAAGTCCTAATACTAGTGCTATGAATATGGCCTTTACAAAACACATTACAGATGCTCTCATAAAAATTAAAGAAGAAAAATTGAAGCATAAAGCTTCTATTACTAGGAAATTAGAAGATGGTTAGTGATGTCTACGCACTTCTATTCTTGTAGACAGTTGTTGGGCCTCCAAATGCAGAGGTTTGTAGAACAACAGCAAGTTTTCCCTTAAGTGGATCACCCAAGGTTTATCGAACTCAGGGAGGAAGTGGTCAAAGGTATCCCCTCTCAAGCAACCCTGCAATCAAGATACAAGAAGTCTCTTGTGTCCCCAACACACCCAATACACTTGGCAGGTGTATAGGTGCACTAGTTCGGCGAAGAGATAGTAAAATAAAAGTGGTATGAATATAAGACAACAGTGCTAGAAAATACTTTTATGGCGTGGAAGAGACTAAAGGCAAACTGAAATAAAGATGGAAGCAAGCAAACATGTAACAGATCTAGTTGCAAACGGTGTTTCAATGTTTAGAAACAAGGCCTAGGTATCATACTTTCACTAGTGAACACTCTCATATCAATATCTTCTCTTTATGATACTACTCTTAACTACTCTCCGGTTGGACACTCTAATCCATGGTAGGGCTATAACAGCACTCCTCAAAGTTCGCTTTCCCCATCTAGATAACCCCACACTATCACCTTAAGCACTTGATGGTTCGAACAAACACCACACTTTCATAAAGACATGCAACTCCAAATATAACTCATAACAAGTATTTGAAATCTCTAGCCTAAGTGCCACTATGGTGTGCACACTGTCAACTTCACACACATGGGGAGATCACAGATCTATTAAAGCACTTGAGTAGCAAGGTAGATCTATAGATTACAAGCTCATGATCACAATATGATCACGCATAGAGAGAGAGAGAGATGAACACATAGCTACCGGTAGAACCCTTAGCCTCGAGAGAGAACTACTCCCTCATCATCATGGGAATCAGCAACGGCGATGGAGATGGTGGTGGAGATCGATGGAGATGGCTCCGGGGGCACTTCCCCGTCCCGGCAGGGTGCCGGAACAGAGACTTTCTGTCCCCTGAATCTCCCCTTCGGTGGCGGCGGTGCTGTGGAACTTTTCGTGGATGGAGGCTTGATGATTTTGGGTTTCTGTATCGCGAGGATATATAGGCGAAGGGGCGAGGTCGGTGGCCAGCCAGGGGCCCATGCCATGCTCGCGCGCTGGGGACCCGCGCCTAGGGGTGGTGTGGCCACCCTGTGGCCCCCCTTCGTCTCTCCTTCTGGCTCCGTGAGTCTTTCGAGAAAATAACGACTTTGGCCTTTGTCCGATCCAATTCCGAGAATATTCATTTTCTGACTTTCTGGAACCAAAAACAGCAGAAAACAGGCAACTGGCACTGTGGCATCTTGTTAATAGGTTAGTCCAAGAAAGTCTATGAAAAGTACTCCAAAGTGTGGACAAAACATAAGAAAGTAGATAAAACCAAGAATGGAACATCAAAAATTATGGATTCGTTAGCAACGTATCAACATCCCCAAGTTTAACTCCTGCTCGTCCTCGAGTAGGTAAGTGATAAAAAGAAAGAATAATTTTTGAGGTGACATGCACCATCATAGTACTTCAATCATAACATGAAATATAAAGTTCTAGCAATAAGGCAAAGCAACTATGTTGCAACATGAAAAGGCACAAACAAAAGATTCATGAATAACAATGCTTTTTAAGACGGTTGTTTGTTTCACATAAAGAAAACATAGCATAGTGACATTCAGCTTGTCCCTCATAGAGTAGCAAACATAAATGCATAGGACACCTTCAAAGTTCATAAGAGTGACTAGATACAAATAGTTTAAAACAAGCAATATCAAATCTATGCATCAATCAACAAGTCTTGGGACAATGCACATAGAACTAAGAATGACCACTATGCTCTCAAAGTAGGTGCATAAAGATAGAAGGTGGAGACTCAACATAAAAGTAAAAGAAAGGCCTTCATAGAAGGAAGTAGGGATTCAAGTCTCATAAAGAGCTTCCAAAAATTATGGTACTTAAGAAAGTAGATAAAACCAAGCATGGAACATCAAAAATTATGGATACGTTAGCAACGTATCAGTTAGGAACCCATCATTAATATGAAAGTGAATGATTTTGATCTCAAAGCTTTATGTGATCTTGGTACTAGTGTCTCTACTATGCCTAGAAAGTTTATGAAATGCTTGATCTGCCACCATTGGAAGATTGCTATTTTGATGTCCAACTTGATGATAATGCTAAAAAGAAACTCATGGGGAGTATTAATGATGTTCTTATTATGGTTAACAATACCTATGTCCCCATTGATTTATATGTTTTGGATGTTGAATGCAATGCTTCTTGTCCTATTATTTTGGGAAGACCTTTTCTTAAAACTGTTGGTGCCATTATTAATATGAAGGAAGGCACCACTAAATATCAATTCCCACTTAAGAAAGGTATAGAACACTTCCCTAGGAAGAGAGAGAAGATACTTTTTTCCTCACCTATTAAAACAGAATTTGATATTAATGCTTCTTCATTTGAAAATACTTGAATCTTGCTTCCTATGCCTAGCTGAAAGGCGTTAAAGAAAAGCACTATTGGGAGATAACCCAAATTATTTTTACTTTTAGTAAGTTTTTATTTTGTTGAGTCTTGGAAGTTATTGCCTTAGTAATAACCTCTCCTTATCCTTTTTGTGTGGTTTTTGTGCCAAGAATAACCTCTAATGAGAGAGAAGTAAGACTTGGGAAAGTTGCTGTCCCAAAATAGATTTTTGTGCCTCACTTTAGAAAATCATGAAAAATCCATGTACATCGGATTGAGCTGTAATTTTCTGTGATTATGCCCCATGTTATTATCTAACTTTCGTTAGTTTAGCACTTTCGATTTGAGCAACAGAAGGTCTTAGAAAAATCGGTTTTACCTGCTGGTCTGTTTTGACAGATTTCTACCATTATTTGCATTTGCCTCTTAATCTCTTTCTCATTGAGTTCTCTTTGATCACTTGAGCTTTTAGAAGGAATTGCTACAGTAGCTTGTGTTTTGATGGAAGTTTTACTTGTGTTGAAACTAAACCCCAAAGACTTATTATCTTGAATACACTAATGTTGCTAATGAAGATTGTGTGAAGTTTTGTATGAAGGAAATTTTCAAGTGTAGGGAAGAATAATGTGATGAAATGAAGTATGGACAAAAGCTCAAGCTTGGGGATGCCACCCGTGTCACCCCAAGAAATATTCAAGAGGTACAAGCGTCAAAGCTTGGGGATGCCCAAGGCATCCCCTTCTTCATCAATAAAAATCTTAGGTTTTCTTCCAAAACACTTCGTTTTTATTGTTTCATGCACAATTGTGTTGTTCTTGGAGCGTCTTTGTTTTTGTTTTTTGTTTTATTTTGTTTGGTTTGCTTAAATAAATTTTTTGGACCCCCGCATTCATATGCTATTTCAAATAAGTTGATTGGTGTTGGAAAAGAGTAGGAAGATTCTTGCTTATAAGTGGTACAAAAGGAGCTTGTTTTGACTGTGGCCTAGACCTTATCATCTCATGTTTGATGTTGCTTTGACCTTATGCTTAGTGATTATTGCCGTTGAAAGAACATTTCATGGTTCCCTGTGTTTTGAGTGTTAGATAACAATACCGTGGAGTTTCCTCATGTGTGCTAAGTGTGCAGGGAATGTTCTGGTGTTTGGGGGGATGGATTATCCGCCCCACCAAGGGCCGGATTATCTGGCCTAACTCATTTATCAAAGGCAGCCAAGGCACGATGCTCGGAGTGGGTTCGGATTTTCTCCCAGAAAATCCGAACAAGGGCGATTTTTCCTTCCCTGGCCGGATAATCCGGCCTTCGCATGGGGCCGGATAATCCGGCCCCTAGAAAATGATCAAAGGTAGCCAAGGCACGACGCTCGGAGTGGGGTCAGATTTTCTCCCGACAGGGCAGTTTTTCCTTCCCTGGCCGGATAATCCAGCCTTCGCATGGGGCCGGATAATCCGGCCCCTAGGAGGCGCTCAAGGGCAGGCTCGACGCGTCGCTTTGAGTGGCGGCGGTTTATTTGCTGGATAATCCGAGTCTAGGGTGGAGTTTTCCCCAGGACGGATAATCTGGCCCTCACTTGGGCCGGATAATCCGGTCCCCAAAGGCTCCAACGGCTCAGTTGGGGAAGGGGGTATAAAAGCCCCTTCATGCCCTTCAGGCAGAACTCTTGATTCATTCGAAAAGTGTCAGACCCATTGTAAGAGCTCTCTCGATCTCCCACTTCAACCACCCGAAGGCTTTGATCTTTGGGGGAATTGAAGGAGGAGACAAGCTACATCGTCATCACGAATCAAGCGCATCAACTCCTCTCCATTCATTTCCCCGATCTAGTAGTCTTGTCAATATCTAGATCTTGTGTTTTGTTATTGATAACTTGTTATTGTGGTAGCTTGTTGTCATTACGGGAGCTTCCAATTTGGCTGTGGATTTGTGCCCTGCTAGTTGTGTAAAGGCGCCGGTTCCTGCCTCGAAGGGTTCCTTTAGTGGAAAGGTGGATCAGGCCTTTGGTGGCGGGATCCATCGGAGAACAGGGTGAGGCCTATTGTGGCATGGTGGTCTTAGTACCGCCCACCCCTCCAACGCAGATGTACTTCCCTTAACAAGGAAGGAACTGTGGTAAAACAAATCATGTGTTTCCGCGTGCTTCACTATGGTTCACTCGTTCCTCTTTCCACTCGCCTTTTACTCGCTAGTAGTTAGGTTTGCATATAGGGAAATTCTTACTAATAGTCTATCTAGAGAATTTACCTTTTGTGTCAAGCCTAAAATTGAAAAAGCATTAAAATTTGAAGTAGCACCTATTCACCCCCCTCTAGGTGCCCATACGATCCATTTCAATTGGTATCAGAGCCCCGACTCTTTAATCGGGCTTAACCGCCTAAGAGAAGTATGGGTACCAAGGAGAATGGGAATGAGGCTGTGGACAAGGTCACAATGGATGGCCTCAAGATGTTGGAAACAACCTTGTTGAAATCCTTTGAGACCAAGATGGAGGAGATGCATCAAATGATTGCTCGCCTCACATCATCTGTAGCCTCATCTCCATCCTCCTCTAAGGCTGCCACTCCCTCATCCAAGGATAAGGCTAACACCGGATCCAAGGAAGATGAAGTGGTAGGTGTTCTGCCTCCAAGAAGGGAAGTGGTAAGGAGGAATATAGTGAGGTTCATCACTTATATTCCCCCGACCCACCTATCCCTCATCCTCATATAAACAATAGGGTGATCCACCCAAGCTTAGTGCATCTTCATTTAATCAATGGCAATTCTTAATGAAGTCTCATGTATGCAGCTCTTCAATTGAACTTTGGAGGATTATCGAAGAGGGTCTTCATATTGGAGATCACACCAACTTGACAAGAAGAGAAGTTGTGGATATCCAATTGAATGCAATGTCTCTCCACTGATACAGCTCGGAGTGGGTCCCAAGGACATGCCCCACATTGAACATCTCAACACAGCTAAAGAAGCTTGGGATGCTCTCACCGATCTCTTTATTGGAAATGAAAGCATGAGAAGGAATAGGTATGATGCCCTTAGTAATGAAGCTGAAGGATTCTACATGTTGGATGGTGAAAACCATGAAGACATGTATAGAACACTCAAGGGCATCGCAACAACTTTTAGAAATCATGGAGCCACTCACATTGATGATCCTTGGATAAAAAGGAAATACGTGAGTGCTCTAATGCCTTTTGAGCCAACGGACTTGAAGAGCTTGCAAGGTAGACACAACTACCATCAAATGACTTCCAATGAAATCATGCAAGAAATGGCATCATTCAAGGTTGCAGCTAAGAATGCGGAAGATGCCCGTGCCCAAGCCATTGGAATGCAAAAGGGGTCAATGTTGCTCTAAAGGCAAATGTTGTTGCGCAAGATGAGGATGAAAAAGGTTTCGAGGGTGTCTCCATGGACTGCCCCGAGGAAGTCAAGCGTGCTCATGGTGAGTACATGGCGTTCTACGCGAGGAACTTTTGGAAGGATCCAGCCAAGGCCAAGTAGGAACTCGAGCGCAAGAATGGGTCAAGTGGAAGAAGAGAAAATGGCCCAAAACTGAGAACGTGCTACAATTGTGGAGATAGGCTACACTTTGTGGCTGAGTGTCCATATCAAAATAGAGAAGACAATGGTGGCAGGATCATCCTTAAAGAAAAATCCAAGGCACCTAAGAAAAAGCCATTTATCAAAAAGAATGGCCCTTACAAGAAGCAACCCAAGATTGTCTTGGTTGCACAAGAAGAATATTCCTCTGCAAGTGAAGATGGAGAGGATGAAGATAGTTCTTGGGAGGTGGCTGCTATAGCCACCACATCGACTCCATCATCTCTCTTCGACTCACCAAACGAAAACATCATCAACAACAATGTCACTTGTCTTATGGCAAGAGGGTCCAAGGTATCATCTTCTAGTTCTTCATTCCCTAAGATTAACATAAATATGGATATGGATGATCATACTAGTCTTAAAATGAAAGAAGAAGTTATTGCTTTGGACAACTTTTTCACTAACTTTCAAGGTGATCACAAACTTCATTTTGATGCTCTTATGAGTCAACTTTCCCAAGCCGAAGATCTCCTCGAAGAAAAGGGCAGAATTGAAAGAGAAGATGCCTTGGAGATAGCTTCCTTGAAGAATGCCTTGGAAGAAGAAGAGGAAGCTCGAGTATCCTTGGAAGAGAGACTCGAACCAATTGAGGAGTCACATGAAGAAGTTGTGGCTCAGCTCATCAAAGAACGTGACAACTCTCTTGCCAAGGTAAAGAAACTAAAGAAGTAAAAGATTGAATTTGGGGTTGCTCATGCTAGACTCTCAGAGAAGTTTGAGAAACTTAACATTGCTCACAAGGCATTGGAGAGTGAACACTCTACTCTAAATAAGTCTCATGACCAGCTCCAAACTCAATTGAGGAAGTATGATGTGCCCAACACCTCCACACCATCTTATGGACAAGAAGAACTTGCAAAGGGATCTCAACACAAAGGTAAAGAATTTCTAAATGAGATACTTAGCAAGCAAAGGACAAACAATGGAAAAGAGGGTCTTGGTTATATTCCCAAGACAAAGAACAAGAAGAACAACAAGAAGAAGAGCAAGACTGCTCAGTCAAAGACTAGCACCACCACCAATGACAAGTCTAATTATGATGGTTTTGCAGGGGCTAACAATCCTAACTTTGAGTTATATTGTGATTATTATGGTGATGTTTATGCTAGTTATGTAGGTCCTTATGATTGTTACATTCCTTGGTCTATTTGGGTCCCCAAGACCCTTGTCACTAACATGATAGGACCCATTGAAAAATGGGTACCTAAAACTAAGAAGTAACTTTCTTGCAGGGCTATGCTTCCAGTGGGTCTAAATGGGTACTCGATAGCGGATGCACGAGTCACATGACCGGAAGCAAGGAGATTATCACGGAGATCCGGCTAAATCATGATCATATAACCGTCTCCTATGGTGACAAGTCAAAATCTGAGGTATTGGGTCTCGGCAAAGTTGTGGTGGCTCACGATATCTCTCTCGTGGACGTCATGCTTGTTGAGACCCTCGGTTACAATTTACTTTCAGTTCGCGCCCTTGGTAAGATAGTCTTTGCAGTTTTTATTGATGAATATTTGGTGGTACTCTTGTGGAGAAAGTCTCTAAAAGTCGCTTTCGTGAGATATGTCGAAAATGACATGTACGTGGTGTACTTTTCAGGGAAAACCACTACAGGCCCGATGTGTCTTTTCGGAAAGGCTGACGCGGGTTGGTTATGGCATCGCCGACTAGCCCACGTCAATATGAGAACTTTGCAAAGTCTCCACAAGGGTGGCCACATCCTTGGACTAAAATAAAATGTTTCCTTTGCCAAATATCGTGTTTGTAGGGCTTGTGTTGAAGGGAAAATGCATGACTCTCCTCATCAAAGGAAGACTATTATTTCGTCAAAAAGGATCTTAGAGCTCCTTCATGTGGACCTCTTTGGACCTCCATCTCATGCAAGCCTCGGTGGGAAGAAGTACTGCCTTGTGATCGTTGATGATTACTCAAGATACACTTGGGTCTATTTCTTCAAGTTGAAGAGCGAGACTCAACAAACGGTCATCGACTTCGCCAACGAGGTTCAACGTCAACACAATGTCCCTATATTGGCAATAAGAAGTGATAACAGCTCCGAGTTCAAGAACTACACCTTAAATGAATTCCTAAGTGAAGAGGGGATAAGAGATCAATATTCCGCTGCGTACACCCCTCAACAAAATGGTGTTGCCGAGAGGAAGAAGCGGACTCTAATGGATATGGCAAGGTCTATGCTAGCTGAATTCAAGTCTCCATATAACTTCTGGGCTGAAGCAATCTCTACCGCTTGTCATTCGTCCAACCGGTTATACCTCCGTAAAATCTTGGACAAGACTCCATATGAAATACTTACCGGTAACAAGCCAAACATCTCATACTTTTGGTTATTTGGGTGTAAGTGTTTCTTTCTCATCAAGGGAGTTCGTTTATCTAAATTTGAGTCTAAGGCTTTAGAAGGTATTTTTGTTGGTTATGGTGCCGAATCCCACACTTATAGAGTCTACAATAAGCTCTCCGGAACTATTGTAGAATCTTTCAGTGTGGTGTTCGAGGAAAATGATGGCTCCCGTGCGGGGCAAGTTGATGTTTGTGATGCAGATGTTGAAATACCCCAAGATGCCATAAGAAAAATGGGCGTGGGATTTTTCCGCCCCATTGAGGAACCCCTTGTGGCGGATCGGGAAGGACAATGCTCTACTACACAGACTCAACTTGCTCCAACCACGGGAGTAACTTCTACACCAACTCCACCTAATGCTAAAGGTCAACATGCTCCTGAATGCTCCAGGCTGAATTATCCGGTCGTCACCGGATTATCCGGCCACCACTCCACTGACGACCAAACTACTCATCACATCGAACAAACAACTGCAAGCCCCATGCCGGATTTTCCGGCTGACCCCGGATTATCCGGCCCCTCACCAATTCAAGCAAGCTCCAGGCAACCTGGTGAAGATGTTTCAGGTTCTCCCAGGCCGGATTATCCGGCCTCACCCTTGGCCGGATTATGCAGCGCTGAAACTCCTGATGATCAGCAGACTCCTGTTACGGCTGTTGATCCACTTCAAGGGCAAGTTCCGTCATCTCCTACTACTGATAATCAGGCCACTAATCAAGGTCAAGCAAATGATTCCAACGAAGACACAAGCGATGAAACTATTCCACCAAGAGATAACAAGCTTATTGAACTTTGTCGCAAGGCTCGTGCTGATCGGAACCTTGAGTTAAGGGGTCATACTCTTGACAAAGTTGTAGGTGATCTTCGACGAAGAGTTTCCACAAGAAGGGAATTGGCAAGTTTTGGTGAGCATCAAGCCCACATCTCAATGGTGGAACCCAAGAAAGTGTTTGAAGCTCTTGAAGATCCGGACTGGGTTGTTGCTATGCATGAAGAGTTGAATAACTTTGAGCACAACAAGGTTTGGAAACTAGTGGAGAAGCCCAAGGATTGCCTCAATGTTATCGGCACTAAATGGATATTTAAAAACAAGCAAGATGAGAATGGCATCGTTGTAAGGAACAAGGCGAGACTCATGGCACAAGGATATTCCCAAGTTGAGGGCATTGACTTCGGCAAGACCTATGCTCCCGTGGATCGTCTTGAGTCCATCTGTATCCTTCTTCCTTATGTTGCCCATAATAATTTTAAATTGCAGCAAATGGACGTTAAGAGTGCTTTTCTTAATGGTCCTCTACATGAGTTGGTATATGTAAAGCAACCCCCAGGATTTGAGGATCCTAACTTCCCGAACCATGTCTACAAACTCGATAAGGCACTCTATGGCCTTAAACAAGCCCCACGTGCGTGGTATGAGCACCTTAAAGAGCTTTTGCTAGACCGTGGCTTCGAAGTTGGGAAAATCGATCCCACTCTTTTTACTAAGAAGGTTAAGGGGGAGCTCTTCGTATGCCAACTATATGTAGACGACATCATCTTTGGCTCTACTAATAAAGCTTTTAATGATTAATTTTCAAAGCTTATGACTGACAGGTTTGAGATATCTATGATGGGGGAGTTACGGTTCTTTTTTGGATTCGAGATCAAGCAACTTAGAGAAGGAACCTTCATCAATCAAGCTAAATACATCCAAGACATGCTCAAGATATTAAAGATGACGGATCTTAATGGTGTCGCCACTCTGATGCAAACAAAATGTCACCTTGAACTTAACTCCCACGGTAAAGATGTGGACCAAAAGGTATACCGGTCCATGATCGGCTATCTTCTTTACCTCTGCGCATCTAGACCCGATATTGTGTTGAGTGTGGGGGTGTGTGCAAGGTATCAAGCAGCTCCTAAAGAAATCCACTTAGTGGCGGTCAAGAGGATCTTCCGATATTTGGTTCATTCCCCTAACTTTGGTCTATGGTATCCCAAGGGCTCCAATTTCTCTCTATGTGGTTATACTGATTCAGATTGGGCTGGTGATAAGGATGATCGGAAATCAACTTCTGGCGCTTGTCAGTTCTTGGGAAGGTCTCTAGTTTATTGGTCTTCTAAAAAGCAGAATTGTATATCTCTCTCCACCGCTGAAGCTGAATATGTTGCTGCTGCTAGTGCCTGCACTCAGTTATTATGGATGAGGCAAACTTTAAAGGAATACGGTGTCAATTGTGACAAAGTGCCTCTTTTATGCGATAATGAAAGTGCAATCAAAATTGCGTATAATCTAGTACAGCACACAAGGACAAAGCATATTGAGATTCAGAATCATTTTATTCGGGACCATGTTACTCGAGGCGATATTGATCTATCTTTTGTGAGCACGAAGAACCAACTTGCTGATATTTTCACGAAGCCACTTGATGAAGCAAGGTTTTGTTACTTGAGGAATGAGCTAAATATCGTTGTTTCAAGGAGCTTGTCTTGATTACCCATGCACTCACTCGTACATCTCAGTCTTATTTGGTCTAGATGTGGGCATGGATATAGGGGGAGTGTGGTCCTAATTGATTGGGCTAACCATGTCTCTTAATATTTTTTTGTGATATGTGAGCTTATTGATGAGTATTGGTCATGAACCCAAGAAATATCTTTGCGGTGTCATACCATACACTCCAACCAGGTGGCTTCGGCCACCGCCCTCCTCCATGAGAAGATTTGGATTTATTTGGATCTTCTTGATCGTTTTTAGCTCCTCTCGTGTTTTTATGGGAATCACACTCAATTTTGGCTTTTAGTTGATTCAATTCTTGCAAATTTGAGTGTGTAGTACCATCTTAGTTTGTCTCTCTTAATCCTAAGCCTTTCCCTACCCCTAAGCCATCTATTCTTGCACACAAGTCCCATGTACACCTTGTGGGGGTGTTGTTTGGGGACGCGGGGGCCTGACTTTGTGTGTACCAGAAGTTCAGAATTTAGGCTGGATAATCCGGCTCAAGTATAGGCCGGATAATCCGGCCCTGGCGGATTTCGTTCTTAAGGGATGGGGTCAGGGGCAAGGGCTCATAACGAGCAACACTTCTCCACTAACCCTCTCCCTCTCCTCAGTGGCCGCCTGCCATCCCCCACCCTCCTCGGAGCCTCTCCGGCCACCGGATTTTTCGGGCCTCCCCGAATCTTCTTCTTCGCGCCTTCGGGTACCTTCTCCTCCGTGTTATTCCTCCAATGAGTGAGGGTAACTCCCTCTCTCCCCATCTTTGGCTAGATGTGTTGTTTGTTGGGTGGAACGTTGTTTAGAAGGATGTTGTTTCGTGTAGAAATCGTAGTCTTGCAGTATCTAGGCCCGATCTACTCTTTTGCATTCAATCTAGGCGATTCTGAAAATTTCTGCCAGGGCCGGATTATCCGCCCCTGGCCAACCAGATAATCCGGCCTGATAGACTAAAAACTGGTTCAGTTTCGTCTTGATTTGTGCATTGAGTAGGATTGGACTATGAACTATTTGCATACTTTTTCTATGTTCTCTCTTGGACTTGTGTGTATGCTTATCTCCCTGCTACCCCCTTATTCGATTCACAGGTGGTTCTAGCGCTCCCAAGACCTACAAGCGTCGTCCTCGTGCTAAATACTTTCGGGACGACGGAAAGGGTAACTTAGTGGACGAGGTTGAGCCGAGGAGAAGAAAGAACGAAGAGAAGCGCATGACTGAACAGGCAAAGAGGGATAGGAAGGGTGTGTCCAAGAGGAAGGGCAAAGGGCCCAAGATTAACTATAAGAAGATGGATCTTGTTACCTTCTCCTCCATTCGTCATCAGGATATGTTTGATGAAGTGCCGCATGATACTGAGCTGGGTGACTCTCGTTTTTGGTGCGCTAAACAAAAGGGGATCTATGAAGATGTGTATGCTCAGCTGAAGATTCGGCCTATGCATCCCCTGGTTCTTGCTGAGGCCTTGGAAAAGCCTCACCTTGTTGATGCCATGTATGTGGCTGAGCGGATGGGGCCGCACCATCTCATGGATCTCCAATGCTCCTATGATTCTGAGGTGGTGAAGCAGTTCTTTTCCACCTTGGTTATTTGTGGTGATGAGCATCGCACTATGAAGTGGATGACTCGTGACAGGCCTATGCGTGCTGATTTCCGTGTTTTTGCTGAAGTTCTTGGCTATCCCTTCCGCCATCAAGACCGGGCTAGTGGTTACCGTATCATCACTCAACTCAAGCCCAATAAAGATGTTGTCCTCTCTCCGTGCATGATGGACAATGGTATTGTGGGCACCCTTGCTGGTCTTGCTCCAATCTAAGCTGCCTTGGTGGGCCTCTTCCGTGATTCTATCACCCCGAGTGGAGGCAACAATGACAGCATATGTGGTCACCTAGTCCAGCTCCTAGCCTTCTCTCATGAGGTTGCCTCGTGCGAGGATGAGTCCGTGCAGTACCAGCTGGATGTGATGGACTTCATTTATCATGAATTGACTGATGCAATGTTCAACATGATGTCCATTCCTTATGCGCCCTACATTATGATGCTGATCAAGCACTTGCTCCCCACTGAAGAGTTCAATATTGATGTTGTGCACAAGGCCAAGAAGATCTACACCAAGGTTAGGAAGACCTCTCACCCCTCCTCTGCTCCTGAGGGTCTCACGAGGGATGCTCGTGCTAGTGCCCATAGACCTCCAATGCCTCCCATTGCTCGTGAGATCAAGCAGCTGAACTAGTTCCAGTGGAACATTCTTTGCATGGGCGTGGACACTCGCAAGGGACATTATGAGGCTTACAAGCAGCACCATGAGTTGGCCCACTCTCAGCAGCTCATCCTTCACCATGTGTCCGGTGCTTCTGGCGATCCCCCTGCTCCTACTCCTCCCACACCATATGCTCGGTGGAACTCTTCTTCTAGGCTTAACTATGGAGAGCTGGAGCGTCACTTGTTCCCTTCCACGGCCACTGCTGCTGATGAGGATGATGACATCGAGGAGCTTGAGGATGAGGACGAGGATGGGAACGAGGACGAGGACAAGGACGAGGATGAGGACTACGAGTGATACTTGGGGCGTTAGCATCACTCTTCTTCATTTTTGGCGTCTTGATGCCAAAGGGAGAGAAGTAGTTCTATTAGGTCTCCGAGGATTTGCATGGGTCGGGCACAAGCATTTGCACTTTTTCTATTCGTTGTTTTCTCGCTTGTGCCCATTTAGTGTTGAACTTTAATTTGTGGTTTGTGGTTTGTATGAAACTTTGTGTCTATGGATTTGTGGATTTATCCTGTGGATTATTCATATGGAGTCATCTATCTTATTGGATATTCTTATGGCTATTGGATATCTATATCAAGGGAGGCGCACTCTATGGCTATCATTGGATATTCTTATAATGTGTTGAGGACGCTTCTATCTCCCTACCGGTGGTATGAGCTTTTCACATATGTTCCAATGAAATAGAATTTTACCCTCTTGTGTGTATTTGTAATCAATTGCAATTGTTAGTATGCACACATTGAGGGGGAGTCTTTGTCTTTCATTAAATCTTGTTGTCTTGAGAACTATCCTGCAAATCCTAGTATTGTCATCTAACACCAAAAAGGGGGAGATTGAAAGAACATTTCATGGTTCCCTGTGTTTTGAGTGTTAGATAACAATACCATGGAGTTTCCTCATGTGTTCTAAGTGTGCCAGGAATGTCCTAGTGTTTGGGGGGTCGAATTATCCGCCCCACCAAGGGCCGGGATAATCTGGCCTAACTCATTTATCAAAGGCAGCCAAGGTGCGACGCTCGGAGTGGGTTCGGATTTTCTCCCGGAAAATCCGAACAGGGGCAGTTTTTCCTTCCCTGGCTGGATAATCCAGCCTTCTCATCGGGCCGGATAATCTGGCCCCCAAAAAACGATCAAAGGCAGCCAAGGCGCGACGCTCAGAGTGGGTCAAATTTTCTCCCGGAAAATCCGAACAGGGGCGGTTTTTCCTTCCCTAGCCGGATAATCCGGCCCCCAGGAGGCGCTCAAGGGCAGGCTCGGCACGTCGCTCTGAGTGGGGGCGGTTTATTTGCCGGATAATCCAAGTCTGGGGTGGAGTTTTCCCCAGGCCGGATAATCCGGCCCCGAAAGGCTCCAACGGCTCAGTTGGGGAAGAGGGTATAAAAGCCCCTTCATCCCCTTCAGGCGGAACTCTTGATTCATTCGAAAAGTGTCAGACCCATTGCAAGAGCTCTCTCTCTCTCTCTCGATCTCCCACTTCAACCACCCAAAGGCTTTGATATTTGGGGGAATTAAAGGAGGAGACAAGCTACATCGTCATCACGAATCAAGCGCATCAACTCCTCTCCATTCATTTGGAGAAATCCCCGATCTAGTATTCTTGTCAATATCTAGATCTTGTGTTTTGTTATTGATAACTTGTTATTGTGGCAGCTTGTTGTCATTACGGGAGCCTCCAATTTGGTTGTGGAGTTGTGTCTCGCTAGTTGTGTAAAGGCGTCGGTTCCTGCCTCGGAGGTTTCCTTTAGTGGAAAGGTGGATCAGGCCTTTGGTGGCAGGATCCATCGGAGAACAGGGTGAGGCCTATTGTGGCGTGGTGGTCTTAGTACCGCCCACCCCTCCAACGCAGATGTACTTCCCTTAACAAGGAAGGAACTGCGGTAAAACAAATCTTGTGTCTCTACGTGCTTCACTATGATTCACTCATTCCTCTTTCCACTCGCCTTTTACTCGCTAGTAGTTAGGTTTGCATATAGGGAAATTTTTACTAATAGTCTATCTAGAGAATTTCCCTTTTGTGTCAAGCCTAAAATTGAAAAGGCATTAAAATTTTAAGTAGCACCTATTCACCCCCCTTTAGGTGCCCATACGATCCATTTCAGCTGTAGCATGACTTGCTCCAAACAATTGAGATTACTTAATGTGCCTTAAAAGAATCATGCGTTGTTTTAGCGTACAGAAGCATAATATTGTGGTATTCTCCTTTAATGCTTTATTTGGGTTGACTTGGCACATGGTACACCATGTTAAGACTATGAACCAGTCACCTTAGCCTCTATGATCATTTAGTTTTTGACTTGTAATATCACTTTACGATTTAATTAATAATGTTTTGTCACTTTGCATGATTATGGCCATTATTGCTCTCTTAGTTGGTCGCTCCCAGTCTTTTGCTAGCCTCCACCTGTACCAAGTATGAGTTCTACTCATGCATCCAACCTCCAAGAAAACCAAGTTATTCCAAAGAGTCCACTATAAATTCCTTTGCATGGTGTGTTACACCATTCCAAGTATATTCATGTTTTTATCTATATTCCAAATAAAACTTGTTATGTGAAAATTAGTGATTAAAGCTCTCACAAACTTGATGGCACACTTTATTTTCTTGCACTTAATAAACTTGAACCATTGTGTCCATCTATGTTGCTTATATGCTTGCACTTTATAAGTTGTGAATTAGCAGAACCATGATACCATGGGGAACGCTTTCAACATTGCGCTTATCATTCAATTGATATCATGTTCTTTTGTTTATGGATCCTAGTGGTGTGAAATAAAAGCGGAGCTTGTAAGCTCATGGAGTTTGTATGTGTGTTAGAGAAACGCCTGGGTGGCTAGCCTAAGCCATGCCTAATCATGGTGGAAACTTGCAGCATAACCATAGTGAGCATTCTGTGAAGCATCTTCAATAAAAACCTATGCAAATAGCAATTAAAAAAATGGCTGAGATGCTCATTGTCTGTTGCCTTGTCATTTTGATATGGGAAAGCTCCTGTGTCATGGGGCAAGGGGTACCCCGTTGGCGGTTCTCCATGATACAAATGTACTTACAATGACAAGAACTTGCTTGTGACTAAAGTTGAGTAGCATGAGGTTTGGTACTCGCAAGCAAGGGGCATGAGATTTTTAACTTATAACTTGTCAAGCATATCCTCATATTCGTGTCACTTTAACCTTAATCACCTCAAGATGCTTATGATAGGGGCAATGAGAGCTGAAAGCTAATAAGTACCATAATTTTTGGAAGCTCTTTATGAAGCTTGAAATCCCTGCTTCCCTCTGTGAAGGGCCTTTCTTTTTACTTTTATGTTGAGGCTCCATATTCTATATTTATGCACCAATTGAGAGAGCATAGTGGTCATTCTTAGTTTAATGTGCATTGTCCCAAAACTTGTTGATTGATTCATAACTTTGATATTGCTTGTTCTTAAATTATTTGTATCTAGTCACCCTTATGAACTTTGAAGGTGTCCTATGCATTTATGTTTTGCTATACCATGAGGGACAAGCTGAATACCACTCTTATTATGTTTTCTATATGTGAAACAAACAAACGTCTTTCAATGCATTGTTATTCATGATCTTTTGTTTGTACCTTTTTCATGTTACAACATGCTAAGTCTTATTGTTAGAACTCTATCTTTCATGCTCATGTTTAGTGTACTTTGATCCCAGCTATCAATGCTTTACAAATACCTTGATCAAGATTGTGATAGTGCATGTCACCTCAAAAATTATTCTTTTTATCACTTACCTACTCGAGGACGAGCAGGAGGTAAGCTTGGGGATGCTTGATACGTCATAAAGTATCTATAATTTTTGATGCTCCATGCTTGTTTTGTATCAACTTTCTTATGTTTTGTTTACACTTTGAGGTATTTTTATACATTTTCTAGAACTAACCTATTAACAAGATGCCGCGGTGCCAGTTGCCTGTTTTCTGCTGTTTTTGGTTTCAGAAAAGCTAGTAAGGAAATATTCTCGGAATTGGACGGGACAAAAGCCAAAGTCAATATTTTACAAGAAGGAACATGGAGTCCGAAGGGCAGTAGAAGAAGACCTTGGTGGTTACACCTAGGTGGCGCGCCCAGGCGTGCAAGCCTTCGTGGGCCCCTCGGCCACCGAACTTTCCCCTTCGCCTATAAAAGTACCCCGATGCAGAAACCCTAAGGACCTGATCAAAATTCCACGAAAGAGTCTATAGTCGCCGCCATCTCCATCCCTAGATCGGGGGATCCAAAGCTCTTCCTGGCACCCTACTGGAGGGGAGAGATCATCCCGAAGGCCTTCTTCATCACCATGCCAGCCTCCGGAGTGATGCATGAGTAGTTTGTCCTTGGACTATGGGTCCATACATTAGCTAGATGGTTGGTTCTCCTCCTTTTTGCTATCATGTTTAGATCTTTTGAGCTCCGTTCATGATCAAGATCATCTATTTGTAATCCTATATGTTGTGTTTGCGGGGATCCGATGGATATTGAGATACTATGTCAGATTGATTGTTGATTCTACCATGTCTATGTTATTTGTGATCTTACATGCTCTTCGTTGCTAGTAGCTATCTTGGCCAAGTAGATGCTTGTAACTCCAAGAGGGAGTATTTATGCTCGATAGTAGGTTCATGCCTCTAGTAATCTAGGGAAGTGACAGAAATCTCTAAGGTTGTAGATGTGCTGTTGCTACTAGGGAGAAAACAACAATCCTTTGTCCATGGGGCAATTGTATTGTTTACTTTACACACTTTGCTTAATGCAATTATCTGTTGCTTGCAACTTAATACTGGAAAGGGTTCGGATGATAACCTAAAGGTGGATTATTAGTCATAGATGCAGTTGGATTATGGTCTATGTATTATGTTGTAATTCCCAATCAAATCTCGCAGGAGTCAAGATGTCTAGTATATGCATTATTATGCTTTCTCAATCTGTCAATTGCCCCGCTGTAATTTGTTCACCCAACATGCTATTTATCTTAAGGAGAAAGACCTCTAGTGAACTGTGGAGCCCAATCCATTCCTTTACCATTGATATACCATCTACTGTTTACTTTCTGCAAGCAATTACTATCTTCCACACTATACGTTTAATCCTTTGTTGTCAACAAAACTAGTGAGATTGACAACCTCACTGTAAGTTGGGGCAAAGTTCTGTGGTTGTGTTGTGCAGGATTCCAAGTTGCTAGTAACACCTTGGAGTTTTTTCCTTACTCCTACCAGTTCGATAACCTTGGTTTCATAACTAGGGAAACTTGCTGCTGTGCTCATCATACCTTCCTCTTGGGGTTCCCAATGACCTCTACATATCTTGAGCAATAACTAGGATATAATGCACCCAAGGAGATGTTGTTCACGTGATAGTGCCACGCGGAATCATGCCCATCATTCACATTCATTGCTGCTATGTGGTTATTATTCCATGATGCCGGAATAGGTTGGACGATCTCTTCTTGATCAGACTCGGCGGAATCATGAGAGTTAACACTTTCACCTTCTGAATCTTTGGCTTCCATATGATCTTTCAACCAACCTTTGTGTATCTCATCTTCATTGGCCTCACCACTGAAAATATCTTCTCCTGTCCCATGACTACCTTAAGTTGATTCATAACCACCACCCTCAGTTTGTGCATAACTACTTGATACCTTTGATCCGAATTACGGATGTAGTATAGCTCTTTTTCCCTAGTAAACCTAGGTTATCGAATCCTCGGGAAGCAGAAAGCGTAGTGAAGTTTCTTTAATGGACCTTCAGGAGTTTTACAATTCTCTTTATGTTTTATCGGACCAAGAGTTTGATGTCTTTTGTTGTTGTCGATGATGGAGAGAGAGGGCCTAGGGCTTTCGGTTTCACCTGTAGCTATGCAAAACATCTGACAGGAATAAAAGATAATAATAAAGTATGGATGTAATTTTTAGAGCAATATAATTATATGTGGGTAGTGTATCTATAATTGTTATTGCCTCCGCAACCGCTTATAGCAATAACCTACTAGTTTCATACATAGAAGAAAGAGAACTAATGATATGCATAGTGATGTCACCGTTAATCCCAAGTAAAACCCTGACATACAGCCATACTACCCCTTCTGTCACTGGGGTTCCCAACCTGCAGATTAGTCATTACTCATACTCCCTATACCTGGCTCAATCCTCGGGGTCTTGGGTACCTAACAAGTCCTTGGATTGAGGCAAGATAGGATACAATAATCATCATGTCATACAAACTAATACATGATCCCATCTATGATAAATAACATGCACAAAAGCTACATGGCTAGGCCGAAGCCCTTAGCCCAAAGAGAATTACTCACACATAGAGATGAAATCAACAATCATAAACATTGCAATGGAAACGATGATATTGATAGCAAATAGTCTTACAATGTCGCCAATCGAAGATGAGATCTACTATTACAAGTGGTGGAATATGGCTATGATGGTGGAGAAGGGTTTGGAGATTAGATCTAAGTCTATTCCTCCGGCGGCTCTTCGGTGTTGTGGATGTAGGTTTCTGGGGTTCTGCGGTGGCTCTCCGGGGCTCTGTTTCTCGTTTCCCGAAGCCTCTTTATATAGGGGTCCCTTCATGAAAGTTGTTCTGTTTGACCTAGCGATGTCGATGGCAACTATACGGTCAAAACTATATGGCCGGAATTTTATTCCCGCCATATAGTTGGTCGTTAAAGCTTCTGTCTCCACTTCACGACCCCTAGTTTCTTTGGGTTGTTGGAAATCTCGTATCTTTGACTGTAGTATTGTGATTCCCATCATTAAACGTCATTATCTGCGCAAGAAAAAATAGAAGGAAAGGATTGCATACCCCTTTGATCATTAGGCATTAGTGGCAGGGTTTAAAGAGATATTTCAGCAAAAATATGAATAATATCCAGTTTAAGTGTGTATGTAGATGGCTATATTTCACAGCCATCAACCTCCCCAAGCTTAAACTTGATCATCCTCGAGCAAGAAAACCAAAATCAAAAAGGAACTCGGCATTTAAACTGAAATAATGAGATGATGATCTTACTCATGATTGGTAGTCTCATGTTTCCTCCACTTTATTAATCTGAAAAACTTCAGCATATATAGAGTAATGGCAAGCATATCATACGGGTTTTTATGCATCCTTATAGCACAACAAAATTGTTGACATGGATGATTCAAATGAGTAAACCTTATTCCATGTCATGTAATCAACTCATAGGCTTGCCTTTGAACAATAAAGTATAATCATGTAAAATTGAGAGTGTGAGAGTTTGTCATGAAAAACATATACACTAGAGAATCTCAATTCTCCCACATAAATAAGTCAAGACTTTTCAAGCACCATTTTTCTGTTCATTGTCCTTCAAGAATTTCCATTATTAAGTAATTGAGAGCATGCCAACAAGTTTAATTAGTTTATCGGGCTATGATGGACACTCGTGGCATCACCAAGGTTTTTGTTCCTTTTGCACAATGATTACTCATATCAGCCAGAGGAGTGATTCCATCATGAACACAGCTACCTGAGAATGCCAAGAATCTTACCCATTATAGCATTGTTGATACATATGTTTAATCAACTCATAGCCAAAATCTAGGAATTTCCTCCATGAAGATCGTTCGTAGGCTAGCGGAGTTGTTGGCATCCCATGAAGTTTGACACGCATAAAGCTATATCATTCTTATGATTCACAAGTCAAACTTTGGCATGCTCACAAAAACCGCTAAACATTAATTCAATCGAACAAATCCTTTTATATAGAGCTATCAAGTCAATCATTATTTTTTGTGGTGTTGAGTGTCTCTAGATATAAGCCTTCAAGACTAAACACTACAACACCCAAGCCTTCAATTGTGAGACTTTTTTATTACAATTGTTTAGCAAATTTTTAGGCAAGACTTGGTTAACTACAAGAGCTGGAACAAAACGTACCCAACTAAATACCCATGCAAACAAAATTTTACTACCATATAAAGATTCACTCCACCAATATAATATCTTAATATTTACTACTAACTAGCATGGGTTCCTCAAACTTCAAAAGTGGGGAGTCTTAAGGCATACCTCTCATGATTGGTTCCATTTCTCTCTTTTGATTTGCTTCTTGGAAACTCGATGTCGATCACTCTCCTGCAAATATGTGAAAGCCACAAGGAGAATAGAAAGGAAGGAAGAGGGAAAATAAAGATAAATGGAAAAATATTTTTGTTGTTTTTAAGAGAGGGAATTAAAGAATAGAAAATTTGTGGCAAAGCTCGGCTAGAAAGTCTCAAAAACAAATAGAAATAACTAAAGATAAAGTGTTGGGGAAACCAACACGAGTGCTTATAAACTCAAATTAAAAACATAACCTCGAAATAAATAAAAACAAATGAACGCCAAATAAATATAATGAGGAAACTTCCCCAAGCTTAGGCTTTTGCAAGCCCTTCAAATCATTGTGGTGGAGGGAAAAGTAGTAACTCCAGTTCCCAAATTGAGTTGATAAATTACTAGTTGTTTCTCGGAGGTTCATGGAGAGGTTATGCATCCTCTCCATAGTTCCTCCAAGTTCTTGGAAGTCTTGGTATGTAGCGAACTGGATTGGTGGCTGCTCCTCTTGATAAGGAACTTCTTACTCCTCTTCTTGGTCCTCATCCTCATCCGGAATCTCCTCTTCGGGTTGGTGTTGCTCAACCTGCAAGTCATATAGCAAACGTCCTTCCTCGATAGAGAAAAGATCATTAGGCAAAGGAGCGGGGTAGAGACGCCCAGTTCCAGCAATATACAAGTAATAAACACCACCTCTCCTAGTGAGCATTCCATAAGCTTTTAAAGTAGAGAAACCAACACGTCGCTCACCTAGCACTGGTTGCAACTCACCTAGGTCGATGCCTAGGGTAATGGCAAGCACGGTGATGATGCCTCCAATGTGATTGGTCCTTGGCTTTGGGAGGATTGGTACTCCAGGTAGTTGTTGGGTCCGCAGCATAGAAAACAAAAAATTTCCTACGATGAGAACTATACGCCAAGATCTATCTACTAGATACAGAACAACGGGTGGACATACATCCATGGAGAACTTACCCTCGAAGACAACGAGTTTTGTTAACGAGTAGGAACTCGTGGTTGATGTAGTCGTACGCTTGCCGATCTCAAGATCGTGTGGAAGTCCGAGCGCCGCAAATCAGCAGCGCATCCGTCCTCGCACACACGTTCAAGCCACCAGACAACCTCCACCTCCTTACTCTAGCAAATCAGCGGAAGCAGCAACTCCTTCCAGACGCAAGGACACCGGGAACATGTATCTCGCTAATCCGACACCATGGGGAAATATCTAGAGGGGGAGAGAGATCCTTCACGAGGAGGTGTGGTTTGTGAGAGGGGAGAGGGGGGCTTTATATAGGAGGGAGGGAGACCCCTCCCCTCCCATTGCCGGCGCATGAGGGGGGGACTCCTCCCCTCCTTAATTCATGTGGTGAACCTCCACTCACATAAACATGGCCTCCACCCAAAATCCCACTCACATGTATTTAATTTCCACCAAATTAAATGCAACTCTCAATTAATAAAACTATTGTATTTGTTTTATTTAGAATTTTGTTAATTACTTTAATTAACAAACATTCACATAAAACCCCTTGCAACATTTCAATATCACATGCAGAACCACTTTCTGCAATTTCACCCGAAACAATTCCGGTTTCTATCGAAACAATTCCTGTTTCTATCGAAACATTTCCTGCGCTTTGCAAACCTTTTGTCTGGAACATATGTGCTCCTAAATGGTGTCCGGCAACCCTTAAGTGTGTCACCCTACGGTTCGCGAATAATGCAGACATGATTGAGACTCCTCTCAGATCAATAATCAGAAGCAGGACCTGGAGATCCATACTGACTCCTGCATATTCAACGATGACTTTTGTGATCGTGAGAACCTTTAACGTCAGCAATTTAATCCCTTTGTCTCATGATATAATACATGTCCCAGATTCGATCATCGGTATCCAAATACCTAGTTTGATCTCGTTACGGACATGCACTCTTTTCTCGTTCCCATGATATAACATTCTAGTGATCACATCACTTGCTTGCAAGCTATCTTAATCTGATATCACCGAGAGGGCCCAGAGTATATCCATCCGTCATCGGGATTGACAAATTTCACTCTTGATCCATGAGCCTCAACATAACACCTTCATAGCACTGAACCCACCTTTATGGTCACCCTGTTACGGTGTGACGTTTGATGTTATCAAGATACTCTTCCGGTGTTAGCAATTAACATGATCTCATGGTCTAAGGACTAAGACTACTTTGTATGATGTTATAGCAATATAAACATAATGACTTGATCGTAATGCTATACTTCGGATGAATGTTCATCACATCATTTCACAAATGTTGTGACCTTGTTATTAACAACATCCAATGTCCATGATCAGGAAACCTTGATCATCTTGTTAATCAACAAGCTAGTCTATAAGAGAGGCATGACTAGGAACCCTTTTGTTTATTAAACACACATGTATTGATGTTTCCTATCAATACAATTATAGCATGCAAAATAAACATCTATCATATACAAGGAATACATAATAACAACTTTATTATTGCCTCTCAGGGCATATTTCCTTCAGTCTCCCACTTGCACTAGAGACAATAATCTAGTTTATATAGTGATAAATCTAACACCCATGGAGTTCTGGTGTTTATCATGTTTTGCCCTAGGGAGTACTTTAGTCAACGGATCTGCTACATTCAGGTCCGTGTGCACTCTATAAATCCTTATATCTCCATCCTTGACATGCTCGCGGATGGAGTGAAACCGGCGCTTAATATGCTTGGAATTCTTGTGAGACCTTGGTTCCTTGGCGTTGTCTATGGCTCCATTATTGTCACAATAGATCACCATTGGGTCCAACGCACTAGGAACCACACCTAGTTCCATTATGAACTCCTTCATCCAAACCGCTTCTCTTTGCTTCTGAAGCAGCAACATATTCCGCCTCCGTCGTTGATCCAGCCACCACAGGTTGTTTGGAGCTCCTCCAACTAACTTCTGCTCCGTTCAAGAGAAATACGTATCCGGATTGAGACTTAGAGTCATCCGGGTCAGTGTTAAAGCTAGCATCGACATAACACTTAGCGACTAGCTCTTCTTCACCTCCGTATACAAGAAACATATCCTCAGTTCTTCTCAAGTACTTAAGGATATTCTTGACCGCTATCTAGTGTTCTGAACCTGGATCAGATTGGTACCTACTAGTCAAACTAATAGCATGTGCCACATCCAGTCTTGTACATAGCATGGCATACATTATAGAGCCTATGGCTGAAGCATAGGGGATCTTATCCATTATCTCTCTTTCTTCCGCCGTAGCCGGACTTTGAGTCTTACTCAATGTCTTGCCTTGCAACATAGGTAAGTACCCCTTCTTACTTCCGTCCATATTAAACTTCTTTAATATCTTATCAAGGTATGTACTCTACGATAGCCCAATTAGGCATCTTGATCTATCTCTATAGATTTTAATGCCTAATATATATGAAGCTTCACCAAGGTCCTTCATCGAAAATTTGTTGTTTAGATAACTTTTAACACTGTTTAAAAGATCTATATCATTTCCAATCAATAATATGTCATCCACATATAATATTAGAAATGCCACATTGCTCCCACTCACTTTCTTGTAAATACAAGCCTCTCCATAAGTTTGGACAAATCCAAACTCTTTGATCACCTCATCAAAGCGGAGATTCCAACTCTAGGATGCTTGCTTCAGTCCATAGATGGATCGCTGAAGTTTGCACACCTTATCAGCATCCTTAGGATCGACAAAACCCTTAGGTTGTATCATATACAACTCTTGTTCAATATTACCATTGAGGAACGCAGTTTTGACATCCATCTGCCATATTTCATAATCGAAATATGCAGCAATTGCTAACATAATCCTAACCGACTTAAGCATCGCTACGAGAGAGAATGTCTCATCGTAGTCAACTCCTTGAATTTGTCGAAACCCCTTTGCGACAAGTCGAGCCTTATAGATGGTTACATTACGATCAGCATCAGTTTTTTTTTGAAAATCCATTTATTCTCAACGGCCTTTCGATCGTGAGGTAAGTCCACCAAGGTCCAAACCTGGTTTTCGTACATGGATTCCATCTCGGATTTCATGGCTTCTAGCCATTTGTTGGAATCAGGGATCATCATCGCTTCTTCATACGTCGCAGGGTCATCTATTTCATCAATCATGAAATTCATAACAGGATTGCCGTACAGTTCAGGAGCTGCATGTGTCCTGCTTGACCTGCGAGGTAGTGTCCTCTTTCGGAGTTTCATGATCAATATCATTAGCTCTCTCTTCATTAGGTGAAGTCAACTCCGAAACAACTTCCGGTGCTATGTTACTCGCCATTTCATGAAGAGAAGGTTCAATAACCTCTTCGAGTTCTACCTTCCGACTACTCACACCTTTCACGAGAAACTCCTTCTCAAGAAAGGATCCATTCTTGGCAACAAAGACCTTGCCCTCGGATCTGTGATAGAAGGTATACCCAATCGTTTCCTTAGGGTATCCTATGAAGATGCATTTTTTCCGCTTTGGGTTCAAGTTTATCCGGTTGAAGTTTCTTCACATAAACATCGCATCCCCAAACTTTAAGAAATGACAGCTTAGGTTTGTTTCCAAACCATAATTCATACGGTGTCTTTTCAACGGATTTAGATGGTGCCCTATTTAAAGTGAATGCAGCGGTTTCCAGTGCATAACCCCAAAATGACAGTGGCAAGTCAGTCAGAGACATCATAGATCGAACCATATCCAATAAAGTACGATTACGACGTTCTGACACAACATTACGTTGTGGTGTTCCGGCAGGCGTGAGTTGTGAAACTATTCCACATTCTTTCATATGTGTGCTAAACTCGTAACTAAGATACTCTCCTCCACGGTCGGACCGCAGAAATTTGATCTTTCTGTTACGATGATTTTCCACTTCATTCTGAAATTCTTTGAACTTTTCAAAGGTTTCAGACTTATGTTTCATCAAATAGATATACCTGTATCTACTCAAATCATCCGTGAAAGTAACAAAATAACGATATCCACCTCGCGCCGACACACTCATTGGTCCACACACATCAGTATGTATGATTTCCAATAAATCTGTCACCCGTTCCATTGAACCGGAAAACGGCGTTCTAGTCATCTTGCCCATAAGGCATGGCTCACATGTATCAAATGATTCAAAATCAAGTGATTCCAAAAGTCCATCAGAATGGAGTTTCTTCATGCGTTTAACGCCAATATGACCTAAACGGCAGTGCCACATATATGCAGATATATCATTATCAAGTTTAATCCTTTTAGCATCAATATTATGAATATGCGTAATACTACTATCGAGATCCAACAGAAATAAACCATTCAACACAGGTGCATGAACATAAAAGATATTATTCATATATCGAACAACCATTGTTTTCAGACTTAAACAAATAACCACTTTGCATCAAACACGATCCGGATACAATGTTCATGCTCAGTGCAGGCACCAAATGACAATTATTCAGGTTTATAACTAATCCCGACGGCATATGGAGAGGCAGCGTTCCCACGACGATCACATCAACTCTTGATCCATTGCCGACCCGCATCGTGACCTCATCCCTTGCTAGTTGTCGCTTGTTCCGCAGCCCCTGAACCGAGTTACATATATTAGCAACCGATCCCGTATCAAATACCCAGGTGCTACTGCGAGTACTAGTCAAGTACACATCAATAACATGTATATCACATATACCTTTGTTTGCCTTGCCGGCCTTCTTGTCCGCCAAATACTTGGGGCAGTTGCGCTTCCAATGGCCAGTCCCCTTGCAATAGTTGCACTCGGTGTCAGACTTAGGGCTAGCTCGGGGTTTCTTTTCAGGCGCGGCAACAGATTTGCCGCCCTTCTTTCCCTTCTGCTTCCCTTTCTTGTCCTTCTTGAAACCGGTGGTCTTATTGATCATCAACACTTGATGTTCTTTCCTAATCTCCACTTCTGCAGTCTTAAGCATTGTAAGCTCGGGAAGAGACTTCTTCATGCCCTGCATATTATAGTTCATCACGAAGCTCTTGTAGCTAGGTGGCAGAGATTGGAGAACATGATGTATGCCTAAGTCAATGGGAATCATTATTCCCAAGGACACAAGCTTATCGGTGTACCCAGACATTTTGAGTACATGCTCACTAACGGAGCTGTTCTCTTCCATCATGCAGCTAAAGAACTTTTCAGAAGCATTATAACTCTCTATGGCAGCATGGGTATCGAAAATCATTTTCAATTCTCCCATGGTATCAAAGGCATTGCCATTTTCGAAACGTTTTCGAAGTTCTGGCTCTAGCCCATACAGTATGCCGCAATGAACTAAGTTGTGGTCCTCCTGACGAGTTATATAGACGTTCTTTTCCTCGTCAGGGGCATCAGGAGCTGGTGGGGGGCCTAGCGGCGCATCTAGCACATATTGCTTTTGTGCAGCAGTGAGGAGAATCCTCAAAATTCATATCCCAGTTGGTGAAGTTGCTGCCATTCGCAGCAAGTTTCTCTTTCTCCATGAACACATTGAAATTAAAAGCAGGTGGTGCCATCTACAACAGAATTTGTAAAATATATTTAGACTAAGTTTATGATAGATTGAGTTCAACTAATCCAAATTACTAATGAACTCCCACTCAAAAACGACATCCCTCGTGTCCTTTTGGTGATTACATGAACCAAATCCACTACACCAAGTCCGATCATCACGTGAGTCGGTGTAGCTTCAAAGGCGAGCATCTATATGGGCATCATATCAACTATATGACTCATGCTTTAACCTTTCGGTCCGTATTCTGAGTGTCGTGATGGTATCACGGCATATGCCATGGGTAGGCTAAAGTTGGGGCCGATGGACGTGGTGGAATCCGGGGAGGGATGATGCAGTGAAGACCGCACCCGTATGAACAAAGAGAAATACAATGTATATTGGATTGAAGCTCTCAAGTGGAGATAACACCTCATTCTCTACATCTAATCTCTTATAATCTGGCCATACTTGTGGCTACAATCATGCTCCTTGAGCTGTATCTCCTATGCCTCTATCTAATATCTCTATCAGAGTGAAGGAGGAAGAAGAAGGAGAACTCCTATTGAGCTAAGAGGGGAGGATCCCTTCGGGGCCTCCTTATGAACGATCCCCCTGGTGCTCCTTATAAAGGGGTGCCCAGGGGATCAGGCTTGTTCCACACGTTTGGCATCTACATAGCATATTCCCGGCATCTTCCCAGATGCTCAGCATATGCCTTGGCATCTTCGGAGATGCCATGGCATATTCCTTAGCATCTTCTTGGATGCCATGGCATATTCCTTTTGCCATGTGCCTGTCTGAGTTGGTTGGGTCCCAGATCTGGCATAATACTTGTGTAGCTTGTCTTGGCTTGATCTGATGATGTGCTTTATCTGGAGATGAATAGACTGGTACCTGGAGCAATATACCTCGACCCAAATGACATTGCTGGAAGTGTAGTTCGGCCTGGGTAGAGCAGATTCGGCTGGCGTCGATTAATTGACCCACCCGGCTGGGTGCGATCTGTGGAGCACAATCTTGAGTCCGCGGTGGGCCGAGCTTGTGCTCATTCGGCCCACCCGGGCGAAGGGAGGAGCTGGTGCGAGTCCATGATGGTGCTTGTGCTCATTCGGCCCACCCGAGGCGGCGAGGGGAGGAGCTGGTGCCGAGTCCCGCGGTGGGCCGAGCTTGTGCTCATTCGGCCCATCCGGGCGGCAACAGGAGGAGCTGGTGCCGAGTCCCGCGGTGGGCCGAGCTTGTGCTCATTCGGCCCATCCGAGCGGCGAGGGGAGGAGCTGGTGCCGAGTCCCGCGGTGGGCCGAGCTAGTGCTCATTCGGCCCACCCGGGCGACGAGGTGGAATGGAGGGGAACAAATTGGCGGGGGAGGGCGTCGACCTGCAGCGTCGGTTTGGCGGGAAGTGGAGTGGGCGTCGGGTAGGAGGCCCGTGGTGGGCCGACTTAGGCTTAGGTCGGCCCACCCGGGGGTTATTCTCTTTCTTTTTATTTAGTTCGGCCATGGGGAGTGTGGGCTGGGCCGAGATTTCCCTTACTCGGCCCAGTTGCTCTTTCTTGTCTTTTTCCTTTTCTATTTTGCCTAATATCTCCTTATTAAATACTCTTTCCTTTATTCATGTCTCTTATGAGTTTACTTATAGACCAACTCTGGGGTACCTGGGGTTATATCCCCGACATTAGTCCCCGAGGCCATGTGGGATTCGTAGAATCGCTCATGGGCTTTATATCTAAAATATCCCCAGAGTGGTTTTCTGACATACAACTTCTTTGTCATACATTTTTTGGTCGCATAATCCTTTTGGGTAAATTTGTGATTTCGGCCTTCTTGGGCTCTGCTTATAACCTTTCTGGGACCATTTTTTGACTTCCGGCCTTCTCTGCCACTGGTCATAACCTCTTTGGGTAAGTTTCTGGACTTCTGGCCTTCTGGGCACAGGTCATAACCCCTTTGGGTAAGTAATGAATATTGGCCTTATCGGGCACTCCTCTTTTAACCTCATTGGGTAAGTTATGAGTTCTTGCCTTCTTTGGCATTGCTCTATTAACCTCATTGGGTAAGTTACGAGTTCCTGCCTTCTTGGGCATTGCTCTTTTAACCCCATTGGGTAAGTTATGAATTCCTGCCTTCTTGGGCATTGCTCTATTAACCTCATTGGGTAAGTTATGAGCTCTTGCCTTCTTTGGCATTGCTCTTTTAACCCCATTGGGTAAGATATGAGCTCTTGCCTTCTTTGGCATTGCTCTTTTAACCCCATTGGGTAAGTTATGAGCTCTTGCCTTCTTTGGCATTGCTCTTTTAACCCCATTGGGTAAGATATGAGCTCTTGCCTTCTTTGGCATTGCTCTTTTAACCCCATTGGGTAAGTTATGAGCTCTTGCCTTCTTTGGCATTGCTCTTTTAACCCCATTGGGTAAGATATGAGCTCTTGCCTTCTTTGGCATTGCTCTTTTAACCCCATTGGGTAAGTTATGAGTTCTGGCCTTCTTGGGCACTGCTCTTTTAACCCCATTGGGTAAGATATGAGCTCTTGCCTTCTTTGGCATTGCTCTTTTAACCCCATTGGGTAAGATATGAGCTCTTGCCTTCTTTGGCATTGCTCTTTTAACCCCATTGGGTAAGATATGAGCTCTTGCCTTCTTTGGCATTGCTCTTCTAACCCCATTGGGTAAGATATGAGTCTTGGCCTTCTTTGGCACTGCTCTTTTAACCTTTCTGGGTAAGTTATGAGTCTTGGATTTCTTTGGCCCTGCTCTGTTAACCTCTTTGGGTATGTTATGAGTCTTGGCCTTCTTTGGCACTGCACTTTTAACCTCTTCGGGTAAGTTTTATGAGTCTTAGCCTTCTTTGGCCCTGCTCTTTTAACCTCTTTGGGTAAGTTATGAGTCTTGGCCTTCTTTGGCACTGCTCTTTTAACCTCTTCGGGTAAGTTTTATGAGTCTTAGCCTTCTTTGGCCCTGCTCTTTTAACCTCTTTGGGTAAGTTATGAGTCTTGGCCTTCTTTGGCACTGCTCTTTTAACCTCTTCGGGTAAGTTTATGAGTCTTGGCCTTCTTTGGCACTGCTCTTTTAACCTCTTTGGGTAAGTTATGAGTCTTGGCCTTCTTTGGCACTGCTCTTTTAACCTCTTCGGGTAAGTTATGAGTCTTGGCTTTCTTTGGCCCTGCTCTGTTAACCTCTTTGGGTATGTTATGAGTCTTGGCCTTCTTTGGCACTGCTCTTTTAACCTCTTTGGGTAAGTTTATGAGTCTTGGCCTTTTTAGGCACTGCTCTTTTAACCTCTTTGAGTAAGTTATGAGCTCTGGCCTTATTGGGCACTGCTCTTTTAACCTCTTCGGGTAAGTTATGATCCGAGTCATCTGTTTCCGAATGAGAGTTATTTTACTCAAAATTGACTTAGGTCTTGAGTTGGAGTCCTCTGACTCGAATCCGAGGTATACGACTTAAATCTGAGCTATCTCATTCCAAATCTGAGTTACTTTACTCAATTTTGACTTATTTCCCAAATCCGAGTCATCTGACTCAAATCCGAGTTAACTCATCCCAAATCCGAGTTACTTTACTCAATCTTGACTTATATCTCAAATCTGAGTCATCTGACTCAAATCCGAGTTAACTCATCCCAAATCCGAGTTACTTTACTCAATTTTGACTTACATCTCAAATCTGAGTTTATCTGACTCAAATCCGAGTTAACTCATCCCAAATCCGAGTTACTTTACTCAATTTCGACTTACATCTCAAATCTGAGTCATCTGACTCAAATCCGAGTTAACTCATCCCAAATCCGAGTTACTTTACTCAATTTTGACTTACATCTCAAATCTGAGTTTATCTGACTCAAATCCGAGTTAACTCATCCCAAATCCGAGTTACTTTACTCAATTTCGACTTACATCTCAAATCTGAGTCATCTGACTCAAATCCGAGTTAACTCATCCCAAATCCGAGTTATTCGTTTGCCATGATATAGCTTGATTTGGCGTGATGACGATAATTTGCCTTTGATATGGATCCGAGACATGGATCCGAGATTAAGCTTTGGGATATGATAATAGGGATAACCGCTGAGAGATCTGATTTGAGATATAGATGTGAGATATAGATTGGAGATGTGATGAGCTGGCCAATAGTCATTCGTGATTTGGGATAATCTGGCAAGATGGTGAGATATCAATCCGAGTCATAACATAACACAGCAACTGGGAACTGAATAAAGCCTTGGCATGAATCGGAGATACGATTAATACCGAGTCTGAATACCAATCCGAATTATCGTATCCCCTGTCAAGCTGAATCAAACGTTAGTCCGGATCAGAGACGATCTACTGAGCTGAGTTAAAGGTTAATTCGAAGCATAAACAAATTGACTTCAAGTTATATCTGAATCAACAATAAGCTGGCTGGTAAGCTGAGTTAAAAGACAATCCAAAGCATAAATAAACTGACTCAAACTCTATCCGACTCATAAGTAAGCCGAATCAAATTCTACCTGGATCATAAATGAGCTGACTCAACTTCTATCCGAGTTATAAATAAGTCTGCTGGGGAGCTGAGATACAGGGTAATCCAAAGCATAAGTAAACTGACTCAGAATCTATCTGAATCACAAATAAGATGATTCAACTTATGGCCGAGTTATAAATAAGCTGACTGGAGTATAGACCTAAATCAACATAATGCTCTCTTAATTTAAAGGTGACTCTACGGATAAGCTGACTAGTCCCCGGGTTGGGTTATTTTCTCCCTGGGATGAAGGATTGAGTGTAGGTGGCTGAGTTACAGCACCTCTGACATACTTGGAGAAGTGTTTGGATGAGTTTTGCTAGGTCATACCTGCCCTGCTGAGTTATTTGGTACTTACAGTAGGCTTGGAGTAGTGCTTCAGTCTTTCATGCTGAGTCTTATCAGCTTTGATGAGTCAGCCTTGGTGAGCCTCTGCGCTTACCTCTTTGTTCTCTGTTGACTTGGTGAAGCTGAATGAGCCCTATGAGGAAGAAGTTGATGAAGATGTTCCCGTCCGGATGGAAACCCAACCAACACCACTAGGAGGCCCCACGGTGGGCGCCAAATGTCGTGATGGTATCACGGCATATGCCATGGGTAGGCTAAAGTTGGGGCCGATGGACGTGGAGGAATCCGGGGAGGGATGATGCAGTGAAGACCGCACCCGTATGAACAAAGAGAAATACAATGTATATTGGATTGAAGCTCTCAAGTGGAGATAACACCTCATTCTCTACATCTAATCTCTTATAATCTGGCCATACTTGTGGCTACAATCATGCTCCTTGAGCTGTATCTCCTATGCCTCTATCTAATCTCTCTATCAGAGTGAAGGAGGAAGAAGAAGGAGAACTCCTATTGAGCTAAGAGGGGAGGAGCCCTTCGGGGCCTCCTTATGAACGATCCCCTGGTGCTCCTTATAAAGGGGAGCCCAGGGGATCAGGCTTGTTCCACACGTTTGGCATCTACATAGCATATTCCCGGCATCTTCCCAGATGCTCAGCATATGCCTTGGCATCTTCGGAGATGCCATGGCATATTCCTTAGCATCTTCTTGGATGCCATGGCATATTCCTTTTGCCATGTGCCTGTCTGAGTTGGTTGGGTCCCAGATCTGGCATAATACTTGTGTAGCTTGTCTTGGCTTGATCTGATGATGTGCTTTATCTGGAGATGAATAGACTGGTACCTGGAGCAATATACCTCGGCCCAAATGACATTGCTGGAAGTGTAGTTCGGCCTGGGTAGAGATCAGCGGTCGATTAATTCGGCCCACCC
The DNA here is from genome assembly GCA_023614405.1 of Avena insularis. Classification (NCBI taxonomy): domain Eukaryota; kingdom Viridiplantae; phylum Streptophyta; class Magnoliopsida; order Poales; family Poaceae; genus Avena; species Avena insularis. The sequence continues at coordinate 391,554,817 of CM042689.1, read as the reverse complement.
CGGCCTGGGTCTGATCATGTGGAGCCTGAGAATGAGTCCATGGGCCGAGCTTGTGCTCATTCGGCCACCCGGCAGAAGGAGGAGCTGGTGCCGAGTCCCGCGGTGGGCCGAGCTTGTGCTCATTCGGCCCACCCGGGGTGGCGAGGGAAGGAGCTGGTGCCGAGTCCCGCGGTGGGCCGAGCTTGTGCTCATTCGGCCCATCCGGGCGGCGAGGGGAGGAGCTGGTGCCGAGTCCCGCGGTGGGCCGAGCTAGTGCTCATTCGGCCCACCCGGGCGACGAGGTGGAATGGAGGGGAACAGCTTGGCGGGGGAGGGCGTCGACCTGCAGCGTCAGTTTGGCGGGAAGTGGAGTGGGCGTCGGGTAGGAGGCCCGTGGTGGGCCGACTTAGGCTTAGGTCGGCCCACCCGGGGGTTATTCTCTTTCTTTTTATTTAGTTCGGCCATGGGGAGTGTGGGCTGGGCCGAGATTTCCCTTACTCGGCCCAGTTGCTCTTTCTTGTCTTTTTCCTTTTCTATTTTGCCTAATATCTCCTTATTAAATACTCTTTCCTTTATTCATGTCTCTTATGAGTTTACTTATAGACCAACTCTGGGGTACCTGGGGTTATATCCCCGACACTGAGGCCATGTCTGTACATGCTAGGCTCGTCAAGTAAGAACCTTAGTATTCGCGTGTGTAAAACTGTCTTACACCCGTTGTATGAAAGCGTAGAGTCGAGAACACCCGATCATCACGTGATGCCTCAAAACACGATCCACAAAACGGTGCATACTTAAGGAAGAACACATTTTATCTTGATATATAAATGAGGGATCATCTTATAATGCTACCAAAAGCGCCAAACTAGCAATATAAGGTGCTAACATCTAATGTGTGAAGTGAGGTGATATGGTCCATGCATTCGATCTCTATCATTTGCATCGTGGTATGATCTCTATCATTCCTTTGTGTGTAAGGCCAAGGTTTATGGAACTTACACGTTAAGTGAGTTGTAAGAGTATCTATCATACATCTACTTACAATAATACCATATCAAGACACTAGCCCAGCAACGATCTAAACTAGACGCCTCTAATTTATCAATTGCAAGTTTTACGTGGCTTAGGGCTTTTGGAGATAGAACCGGTCTTACCATTTAACATGAACCACAACGAGGATAACCAAGTTATTAGCAACTCGTTGTAAATCAGATATTGACTATAGTAGGAGAGACAGACACCGCTAGCCACTTATGCAAAACTAGTTGCATGTCGAGTGGAACCGGTCTCATGTACGATGACATGTAAGGTTGGTCCGGGCCGCTTCATCCCACTATGCCACCAATATCCAAAGTACATAGAAGATGCAATAACATGATCATCATCGCCCACATATAAACATATGTGTACTACCCGTGCAAAGCACCTACGCATAGATCAGGCTCTGATACCACTGTTGGGTCCGCAGCATAGAAAACAAAAAAAATCCTACGATGAGAACTATACGCCAAGATCTATCTACTAGATACAGAGCAACGGGTGGACATACATCCATGGAGAACTTACCCTCGAAGACAACGAGTTTTGTTAACGGTAGGAACTCGTGGTTGATGTAGTCGACGCTTGCCGATCTCAAGATCGTGGAAGTCCGAGCCCGCAAATCAGCAGCGCATCCGCCCTCGCACACACGCTCAAGCCACCGGACAACCTCCACCTCCTCGCTCCAGCAAATCAGCGGAAGCAACTCCTTCCGACGCAAGGCCACGGGAACATGTATCTCGCTAATCCGAGACCATGGGGAAATATCTAGAGGGGAGAGATCCTTCACGAGGAGGTGTGGTTTGTGAGAGGAGAGGGGGCTTTATATAGGAGGAGGAGACCCTCCTCCCATAGCTGGCGCATGAGGGAGGGACTCTCCTCCTTTATTCATGTGGTGAACCTCCACTCACATAAACATGGCCTCCACCCAAAATCCCACTCACATGTATTTAATTTCCACCAAATTAAATGCAACTCTCAATTAATAAAACTATTTTATTTGTTTTATTCAGAATTTTGTTAATTACTTTAAGTAACAAACATTCACATAAAACCCCTTGCAACATTTCAATATCACATGCGAACCACTTTACGCAATTTCACCCGAAACAATTCCGGTTTCTATCGAAACAATTCCTGTTTCTATCAAAACATTTCCTGCGCTTTGCAAACCTTTTGTCTGGAACATATGTGCTCCTAAATGGTGTCCGGAAACCCTTAAGTGTGTCACCCTACGGTTCGCGAATAATGCAGACATGATTGAGACTCCTCTCGGATCAATAATCGAGCGGGACACGGAGATCCATCGACTCTGCATATTCAACGATGACTTCTGTGATCGTGAGAACCTTTAACGTCAGCAATTTAATCCCTTTGTCTCATGATATAATACATGTCCCAGATTCGATCATCGGTATCCAAATACCTAGTTTGATCTCAATTCTTGACATGCACTCTTTTCTCGTTCGTGATATAACATTCTAGTGATCACATCACTTGCTTGCAAGCTATCTTAATGTGATATCACCGAGAGGCCCAGTATATCTATCCATCATCGGGATTGACAAATTCCACTCTTGATCCATGAGCCTCAACATAACACCTTCATAGCAGAACCCACCTTTATGGTCACCCACATTACGGTATGACGTTTGATGTTATCAAGATACTCTTCCGGTGTTAGCAATTAACATGATCTCATGGTCTAAGGACTAAGACTACTTTGTATGATGTTATAGCAATATAAACATAATGACTTGATCGTAATGCTATACTTCGTATGAATGTTCATCACATCATTTCACAAATGCTGTGACCTTGTTATTAATAACATCCAATGTCCATGATCAGGAAACCTTGATCATCTTGTTAATCAACAAGCTAGTCTATAAGAGAGGCATAACTAGGAACCCTTTTGTTTATTGAACACACATGTATTGATGTTTCCTATCAATACAATTATAGCATGCAAAATAAACATCTATCATATACAAGGAATACATAATAACAACTTTATTATTGCCTCTCAGGGCATATTTCCTTCAGTAGCACACAAGAATTGCACCCAATTTGAGTGACAAGTCGATGTTGTTGAAAGAAGCTTTTGCAAGGACTAAGATGCCCTCCTCATTGAGTCTCGTGAACTCATTCCATGCCTGCAAGGTGTTAGCAATAACATAGAACAAATAGTGAATTGTAGGATGAATATTCTTCCCCTTGCTTACTCTAGAAGTGAACCTCATTCCATTATAATAAAGTTCTGGGGAAGGGACTATTCCAGTAAAGGATGCGGTAAGTCATTAGTATTATTGTTTGGAAAATTAAAACATGCACACCATTCATCTAGTGATAAAGCATAATTGTTGTTCATAAGTCAAAAATAAATCATATCCTCTCCATGCCATGCTTTAACGGTGCTTTGCAAAGAACTTAGAAATTCAAGAGTTAACCGGCGATAAGTAAGCACATCATTGAATACAAAGTTTTGCAGGCTAACTCTATTGCAAAGTAAATTGAAGTCATTAGAAATACCGAGTTGATTCAATATAATGGGGAAATCCCACTTTGTTATCTTCACTTCTCAGTTCTTGATCTTGTTGAAGCAATCACGTTAGAGCTCATCCCTAAACCGTATCCCCATGTGTTCTTGAGCGGTAGCCCAAGAAGAACTAGCGGCAGCACGAGCACGAGTTTGGATCCTTGTGTTCATCATCTAAAATAATAAGGAAATACAAAAAAATAAAACTTTTTGATCCAACAATAATAAGCATAACATATTCCTTATCTTAGCACACTAAAGAGTCCCCTCAAAATAATAATCTAGGCAAGAGAATCAAGGCAATTAGTTCATAGTAGGTCTCATCCTAGATTGATAATGATAACAGATCAAGAATGAATTTGCAAAAAGTAATTGGAGAATCGAAGGAGAAAAATACCGTAGATCACTTGTGTGCGAGGAAATCGAACAAAATTAAGTAGAGATGAAGATCTCTTGAGGTTTTGAGAGAGCTTGGAGGTAGAAGAGAGAGAAAGGATTGAAGTTTTGGTGTTGGGGTACCTTCCCGTGGCGATTTTGTGGTCGAACGCAACTATACGGCTAAACTATACGGTCGGAACAATTTGTTTCTGATGTATAGTTGGCCTGATATCAAAAAATTAGGGGTTTCACCTAGCAGCGCAACTATATGGCCAGGATTTTTATTCCCGCCGTATAGTTGGTCGTTAAACCCTCTGTACCTTGAAAAGAAATTTTACAAAGGCATCGATATCTATACAGCCGGAACTATATGGCGGGAATATTCCTGCCGTATAGTTGGTCATTAAACCTTCAGTACCTACGAAAGAAAATTTGTCGATGGCAAAGATATCTATACAACCAAACTATACGGCTGGAATTTTTATTCCCGTCGTATAGTTGGTCGTTAAACCTTCTGTAGTCATAAAAAAGTTCTATTTCTTCGATAATTATTTATTATCTTGAAACTTAGCGAAACACCTTGTTTTTGACAGAAAAATCATAGTAAAAATTGTCGACCAACATCAGTATGTATAAAGCAGGATTTTTAGTACTACCGAACTTCTTCTCCTTAATTGGAGCTTCCTAGCACTCTTTATTAAACATAAAACTTAAAAACTTTACTCAAACCTTTATTTCACATGGATTTCCTCCCATGAAGCGCTCTTTTATGGTCAATAGCTTAACCTCGATGTTGCTCACTTAGGCCAGATGAGTGGAATACCCACTCCAAAATAGTTGGCCTTCAAAGTGATGGCCTACTTTTCATCATGCTTGGCTTTCTTCTTCCTGGGAAAATGAATAACAAAAGGATCCCGTGAAGGAAATTGAAGCTTCATATTCTCTTCATGTAGATTACTCAAAGTCTTAATAGTTCTTAAGAATGGATAGCCTAATATAATAGGAGCAGTAGCATCTTCAGGCATGTCAACAATAACAAAATCAATAAGAGCGGGATAGTCTTTAATGTATATTAAAGTATTTTCTTTAATCCCTACAGCTTGTTTGTAGGTAGAATCTGCTAGATGTAATTTTAACTCGGTGATTTCAAAGGAGCCAAGATTTAACTTATTAAAAAGACTTTTTGGAATTGTTGAAATGCTTGCACCTAGATCACAAAGTGCAGCTATCTCATTGGTCCCAATTTTAATCTTAATAGTAGGCTCAAATATATCATCAAGCTTCACATGTAATTTTTCAACAATTTTCTTATATTCTTCCTCAAGCTCACGTACCTTTATTGCTACCTGATTAACGAAGTGTTGATACATAGCTTCCTCATTTCCTTCACTTACCAGAATCTTGATATTGATCCTTTTTACAAGATCTTCAACGGTGTAATTTGATAAAGGATTATTACTATAATCAAGTTCTTCAGGCTCCTCCCTATGGATTCTCATTATGTTGAGGTCTTCAACAGGATTGGGCTTAGCTTTACCTGAAAATTTAGCTAGAATGAGAGTTTGACTCTCGGTTATCTTACCTAGCTGTGCCTCAACAATCCTTGTTCTTTCTTGGAGGGCCTGCAAATCATTCCTCAAACTTATAGCTTGGTTAGATAATTTACCAAGCATAGCATCATGGTTCTTCGTTATTTTAACAAGGATATTGTTTTACTCATTTTGTGAATCTATAAAGGACTTAAGCGTTTCTTGGAGACTATCATTACTTGTTCCCATATTGTTATTAGAATTACATGCAGGACTAGAATAATGTTTCTGAAAATTAAGATTATAATTCTTCTTCCAAGCAGGGTTATAATCATTACGAGCTATGAAGTCTATTTCTTCAATATTTGATTCTAGGATAGCTCTTACCTGGTTTTCCTCACCTTTTACGGCTAATATGAGCTCATCCAGCTTAGCATTGAGTTCTTTATTTTCTTGTGGTGGGATGTAATTCACCTTCTTCGCGTTTGATCTATCCATATGCCACTAGGCATGGTTGTCTTGCATATTGTCTAGCTGTTGCTTTGCTTCGGTAATATGTTTGCCCATAAATGTTCCTCCAGCTGTAGTATCAAGCATACACTTAGACACAGGGTTAAGATCATTATAAAATAAATGGAGAATTAACCAATCTTCCATCCCATGATTGGGACCGTTTCTCATGCATTCTTTCATCCTCTCCCATGCAAGCGCTAGTGGCTCACGCTCTTCCTATCTAAAACCAGTAATATTAGATCTTAGTTGCATAGTCTTTACAGGTGGGAAAAAATTAGTCATAAATAAAGAAGTATACTCCACCCATGATGCAATAGTATTTCTAGGCAAAGATAGCAAACATTATTTTGCTCTTCCTCTAGGAGAGAAAGGAAATAAGCGCAATTTGACCGCATCAGGGTCAACATCTTTTATGCGCATCATATCACATATTTCAGTGAAAGTGTTTAAGTGCATACCTGCATCCTCAACAGCAAAGCCTCCAAATTGATTTCGTTGAACCTAACTTAAATAGTGGCTCTTAATTTCATAATCATCAGCAATAATTGTTGGTTGAGTAATAGGAGTACGCAAATAATCATTGTTGGGAGTTACAAACTCCCCAAGCTTCTTTCCAGCCATATTTCCTATGTTTTTGGATTTTCTTAAACAAAGACTTATGATAGTAAAAACAAGAATTTAAAGACTAACTACTTTTTTTCAAATAAAGACTGAAAGCAAACTAACAAAATTAAAAACAAGAATTAAAACTAGCAAGGTTCCTACTGACCTCACCAGGGTAGCTATTGCTTCCCCGGCAATGGCACCAGAAAAAGGGTTGATACCTTCGATCCGGATTACGGATGTAGTATAACTCGTTTCCCCTAGTAGACCTAAGTTATCGAATCCTCGGGAAGCAGAAAGCGTAGTGAAGTTACTTTAACGGGCCTTCGGGAGTTTTAGAACTCTCTGTGTTTTACCGGACCAAGAGTTTGCTGTCTTTTGTTGTTGTCGATGATGGATAGAGAGGGACTAGGGCTTTCGGTTTCACCTGTAGTTGTGCAAAACATCTGACGAGAATACAAGATAATAATAAAGTATGCATGTAATTGTTAGAGCAAGATAATTATATGTGGGCAGTGCATCCATAATTGCTATTGCCTCTGCAACCGCTTATAGCAATAACCTACTAGTCTCATCCATATAAGAAAGAGAACTAATGATATGCATAGTGATATCACTGTTAATTCCAAGTAAATCCCTCACATACAGCCGTACTACCCCTTCTGTTACTGGGGTTCCCATCCTGCAGATTAGTCATTACTCATACTCCCTATACCTGGCTCAAACCTCGGGATCTTGGGTACCTGACAAGTCCTTGGATTGAGGCAAGAGTGGATACAATCACCATCATGTCATATAAACTAATACATGATTCCATCTATGATAAATAACATACACAAAAGCTATATGGCTAGGCTGAAGCCCTTAGCCCAAAGAGAATTACTCACACATAGAGATGAAATCAACAATCATAAACATTGCAATGGAAACCATGAGATTGATAGCAAATAGTCTTACAATATCGCCAATCGAAGATGAGATCTGCTATTACAAGTGGTGGGATATGGCTATGGTGGTGGCGAAGGTTTGGAGATTAGATCTAAGTCTATTCCTCCGGCGGCTCTTTGGTGTTGTGGGTGCAGGTTTCTGGGGTTCTGCGGCAGCTCTCCAGGGCTCTGTTTCTCGTCGCCCGAAGCCTCTTCATGTAGGGGTCCCTTCATGAAAGTTGTTATGTTTGACCTAGCGGAGTCGATGGCAACTATACGGTCGGAATTTTATTACCGCCGTATAGTTGGTTGTTAAAGCTTATGTCTCCACTTCACGACCCCTGGTTTTTTTGGGTTGTTGGAAATCTCGTATCTTTGACTTTAATATTGTGATTCTCATCATCAAACGTCATTATCTACGCAGGAAAAAATAGAAGGAAATGATTGCATACCCCTTTGATCATTAGGCATTAGTGGCAGGGTTTAGAGAAATATTTTATCAAAAATATGAATAATATCCAGTTTAAATGTGGATGTAGATGGCTATATTTCACAGCCATCACTACTCTGACCAAATTCATAACCACAATCGCCATCTTGGCCTTGACTGCTCTGGCCATGATAGTAGCCACCACCACCTTCGTCTTCGGCTTGACTGCTCTGGTCATGATCATAACCACCACCAACATGTTGGTGGTGACTACTCTGGCCATGATCGTTCCTAGGCTCTTTCGCCACAGGAAGCACTAAGATAGTGGGGTTAACTCCCCTTTTCTCACAGGCTTTCACCCATTTAGATTGTACTTCTATCTGTCTCAAATAAAAATTGGGTTTAATCCTTGACTTAGTCCATAATACATACACCATACACCCCGACAATATGGGTCGGAGGGAGCCCTAAACGAGTAGATAACCAATCCTTCAACTCAGTAATAGACACTGTTTTAGGATCCTAGAGCACTTCATCAATAAAATTAAACTCGCCCAAATCAACTCTGTACTCGTTTGTTCTGACGACACCGTTACCATAGTAGAAGTTAAACACTACATTATTTGACATAACTTCTGACCTAAAAAAAGACCGAAATTTGTCGAATGCTCGTACAATGGCATATTATAGTCTACAAATATACTTCTAATCCTATAGCCAAATAATCTTGCAGCTAACAGATCACATCTAAGGCTACCGATAAACATACACAAATGACTGCAGTTAGCAAGAAAATAGGGTTTATCCTTGAAGCGTGTGAAGTCTTGCCGTGGTACAGCCCCCACTCAACGGACCGGAAACTCCACCGTGCAGCTGCCTCAAGCTGCACCCCCAGCCTCCACCATAGCCATTTATCCTCGAGAACACCACCAAATTCCTCCACAAAAACGCCTCAAATCACTTCACCAGGCTATCTCATGAGTAGATCGAGACTTTACTAGCTTTTGTTGTATCTCAGCAACAAATTTAAGTGGAAATCGGAGCAAAAATAAGCTCAAAATCGGTGCAGCTCGCTGGAAATGAGAGAAAGAAGTAGAGGCACGCGGGGCTGAGAGAGGAAGAAGAAGGCAGGCGGGGCTGGCCGCGGTCGCGCGAGCATAAAAAGGCGAGTCCTCGGCCGTTCAAACACCGACCGCCGCGGTCGGCCGTTCAATTACCGAAGCCAGCACACTCCTCTGCTGTCGGCCGACAGCCCGACCAGGTGGGCCCCGGTCTCCACTTTCCTCGGCACTTCAACAACTGACATCTCCTGTCGGCGCTGTGGTCGGCTTTTCAAATACCGACGCCGCGCTAGATTTGATAATTGCCAGATTCGCTTATTATTCCTAGAATTTGTTGAAAATTTATTTAAAAAAATAGCTATCTAGACGGAGGGAGTAGTTGGGATAAAAAAGTCTAAACAATTACAAGTCAGTTATTTTTGTACTCATGGATGGTTGGAACATGCGACGATGATGGCGTTGCATTGCATAGTTTACTTTTTGAAGGTGTAACTATTAGAGAACATTTCTCGCGGTCCTGGTCACGTCGATGGCGACGATGTGATTTAATCCTACAGATAGTAATTAAGTAGATCACAGAAACTAACAGAGTAGTGAATAGATTATATTAAGATCACATGCGGTGTAGCGAACCGCCCGCGGCGCAGCGAGGCAGGTGGCGTCGGAGGAGGAGTGCGCGAGAGCTACTCTTTTTTTCACACCTTAGTGAGTGGTGGAACCGCCTAATATATAAGAAGGTGTAACTCTCACTCAACTAGCAATATGGGACTAAACTTTAACCACCAGCACAGCCATATGCTGCCATGCACAAATGAACCTGTCTAATGAGCCAAAAGAGAATTTCATGTGAACCATTGAATGTTTAGATAAAGTCATGCTTTTTTTTCTATTAACTTGGATATGTGCATCCTCGATGTCTCGCTCTTGATATTGGGCTGTTGCATAAACCGGTGATACCTGACAAGCATAAACACCATGATTCAAATCTTGCTTGGTGCAGTCACACCATACGAGTGTGACTAGTCAATCACACCATACGAGTACGAGTGTCCGCATCACAGTGCAATAATAGCTGCAGGAAAGGACGCCCAGAACACAACTTGTGTCGTCCTTGGATCAATCACTGATCATCAGGGTACGACTTGGTGTCGCTCACTCCGTCTTCTATTTTCAAGTGAGCCGCATCTCTGCTTGCTGCAGTTCTTCCTGCTCCCTATAATAATGACAAGATGGATGGATGGATGACGGGTGCGGTCACCTGAAAATTGCCGAAAACCTCTTTAAATCTCAGCAGCATTTTGCTTTACGTATATGCATTCTGTACTTTTCCAATTGCTCTCTCAGTTTCAAGGCCTTCTTGAGCTGTGTGTGATTAACAGGATGCTTCATTGCTCACAAAAACAAATGTTTCAAAAAGATCTGAGTGGCCTAAACTTTTTCATGACATCTATTACAAACAAATCATCAGAGATAATATTCTATAGATTGTGGTCATGCAAAATCATTTTTTTCAGAAGATTACGATCTCCTACAAGATTCTTGTGATGTGATACATGGCCAAATACATGGATGTATCTTGCTCATGTTCCTGGCCAGTTTGACATCTTCACGCATGTCAAAGGGTGAGAACCTTTATCTCTCCATCTATATCTTTCGAGAACCAAAGAGGCAGGTCCAAATCTTGTGTAGATCTTCATGTGATCCCTCTATCCAGAAAGTGGAAAGAGGAAAGAAAAAAAATAAGCATCTCGAGAAGATATATTGGAGATTTATTCTTCATGCCGTTATTCTTTTCTATCGTCCCTAGCTACTATGCTAGCTAGAAGTGGTGCTGGTTGATCCCCTTTAGCTCAGCTAGCCCAGACTTCATTGGGTGCACATTGGGAGCATCTTGTCTCTCCCTCCATCACCTTCAACTACATAAAAGGAGCGAGAGAAGGGAATCTCCTTTTCTCTGTTCACCCACCATGAGCAATTGGATTGGTAGTTTGGTACATACCAAACATATCCATTGCATCATTGGTCTCTTTGTTCATGGAGGGTGATAGCTTCACCAATGAACCATTTTGTGATGCCAATTAGATGCACTAGTTCAAGGCTCGAAGTGGCCAGCACGTGCAAGAACTAATGGTGTTTGGGTGCCTTCACCGTGCTGAGCCAACTTCGTTAAGTGCTTGTCAACGTAAGTGAACCACTGAACCAGTACCCCGTAAATTATAATTTACGCCTCTGTCATGCAGAATGCTACAAGCTTTAAGAGTGGTACTGTACAAAACTGTTGTCAGGTGTAGATTAGCCTAGAGTGGCCTAGTTAGGTTAGACCGATCTTTCGAAGTCAGATCCTTCCCGCTCTATCTTTGTCCCGTTGGTGTATCTAGCGCTGACGGAGTCGCGTGGAGTCGCGTGTGTATCTCCTATGATTAGTCCGTTTTCGTGTTCATTGGTATGATTTTAAGTCAGTCTCTTTTTTTGTGATATTTCACTGATCTATTAATAATCATCAACAACAGTACAGACAGTTCCAAAAATAATAAAAACTAAAAATAAGTCACTGGACCACCTAGTGACGACTACAGACACTAGCACGAGTCGAAGGCGCGTCGCCGTCCTCGCCCCTCCATCATCGGAGCCGGGCAAAGCGTGTCGTAGTGGAGCTTGTTGTAGTAGATGGACAGAAAGTGTGGCATCCCGCTAAAACCACTACTAGAAAATCGCGTTGTTTTTGTGCATTGCATCATCATAACCGCATGCTCATGTCATCATGTCACATTGCATTTGAGCATCGTCATCATCATGCATGGTTCTGCCTAAAAGTATTTTCGAAAAGGCTGGTTTTGTTTTCTAAACGCCCCGTCTTTTATTCAAACTACAAAACCCGGGCTTGTCCGGAATATCTCGTTTTGTCTACAAACGAATTGCAAAAGCCTTGTTTTTAATAAATAAAATTATTTGTCTATTTTTGGGAGGCAGGCCCGAAGGCCCAACCGGCCACCTCCAAAAAGCTAGCCCTAAAAAGCTAATCCTACCCATCCCCAAACCCCAACACCCCACCTACCCCAACCAGCCTCTCTCTCTCTCTCTCTCTCTCTCCCCGCCTGGCCCCACCTCTTCCTTTTCCCGCCCACTCCCACCAGCCACCAACCACGCGCGTGACGCCCACCAACCAGTGCCCCGCGCCACGTCGCCTGGGCCAACCCCTCGTCGCCACCTCACACCCCGCCGCCCCTGCACGCGACCCACCTCCACCTGATCTCCACCTGGGCGTGTCCCCCATCGCGCCCACCATCACGCCACCACACGCGCGCGCCCGCACGCTCCCAGGCGCCCACCCCGCCAGCCTCCAACCCACCCCGCGGACTCGTCCCGCACGTCACCGCTCCACCCCGCCTTGGCCCCACCACGTGCCCCACTCCCACCAACCACCCTCGCCCGGCGCCCGCCTCCGGTCCGTCGGCCGAGCTCGTCCTTCGCGCCGCCTCCTCTCCCGCGGGGGACCGTCGTCGCCGCCTCTCCTGTCGAGCACCGCCTCCCTCTGCTCGTCGCCCTCTGCCAGGCCAGCACCGTCGGTCGTGCCAGCGCGTCACCGTGTGCCCCTCCCCACCGATCTGCTTCCCCTCCGCCTCACTCCCCTGCAAACCGGTGCCATCCCGAGCTCCGCCGCCGTGGCCCGTCCGCCGGAGTGAGCCCTCGCCGCCCCGCTCGAGTCCACGCCGCGCCCAGATGTCCCCTTCCTCCCCAAGACCGAGCGCCCCAACGCTGCAACGTCTCCACGCAGGCCCGCGTCGTCCCCAACCCCACCGCGGAGTGCCCTGCTTCCCCAATGACGGCCGCCTGCCGTTGTCCACCCCGCGTGCGTCGATCGCCCTACTGCAACCCCGCCGCCGTTCTCTACCAGCGAGTGCTGCCAGCTCGTCGATCTTCCCGCGTGGATCCCTGGACGTCGTTCCCTACCACCCTCCCCTGTCCGCTCTTTTCTCTGACGGTTGTGTGCAGATGAAATGGTGGTGGGTGACATACTGCCGCTGCTACCCGATGTCCTGGACCAAGTGCTACAGCCACTATTGTTGGTATGATCTGCGGTGGATGTTGCTGCGGTACAAGGAAAACCATGTGAAGATGCGGGATGGTTGGATGTTGATGTGTACATGGTGTGGTGTGGTGATGTTTAGAAGACGGTGATGCCTCGAAATCGAGTCAAAGAGCCATGATCCGCTACGCAAGACCAAGACCTCCGGAGAACAAACCCTCGGCACGCCAAGATCTCCTTCATAGATCCGATGACCGAGACCTCGAAACCCGATCCCGGTGATCCAAAGGCCACGCCAAGACCGACCGATACGCGGACCCGACAAGATCTTCGCGACAACAAGATCGACATCGACCAGGGCGAGTTCGATGAGTCATTGACGCCAAACCAAGTCCGGCAACGACCTCCGTAGACCGATCCCGTCGAACCCTGGACCCTGAGTCCGAACCCCGAACCCCCGGAACCCAAGATCTCCCGGACCCAGATGTGTGAACCTTTTCACCGAGCCCCTATTTTATAAATGCTATACATTAAACTGCCGCATATTAAATTGTTCATGCATGCATATCTGCCTGTGGTTTGGGGGCATTATGCCGATTCACCTCATCATTAAATATGGAGTCTATATGCGGGATATCTGGGTCTTATTCCGGACTCCATTTAAATTTGTGCAGCGAACCGATGTCATGCTTTGCCTTGTTAATTCCACATTTAATTTGCGGGATAGTTAAACAACATGAACCTATTAATTAATTGTCGGGACCCCGGTTCCGCTTAATATCGCCTAATTGCACCGCATCTGTGCCATGCCATGCATCGCATCATAAGCATGCCGGATCTTCTTCCATAGTATTAAATATTGCATCTGGTGTTTGTTCTAGTGTTTGCTTCTTCGCGAATTAGGCCGATGAGTTGATGCGAGTATCGACAAGTTCTCCGGATATGATCCGTCGGCAGTGTTTCCCAGGCGAGCATCTCTCCCCCTTCTACCTATTTTGCATTTATAGTCTTTATTTCCTCCTGTTGATCTATTGCTATCCGTGTTGCAATGCTTTAGTTCCGTACCCGATATATCCCGTGCAGCCTCTATATTGCCTTGGACACCTCCTATTACCTGTTGTTTGGTAGATAGCTGACCTTGCGAGTCGTAGTTGCTTGCTTAGGTGCGATCTCGTGTTGTCGAGTACCACAGTTGTTGGAATGCTGGCAGATGTTTATGGTGGAGATGATCATGACTTTAAATACAACTATTAAAATGCTAGATATAACTAATGCAGAGGCATCAGTGGGCAATAGATGTCATTTGGTTCTTCCACGCTCACTTGTGTCCCGTAGGACCCCGAGTACTTGATACCTGTTCCTTGACTGTTCGCACTATCCACATCCGGGAGGCCTTATGGACCCTCCTGAGCCAGAGCTTGATTCATTTCTATTTCTTGGGGCCACAAGTAGTTTGGGGCTTTATTAATATCCTGTACTTATGCCATGCTTACTGTTTTATTTACGATTGTGCGTGGAGCACCTGTACTGTTTTGGAACGTGGAATGTTTTCGCCGTATCGACAAGCCCAGTCACACTTTCGGGTTCCTAGTCATTTACAGCCATTGTCACAAACCCTGGGTCCGTCTCGGAGCCGGCCAACTTTGTTGCGGGTAGCTTAGTGGGGTGGCCCCCTGAAATATTTATGAATCCTGTGATCGCTTTATCGTGAATGCCTCGTTGGGTTTTGAGTTGGTTTTTCCGAGGTTGATCGAGTGTGTGTTGCTATTTGTGCACCCCTGCAGGGTAAAACTTTCGAAGCCGTGTCATGTTATGGATGACTTGGAGCACATTATCTCGATCATAGACAAGCATAACTAAAGTAGTGCTATAAATTTGACTTAATATGTGACTAGTAATCAGATTCAAATACAACGGAATGTAAATTAAAAATACCAACAACTGGTTGATCTGTGGTGATCTGTGTCATACTATACCTGCCTAGTAAGTATTACAACTCCAATGGAATGTCATAAAAGTGCCAACAACTGCTGGGTTTTAGGATTCCTCGGGACAATTATATCTGACTAGTAAATGTTCCAACTACCACGGAATGGTTAATTAAAACTGCCCACTACTTATGCTTCAGGATGACTCATGCTATCTATATCTGATTAGTAAGTGCTGCAACTATAACGGAATGAGTAAAATTGACAACTGTGTGAGTTCCTTGGTCCGACTTCCTTGTTTGGTCTCGAGGGGGAAATACCAGGATGGGTATGTTTGGTGTTAGTATCAGGTTGGGTCCGAATAGGTCTTTCTTATCCCTCTCTAATAGCCGCCAGTTTTCTCGAGTCTCTATAGGTTGTTTAGTGTCGCTGCGCTGCCGCTTCAGTCCACCATACCTATGTAGGCGAGAGCCGCCGAATTCTAGCCTCGCTGTAATCGCCTCGATCGACGCCCTCTTTTTCCTTTGCCCTTTGTCGGCACCCCCCTTTTGTTTTAGCAGGTTTGCGATCGACGTCGTTAGCAGGGTTACCCTTCCGGCTTGGCCTAGGCAGGGTTATGGATGCCATTGGTTATTCTTCAGGGCTCTTAGCCCAATTTGCATCTTGTCCGTACTCGGACGCTGTATCGTTTTCAAGGTGATTTGGATCTTTGTATTGTATATCTGTATTCTTGACTCTTGGAGTCATGTTGTATATATATCTATTCTGTGGGTCCCATCGAGGACTGTTGTGTAATGGTATTACTTCGTTTTCCACCCGCACGAAAGTGCCTGATGGGCGTCCTTGAATCGTTTCTATGCGGGTTTGGCGGAAAGGGTTAAAACTTGCATAGGGCCGATTCGAGGGTGTTACAGAGTAGTATCAGAGCTCAGCTGTTGCGATACTCCACTTGTCCAGCCTGTAGGATAACCTAGCTAACGGCCGAAGTAGAGCGTCAAAACTAATTTTGCAAAAATCGATTGGATAGATCTGTTTAGGTCTGCTTTTACTCCTTACCCTCTGCTATTCTCCTCTTACCTCTGCGTGTTTTGAATCTGCTCTTTTATCTTTTCTTCAAGTCCAGGAATTCTCGTGGTTGGGTTTTCCGTCGTACCTTCAGGGTTTCGCTTCCTTCTTTGGTAACGGTGCTTCTACAACCGGTCTTCATGCTATCTGAGGAATCCTTCATCTGTTGGACTTCTCGTTGTTCCTTCTTTGTGCCTTCCGGAGTTTCCAAGACGACGTCATCATCTACGCCAGATCTGATGAAGAGTCTGCATCACTCCTTTGTTTCCAAATCTCGCTTCTCGAGATCTTCAGTCTAATTCCGAGAGTTGGTTGCATAATTCCCCGATTCATGTGCAGAGTAATGGTTTGGGTGCACGATGGACTGATCACCATCCGACTACTCTTATCATTCGCTTTTGTATATTAAATCGGTGGATCCAGCAATTTTACTCCGTCCCCGGAAGTTAGAGGTGGCTTTATCTTCTGATACCTCTACCTTCGCCATTTGTTCCCGGAGTGTTCTCTCGACAATCACGGACAACAACCCCTTGTTAGTGGTGTCGCGAGCATCTACCCGAAGCGAGAAGATTCTGATCGTCGGCCTTCTTCCCGGTACCATGAGGCGGATCTCGAGGGCGAGATCCCTTATTAGTGGTGTCGAATTGTGGCATCCCGCTAAAACCACTACTAGAAAATCGCGTTGTTTTTGTGCATTGCATCGTCATGACCGCATGCTCATGTCATCATGCCACATTGCATTTGAGCATCGTCATCATCATGCATGGTTCTGCCTAAAACTATTTTCGAAAAGCCTGGTTTTGTTTTCTAAACGCCCCGTCTTTTATTCAAACTATAAAACCTGGGCTTGTCCGGAATATTTCGTTTTGTCTACAAACAGATTGCAAAAGCCTTGTTTTTAATAAATAAAATTATTTGTTTATTTTTGGGAGGCAGCCCGCCAGGCCCGAAGGCCCATCCGGCCACCTCCAAAAAGCTAGCCCTAAAAATCTAATCCTACCCATCCCCAAACCCCAACACCCCACCTACCCAAACCAGCCGCCTCTCTCTCTCTCTCTCTCTCTCTCTCTCTCTCTCTCTCTCTCTCTCTCTCACCACCCACCACTGTACCCACCACGCCACCCCACGCCACCCACCAACCGGGCCCGCCGCCTCGCTGTCGCCACCTCACCCCCGCCTCGCGACCCACCTCCACCTGGTTCCACCACTGGCGTCCCCATCGCGCCTACCAGCACGCCAACACACACCAAGACGCTTCCCAGCGCCCACCGCCAGCCTCCAACCCACCCCGTGGACTCGCCCCGCGCGTCACCTCTCCATCCCGCCTTGGCCCCACCACGTGCCCCACTCCCACCAACCACCCGGCCTCGTCTGCTTCGCCAGGCACGAGGCCGTGACTGCTGCTGTTTCTATACCGCGTCAGCCGATCTTCCTCTCGCACTAACCTCATGAGCCTGCCGCCCTTCGCGCCCGCCCGTCCGGCCCGAAGCTTTCGCCTTCGCCGCCTCCTCTCCCGCGGTGGACCTTCGTCGTTGCCTCTCTCGTCGACCATCAGATCCTCGCCGCCGCTTCTACCAGCCAGCACTGGTCGTGCCAGCCACCGTGCCCTCCCCACCGACCGCTTCCTCCGCCACTCCTCGCAAACCGTGCCATCCCGAAGCTCCGCGCCGGGTCTGTCCCGCCGAGTAAGCCCTCGCCGCTTCGCCGAGTCCACGCCATACCAGATGTCCCCTTCCTCCCCAAGACCAAGCGCCCCAACGCTGCACCGTCTCCACGCAGGCCCGCGGAGTGCCCTGCTTCCCCAACGACGGCCGCCTGCCGTTGTCCACCCCGTGTGCGTCGATCGCCCTACTGCAACCCCGCCGTTCTACCGAAAGTCTGCCAGCTCGTCGATCTCCCCGCGTGGAGCCCTGGACGTCGTTCCCAACCACCTTGCCCCAGTCCGCTCTTTTCTCGACGGTTGTGCCAGTGATGAAATGGTGGTGGGTGACATATCGCCGCTACCCGATGTCTGGACCAAGTGCTACAGCCACTATTGTTGGTATGATCTGCGGTGGATGTTGCTGCGGTACAAGGAAAACCATGTGAAGATGCGGGATGGTTGGATGTTGATGTGTACATGGTGTGGTGTGGTGATGTTTAGAAGACGGTGATGCCTCGAAATCGAGTCAAAGAGCCATGATCCGCTACGCTAGACCAAGACCTCCGGAGAACGAACCCTCGGCACGCCAAGATCTCCTTCATAGATCCGATGACCGAGACCCCGAAACTCGATCCCGGTGATCCGAAGGCCACGCCAAGACCGACCGATACACGGACCCGACAAGATCTTCGTGACGACAAGATCTACACCGACCAGGGCGAGTCCGATGAGTCACCGACGCCAAACCAAGTCCGGCAACGACCTCCGAAGACCGATCCCGTACCTCGGACCCCGAGTCCAACTCAACCCCCGGAACCCAAGATCTCCCGGACCCAGATGTGTGAACCTTTTCCCCAAGCCCCTATTTTATAAATTCTATATATTAAATGGTCGCATATTAAATTGTTCATGCATGCATATCTGTCTGTGGTTTGAGGGCATTATGCCGATTCATATCATCATTAAATATGGAGTCTATATGCAGGATATCTGGGTCTTATTCCGGACTCCATTTAAATTTGTGCAGCGAACCGATGTCATGCTTTGCCTTGTTAATTCCACATTTAATTTGCAGGGTAGTTAAACAACATGAACCTATTAATTAATTGTCGGGACCCCGGTTCCGCTTAATATCGCCTAATTGCACCGCATCTGTGCCATGCCATGCATCGCATCATAAGCATGCCGGATCTTCTGCCGTAGTATTAAATATTGCATCCGTTGTTTGTTCTAGTGTTTGCTTCTTCGCGGATTAGGCCGATGAGTTGATGCAAGTATCGACAAGTTCTCCGGATATGATCCGTCGCCAGTGTTTCCCAGGCGAGCATCTCTCCCCCTTCTACCTATTTTGCATTTATAGTCTTTATTTCCTCCTGTTGATCTATTGCTATCCGTGTTGCGATGCTTTAGTTCTGTACCCGATATATCCCGTGCAGCCTCTATATTGCCTTGGACACCTACTATTACCTGTTGTTTGGTAGATAGCTGGCCTTGCGAGTCGTAGTTGCTTGCTTAGGTGCGATCTCGTGTTGTCGAGTACCACAGTTGTTGGAATGCTGGCAGATGTTTATGGTGGAGATGATCATGACTTTAAATACAACTATTAAAATGCTAGATATAACTAATGCGGAGGCATCGGTGGGCAATAGATGTTATTTGGTTCTTCCATGCTCACTTGTGTCCCGTAGGACCCTGAGTACTTGATACCTGTTCCTTGACTATTCGCACTATCCACATCCGGGAGGCCTTATGGACCCCTCTGAGCCAGAGCTTGATTCATTTCTATTTCTTGGGGCCACAAGTAGTTTGGGGCTTTATTACTATCCTGTCTTATGCCATGCTTACTGTTTTATTTACGATTGTGTGTGGAGCACCTGTACTGTTTTGGAACGTGGAATGTTTTCGCGGTATCGATAAGCCTAGTCACACTTTCGGATTCCCAGTCGTTTACAGCCATTGTCACAAACCCTGGGTCTATCTCGGAGCCGTCTAACTTCGTTGCGGGTAGCTTAGTGGGGTGGCCCCCTGAAATATTTATGAATCCTGTGATCGCTTTGTCGTGAATGCCTCGTTGGGTTTTGAGTTGGTTTTTCCGAGGTTGATCGAGTGTGTGTTGCTATTTGTGCACCCCTGCAGGGTAAAACTTTCTGAAAGCCGTGTCCGCGGTTATGGACGACTTGGAGCACAATATCTTGATCATAGACAAGCATAACTAAAGTAGTGCTATAAATTTGACTTAATATGTGACTAGTAATCAGATTCAAATACAACGGAATGTAAATTAAAAATGCCAACAACTGGTCGATCTGTGGTGATCTGTGTCATACTATACCTGCCTAGTAAGTATTACAACTCCAATGGAATGTGATAAAAGTGCCAACAACTGCTGGGTTTTAGGATTCCTCAGGACAATTATATCTGACTATTAAATGTTCCAACTACGACGAAATGGTTAATTAAAACTGCCTACTACTTATGCTTCAGGATGATTCATGCTATCTATATCTGATTAGTAAGTGCTGGAACTATAACGGAATGAGTAAAATTGCCAACTGTGTGAGTTCCTTGGTCCGACTTCCTCGTTTGGTCTCGAGGGGGAAATACCAGGATGGGTATGTTTGGTGTTAGTACCAGGTGGGGGAAATACCAGGATAGGTCTTTCTTATCCCTCTCTAATAGCCGCCAGTTTTCCCGAGTCTCTATAGGTTGTTTAGTGCCGTTGCGCTGCCGCTTCAGTCCACCATACCTATGTAGGCGAGAGACACCGAATTCTAGCCTCGCCGTGTACTGGCCTCAGTACTGACGCTCCTCTTTTTCCTTTGCCCTTTGTCGGCACCCCCTTTTGTTTTAGCAGGTTTGCGATCGACATCGTTAGCAGGGTTACCCTTCCGGCTTGGCCGGGGCAGGGTTATGGACGCCATTGGTTATTCTTCAGGGCTCTTAGCCCAATTTGCATCTTGTCCGTACTCGGACGCTGTATCATTTTCAAGGTGATTTGGATCTTTGTATTGTATATTTGTATTCTTGACTCTTGGAGTCGTGTTGTATATATATCTGTTCTGTGGGTCCCATCGAGGACTGTTGTGTAATGGTATTACTTCGTTTTCTACCCGCACGAAAGTGCCTGGTGGGCGTCCTTGAATCATTTCTATGCGGGTTTGGCGAAAAGGGCTAAAACTTGCATAGGGCCGATTCGAGGGTGTTACAGAAAGTCGTCGTGCTAAGGCCCGAATGGACCAGCGCAACAGAGCAACAACCATCGCTGAAGATGACAAACATAGATCGGAAGAGACTGACCTCAAATCACACCAACGAATACGAAAAACGATTGGATTCGAAGGGATTCGTCGGACACACGACTCCACGCGCCCTCCGCTGATGCTAGACGCACCACTAGAGCGAGGATAGAGCGGGGAAGACCTTATTCTGACTTCAGGACGTAGCCACCGTCTCAACATCCTGAAAATACACCGAAAACAGTCTAAAGAAAACACTCATACCTTCCGTCGACGAGGGGTCGTGGTCCGCCACGGCTCCAAGGCCCTAAGGCCACCAGAGATGAGACGGGCCGGTGGCGTCTCTAGCAGAGGGAACGAACCCTAGATAGGTTTTTAGCTATTGCCTCTTAAGTCAGTCTCTTTCGATCTGTGGTTGTCATTATTGGCGTTTGTTGTTGTTCTGGTACGCTGGTCCTTTGTGACCTTAGCACGTATATTTCCCGCCTGGTTATTATAAATAACTCTACTAGGACAAGATTTATCCGGCTCCGGTGATGTAGAGTGATGGAGAGACGAGAATGACAACATACCGTAAAAATAGTTGCACGAAACCAAAAAACCACTCTTTAAGAACAATTGCACCTGGAGGCCACAACCCCCCTCTCCCCCCTCAGGTGATTTGAGAGTCATGCAAGAAGAACCGGGTCGCCCCCGAGCCCATCTCGCCAGAGTAGCCGGCAGGAGGTGGCGGTGGGGTGACGCCGGAGTAGTTTTAGGGTTTCCTAGGTTTTTCTTTAGTAGTGTTTGGCCTGGTGTCGTAGTTTGGCGTCCTGCCAGGAAGAAGGCTCTAGATCCTTCCGGCTGGATCTTGGGCGTGCTCCTCCTTATGCCTCACACGGTGGTGCTCAGGTGGTCTGAGTCAGATGCAGTGGGGGCTGGGGTGGATCCCTTCTTCGTCAATAAAGCCGTGGTGGTCGTTGACCACCGCCAGATCTGCGGTGGAGATGCTCCTGGTCGGCCGAGGCGGTGAGGAGGAGCAGCTTTGTCGCTTGCTGGCCGGTGTCATAATCTTCCCCTTGGCCTGCCGTGGTGGCGAGGGAGGGCGGAGATGTGTGGCGGCAGACCCTGCTTCAATCTGGTTGGTCCTCTGGACTTCGGTGCAGGGGGGCTCTATCCTGGAGCTGGAGCACTCGAGGAAGGAATCCTTGCGTCTTCGTCAACGCCATCTTGGTGATGGGGTTCGCGCGGAGAGGGGCCTTCTTCATTGACTTGCTCTAGCTCCTTATGAAGCTGTGTTTCCCTCTGATGTTCATCCGCAGTGGCCTCTAGATCGCGGCGAGCGCCACGAGGCTGCTGCCTGCTCTGGTCGAAGGGCGGCCAAGATGCGCCATGGTTGCGCTCTCTCAAACCTCCAGTGTGGAGGCCCTGGTTGGAGCTCCTCGTTGGACTTCCCCCCTAAGCGCTGCCAAGTGGTTCGTCCCCGACGACGCTCTGGTGGCCGACGAATGACGCTCGGTGTGGATGCGGTGGAGAAGAGACCTAGGGACCTGATTGCTTTTCTTCTTTTAGTCCTAGGGTCTTTTATGCTAATGTTGTTGTACTGTTTTCGATTTACCCTTCTGTTAGGAGCTCTCTTGTAAAATGTACCCACCGCCTAGTATAATGAAGCAGCTTCTCGGGTCCGTTCAAAAAAATAGAACAATTGCACCGAATTATAAGTTTATATTTGACATGTACAAACAGTATCCGATGGTGGGATTCAATATTTACACAATCAAAATACGCTAGATGGTTCATGGATCTATTTATAATTTTTATTAATTTTAGACCTCTTTGTACTGCTGTTGCTGCTGATTATTAATAAATCGGTGGAATTTTTTGAAAAAAAATATGGATCAGCGTCCTTTTTTTTGAATAGGCAGATGTCTCTTCTGATTTTACACACACAGCCCAACCCAGAACAGCCCACGTATGCAGGTGGCCCAACGGACCTGGTAGATCTAAACCCAGAGCACACCACTCCATCCCATCCCACTCGGACCACGAACGCCGTCGTCTCTGCAAGAACTGAGAGGAGAGAATATCTGGTGCGACCCCGATGGCGCAGATCATCGACGGCAAGGCCATCGCCGCCGAAATCCGGCAGGAAATCGCCGCCGAGGTCGCCGCGCTCTCTTCCGCCCACAACATCGTGAGCCCCTTGCCCCTGCCCCGCGACCAGCCAATCACGCCGCCGCCGAGCTTCGGACTGGGGCCGCGACCCCTGGCGCTGATTTCCTCTTTTGTCGCAGGTGCCGGGGCTGGCGGTGGTGATCGTGGGGAGCAGGAAGGACTCGCAGACGTACGTGAACATGAAGCGCAAGGCCTGCGCCGAGGCCGGCATCCGCTCCGTCGACGTTGACCTCCCCGAGGACACCTCCGAGGTCGCGCTCGTCGCCGAGGTCCACCGCCTCAACGCCGACCCCGCCGTCCACGGTACCGCCTCCATGTCAAATCGAATAGCGCCATTCTTTACAGGAGGACATAGATGCTGTGTTTTGCACTGTAGTTCGCTCTTGTGTCAGTCTGCTTGTGCCGTAGATGCATTCGTTCCCTAGCTTCTTTACTGAGATGACTTTATGATCACTTGGCTTTTGCGTGACGCCATTTGGTTACTGCCTTGGATCACCTGTCCTAGATTTTGTTTTTCCGATAAGTCCAGAATGGCATCACTACTCGCCATCAGGTGTGTTTTGGGATTTGCTAGGTTGGGGATGTAATTTTGAAGTGACTGCCCTTCGCTAGATTAGGCATGGATTTTTAGTTATTTCAAGTTACATGTGAAGATAAGGACATGTCCTAGTTCACATCACCACTGTGACTATTATTCAGGTAAATTATTGCGTCGCCGATGCTAGAGATTTTATGTTGCACACATGCTTGTAAACCATGCATTCATGTTACTTGCTAGTAAGTTTTGTTCTCATGCTATTGGAACATAGGAGATTTGTTACCCGTGTTCAATCACCATCTCTACCTTCTGGCATAAATCAGCAACTTCCTTAAGAGGGTAAATAAGCTATAGTGCACAAATTACAGCTCTTTCTGAAATGTGTTTGCAGATTCTTAAATTTTCAGATAAGTATTACATATCTATGATGATGTGCTTCTTTGCTAGAATGTTGCTTTGCTGGCTCTAGGCTCTGGATACTGCAAAAATCTCATGTATTTGGAACTCTTCCTACACTATGGAGCAAAGCCTGTCTGTTGGCTGTAATTGAGCATTTTCTTTTACACCAGGTATTCTTGTTCAGCTTCCATTACCCAAGCATATCAATGAAGAAAATATATTAAACGAGATCTCCATTGAGAAAGATGTCGATGGTTTCCATCCTTTGAACATTGGCAAGCTCGCAATGAAAGGTAGAGATCCACTGTTCCTACCTTGCACGCCAAAGGTATTGTGACACTGGAGCACAGCATTTCTCAATACTTGTTTGGCGTCCCATTTTAGTTTGTAACATCTTGGCTTTTGAAAATCTTTATTTCACCCTTGAAGGGATGCATGGAGCTCCTATCACGAAGTGGAGTCACTGTAAAAGGAAAACAAGCAGTTGTGGTAGGGCGTAGCAACATTGTCGGTTTACCAGTATCGCTTCTTCTTCTGAAAGCAGATGCGACCGTGTCTATCGTGCATTCACGGACCCCTAACCCTGAAACAATCGTGCGTCAAGCAGACATTATCATTGCAGCAGCTGGCCAGGCTATGATGGTACGTTCTTGCTGCAACATATTCACTCTATGGCACTGGTGTATCCTGCTGTTTCATTGCCCTAAATCAAACTGTGATGCTCTTTTGGTTTTTAGATCAAGGGAGACTGGATCAAACCAGGCGCTGCAGTCATCGATGTCGGGACAAATTCCATTGACGACCCAACCAGGAAGTCTGGGTACAGACTTGTCGGCGACGTGGATTTCGCGGAGGCGAGCAAGGTCGCGGGTCACCTGACTCCTGTTCCTGGAGGCGTTGGCCCGATGACCGTGGCAATGTTGCTGAAGAACACAGTGGACGGTGCCAAGAGGGGTATAGTCTCATAGATTTTTCATCTCACCGCAACCCATGTGCTGTGTGATGTGGTAATGCGAGGATGTTGTAACTGAGTGGCCTAGACAAATTTGTTCTTCGTTTTGTTGTCTTCGCATTATTTCAAGAACAAGAAAATATCACTAGTCGGTAAGTAAATTGCAAAAAAACACCACAAATGAGAAAAAGTTAAAAACTACCGGAAAACATGCATTTTAGTGGGTGTTTGATGATTTTGCCCCAATTGTGATGTTTTTTTGCAATTCACTCGTAGTCGGTAGCTAGTGTCTTGTTTGATAAATAAATGCAGCACCGATGTTATTTTATTTCAAGTCTTGAAAAATGTGACAAAACTGCAATGGAATTGAGTAGAGATTTTGTGCACACGGGCACCAGTTCCGGGTTTTTTTTAAATCAAAAATCATATTTACAAGTTTCAAAAAATTCTAAAAATAAATTAGGATATGATCAAAGATGTATATCACACAAAAATTTCAATTCAAAAGAATACGTAGTTTGAGCTACACAAAAATGGTAAAATTGTAGATCTGAACATATAGTGATTTCAAATCAACAAGACTTTTTTATTTTTGTGTAGCTCAAGATACAAAACATTTCAAATTGAGATTTGACAATTAGCTACTTTTAGAATTTTATTTCAAGAATTTTTGAAACTTATACATACAGTTTTTAAATTTCTTTAATACGCAGGGAGCACTAAAGATTTTACACATTATTTCGAATCGAGATTTCATTCCACCAAGCAAGCACTTACACTCTTCTGGAGAAAAAACAAGACAATTCAAACAATTTGATCAGTATAAATCGAAGGGTTGCACTTTCTTTTGTAGTACATCTCCAGTTCTCAACATTGGCAAAATGGAGACGCACAAAATTTTAGATTAATGTATCGCCCAATACACATTGGCAAAATGGAGATGCAGAAAATCTTAGATCAGTGTATCGCCCAGTACAAACATGCTCTACATCTTCCCAAGATTTCATCTCTAAGGGTTAGATAACCTCTGCTTCAGCACATGAACAAAATCCTCTCTTAGAACCTCCTCTTCATGGTTAGCCCTAATGTTCTTCAGTTTCACCTTCCCCTCCCTAATCTCGGAATCGCCTACCAGCACCATCCATGGAATGCCTGTTTGCGTCATATACTTTATGTGGTTAGCCATCCTGGTGGTGAGCTTGAACTCTGCCTTTATCCCAGCACTCCACAGTTCATTTACGAGCTCTGCAGCCAATATGAGGTCCTTCCCTAGAATCGACACCAAAACTTCCGTCTCGGTAGCCCGGACCACCTGAGATTCAAGAGCCAAGATCATGTTTTCTGCGCTGCTGCAACAACGGCGCAATGACAGTGGGTTTGAGAAATACCTCATTTTTTTCTTTCTCCTGTTGCTCCATGATTGCAAATACTCTTTCTATTCCAAGGCTGACGCCTACAGCAGGGACTTGCTTGTTGCTGAACATACCGACAAGTTTGTCGTACCTGCCACCAGCTGCAATAGATCCAACCTGTTGCGAAATAGTCATAGTACAGGAATTAGCAAAACGTTGTTCGCTTAGTTACAAGAGGTATGTGACATGCTTTCAAATGATAAACACAATGGAAAAAATCAGATATAAATCAATGTACAGTAAGCCAAGTAAAACATACGTGCATAAGACAAAGGCAACATAGAATATGTTTTATGATAAAAACAGCTTGCTAAAACATCTTATATTATGGTACAGAGGGACTACATGCCAGTCCCCAGTGGATCAAACAATTGAATCTTAAAACTGATTAGATGAAAGCATTGGAAATACAAAACAAAACCCAAACAGAATGGGAAAGGTCAGATACAAATCAATGTTACAGTAAACTAAATAAAATGTACACGAGACAAAAGCAACATAGAATATGCTTTGAGATGATAAATAAGAGGTACATGTCATCATCCAGTGGATCAAGCGATGAATCTTAAAGTGTGGTTAACTGAAAACACTCAAAATACAAAACAATGACCAGTATATAGGAATATGATTGCAAAAAATGACTAACTGAAGACAAAGGTAAAGTGAGGCATAGATATAAATGAAAATTCCATACCTGGGTAGCACCCTTGAACACAGCTTCATATATCACACCAGTATAGTAATCAAGGCCTCTAGCGAGGCTTAAATCAAAACTTATCCTGTCAATCGCATTTGCTTTTTCTAGAGCTCTGAATAATATCTCCAGCTCATTTAATGCAACAACAGATCCCTCGTTCTGCATGAACTTGCTACCTTCCTTTCTCAATTCCAGCAAAACTTCTAGTGGTGGTCCTTTTGTCTTCACTAAACTGCCAATACTGTCAGCGGTTTCATTCGATAGCCCTTTCTCTTCCACCTAAGTCAGCATAACGAACAGTTAGTACGATGAAAAATAAAACCACATCAAGATCACATAAACATATAAGAGCAAGAAACGAGTTTGGATCCTTACCAGCTCCTTTTTCACTTCTTCGAAGGTAAGTTTGTCTAGCTTATCAATACTTGAGCAAACTGTTCTAAACTTCTCAGCAGGCACGCCACAGATCTCCAACATTCCATCGAGCAACTTTCTGTGATTTAATTTTACCTCATACATGCCAATATCCAACTTATCCAACAATTCAGTCAGAACTTTGATAACCTCGAAATCTGGTTCCATTGGCTCATATACTCCAGCAATGTCAAAGTCACATTGGTAGAATTCTCGATATCTTCCCTTTGACGGGTTATCCCTCCTGTATACTTTTGCAATCTGGTATCTCTTGATTGCACTTATGTTATTCATGGCAACATAACGGGCAAATGGAACAGTCAGATCATACCGCAAAGAACAAAGCTCACCACCCTGCAGGTTATTTGTAGGTAAGACTTCATTCAATTCATTACTACGAAAGTGGATTATATACTGCAACAAACTAATGAACTAGTTGTGGAATGCCACAATCACTAACAATTATACCCTTAACATTGCTTGCTTAATTACTTGTATAAATAACATGCAAGGTCACATTAGATACAAAAAACAAACACTCCCGTCGACTTTAGGTACAAAAGGACATCAAAACTATACCTGATCAGCAAGGTCATATATCAATTTTGAGTCTTCACCATATTTGCCCATAAGGGTTTCTCTCAACTCAAATACAGGTGTATCAAGTGCAACACCACCGTGCATCTTAAATACACCTGTAATTATTGCAAAGGCACGCTCCCTTATGGCCATTTGCTCTCTCCCGAAGTCACGTGTTCCCTAGCAAGAGTGAAGGATAAACATTTAGACAGAACACAGAGAGGCAAGGCACACAATTGACTGGCTGTTAGGTTGCTTCTGAAATCTACTCAATTTACAAGTAACTGGAGCAGAAAGACAAAACAAGAAAATGTCTGTAATTACCTTGGGAATTTTAGGCAATCTCCCCACTTCATTGCTCTCTACAATCTCCTTGATTTTCTTCACAAGGGGCTCCAATTTAGGGCACTTAGGATCAAACAACAGCAACAGCTCGATTCCCCAGTCTGCAAGCAAAGCAGGATTCACAGAAGGAACGACCTTCCCATCTGTAACATGATCCCTGAGCATCGCCAGTACAGCAGAAGTCCCCTTCCCCAACGTTTTCTTCTTGCTTTTCCTGTCACCCTTCACTTTTCCCCCGCCAGCTTGTGGCTTCTCCATCGAACTGCCCGCTCCATTTTCCCCACTAGATTGTGGCTTCTCAACTGAGTCATCCATTTCAATCACTACCATGGCTACAGCTGCCTCCCATGCAAGGAAGTCCCTAAACTTAAGCAGGTGGCCATACACCCTCCGCAAGAACGACACAGCATCCAAATCGATCATAAGCTTATCAAACATCCCCTTCAAGTCATCAACATTAATGCCACCGGCAAGCTTCTCCCGGAGCTCGGCATCAGCAATGCTTCCTGCACAGAAGCTTGCCCGGGCGACGCTGAGCTTGCACATTGCGTGCAGAGACCTCGCGAGTTGTGCCGCTACCACCATCAGAGCCTCCTCCTTGCCCTCACCGGTTTCATCCGCATCCCTCTTTCCTAGCTTCACCGGAGCGTTGAGCTCGACCCTCACCCTCTTGTGCAGGGCGCGCACCGCCTCGCGGAAGGCCCCGTTCACGGCGGGTACCTTGGTGAAGAAGGCCCCAGAGGCGCCACCTCCGCCGCTGCCAACTAGTTTGGACGCGAGTAAGAGCGTCCTGACATCGGCGGCCACATCAGCCTCGTCCTTGACGGAGAGGCCGTCGCCGGAGGCGGGCACGTCGAACGCCACAACATCCCCGCGCGCGGCCTCGCACGACAGCGCGGCGACGGCGTCGGCGATGGAGACGAGCGGCGCGGCGCAGCAGTCGATCACGGCGGCGAGGGCGACGGCGACCGGCGCGGACGCCGCGGCGATTGAGGCCTCGTCGCCGCTGGCCGGGGGCTGCGCCGCGGCGAGGTCGAGCGACCCGGCTAGGCCGTTGGCCGTCGCGGCGGTGACTTGCGCGGAGGAGGAGTCGGCCGCCGTGAGGAGGAGCTTGTTGAGAAGTACAGCCGCGGCCGCGCGGGATTCGTGCGGCACCAGAGCTAAGTCTCGGAGTGATTTGGGGGTCTCCTGTGGGGATGGTTCGCGGCTGGAGAGCCTCTGGAGGGCGGAGGGGTCGATGACGGGGTCGGCGAGGCCGAGGGAGAGCGCGTAGACGGCGGCCGGGGTGAGCGCGACGCCCTTGCCGCCGAGGGTCACGGCGGCGGCGGCGGCGGCGGCGGGAGGAGGAGGAGTGGCCATGGTGGATGATAGAGCACGATCGTTGGATGCAGAACCCTAGAGGAAGAGGGAGAAGCAGAGACGGGCCAGATCTGTTGGATGTGTGTGCTTAACCCTTCGTGCCAACTGCCAAGCTAAATCTCAAAAATAAAGCCTGTCGTCAAGATCTAACATACCTATACCTACTTCAAAAAACAAAACAATTCGACAGGTATAAATAGAGTTCGAAAAAGAAGAGTGACCGCCAAGATTTCCGTGAAAGAGAAACAGCCACAAAAAAACAAAATTGACTAAACTAGAGCACGTTGTAGCTACAAGCCTACAAGTAGACAACGTAAATGTATTTGTATTTGTCCAGATTTAAATGTATCTAGTACTAGGACGTGTCTAAATACATTTAAATTTAGACAAATTCGAATCAAATAATTTAGGTCAGAGGGAGTACTCTATAGTATTGGATTTTACATACTGCTTGTCTTGAACCGACTGTTCAAATTGTGATTTGTTTGGACCATCATCACCATGAGCTATATAAACATGACAAGATGTTGCTTATCGTATGTACTCCCTCCATTTTAAAATATAAGATTGTTTAGTTTTATAAATGGGGTGTATCTAGACTCATTTTAGTGTGTAGGTTTTTTTTAGGATACACCCTGGGGGTGTACTAAATACATAGAAGAAAGGCCTAGACGGCCGAAACAACGCCAGGAATGACTACAACTCGACACCACACGATACACGGATTAAACCAAGATAGCCGGCACAGCGCCCGAAGGCATATACAAACACAACACCACATGGTGAACAACACAACCTACACCCGCCGACCGACAAGGGTTTGACTTGCATCTTCTCCAGCCAAGAAGGCGAGAGGATGACACACTAAGCCACAAGGCCGCGGCACAACCGAAGAGCGGAACTCCAGGAGGCCAACTCCGACTCCAAGATGATAGAAGCCAACGCACCGATCACCCAAAGATGCCAGGAGTCGGCGAGGTAGAACGGCAGGGCCGCACCAGATCAGAGGGGGCGTCGACCAGGAAGCGTCGTGTAGTGACCTCGGATCGGTAAGGATCCTAAGTCCCTGTGGTTAACATGCTAGTCCCTGGATCAATAGCTAGCACTCACAGTCGATGAAATATCATGTAAAACACAAAGTCTTTATTACACGGAGAATCCAGAGTATGAAATTATTACAAAAGTTGCTTAGCATTATGCTAGCTCAAATAACAGCGGAAACATAAAAGCAGCATGAGTCCATCAACGCCCAGGCTTGTCGAGTGTAGACCCGCGATCCCTACGCACCTTTCAATCTTCGGATTCTGCACATAAGACGTGCAGCCAATAAGTTGGGTCAATACTTTGAATGTATTGGCAAATTACACCAAGGAGAGAAAAATCTATCTCTACATGCAAGGCTGGTATAGGTTGTAGAGTTCATTTGCTCAAAGCTAGTTTTCTTAAGTAGAGGGAAGAAGAGAGGATTGTCCTACTTTGTAAACATTTGCTTTGATAAAATAAGGTCCAGTGGCACACGAGGATATTACGCACCAAGTGTCCAAACAACCAAACACTTGGATATTACGCACCAAGCGTCACTTGGATATTGCACACCAAGTTTCCCAAATTCCCACCCATTAGCGATATTACGCACGCCATGGGGTTTTCAAAACTTTTGCTTTAGGAAAGAGAGAGGAAGATCCTTCAGAGGCTCCATCCTTCAGACGCTCATTGTTGTTCTGTTACCGTGAACACGGCTGATCGATCAGATTGCAATACTCTCGAGAGTTTGTGCACTTTACCCACAATCCACGATCAAGTCCTTTTACAGACAAGACCATGGCGAGGCTTTCCCTTAGTAGCCCCTCTACCTTCCGGATCCAACCGTGCCAATAATCCTCCAAATGTTGGTACCGGTGAGGTTTCCCACTAAGTACTAGGCCAAGAGAGCCCATAATGTATTGTGGTTGCCTGGAAGCTTGAATTCTAAAACATGGCAGACTTCTTTGATTCTGGCGGTAGTCCTCCACCAAATATCACACTCGTTGACCCGACAACCATTCCGCCCAGAAGAAAACTTAGTTTTATTTTGAAGTGGATTTGAGAGGAAAAGTTTGCTCTAGAGAGCCTTTATACTTAGAAAATTCTTTGTCTTTCAAACCCCCCAACGGTACTTTGTATTTATAGCATAGCAAGCAATACTTAGTAAAAACAGGGGTAACCTATTGGGATAGGAAATCCTAAGTATAGAGCTACTCATGGCATACTACAAAATCATCGCACTTGCCAAATAACACTAAGGAAAAAATCTACTAGATCATCCTACACATGTATACTACAGAATTTTGAAGATCACATGCATAGAATTAAAACCGGGACAAAAGTTATGAACAAGTGGTGTAACTTGCCTTGATCCGAGCAGCACTCTACACAATAGCACTCCTTAGCGCACTCCGAGCAATCTAACGAATCACAAACATAGAACTGATCACAACTTGTTCATAGCATACACAAAGGAAAAACATGCATACATGCAACATGGTGGTTTATGCAAGGTTGGTTAAATTGATCAAGGTAGCAAGTTTGTGTTGTGTAAGGGTGTCACTAGGATTATTTCCAAGGGTTTAGATTTATAGTGTCACTAAACAAATCCTAGGATTATAAGGAGATCAACCATCTAGTTAGCCCCAAACTAGATCTAATGATCTTAAGCAAAGCTCAAAGATTTGGATCAGTAGGTAATGTGGAGACAAGGTTATAGCAACAAGAATTAAAAGAATAGAATTTTAATTATTTTTCTATAGATTAAACCCCCTAATCCAAAGATTAAAATCTACACCCAAAACATTACTATAAACATGCAATATTATTACATATTTGGATTCTACATAAAATTAGGAATCCAACGGTATATTATAAGCTAAATTTGACCAAATATTCGATTTTATATGAATTTCGCAATATTAAAACTAAATCTGCAACAAAACTTAAAGGGGCTTGCCAAGTGGCGATTCTGATCGCCCACCGGCAATCGAATGATGCGCGCAGCCTGGGTGGTTAAGCGGCGAGCTGACGGGCGGCACGCGCGTATGCGATTGAGCGCATTCTTCGGTCAAGAACTAATCTGAGCCACAGATTCCAGATCGGACGGAGGAGATGGGCGCGGCGACTTACAGCGGCGACGACGGTGGCGGTGGGCGGTGGCGGTGTCGGTGGCGACGGCGGCGGCGCTCTGGTGGCTTCCCCGAGGCGGCGATGTGGTCGACGGAGCGCAGCTCCTCCTCGCGGTCTCGTTCGCGTGATCGGCTTCCTCGTTCGCCTCCCCGTTCAGCTGCGGTGCTCCGCCGATCTCTGCGAACTCCGGCGAGGCGTCGGCGAGAAATCGAGCGCGTCCTAGCGCTCTGCAGAAGGGGAAAAAGGAGTTAGGCGAAGCAGAGGAACATGGGAAGCAACCAGTGGCGAGAGAAAGATCGGGGTGGCGCAAATCGCCGGGAGCTCTACCTTCCCGAGCGCGGCAATGGCGAGCAGAGCGGCGGGGTCGGGCGAGGGCTCGGGCTAGGGTTTCTCGAAGAGGAAAAATGACGGGAGGGGTCAGCCTTTAAAGGGCAGGAACTTGGGCGAGGGGGCAGACGAGTCCGGTGCTGGTACGAGTCCGACGCGGCCGGCAACCGTGTTCGCCGCGGTCTCCAGGAGGGAGACGGCGGGGGTGTGTAACACCCTCAGAATCGGCCCTATGCAAGTTTCAGCGATTCCCGCCAAACCCGCATAGGAACGATTCAAAGGTGCCCACCAGGCACTTTCGTGCGGGTGGAAAACGAAGTAATACCATTACACAATAGTCCACGATAGAACCCACAGAACAGATATATACAACAACGAATCAAAGAGTCAAGAATACAGATATACAATACAAAGATCCAAATCACCTTTAAAACGATATAGCGTCCGAGTACGGACAAGATGCAAATTGAGCTAAGAGCCCTGAAGAATAACCAATGGCGTCCATAACCCTGCCCAGCCAAGCGGAAGGGTAACCACCTGCTAACGACGGCGATCTCAAACCTCTTTGAAACAAAAGGGTGCCGACAAAGGGCAAAGGAAAAGAGGAGCGTCAAGATCGAGGCCAAGACACGGCGAGACTAGAATTCGCGGTCCTCGCCTACATAGGTATGGTGGATCAAGCGGCAAAGATGCACTAAACAACCTATAGAGACTCGTCTGAGATAGAGGCTATCAGAGAGGGTAAGATAGACCTATTCGAACCAACCGATACTACCACCGAAAGCATACCGTCCCGGTGTTTCCTCGAGACCAAACGAGGAAGTCAACCGAGGAACTCACACCGTTGGCGTTTTATTTATTCAATTATCGTTGCAGCAATTACTAGTCGTATAGATAGTCATCCCGATATAATAAGCAAGGCGTTTTAGTTAGCCATTCCGTTGTAGTTGCAACACTTACTAGTCGAGATACAATTAACATGAGATATCCCAAACCCAAAGCTTGTTGGTACTTTTATTTAGCCATTCCGTTGTAGTGAAGCAGTTACTAGTCATATCGGATACAAGTCAAATTATAACAATAAACTTTAGTTATAGTTGTCTATGATCGAGAACTGTGTCCAAGTCGTCCATAACCGCGGACACGGCTTTTGAAAAGATTTAACCTGAGGGTGCACCAAAGTATCCACACGCACTTGACCCTTTTGCCGGATCGCTAACATACACCCATCGGTATGTCGGCGGGCCTAAGTCATGACGCTTCCTGCACCCAAAGCAAGTACATGGGGGCCACCCCACTAAGCTACCCATAGAAGTTGGCCGCTCGAACGGACCTGTGGTTTGCGTCGGTGGCTGTAACGATCGGGAACCCGAAAGTGTGACTGGGCTTGTCGATACCGCGAAAACACTCCGCAGTCCTAAACAGTACAGGTGCTCCACGCACAATCTTAAATAAAGCAGTAAGCATGGCATAAGTACAGGATAGTAATAAAGCTCCAAACTACTTTGTGGCCCCCAGTACAATACTTTGAAATCAGGTACTAATCGATGGGGGTGCCCACACACCCCACCGTGGTTAGCGCCGATCTCTAACAGTGTCAAGAACTCGGGTCCCACGGACACCAAAGGAGCGGTTAAAAACCAAATATTGTCTATTACCCACCGGTGCCTCTGCATTTACCTACTTCAATTTTAGTTATTAAACAATAATTAAAGCCATGATCATCTCCAACCTTGAACATGCGGCAATACTCCAACAACTGTGGTACTTGACGACACGCAACAGCACTTGAGCAAGCGACTACGACGCGCAAGTCCAACTATCTACCAATCAACAGGTAATAGGATGTGTCCAAGGCAATATAAGGCTGCAAGGGATATCACGGGTACGAAAACTAGAGCATCGCAACACAGATAGCAATAGATCAACAGGGGGGAATAAATACTATAAAAGTAAGATAGGTAGAAAGGGGTAGGTGCTCGCCTGAAAACATTGCCGAAGGTTCATCCAAAGATCGGGTCGACACTCGCATCAACTCATCGGCCTAATCCGTGAAGAAGCAAAGTACTAGAAGAAACACCGGATGCACTATTTAATACTACGATATAAGACCGGGCATGATGCATGTATGATGCATGGCATGGCAAAGGTGCGATGCATTTAGGCCATATTAACGGAACCGGGGTCCCGGCAAATATTTAAGTGGTTCAAGTTGTTTAGATACCCCACAATTTAAATGTTGTCTTAACATGGCAAAAGATAGCACCGGTTCGCTACACAAATTTAAATGGGGCCAATATTAGGCTAGATTTGCCCACATATGGGCCCCATATTTAATTTAGGTGAATCGTCGAAACACCCCCAAACACCCCACAATATGCATGCAAAACATGAACATTTTAATGTAACAAGTAAATATCATATATTATAAAATAGGGTCCAAAGAAAGGGGTCACACATCGGTTATCGGCGATCTTGGTTTGGGGGTTCGATGGGGTTCGGGCTTGGTCTTCGGATCCGCAGGATCGAGGCGTCGAATTCCGGGAAGGAGATCTTGGGGTACCATCCTGATCATCGGTGGCGAACTTGGGGCTCGACACCGGGGTCTTCAGGGTTCCATGTCGGCGTACTTGGGTTCCAACTTTGACGGTTGGCGAAGGACATGAAACGGAGTCGGTTCCACGAGTTCCGGGCAGAAGATCTTGCCGTTATTCACGCGATCCTAGTGTCGATACACAGCAGTACACCAACGATCAAATCTTGGATAACCAAACGTGTCCAAATACACGGACAACACGACGAGCAGCAACACCTCAGATACACGGATGCAGGGAGACTTCGGGAGCATATCCGGCCATACTTGCCCCTTGTGTACTTGGTCTGCTTGGCTTCGGTAGGCCACATCGAGGTCACATGAGACGTAGCATGGCCAGAGTTGGGCACTGGATAGAAGGCAGAGGTGAAGGGCGTCCGTAGTAGTGCGGCTTGCAGACGACGATGAAGATCTGCGTGCGATGGACGGCGACGGGCTCGCAGGCGTCGACGCAGGCGACAAGGACAGGGGCACCGGGCTGCAAGAGGAGGTCGCGGAGGCCGGCGAGGACGAGCATAGGGTCACGGCGAGGAGGACACGCGCGACGCCGGAGACCGTTGTGGTCGGGAGGCGCGCTGGCGACCAGGCTCGACGGAGGGCTCGCGGGGTGTCGGTGATGACGCGGATGGCGGCAGTGCAGGCGGTCGACGACGTGGCGCTGACAGGAACCCCGGTAGGAGACATGGCCGCCGCGGCCGGGCTTGCTGACGGCGGCGACGCTGCGCTGCGGGGTGGAGGCCGGAGCGGGGTCATGAGGAGGACGGGCGTGAGGAGGCGGCGCCAAGCGCAGCAGGGGGAGGGACGACAGCGGGGGTCATGAGCAGAGGAGGCGAGGTAGGGATCCGGCAGCGGCGTCTGCTAGGAATTGGGGAGAAGGCGAGGGGGAGGGGGTCGTGGGCGGTTCCGGGGAGGTCGAGGATGCGGCCGGTGGCTCTCTGCGGGACGGTGATGTGCAAAGTCGCGAGGAGAGGCAGGGCCACGGGGCTCTGGCGGCGGACGGGGATGGGATGAGTGGGCGAGGTGGTTCACGAGGGAGAGAGAGGGAGGCGGTCGACGACAACGTGAGATCTCGGGCGGCGCGCAGAGCTTGCGGGAGGGAGATG
The DNA here is from genome assembly GCA_023614405.1 of Avena insularis. Lineage (NCBI taxonomy): Eukaryota > Viridiplantae > Streptophyta > Magnoliopsida > Poales > Poaceae > Avena > Avena insularis. Next base: position 391,517,895 of record CM042689.1, on the reverse strand, counting down.
CAGCGAAGCGAGGGAGGGGATCGCGAGGAGGTCCTGGCGGCGGGGAGCAAACAAGGGGGGAGCGGGGCTCGCATCGAGAGAGGAGGGAGTGGGACCCGCAGGGTGGGGCCAGGGAACGTGACGGGGAGGCGTCGGTGTGCATGGGTGCGTTTGTGTAGCGTGCTGTGTGCGTTTGTGTGTTGTGTCGCGTTCGGTGGGTGTGTCTTTGCTTGCCAGGTGGGTGGGCGATGGGGGTAGGGTGGGTTGGCGGTAGAACTAGGGTTTGGGTAGTTTTAGGGTTTTTAGATGGGCCGGTAGGTAGTCTGGTCAGGTTGGGCCTCCGGCCCCGACCTCGGACTGCCTCCCCGGACAAAACATTTTATTATTTATTTTATTTTTAAAACATTTTTGTAAATACTTTTTAGACAAATAAAAGATCTGAACAGACCGAGGTTTTAGTTTGAGATTAAAGGAGAGGGCTAATTAGAAAACAACTTAGGCTTTTACGAAAAATAGTTTTTATGCAAAATATATGCATGATGTCATGATGATGCACAAAATATAAACAACATGCGATTTTCTAGTAGTGGCTTTACCCGGGGTGCCACAGGGTGGGACCCCTGCGTCAGCGATGGAGGGGGAGGGCGGGTCTTGGGCTGGCCGAAGGCAGTTAGTTGTTAGTTTTTTTTATTCTTTTTCTTTTTCCAATTCTGTTTTACTAAATCACTTGTAACTTTTGCATAGCAAGTCCAAACTTGGTTAAATTTGTTTCCAAATTTTTGTAAAAATAAGGTGGTCAGCATAGGACCATGGATTAATATTTTTACCAGGTTTTCGGAAGGTTCAACAAGATTACCTCTTTCTTGCTCACATAGATGGATTCCTTTATTAGGGTTTTAGTAGATTTTGTTGTTAGGGTTTTTATTGCAATTTTTCAAATGCAGGATGCAATGATGCAAGGATGATGCATGACACTAATATCACCCTAATATAGAATCTGGGATGTTACAAACCTACCCCCCTTAAGAAGAATCTCGTCCTCGAGATTCGGGTTGGCTAGCAAATAGGTGTGGGTGTTCTGCCTTCAAGTCTTCTTCATGCTCCCACGTAGCTTCTTCCTCGGAGTGGTGGTTCCATTGTACCTTGCAGAACCTTATAGTCTTGGTGCGGGTAATCCTTTCAGCTGTTTCCAGTATTTTTATGGGTCTTTCCTCATAGGTAAGGTCATTATCTAATTGAACCTCATCTAGGGGAACGGTGTCTCTTAGCGGTGTTTCAGCCATCTCCGGGTGACACTTCTTTAGTTGTGATACATGAAACACATCATGAACAGTCAGTCCTTCTGGTAGCTTCAACTGATAAGCAACTTCTCCTCTACGGGCCAGAACCTTATACGGTCCTATGAATCGTGGGGCTAACTTGCCCTTGATTCCGAACCTCTTAACTCCACGTAGGGGTGAAACTCGGAGATACGCACGGTCCCCTATTTCATAGGCCACATCTCTGCGCTTGGAATCAGCGTAACTCTTTACATGGATTGGGCTATCTTTAGCCTATCCTGAATCTGTCGTACCTTTTCTTCGGCATCCTTTATCAAGTCAGGTCCAAAAAGATTGCGTTCACCAACTCCATTCCATAGCAACGGGGTTCTACACTTCCTGCCATATAGAACTTCAAACGGAGCCATCTTGATGCTTGTATGGTAGCTGTTGTTGTATGAGAACTCAGCATATGGCAGGTTATCGTCCCAACTGGACCCATAGTCTAGTGCGCAAGCTCTCAACATATCTTCCAAAATTTGATTCACCCTTTCTGTTTGGCCATCTGTTTGAGGGTGGGCGATCTTGAATTCTAGTCGGGTTCCAAGAGACTCATGTAGTTGTCGCCAAAACTTTGAGGTAAACTGGGTGCCTCTGTCTGACACAATCCCCTTGGGAACACCATGTAGGCTTACAATTCTTGACATGTATATCTTAGCAAGCTTAGCACTTGTATATGTGGTCTTCACGGGGATGAAGTGAGCCACCTTGGTGAAGTGGTCCACCACTACCCAGATAGAATCAAAACCAGAACGAGTCCGGGGCAATCCCGTGATGAAATCCATACCTACCTTGTCCCACTTCCAGTCAGGTATAGGTAGTGGTTGTAGTAATCCTGCTGGTTTCTGATGCTCGACTTTAACTCTATTGCACACATCACACAGAGAAATATACTCTGCAATATCTCTCTTTAGGTTATTCCACCAGAACCTATCCTTCACATCCATGTACATCTTTGTGTTGCCTGGATGAATTGAGTATGGCGAATCATGAGCTTCTTGTAAAATCAACTTCCTGATATCGGGGTCATTGGGAACGCACAAACGCTTCCCATGCCAGAGGGTTCCTTGTTCGTCCGCATTTAAATTCTTTAGTCTTTCCTTCATTTATCCTGACTCTTATTTCTTCCAATTCTTTATCCCCCTTTTGTGCTTCTTGGATCCTTTCTTGGAAGGTGGACACTATTTCCATAGTCGCTACGTGTCCTTTCGGGACTATCTCTAGCCTGAGGTCCCTGAATTGCTTGCATAAATCCTCTGGAAGTTCCCCATGGGTCACCCATTCACATACACCTTACGACTTAAGGCATCAGCCACCACGTTTGCCTTTCCGGGGTGGTATTGTAAATCCAAGTCATAATCCTTAATTAACTCAAGCCATCTTCTTTGTCTCATATTCAACTCCTTTTGGGTGAAGATGTACTTCAAACTCTTATGGTCTGTGAACACATCACAATGTTTGCCCATGAGGTAGTGTCTCCATACCTTGAGTGCATGAACCACAGATGCAAGTTCCAAATCATGTGTGGGATAATTGTGTTCGTGGTTCTTAAGTTGTCGGGAGGCATAGGATACCACTTTCCCATCCTGCATCAATACACTTCCAAGTCCTTGTCGTGAAGCGTCACAATAGACTTGAAAATCCTTCGGATATCCGCGCATACGTAATCGGGGCCGTTACCAGGCGTTTCTTCAACTCTTGAAAACTTGCTTCACATGCCTCGGTCCATAGGAATTTCTTTTCCTTGTTTAATAGTTCCGTCATGGGTTTTGCTATCTAAGAAAAGTTTCGATGAACCTACGGTAATATCCTGCGAGGCCCAAGAAACTTCTAATATCTCCCACATTCTTGGGTGACTCCCATTCCGTCACAGAAGCTACCTTGCTAGGATCTACGGCAACTCCTTTAACCGACACAACATGACCAAGGAATCCCACTTCTTTTAACCAGAACTCGCACTTGCTGAATTTGGCATACAACTTGTGTTCTCTTAATTTTTCCATAATAAGGCGCATATGTTTCTCATGTTCCTTCTCATCCTTAGAGTATATGAGTATATCATCTATGAATACTACGATAAACTTGTCCAAGTATTCCATGAACACCTTGTTCATCATGGTCATGAAGTATGCTGGGGCATTGGTTAGACCAAAAGACATCACGGTGTACTCATACAATCCGTATCTTGTGGTGAATGCTGTCTTGGGCACATCCTGCTCTCGAATCTTTAGCTGAAAATAGCCCGATCGTAGATCGATCTTTGAGAACACACTGGCTCCTTTTAGCTGGTCAAACAGGTCGTTGATGTTGGGCAGAGGATACTTATTCTTAATCGTCACTTCGTTCAACGAGCGGTAGTCCACAACCAGCCTCTTGGTCTTATCCTTCTTTTCCACAAATAGAACGGTGCTCCCCAAGATGACGCTACCGGGTTGAATGAACCCCTTGTCCAATTGTTCCCTAAGCTGTTTCTTGAGTTCCTTTAACTCGTCCACATCCATCTTGTATGGTCTCTTAGCTATCGGCCACGTGCCTGGCATTAAGTCAATGAGAAACTCGATATCACGGTCGGGTGGCATTCCGTAGCTCTTCCGGGAAGACATCCGGTATTCCTTTACAATTGGTACCTCCTCCAAGCTAACCCCTTAAGAGAGTTCACCATGACTTCTTTGAGTGCGAAGTTCGACTTGATACGAATCCTTTCCTTCCGTTGTGAGCATGACAGTTCTCTTGGCACAATCTATGACTCCTTCATATTCGGTCATCCAATTCATGCCCAAGATTATGTCTAATCCTTGTGATTCTAGAACTACTAGACTGGTGGGAAAAATGTGTGTCCCAATCCTTAGTTCTAAATCCTGGCAACCAGAGTTTGCCACTATTTCTCCCCCAGGAGAACTTACCCTTAGAGGAAAGTTTATAGTCTCTGTTGGTATCTTGCCTCTATCCACAAATACCCTTGATATGAATGAATGCGATTCACCAGTATCAAAAAGAACAACTGCGGTAATAGAATTGAGTTTGAACTTACCAATCACAGAGTCTGGCGCCTCACAAGCATCCTCCATAGGAACATGATTCACCGTGGCTTTGACGAAAGGATTTGGCTTCTTCCCGTTCCCATTGCCATGGTTGTGTCCATTTCCATTCCCATTACCATTGCCATTCTTCCTCTCGGGGCAAGAGGTTGCATAGTGCCCTGTCTTGTTGCACTTAAAGCATGTCACCTCACTGAGATCCTTTCCATTGCCGCCATTTCCATTGCGGTCTTGTGCCCATTGTGTTTGTGGCCACCATGGTTATGACCGTTATGGTTGTGGCCATTATTGTTATAAGGTGGTGGTGAGGAACTGCGCTGCTTCTGGTACGGAACAGAGTGTTTGTGTGGGTTGGATTTCCTCTTGCGATTTTCTATGCTCTTCCTCTTTGATTCAACCACAATGGCTCTGTCCAAGAGTTCCTGAAAGTTGTCAAATTTCTGAGCCACAAGCTGAATGGATATCTCATCGTTGAGCCCTCTTAAGAACTCCTCCTATCTCTTGGCATCAATGGAAACATCATCGGGTGCATAACGGGCTAGCTTATTGAAAAGCTCACCATACTCGGTGACAGAACGGTGTAGCTGGTGTAGGCCGCGAAACTCGCGCCTCTTTAGAGCCATGACACCAGCAGCCACATGATGGGTGCGAAAAGCTAACTCAAACTGTTCCCAAGTGATAGCATCAATGTCTGGGTGGGTGACTTGGTAGTTATCCCACCATTCTGCAGCAGGTCCTTCCTTCAAGTTGTGCGGTATAACGCACTGCTTCGGCTCCGACAGCTTGCACGGTGTCTAGCTTGTTGATCGTGACGCAGCTACCATCAGCGATGATTGGTTCAAGGTCGCTAGTGAAGGTAGGTGGGTTCAGCCTCAAAAACCGAGTCAAGCGATCCTGTTGAGGAGGTGGCGGAGGTGGTGGTGGTGGCGGGTTGTTGTTGTTTTGCATGTTCTGAGTGAGCAGTTGGATCAGCTAGTTCTGAGTGGCCAAAAGTTCTGCTATTTCTGGCGGGATTTCGAGATCAGCACGTCTTGGCGGCATCTGTGGGGTTTAAGAGAGTAGTTAAGAAAAAGGACAGAAAGACTAAGTAGTAAACTCCTACCCTTATGAAAAACACACCAAGCACACAAGGCACACAAGGCATAACACCACAGATTTAGCACAGGAAACAACCAAATTTAACTAACCAGACTTGTCTTGGTATTTATTACATTTGCGAATAACGTTCTACTATAGAATTAAAGGTGGTCCAACTATTACACATCTTCCATGCCTTCCTCTTCCTCGTCCTCGAACAAGTAGCCTTCTTGCTCTAGAGTTGTCTTGTACAACTCCATCTCCTTTGTGGTGGCTTCAAGCTTCTCTTGGAGGTCCTTTATCTCATCTTGTAGCTTCTTGGTAGTGGCTTCCAGCTCCCTCAAGTCCCTCCTTCTCGCTTTGTAGTTCCTCCACTAAACTTGACTTCATTGCGGCTTCAAGTTGCTTTGCCAAGTCCCTCTTGGAAGCACGCACATCATCGATTATCTTGCAAAGGCCTTCAGTTTGCACTTCATCTCCATCGATCTGCTGTTTAAGTTCCCTAATTCTCTTGTTTTTATTTATCACCCTCTTCTCTTGGTTAGCGAACTTCTTCTCTTGGTCCTGAAATTTTATCTCTTGGAGCTTCATTGCCTCCTCCTGCTGCTTGATCATTTCTTCCTTCTCCTTGATGAGGGCACATAGCTCGTCGTTCTTCAACATCTCGAGGAAGGTACCCTTTTCAAGGTCATGGATGTGGCACTCCAAGTCTTGATATTGAGTTCTTCGGCGCTTGGTAGAAGTTCTTACCTCAAAGGTTAACTCCATGGGAATCCCTTCCTCATCTCGTCTTCCAAAGAGGCCGCCGCAGTGTCCTTGGAGAGCTTCATGATGACGTCCACATAGGCGACCAATGAGTTGCTGCAAGCTAATGCTAAGGCCTTCTCCTTGGAATCGCTAACAATGTGGATTGCTATGTCTTCCTCCGGGTTCTTGCCTCGCTCTTTTCCTGGCTGGATGACCTTGACTCCCCAACAGCCGTCCTTGTGGAGTTTCTTCATTGTGCTCCCTTGGATTGTTGGGAGAGGAAGATCCAAACGTGTGAGTAGATCCATGAGGCATCCTCCAAAGCGAAGGGGCTCGATGTCCGCGACGGTGTCGTAGAGGAAGCTTGTCATCTTTGAGTTAGAAGAATGAGGGTTAGATACTTAAACAAGTAGAGGAAAACAGATACTAGAGGTGCGGAAAATAAATTAGTAGAAACAAGTAAGGCACTAAAGTTAGAGGTGGTTCCAGTCCTAGGGTCACGTCCTACAGGCAACGATGTGCTCTGATACCATCTGTAGTGACCTCGGATCGGTAAGGATCCTAAGTCCCTGTGGTTAACATGCTAGTCCCTGGATCAATAGCTAGCACTCACAGTCGATGAAATATCATGTAAAACACAAAGTCTTTATTACACGGAGAATCCAGAGTATGAAATTATTACAAAAGTTGCTTAGCATTATGCTAGCTCAAATAACAATGAAACATAAAAGCAGATGAGTCCATCAACGCCTGTGCTTGTCGGTGTATACCCGCCGATCCCTCGCACCTTTCAATCTTTGGATTACGCACATAAGACGGCAGCCAACAAGTTGGGTCAATACTTTGAATGTATTGGCAAATTACACCAAGGAGAGAAAATCTATCTCTACATGCAAGGCTGGTATAGGTCAGAGTTCATTTGCTCAAAGCTAGTTTTCTTAAGTAGAGGGAAGAAGAGAGGATTGTCCTACTTTGTAAACATTTGCTTTGATAAAATAAGGTCGAGTGGCACACGAGGATATTACGCACCAAGTGTCCAAACAACCAAACACTTGGATATTACGCACCAAGCGTCACTTGGATATTACACACCAAGTTCCCCAAATTCCCACCCATTAGCGATATTACGCACGCCATGGGGTTTTCAAAACTTCTGCTTTAGGAAAGAGAGAGGAAGATCCTTCAGAGGCTCCATCCTTCAGACGCTCATTGTTGTTCTGCATACTGAACACGGCTGATCGATCAGATTGCAATACTCTCGAGAGTTTGTGCACTTTACCCACAATCCACGATCAAGTCCTTTTACAGACAAGACCATGGCGAGGCTTTCCCTTAGTAGCCCCTCTACCTTCCGGATCCAACCGTGCCAATAATCCTCCAAATGTTGGTACCCAGGTGAGGTTTCCCACTAAGTACTAGGCCAAGACAGAGCCCATAATGTATTGTGGTTGCACTGGAAGCTTCTGAATTCTGAAACATGGCAGACTTCTTTGATTCCTGGGCGGCCGTCCTCCACCAAATATCACACTCGTTGACCCGACAACCATTCCGCCCAGAAGAAAACTTAGTTTTATTTTGAAGTGGATTTGAGAGGAAAAGTTTGCTCTAGAGAGCCTTTATACTTAGAAAATTCTTTGTCTTTCGAACCCCCCAACGGTACTTTGTATTTATAGCATAGCAAGCAATACTTAGTAAAAACAGGGGTAACCTATTGGGATAGGAAATCCTAAGTATAGAGCTACTCATGGCATACTACAAAATCATCGCACTTGCCAAATAACACTAAGGAAAAAATCTACTAGATCATCCTACACATGCATACTACAGAATTTTGAAGATCACATGCATAGAATCAAAACTAGGACAAAAGTTATGAACAAGTGGTGTAACTTGCCTTGATCCGAGCAGCACTCTACACAATAGCACTCCTTAGCGCACTCCGAGCAATCTAACGAATCACAAACATAGAACTGATCACAACTTGTTCATAGCATACACAAAGGAAAAACATGCATACATGCAACATGGTGGTTTATGCAAGGTTGGTTAAATTGATCAAGGTAGCAAGTTTGTGTTGTGTAAGGGTGTCACTAGGATTATTTCCAAGGGTTTAGATTTATAGTGTCACTAAACAAATCCTAGGATTATAAGGAGATCAACCATCTAGTTAGCCCCAAACTAGATCTAATGATCTTAAGCAAAGCTCAAAGATTTGGATCAGTAGGTAATGTGGAGACAAGGTTATAGCAACAAGAATTAAAAGAATAGAATTTTAATTATTTTTCTATAGATTAAACCCCCTAATCCAAAGATTAAAATCTACACCCAAAACATTACTGTAAACATGCAATATTATTACATATTTGGATTCTACATAAAATTAGGAATCCAACGGTATATTATAAGCTAAATTTGACCAAATATTCGATTTTATATGAATTTCGCAATATTAAAACTAAATCTGCAACAAAACTTAAAGGGGCTTGCCAAGTGGCGCTTCTGTTGCCCGGTAACAGGAAATTTGGCCTTGGCGGGGTGGTTAAGCGGCGAGCTGACGTGGCGGCCACGCGGCGGCGCGCGATTGGAGCGTACCCCTTCCTCGTTCGCCTTCCCGTTCAGCTGCGGTGCTCCGCCGATCTCTGCGAACTCCGGCGAGGCGTCGGCGAGAAATCGAGCGCGTCCTAGCGCTCTGCAGAAGGGGAAAAAGGAGTCAGGCGAAGCAGAGGAACATGGGAAGGGCAACCAGCGGCGAGAAAGATCGGTGGCGCCAAATCGCCGAGCTCTACCTTCGAGCTGCAATGGCGAGCAGAATGCGGGCGAGGCTCGGGCTAGGGTTTCTCGAAGAGGAAAAATGACGGGAGGGGTCAGCCTTTAAAGGGCAGGAACTTGGGCGAGGGGGCAGACGAGTCCGGTGCTGGTACGAGTCCGACGCGGCCGGCAACCATGTTCGCCGTGGTCTCCAGGAGGGAGACGGTGGGGGTGGGACCCTAAGTCGTGATGGAGGGGAGGCGGCCGTCTTTGGGCTGGCCAAAGCAACTTCTTCTTGTTGAGGCGTAAGCGGATTGGGCCAGTTACAGCTAGCAGGTTAGTTGTTAGTTTTTTTTTATTCTTTTTCTTTTTCCAATTCTGTTTTACTAAATCACTTGTAACTTTTGCATAGCAAGTCCAAACTTGGTTAAATTTGTTTCCAAATTTTTGTAAAAATAAGGTGGTCAGCATAGGACCATGGATTAATATTTTTACCAGGTTTTCGGAAGGTTCAACAAGATTACCTCTTTCTTGCTCACATAGATGGATTCCTTTATTAGGGTTTTAGTAGATTTTGTTGTTAGGGTTTTTATTGCAATTTTTCAAATGCAGGATGCAATGATGCAAGGATGATGCATGACACTAATATCACCCTAATATAGAATCTGGGATGTTACACGTCGTCGACGGTATACATAGCGCCCCGGAAGCCCAAGCTTTGGCGATGGTCATCAACGAATCAACTGGCGCACCGAGGACTCATCGAACCACCTGAGTGACGCCTCCAACAAGGGAATGACACAGATGCGTCGCCGCCGCCCGATCCGTAGACCGAATCAAGGTTTCCCCCGGTGATCGACGTAGGGAGGCTCAAGCAGCGCCATGACGATGCCTCCAAGAAGGTGACGGCGCCCGCGGGTGCTTAGCCCAAAATATATCGAGCCCGTTGGGGAACCCCAAGAGGAAGGTATGATGAGCACAGCAGCAAGTTTTCCCTCAGTAATTGTGGCATCCCGCTAAAATCACTACTAGAAAACCGCTGTGTTTTGGTGCATTGCATCATCATGACTGCATGCTCATGTCATCATGCCACATTGCATTTGAGCATCGTCATCATCTTGCATGGTTTGTTTAAAAACTATTTCGAAAGGTCTGGTTTTATTTTCTAAACGCCCCGTATTTATTTCAAATTAAAACCCCCGACCTCTTCCGGATATTTTCTTTTGTCTACAAAACAATTACAAAAGTCTATTTCAGACAAAGCTAAATAAAAATAAAACTATGTTCTACCGGGGAGGCAGCCTAGCCGTTAGGCCAGGCCACCTACTACCCGCCCCGTTTAAAAACCCAACCCTAATCCCCAGCCACACCCCCTACCCTAACCCTAATCCCTACAACCACCTAACCCATACACCCACAACTCCCTCCCCCGCCGCCAAAACAGTCGTGCGCGCAACCCCCTCCCGTTTCCCGCTCCCGCCTGGCCACCCGCCCTCCTTCTCTCCCTGCTCGCGGGCCCCACCCGGTGCCTTCCTATCCCGCAGGAGAGAGAGCACCTGCTCTCCCGGCCACCTCGCGTCACGCGCACTCCCGCCCACCTGTCGACCGACACCGTCCCGCTCCCGCGACCGACCCTACCCATCGATCCCACATCACGTCGCTCCCCCTGGCCCCGCGTCCCCACGCGCCTGTCCCCATCCCCCTCTCTCTCTACCACGCCACCTACCCCCCTCAATTCCTCCTCCCCACCGCACCTCGCCGCCGCCAGCTCTCTCCGCAGCGCCCGCCGCCATCGCCCCATCGCCGCCTGCGCCCACGGAGACCCCACCGCTCTACCTCGTTGGCCGCCGCGACCTAAACCCCCTCTCCTCTCCACCCAGAGCTCCACCTCGCCCCGGCCGCCGCTGCTCAAAACTCCGTCGGCCCGCCACCGTCCGTGCTCCTCCAAGCGCGTCATTGTCGCCGACCCTGTTCCCTGGACCGCCTCTGGTTGCCCTTCCCCGGCTCGGTGGCGCCGCTGTCCTGCACGGCCTCACCTCAACCCGCACCGGCCGGCCCCTGCTCCTCCCAGGTTGTCGACCGCCTCGTCCCCGTAACTCCTCCGACCGCCACCATGGCCGACCTCGTCCTCCTCTCCACCGACCTCGAGGCTGCGCCCCGCCTCCACCACCACCGACCAGGAACCGAGCGCCCCTGTCCGCCTGTGCGCTGGCCACCCGAGCCACCTGCCGCCGTGGTGCCCATGGCCATCGCTGCCAAGGCGCCAGGCCGCCACCTGAGAGATCCGCCCTGTGGCGCTGCCTCTGCTCCCCCTTGTCCGCCCTGCCACTTTGCCCTTCCCATCGCCTCAGACCTCCTCCCGATGCGCGTCATGGCCGCTGTCCACCTGCCTGCAAGTCCCTTCGTGGCAACCTTCTGGCTGCAGTTTCAGTTTGTTGCTATGTTGCTGGTCCTGGTCTGGACTTCTCCTGGTGGTGTGTGTCTGTGTTGAGTGAAGGTTCGATGTGGTGAATCGTGTGGAGATGGTGGCATGAGGCTATGACATGGACGACATCCACTCCTAGTGAGATGGTATATCTGATCAAGTGCCTCCTCCGTGTGAGTCCAGACCATCCCCTTGGCAAGAACCACAACATGGACAAGGACCCCGCCAAGATATCCGATGCCGCTCGAGAGACCAGGATCGACACGAGGGAAGAACCCGAAGGATCGCACAAGACCACCGACATGGATACCAAGTTCGCCATCGACGACAGAGATGAAACATCAAGCACTCCATCATGGAACCCGAATCCCTCAGCACGACAAGGTCGCCCACACGGATCCGAAGACCGATCCCGCTGGCCCCGAACCTCTCGGAACCAAGACCTTCGCCCCAGATGTGTGACCCCTTTATCCGAGCCCTATTTATAAATCGACATATATAAGAATTGTTGCATATCAATTGTACATGCTTGCATACATATTTTGCGGGTCCGGGTTGTATAGTCGATTCACCTCATAATTAAATATGGAGACTATATGCGGGCTATACTTGTCTCATATCGCCTCCATTTAAATTGGTGTAGCGAACCGATGCCATGTTTTGCATTGTTAAGACAACATTTAATTTGCGGGGTTTCTAAATAACTTGAACCGTGTAATTAATTGTCGGGACCCCGGTTCCGCTTAATACTGCCTAATTGCACCGCATCTGTGCCATGCCATGCATCATATCATAATCATGCCGGATCTTTTGCCGTAGTATTAAATATTGCATCCGGTGTTTCTTCTAGTGTTTGCTTCTTCGCGGATTAGGCCGATGAGTGGATGCGAGTATCGACAAGTTCTCCGGATATGATCCATCGACAGTGTTTCCCAGGCGAGCATCTCTCCCCCTTCTACCTATTTTTGCTTTTATAGTCTTTATTTCCTCCTGTTGATCTATTGATATCTATGTCGCGATGCTTTAGTTTCCGTGCACCATTTATACTCCTTGTAGCCTCTATATTGCCATGGACACATCCTATTGCCTGTTGTTTGATAGATAGTCGGCCCTGCGAGTCGTAGTTGCTTGCTTCTGTGTTGCTTCGCGTCATTGTCGTTCAACCATTGACGGCAAGTTGGCACATGATAAACGGTGGAGATGCTGAGTGGTGGAGATGATCATGACTTTATATACAACTATTAAATTGCTAGATATAACTAATGCAGAGGCATCGGTGGGCAATAGATGTTATTTGGTTCTTCCACGCTCACTTGTGTCCTGTAGGACCCCGAGTACTTGATACCTGTTCCTTGACTATTCGCACTATCCACATACGGGAGACTCTATGAATCCCCCTTAGCCGGAGCTTGATTCATTTCTTATTTCTTGGGGCCACAAAGTAGTTTGGGGCTTTATTACTATCCTATACTTATGCCATCCTTACTGCTTTATTTACGATTGTGCGTGGAGCACCTGTACTGTTTTGGAACGTGGAATGTTTTCGCGGTATCGACAAGCCCAGTCACACTTTCGGGTTCCCAGTCGTTTACAGCCATTGTCACAAACCCTGGGTCTGTCTCGGAGCCGGCCAACTTCGTCGCGGGTAGCTTAGTGGGGTGGCCCCCTGAAATATTTTATGAATCCTGTGATTGCTTTGTCGTGAAAGCCTCGTTGGGTTTTGATTTGGTTTTCCCGAGGTTGATCGTGTGTGTGTTGCTATTTGTGCACCCATGCAGGGTAAATCTTTCTAAAAGCCGTGTCCGCGGTTATGGACGACTTGGAGCACATTATCTTGATCATAGACAAGCATAACTAAAGTAGTGCTATAAATTTGATTTAATATGTGACTAGTAATCAGATTCAAATACAACGGGATGAATATTAAAAATGCCAACAACTGGTGGATCTGTGGTGATCTGTGTCATACTATACCTGCCTAGTAAGTATTGCAACTCCAATGGAATGTGATAAAAGTGCCAACAACTGCAGGGTTTTGGGATTCCTCAGGACAATTATATCTGACTAGTAAATGTTCCAACTACCACAGAATGGATAATTAAAACTGCCCACTACTTATGCTTCAGGATGACTCATGCTATCTATATCTGATTAGTAAGTGCTGCAACTATAACGGAATGAGTAAAATTGCCAACTGTGTGAGTTCCTTGGTCCGACTTCCTCGTTTGGTCTCGAGGGGGGAAATACCAGGATGGGTATGTTTGGTGTTAGTATCAGGTTGGTTCCGAATAGGTCTTTCTTATCCCTCTCTAATAGCCGCCAGTTTACTGAGTCTCTATAGGTTGTTTAGTGCTGTTGCGCTGCCGCTTCAGTCCACCATGCCTATGTAGGCGAGGACTGCCGAATTCTAGCCTCGCCGTGTATTGGCCTCAGTACTGACGCTCCTCTTTTTCCTTTGCCCTTTGTTGGCACCCCTTTTGTTTTAGCAGGTTTGAGATCGACGTCGTTAGCAGGGTTACCCTTCCGCTTGGCACAGGGTGGTTATGGACGCCATTGGTTATTCTTCAGGGCTCTTAGCCCCATTTGCATCTTGTCCATAGTCGGACGCTCTAACGTTTTCAAGGTGATTTGGATATTTGTATTGTATATCTGTATTCTTGACTCGTTGAGTCGCTGTTGTATATATATCTGTTCTGTGGGTCCCATCGAGGACTGTTGTGTAATGGTATTACTTCGTTTTCCACCCGCACGAAAGTGCCTGGTAGGCGTCCTTGAATCGTTTCTATGCGGGTTTGGCGGAAAGGGCTAAAACTTGCATAGGGACGATTCGAGGGTGTTACAGTAATGAAACCAAGGTTATCAATCTAGTAGGAGCAAGGAAACACCCCAAAGGTGTTGCTAGCTGGACTTTGGCAGAGCGCACTACCGGTGCCAGCAGCAACGTGGAGACCTGCACAACACAACCACAAAACTTTGCCCCCAACTTGCGATGAGGTTGTCAATCTCACCCGTTTTGCTGAAAACAAAGAATTAAACGTATCGAGTGGAAGAAAGTAATAGTTTGCAGAAAATAAACACAAAGCAGTAAACAGTTGATTGTAGATTGATGGTAAAGGAAAGGACCGAGGTCCATAGTTCACTAGTGGAGGCTCTCCTTAAGATAGCTGACATGTTGGGTGAACAAATTACAGCGGGACAATTGACAAACATCGAGAAAGCAATATGCATATACTACTCATCTTGACTCCTTTGAGATTCGATTGGGCATTACAATATTATACATAGACCGTAATCCAACTGCATCTATGACTAATAATCCATCTTCAGGTTATCATCGAGCCCCTCCGAAGATTAAGTTGCAAGCAACGGATAATTGCATTACACATTGCGTGTAAAGTAAACAATACGATTGTTCTATGAACAAAGGATTGTTGTTTTCTCCCTAGTAGCAACATCACATCTAGTACCTTAGAGATTTCTATCACTTCCCCAGATTACTAGAGGCATGAACCCACTATCAAGCATAAATACTAACTCTTGGAGTTGCTAGCATCTACTTGGCCAAGATAGCTACTAACAACGGAAAGCATGCAAGATCACAAATAACAAAGACATAATAGAATCAATAATCAATCTGAAATAGCATCTCAATATCCATCGGATCCCCGCAAACACAACATGTAGGATTACAAATAGATGATCTTGATCATGAACGGAGCTCACAAGATCTAAACATGATAGCACAAAGGAGGAGAACCAGCCATCTAGCTACTACATGGACCCGTAGTCCAGAGATGAACTACTCACGCATCACACCGGAGGCTTGCATGGTGATGAAGAAGGCCTCTAGGGTGAATTCCCCTCTCCAACAGGGTGCCAGGAAGAGCTTCAGATCCCTCCCAATCTAGGGATGGAGATGACGGTGGCTACAGACTCTTTCGTGGAATTTTGATCGGGTACTTAGGGTTTCGGTATCGGAGGCATCTTATAGGCGAAAGGAGAGGCCGAGGGGGTGCTGGAGGTGGCCAGACCACCCCCTGGCATGGGCCAGGCAGGGCCGCACAGCCAGGTGGTGTTGAGGCCCCCTGGCCCCTCTCCGTCTTATATTCTGGCTCCTTGTGTCCCTCGGTGAAAAACTGACTTTGGCTTTTGTCCCGTCCAATTCTGAGAATATTCATTTTCTGACTTTCCTGGAACCCAAAAACAGAAAGAAAAGCAGTACATGCACTGTGGCTCTTGTTAATAGGTTAGTCCAAGAAAGTTTATAGAAAGTACTCCAAAGTTGGAACAAAACACAAGAAAGTAGATAAAACCAAGCATGGAACATCAAAAATTATGGATACATTAGCAACGTATCAACATCTCCAAGCTTAACTCCTGCTCGTCCTCGAGTAGGTAAGTGATAAAAAGAAAGAATAATTTTTTAGGTGACATGCACCATCATAAACTTGATCAAAGTATTTGTAAAACATTGATAGCTGGGATCATAGTACTTCAATCATAACATGAAAGATAAAGTTCTAGCAATAAGACAAAGCAACTATGTTGCAACATGAAAAGGCACAGACAAAAGATTCATGAATAACAATGCTTTGCAAGACATTTGTTTGTTTCACATAAAGAAAACATAGCATAGTGGCATTCAGCTTGTCCCTCATAGGGTAGCAAACATAAATGCATAGGACACCTTCAAAGTTCATAAGAGTGACTAGATACAAATAGTTTAAAACAAGCAATATCAAAGTTATGCATCAATCAACAAGTCTTGGGACAATGCACATAGAACTAAGAATGGCCACTATGCTCTCAAAGTAGGTGCATGGACTTACAAGCTCCCCTTTCATTTCACACCGACGACATCCATAGACAAAAGAGCATGATATCAACTAGGTACAAAGTACAAGTGCAATGTTGAAAGTGTTCCCCATGACAGCATGGTTCTGCTAATCCCCAACATATAAGTGCAAGCATATACAACATAGACGACACAATGGTTCAAGTTTATTAAGGGCAAGAAAAGTAAAGTGTTCCATCAAGTTCGCGAGAGCTTTAATCACTAGTTTTCTCATAACAAGTTTAATTCGGAAGGTAAACAAAAGCATGAATATACTTGGAATAGCATATGCTAATAGGTAGGTATGGTGGACTCTTTGGAATAACTTGGTTTTAGGAGTTGGATGCATGAGTGGAACTCATACTTGGTTATGGAGGCTAGCAAAAAACTGGGAGCGACCAACTAAGAGAGCAATAATGGCCATAATCATGCAGAGCGACAAAACATCATTACTCAAAGCATAAAGTGATACTACAAGTTGAAAACTAAAGGATCATAAAGGCTATGGTGACTTGGGATAGTCATAACATGGTGTGAGCATGCGCCAAGTCAACCCAAATAAAGCATCAAAGGAGAATACCACAATACTATGCTTTAATATGCTAAAACAACGCATGATTCTTCAAAGGCACATTAAGCAATCTCAATTGTTTATAACAAGTCATGCTATAGTAAAGAATACTAAACATAAAGCTAAAAACAATATCAAGCATGGCATGACAAAGCATAGGTCACAGTCAAAAATAAGCTCTCTTTACCACTTAAGCATGAACTTTCCTACTCTTTTCCAATCCAAACCAAACTATTTGAAAACCAATGTATGAAAGAGGGGGTCCAACCAATTTATTCAGCAAACTAAGAAAACCAAGCAAATGAAAAACCAAAACGAAAACGAAAAAAAAGACGCTCCAAGAACAACACAACTGTGCATGAAACAATAAAAATGAAGTGTTTGGAAGAAACCTGGAATTTTTATTGATGAAGAAGGGGATGCCTTGGGCATCCCCAAGCTTTGACGCTTGTACTTCTTGGATATTTCTTAGGGTGACACGCGTGGCATCCCCAAGCTTGAGCTTTAGTCCATCCTTTATCTCATTACTCATTCCTTCCATACACCTGAAATTTTTCTTCATACAAAACTTCACACAATCTTTATTAGCAACATTAGTGCACTCAAGATAATAAGTATTTAGGTTCAGGTCCAACACTAATAAAACTTCCATTAAAACACAAGCTACTGTAGCACTTCCCTTAAAAAGCTCAATTCCCCAAAAGAACTCAAAAAGGAACCAACAAGAAGCAAATGCAAATAATGGCAGAAATCTGTCAAAACAGACCAGTAGGTAAAGACGAATTTTTGCAAAGACCTTATGTTACTCAAATCAAAAAGTGTTGAACTAATGAAAGTTAGATAACAACCTAGGGCAGAAGCACAAAAATTCACGCCTCAAAAGGACATACATAGATTTTACACGAATTTTTACGGTGAAGCACTTTCTCAATCATTACTTCTCTCTCATTAGAGGTTACTCTTGGCACAAAAGGCAAATAAAAAGGATAAGGAGCGGTTATTACTAAAGCAATAACTTCCAAGACTCATCTAAAACTTTTGGGTTATCTCCCAATAAGTACTTTTCTTTAACGCCTTTAAGTTAGGCATGATAGTTTGAGAAGATGCTCACATAAGAAATATGAATTGAAGTAAAAGAGAGCATCAAGAAGCAAATTCAAAACACATTTAAGTCTAACCCACTTCCTATGTATAGGAATCTTGTATCCAATAAATTCACAACAAACAAAGTGACAGGCATAGGAAGATAAAACAAGAGTAACTTCAAAACTTTTAGCACATAGAGAGGTGTTTCAGTACCATGAAAACTTTTACAACCATATTTTCCTCTCTCATAATAATTTCCAGTAGCCTCATGAATAAACTCAACAATATAACTATCACATAAAATATGCTTTTCATGATCTACAAACACATAATTTTTATCAAGCTCAAAAATAGTGGGGTTAAAACCTTCAAACCCACTTTTAACAATTCTATAACAAGATGACTGATCATTCAATATAGGACCATCGTTTAGAGCTTTATCATAAACATTTTCTAATCAAAACCCTTTAGTACAATGTATTTCAAAGTTAGGCACAAATAAACGATTATCACAGATAACATGAGCATAACATTCATCCTCCTTTGGTAAGCATGGGGGACAATCAAATAATGTAAGGGATAAAGAGTTACTCTCATTAGAAGGTAGGCATGGGTAGCTAATCCATTCTTCCTCCTTTTGTTCGTCACCCTCCTCCTCGTTTTCATCTAATGAGATTCCCGTTTTAGCAATTTCTTCTTCCATAAGCTCCTGCAAGGCATTAGTCTCTTCCGTTTGTGGAAAGCATCTATTAATATATTCAAGAATGTAGCCATTTTCTTCCTTGTAATTATCAAAGCAAAATTTAAGTATATCATAAACCTCATATTTATAAGGTGTATCATCAGTATTTTCAATCAAATAAGCAAGTTCGAATGCACCCTTCCAAGTAATAAATTCTTCAATTTGTTCCACATCATAAAAGCCATAATTTCCCTTAACATAAGAAGTTATGGTAACATTATCATTATACTCACATTAAAAAGGGAGGTGTTTATACCTCCTACAGCAACAAGATTTATCAAAGCAATAAGTAACATTATAAGTATAGCACACATTTCTAGCAATGGTATCCAATTTGTTAATTTGTTCCCATAAGAGTTTCCCTTTTTGTGACAGGCGGTGTTCCTTATAATAATATTTTTGTTCTTCAGTGAACCCACCTTGCCAATATGATTCAGTTTCAAAAAACAATCATTGATAGAAAGCATGATAAAGCAAGACAATAATAGACCAACGAAAATAACTACTATAGTAGGAACTAATTTTTTGTGTGTTTTTGATAAAGAAACAAGCAAACAAAGCAAGAATAAACTAAGCAAAACAAAAACAACAAAGTAAAGAGATTGGTTATGAGGGACTCCCCTTGTGAAGATGTCCTTGACTCCCCGGCAATGGCGCCAGAAAATCGGTTGCTTAGCCCAAAATATATCGAGCCCATTAGGGAACCCCAAGAGGAAGGTATGACGAGCACAACAACAAGT
Source organism: Avena insularis (assembly GCA_023614405.1). Lineage (NCBI taxonomy): Eukaryota > Viridiplantae > Streptophyta > Magnoliopsida > Poales > Poaceae > Avena > Avena insularis. Next base: position 391,498,589 of record CM042689.1, on the reverse strand, counting down.
TTTCCCTCAGTTATGAAACCAAGGTTATCAATCTAGTAGGAGCAAGGAAACACCCCAAAGGTGTTGCTAGCTGGAGTTTGGCAGGGCACACTACCGGTGCCAACGGCAACGTGGAGACCTGCACAACACAACCACAGAACTTTGCCCCCAACTTGCGATGAGGTTGTCAATCTCACCGGTTTTGCTGAAAACAAAGGATTAAACGTATCGAGTGGAAGAAAGTAATAGTTTGCAGAAAGTAAACACAAAGCAGTAAATAGTTGATTGTAGATTGATGGTAAAGGAAAGGACCAGGGTCCATAGTTCACTAGTGGTGGCTCTCCTTAAGATAGATGACATGTTGGGTGAACAAATTACAACGGGGCAATTGATAAACATCAAGAAAGCAATATGCATATACTACTCATCTTGACTCCTTTGAGATTCGATTGGGCATTACAACATTATACATAGACCGTAATCCAACTGCATCTATGACTAATAATCCACCTTCAGGTTATCATCCGAACCCCCTCCAGTATTAAGTTGCAAGCAACGGATAATTGCATTACGCATTGCGTGTAAAGTAAACAATACGATTGTTCTATGAACAAAGGATTGTTGTTTTCTCCCTAGTAGCAACAACACATCTAGTACCTTAGAGATTTCTATCACTTTCCCAGATTACTAGAGGCATGAACCCACTATCGAGCATAAATACTAACTCTTGGAGTTGCTAGCATCTACTTGGCCAAGATAGCTACTAACAACGGAAAGCATGCAAGATCACAAATAACAAAGACATGATAGAATCAATAATCAATCTGAAATAGCATCTCAATATCCATCGGATCCCCGTAAACACAACATGTAGGATTACAAATAGATGATCTTGATCATGAACGGAGCTCACAAGATCTAAACATGATAGCACAAAGGAGGAGAACCAGCCATCTAGCTACTACATGGAACCATAGTCCAGAGATGAACTACTCATGCATCACACCGGAGGCTTGCATGGTGATGAAGAAGGCCTCCAGGGTGAATTCCCCTCTCCGGCAGGGTGCCAGGAAGAGCTTCAGATACCTCCCGATCTAGAGATGGAGATGATGGCGGCTACAGACTCTTTCGTAGAATTTTGACCGGGTACTTAGGGTTTCTGTATCGGAGGCATCTTATAGGCGAAAGGGGAGGCCGAGGGGGTGCCGGAGGTGGCCAGACCACCCCCTGGCGCGGGCCGGGATGGGCCGCGCAGCCAGGTGGTGTGGCAGCCCCCTAGCCCCTATCCATCTCGTATTCTGGCTCCTTGTGTCCCTTGGTGAAAAACTGACTTTGGCTTTTGTCCCATCCAATTCCGAGAATATTCATTTTCTGACTTTCCTGGAACCAAAAACAGTAGAAATTAGGCAGCTCGCATTGTGGTTCTTGTTAATAGGTTAGTCCAAGAAAGTGTATAGAAAGTACTCCAAAGTTGGAACAAAACACAACAAAAGTAGATAAAACCAAGCATGGAACATCAAAAATTATGGATACGTTAGCAACGTATCAGCGGGCGTCGTCGTCGTCAGCATCACGCAAGGATTTCTCCCGGCGCTGCCGACGACCCCATAGCCCGAAGTACGTGCAGCAAGGAGCCGCCTTTTGAAACCAAAGCCACGAGAGGCGAGCCAGAGATGCCACCGATGGGGCAGGTTATGTCTACCACCGTCCCACCTCGATCACCCGAAGAACATGGGCTGGAAGGAGGGGATCCAGCCCACCGCCGCCTGGCTGGCCGTTGGCACTACCGCGGTGCCCAACGGCCAACGCCACCAGGCGCCACCGCGCTTGCCTACTGCAGGGGTCCAATCTGCAAGCCCGCCCAAGCCCATCTAGGTCCGCACGAGCCCACCGCTCCCACCTGCTATAGCAGGGGCGCCACCGCTGTTGGGGAGGCCGCTGCTCGCCGTCGCCGGACCCGCATGTGCAGCCGGGATCCCGCAACACCTCGCCACTGCATCCGCTGGCGCACAGCGGATCAGGATCAGCCGCTTCTCACGTTGCTAACGTATCTATAATTTTTGATGTTCCATGCTTGGTTTATATCTACTTTCTTATGTTTTGCCCACACTTTGGAGTATTTTTATACACTTTCTTGGACTAACCTATTAACAAGATGCCACAGTGTCAGCTGCCTGTTTTCTGGTGTTTTTGGTTCTATGAAAGTCAGAAAATGAATATTCTTGGAATTGGACGGGACAAAAGCCAAAGTCAATATTTCACCGAGGGGGACACGGAGCCAGAAGACGAGACGGAGAGGGGCGAGGTCGTCATACCACAGTGGCGGCCGAGCTTGGCCCATGCCGGCTGTCATCTGTCTCAGTACCAAAGTTCATGACGAGCATGGCGGTACCTAAGTTGCCTGAAATTGCCGCGTTTAAATGTTGGGCCGCCAACTATTGAGAGGGGCTATTTCGAGGCAAACTCATCTCACCCCGCCAAATTCAAACATTCCATTAAACTGCCCCGTGAAGTAGACGGTCGGGACCCTCATGTCGATCATCTGTCCATGACGCGAGCGCCAACGCGGCAACCTCTTAGGCATATCGAGTAACTAAGTGGATTGGATGCGTTGACCAATTTCACAAATCCATTCCCACCTTTCCCTAGCACCGGTGGCGTCGGAATCCACCCTCTAGGCAGGACGATCCCTTCGGACATTTGACTTCCAGCGCCAAGTTGGTGCGCCCAGTCGCTGATCCCGAGCTCTAATGGCGCATGTTGTAGCCACTGTTGCGAGGCTCTAGCCCGCCTCCGCCACTGACGAGCCGAGAATCTTGGAGGATGGCAGATCCTACTACCAAGGAAGAAGAAGTTTTGGCTACAAGCGGGTGAGCTACCCTTCTCTTTGCTATTCGCACTAATTATAACTGCTAGCTGGCTACTGAACCTCAAATTGTTTGTTAGCCCAACGCTGACAAACATATTTTGTCCATAGTTTTCTGTCAAGTGGGATCTCCACGGACCACCCTTACCTGGTTACGGTAGTCCTCTTCCGGTATGAATCTAAGGGCAAGTGGTATGGACACCACTGTATCACGATGGAAGAAGCGTCTACACAGATCTACACTATATCTGGTATGGTTGCTGTTCTGTGTAATCATGATGAATTATGGCTGAAGCAGACTACAAAGTTCGGCTTCATGGATGAACGTGGCATCATGGTTCCTCTAACGTGTGACAGTCAGCTAATTGGGTTGATGAAAAGGTATGCTTCGGCTTGCATGTTTGAGCTGAATTGTGATGTACTGGATGTGGAAGCTGCTGCAACTGGGCGTCGCCCTTCTATTCTTGGACAGGGTGGTTGCTCGAACGCGATTAGCTCCTGGTAAGCAAAAGTCTCTTGGGGTTCGCATGTTTATGCTGAATTGTAATTTTTGTTTTATTTACTCTGTAGATATTGGGCTGTTATGCAACAGTCTTGTTTCTTTGACAGGAAGCGCCACAAGGTTAGAAACATGACTGCGAATTGATCATTTTGCCGAAGAAATTAAAAATGAGTGGAAAGATGATGGACACGATTACGGTGCCCATTGTCCGGCGATCTGATCGTGAAGCTAAGAAAATTGGCACTAAGGAAGAGGAAGAAGGCAGAAATGAAGAAGCCGTGGATATGAAGGCTTGGCACCGAGCTGGAAGAAGGTTCTTGGCAATGAAGATGCATAGTAATGTGTTGAACTTGAACCTATATATGTAATTTGGTTAAATTCGAGCTCTGTGTGGTACTTTGTTGGGCTTAAACAATCTACCCACGTTCTCTTCCGAGTAAAATGTACCACGACTTAGTGTTTGGAAGCATGAGTCGATGGTTGAATCGAAGCGTGATTGTGCCGCTATCTGAAAACATGTAGCACGGTTCCACGATTCTTTGAGGGCGGGTCTCCAAATACGACGGAATGTAAGTGGCACAGAAATAAATTATTTAAGTTGCCACACTCCATGAAGCAACAACTTATTTCATATGCTACACAACGACGTGGCAACATAAATAGCAATGGAAACCGATAATTCCCATACGCTTGAGCCCGTCTATCTCACCTCCTTCCTGCTCCTGCATCCCCTGCGTCTGGCAAAGCTCCCGTATCTCCATTAACCAGGTGTATGTGCTTCCACTTTATAAATTGTGGCTGTGCCATTTTCATGCGGCACAATCCACGTAGATTACGTTTAAAAAACCACCAATGTCAGAATACCACCATGATCAGACAAAAGGAAGTGATGCAGGGTTAAGACAGAATAACGGGAGACCAATTTTTTTCCTCCCAGGACTCCGGGACCACTAGTTCAGACCGCTAGGTCAACAAGTACTACTATTACAACTTTAAAAGGCACGGAACTCAAGCTAAATAGAACTAGTTATCACACATCTCCATGATCTTCCTAATCTTATCCCGATGCGCATCTTCCTGCGAGAGCAAGGATCGATTTGTTTGCAACTTCCTTTTAGCATCTTCCTTGCACAACTTCAATTGTTTCTCTGTATTTTTCCTCATGCACTTATCAATACTCGTAGTTTTGAACTGCAGGACTTTGGCCTGGTGAAGATCATTCCTTGCTTGAGTCAGTCCTTGCTCTGCTTTAGCCTTCAGGGCCAACGCCACGTCCCTCTCCTTCTCGACTTTGCTAACCTTGTCTTGCACCCTCCCGAGATCTCGGTTAAGCTTGGTCGTGTCAACTGGGTCCCATAGCTTCATCTCAACACTGTCAAGAAGTGAGTTGACTATGGATTCTTTCAACTCAACAGTCATATCCCATAGTTTGTCCAGCGTTTTCTGCATCGATTTGGACCACTCTGGATCTACCCATTTGACAACACCGTAACTTCCGCCTTGCATCATTGCACGATGTCCTTGACACTGTAGAAACCTCCTGCCTGCGTTTCGTCCTTCGAATGCTACAAATTAAGCATCCACATGTACATGTTTACATAGCAGAGGACTGTCTTCATCTGCTAAACTGTGATAGTCGGAGTCATACATCGTCTGGTTGGCCTAACACATCATACGCGCATGAGTAAACAGAGTAGATCTAGCTCAAAAAATAGATAACTGTCCACAGATGATAGAGATAGAGATGAGACGACTCACATCAAAATCATCATCCCTGTTGTGACGACGCGTTTCCTCGCCGTCTCCCCTTGAACCCATGGCGAGAGGGAGGGTGGGCTGCGGAGAGGGATTAGGATGGGCGTCGTCGACGGCTTGCTGGCGGGATGGGGAGTGAAGTGGGGAAAGTTGCTTGAGGGAAGGAAGAAATGCAGGAGGAAGAGAAGTAATGGGGACGTGACACTGGGATATGTCCCACTGAACTCGTGAGTCGTGGCACTCGCAATAGGGTAGCACCCGGTGTTGCCAGTTTGTCCAGAGCAAGCGTGGCCAATCATGCCACAAAACAGCCTACTCGCGGATCGCTCTCACGAAGACCATCCCAATCGTCCAAGCGCCCCGATCGAACGATATGTAAAAATCGTCAAGCAGAACAACTGTGTTAGGGCGTGCCTTCTAGAAGACTCGGTCTAACGGTGGATCCATGTGTGGTTTATGAGAGGAACATACATGAAATGACACTTGGTGTGGTTCATGAAAAGAACAGACATCCGATGACACTGCTGGATCCTTATGTGGTTTGTGAGAAAAACACACATGCAATCACACTTGGTGTGGTTCATGAAAAGAACACACATCCAATGACACTGGTGGATCCATGTGTGGTTTGAGAGAAGAACACACATCCAATGACACTAGGTGTGGTTCATGACAAGAACACACATCCAATGACACTGGTGGATCCATATGTGGTTTGTGAGAAGAACTGACATTCAATCACACTGGGTGTGGTTCATGAAAAGAACACACATCCAATGACACTGGTGGATCCATGTGTGGTTTGTGAGAAGAACACACATCTAGTGACACTAGGTGTGGTTCATGAGAAGAACATACATGCAATGACACTGGTGGATCCATGTGTGGTTCATGAAAAGAATAGACATGCAATGAATATAGTTGTGGTTTGTGAGAAGAACACACATGCAATGATACTGGTGTATCCTTATGTGGTTTGTGAGAAGAACACACATGCAATGACTCTAGTTGTGGTTTGTGAAAAGAACACACATCCAATTACACTGGTGGATCCATGTGTGGTTTGTTAGAAGAACACACATGCAATGACATTGGGTGTGGTTCATGAAAAGAACACACATCCAATGACACTGGTGGATCCTTATGTGGTTTGTGAGAAGAACACACATGCGATGACTCTAGATGTGGTTCATGAGAAGAACAAACATGCAATGACCACTGGTGGATCCATGTGTGGTTTGTTTAGAAGAACACACATGCAATGACACTGGTGGATCCATGTGTGGTTTGTTTAGAGGAACAAACATGCAATGACTCTAGATGTGGTTCATGAAAAAAACAGACATGCAATGACACTGGTGGATCCTTATGTGGTTTGTGAGAAGAACTGACATGCAATCACACTGGGTCGATCCATTTGTGGTTCATGAAAAGAACAGACATGCAATGACACTGATGGATCCATGTGTAGTTTGTGAGAAGAACACACATCCAATGACACTAGGTGTGGTTCATGATAATAACACACATCCAATGACACTGGTGGATCCTTATGTGGTTTGTGAGAAGAACACACATGCAATGACTCTAGTTCTGGTTCATGAGAAGAACACACGTGCAATGACACACGTGGATCACTATGTGGTTTGTGAGAAGAACTGACATGCAATGACCCTAGTTGTGGTTCATGAAAAGACCACACATCCAATGACACTGGTGGATCCATGTGTGGTTTGTTTAGAGGAACAAACATGCAATGACTCTAGATGTGGTTCATGAAAAAAACAGACATGCAATGACACTGGTGGATCCTTATGTGGTTTGTGAGAAGAACTGACATGCAATCACACTGGGTCGATCCATTTGTGGTTCATGAAAAGAACAGACATGCAATGACATTGATGGATCCATGTGTAGTTTGTGAGAAGAACACACATCCAATGACACTGGGTGTGGTTCATGATAAGAACACACATCCAATGACACTGGTGGATCCTTATGTGGTTTGTGAGAAGAACACACATGCAATGACTTTAGTTCTGGTTCATGAGAAGAACACACGTGCAATGACACACGTGGATCACTATGTGGTTTGTGAGAAGAACAGACATGCAATGACCCTAGTTGTGGTTCATGAAAAGACCACACATCCAATGACACTGGTGGATCCATGTGTGGTTTGTGAGAACAACACACATCCAATGAAACTGGGTGTGGTTCATGAGAAGAACACACATGCAGTGACACTGGTGGATCCTTATGTGGTTTGTGAGAAGAACAGACATCCAGTGACACTGTGTGTGGTTCATGAAAAGAACACACATCCAATGACATTGGTGGATCCATGTGTGGTTTGTGAGAAGAACAGACATGCAATGACACTGGGTGTGGTTCATGAAAAGAACAGACATGCAATGACACCGGTGGATCCTTATGTGGTTTGTGAGAAGAACTGACATTCAATCACACTGGGTGTGGTTCATGAAAAGAACACACATCCAATGACACTGGTGGATCCATGTGTGGCTTGAGAGAAGAACACACATCCAATGACACTGGGTGTGGTTTATGAAAAGAACACACGTCCAATGACACTTATGGATCCTTATGTGGTTTGTGAGAAGAACAGACATGCAATGACCACATGCAATGACACTGGTGGATCCATATGTGGTTTGTGAGAAGAACTGACATTCAATCACACTGGGTGTAGTTAATGAAAAGAACACACATCCAATGACATTGGTGGATCAATGTGTGGTTTGTGAGAAGAACACACATCCAGTGACACTGGGTGTGGTTCATGAGAAGAACATACATGCAATCACACTGGGTGGATCCATGTGTGGTTCATGAAAATACAGACATGCAATGACACTGGTGGATCCATGTGTGGTTTGTGAGAACAACACACATCCAATTACTATAGATGTGGTTTGTGAGAAGAACACACATCCAATGACACTGGTGGATCCTTGTGTGGCTCATGAAAAGAACAAACATCCAATGACATTGTGTGTGGTTCATGAGAAGAACACACATCCAATGACACTGGTGGATCCTTATGTGGTTTGTGAGAAGAACAGACATGCAATGACTCTAGATGTGGTTCATGAGAAGAACAGACATGCAATTACACTGGTGTATCCTTATGTGGTTTGTGAGAAGAAGTGACATGCGATGACTCTAGATTTCGTTCATGAGAAGAACAGACATGCAATGACCACTGGTGGATCCATGTGTAGTTTTTTAGAAGAACACACATGCAATGACCACATGCAATGACACTGGTGGATCCATGTGTGGTTTGTTTAGAGTAACAAACATGCAATAATACTGGGTGTGGTTCATGAAAAGAACAGACATGCAATGACACTGGTGGATCCTTATGTGGTTCGTGAGAAGAACACACATGTAATGACTCTAGCTGTGGTTCATGAGAAGAACACACATGAAGTGACACTGGTGGATGCTTATGTGGTTTGTGATATGAACACACATGCAATCACACTAGGTGTGGTTCATGAAAAGAACACACATCCAATGACACTGGTGGATCCATGTGTGGTTCATGAAAAGAACAGACATAAAATGACACTGGGTGTGGTTCATGAAAAGAACAGACATGCAATGACACTGGTGGATCCTTATGTGGTTTGTGAGAAGAACAGAAATGCAATGACTGTGGGTGTGGTTCATGAAAAGAACACACATCCAATGACACTGGTGGATCCTTATGTGGTTTGTGAGAATAACACACATGCAATGACTCTAGTTGTGGTTCATGATAAGAACATACATGCAATGACACTTGTGGATCCTTATGTGGTTTGTGAGAAGAACACACATCCAATGACTATAGTTGTGGTTTGTGAGAAGAACACACATGCAATGACACTGGTGTATCCTTATGTGGTTTGTGACAAGAACACGCATGCAATGACTCTAGATGTGGTTTGTGAAAAGACCACACATCCAATGACACTGGTGGATCCATGTGTGGTTTGTTAGAAGAACACACATGCAATGACACTGGGTGTGGTTCATCAGAAGAACACACATCCAATGACACTGGTGGATCCTTATGTGGTTTGTGAGAAGAACACACATGCGATGACTCTAGATGTGGTTCATGAGAAGAACAGACATGCAATGACCACTGGTGGATCCATGTGTGCTTTATTTAGAAGAACACACATGCAATGACCACATGCAATGACACTGGTGGATCCATGTGTGGTTTGTTTAGAGGAACAGACATGCAATGACTCTAGATGTGGTTCATGAAAAGAACACACATCCAATGACACTGGTGGATCCTTATGTGGTTTGTGAGAAGAACTGACATACAATCACACTGGGTGGATCCATGTGTGGTTCATGAAAATAACAGACATGCAATGACACTGGTGGATCCATGTGTGGTTTGTGAGAAGAACACACATCCAATGACACTTGGTGTGGTTCATGAAAAGAACACACATCCAATGACACTGGTCCTTATGTGGTTTGTGAGAAGAAGTGACATGCAATGACCCTAGGTGTAGTTCATGAAAAGAAAAGACATGCAACGACACTAGTGGATCCATGTGTGGTTTGTGAGAAGAACACACATCCAATGACACTGGGTGTGGTTCATGAGAAGAACACACATGTAGTGACACTGGTGGATCCTTATGTGGTTTGTTAGAAGAACAGGCATCCAATGACACTGTGTGTGGTTCATGAAAAGAACACACATCCAATGACACTGGTGGATCCATGTATGGTTTGTGAGAAGAATAGACATGCAATGACACTGGATGTGGTTCACGAAAAGAACAGACATGCAATGACACTGGTGGATCCTTATGTGGTTTGTGAGAAGAACACACATGCGATGACTCTAGATGTGGTTCATGAGAAGAACATACATGCAATGACCACTGGTGGATCCATGTGTGCTTTATTTAGAAGAACACACATGCAATGACCACATGCAATGACACTGGTGGATCCATGTGTGGTTTGTTTAGAGGAACAGACATGCAATGACTCTAGATGTGGTTCATGAAAAGAACAGACATGCAATAACACTGGTGGATCCTTATGTGGTTTGTGAGAAGAACTGACATACAATCACACTGGGTGGATCCATGTGTGGTTCATGAAAAGAACAGACATGCAATGACACTGGTGGATCCATGTGTGGTTTGTGAGAAGAACAGACATGCAATGACCCTAGTTGTGGTTCATGAAAAGAACACACATCCAATGACACTGGTGGATCCTTATGTGGTTTGTGAGAAGAACTGACATGCAATGACCCTAGGTGTAGTTCATGAAAAGAAAAGACATGCAATGACACTAGTGGATCCATGTGTGGTTTGTGAGAAGAACACACATCCAATGACATTGGGTGTGGTTCATGAGAAGAACACACATGTAGTGACACTGGTGGATCCTTATGTGGTTTGTGAGAAGAACAGGCATCCAATGACACTGTGTGGTTCATGAAAAGAACACACATCCAATGACACTGGTGGATCCATGTGTGGTTTGTGAGAAAAATAGACATGCAATAACACTGGATGTGGTTCACGAAAAGAACAGACATGCAATGACACTGGTGGATCCTTATGTGTTCTGTGAGAAGAACTGACATTCAATGACACTGGGTGTGGTTCATGAGAAGAACACACATGCAGTGACACTGGTGGATCCATGTGTGGTTTGAGAGAAGAACACACATCCAATGACACTATGTGTGGTTCATGAAAAGAACACACATCCAATGACACTGGGTGTGGTTCATGAAAATAACACACATCCAGTGACACTTGTGGATCCTTATGTGGTTTGTGAGAAGAACAGACATGCAATGACACTGGTGGATCCATGTGTGGTTTGTTTAGAGGAACAAACATGCAATGACTCTAGTTGTGGTTCATGAGGAGAACACACAAGCAATGACACTGGTGGATCCATATGTGGTTTGTGAGAAAAACATACATGCAATGACTCTAGTTGTGGTTCATGAAAAGAACACACATCCAATGACACTAGTGGATCCATGTGTCGTTTGTGAGAAGAACAAACATCCAATGACACTGTGTGTGGTTCATGAGAAGAACATACATCCAATGACACTAGTGGATCCTTATGTGGTTTGTGAGAAGAACTGACATGTAATCACACTGGGTGGATCCATGTGTGGTTCATGAAAAGAACAGACATGCAATGACACTGGTGGATCCATGTGTGGTTTGTGAGAAGAACACACATCCAATGACACTTGGTGTGGTTCATGAAAAGAACACACATCCAATGACACTGGTGGATCCTTATGTGGTTTGTGAGAAGACACACATGCAATGACTCTAGCTGTGGTTCATGAGAAGAACACACATGCAATGACACTGGTGGATCCATATGTGGTTTGTGAGAAGAACAGACATGCAATGACCCTAGTTGTGGTTCATGAGAAGAACACACATGCAGTGACACTAGTGGATCCATGTGTGGTTTGAGAGAAGAACACACATCCAATGACACTGTGTGGTTCATGAAAAGAACACACATCCAATGACACTGGGTGTGGATCATGAAAAGAACACACATCCAGTGAGACTTGTGGATCCTTATGTGGTTTGTGAGAAGAACATACATGCAATGACGGCATGCAATGACACTGGTGGATCCATGTGTGGTTTGTTTAGAGGAACAAACATGCAATGACTCTAGTTGTATTTCACGAGAAGAACACACATGCAATGACACTGGTGGATCCATATGTGGTTTGTGAGAAGAACAGCCATGCAATGACTCTAGTTGTGGTTCATTAAAAGAACACACATGCAATGACACTGGTGGATCCATGTGTGGTTTGTGAGAAGAACACACATCCAATGACACTTGTGTGGTTCATGAGAAGAACATACATCCAATGACACTGGTGGATCCTTATGTGGTTTGTAAGAAGAACTGACATGCAATTACACTGGGTGGATCCATGTGTGGTTCATGAAAAGAACAGACATGCAATGACACTGGTGGATCCATGTGTGGTTTGTGAGAAGAACACACATCCAATGAAACTAGGTGTGGTTCATGAAAAGAACACACGTCCAATGACACTGGTGGATCGTTATGTGGTTTATGATAAAAAGACACATGCAATGACTCTAGTTGTGGTTCATGAGAAGAACACACATGCAATGACACTGGTGGATCCATATGTGGTTTGTGAGAAGAACAGACATGCAATGAACCTAGTCGTGGTTCATGAAAATAACACACATCCAATGACACTGGTGGATCCATGTGTGGTTTGTGAGAAGAAACACACATACAATGACACTGTTAGTGGCTCATGAGAAGAACATACATCCAATGACACTGGTGGATCCTTATGTGGTTTGTGAGAAGAACTGACATGAATCACACTGGGTGGATCCATGTGTGGTTCATGAAAAGAACAGACATGCAATGACACTGGTGCATCCATGTGTGGTTTGTGAGAAGAACACACATCCAATGACACTGGGTGTGGTTCATGAAAAGAACACACATCCAATGACACTGGTGGATCCTTATGTGGTTTGTGATAAGAACACACATGCAATGACTCTAGATGTGGTTCATGAGAAGAACACACATGCAATGACACTGGTGGATCCATATGTGGTTTGTGAGAAGAACAGACATGCAATGACCCTAGTTGTGGTTCATGAAAAGAACACACATCCAATGACACTGGTGGATCCATGTGTGGTTTGTGAGAAGAACACACATCCAATGACACTGGGTGTGGTTCAGGAGAAGAACACACATGCAGTGACACTGGTGGATCCTGATGTGGTTTGTGAGAAGAACAGACATCCAATGACACTTTGTGTGGTTCATGAAAAGAACACACATCCAATGACACTGGTGGATCCATGTGTGGTTTCTGAGAAGAACAGACATGCAATGACATTGGGTGTGGTTCATGAAAAGAACAGACCTGCAATGACACTGGTGGATCCTTATGTGGTTTGTGAGAAGAACTGACATCCAATGACACTAGGTGTGGTTCATGAAAAGAACACACATCCAATGACACTGGTGGATCTATGTGTGGTTTGTGAGAAGAACAGACATGCAATGACACTGGGTGTGGTTCATGAAAAGAACAAACATGCAATGACACTGGTGGATCCATATATGGTTTGTGAGAAGAACTAACATTCAATCACACTGGGTGTGGTTCATGAAAAGAACACACACCCAATGACACTGGTGGATCCATGTGTGGTTTGTTAGAAGAACACACATGCACTAACACTAGGTGTGGTTCATGAAAAGAACACACATCCAATGACACTGGTGGATCCTTATGTGGTTTGTGAGAAGAACACACATGCGATGACTCTAGATGTGGTTCATGAGAAGAACAAACATGCAATGACCACTGGTGGATCCATGTGTGGTTTGTTTAGAAGAACACACATGGAATGACCACATGCAATGACACTGGTGGATCCATGTGTGGTTTGTTTAGAGGAACAAACATGCAATGACTCTAGATGTGGTTCATGAAAAAAATAGACATGCAATGACACTGGTGGATCTTGATAACCCACAAGTATAGGGGATCGTGTGTAGCCTTTTCGATAAGTAAGAGTGTCGAATCCAACGAGGAGCTAAAGGTAGGATAAATATTCTCTCAAGTTCTATCAACCACTGATACAACTCTACGCACACTAAACGTTTGCATTATCTAGGAAATAAAACTAGAGCAACAATACTAGTAATAGAGATAGCTTTGCATGATAATAAATAACAAGAAAGTAAAGCTAGTTGCTGCAGCAATAAAATACACTAAACTAACAGAACCATGAGTGTGGAATAGTGGTGGTAATTGTGGTGGCTTTTTCCAAGTTTAAATAGCGAATAGATCGGGTTCATTGTCTTCGATGCAGTTTTCTATGTGGGAGAGGCTAAATATACATGCGCTTCACTACTTGGAATTACATGTACTATATGATTGGATTGTTAGAAAACATCCGCAAGTACTAATCAATGCATTAAGGTTTCCCCAACCATAGCCTTAAGTTTAATGGTCTTCTTATTCCCATACGTGCAATGTTCCGGTTCGCGTCCTCAGGTTTCTGTCACTCCGGCAGAACTTTCCCCTTCCTCTTACACATACTACAAACCCTATGATGTTTAATCCATGCGCGCACAAATATAATGGACATCAAAGGACTATACCATATCAACATACAACTCTAATGAACCAAAGACGTTCAACCATTCAATCTAAGAACAAAGAAACTATGCAAACATGACATAGATCATAGGATTATAACTTATAGCATCAAACACCATGTTTACATAGGACGGTACAGACGTGTGTGGGAGGATGAACCACTGCATAATAGGAGGATTAGGTGATGGAGATGGCGGTGAATATGGTGAAGAGGGCGGCGGCGGTGGCGACGCGGGGGACTCCTTCCCCGCCGCCGGTATCATGGGGGAGCACCGCCCCTTAGCCCCCTTCCTTCATGGCTTCTTGGGAGCCCTCCCCCATGGAGATGGGATCCATGAGGGAGGCAAAAACGTAGCTTTGGTGGCTGCAAATTCGTGGGTGGAGATGCCCTGAGCGAATTAGGTTTCCTCCCTTTATATAGCTTCTCGGATTCCCATCACCCCATATTGGGCTGCAGTAAATCAGGCCTAAAAGGCCCGTACGGACTCGTAATCAGCTAAATTTTATGTCTAGAACATTTGTCGTGAAATTTTCAACAACTTTGTAGTTGAAGAGTTTTCCGTTTGACGCCGTCTTCAACTTCAAACGTGACCATCTTAAAAAAGAGTTCTGAGACAGATTTCTGGAAAAATCTCAATTTGACTCCAACAAGCTTTCCACTTGTATTCTTGCTAATTCCTACACATCAAAGTGTAAAACAAGAACATTATGCACTTTTGCAACTATTAGTAGGTTAGTCCAAATAAATCATAAACTTTATACAAAAAATGAGTGTTAAAAGCATATTATTAGCATAAAACCATCAAAAATTATAGATACGTTATGAACGTATCGGATCCTTATGTGTTTTGTGAGAAGAACTGACATGCAATCAGACTGGGTGGATCCATGTGTAGTTCATGAAAAGAACAAACATGCAATAACACTGGTGGATCCATGTGTGGTTTGTGAGAAGAGCACACATCCAATGACACTGGGTGTGGTTCATGAAAAGAACACACATCCAATGACACTAGGTGTGGTTCATGAAAAGAACACACATGCAATGACTCTAGCTGTGGTTTGTGAGAAGAACATACATGCAATGACACTGGTGGATCCGTATGTGGTTTGTGAGAAGAACAGACATATAGTGACTCTGGGTGTGGTTCATGAAAGAACACACATCCAATGATACTGGTGGTACCTTATGTGGTTTGTGAGAATAACACACATACAATAACTCTAGATGTGGTTCATGAGAAGAACATACATGCAATGACACTGGTGGATCCTTATGTGGTTTGTGAGAAGAACACACATGCGATGACTCTAGATGTGGTTCATGAGAAGAACAGACATGCAATGACCACTGGTGGATCCATGTGTGGTTTGTTTAGAAGAACACACATGCAATGACCACATGCAATGACATTGGTGGATCCATGTGTGGTTTGTGAGAAGAATAGACATGCAATGACTCTAGATGTGGTTCATGAAAAGAACAGACATGCAATGACACCGGTGGATCCATGTGTGGTTTGTGAGAAGAACAGACATCCAATGACACTGTTGTGGATCCATGTGTGGTTCATGAAAAGAACAAACATGCAATGACACTGGTGGATCCATGTGTGGTTTATGAGAAGAACACACATCCAATAACACTGGGTGTGGTTCATGAAAAGAACACACATACAATGACATTGTGGATCCTTATGTAGTTTGTGAGAAGAACACACATGCAATGACTCTAGCTGTGGTTCATGAGAAGAACACACATGCAATGACACTGGTGGATCCATATGTGGTTTGTGAGAAGAACAGACATGCAATGACTCTAGTTGTGGTTCATGAAAAGAACACACATCCAATGACACTGGTGGATCCATGTGTGGTTTGTGAGAAGAACAGACATGCAATGACACTGGGTGTGGTTCATGAGAAGAACACACATCCAATGACACTGGTGGATCCTTATGTGGTTTGTGAGAAGAA
The DNA here is from genome assembly GCA_023614405.1 of Avena insularis. Taxonomy (NCBI): domain Eukaryota; kingdom Viridiplantae; phylum Streptophyta; class Magnoliopsida; order Poales; family Poaceae; genus Avena; species Avena insularis. The sequence continues at coordinate 391,482,278 of CM042689.1, read as the reverse complement.
CACACATGCGATGACTCTAGATGTGGTTCATGAGAAGAACAGACATGCAATGACCACTGCTGGATCCATGTGTGGTTTGTTTAGAAGAACACACATGCAATGACCACATGCAATGACACTGGTGGATCCTTATGTGGTTTGTGAGAAGAACATACATCCAATGACACTATGTGTGGTTCATGAAAAGAACACACATCCAATGACACCGGTTGATCCATGTGTGGTTTGTGAGAAGAACAGACATCCAATGACACTATGTGTGGTTCATGAAAAGAACAGACATGCAATGACACTAGTGGATCCTTATGTGGTTTGTGAGAAGAACACACATGCAGTCACACTAGGGGGATCCATGTGTGGTTCATGAAAAGAACAGACATGCAATGACACTGGTGGATCCTTATGTGGTTTGTGAGAAGAACACACATGCAATCACACTGGTTGGATCCATGTGTGGTTCATGAAAAGAACAGACATGCAATGACACTGGTGGATCCATGTGTGGTTTGTGAGAAGAACACACATCCAATGATACTGGGTGTGGTTCATGAAAAGAACACACATCCAATGACACCGGTGGACCCTTATGTGGTTTCAACATGTGGTTTATGAAAAGAACAGACATGCGATGACACCGGTGGATCCATGTGGTTTATGACAATAACACACATGCAATGAACTCTAGTGGGTCCATGTGGTTTATGAGAAGAACACACATCCAATGAACTCTAGTGGATCTATCTTGGCATAATTTGATGTATGCCACGATGTATTTCATTGTACAATACACTCACTTTCCATTTTTATACTACTCAGTTTCGCCCTTGGTTTTATGTGTTACTACTCAGTTTTGCCCCCCTCTCTCTATCTTTCGTAGAAGCTCAAACCTGTGCTCACCCTGTCCGCTACTCCCTGATTTGTTGTCACAGTTGTCACGCGGATTGTGCGCACCAACCGTTGATTCTGTGCGATCCAATGATGATCGTTGCACAAGTCGTGCCCTTCATAGTACAACGTGAGACAACACAGACGTCTCCCTCAGCGAGACTTCTACAAGAAGGAACATGATGCCGTCCATGGAAAAAGTTGTCGAGCGGTCATGTCATGTTTAATCAAGTCTAAAAAGCCTACTACTGCTACTACTACGCCACAACGCATGCGTCATCGAGTGCACGGTCGTTGATGGACAACTGCAATTTATTGCCACTTGATTTTAATAAGACATATCCCATTTTTTACGCAGCGGCTCTCAATCTCACTTCCAACTGGGTCCGACCGTAAGAAGCTTGCACGCGCTAGCCGGAGGCCGAAGAGCTGAGCTCGACGAGACCTAACGTCTCCACCTTCATCAACACATCCCTCTACCCGATCTAGCACAACCCCACAAATCTCGTTGTACAGCCACCTACCTTCCCCTCTACATTTCCACTTTTAACTATCGCCAATTTTAGGGCCGTGTCAAACTTCGTACATAGAAATTGTGTATGCGCCCTTTGCATGTGGCTCAATACAGAACTGCCATGCATAGCTCGGGGAAAAAACGTGACGTATCGTGCGCGTATCGCAGTGCACGGTGCAGTAGACTGCGTGGCGCATTGCACGGTGGTGCAACGAAATGTGCCTTGCTTCCATCCACCTTAACTATAGAGCCCCTCTCCGCACACCCACTCTCACTCTCGCTCACTCTCCCCATGCAACCCTCTCCACTGTCCCACCAGCATCCGCAAACTCCCGAGAATACCCCGTCTGCATCGGCGATGGCCGAGGAGGATAAGGGGGCCATCGTCACCTCCGAGTCCGCCGGCGAGGAGGCCCCCGTCTCCTTGCCGGTCCCCCTCGACACGTTGAAAGCAGCCGCCGTCCCTGTCCAGGCCCCAGTCGAGGACCCGCCGGTCACAAGCAGATCAAGCACTTCTTGGGCACCTACGATCTAGATAAGTGCATCGCTCCGCTGAACCCCTACGACACCGGCATCGACGACCCATGGTTGGAGGTAACTAGGGTTTGCTCCCCTCCCCTGGTTCTTCTACCGTTCCCATCGTTGGATGCTAGATCTTGGTTTATTAGGATTCGCTTGTTCACATTTCGATTGCTCGATCTTCTTACATCATCTACTCCCCCATTTTCCTTTTCTTCCAATAGGTTTCCGATAGTGACGTCTGCAACGATGACAGGTCCATTCATACCAAGGCTCGTCAGGTGCCGAGGAGGCTGCAGGCCGGCCAGTACGACGCCTTCTTTAGGGGCGGCGACTACAGCTGCCCTTCCGCAAGGGGATCGCCTACTGCTGGGCGAGTGACACCGGCGGCACCGACTTCAACACCTTACTGAAGCATGCAGAGGCCACGGGCTCCGGAATCCACAAAGGCGGCAAGCGCGAGACCGTGCACATCAACGCCTACATCGCTGAACACCGGGTTCTCGGCATTCACCTCCGAAACCTCCAGCGGGTGGCCATCAAAGAGGGTCGCATGCCTCCAATCAGGCCCAAGGCTCGCAAGATCAAGGGACTAGGGAGCAAAAAGTGGAGGAAGCGCCGGAGGGAGGAGGCTCGGGCGCTTAAAGGCCTTGAATGTGCCTGCAGCTGTGGCGGCTACTGCTGCTAAGCAGCTTCTTTTGATTTTCTATATTCTGCTTGCATCCTATTTCTGGCTGAATGCATCGAACCTTGTTAAGCAACCTACTTTTATCGCTATATCCTATTTAGTTGCACACATCTATATCTACATTTGTTTTGTTTTCTGAATGAATGTATTCTGCCTGGTGTGATTAGCTGCTCTAGATTTGCTACCTGATCAGAGGCAAAAAGAGGTCCAAAAGGGAACGAATTATCGAAGAGAGAATCTTCTCTAGATTTGCTACCAATTTGGGCAAACATATCTATTTAGCGAGAGAGGAAAAGGGTTCTCTTTCAAACTTCCAGTTAACGAGCTACCATCTTGACAAGCTACAAGACACATACATAAACATAACACAAATAGGGTTAAATTTATTTTACTACTCTCACTTGAGGCGCTAGACATCTTGATAAGATAACTGAGTTTCACAAAATAGAAACATAACACTGAGAAGTAAAATTTAATTCACTTCTCATCAGACCACTTAAGGCGCTTGCCATCATTCCTAGGCGACCAACTACGATCATTCCAGGTGGATCTTACATTATTGGCCCTCCACAGCTCACAAAATGCAAGTTCGTCCCACCTGGGATCTGACTTGGCTTCCCTATCTTCAGCATCCCGTGGCACAATTAGCAGTGCATCACATGCCTGATTGTTGCCGCTAGAAGATGCAGCCTCTCATTCTTTGCTTGATTCTCTCTCTGTCACTTCGCTTCACCTGCAAGCTCTCTTCACCGCCGGATGCAGCCATTTCCTTTGCATATGCAGCTTCAAACTCAGCTATTCTGCATTTTCTACAAAGGGCTCCCCTGAGCTCGTCTTCCCTCTTGCAAATAGGGTAAAACACGAGGTAACGTAGAAAAAAATGGATCTTCTTGTACAACTGGTAGGTCACGTAAGCATCTATGGCTGCATACTTCAGGTTTATATCAGACAACAACCACTCGTCCCAGAAATCATGCCTATCCGTAGGGAAATATTCCTTCATTTTGTCGTACGACTCATCGAGGATTCTAGTTGCGAGTGATGCCATTCCATCCTTCCTCGAGCCCCCTAGGATCTTGACAAGATGTTGAATATCGATCCAGTTGTGCGCAAGAATTATAATTCCCTCTTGATAAAATTAAAAAAAACAGTTGTATTGTCGACAGTGCAGAAAACAATTCCCTTTTCTACAAGGAACTGGCGCAGCACCGGACAATTCATGTCAGTCCTAAAAGTATGTAGTTTGTCATCACCAAATTTTTTAACTACAAATATTTTGTCAATGCAAGATCATCATCTGAATATAATTTTGAAAAGTTTAGTAAACGCAAGATCAAGACTCTCAACATTGTCTTGTCATAATTTATTTGGTCCCAAATAAAATCTAGTAGTTACAAGATGAGCAAATGGATAAAGAATAAGAGGAGAAAACCCTAAAAGTAGTTAGATACAGAGAGCAGATCTACAAACCAAGAGAGGTGGTATACGAGGACGTGTTTCCTCATGGCCAGTTGAACGATGGCGACTTCACTCCCTTCATATGGGTGCTCCGGGGTGTACTCGAGGTCCAATCCCACAAACTTGTCCTCGTCTTTCTCAAGCCAACCCTCATACATCTTCAGGACACGCACCACTGTCTCCTCCTCATTGGTGTAGACAACGTCTATCTTCTTATTGGCATGGGTAGTGAAGCTTGTCTCTAGAGTGCGACGACCTTCCATGGCGGCAAGGAGAAGACGGGAAGAAGACATATGACATGAAGAAGAAGAGTGGTTTCTGCGAGGTAGGGGCACGGTGGAACCATCAATGTGCTTTTAAGGTAGTGGTTAACGACGGGGACGAATGTCCAAGGAGAGACGCGTGGCGGTGGCCGTTCCAGCTTCTTAGTAAACAAAAAAAATATAACGCCGATACATGTGCCCTGTTTTATCACGTCAATACACTGGGCAGGGGGTGTTGTCCTATCCACCGTGCCATCGCTGCAAGCCTACGTGATAGCCACCCCGCCTAAGCGACGGGCGCGACATAACGGTGAGAACTGACAGGGGGCCCAACTTGACGGCCGTTAGCCTGATATTTTGAATTGAAATGTAAAGTTAAATTCGTGCCGAAAAAGACCCTCTGAGTATTTGGCACGCCAACTTTGGGCAACGCAGCTGATTGTAAGCAACTTGGGTACCGTGTTGCCTGGTCACCCCAACTTTCGGGCCGCAAAATGATATTCTCGTGCCAGGGGGTGGTGTGGTCGCCTAGGGCACCCTCTCGGCCTCCCCTTTCGCCTATATATTGCCTCCGATATAGAAACCCTAAGTACCCGATCAAAATTCCACGAAAGAGTCTATAGCCGTCATCATCTCCATCCCTAGATCGGGAGGGATCTGAAGCTCTTCCCGGCACCCTGCCAGAGGGGAGAATTCAGCCTGGAGGCCTTCGTCATCACCATGCAAGCCTCCGATGTGATGCGTGAGTAGTTCATCCTTGGACTACGGGTCCATGTAGTAGCTAAATGGTTGGTTCTTCTCCTTTGTGCTATCATGTTTAGATCTTGTGAGCTCCGTTAATGATCAAGATCATCTATTTGTAATCATACATGTTGTGTTTGCAGGGATCCTATGGATATTGAGATGCTATTTCAGATTGATTATTGATTCTATCATGTCTTTGTTATTTGTGATCTTGCATGCTCTTCGTTGTTAGTAGCTATCTTGGCCGAGTAGATGCTAGCAACTCCAAGAGGGAGTATTTATGCTCGATAGTGGGTTCATGCCTCTAGTAATCTGGGGAAGTGATAGAAATCTCTAAGGTACTAGATGTGTTGTTGCTACTAGGGAGAAAACAACAATCCCGTGTTCATAGAACAATCATATTGTTTACTTTACACGGAATGCTTAATGCAATTATCTGTTGCTTGCAACTTAATACTAGAGGGGGTTCGGATGATAACCTGAAGGTGGATTATTAGTCATAGATGCAGTTGGATTACGGTCTATGTATAATGTTGTAATGCCCAATCAAATCTCAAAGGAGTCAAGATGATTAGTATATGCATGTATGCTTTCTCGATGTTTGTCAATTGCCTCGCTGTAATTTGTTCACCCAGTATGTCATCTATCTTAAGGAGAATCACCACTAGTGAGCTATGTACCCCGGTCCTTTCTTTTACCATCAATCTACAAATGTTTACTGTTTACTTTATGCAAGCTATTACTTTCTTCCCACACAATACGTTTAATCCTTTGTTTTCAGCAAAATCGGTGAGATTGACAACCTCACTGTAAGTTGGGGGCAAAGTTCTGTGGTTGTGTTGTGCAGGATTCCAAGTTGGAAACAACACCTTGGAGGTGTTTTCTTGCTCCTACTGGTTCCATAACCTTGGTTTCATAACTGAGGGAAAACTTGCTGTTGTGCTCATCATACCTTCCTCTTGGGGTTCCCCAACGAGCTCGATATATTTTGGGCCATCAAGCTATTTTTCTGGCACCGTTGCCGGGGAGTCAAGGACATCTTCACAAGGGGAGTCCCTCATAACCAATCTCTTTACTTTGTTATTTTTGTTTTGCTTAGTTTCTTTCTACTTTGTTTGCTTGTTTCTTTATCAAAAACACACACAAATAGTTGTACTAGTTTGCTTTCTTTATTAAAAACACAAAAAAATGACTACTCTTGAAAACACTAAGTTGTGTGACTTCACTAGCACCAACAATAATGATTTCATGTGCACACCTATTGCTCCACCTGTTCCTGAAGCTACTTTCTTTGAAATTAAACCTGCCTTGCTTAACCTTGTTATGAGAGAACAATTTTCTGGTATTGGTACTGAAGATGATGCTGCTCATCTAAATAACTTTCTTGAACTTCGTGATATGCAAAAGCATAGGGATATAGATGGGGATATTATTAAGCTTAAATTGTTTCCTTTCTCTTTGAGGGAAAAGCTAAAGAATGGTTGCAATCCCTAACTAGAAATAGTATTGATTCTTGGACTAAATGCAAAGATGCTTTCATTGGAAAATACTATCCTCCTGCTAAGATTATATCTATGAGAAGTGAAATAATGAAGTTTAAACAATCTGATAATGAACATGTTGCTCAAGCTTGGGAAAGAATGAAATCTTTGGTAAAGAATCATCCCATTCATGGACTGACTGCTTGGATGATTATCCAAACCTTTTATGCAGGACTAAATTATTCTTCAAGAAATCTACTGGATTATGCTGCTGGAGGTACCTTTATGACCATCACTTTGGGTGCTGCAACAAAGCTTTTGGATAATATGATGGTTAACTATTCTGAATGGCACACTAAGAGAGATTCATAAGGTAAGAAGGTAAATTCTGTTAAGGAAACCTCCTCCTTGAGTGATAAAATTGATGTTATTATGTATATGCTTGTTAATGGGAAAGCTCATATTGATCCAAATCATGTTCCCTTAGCCTCTTTGGTTGCTCAAGAAGAGCAAGTTGATGTGAACTTTATAAGAAATAATAATTTTAGCAACAATACCTATATGAACAATTTTGGTAATAATAATTATAGGCCATATCCTCCCAATAATGGTAATGCTTATGGAAATTCCTACAACAATAATAGGAGTGCACCCTATGAACTTGAAATTATGCTTAAAGATTTTATTAGTAAACAAACTGCTTTCAATAAAACTATTGAGGAAAAACTCTCTAATGCTGAAAGAAACATAGCATCATTGGCTAAAGCACAATCTTATTTGAATAAAATGGATGCTAAACCTGAAACTATTGAAAATCCCTTTGCTGCTACTAATGCCATACAAGTTAGAATTGATGAAAATGTCTATTAGCTGAATTGCATGCTAAGTAGGAAAGAGAAGATTAAAATTCTAGAAATATTAGTGTTTCTACTTGTAACACCCTCAGAATCGGCCCTATGCAAGTTTCAGCGCTTCCCGCCAAACCCGCATAGAAACGATTTAAAGGTGCCCACCAGGCACTTGCGTGCGGGTGGAAAACGAAGTAATATCATTACACAACAGTCCTCGATGGAACCCACAAAACATATATATACAACAGCGACTCAAAGAGTCAAGAATACAGATATACAATACAAAGATCCAAATCACCTGGAAAACGAGATAGCGTCCGAGTACGGACAAGATGCAAATTGAGCTAAGAGCCCTGAAGAATAACCAATGGCGTCCATAACCCTGCCCAGGCCAAGCCGGAAGGGTAACCCTGCTAACAATGTCGATCTCAAAACCTGCTTAAACAAAAGGGGTGCCGACAAAGGGCAAAGGAAAAAGGAGAGAGCGGTCAGTACTGAGGCCAGTACACGGCGAGACTAGAATTCGGCGGTCCTCGCCTACATAGGTATGGTGGATCAAGCGCAGCGGCATGCACTAAACAACCTATAGAGACTCGATACAAATAGCGGCTATCGAGAGGTAAGAAAGACCTATTCGAACCAACCGATACTACCACCAAACATACCCATCCTGGTGTTTCCCCTCGAGACCAAACGAGGAAGTCAACCGAGAACTCACACCGTTGGCGCTTTATTTATTCAGTTATCGTTGCATCAATTACTAGTCGGTATAGATAGTCATCCTGATATAATAAGCAGTGGGCACTTTTAGTTAACCATTCCATTGTAGTTGCAACACTTACTAGTCAGATACAATTAGCATGAGATATCCCAAACCCAGCAGTTGTTGGTACTTTTATTTAGCCAGTCCGTTGTAGTGAAGCTGATTACTAGTCATATCGGATACCAGTCAAATTATAACAAGAACTTTAGTTATAGTTGTCTATGATCGAGAACTATGCTCCAAGTCGTCCATAACCGCGACACGGCTTTTCGAAAAGATTTAACCTGAGGGTGCACCAAAGTATCCACACGCATCGACCCTTTTGCCGATCGCTTAACATACACCCATCGGTATGTCGGCGGGCCTAAGTCATGACGTTTCCCAGATCCAAAGCAAGTACATGGGGCCACCCCACTAAGCTACCCAACGAAGTCGGCCGGTCTCGAGACGGACTCGGGTTTGCGTCGATGGTACAAACGACTGGAACCCGAAAGTGTGGTCTTGTCGATACCGCGAAAACACTCGCAATCCTAAAAGACAGTGCATTACCTGCACAATTTTAAATTAAGCAGAAAGCATGGCATAAGTACAGAATAGTAATAAAGCCCCAAACTACTTTGTGGCCCCAAAGACAATACTTTGAAATCAGGTACTAATCGATGGGGTGCCACACACCCCACAATGGTTAGCGCGCTCGATCTCGGAACAGGTGTCAAGAACTCGGGGTCCTACGGGACACCAGTGAGCGGTTAAAATCCAAATATTGTCTATTACCCATCGGTGCCTCTGCATTTACCTACTTCAATTTTAGTTATTAAACAGTAATTAAAGCCATGATCATCTCCAACATTAAACATGTGGCAACACTCCAACAACTGAGGTACTTGACGACACGCGACAGCACTTGAGCAAGCGACTACGACGCGCAAGTCCAACTATCTACCAATCAACAGGTAATAGGATGTGTCCAAGGCAATATAAGGCTGCAAGGGATATCACGGGTACGAAAACTAGAGCATCGCAACACAGATAGCAATAGATTAACAGGAGGGAATAAATACTATAAAAGTAAGATAGGTAGAAAGGGGGAGGTGCTCGCCTGAAAAACATTGTCGAAGGTTCATCCGAAGATCGGGGCGAAGCTCACATCAACTCATCGATCTTATCCGCGAAGAAGCAAAACACTAGAAGAAACACCGGATGCAATATTTAATACTAGGGCAGAAGATCCGGCATGATTATGATATGATGCATGGCATGGCACAGATGTGATACAACTAGGCAATATTAAGCGGAACCGGGGTCCCGACATTTAATTAAACGGTTCGAGTTATTTATCTACCCCGCAAATTAAATGTTGGATTAGCAAGACAAAACATGGCTTCGGTTCGCTATGCCAATTTAAATGGAGTCCGAAATAAGACAAAGATATCCCGCATATAGACTCCATATTTAATTATGAGATGAATTGGCATAATGCCCCCAAACCACAGACAAGTATGCATGCATGAACAATTTAATATGCATCCGTTGATAATGTCATATTATAAAAATAATGGGGTCTCGGATAGGGAATCACATTAGGGTTCGGCGATCTTGGGCTCCGAGGGGTTCGGGGTCGGTCTCAGGGTTTGACGGGCGAACGGCTCGACGAGATCGGTCTCGGACAACGGAAGTCGATCTTGTCGCACCCGAGAAGAAGAACTTAGTTGGCGTCGGGCACATCGGATCCGCCCTGGTCGGTGTCGATCTTGTCGTTGCGAAGATCTTGTCGGGTCCGCGCCATCGAGTCGGTCTTGGCATTCGGGAAGAAGAACTTGGCGTCCGAGAGACAATCTTGTCGCATCCGCGGTCGTCGGGTCGTGTCGTCGGTCTTGTCGTTTCACGGCGGAGATCTTGGTGTCCCGGGTCTCGGCGTCTTCGGATCCGAGAGGAAGAACTTGGCGTGTCGGGTTCGGTCTTCTGATCCGAGAAGGAGAACTTGGCGATTCCGAGGGTCTTGGTGTTCGACGGGGTTCGGGCGCGCCGGGATCGGTCTTCGAATCCATGTAGTAGACCTTGTCAGTTCCATGTCGACGACCTTGGGGTTCTGCGATCTCCGTGATGGAGTGCTTGACGTTCTGGGGAGGAGAGCTTGGAGGTTTTCAACTTCAATTAGCGAAGGTGTACTTGGTCCTAGTGTCGATGGAGTCTTCGGGTACCGCGGGTTCTCGGCGATCTTGGGGTTCCGAGGGTTCGACGGGTTCAGGGTCCGTGATCGGTCTTCGGGGTTTCAGAGTTGGGGCCTTCGGATCCTAGAGGGCGAACTTGTTGTCGATGGAGAACTTGAATCTAACCCGGTGGTTATCGAAGATCTTGTCGACGACACCAAAGACCTTGCCCAACTTTTCGTTCTCGTTCACCGGGATGTTCAGGTCGACGCCAGGGTAATCTGTAACACCATCTTCTTAGCATCGTACCACACCACACCCATCACCTTCACATCCCACAACACTGAGCAACACCAACACATCAACACAGCGGGGGCTCACGTCATCGGCAGGTTCAAAAAGAGCAGAACTCGGCCGTGCCCGTAGAGCTGAGCGGGGGACACGGTCGACGATGGAGGGCCGTCAAGGCGGACAAGGCGAGCAGGGCGAGATGGCGACGGGAAGGAGGGCGACGGTGCCGAGGCGATCCGGCCAGGTGGTTGCGGGAGGAGCGGCAGAGACGACCGCGACGAGGAGCTTGGAGAGGCGGGGCGGCTCTCGACAGCGGGAAGGAGGTGCTCGGGGGAAGAGGGCGCGGCGGCGGCGACCCGGGAGGCGGAGGCGGGGCGAAGCCGCGTGGGCACAGGTCGTCGGGGCGAAGCCGCGGAGGACTGACGCGGAGGCGACGGCGCGTCTGGGCCGAGGCGCTCGCGGGAGAGGGCGCGGAAAAACGGGCCCGCGGTGGCGGCGCGAGGCGATGGAGGCGAGGTGGCGTCGCGAGGGGAGAGGGTGGGCGACCTGGCGGCGGGTGGAGGGGTGCTGAGCGGCGGCGCGCGTCAAAGGAGCAGAGGAGGTTGGAGACGGGGAGGGAGCGGGGTAGGTGGCGATGCAGGGGAGAGAGGAGAAGGGGATGGTGGGGCCGGGTCCAGGAGGAGTGGGTCGGGGCGGCAGGTGGGGCTAGCCAGGTGGTGTTGGGTATGTGTGGCTGCGTGTGTGTGCGTGTGGGTGAGGGAGTGGGGTGGGTCCGGCTGGATGATGTGGCGGCATGGGAGTGGAGGGAGTTGGGGAAGTGGTGAGGTGGCGGTCTGCGATTGGTCGGGGTGAGGTGGAGGGGGCTGGGTAGGTTAAGGTTAGGTAGGAAAAGGGTTTAGATAGTCTGGTTTTTGTACTGGGGGTGGCCGACTGGGTCGGATCGGCCCGGTACGGCTGCCCCTAAAAAAATAAAATAAATGTTTTATTATTTAAAGCGGGGCTTTTGAAAACCATTGGTAGACGAAACAAAATAATCCGGAGGCCCGGGTTTTGGATTTGAAATAAAGGCGGGGTATTTAGAAAACAAAATATGTTTTTCGAAAATAGTTTCAGTCAAACAAATGCATGATGATGACGATGCTCAAATGCAATGTGGCATGATGACATGAGCATGCGGTCATGATGATGCAATGCACAAAAACAACGCGATTTTCTAGTAGTGGTTTTTGCGGGGCGCCACACTACTATCACTACCACTAATGTTGAAGCTAATAAACCCAATGGAACCTTTTCTAATAAAAATGCTGAAATTCTTCGAAATATGGCAAACAATAGCTCTACTACTTTAGATGATAATTATGATTTTGATCTTTATGGTTGCAACATCTCTAAAGTTATTATGTTCCTACAAAATCTTGCTAAAAGTCCTAATGCTAGTGCTATGAATATGGCCTTTACAAAACACATTACTGATGCTCTTATAAAAATCAAAGAAGAAAAGATGAAACATAAAGCTTCTATTCCTATGAAACTAGAGGATGGTTGGGAACCCATCATTAATATGAAAGTGAATGACTTTGATCTCAAAGCTTTATGTGATCTTGATAGTAGTGTTTCTGTTATGCCTAGAAAGATTTATGATATGCTTGATTTTCCACCATTGGAAGATTGTTATTTAAATGTCCCACTTGATGATAATGCTAAAAAGAAACTCATGGGAAGTGTTAATGATGTACTTATTATGGTTAACGATGCCTATGTCCCTGTTGATTTCTATGTTTTGGATGTTGAATGCAATGCTTCTTGTCCTATTACTTTGGGAAGACTTTTTCTTAGAACTGTTGGTGCCATTATTGATATGAAAGAAGGCACCATTAAATATCAACTCCCACTCAAGAAAGGTACAGAACACTTACCTAAGAAGAGAGAGAAGATTCCTTTTGCCTCTCCTATGAAAACTAAATTTGATCTTAATGCTTCTTCATTTGAGAATACTTGATTCCTTTCTTGCTTCTTATGCCTAACTTAAAGGCGTTAAAGAAAAGTACTTATTGGGAGATAACCCAAAAGTTTTAGATGAGTCTCGGAAGTTATTACCTCTGTAATAACCTATCCTTATCCTATTTATTTGCTTTTTGTTCCAAGAGTAACCTCTAATGAGAGATAAGTAATGCTTGGGAAAGTTGTTGTCCCGAAATAGATTTTTGTGCTTCGCTGTAAACATTTGTGTAAAATCTCTGTACATCGGTTTGAGCTGTGATTTTTTGTGCTTCTACCCCAGGTTGCTATCTAACTTTCATTAGTTCAACACTTTTCAATTTGAGCAATAGAAGGTCTTCGAAAAAATTGGTTTTTACCTGCTGGTCTGTTTTGATAGATTTCTGCTATTATTTGCATTTGCTTCTTGTTGATTCCTTTTTGGGTTCTTTTTGGGGAATTGAGCTTTTTGAGGGAAGTACTACAGTATCTTGTGTTTTAATGGAAGTTTAATTGGTGTTGGAACTGAACCCAAAGACTTATTATCTTGAGTACACTAATGTTGCTAATAAAGATTGTGTGAAGTTTTGTATGAAGGAAATTTTTTAGGTGTATGGAGAGAATGATGTAATGAGATGAAGAATGGACTAAAGCTCAAGCTTAGGGATGCCACACATGTCACCCCAAGAAATATCCAAGAAGTACAAGCGTCAAAGATTGGGCATGCCCAAGGCATCCCCTTCTTCATTAATAAAAATCTCAGGTTTCTTCCAAACACTTCATTTTTATTGTTTCATGCACAGTTGTGTTGTTCTTGGAGCGTCTTCATTTTCTTTTTCGTTTTTGTTTTTTCATTTGCTTAGTTTTCTTGGTTTTCTTGAATAAATTGGTTGGGCCCCCTCATTCATACATTAGTTTTCAAATAAGTTTGGTTTGGATTGGAAAAGAGTAGGAAAATTTCATGCTTAAGTGGAAAAGGAGCTTGTTTTTGACTATGGCCTACGCTTTGTCATGTCATTCTTGATATTGTTTTGGCTTTATGCTTAGTGATTATTGCTGTAGCATGACATGTTATAAACAATTGAGATTGCTTAATGTGCCTTGAAAGAATCATGCGTTGTTTTAGCATATTAAAGCATAGTATTGTGGTATTCTCCTTTGATGCTTTATTTGGGTTGACTTGGCGCATGCTCACACCATGTTATGACTATCCAAAGTCGCCATAGCCTTTATGATCCTTTAGTTTTCAACTTGTAATATCACTTTATGCTTTAATTAATGATGTTTTGTCGCTTTGCATGATTATGGCCATTATTGCTCTCTTAGTTGGTCGTTCCCAGTCTTTTGCTAGCCTCCATAACCAAGTATGAGTTCCACTCATGCATCCAACTCCAAATAAAACCAAGTTATTCCAAAGAGTCCACCATACCTACCTATTAGCATTTGCTATTCCAAGTATATTCATGTTTTTATCTACCTTCCGAGTTAAACTTGTTATGTGAAAATTAGTGATTAAAGCTATCACGAACTTGATGGCACACTTTATTTTCTTGCACTTAATAAACTTGAACCATTGTGATCATCTTTGTTGCGTATATGCTTGCGCTTTATAAGTTGAAGTTAGCAGAACCATGTATCATGGGGAACGCTTTCAACATTGCACTTATATTCCGTTGATATCATGATTCTTTTGCTTATGGTTCTCGGCGGTGTGAAATAAAAGTGGAACTTGTAAGATCATGGAGTTCATATGTGTGTTAGAGAAACGCCTGGGCCGCTAGCCTAAGCCATGCCTAATCATGGTGGAAACTTGCAGCATAACCATAATGAGGACTCTATGAAGCATCCTCAATAAAAACCTATGCAAATAGTAAATAAAAAGATCGCTGAGATGCTCATTATCTGCTTGCCTTGTCATTTTGATATGGGATAGCTCCTGTGTCATGGGGCAAGGGGTATCCCGTTGGTGGTTCTCTATGATACATATGTACTTACAATGACAGGAGCTTACTTGTGACTGAAGTTGAGTAGCATGAGGTTCGGTACTCGTAAGAAAGGGGCATGAGGTTTCAACTTATAACTTGTCAAGCATATCCTCTTAGTTGTATCACTTTAACCTTAACCACCTAAAGATGCTTATGATAGGGGCAATGAGAGCTGAAACCTAATAAGTACCATAATTTTTGGAAGCTCTTTATGAGACTTGAATCCCTGCTTCCTTCTATGAAGGCCTTTCTTTTACTTTTATGTTGAGTCTCCATCTTCTCTCTTTATGCACCTATTGAGAGAGCATAGTGGCCATTCTTAGTTTAATGTGCATTGTCCCAAGACTTGTTGATTGATGCATAACTTTGATATTGCTTGTTCTTAAACTATTTGTATCTAGTCACCCTTATGAACTTTGAAGGTGTCCCATGCAATTATGTTTTGCTACTCTATGAGGGACAAGCTGAATACCATCCTTATTATGCTTTATTTATGTGAAACAAACAAATGTCTTTTAAAAGCATTGTTATTCATGAATCTTTTATTTATGCCTTTTCATGTTACAACATAGTTGCTATGTCTTATTGTTAGAACTATATCTTTCATGCTATGTTAAAGTACTATGATCCCAGCTATCAAGTGATGGTGCATGTCACCTTAAAAATTATTCTTTTTTTATCACTTACCTACTTGAGGACGAGCAGGAGTTAAGCTTGGGGATGTTGATACGTTGATAACCTATCTATAATTTTTGATGTTCCATGCTTGGTTTATATCTACTTTCTTATGTTTTCTCCACACTTTAGAGTATTTTTATACACTTTCTTGGACTAATCTATTAATAAGATGCCACAGTGCCAGCTGCCTGTTTTCTGCTGTTTTTGGTTCTAGGAAAGTCAGAAAATAAATATTCTCGGAATTGGACGGGACAAAAGCCAAAGTCAATATTTCACCGAGGGGGACACGGAGCCAGAAGACGAGATGGAGAGGGGCCAGAGGCCGGCCACACCACCTGGCCGCGTGGCCAGGCCTGGCCCGTGCCAGGGGGTGGTGTGGCCGCCTAGGGCACCCCCTCGACCTCCCCTTTCGCCTATATATTGCCTCCGATACATAAACCCTAAGTACCCGATCAAAATTCCACGAAAGAGTCTGTAGCCGCCATCATCTCCATCCCTAGATCGGGAGGGATCTTAAGCTCTTCTCGATACCCTGCTAGAGGGGAGAATTCACCCTGGAGGCCTTCTTCATCACCATGCAAGCCTCCGGTGTGATGCGTGAGTAGTTCATCCTTAGACTACAGTTCCATGTAGTAGCTAGATGGTTGGTTCTTCTCCTTTGTGCTATCATGTTTAGATCTTGTGAGCTCCGTTCATGATCAAGATCATCTATTTGTAATCATATATGTTGTGTTTGCGGGGATTCGATGGACATTGAGATGCTATTTCAGATTGATTATTGATTTTATCATGTCTTTGTTATTTGTGATCTTGCATGCTCTCCGTTGTTAGTAGCTATCTTGTCCGAGTAGATGCTGGCAACTCCAAGAGGGAGTATTTATGCTCGATAGTGGGTTCATGCCTCTAGTAATCTGGGGAAGTGACAGAAATCTCTAAGGTACTAGAAGTGCTGTTGCTACTAGGGAGAAAACAGCAATCCTTTGTTCATAGAATAATCGTATTGTTTACTTTACATGCAATGCTTAATGCAATTATCTGTTGCTTGCAACTTAATACTGGAGGGGGTTCAGATGATAATCTGAAGGTGGATTATTAGTCATAGATGCAGTTGGATTACGGTCTATGTATAATGTTGTAATGCCCAATCAAATCTCAAAGGAGTTAAGATGATTAGTATATGCATGTATGCTTTCTCGATGTTTGTCGATTGCCCCGCTGTAATTTGTTCATCCAACATGTCATCTATCTTAAGGAGAATCACCACTAGTGAACTATGGACCCCGGTCCTTTTTTTTTACCATCAATCTACAACTGTTTACTGTTTTCTGTTTACTTTCCGCAAGCTATTACTTTCTTCCACACAATACGTTTAATCCTTTGTTTTTAGCAAAACCGGTGATATTGACAACCTCACTGTAAGTTGGGAGCAAAGTTCTGTGGTTGTGTTGTGCAGGATTCCAAGTTGGAAACAACACCTTGGAGGTGTTTCCTTGCTCCT
This sequence comes from Avena insularis, assembly GCA_023614405.1. Lineage (NCBI taxonomy): Eukaryota > Viridiplantae > Streptophyta > Magnoliopsida > Poales > Poaceae > Avena > Avena insularis. Next base: position 391,465,533 of record CM042689.1, on the reverse strand, counting down.
ACTGGTTCGATAACCTTGGTTTCATAACTAAGGGAAAACTTGCTGATGTGCTCATCACACCTTCCTCTTGGGGTTCCCCAACAAGCTCGATATATTTTGGGTCATCACCCACGTGCGCACGAAGAGAGCCCCGCCGTCACCGTCGCCGCCCGGGCTTTGTCGGCGGGACCTCTGGCAGCGGCGAGGAGGCTAGAGAACAAGGGGGATCTAGGTACGGCGACGGGGTTCTCCCCCCGTGTCGCCTGGGTCGGGCGACGCGGGGGTCACGTCTGCACCTTCTCGATCTGAAACCAGCCTACAGTCGCAAACCCTTAGTGTGTAGGTTCACTCCAAATCTAGATGAACCTACACACTAAAAGTGATCTAGATACACTTTTTTCACAAAGTTAAAATATCTTATATTGTGAAATGGAGGGAGTAACATAGAATATATAAATAAAAACATGTACATGTTCTAAACATATAACATAGAAACTCCATTGTTCATGAACATAATTACATTTGTTTTGTATACACCTTCACTTTATCTATTGGGCAGGTCTGCAAAGGGAAATGACAAAGAGCTGATGATTTCTCGGCCTGGGAAACTCATGCAGGTGACTACTGAAGTGATGCACAACTTTGCTCAGCATGCTGACTAGATCATCAGTGCATCGAAGTTCTTGCTTAAGCTTTAGTTTTTTCCATCCTAGTAGTCTTTAAGTTCCTGTAGTATGTTATTTGTACTTTGTGGTTTTGGCTTTACTATGTCTAAAACTTCGTTGGATATGTGGTAACATGTTTTCGTCCCATAGTGGTGCGTCATAGCTGGTTCCCTCTGTTAGTGCCCCAACTCTTCTTGTGTCCTCTCTCCTTTCCTTCTAAGTCTAGCCCGGTTGGGAAAAGAAACATGATTACATTCGCTTGCTCTTACACACCTTAGTTCTAGACCATTACCAACTAGCAAAGTTGTTTTGCTCTTTCTTTGTCCGAGATTAGCAAACTAATGACTAGCCTTATTTTGGTCCATACCGATATTGAGTAAACCGAACATCTGTACTCTAACTTCCTTGATGGAAGGGCGTACCTCAGGCAATCCTGCTCCTATCATTGGTCAGTTGGTCACTAGCTCAGCGCATCCTCAGTTAATTGGCCAGATTTTGCCATGCCACATAAAATATTTGATTTTTACAAGATATAGCTCTTACTATCACTAGAGTTGCTATATGTCCAAGCCTTGTCAACCGTCTTTAATTTCTTGTTCAATGGGAATTGTACCATAAACATAATCTTTGATGAGATACACCACAGTCTTCGTCTCAGCGAAATCATACCAGCTTCTACAGCTTTACACATCAAGTTACATCTAGTTTGTTGGTGGCTTGTTTCGTCGGCGTGTCAAGCTATTGGGTTTAAGACATTACAGTAATGTTATAGGTTTGCACTACATGATTTCCTCTCCATATTGGCCTCGAGGTATTTCTTGATCACGAGGAGGGTGTCCAAGTACCTTACAAGGAATCAAATATGGATGCACAATGCAAGAGAAGGGGTCGATATAGTCGCCTTACCATCAAGGCGTCAACCAAATCCACTCTTGTGGTAACAAACCAATAAGTGCAAAACATATACTCCCTTAGTTTTTATTTACAAAGTCACTATCAATAAAATGTTTTGCCAATATACAAGGCCACAAACATTTTTTTAGAGTGCGCCAAAGGCGCACCATACTTTATAGAAGATAGCAAGTCAATTACAAGAGACCAAGACCCTTGCGAATAAAGGATCTGGCCACACCACTCCAACTTTCCTAAGCCTACTCTCCCGTATGAATTTGAACACCATCACCTACATCCACACGAACTCGTAGCCAAGTGTTGAATTCGTCCAATATGTGATTCGCTAGCTCGAATGTCATGCATTGTTGGCTAATCTTGTTGAATGCTCTAGAGTTCCTTTGTTTCCAAAGTGACCGGCAGTTCACGACGTGTCAAATTTCCTTCCTTCCCTCTTCTGAAAGCGTGCTCTCTCCATGATCCACCAACTCTCTAGCTGATCTGTGTGTTCCGGTATTCTGATGTTCAGCCCTAAGCATCTGCACACCCGTACCATGTCTCGCGAGCAAAAACACACTCTATCAGGATGTGTTCTATGTTGTCCTCCTCCTGCAGACAGGTATAGCAAACCGAGGGAAGGTCCTATAAGCCATGTCGAGCTCTCCTGTCCGAGGTCCACAATCTATGTTGTGATGCCAACCAGATGAAGATTTTGGACTTGAGAGGTGCTCCAGCTTTCCAAATGCAGTCTACCATTGCAACTTTGATGTGCCCTTGACATAACATGTGTGTATGTTGATTTGGTTGTATACTCCCTTGACCTGGACCATGGCCATGAGAAGATATTAGGCACGGTCGTGTCCCTGTGTACTCTAGCCACTGAATCCATAGTTGCAGAACCTATAAAAGCGCCATCTTCTGTTGGCAACTCCAACACATCCTCTATCCATTTGTTCTCTTGTAACCTCCCCGCGATAGTTCTTATGTTTTCCTCATCGTACTGACAGCTTGGGTCACCACTTGGGCAATGTCATGTGCAGATTTACCTTGGATCCACTTGTCTTTCCAGAATAGAACCTTTGTTTCGTCGCCAACCATGATTTTCACCAGACTTTGAAACACCTCGTAAGAAAGGCCACAAACATTAACCAAGATAATCTTGGTACCTGGAATTTGAGTTTGTGGTCTTATATACAAAAACGGAGGGAGTAGTAGGAACAAAATGAAATCATAGCTTGTACAACATTGCAAATACATGCAATAACATGAAACGCTTTGTGCAAGACCGCGGCACCAAAGAGTGGTGTGAAAGATGTATTGCTACAACAATATAGTAAAAAAAAATGCACTATAGCATAGAAGATGTACCCTGCAACACAACAGCACAAAAAATAAGCACATAAAAGTAGCTAGACATTGTGAATGGCGTGTTATGTAACATTGGATAAATAATAGCTAGCTAAATGTGCAAACAGCATTCGACCAAAACATGCATTGCTTTCCTATTGTTTGTGGATAACAAAAAGACTTAATTAACCAACTTGATCCTTAGGAAAACAATCATCAACTTCAAATAGACTGTCCTTATTTTCCAAGTTTCAATGGCCTTTTAGTTATTTAAGATATTAAGATAAAAGTAGATGTTTTCCATAGTATTTTATATACACCACATCAACGATACAAATAAACACACTGACAATAAAATAGCTCTCGGACTTCATTGTCCTAAAGAAACAAAAAAAGATAGAAATGGAGATTATCAAAAAGAGAAAACATATACATTATCCCTTTGGAACTCGCTTTATTCAGGAATCACTACAAAAATACCCCGTCCCAGCACTTTCTTAGGGCGACACAAGGAAAAAGTACCTCGAAAAGTGTTTAGTCCTGCATAAAGAGAATTCACGGCGGTTATTAGGGCGACAAACAATTATATGTCGTGGCATGTTTATCACGGTGTTAAATTACGCCGCGCTAGCTGTCCAGTAGTACTCGACTTCATAAACGCCTCGGTATAAGAACTAGGACAGTCATAATATCACTGTGGAGAAGACTAAACGTTGACCGTGGGTTCGAAATGCGTGACTTATCAAGATTCTCTCACTGATCGAAACCGAGTCGTTCCATCTGAATATTAAAATGAACCCTCCTCACCGTACTTTTGCCCATGTCTCCTACTTCGTCTTTCTTCAACCTCTGTTTTTTTCTCTCTCCACGAAACATCTGCGGGCGGCGACGGTGAGAATCAGATGAGGATCTAGGAGGACGAGTGCTATCCTTCCTTTAGTGTAGCAATGTCGGGTACGTGCAGTTGTTTTATTTTATTTTATTTTATTGGCACTAGGTTTCGTATTTTTTTTTAACTTTTTTTCCTAACCATTTCTTGATTTCTCGACCTCACACCACATTGATGTTTTTCTTTCAAATTCGGCATTCCTGGAGTACTGCAGCATTTTCGTGACCCGCAGTGGGACGGGGAACACAACCAGTTCATCCACTGTCAATGCGCAAGGAACCGTGTTGCATGTCTATTCATGGCGTACGACAAGGAGTTTGCAGAGCACACCGGATGTTCCTCGCGTGCTGTCATTTATGTTGTTGGTTCGTTTGGACTGAGCCAAAGCATGCACTACACCTCCAACAAGTGTTGTGCGAGCTCTGGTGAGACGAGATGGAAGATAACAAGCAAGATAGGAAGGACGTGTACGACCAACAGATGGAACATGTAATCAACGAATTGCGCACTCAGATAAGCAACAAATAGAACATGTAATCAACGAATTGCGCACTCGGACAAGAGATCGCGTGAAAGCGATGAGAGAGCGGTGCGCTAGATTGACGACCCGGGTGCAGGAGCTTAAGGACAGGTTAGAGAGGCTTACTGCTAGTTGTATTTAGTTCGTAGTAGTTAATCCAGTAGTATATTACAGTAACACGTAGTGTCTCCTTTTGCTGACTTCTTTATTTTGAACAGTGTAAGGCCATAATAGATCGTGCACAAGTACATGTGCATAAGTACAATTACCGATATCCCTATTTTGATATGGTTTTTTGGTAGCTTGCTAATCAATACTAATGTTAATCAAATAAAATGTTGGGAAATATGCGACATGTTTGACTTGCCAAAAATTTCATAAGGCAGAGGATGGCATAGTTAAGCCTCATAGTTTTTCTCCTTCATCCCACACACACAGGTTGCTCTCATCCTTATCCGAAAAATCCCCCACCAGCCCACTCTCCCCCTAAGCCTAACCCTAGCCACCTTTCTGCGGCGGCGCTGACCTCTCTGGCACACAGGACTACACCATCTTCCTCAATGGCGCGAACCTCTCCACCAAGCCGGACAACATCTTCTTCTGCGGTGGCGCTGACCTTGACTGCGTTGTCCGATTGCATATTCGTATGTCCCTAGTCGCCCAAATCTATAGTTTCTATTTTACAGCATTGGGATTTGTTTATATCATTGTTTTCTAGTTTGCCATGCCTTGGGATCTATAATGATATACAATACCTTGAATTAATGTGTTAGCTGATGGTTCAATGTGCATTGGGATCTGACCACCCCATCGAGCTGGTGCTCAGTTAATTATCTATGTGTTGTCATAGTTCGATGAGGGTTTCTACGGATATAAGGAGCAGAGCAAATATTTTAGTCTTCATTTCACTCTCTACATCTGAAGGATATTCTCGTTGAGGTACACACACTTTACATGCGCAATATCTTAATCTTCCAATCTAATTCCTTTCAATTTCATGACTCTCGCTAACTGCAATTAATAGAAATGGTCAAGAACAACACTAACAAAGTTTTCCGGCATCCACAACATGTGCCCTGTACCACGCGAGGTAATCTTGTTTTCATTTTACGGCTCTACCAACACCAGAAACATATATCTAGATATAGGTCTTCCCATGAATGTTAACATGATCAGTATTCTTTCAATTGGTTTCAGGTCCCAATATTTTTTCATTCAAGAAGTACTCCATGCAATATAGATTTGTCAATGAAGTTAAAATGATCAGGGAAAGAAGGAAAAATTTGAAGAAAAATGTTAGAAGTTATAGACCAAAAATCCTTACTATGTTTGCACCGTCAACAAAATGACAATCTGCAAAAGAAATATAGTAATTATCTTTGGACTTAGCCATGCCTAGAATGCCAATCTTAATTATTATAGGTACCTACTATAACAAACTTAAATGTTCATGTATTTTATGTGTGCTACTTCTCATCCAAATTCACCCCGAAGTATATGATGCCTTACATATATGAAGGAGAAACCATCAACTTCTCCTGTGTTTTTTGCCAAGATGATTTGGGTGTAGTTAAAGCAAAGTGTGATAATGAAGGTACTGTCAGCTTCACATCAAACTGGGAAGATTATGTTTGCCAACATAAACTCTAGGAAGGTGATGTTTAGGCCTTACAGTTTAGAGTCGAAGCAGGCTCTCTAATCATGATAGTGCATCTTTTTGTTAGAAATATGCCCTAGAGACAAATAGTAATAAGGATTATTATCATATTTCATAAAGTTTATGATTAAGCATTATATCATGCTATAATTTCATTGGAAGGAAACGTCAATACACGTGTGATATATAAATAACTAGGAGTTCCCGGTGAAGCTCTAGTCACTGGTTCATTGGTCAAAAGATGCTGATCATGTGGCATTTATGCCAGTTGAAAATGGAGTCACCTCATTATGAGAATGATATGATGAACTATACCCAACCTAAGCATCGTGACCCGATCATGTCACGAAGTTCAAGTTACGATGACTAGAATAGACCTAGTGTACTATTTCTTAGACCGTGAGGCCATATCAATCACTGTCATCCGAGGGTACTTTGATAGCATCAAGCGTCACTCGGTTAAACGGTGATCATAAAGGTGTGTTCAGGTATTTGGAGGAACAGTTAAGGCAATATGCGTCAAGAGCGGGATTTGTCCATCCGCGTGACGGAAACATACTCGAGAGCCCACTCGGAGAAGTTGTATCCAATAGCTGCGCAACGTGTGATTTGATCACGGGGATATCACTTGTCGGAACGAGTCAAGTAGCATTTGTCGGTAATGAGATTGAACACTACATGGTGATATCATTGATCAGATCTCCGAAATTCAAGTATCGAAAGACAAAATGAATAAGACACGACGTTCATGGTTCAAACGATGAAAGATTTTGTGGAATGCACATGGGTCACATGGCCATCTAGGTCTCTCTGTTGATCATTGGTGAGGGAGGGTCCCGACCATGTCTGGAGTGTTCCCGAACTGTGGGGTATCACGCTTAAGGGCTTGATGATGCTCAGAGAGTGTTTTTAGGATCGGTAGAATCACCGAAGAAAAGAGAAGAGAGAAAACCGGAAGGGTTTTGGTAAGTCTAGAGGATGTCCAGAATGAGAGGGAATGAGTTCCACATCAATGGGGATTGAATAATATGTAAGTGAATGTTTAATACTGATTTAATAATTCAATTATATTTATTCAATAAAAGAAAAAAGAATTAAAAAGGGTCAAATACCTAATTGGGCCAAATCCAGAGGGAAAAGGGCCCATGAGGGAAAAGACCAAAGCGAGAAGAGAGAGGGGGTGGCCGACTAGGCCTTGGGCACCCCGCACGGGGATCACAAGGTCCTTGGCCGGCTGGCCAACCCTCCCCTCTCCCCTCTCCCTTGTTTAGTCCCACATGGCTAAGCTAGTTAGCTATGGGGGAGGGGGGTTCCCCTATATAAAGAGAGGTATTTTGACAAATTAGATACACAATAATCAATAAAAGGTTCCCTCTATTTTTGGGAGACCTCCAATTGATTCTCTCTCTCTCCCATGACCGTGGGTCCCAAGTCATCACCTACTTCCGCAACTCAATAAAAGGATCTCTACTTCCACAACTGCTGCTAGATCAGGGAAGCGGGAGTCATCGCCAGGCACCGGATGTGTGTAATTCTCTGCGAGGTTCAACACTTGGGGCACTAGGAGTCGTTGGAGCCGCAGGAGCTGCCGGGACTTCAACACGACCTTGAGGTCGGCTTTGGTCCGTCTACATCAACCACGCTCTCCCGAGCGTTGACAATGCTTTTCGGTCTTCAAGGGTAAGTTCGTGAAAATCCCCTCCCGTTACTACATTACTTATAGATAGGTCTTGGTAACAGGGGTTTAGGGGCATAGGGTAAAATTTATTGTTTTCATACGCGAACCCCAATAGTGGTATCAGAGCTAGATCTATGCATAGTATTGTTAGTACGGGTAAAACACACGAGATGTAGCGTGTTGGGCATTGATCTTTTAGTTGTTACCCTCCCACGTGTACTTGTGTATACCGCAACAATGCTTGATGAAGCGGCCCCCAACCGACTTTACGCGTTCATTCGCGAGACTGGTCCATGCTTGACATACGGCTTGTACCGTATAAAGTGGCTTTGGGGGTGTCTCTCTCTCGCATTATTTGGTATTCCATTTGCAACGGAGGGCCCCAAAAGGGTTTTAGTATAGACAAGTACTTGATCAAAGCTATGGTGAAAGTTTGTAGGTAAGAACGATTCTTGTGCGAAAGCCCAATCAGCCACGTAAAACATGCAAAGATAAAGTAGAGGTGTCTAACTTTGTTTTGTAGGGGGCATTGTGATGTGATATGGTTGTGGCAAAGGTAAAGTAAGTTTACTTTATGTTGCTAAGTAGTACTAGATGGTCATGGAGATGATGGACTACCATGCCAAAAGGCACCGGTACCCTGGTGCCTACGGTGCCGGAACCCAAGCACCGGAATCCGGAGGCGTGGGATGGAGATCACAGCGAGAAGGACCATATCGCATCACACTTACATTCAATGTTTATTGTTTGTGCATCTTATTGTGAGCTAGTATTAGATACTCGACGGTAGCCTAATAATATGATCCCTAATTAAAATACCAATGAAAGTGTTATCTCTTAGTGTGCACCACCAAGAAAGTTCTTCGGTATGAGGCACGCCATGACGATCGGGTGTTAGACATATCTATGTTCGCATACAGTTGGTGTAAGCCATTGATGACCCACAAGTATAGAGGGTGTATCGCAGTATTTTCGATAAGTAAGAGTGTCGAACCCAACAAGGAGCAGAAGGTGCTGGCTAGTGGTATGGATTAGGAATTCTCTGTAAATACTTAGCAAATGGATTTTTAGGGTTTTTTGATAAGGCAAGAAATAAAGTACGAGTAAATAAAAGACAATAAGAATAAATGCAGCAAGTGGCCCAATCCTTTATGCAGCAAAGGACAAGTCGGTTGTATTACTTAAGATCACCAAACGTTCTCGAGGACACATGGGAAGACTATCAAGTGCTTTCGCTTCATATAGTTGATTAATCTTCTTTAGCTTGCTAAGTGTTGTGTGGGTGAACCTGTGCTAATGTACCGACCTTCCTAGGACTAATACATACTTGTGATTATACCCCCTGCAAACATTCGTAAGTACAAGAAAGTAATTAAGGTAGAAACCTAACCACATCTTTAAACTCTAAGACCCTTACATCCCTTGTGCAATGGTTTCCTAACGGGGGTTCAGGTTTCTGTCACTCCGGCAACCCCTACGATTAGTAGCCAAATACACAATGCATTCCCCTAGGCCCATATTGGTGAAGTGTCATGTAGTCGACGTTCACATGACACCACTAGAATAAGTACACCATAACTTAAATATCAAACTATTGAATCTTTCTCAACACAACTCCACTACTAACAACATGACTTCTCCCATGTCCTCAAGAACAAAACGAACTACTCACAAGACATCATCTGGATCATGATCAGAGATGGAATAATGACGTATAACAATCTGAACATAAACAATAATTCAATGGTTCACTCAATAGCATCAACTACAAAGAGTAATCAACACCAGGAAAGTTTCCCCTAAGAACTATGCAAGATTCAACGCAATTGTTACAGCAATATGGAGATGGTGATGAGGGTGATGATGGTGATGATGGTGATGATGGTGATGATGGTGGTGATGATGATCCCATTGAAGCCCAACTTGATGGTGGTGTTGATGGTGATGGTCTCCCCTCTCTGGGAAGGAATTCCTCCGGCAGAAATCTGTCTACAGAGAGATCTTTCTCTCTCGGTGTTTTCCGCCCTGCAGAGGCGGCGGAATCTTTTTGTGGTCGCTCTCCGAGTCTTAGGGTTTCGGGAGGAATATATACGCCAGAGGGGAGAGCCAGTGGCGGGCAAGGGCGGCCACACCACCTGGTGGCGCGGCCTAGGGTGGCCCGCGCCAGGGGGTGGTGTGGGCCCCCTGTGGCCCATCTCCACTCCTCCTTTTGGCATCCTTTGTCTTTTGGAAAAATAGGATTTTCCGTATATTTTCCCAGATTTTCTAATCTTCGCAAATTTTGCCTCGAAACAACACCTTTTCCATTAGAATCCTGACTGCAGCGGTCCATGCTCCAAAAGTCATCAACCATGCAAAAACAGACAAAATAACATAAGTATCACCTCTTAATATGAAATATATCAATGAATAACAGTGAATTATGATATAGAATAGTGATGCAAAATGGACGTATCAACTCCCTCAAGCTTAGACTTCGCTTGTCCCCAAGCGAAACTGAGCTCAATAAACATGACCTCAGGTTTATGGAGCAAAGAGTCAATAAAATAATACGGACAAGAAGCATCACATTCATCAATACATAGATCATAATAGAAGACAACTCACTATTATATAACTCAACTTGCAATAAGTAAAGGAAACACAATAAAGATACATAAAGTAAATCATAATTGGTAATGGCAAACTTAGCTCTTGGTCGAAGAATAGTTGATAATTTGCTGGAGTTCACAAATAACTGGTTTTTCAATGATAGCTTTCAAAGTAGTAAACATCAAGATAAGAGAAATGTGCAAAACGAGGAACATAAGAAACATGATTGAATAAATCATCATATGAATGAATGAAACACAACAACTCAAAATACTTGCTGAGATAGAAGGAAATAGGTTTACTGACTCAACTACAAAGTAAAAGAAGGGCCCTTCACAGAGGGAAGCAGGGATTGCAAGTCTCATAAAGAGCTCCCAAAAATTATGATACTTATTAGCTTTCAGCTCTCATTGCCCCTATCATAGGCATCTTTGGGTGATTAAGGTTAAAGTGACACAACTAAGAGGATATGCTTGACAAGTTATAAGTTGAAATCTCATGCCCCTTACTTACGAGTACCGAACCTCATGCTACTCAACTTCAGTCACAAATAAGCTCTTGTCATTGTAAGTATATGTGTATCACTGAGAACCGCCAACGGGGTACCCCTTGGACATGATACAGGAGCTATCCCATAATCAAAATGACAAGGCAAGCAGACAATGAGCATCTCAGTGATCTTTTTATTTGCTATTTGCATAGGTTTTTATTGAGGATGCTGCATAGAATGATCACTATAGTTATGCTGCAAGTTTCCACCATGATTAGGCATGGCTTAGGCTAGCAGCCCAGGCGTTTCTCTAACACACATATAAACTCCATGATCTTACAAGTTCCCCTTTTATTTCACAATCACGGATCCATAGGCAAAAGAATCATGATATCAACTAGGTACAAAGTACCATGGCAGTGTTGAAAGCGTTCCCCATGATACATGGTTCTGCTAACTTCAACTCATAAAGCGCAAGCATATATGCAACAAAGGAGCACCCAATGGTTCAAGTTTATTAAGTACAAGAAAGTAAAGTGTGCCATCAAGTTCATGAGAGCTTTAATCACTAATTTTCACATAACAAGTTTAATTTGAAAGGTAGATAAAAACAAGAATTTACTTGGAATAGCAATAATGCTAATAGGTAGGTATGGCGGACACAAATGGCATGGGTTTTGGTTTAGGGAAGTGGATGCACGAGAAGTATTCCCTATCAGTACAGGTTTTTGGCTAGCAAGGCTGGGTAGCAAGTATAAGAGTTGAAGGAAACAAACAAGCATACAAGTGATAAAGACAAACATGCAATCTTCCTTGGAAGCACAAAAGATCTTAACCAGAGAATACTAAACTTATGAGCAAATCAAGAAATAAAGATGATGAAATTAGATTTCTTTAGAGTACTTTTATCTTTTTCATTCAACTATCAAAAATAGTGTTGCTATTGACCGAGCCAGGTTTGCCAAAAACCAACTAAATTAACTCAATGATCCCAGAGTGCTACCAATACTAACAACAAGATCAATCATATAACCACGAATTGAAAACTAATAAAAGCTATGCAAAAGAGTAAATGATAGAACTTCTCATTAATATTCCATAATGGTAACTCACACCAAGGGATACATATCTAACGAGAGAGAGGACACTTCCATAATGCAAACCATCCTACCTGATAACTTCTCTATTCATGATATGACTCTACTAAAAAGGTAAAAAGATAGAAGATAGTGATGTGATACCGCGGCACTCCCCCAAGCTTGGAACAAACCAAGGGGATGCCAAACCTGATGACAAATTACTTCTTTGGTGGTGGTGGTATCCTCTCATCATCGTCCGACTTCCAGGGTAAGGGATCCCCATCAACAAAGGACATCGTGGTTTCTAGCATCCTGAAACTTGAAGCAGCACCTATGTGTTTAAACCTAACCTCATACTCATAGTTTTGATTTTGAACGTCGTAGAGCTGTGCTTGCAGTTTGTTGGTTGTTTGGTGGAGTGAGAGGAATTCATCTTTGAGTTCCGTAGTCTCCTTTTGGTGCTCGGCGATGAGTTCAGAACAAATCTTATGGATGATATCCACTTCGCGTTCCGCCATCTTCTTGTACCTAAAGACTTCTTGCTCCAGTGCTTCCATCCTGTCCTCCAGACTTCCTTCACCTTTAGGGCCTTGAACCTCTTTTATCCAGAGCTCCCCATCTTCAAGCAACAACGCCTTGGGATGAATCTTCAACTCTCTCATGTATGGGTTGATGATATCCTCTAAAGAATCTGCCTTGGCTGATCCAGAGGAAGACATTGTGGCTCCAAATCTGGGACTCTACCTATCAGAAGCAGATCGAAATGAAAGCACGACGAAAACACGATATACGAACCTAGGGAGATCCGGGGGGTTATATATTATGAAGTTTCACAACAAAAGGAAGGTACTGGGAGAAAACGAGTCGGAGGCGGAGTCCGGAGTGGCCACACCACCTGGTGGCACGGCCAGGGGTGGGCCCGTGCCACAGGGTGGTGTGAGCCATCCTGGCTCTATTTCCGTCCCTCTTTCGCTTCGTGGCTTTCCTTGTTGTCTAAAAACTACAAAAATATAGTTGGATAGTATTTTCGCGGAACTTTTCTTACCAGAACTGTTACCTATTTGAAAACAGACTCTGCAGGTCTCTGAATTTGGTCCTCGATAAATTTTTCCAGAGTTATAACTTGAAAGGCATCAACATCTTCATTGTAAGAATCTCCAGCGATATAGTGCTTGAGTCGCTGCCCATTCACTACTTGTGTAGTACTCCCTCCGACCCATATTAGTTGATTTGGATTTATCTAGATTCGGATGTATCTAGTACTAAAACATGTCTAGATACATCCGAATCTAGACAAATTCAAGTCAACTAATATGGGTCGGAGGGAGTATTATCTTTTAAAGAAGAAATTTTTATTGCTCCCGAACGGTACACTTATTCAATAATGAAAGGTCCTTCCCATTTTGACAGTAGTTTTCCTGCAAAAAACCTGAGACGAGACCTATACAATAGAACCTTCTCACCAACATGAAATTCTCTCTTAAGTATTCGCTTGTCATGCCATCTTTTAACTTTTTCCTTAAAGAGCCTAGCATTTTCATAGGCTTCACTCCTCCATTCATCTAAAGAACTTAAGTCAAATAATCTTTTCTCACCAGCGAGCTTACAATCTCTATTTAGTTCTTTAACTGCCTAGTAAGCTTTGTGTTCTAATTCTAAAGGTAGGTGACAAGCTTTCCCATAAACCATTTTATAAGGAGACATCCCCATAGGGTTTTTGTAGGCAGTCCTATAAGCCCATAAAGCATCATTCAACTTTTAGCAGTTTTTCTAGATCTATTAACAGTCTTTTGCAAGATGGATTTAATTTCTCTATTTGATAACTCTACTTGCCCACTAGTTTGGGGGTGATAAGCTGAAGCAATTCTATGATTAACATCATATTTAGCATGGGTCTTTCTAAAACCACCATGAATGAATTGAGAACCTCCATCAGTCATGAGATACCTAGGCACTCCAAACCTAGGAAAGATAACATCCTTAAGCATTTTTAGAGAAGTGTCCCCGTCAGCACTCTTCATAGGAATGGCTTCTACCCACTTAGTAACATAATCAACGGCAACAAGAATATGAGTATAACTTTTCGAGGGAGGAAAAGGACCCATAAAGTCAAATCCCCAGCAATCAAAGGGTTCAATAACTAGAGAGTAGTTCATAGGCATTTTATTACGTCTAGAAATATTACCAACACGCTGGCATTCATCACAAGATAAAACAAATTTTCTTGCATCTTTAAAAGGGGTAGGCCTGTAGAAACCTGATTGTAGCACCTTTTGCGTAGTTCTATCTCCTGCATGATGTCCTCCATAAGCACTACCATGACATTTACACAATATCTCCTTTTGTTCATATTCTGGAACACATCTTCGCATAATACCATCCACTCCTTCTTTATATAAGTGTGGGTCATCCCAAAAATAATGCCTCAAATCATGGAAGAACTTCCTTCTTTGCTGAGCTGTAAAAGTTGGAGGCAAATACTTGGAGACAATAAAGTTAGCATAGTCAGTGTACCAAGGGCTCCTTCGCGAGCTTACCCCTACCGCAACCAACTGTTCATTTGGGAAAATATCATTAACAGGCATAGGGTCAAAAGAGATGTTTTCCAATAGAGATAAATTATCAGCTACAGGGTTTTCAACACCTTTCCTATCTACTATATGTAGATCAAACTCTTGTAAAAGCAGCACCCATCTAATAAGCCTAGGCTTAGTGTCCTTCTTCGTCATAAGGTACTTAATAGCAGCATGATCAGTATGAGTGGTGACTTTTGAGTCTACAATATAGGGTCTAAACTTATCACAAGCGAAGACGACAGCTAGAAATTCTTTTTCAGTAGTAGCATAATTCCTTTGAGCAGCGTCTTGAGTCTTACTAGCATAATGAATAACGTTTAGCTTTTTATCAATTCGTTTCCCAAGGACAGCACCTACAGCAAAATCACTAGCATCACACATTATTTCAAAGGGTAAACTCCAATCAGGTGGTTGAACGATAGGAGCTGTAGTTAAAGCCTTCTTAAGAGTTTCAAAAGCTTCCTTACAATCATCATCAAAAACAAAGGGTACATCTTTTTGAAGAAGATTAGTGAGGGGTTTTGATATCCTAGAAAAATCTTCAATAAACCTTCTATAGAAACCAGCATGACCAAGGATACTACGAATACCTTTGATGTCTCTTGGACATGGCATTTTCTCAATTGCCTCAACCTTAGCTCTATAAACTTCTATGCCTCTTTCAGAAACCTTATGCCCAAGGACAATCCCTTCATTAACCATGAAGTGGCATTTCTCCCAATTAAGAACAAGATTAGTTTCTTCACATCTCTGCAAAACTTTATCAAGGTTGTGCAGACAATTATCAAAAGAAGTTCCATAGACAGAAAAGTCATCCATGAACACTTCCACAATTTTCCTCACAAAAACCATGAAAGATAGCAGACATGCATCTTTGAAAAGTAGCAGGAGCATTACATAAACCAAAAGGCATACATCTATAAGCATAAGTTCCATAAGGGCAAGTAAAAGTAGTTTTTTCTTGATCTTGTTGTTTAACAGCAATTTGAGAGAAACCAGAATAACCATCAAGAAAACAAAAATGGGTCTTTTTAGACAACCTTTCAAACATTTGATCAATAAAAGGAAGCGGGTAGTGATCTTTCTTAGTAACTTTGTTGACTTTCCTAAAATCAATGCACATCCTATAGCCTAAGCTCATCATTATCATTAGGAACAACGGTAATTCCTCCTTTTTTTAGGAACACAATGAACAGGACTAACCCATTCACTATCAGCAATAGGGTAATAATACCAGCATCAAGGAGTTTCAATACCTCATTTCTTACCACTTCCTTCATCTTAGGATTTAAACGTCGTTGGTGCTCTACTACTGGCTTTGCATCTGGTTATATATTGATAGAATGCTGACATATAGTAGGTGAAATCCCTTTAAATCATCCAGAGTATAGCCCATAGCTCCTCGGTGTTTCTTCAAAACCTCCAATAACCTTTCTTCTTCCTTCCCTGAAAGTTTAGAGCTAATAAAAATAGGATATATCTTTTTATCATCAATATAAGCATATTTAAGATCATCAGGGAGAGGTTTTAGATCGAAGACCGGATCCTTTTTAGGTGGCAACGTGGTACCCAAGTCTTCTACAGGCAAGTTATGCTTAAGCATTTTGGGTTGACGATGGAGAATCTCGTCAATCTCATTCCTTTCTTCCATGAAGATCTCACTTTCGTGATCTTCCATAAATTGCTGCAAAGCATTGTTAGGAGCAAGAGAAATAGAAGCAAGTTGTTCAACTCTAAAATCCTCATTATGGGTTTCCTCTTCATAAGGTTCTTTAGTAAATTTCGAAAAATTAAACTCATAAGATTCCCCATTAAAAATTAGTCAAGATTTTCTCCCTCTTGCAATCTATAATAGCTCCACAAGTACTCAAGAAAGGTCTAACCAAAATGATAGGATAAGTTTTACTAGCAGCTGAACCAAGTACAAGAAAATCAGCAGGATACTTAATCTTACCACAAAGGACTTCCACATCTCGTATAACACCAATTGGAGAGATGGTCTCTCTATTAGCAAGGTGAATAACCACATCAATCTCTTCCAATTCGCAGGGACTAGTTTCATGCATAATTTCTCTGTAAAGCTCATAAGGAATAACACTAGAACTTGCACCAATATCACATAAACCATAATAGCAATGATCACCAATTCTAACAGAAAGCACAGGGACATGATGACCCACAAGTATAGGGGGTGTATCGCAGTATTTTCGAGGGAAGTGAAACCAAATTTATTGATTCGACACAAGGGGAGCCAAAGAATATTTACAAGCCTTAACAACTGAGTTGTCAATTCAGCTGCACCTGGAAACAATCTTGCTCACAACAGTTTATCAGTAGCAACAGTTTTCTAATAGGAATAGGAATAGTAGCAGCAGTAGTAAAGTAAAGACAGAATAATAGCGATAAACAATGGGATTCGAAAAGGTAGGCATAGGGATGGATGGACTATGCGTTGCATGGACAAGACAATTCACATAGCAATCAGAACATAGGGCAATTGCAGATAAATAAGATAAAGCATCCAAGTACTAGATAATCCTAGGCATGTGTTCCATATATAGTCATACGTGCTCGCAATGAGAACTTGCACAACATATTTTGTCGTGCCAGCCCGTTTGCAGCGGGGCCTCAAGGGAACTACTGGCAATTAAGGTGCTCCTTTTAATAGAGCACCGGAGCAAAGCATTAACACTCCGTGAACACATGTGATCCTCACATCAAAGCCATTCCCTCCGGTTATCCCGATTTCTGTCACTTCAGGGCCATTGGTTTCGGACAACAACGTGTGTATACAACTTGTAGATAAGACCAAAAACAATACTATCATAATGAATCAATAACATGTTTAGATCCGAAATCATGGCACTCGGGCCCTAGTGAGAAGCATTAAGCACAACAAGTCGCAACAAAGTCATAAAGCACTAATAGAAGATACTAGGCACCATGCCCTAACAATCTGATGCCATTACATGAACAATCTCATCTAATCCCTACCATCCCCATAGCCTACAACGGAGGATTACTCACTCATAGATGGGGGAAACATGGATGGCCGATGGAGAAGCGATGATGATGATGATGATGGCGATGATCTCCTCCAATTCCCGTCCGTGAGGTGCCGAACGGAGTTTACGTGTTTTTCATGGAATCTGGTGGTGGCGGCAGAGCGGAACTACTTCTAGAAAAACGTCGACCCCCTGAGTTTTTAGGTCAGAAGGCAACTTATAGGCGAAGAGGGAGACCGAGGGGCAGTCTGGGGCGGTCATACCACCCCCTAGCGCGGCCTGGGCTTGCCCATGCAGCCAGGTGGTGTGGCCTGGGCCCAGTCCCCCTCTGTCTCGTATTCTGGCTCCGGGAGTCTTCTGGTGAAATAGGATTTGGCTTTTGTCCCGTCTAATTCCGAGAATATTCATTTTCTGACTTTCCTGGAACTAAAAACAGCAGAAAACAGACAGCTGGCACTGTGGCTCTAGTTAATAGGTTAGTCCAAGAAATCATATGAAAAGTACTCCAAAGTGTGGACAAAACACAAGAAAGTGGATAAAACCAAGCATGGAACATCAAAAATTATAGATACATTTGCAATGTATCAACATCCCCAAGCTTAACTCCTTCTCGTCCTCGAGTAGGTAAGTGATAAAAAGAAAGAATAATTTTTGAGGTGACATGCACCATCATAAACTTGATCAAAGTATTTGTAAAACATTCAAAGCTGGGATCATAGTACTTCAATCATAACATGAAATACAAAGTTCTAGCAATAAGACATAGCAACTATGTTGCAACATGAAAAGGCACAAACAAAAGATTCATGAATAACAATGCTTTGCAAGACGTTTGTTTGTTTCACATAAAGAAAACATATCATAGTGGCATTCAACTTGTCCTTCATAGAGTAGCAAACATAAATGCATAGAACACCTTCAAAGTTTACAAGAGTGACTAGGTACAAATAGTTTAAAACAAGCAATATCAAGGTATGCATCAATCAACAAGTCTTGGGACAATGCACAAAGAACTAAGAATGGCCACTATGCTCTCAAGAAAGTGCTCATAGAATGTGTGGAGACTCAACAAGGAAATGAACAGGTTTTGAAAAGTTTGAAAGGCTTCCAAATGCTGAAAGTATGGTACTCATTAGCTTTGAGCTCTCATTGCCCCTATCATAAGGATCTTTAAATGGTTAAGGTTAAAGTGACACAACTAAGAGGATATGCTTGACAAGTTATAAATCAAAGTCTCATGCCCCTTACTTACGAAGACCGATCCTCATGCTACTCAACTTTAGTCACGAGTAAGCTCTTGTCATTGTAAGTATATACGTATCATCTGAGAACATGCAGGGTACCCTTGCACATGATACAGGAGCTATCCCATAATCAAAATGACAAGGCAAGTAGACAATGAGCATCTCATCGATCTTTTTTATTTACTATGTGCATAGATTTTTATTGAGGATGCTTCATAGAATGCTCATTATGGTTATGCTGCAAGTTTCCACCATGATTAGGCATGGCTTAGGCTAGCGGCCCAGGCGTTTCTCTAACATATATACAAACTCCATGATCTTACAAATTCCACTTTTATTTCACACCGCCGGGATCCATAAGCAAAAGAACAAGATATCAACGAGGTACTAAGTACCAATGCAATGTTGAAAGCATTCCCCATGATACATGGTTCTGCTAACTTCAACTTATAAATCACAAGCATATACGCAACAAAGAAGGACGCAATGGTTCAGGTTTATTAAATGCAAGAAAATAAAGTGCGCCATCAAGTTTGTGAGAGCTTTACTAACTAACTTTCTCATAACAAGCAAACATTTTATTCGGAAGAAAATAAGGCATATTGAATATGCACGGAAGTAGCAAATGATGCTAATAGGTAGGTATGGTGGATACTTTGGCAATATTTGGTTTTAGGGAGTGGGAAACTTGAGTAAAACATACTCAGTGTAAGTGAAGGCTAGCAATAGTAAGGGAGCGACAAACGAGAGAGCAATAATGGCCATAATCATGCAGAGCGACAAAACATCATTGATCAAAGCATAAAGTGATACTACAAGTTGAAAACTAAAGGATCATAAAGGCTTATGGTGACTTGGGATAGTCATAACATGGTGTGAGCATGTGCCAAGTCAACCCAAATAAAGCATCAAAGGAGAATACTACAATACTATGCTTTAATATGCTAAAACAACGCATGATTCTTCCAAGGCACATTAAGAAATCTCAATTGTTTATAACAAGTCATGCTACAGCAAAGAATACTAAGCATAAAGCGAAAACAATATCAAGCATGGCATGACAAAGCATAGGCACAGTCAAAAACAAGCTCTCTTTAACACTTAACCATGAACCTTCCTACTCTTTTCCAATCCAAACCAGACTATTTGAAAACCAATGTATGAAAGAGGGTGTCCAACCAATTTATTCAGCAAACTAAGAAAACCAAGCAAACAAAAAACCAAAACGAAAACGAAAAAGTAGACGCTCCAAGAACAACACAAATGTGCATGAAACAATAAAAATGAAGTGTTTGGAAGAAACCTGGGATTTTTATTGATGAAGAGGGGGATGCCTTGGGCATCCCCAAGATTTGACGCTTGTACTTCTTGGGTATTTCTTGGGGTGGCACGCGTGGCGTCCCCAAGCTTGAGCTTTAGTCCATCCTTCATCTCATTACTCATTCCTTCCATACACCTGAAATTTTTCTTCATACAAAACTTCACACAATCTTTATTAGCAACATTAGTGCACTCAAGATAATAAGTCTTTAGGTTCAGTTCTAATACCAATAAAACTTCCATTAAAACACAGGCTACTGTAGCACTTCCCTCAAAAAGCTCAATTCCCCAAAAGAACTCAAAAAGGAACCAACAAGAAGCAAATGCAGAAAATGGCAGAAATCTGTCAAATCAGACCAGCAGGTAAGGACGAATTTTTTCGAAGACCTTATGTTGCTCAAATCAAAAAGTGTTGAACTAACGAAAGTTAGATAACAACCTGGGGCGCCTTAAAAGGACGTACAGAGAGTTTACACGAATTTTTACGGTGAAGCACAGAAATCTGTTTTGGGACAACAACTTTCCTAATCATTATTCCTCGCTCATTATAGGTTACTCTTGGCACAAAAAGCAAATAAAAAGGATAAGGAGCGGTTATTACTGAAGTAATAACTTCCAAGACTCATCTAAAACTTTTGGGTTATCTCCCAATAAGTACTTTTCTTTAACGCCTTTAAGTTAGGCAAAACTAACAACAGAAAAGAAAACTAAACGAAAGCAAAAACTAAAATAGATAGAATAGAAGTAAACAAAGATAATCATGGTGAAAACATTGTTTTATTCAATTAAATCCTTTTGTTAACAAGGTTGATCAGGTCTTATTACCAAAACAATTTCATATGAAACAAAACTTTGTATTCCACTAATGATTATGTTACCTCAACTTTGATAGCAATGGTCCCAATCATAATAGTTTCAAATTTTTCTCTTGGTATGGGACAATATATTTCTCCAACTTGAATGCCCTCAACATGTTCAATTGAATTCAAACCATAAGTACTTTCAATCTTATTGGGGAAATGGACAGTGTGTTCCTTGTCATTAACATTGAAAGTCACCTTTACTTGATTACAATTAATAACAGCTCCTGCAGTATTAAGAAAAGGTCTCCCAAGAATAATAGACATATTATCATCTTCAGGCATTTCAAGCACAACAAAATTAGTTAATATCAAGCAATTATGAGCCACTTGAACAGGTACATCCTCACATATACCAACAGGGATAGTGGTAGATTTATCAGCCATTTGCAAAGATATATCAGTTGGTATCAGTTCTTCAAGTTGAAGTCTCTTATAGAGAGAGAAAGGCATAACACTAACTCCAGCTCCCAAATCACACAAAGCAGTTCTAACATAACTATTCTTAATAGAGCAAGGGATAGTTGGAATCCCCGGGTCTCCAAGTTTCTTAGGAACCTTACCATTAAAGGAATAATTAGCAAGAAAGTAGAAATCTTCATTAGGGATCTTCCTTTTATTCGACACAATATCCTTCATATACTTTAAGTAAGGAGGCAATTTAATAGCATCAGTCGAAGGAATTTGCAAGAATAAAGGTTTCATCCACTCACAAAACTTATTATAGTGTTCATCTTCCTTTGACTTGTGTTTCTTATCAGGGAAAGGCATAGGTTTTTGGACCCAAGGCTCTCTTTCACTACCATGTTTCTTAGCAATAAAATCTTCTTTGGTGTATTTAGTATTCTTAGTGTGGTTTTCAGGTTCTTCTTCAACTTTTTCTTCATTAGGAACTTCATTTTCTTCATTACCACTTTCAGTTTTAGCATCAGAAATAGATATACTATTAGGATCTATAGCAGGTTCAGAGGGTTCTACAATAGTTTTATGTTTCTTTTTCCTTTTCTTACGAGTAGAGCCACTATTTTTAGCTTGTTGAGAATCCTACTCAATTCTTTTGGGATGCCCCTCAGGATAAAGAGGATCCTGGGTAGCAGCACCACTTCTAGTTCTAATTTCATAAGCATGTTTTTCTTTAGCAGCATTAACTAGCAAGTATTTCTACACTTTAACGAGTTGATCTATTTGAGTTTGAACCATTTGAAAGTGTTTAACAATCATTTTAACATCATTAGAGGTTCTTTCCACAATATCCTTCAACTCAACAATAGCTCTAGTGTTTTCCATTAGATGATTTTGCACCCTTTTATTAAAATTATCTTGCTTAACAATAAAGATATCGAATTCTTCTAAGCATTGATCAGAAGGTTTAGAGTAAGGTATATCACCTTCATCAAAGTGTTGGAGAGAGTGTACCTCAATAGTGGATGAGTAGGGAATAGGATCACATAATTCTTCAATAGGAGGTAAATTCTTGACATCTGCAGCTTTAATTCCCTTCTCCTTAAGACATTTCTTAGATTCCTTCATCACTTCATCATTTAATTCAATAACTCCCCTCTTCTTTGATGTTGGAATAGGCACTGGTATAGTAGGTTCAGGTACAATTACTTCAGGTATAGCTTGTTCAGTAGGATTCCAATCTTCGTAGTTCTTGCTTATTTTAGCCATTAATTCCTCAGCTTCCTTGGGAGTCCTATTCCTGAAAACACAATCAGCACAACTATCTAGGTATGTCCTAGATTCCTCGGTTAGTCCATTATAAAATATATCAAGAAGCTCACTCTTAGGTAATGGACTTCCAACCTGTGCATGAATCAAAGCACAAAACCTTGCCCAAGATTCGGGTAATACCTCTTTTTCTCCCTGTTTAAAATCAAAAAGTTCCTGCAAAATAGCATGTCTAGCACTAGGAGGAAAATATTCTGCAGGAAAGTACTAATCAAGCAATCAGGGTTATCAATAGATCTAGGAGGTAAATTACTAAACCAAGTTTTAGCTTCTCCTTTCAGTGAAAAGGGGAAAATCTTAGCAAGTAAAGTCGCATCTTAATATCATCAGAAAACAAGCCACTCATGGTAGAAAGTTCATTCATATGTGCTACCGCACTTTCATTCTTAGTCCCACAAAAAGGTTCTTTCTCAACAATAGCTATGTAAGATAGATCGAGAGATAAATCATAATCTTTATCTATAATGTTTATGGGAGAAGCAGCAAACTTAGCAATAGGAGACAATTTGGGTCTAATAGTATGCCTCTCAAGGAGACTCTTAGCAGCGCTCCTATCATGGGTGTTTTTACATTCTTTAATAAATTCATCGGTCATCTCAACATAACCATCTTCAATATCATAACTTTCACTAGACTCAGGTGAACTAACAGGTGTAGTAGTGTCTTCATTAGGAGTTTCAGTATTTCCGGCTATAGTTCTAGCAATCGTAGCATCTAGGAAAGGACCTAATGAACCATTCTTATCAAGCATAGTAGAAGCAGCATCATAAGCATCAGAAGTTTCAGATTCAATAGTAGTAGCAGTGTGTGTAACATGTGTATGTGGTGGTGTAACGAGCTTACTCATAACAGATGGTGAATCAAGAGCAACAGAGGTGTTCAGAACCGTACCTCTTCTTGTAATGGATGGTAAAATAGGAACCTTGCGATCACGAGACTTACCCATGATTGATGGATAGCAGCGAGCAGTAGAGAATCCAAGTGAACTTGATAAATAAAGCTATGCTCCCTAGCAACGGCGCTAGAAAATAGTCTTGATGACCCACAAGTATAGGGGGTGTATCGCAGTATTTTTGAGGGAAGTGAAACCCAATTTATTGATTCAACACAAGGGGAGCCAAAGAATATTTATAAGCCTTAACAACTGAGTTGTCAATTCAGCTGCACCTGGAAACAATCTTGCTCACAGTAGTTTAGCAGTAGCAACAGTTGTGTAATAGGAATAGTAAAGTAGCAGCAGTAGTAAAGTAAAGACAGCAGTAACAATAGCAGTAAACAGTGGGATTCGAGTGCGGTAGGCATAGGGATGGATGGACGGGCGTTGCATGGACAAGACAATTCACATAGCAATCAGAACATAGGGCAATTGCATATAAATAAGATAAAGCATCCAAGTACTAGATAATCCTAGGCATGTGTTCCATATATAGTCATATGTGCTCACAATGAGAACTTGCACAATATCTTTTGTCCTGCCAGTCTGTTTGCAGCGGGGCCTCAAGGGAACTACTGGCAATTAAGGTGCTCCTTTTAATAGAGCACCGGAGCAAAGCATTAACACTCTGTGAACACATGTGATCCTCACATCAAAGCCATTCCCTCCGGTTATCCTGATTTCTATCACTTCGGGGCCATTGGTTCTGGACAACAACGTGTGTATACAACTTGCAGATAAGACCATAAACAATACTATCATAATGAATCAATAACATGTTCAGATCTGAAATCATGGCACTCGGGACCTAGTGACAAGCATTAAGCACAACAAGTCGCAACAAAGTCATAAAGCACTAATAGAAGATACTAGGCACCATGCCCTAACAATCTAATGCCATTACATGAACAATATCATCCAATCCCTACCATCCCCATAGCCTACAGCGGGGGATTACTCACTCATAGATGGGGGAAACATGGATGGTCGATGGAGAAGCGATGGTGATGATGATGGCGATGATCTCCTCCAGTTCCCCGTCCCAGCAGGGTGCCAAAACGGAGTTTCTGGTGCTGTTTCGTGGAATCTGGTGGTGGCGGTAGAGCGGAACTCCTTCTGGAAAAACGTCGAACCCCCCTGAGTTTTTAGGTCAGAAGGCAACTTATAGGCAAAGAGAGACCGAGGCGATCAGGGCGGCACCACCCCCTGGCGCGCCTGCTTGCCATGACCAGGTGGTGTGGCCTGGGCCTAGCCCCCCTCCGTCTCGTATTCTGGCTCCGGGAGTCTTCTGGTGAAATAGGATTTTTGGCTTTTGTCCCATCCAATTCCAAGAATATTCATTTTCTGACTTTCCTGGAACCAAAAACAGCAAAAAACAGGCAGCTGGCACTATGGCTCTTGTTAATAGGTTAGTCCAAGAAATCATATGAAAAGTACTCCAAAGTGTGGACAAAACACAAGAAAGTGGATAAAACCAAGCATGGAACATCAAAAATTATAGATACATTTGCAATGTATCAGGACACTAGCCTTTTTAGTTCTATTAGGATGTGAAACAATATTAGAAGCATCCTCACAAAAGACTATGTGTCCATCTTCTATGCTTTTAGTGATAAGGTCTTTCACAATTGCTACCACAGGTTCAACGTTTATTTGTTCATCAGGTTTTACAGTTCTCTTTTCACTTTTAGTGATTACACTAGTTATCATAGGATGATCCTTTACCTTATCTGTGAAGGGAATCTTCTCGATATAAGGTTCAGGTAAGATGTGATCAATAGTGCAATACTCAGTACTCCCAACAGGAACACAGTCAACAATACCTTTATAAGGTGCATGGTACTTGTTCCATCCCCTTTTTGGAATTTCAATATAAGAAGTAAAAGCCTTAAAGCAATTTGTAATAACTTGTAAATCAAGACCATAAGCATTGCTAATATTTTGAAAGTTATCAGTTCCCATAAAAGATTCAATCCTTCATAATCATAATTTATACCTGACTTTCTTCCTTTGTCATTCTCCCATGCTTCAGCATTATCTTGAATACGGTCCAGAAGATCCCATTTAGCTTCTTCTTCCATGCGAGTGAATGATCCAGTACAAGAAGCATCCAATAAATCCTTATCATGAAGAGAAAGCCTTGCATAAAAGTTATTGATAATAATATTATTGGGGAGCTCATGAATAGGACATTTGAGCATTAGTAACTTCAATCTCCCCCAAGCTTGAGCTGTACTCTCTCCATCAAGAGGCCAAAAGTTGTATATTTGATTCCGATCTTTATGAATCTCACTAGGAGGATAAAATTTTGAATAAAAGAGAGGTACTACTTTCTCCCATTCAAGAGCTTGGCCATTCTTCAGCATCTTATACCATTCTTCAGCTCTTCCTTTTAGTGATAATGAGAATAACTTCTTCTTCACTTGATCTGTAGTGATACCTGCACACTTGAACAACCCGCATAATTCGTGTATAAAGAGCAAATGATCACCGGGATGGACAGTTCCATCCCCAACATAGTAGTTATCCATAACACGATCAATAATTCTTGTAGGTATTTTAAAAGCATCATTCTCAGCAGGTGGTGGTTCGTCTACTACCTTAGCAGTGGTAGTAGCATTACGAAATAAGAAACTAAGTGAATTATCCATATTGAAATAAAGGAACTAATAGAAATAAACAATACTCACAGTAGAAGTTTCCTTTACCAATTTCACTCTCCAATAGCGCTTCACTCCCCGACAACGGCGCCAGAAAATAGTCTTGATGACCCACAAGTATAGGGGGTGTATCACAGTATTTTCGATAAGTAAGAGTGTCGAACCCAACGAGGAGCAGAAGGTGCTGGATAGTGGTATGGATCATGAATTCTCTGCAAATACTTAGCAACCGGATTTTTAGGGGTTTTTGATAAGGCAAGTAAATAAAGTACGAGTAAATAAAAGACAATAAGAATAAATGCAGCAAGTGGCCAATCCTTTATGCGGCAAAGGACAAGCCGGTTGTATTACTTAAGATGACCAAACATTCTCGAGGACACATGAGAAGACTGTCAAGTGCTTTCACTTCATATAGTTGATTAATCTTCTTTAGCTTGCTAAGTGTTGTGTGGGTGAACCTGTGCTAATGTACCAACCTTCCTAGGACTAATACATACTTGTGAGGCAACCCCTACGATTAGTAGCCAAATACACAATGCATTCCCCTAGGCCCATATAGGTGAAGTGTCATGTAGTTGACGTTCACATGACACCACTAGAAGAAGTACACCACAACTTAAATATCAAAATATTGATCTTTCTCAACACAATTCCACTACTAACAACATGACTTCTCCCATGTCCTCAAGAACAAAACGAACTACTCGCAAGACATCATATGGATCATGATCAGAGATGGAATAATGATGTATAACAATCTGAACATAAACAATAATTCAACAGTTCACTCAATAGCATCAACTACAAAGAGTAATCAACACCGAGAAAGTTTCCCCTAAGAACTGTGCAAGATTCAACGCAATTGTTACAACAATATGGAGATGGTGATGAAGGTGCTGATGGTGATGATGGTGGTGATGATGATCCCAATGAAGTCCAGCTTGATGGTGGTGTTGATGGCGACGGTCTCCCCTCTCCGGGAAGGAATTCTCCCGGCAGAAATCTGTCTGCTGGAGAGATCTTTCTCTCTCGGTGTTTTCCGCCCCACAGAGGCTGCAGAATCTTTCTGTGGTTGCTCTTCGAGTCTTAGGGTTTTGGGAGGAATATATACGCCAGAGGGGAGAGCCAGAGGTGGGCCAGGGCGGCCACACCACCTGGTGGCGCGTCCTAGGGTGGCCCGCGCTAGGGGGTGGTGTGGGCCCCCTGTGGCCCATCTCCATTCCTCCTTCTGGCATCCTTCGTCTTCTGGAAAAATAGGATTTTCTGTATATTTTCCCGGATTTTCTGATCTTCACAAATTTTGCCTCCAAACAGCACCTTTTCCATCAGAATCCTGACTACAGCGGTCCATGCTCCAAAAGTCATCAACCATGCAAAAATAGATGAAATAACATAAGTATCACCTCTTAATATGAAATATATCAATGAATAATAGTGAATTATGATATAGAATAGTGATGCAAAATTGACGTATCAGCCATGTTGCACAGCGAATACACTAAGGTTAAGTTGATGAGCCTAGCATGTGTAGACATGGCCTCAGAACACGGATGGTCGAAAGATCGAGCACGAGTCACATGAATGACGTGATCGATGTTTAGGCATCCACCTTTGCAACTATGTCGCCGGCCGTGACGATCAGGGGTGGTGTAGTGAATAGGAATCATGTAATCACTAGAACCCTTCTAGGGATAGGTGTTTTTACTGGAGTTATTATTTAACTCATTTAATTATAAACTTAGTTTAAATTCCTTTTCAATTATAAATGTAGAGATGGCTCGCCGTGAAGCTTACCTTGACGTTGATGAGTGGGTAGTTGGTGAGAAACTTAGACTTGATGGATCCAACTTCCCTGGTTGGCTTGTGCGCCTAAATGATCTCCTTACTAGGAACAATGTGGTAGATTACATATGCCACATGATGGAATTGGTTGAGCCTGATGGCTATGAGACCCCATGAGAGCGGGCAGACCGCTATTATCGCTAAGAGATGTCAACTTTCATCCTGATAATAATGCATTACGGAATGGTGGATGAACTACATCCGCTCATGGGTGATCT
This sequence comes from Avena insularis, assembly GCA_023614405.1. NCBI lineage: Eukaryota > Viridiplantae > Streptophyta > Magnoliopsida > Poales > Poaceae > Avena > Avena insularis. The sequence goes on along the minus strand of CM042689.1, from coordinate 391,437,356 downwards.
TGACCCATATTTGATGGTGGATCAGTTGAGAGCAGAGTTCATAAGCCATGTGCGCATGTGGAAGCACGAGCTGCTTGAGAGTTCCTTTCCATAAAGATGGAGGAACACACTTGTCTAAAAAGTCACTTGGGGCGCATGCTTGATGCACACATGAGATTGGTTTACTTCGTGGACCACTGGATGACTGAGTCATTTGCGATAGGCGTGCTGCTTCGATCACTGCCTCCCAGCTATGAAGGACATGTTCAGAGTAGCATCATGAGTGATGATACGGAAACATTGGATTTTCAGGATTTCATATTACGTTTTAGAAACATAAAGGTTGAACCTATCACCGGAGAGGTAATCGATGACGAAGGTATATATTTGATATACTATTTTATAAATTTTATAATCTTGCAAACACATATTGTAGTGTGAAACTATTTGATACTTATTCTGTTTTGGTAAAAATAGATCCTTCTGCATGAGGGCTGCTTGCTAGAGAGGAGGTGACATTGCGTGTTGATGGCGAGCATGATGATGATGATGGCCAACGACACTCTCCCTCGACATTTATCATTTAGTTTATAGTTTTTGGATGATTATTGTAATCGATAGATTGTGAACTTCTTTAGTGTGTCTCACACTTCGTGAGATGATTATTCGTATGAGCTTGTAACAAACAGTTGTTCCACTTTTATGAATGATTTCTATTCATGTTCATATCTTGTTCGATTATGTGTGAATTATCCTAGTTATGAAACTAATTGATAATGCATGAACATTTGTAAAATATTGTAAAATGCCTTGAAAATACCCAACTTAATGATATATTCATTTTGAATGAAAGCATTGTTTAAAATTCAAAAGGTATGTTGATAATATGTGAAAGACATTTAATTTCTTGACACATGAATCATGCCTAAGTTCGGCAAGATAACTTAAACATCGTGTATTGCATGAATACAAAGTGTTTGGTGAATTGTTGAAAGTGAATGCATATTTGATGTATTGTATTTCAACAAAATGGTGATTATCATTATAAGATTGTTTGAATTTCGTAAAAAGGTTTACCAAAGGAAACATGAGTATGAAACAATTTGATATGATCAAAATATTTCATCATCCAAGGGTATTAAAGTTAAATGAGAATCTAATTACTACAATTTGATCAATAGTAATGAAATTCGACATTATAAGATTGGCAATAAAGGAATTGTGAAATGCAATGCATTTGAAATGTCAAAATGAAAAGCATAACAATGTGATATTAGATATAAAGTGGGTGAATATATGGCACTGAATAAATCGATGTAGTGTAGACGTAGAGACCATTGGTTAGAAATAGTTAGCACTTAATTAGAATATAAAGTGAACCATCTGAATTCATGAAATCGGCACCATATCTTGTATGGATCGTCATGAAAGTTTTGGAGTTACTCGATATCACCAAAACCAATAGCGAATAAGTCCTTATAGAGTATTCACTGGAAACTATGAATACGAAATCCATGGCTAGAACCAAAAGAAAGGCAAAACTAGTGTTGCTTGAATTTTGGTGCTTTCTCGAGAAAGTTTATGTTCTCGACTATGAAGCTTATGGAAGATAGTGAAAAACACGATGAGGATTCAAAACCCTGCATCAGAATGTTGAGAAGCGCAACAGAAAGCGTTCCTGAACGACTCTCTTCATAAAGGAAAGAATCAATGACAATGATCATTGTGTTTTCCCCACTAGTGTTTTCACTACATGTAGTAGGATTCAAAATGTACCCTGTATCTTGTATGGAGACATTTTTGAATAAATTTTCATGTTACCAGAATATGACATACCTACAAACTACGAAGTAAAGTAATGGTAAACTAAAATTATGAGAACTCCTAGAGGCAAAATTCACTTAAGATTATAAAGCAATTTATTGCTGAATCTTACAAGTAATGGGTTGCTTGAATTTTCCAAATGACTGCAAAGTCATGAAAGAACTTGATTCAAATGTGCTGAAAGTCTAGTGGATTTAAAACTAGTAAGGTACTAGCATCTCGTAATAAAACTCTAATTTTGATAATTGATCAAAATATTTTGAAGTTATTCAAAATAGTGAGTGGATATGCAATTTGCATGAAATTGAGTGGGAGCTATGAAAGTCTTCCTAAAACAATATGTGAATGACATATTTTTGAGTGGGAGCAATATAAGTCTCGAACTCAAATATGTGGGGAACACATTTTGAGTGGGAGAAATATAAGACTCGGACTCAAATATGTTGGGAACATATTTTGAGTGGGAGCTTACAGATTGATTCTTAAGTGTGTGAACAACACATTGAGAATAAAAGCGCAAGTACCGATAAATAATGATTTATAGATTAGAAGTTGATAGTAAGTATATTACGATATTATGTAATATTCCTAAAGGGATTCTGAAAAGAGTTTTGGAATAGGAATTGATTAAGGACTCGTCCTTGGTCACCCAAATTAGTAATAACAGTAAGTTAAACATCAATGGTTGGAAAGAAAGAAAAGGATGATCGTCATCCACTATGTTGAGACATAGGTTCTATCCTGGAAACCATGATAACAACTTAACATAATATATGATCCAAGAAGGAACGTTTGAATAGTGATTAAGTATGAATCACGGAACATTGAGCTAAGTTTGTCCATAGTGTCTAATTGAGAACTGTAGACATGTTTCCAAGTCCATGAAGGATGACATGTCTTAAAAGCATAAAGGGTTATGTTGTAAGAAGATTGGAAACTCCTATATCAATAATACTGACTAAAGTCAAGTAGGAAGCGAGGTGATAAAACATCGAAAGTTGCACATAGTGCACTAGTGTTTCGATGATTACATTTATAATAATAGATAAGGGTACTTTCTAAACTGATACATACTGTTATGGCGGGACTAGTTCGTCTTTATGCAAAAGCTGTGTCCCAGGGCACAGTGCCCATGATAAAGCTCGAAGTGGCTGATCTAAAGTCACTGTAGGCTCCTAGAAACCGACCTCATTTTGCTGCCATAACTACGATACATACACAAAGATGTTATCATGTGATGATAAAGTATTAATGTCAATCAAGGTGATATTAGTAAGTTGCAAAGGATTTGGGATTGTAAAGTACAGACCCAAGACTCAACCTATTCCATGAGCAAGCATGTTCAAGGGTGCCGGGATATATGGTGTCAATGATTAAGAACAAATGCAGCTAGTTTATTTGTACTCTAGTGCAAGAGGGAGACTGTTGGAAATATGCCCTAGAGACAAATAGTAATAAGGATTATTATCATATTTCATAAACTTTATGATTAAGTTTTATATCTTCTTATAACTATATTGAAAGGAAACTTCAATACACATGTGATATATAAACAACTAGGAGTTCCCGGTGAAGCTCTAGTCACTGGTTCATTGGTCAATAGATGATCAAGGTTTCCTGATCATGTGGCATTTATGCCAGTTGGAAATGGAGTCACCTCATTATGAGAATGAGATGGTGAACTGTACCCAACCTAAGCATCATGACCTGATCATGTCACGAAGTTCAAGTTGTGATGATTAGAATAGACCTATGTACTATTTCTTAGACCGTGAGGCCATATCAATCACTGTCACCCGAGGGTACTTTGATAGCATCAAACGTCACTCGGTTAAACTATGATCATAAAGGTGTGTTCAGGTATTCGGGGGAATAGTTTAGGCAATTTGTGTCAAGAGCAGGATTTGTCCATCTGCATGACGGAAAGATACTCGAGGGACCACTCGGAGAAATTGTATCCAATAGCTGCACAGCGTGTGATTTGACCACGGGGATATCACTTGTCGGAATGAGTCAGGTAGCATTTGTCGGTAACGAGATTGAACATGACATCGTGATGTCATTGATCAGATCTCGGACAATGCAAGTATCAAGAGACAAAAGGAATAAGACATGACGCTCATGGTTCAAACGACGAAAGATTTTGTGGAATGCACAGGGGTCACATGGCCATCTAGGTCCCTCTATTGATCATTGGTGCGGGAGGGTCCCGACCATGTCTGGAGTGTTCCCGAACCGTGGGGTATCACTCTTAAGGGCTTGATGATGTTCAGAGAGTGTTTTTAGGATCGGTAGAATCACCAAATAAAAGAGAAGAGGGAAAACTGGAAGGGTTTCGGTAAGTACAGAGGATGTCTGCAATGAGAGGGAATGAGTTCCATAGGTACTCGAGCTTGGCATATATGTAAGTGAATGTTTAATACTGATTTAATCATTCAATTATATTTATTCAATAAAAAAGAATTAAAAAGGGTCAAATACCTAATGACATGGGCATACCTTACAGGTACTCGAGCTTGGCATATACAGTCCAGCTTTGAAGAAGCCCACGATGTTGCTAGGGCCCAGCCAAGATTCAGGTGACCCGGGAGACTTCGACTGCTTGCAGCACATGGCAAACTTAATATAGAAGTTTAAAGGGAAAACCCTAATATGTAACTGAATCGGCCTGCTATCCTGATACCTAGCCTATCTATATAAAGGCTAGGAGGGGGCGGCGAGGAGGACAATGACAACCCTAGTTTCCACATCATCGTCAGATTGCATCTACGCACCCCCTGTAACTTTTGACTCATCGATAATTCCAAGAGCAGACAAGCAGGAGTAGGGTCCTCTATGAGGCCTGAAATTGGGTAAACCTTGTGTCCATGTGTGCTTGTTTGCTAGCCGATCGATGCCTCTAGCACTCCCCATTTCCTCGAACCTAAGTCCATCTATGATGGGCATTGATGAGTTAACACCTCATCAATTGGCGCCGTCTATGGGAATCAGAAGTGCTGATGTTGCGGCTTCCTCGGCCTCATCAACCGCGATCTACGTCTCTGTAGCAGCAGAGATTCGCGTCCTCTTTGGTGCCTTCGACTTCACCATCCACACGCTAGCCACTCGCCCAGATTTCGAGTCCGTGGGCGATGGGATTGGCCTGGCGATCAGGAGCTTACGCTTCCAAGTTGGTCGTCTAGGCACACTTTGCCTCCCTGACTAGCCTAAGGTCCCCGCGATTGCTCTAGCATCATGGTTTCCACCACTAATCGGCACCCTGAGTAAACTCAACGCCCCGACAACAGTCGGGAATACGAACAGCGACAGCAGTCGCGAGTCCAATCTGGGCGATCTGGCCACAGAAGATGGAGCCTATGGCTCTGGATCTGAAAGCTGCGGAAGCAACAGCTTCCCTAAACATTACATGTGCACCATCGTCAACACAGGCAACAACGGTGGCACTTGGGACAACACTGGTACTGGCGATGGTATCCCAGTCGCGAACGGTGGTCCCTCCAACGGAGCACCCACCAACAACGGACCGAGAGGTCATCCGCATCTTACTACGAATGAACATACCCAAGAGTGCGTGCTGATCAAGCTCAACGGCGCTGAGTGGGCTCGTTGCTGGGAAGCCCTGCAGGGCAACCCCCTACCACCAAACTCATCACAAGACATGCTGATGGGTTACCACTGGCTGCTCAAGGAAGAATTCAAGCGCTAGCAACAAGTAATCGCCCAGCTTGACGCGCGTAGGAAGGCGGCAGATGAATTGAGCCTTTAGCGAGCTCAGCTCTCTTCCATTGGAGGATCCTCCTCCAAGGGTAACGGTCATATAGCTGCCAAGAGACGTTCTCAACTGGCTCATCTCACCGATAAGGAGCGAGAAGAGGTCGCGCGAGTCCTCAACTTCTCATCTATGACAGTGGATACGCGGGGCAATGTGCTCCCAAAACACCGCATGCAGCGGTAACAGCGGCCACCATGTACCTGCTCAACAACCAGCCACCGACTGGGGATCTGCGAGCTGCCATGCACCAATCTATGATCGCTGGCATGTGACTAGTCGGAGCTGCTCTCATCAAGGATCCAGCGTCAGATCCAAAGAAAAACAAGGCTCTGGCCAAGCGCTAATCTCCCCCTTCCTCCAGCGATGACAGCCATGACCTATCGCGACGACGCCGCTCGCGGCGGCACGACTATGACTATGACGCGTGTGATGACATCACATGGTGAAAAGTCGACAAGATGTGCATGAGGCATGCCTGTTCGACTAACACGGAAGATGACAGGCTAGAACTCTGCGGCGCCAGCTGCTTTAGCATAGCCATATGACAAAAGCGAATGCCAAAATGGTTCAAACTCCCACCAGAGAACTCGAAATTCGACGGCCTCCAAGCCCCGAAGATCTGGCTGGAGGATCACATTTCCTCTGTCAGGCTGCATGGCGGAACCACGAGTATGGCAATGCATTGCCTCCAGCTACAGCTACAAGGTGCCGCCCGTGCATGGCTCAACAACCTCCCGTGCGGATCGATTCGCAGCTGGGAAAAGCTGGTCTATAGCTTCATGCGAAACTTCAAGGGCACTCACAAAAGGCCTGCATCAATCAAGAATTAAGAGGCTACCACCAGAAGACTGGCGAGTCACTGCGCTCATACATCCAGAGATGGTACGTCATCAAAAACTCCACAGAGGACATCTCCGAGGACTGCGCAATCGATGTGTTCAATGGCGGCGTGCGCCGCAGAAAACTCAGGGAGGAGCTGGGCCGCTCGAAGCCCAAACCAATCGACCACCTGATGGAGATCGTGAATAGGTGGGCCGATGGAGTGGACTCGGTGAAAAACCGTGTCCACTCCGATGATCACGACAACCTCGATCGCATACGCGATCGCCGAGGAAAACGCCGGATGCGCGGTTACGAAGACTGTGAGGAGGTCGACATGGTCGCAGCTGGCTACACCGACAAACACGACGACAACAACCGCAACAGCGGATACCGCGGCGGTGGATACCACGACAGCAGAAAAACCACACAAGTGTGGCAACGTCGCACTCGCGATGAGGCACATGGAACATCTATCCAGGACAAACTGTCCGGACCGTGCAATGTGCACTTCTACATTGACAAGCACGACAACAAGAAGAAATCCAGTCACCTACTAAAGGACTACCGCGAGTTCCTCAAACTCCGCGAAGGCCTAGCCCAGATGAATCACGACGCGATAAACCAGGGCTATGGAGCTGCCCCCGCCGTGGCTCATGGAGCACCTCCATCGCCACCCGGGCCACCACCACCTGCAGCTGTGCCAATCCAAAACCACGGAGGCGAGCCATACCCTCGAGCACTGGGAAACATGGGGATGATCCAAAAAGGACATCCATCAAATTGGGTGCAAAAATCAATCACTCGCCAAGTCAATTTGGCAATGAACTCTCCACCCTCCACCACTGAGTACCTCAGTGGAAGCGAGTCCTGCATTACCTTCGACAAGCGTGATCATCCATGCCAAGTACCTCGCCCAGGTCACTGCCCCCTGGTACTCGAGGCACAAATTGGAGGCCTCGAGATGAGTCGCGTCTTCATGGACAGAGGAAGCGGCATCAACCTCATGTTCGCAAGTACCTTGCATGCCATGTGAATTCCTCTGTCATGCCTAGAAACTTCAGACACAACATTCCATGGCATTTTCCTAGGGAAGGGCGTATACCCCCTGGGAAAGATCAGTATGGACGTCATCTTTGGAATGCCGGCAAACTTCCGACGAGAGCGCATCGAATTTGAAGTTGTCGACTGGCCCTCACAATACCACTGCATCCGCGGACGCATCGCGTTCGCGAGGTTCATGGCGGTACCACACTATGCCTACCTGCAGATGAAGATGACGGGCCCAAATGGTATTATCACAATCAATGGAAGCTTTGAGAGGTCTGACAGCTGCGTCAAGAAATTCAACAGAATTTCCTAGTCTTTCGGCATGCAGGAGGAACTGGCGAGATTGAAGGAGTTGACAGACAACATTCTACCTCCTCTGAGTAAGCCAAGCTCACTTGACCAATCCTTCGACACATTGATCCACACCAAGGTGGTCCAAGTCCACCCAACAGACCCGACCAAGACGACCCTCATCGCCAACAACTTGAGTCCCGCATAGGAACTTGTGCTCGTCGAATTTCTCTGTGAGCGCTAGGAAATCTTCGCCTGGTGTCTAGCGGACATGCCAGGAGTTCCCAGGGAATTTGTCGAGCACTCACTCAATGTGAATCCTGAAGCAAGGCCAGTAAAACAAACAATACATCGACTATCTGAACCAAGGGCAAAAGCGGTCGGTATGGAAGCCAACAGACTCCTCGATGCTAACTTCATACGCGAGATCAAGGAAAGCACCTGGGTAGGAAACCCCGTGCTTGTTCCTAAAAAAAGACATGGATATCCTGTGGATGTGCGTGGACTTCACCTCCCTGAACAAGCATTGCCCGAAGGATCACTTCCCGCTGCCACGGATCGACAAGATAATCGACTCCACCGCAGGATGCAAGCTCCTCTGCTTCCTTGATGCCTACTCAGGCTATCACTAGATTCGAATGGAGGAGGAGGACCAAGAGAAAACAGTGTTCATCATGCCCTTTGGCGTCTTCTGCTACACAACGATGCCCTTCAGGCAGAAAAACGCAGGGGCCACCTACCAGCGGTGTATGTAGGCCTGCCTCAAGAGCCAGCTTGGCCGTAACATTCAAATCTACATCGACGACATCGTCGTCAAAACCAAGGAGGAAGCCTCGTTACTTGATGATCTCCACAAAACCTTCGACAACCTCGACTGCTACCGGATCAACCTCAATCTAGACAAATGCGCCTTCAGCGTACCATCTGGGCAATCGCTCGGGTACCTCATCTCTGTGAGGGGGATTGAGGCCATACTGGCCATGGAGAAGCCGAAGAACGTAAAATAAAGGCCATACTGGCCATGGAGAAGCCGAAGAACGTAAAAGGTGTACATCAGCTAGCTAGGCGAATCACGATGCTCAGTCGATTCATCAGTCGAATGGGCGAAAAGGCATTGCTCTTCTACCAACTCCTCCGTAAGGCTAAAAAATTCGAGTGGATAGACAAAGCACAAGAGGCATTCGAGGACCTCAAATGTCTCTTGTCCACTTCGCCGGTGTTGGTGACACCTCAAGAAAAGGAGTCGATGTTATTATACATCTCCACCACCAACCAGGTGGTTAGCACTGTGCTCATAGTGGAACGAGCTGAAGAAAATAAAGTCCACGAGGTGCAACACCCAGTATACTACCTCAGCGAGGTGCTCACACCGACAAAGCAATGGTACCTGCATTATCAGAAGCTGGCATACGGCATCTTCATGATAGCCAGGCGACTGCGCCACTACTTCTAGGAGCACCCGATCATTGTGGTGAACGATATCCCGCTAGGGCACATCCTCAACAACCCAGACGCCACCGGACGGGTCATGCTTTGGGGGATAGAGCTGTCTCCACGAGACATCACATACGAGAAGCAAGATGCGATCAAGTCGCAAGTACTCCCGGACTTCCTCATACAATTGATGGAAAACCAGCTCCTCAACAAGCCAGACATGTCCTATCTATGGACAATGCACTTCGACGGATCCAAACATAAAGAGGGAGCTGGCACAGGTGTCATACTGACATCACCATAGGGCGATAAAATGAGATATGTTCTACAAATGCAGTTTATAGCCTCCAACAATGAAGCTGAATACGAAGCCTTACTCCACGGGATGCGGATGGCAAAAGCTTGTGGCGCAAAGAGACTCGTCATCTACGACGACTCCAAACTGGTGGTGAATCAAACCATGAAGAAGTGTGATGCTCTGAGCGACAACATGATCGCCTACCGTGACATCTACGACGCACTCGAAGGGGACTTCAATGGCTACGAACTATGGCACGTCGACCGCGAGAGCAATGAAGAAGCGGATATACTCGCCAACATTGGCTCCACTTGTGCCCCAGTGCCACCTGGAGTATTTTTAGAGCGCATCTGCAAGCGCTCCATCAATCCAAAGTCTCAAGAGCTTATAGCCAGCATGTCAAAAGACTCGGGGGCTACGCCACCCAACGAGACAAGCACTCGAGGGCATGGATACAGATACGGGACTCGAAGGCCCCATGGAGGTCATGATGATCGAGCCAACCTGGACACAACCATACATCACGTACTTGCTCAACAAAAGGTTGCCAGATTACCCGACAAATGTGCATCATATAGCGTGACGATCAAAAGCTTTTGCCCTCGTCAACGACGAATTGTAAAACACAGCATCACAAGAGTTCTTCAATGGTGCATCTCCAACGGGGATGGAAGATCCATCCTCCTCAACATACACGAAGGCACTTGCGGCCACCACGCTGGCAGTCGCGCCCTCATCGCCAAAGCTCTACGAGCTGGATTCAACTGGACAACGGCAATGCGTGATGCTAAGGACATCGTCCAACAATGAAATTCTTGCCAATGATTCGCAGATAAACCGCACGCTCCTGGCACAGAACTCAGGCCAATACCCGTGGCCTGGCCCTTCGCGCAATGGGGACTCGACATGGTCGGCAAGCTGCACAAATCTTCACTTAGAGGATACGTCTACCTCCTCATCGCAGTCGACAAATTCACGAAGTGGATTGAGGCCATGCTGGTAACAAACCAATCAGGGGCAGCAACCATGAAATTCTTCGAGTCCGGCGTCTTTCATTTCAGGGTGCCACATAGCATCATCACGGACAACAGAATGAACTTCACCTCCAAAGGGTTCTAGGATTTCTATGAAAACCTAGGAATCAACATCAGCTACGCCTCGGTGGCACATCCCTAAACCAACGATCAAGTCGGAAAGGCCAACAGCCTCGTCTACAGCGGGATCAAGAAAAGGCTCCTCCGGCCACTTGAAAGAGCTGCTGGGTGCTGGCCCGAGGAGTTATAGTCAGTACTATTGTAACTACCTCGGTGAATTACGCTCTTAGTTACATGCATGGATGAGCAAAAATGGTTAAAATAGTACGGTGGGGCCAAGGGCCACTCATAGGTAGACCTTTCGGCCGTCCTAACCATTTCCAGAACATCGGGACAAGCGGCGAATCGGCAAAAAGGGATCAACTACATACACAAGTGAGTATGTATGCAAGCCACATACAACAGTTCTCAGAGCCATTCCATCTAAAAGAAATAGAAATATTGCAACGCCATACGGCAAGATCCAAATATCCTAGATAGAGATAATAATTTAGGATAGCTCCTCATACACCAAACATCAGAGTATCAGGCGGAAGCGAAAGACAAGATCCGAGTATGGATAAGAAGCAAATCGGCATAAGATGCCACATAAATAAACACATCCCGCCCACAGATCTCACGGATCCCTGTTCCCGGAATCTCTACACCGAGTGATCGTTGCCAACATCGTCCGTCTCCTCCACCCAGTATCCATCTTGCGACTATACCTGTTCATCTGAATCAAACAATTTATCGTGTGAGACCCTAGGGGTACTCAGCAAGTCTTTATGCCTCTAAAGGGGACATGACCTGGGGTGACGCAATTGCAGCAAAAGATAATAACTAACAAGTCCATAGATACTCGCTAACCATCCGTCTAACCAAAGATAGACGAATGTCCGTTAATTAAGAACAACAATTATAATAGTAATATTAACAGATCCATCCTCCTTCTCGCTTACCAACGAGAAAGCGGACGAACGACCCCCATCCGTTGGCAGTTTTATTGACCATTCCATGAGTGTTGCACTATTTACTAGTCAGATACTTAGTCAAATTAAAAGCGGTACTTTAGTTATACTTGTCTATGATCGATAAACTGTGCTCCAAGTTGTCCATAACCGCGGACACGGCTTTCAGAAAGATTTACCCTGAAGGGGTGCAAAAATAGCAACACACACTCGATCAACCTCGGAAAAACCAAATCAAAACCCAACGAGGCATTCACGACAAAGCGATCACAGGATTCAGAAATATTTCAGGGGGCCACCCCATTAAGCTACCCGCAACGAAGTTGGCCGGCTCCGAGACGGACCCAAGGTTTGGGCCAATGGTTGTAAACGACTGGGAACCCGAAAGTGTGACTAGGCTTGTCGATACCACGAAAACACTCTGCAACCCTAAACAGTACAGGTGCTCCTCGCACAATCTTAAATAAAGCAGGAAAGCATGGTATAAGTACAGGATAGTAATAAATCCCCAAACTACTTTGTGGCCCCGAGAAATAAGAATGAATCAAGCTCTAGCTCAGGGGGGTCCATAAGGCCTCCCGGATGTGGATAGTGCGAATAGTCAAGGAACAGGAATCAAGTACTCGAGGTCCTACGGGACACAAGTGAGCAGAAAAACCAAATAGCAAATATTGCTCACCGGTGTCACTTTCATTAGTTATCCCATTACTACTCAGATTAAGTTGTTTAGGTACCTCGTTATCCATCAGACTCTCACATACCCTACACATGTTGTTCTATGACTCGCATGGCTCAAACAACTCTTGTAGTAATGGCTCATGGGATGGAGGAACAAGCTTCGGTGGGGTTTAAAAGTAAAGGCTATGCAGTACTTGGGATTCAATTTGATGCAATCGCGACTCAATGATGCACGAAAAAGATAGAGGCAATAGGTACTATATGTATGCAAGCATGTGGTAGTGCTTGCCTGGCAGCTCAGTTGAAGCGAGGGACGGATCTGGGTAGTGCTCCTGGGATTCCTGATATATCCCCTGCTCAGCGTCTATTCCAAGATCCCATAGATTGATAAAGGCTTGAGGTGAGATACTTTGCTAGCGGCGATCTCATAGGAACCCCAGTGATAGCAAGGGTAGTATTGTCTTCGCTTAGCGACCCATTTGGGATCACAACAACATCACTATTTAATTCTTTGATCTGTGTTTTACACTTAATAATCATTTGTAGCTCGTTGCTTCATGGTACACTTGGTTGGATTAAAAGACTATTGCTATGCCCGCTGCATCACGGGGGCTCTAGTATATTAGGATGTGTTTTCCACAAGAGATTATCCTTATTCACCCATTACACATGACTATGATTATTATTATCTTTTATCCCATATGATGTGCAGCTGCAGGTGGATCTTCAACCCTGTCCTATCTCCATCCATTGATTCAACCCACTATAAAAGTAAACTAGATTTGTCCGATAAACTAAGGTAAAATGAACAAACAAAGTCTTATAGACATGTCCTTTTTATTTCCTTTTAGCATTGCTTTTCAAGGTTCGATTAAACCTAGGTATTCTAGGTAAAAGCTATTATAATATATCTGTGAATCCGGATCGAAGGTATCAACATTTTTTCTGGTGCCGTTGCCGAGAAAGCAATTTCGCTATCCTGGTGAGGTCACTAGAAACCTTGTTTTTAGTTTTATTATTAGTTTGTAGTTTATTTCTTGTTATTAGTTTACTTTCTTGTTATCTATTTGAAAACCAAAAAAATAGTTACTTGTTATTTGTTTTCTTTACTTAAAAATTACCAAAAATATCAGAGCCATGGCTCAAAAGAGACTTGGGGAGTATGATACTCACAATGATGATTTTATTCGTGCACCCATCACCCATCCCGCTGTTGATATGGAAACCTATGAAATAAAGCCTAACCTTTTAAGTTTGGGTCAATAAAACCAATTTGGGGGATCATCTTCAGAGGATTCGGGTTTGCACTTAAACACTTTTACTGAAATTTGCGACATGGTGTGTATTAAGGTTGTAGATCCAAATGCTAATAAATTAAGATTGTTTCCTTTCTCGCTTAGAGGAAAGGCTAAGGATGGGTTGCTAGCTCTACCAAAGGGCACTATTAAATCTTGGGAGGAATGTACTAATTTGTTTATGACTAAATTCCCCCCCCCCAGCTAAAACTATGTAGCTAAGATCCAACATTACAAGCTTTAGACAAAGACCGTGAGCCACTAGTGCTTCCGTGGGAAAGGCTGAAAGAAGCTGTAATGAACTGTCCTAGTCATGGGATGGAAGAATGGCTTATATTACATTTGTTTTATAATGGTATTAACCTAATGTCTAAGTCTATGCTAGATACTATAGCAGGAGAAACAATCATGGGAAGGCAAGTGAGTGTTGCAAAGAAATTACTTGATGATATGCAAAATAATCATGTCCAATGGCATGTGGAAAGAACCTCAAAGAGAGTAAGTTCAATTACCGAGATAAATAATGAAGAACTTACATCTAAGGTAGACGCGCTACTTAATATAGTAAAGGGTAAAGAGGATACCCAAGTTAATGATATCGCTACCGATGTTAATGATGTCAATTTTATAGCTCGCACTCCTTTTAATCCTGCATGGAAAAATCACAATTATGTTTCTAATGTTCAAAAACATTATCCTAATCCTGTAAGAGCTCGTTACAACAATTATGATAATAATAATGGAGCAAATCATGGCAATCTCTTGTTTGATCAAACTGTTAGAACTATTATACAAGCTCAAACCTAGCAAAATAATATGCCTATTAAAATCACGGAGAACCATGAAAGTAGTATAGGAAAATTATCTAACCAAGCCGTTGCAATTAGAAATGATGTGCAGGCTCTACAGGAAAGGACAAAGACCGTGGAGGCTCAGCTAGGCAAGGTAGCTTAGAGCCAAGCTCTCATACTAGCAAAGTCTGCTAGAAAGCCCGAGCTAAATCCGGTAGAAGACCTCAAGGTGATGAGGGTGGTAACAAATGAAGAAAAGCCTGAAGAGCTGGATTATAGCAACACACCAATATCGGAATATACCGTGGAAGATCTACTAAAGATGATCACTGTGAAGAATCCCAGTATAGAACAACGTAATGATGCTATGCACCAATAATTTATACAACAAGTAGCATCTAAAGTTCGAGACTTAGAGATGAAGTATAAAAGACTAGCTGATAAGCTCGCTAAGCTAGATGATATATTTGAGCCCACTATTAAAATTAATCTAGAAGTTAACGAGATATCTGCACTTTGTGATCTTGGTGCAAGCGTCTCAACGATTTCCAAATGCCTATTTGACAAATTAAACTTAGGGCCATTTGTAACTACCAAATTGAGACTACATCTAGCGGATTCAACCTATAAACAAGCTATTGGGATAAAGGAAAATATAGTTGTTGAAATTAAAAGTAGTCATGCTCTTATTGATCTTGTTATTGTGGACATGCCTGAAGATCCCATAGCACCTATAATTTTAGGTAGGCCATTCCTAAGAACTATCAAAGCTTTAATTAACTTACATGAGGAGAATGTGAGAATAGGGCTACCATCTAGAGATGCTTTTATAGTCCACTTCCCTAGGAAGAAGAAGGCCAAGCCTAATGATGACGATGTTATAATTACTTTGGAGTGGGCATTCCACTCATTAAACCTAAACGATTGCCATCAGGTGACCTTAACTAAAAGCGCTTCATGGGAGGCAATCCATGTGAAATAAAGTTTTTTATTTTTGTGTTAGTCTTGATAGTTTTGTTTGTTTTGTTTTTGTTTTATTTTGTTTGTTTTTAATAAAGAGTGTTCAAGAAGACCTTTGGAGAGAGGAGAACAAATAAGGTAATCCTCGATCTTTTATTTTACTAACACATGGCCTAAGAGGTATTGCTAATTTTTATATAGTATACTTGTTGTTATTGTCCTTTGATAAGATGTGCAAAGATGCACGGAGCTACTAATAAAATTCTTTGAGTTTTGCAGCTCATAGGCCGTTTAACGACCTGAGATATGGCCGGAAGGGCCTATACGATGCACCCGTACCACATCGAGGCATGAGAAGATAGAAATTCTGATTTTTGTCGCAGGAAACAGTGTCCTTAACGACCACCAGTACGATCAGACACGCCTGTACCACGCGCTCGTACCGTACCCTCGAGCAAAACATCAGATTTCAAGTGAAGATACGGAATAAATAACGACCAACAGTAAAGGCGTGCGCGACTGTATCGCGTGCCCGTACCAAGTGCATCGTCGGAAGGGAGTCGTCACCCCCAAGGTATGTCACCTGGTACGGGCAGGATCTGTCCGCACCACCCGCCGGCACCACGTACGCGGCTGCCATAAACACCACGAGGAGGTAACCTAAAAATTCCCAGAACAAATATTTCTCTTTCTTCTTCCTCCAAACTCCAAACCACCTCAATTGGATCTTCAAATTTACTCAATATTTTTTTGATTCCTTGCACTCAATCGATCTAAGTTATGATTCTCCTCCAATCTTCAACTTATTTTTGCCAAAGCTTCACTCGATCTTTCATCATTGTAAATCTAGACTTAGGTCTTGTTCTTGATCTAATCTTGATATTGAGCATGCTTAGTTTTGTTGTAGAGGAGTTTCTTTTATAACTAGTGTAGAGAATCGTTTATGCTATGTTTATATTGGATTAAAATCTTTTATTAGCAATATTTATTTATTTTGTTTTCGATGAATACGAGGAGTCGTACCTGCGTGATGGCTGTGAAACCTTCCGCGCCACCCGTTGATACATTGACCCCCGAGTCACTTGGTATCGAGTTCATCGAGGAGTTTCAGTTGAAGCGTTTCAACCATCTCAAGCTCCGAGAAATCAAGTCCACCAAGTGGGTGTGTCCCTATATCCTGAACCAACTTCGCATTCGTGCTGACTTTGACTTACTTTACAATAATGTTGGTTTGTATGACTTTGTATTTCAGGATGTCGCCACATATCGCCGCTTAACACTTGACTTCCTCAGCACCTTGACGCATATGGTGGAGCCTCACTATTGTTCCGAGGATCAAAGGCCTGGAGTTGGTCGCATCAAATTCTGTCTTATGAACCGTGAGTACTCCTTGACACTCGACCAATGGGCTTAATATTTTGGGTTTGCTAACAACACCACCGACATATGCTCCACTACTTTCGTTTTAAATCCTGCACCTTGGCAGTACTTTAATTTAATGAGAATTCGTGAAAACACACATAAGGGAAACCAAATTGATCATCCTGCTATTCGTTATTTGTTTTATATTATTTCTAATACCTTGTAGGCACGTGATGAGTTTACTATAGTTAATGAGGAGGACATGATGATCCTCGCAAAAGCTGATATTATTAATTGTAACTTAATACCAAATTTGGGCTTTATTCTTGTGTTTTACCTTAAGCATCGGGCTCTTCAATATCAAGGACCCATATGCAGAGGAGGAGTTGTAACTGTTCTTTCACGCGCACTTCACATCAACCTAGGTAATATCCAACCATTGACAGCAAGTCACTGTCTCGGTGTTTCTACTCTAAGAGCATGTGGTATGGTTTCTAGAACTGATGGTAGATACTTCCTTCATATACTTGGAGCGGATCACTTGATCCCAGCTCTCTTACCTAATGGTCTATTCTCTACCGAGGATGGACGTTTTCATTTTGACACGCAGGTTGAGGCAAATCTACCCCATCAAGAAATACACATGGCAGGAGGAGGAGCAGATGAAGAAGTAGAACAAGAGGGACCCAAACAAGATGTGCAGACACCAAACTACTACACCACTTATGAAGATATCTATGCGCTCGAAGGAAATATTCAAAACATGGACAACCTCTCCATCTACCTTCGAGATGCTTCTGCAAACCTTGCCACCCAGTTCCATGATTGGAGCAGCCAATGGAACATAGAAGATTATCCACCGCCACCATAATGAGCAACAAAAGGGCTTGCAAAAGCCTGATCTTGGGGATGTGTTCCCCTGGCAAATTTATTTGTGTAATAATGAGGTTGTACCCCAGCTCCTTGGGAGCTTTGAAACACTTGTGTTGGCTTGTTCCAACACTTTGCTTTTCTCGTTGCTCTTTAGTTTGTTTTTGTTTTTCGTTTGTTTTTCTTTTCTTAGTCCCTTGCTTTGTCGCAATTTATTTTCTATTCTTTAATCCCTATCCTCAAAAATACAAAAGGATTTCTCTGTTTTTTTTGTAAATGTGGATTCGCACTTTGCCTCTTTGCTTTAATATTATTATGAGAGTAATCGTGTTTGAGTTTTGAAGGAACACATCCCTATAAAGAAGAGCATCATGAAGTAACTTATGAGAGGTATGTCCTATGTTTCCCAGTTTTGAAGTTTGAGTTGTTTATCCTAGTCGGTTGATTTGCTAAGATGCCATGCTAGTGGGAGTGATTTAATATGGTTAGAGTGAAGCTTTTTATTAGTATGATGATTAGTTGTTGAAGCCTTTGCTCTAGTTCTTTTAGATAACCGAGTCTTGCCTTGGAAATAATATTACCAAAAAAGAACAATAATAAAAACTCTGAAATTTATGACTTGTTTGATGAATGATTGTCTTGAGAGTATACCCTTAAAGGTACTAAACCCCATAGATGTTTTGATAGTTTTGACGGCACTCATGAAAGGAGTTGTTTGATTGAAATGAAGTCTAGTGATAATTGTGATGCATGCCAAAGATAACCTTGTGGGTCAAACCGCGGTTCTAGTATAAAAAAAAGAGAGAAAGAAAAAGTTCTATGTTTCTCATGCACACCTTTGGGATGCCAACAACTCTGCTAGCTTTTGAACGATATATGGTATAACCCCGGATTTCGGCTATGAGTTGATTACATGATTGGTATAGGTGTCAATATATGGGCAAAAAGTATTGGTACTCTCAAAGGTTGTGCAAGCACTTGTAAAAGAAACGGCCAATGATCCTTGAAAGAGGAAGAAAAAAATGATTGATGAGAAAAAGAAAAGAGATATGTATGAAGATCCACATAACAAGTCATTGGCATGGTCTTGTTACTACTTTATGAATTTTCTTGAAAGACAATGATTGGATTAGAAGTGTTTTTGATAGACTTGTTGATGTGGGTGTAAATAAGACACTTCGCGGTTATGCTACTTAGGACATGAAACTCTCTTACTCAATTATATTATTTAAACATTCTAGTGTTCCTTGGCAAACTGAGAGTTAACTATAAGAATTGTATTGTTTGTTACACTTCTAGTTATTTATACTTATATTAAACTTTACTTTGATTGTATTGACTTACCGAAGCTTGTATAGTACTCTTGTCATCTCTCTAACTTTGATAAGCCTCGCAAATGAATGAAGTGAGCGCATATGACTACCAACTGTAAGTGAATTCTTATTCTCGTTATTTCAAGTTTAAACGGCGAATTCCTTATAGTTCTTTTGTTTCTTCTTGCTCGAGGACGATCAAGATTTGAGCTTTGGGGGGGGGGGTTGATGGTTCCAAAAATAGCCATCTTCCACCGTGTTTCAACATTGTTTTTGGTCAGGCAATTGACAAGAAACTCTCAATCCTTGCCACTAATGACTAATAATTGCAAAGATATGCAAAACCTTGCTTTGAATTGTGTTGTGGAGTAAATCACGCTTTTTAATGCGAAGTCAGGAGTCATAATGAAGGTTTTTGAGGAAGTCCACATGGTCAAGTAATTGGGAAGTCGTTCCTAGGTGTCAGCAAGCTTAACAACCACTGGTACAGGCAGAGCCCTCCCATACCATGTGGTGATGGCTTCGTCTCGTCAAACCCTACAACTTTCATGAAGACGTCTATATATTTTGAGGCTCCAGCAGTTGCCTAGAGGGTCGCCATTCTTAGATTACATCATAACACTACCAAAGGAGATCCATGCCATTGTTCATCACTTCTATCATCCATCCCCTCCATTAGTCATATCCATTGCTTTGTACTTTAGATCTCCTTGTGATTTGGTGACCATTGTAAGAATATTAGATTTCAATCTAAGTATTTTTGCACAATGTTTTCTATCTTGTATCTATTTGTTATGAGTGAGTAGTCCTCATGGGCTGCGAGTTGGGAAGAAACCTCGCAACAATTATGTGCATCTAATTCATGGGAGTATTGTGTTTTGTTTGCAAATAGAGATTTATATCTTTTGTTTCTTTGTCTCTTGTCTCGATCGGTAGACTTGTAGGTTGATAAAGGCTCGAGGTGAGATACTTGGCTAGCGGCGATCTCATAGGAACCCTAGTGACAGAAAGGGTAGTACGGTCTTCGCTTAGTGACCCATTCGGGATCACAACAACATCACCACTTAATGCTTTGATCGGTGTATTACACTTAATAATCATTTGTAGCCCGTTGCTTCGTGGTACACTCGGTTGGATTAAAAGACTATTGCTATGCCTGTTGCATCACGGACGCTCTAGTATATTAGGATATGTTGCCCACAAGAGATTATCCCTATTCAACCATTACACATGACTATGCTTATTATTATCTTTTATCACATATGATGTGCAGCTATAGGTGGATCTTCAACCCTGGCTTATCTCTATCCATTGATTAAACTCGCTATAAAAGTAAACTAGATTGGTCCGGTAAACTAAGGTAAAACGAACAAACAAAGTCTTGTAGACGTGTCCTTTTTATTTTCTTTTAGCATTGCTTTCCAAGGTTCGATTAAACCTAGGTCTTGTTGGGAAAAAACTATTATACTACATCCGTGAATCTGGATCGAAGGTATCACTGTCCCATGTGGCGTTGATCATCTGCGCATCATTAAGGACAGTCGTGTACACTCTACATCAGCCACGTTTGTTTGCGGGAACGTTATTCCATGTTACGGTCTTCGAGGGTGAATCCATCTGAAATCGTTACATATATCTCCTAGATATGATCTTGGTGGTTGTAACCGTAGGAAATATTTTGTTTTGTATTCAAAGAATCTCATCAGATATTGCATATTTAATGGGTTGAATTATAAAACTTCCATATAACATGCGCCGACATATACATTGCTAGGCAGTAGAGTTCTGCCGTTTGTCGCTCGTAATGTTCGGCACCTAGTCAGTGCCGGCCTATAGTGGGTCGCGGCGTTAACGCCTTGCTGCCGTGTTAGTGATCGCTTGGCGGATGACGATGTGGCGAGGCAAAAAAACCGCTGTCTAAAAATTGTTCACAATGCAGTTATCCCGAACTTTTTTTTATCGCGTTGCGTGTGCCTCGGTGTTTATAAACGCCATGGCATGCAATGCGTGTTGTAGTGGATGTTCTTTATTTTACATATTGTAACCATTTTTATTATATAAATGTGTATGTAAAATGTTGCGTATTAATAATGTTGTGAAAAGGATTTTAATGACAATATAATGCTTTGATTAATCTAAGATAAAAAGAGTCAAATTTCGTTTCTTTTATGCAATTTACATTTGGTGCATCATTTAGTGTTCAGACCAAAAATGTATGCATCTAGCACTAAATCATAAAATTCTATAAAATAAGAGAAAGTTCCATCCTCGCATGAACTGATGTAAATAACTTTTTATTAGTCGGTAGTTAAAATTCA
The DNA here is from genome assembly GCA_023614405.1 of Avena insularis. Taxonomy (NCBI): domain Eukaryota; kingdom Viridiplantae; phylum Streptophyta; class Magnoliopsida; order Poales; family Poaceae; genus Avena; species Avena insularis. The sequence continues at coordinate 391,416,258 of CM042689.1, read as the reverse complement.
ATGATCACTCATGATTCTTTTGGTTCGCAAAGGTCGGGGTCCAGAAGTACTACATGATGAGATGGGCTCTACCCCCTCCCCAAGGAGCTTAGGGGTATAGGTATTCTAGGCTCACGTCATTTTAACATGGCACTTATGCTGAAATGGGTGGCACACTTATGCTGAAATGGGTGGCGCGTATCCTCACTGAGGATGAAGGTATGTGGCTTCAGCTCATCAAAGCCAAATAACTCCATGGACGCCCGCTCTTGGCGTGTGAGCATCAGGAGGGTTCTCAGTTCTAGAGATCCATTCATGACATCAAGCAGAAGATACGTCTAGGGATCTCCTTCACCACTAACAATGGTGAAGGAACTATGTTCTGGCTTGACCCCTTGCTCTCGGAGACCCCTCTTAGAGTTGAGTTTTCTTCCCTCTTCGCTATCTGCGCAGAGCCGATGTTACTTGTGGTTGAGGCGTGCCATGAGGGGACCAGGAACATCCTATTCCGGAGAACCTTCAGCATGAACGAGGCCACAACCATCGAGGCCTCGAGAGGGTCTCTCTCGCATGCACCTGATTGTGGATTGTGTATCCTAGCGGTTGTCCCTGTCGGGGACTTTCTCCATTAGCTCATCTTACCAAGCCCTCGGAAGAGCGCCCGTGCTTTCTTGGATGACTCCCCTCTGTGTCACTACTGCTAAATTTCAAGATCTTTGTGTGGCAATTCCCATGGGATCATCTACCCTCAGGGGTAGAGATGTCAAAGTGACACGTGCATGACAGTGGCTTATGTCCGCTATGTGGGCCTTGGAAAGGGATCCACATAATGTTCTGCAACCTAGATTCTTTGGAGCTTTGTTTGAGAGCCTCTAGGGTCTACGCATGCCCAAGATCTCGGAGATTCATCAAGACTGAGGCAAACCATACTGATAGGAGGTGCTCCCTCTTCTGATTAGTGTTTGCCGCAATGACGTGGACCCTATAGAATATTCGTAATGAGAGAATATTCCCGCGGCGTGCTTCTGACTTCATATTTAAATTTCTTGCTTTTCTACAGCAGTGGCATCCGCTCTCTAGACAAAGACATAGGGAGCATTTTGGATGGTGTTTTTCAGGCCTTACTGGTGGCGGCATGCCATTACTCTTCGTCACTGGTCCGTGGAGCTTCCTCTCTAGAAGTTGGTATCTTGCCGTGCCTGTTTTCGCTCTATTTCTTTGGGTTTTGTTATTGTCCCATCAGACTTTTATTTGGTTTTTGTTTGTTCAAACCTTGTATCGAATTTGGTTGCTTGTACTTTATTTATAAAATAGGGCAAAATGAAAATTAAATGATCATAATGTGCGAGTTTTGACGGAACCAAAACTACCTTGGAAGACCAGTCCACATTCGACACACAGACATTTCGTGTCCTGCCAACCTCTCGTGCCCTCCTAAACCCACGCTAACCATTACCAGACTGACACGAAGCCGCTGCACAAATACAGACACACGCACACAAGCAGTGCCAAGCGAACTCTCACACTACGACAGCACAGCCGCGTACGTGTGCTCCCTGCACTGGCAAAATGGCTCGCGCGCGCGGCGCCTTCCTGCTGCTGCTGCTGCTGGCCGCGGCCGTGCAGCTCTTGGCGCTCCCGGCGAACGTCCGGCAGGACGACCCGCGGTGCCAGCCGAGCATCCCGCGGCGGGGCGCCCTCGCGGTCTACCCGAGCGACATGGAGCAGCTGCAGTTCCTGCTGAACGCCAAGTTCATCGAGGCCGAGTGGTTCCTCCACGCGGCGCTGGGCCGCGGCATCGACCGCCTCGACCGCAACCTCTCGGCGGGCGGCCCGGCCCCGATCGGCGCGCGCAGGGCGAGCCTCGACTTCCGCACCACGGAGATCGCCGCCGAGCTGGGCTACCAGGAGCTGGGCCACATCCGGGCCATCAGGAACACCATGGGCGGGTTCCCGCGCCCGGCCATCGACCTGAGCGCCGACCGCTTCGCCGCCATCATGGACGACGCTATGGGCACGCACCTCGACCCGCCCTTCGACGCCTACAACAGCACCGCCAACTTCCTGCTCGCCTCCTACATCCTGCCCCACGTCACCGCCGCCGCAACCGCGGGCATCGCCCCCTCCATCATGGGGTACAACTCCAAGCGCCTCCTCGCGAGCATCCTGGCGGTGGAGGCCGGGCAGGACGCGGTGATCAGGATGCTGCTGTACCAGCGCGCCGACGAGACGGTGGCGCCCTACAGGGGGAGGACGGTGGCGGAGTTCACGCGCCGGATCAGCGACTGGCGGAACGGGATGTCCGGGTGCGGCGCCAAGGACGAGGGGGTCAAGGTGCTGGACCGGAGGGAGGGGGCGGAGCGGAGGACCATCAGCAACATCCTCGGCGCCGGCGTGGACTCGCTCGGGTACCAGCGCACGCCGGCGGAGACGCTGCGCATCCTCTACGGCTCGCGCAACGAGCAGGTGCCAGGCGGGTTCCTGCCCCGCGGCGCCAACGGCACCATCGCCAGAGGATTCTTCCAGCTCGCCTAATATACGCACAGCACAGCGTCGCGCTCCTACATTCCCAAACGGAAAATTTAAATTGAAAGCAGAGCATACGGCAGCTTCAGTACTTACGTTTTTGTAATCTCTTTTAATGTTAAAGCACACAAGTTTAATGGATCCCTGTCTCGGTCTTCTAAAGGTTCTAAAGAATTTCTGTAATTTGTAATAAAAAACAACGTTCTGAAGAAGAACCTCTGCTTCCATTGATTTTGATTGCACGCCCTAGCACTACAAGGAATTGTTCAAATCCAACGAAGGTTTCTTATCTAACTTCAGATTGATGTTTCATTTTCAGTTCATGTAAGATGTCATGGAGAACCACCACACCATCTAAGCATTTTGGTCTCCACTAATCAGCAATAACATCATCCGCTACTTCATTCTGCTAGTTATGAGTTATTACCTTAGAAAGAAATTTTAAATCTAAATTCACAAAACAAAAAGGCCTGAACTGTCTAATGTTACTATATTACTAACATTTCTGGTCTTCGGAATAATGGAGATAAGACTACTAACACGGACTTTTGGCTCTCGGGTGCTACGCACCCCCATACTTAAAAAAAATAATTAAAAAAAGGATGAAAAAATTTAAACTTTTTTGGAAATCAAAGATGATTAGGTATTGTACTCGTATAAAAATATTTGGAAACAAAATAATTCGCACGGTCTTCAGGGCAAAAAAAACAAAAATATGCTGAATCAAAGGTGAATAGTACTTGGTCATGTAGCGTTTCGAATTTGTTTTTTTTCAGGATACAATGAAAATAATTTCCTAGGAAAATATTTTTATATAAGTAGCATACCTGGTCACATTTTCAAAAACGTTTGAATTTTTTTAACTTTTTTTTTAATTTTTCCAAATATGGGGGTGTGTAGCACCCGGGAGCCACACTGTAATTCTCATAAGACTACACCCTATACAAAAAAACTGGGCGGATCTTTGCACGCAGAAAACAGAGAACCCAGCAGGGATCTGTATTACTTTAAGCTTCTTTAGTGCCAGGGATGGTCGACAACCCTCAGGCTGGAAAAAGATGATTATCTCCAGGACTCTTAAGAGTTCACTCATTCATCCTACTTTCACTTAGTTATGTCCTTTTAATAGTCTCACTAATGACATTCTAGCTTTGTATTCTTTCTAGCACCTTGTCATTTTCATTAAAGATCTGTCATCGCATTAGATGGTAATAATTCCTTCAAAATAAAAGAAACTAAAGCCACATTTTTCTCAACTCACCATCAAGGCCTTGTTTTGTAAGGGGCATTTGAGTGGATTAGGGACTATTTACCCCACTGGGATATGGTGAAACCACTCGGTTCACCCAAAACGCTAGGGCTGAGCCCGTCGAGAGACCAGAGGGAGCGAGCGATAGAAACATGAGCCAGGCTAGCTTTTCAATATACACTTATATTGGAGGGTTTAAGCGAGGTTCGCTCGGGTATTGGGAGGCTGAGACCATCCAAACCTGGCCTGCAAAACAGTCCAGCAGAGATTTTCTGGCATCTCGGACTGGGCCGGGTTAATACTCTACCGATCACAATGAAATCTCTCTGCAAAACGAGGCCTAACGGAAGTAGATTCGAGACATTGCAACCAAAAAGCTTGTGCATAAGTTGTGGTTATGTGGAACGCTCCAAACATGATCTCAATGATTAAACGAGAGTGAAAATTGTGAGGACATGCCGGAATAGTAAATAGTCAATTAGCTTTAAGCCTGTCCGGAGCTGTGCAAACTTGCTCCTGCAGTAAACCATCAGGTGGGAGATCGCTGAGGTAGAAATTATTTGCTTACACGTGTTCAGTTTTTCCCTGAAGCATGTATCAAGATTAGCACCTTATGTTCCAGGGAAAAGCATAAGAATGTGTAAAACATAAGGTGAACAAAAGTGTGATTTTGTCTTTCAGATGAGCAACACGGAAAAGGGGAACTGAACGAGCTATGACCTTTTTTTCAATTAATAGCTAGAATGATCTGGTATCCTTCTGAAGTTCCAAAAGATTGTCTCAAGTCCATATGCCAACTTAAGACAATGGTACAAACTCATTGATAGTCTTCACGCCAATGCTTTGCCAGTATGTGTTGTTTTGCCTAGCCAACCGTGAAATTTGGGTTCCAACATGTCCACTCTGCAAGGATTGATCGCTCTGCCTGCAAGAAACTTTCGTAACTGCCCATACATAAGTGCAGCATTGATGAATGAAATATCATCACTTGAATCCTTCTTGTTCGGTTCACAGACAGGGATGGCAACTTATAAATAATTCTTGACATAAAATGGCCAACTCAATTAAGCAAGAGCAAATATTAGAAATTCATCACTTCAGTATTGCATCTAACCAAAAGAAAATTAAAACAGATAAAGCCTAACTTGGATCACAAACATGGAAAGAACCAAAGAGGTGTGCCGAAATAGTACTTGAACAAGGTAAACTGTCACATTACACCTAGCAACAACCATAGGTTCACAAACCAACATAGCATCAGGCAAAACTTAAAAACAATAGTTCAGGGGAACATAGTTCTATATCCTTGCAGATAAACTCAATGCTATAGCAAAACGAATCAACGCCATCAGAATCAAGCCTTGGCAGCAGCCTGAGCAGCAGCATCCCTCTTCCTCTGCTCCTCGATGATGGTGAGCTTGATACCCTTGCCCTTGGGGAGGCTCACCCATGGCTTGGTGCCCTTGCCGATGGTGAACACATTGCCCAGACGGGTGGCAAACTGGTGGCCCTGGGCATCCTCAACATGGATGGTCTCGAAGGTTCCCTTATGCTTCTCCCTGTTCTTGATCACTCCAACACGCCCAGTGTTGCGCCCACCAGTCACCATGACAACGTTGCCGACATCAAACTTGATGAAGTCAACAATCTTGTTGGTCTCAAGGTCGAGCTTGATTGTGTCGTTGGCCTTGATGAGGGGGTCAGGGTAGCGGATGGTGCGGCCATCATAGGTGTTCAGGTAGGGGATGCCCTTCTGTCCGAACTGGACTGAACGAACCTTGCAAAGCTTGAACTGCAAAACCAAGAAAAAAATGCAGTCAGGAAATACTCTAGCAAAGAATTTTTAGTAGAACAATACTAGGTAATAAGCAAATGACAAACTGAAACGTAGTAACAAATGTGAAAGATGAAAAAGTGCATTCAAGGAAGTAATCCAGAATTTAGTCCTAAGTTGGAATCAACAACAATTGGGATAAAAGAATGATAACAACTAATACAACTGATAGGTAGATAAATTGCAGGGCATGTTATCAATACACAGCAGTGCATCAAAGCATGCACAAATAGAGCACACAGATCAAGCAGATCATAAAACAAAATGATATGACAGATTAAACAAAGAACAGCTAACAAGATAGCGTATGGCTACAACATCAGGAGAACTACAGAAGAGAATATAGGACTAACCTTGGCATCCTCATCCCTGACAGCGTGAAGGCGGAAGCGGCCCTTGGTGTCATACAGAAGCCTGTAGTTCTCACCAGTCTTGGGGATGGAGATGATATCTGATAGACAAGAAGACAATCCATCAGAAATGAAACAGTGTAACCATCAAACATAGACCAGAGAACATTTTGCAAAAGAAGTTTCGAACTTACCCATGAAACCAGCAGGGTAGGTCTTGTCAGTGCGGACCTTGCCATCAACCTGGATATGACGCTGCATCAGGATGGACTGCACCTCACGGTAGGTAAGAGCATACTTCAACCTGTTCCTGAGGATGAGGATCAGAGGCAAGCACTCCCTAGCCTTGTGAGGACCAGATGATGGCTTGGGGGCCTGAAATCAACAGACAACAAGAATCAGATAACAGAGCACAAACACATTTAATATCTATAGAAGCACAAGCTAGAAGAACCAGGGCACTTACAAAAGCTCCACCGAGCTTGTCCAGCATCCAGTGTGATGGGGCATTGAGCCTCTTCAGATGCTTCTTCAGACCACGAGCCTGTTGACACATAAACAAACATAACAATTAATAACACAACAAAAAAGCAACAGATCAGTAAAGTACGGTGATTCTGATCATAATCAGAGAAAACTAAAGGTACAAGAAGACGTGTTGAAGAATCTGATGAAAATCTACGTTCTACCTCCGTAATTCATCAAATTATTTGGACCTTACACAGATAATATTATAATTTTGACGCAAGGAAAGAAATTGCTAGAAGGAACAAACATGAGTTACATCAACTTAAACAGCAAGCACATGTAAACAGAACAGGATATGAACAGAACAGGATATAAACAGAACAAGATATATACCATTCCCTATGCAGCTATCTCACAAATTATCCCAATAGAGAACTACATGCTTTGAAGCCCATAGTTACAACAGATGAAACTGATCTACAATCTAGAACCCATGGTATTTATCAAATCATGGAGCGCCAAAATCTACAAAACTGAAACGGCACAAGCTATCTTCTCAATGGTTAAATCTCTCGGACCAGGGACAAGTAAACCATGGGCTGTTCTCGCTACGAACCATCGACCACTGAAATTCCAACCCTAAAACCAACAAATCTAGCAAGACAAGAAGAACAGGAGCAACCTAACCTAAGGATCTCTGTCTCTACAGCACCTATCCGGCGGCGGCGCTACACATTCGTACCGCGGAGGATACGGATCGGATCTACAAACGAGAGAAGCCGCGAGCAATGGGATGGGGAAGAGGGTGGCGCTCACCATGGTTGCGAGCTCGGACTAGGTCGACGTGCACCTTCTCTTCGCGCGCCGCCGCCTCCTGCTTCTACTTCTGTGCGCCGCCGCCGAGATGACAAAGAGTGGGGGGAAGCGAGGGGCTGAGAGAGCCATTATATATACTGCGACGGGGTAGGGTTTTAGTCCTCTCGTTCCCGTGCCCTAAGTGGGCTTTCGTTGTTGTAGTGGGCTTGACCAAGTTATGAGCAGATTCCATACTACTAGAGCCCAAACGTTTCCTGCAAGCCCAAGTGGCTCTGGGTCTGGGCCGTAGCTTATAATGATTTATATCCTTCAATAAAAAAGACTTTATTATGTTAAAAACGACCAATAATGACTTACGCGCATTTTAAAATCATATATATGTTTGAAAATTAGCCAACAACAACAAACAAACAAAAGAACTATTGTCCTAAATAAAAATAGATAGGCTAGATATGAAACCTAACGACATAGAGGGACTATAGAGAAAGTGAGACCGTAGAAAACTTATAATCTCGCACATTGGTTGTGGTCGTGTTAAAAAGATCAAATATTTAGGGACATTTCAATCTCTCAAATCCCTCTTATTGCTCATTCTCATGTGCTTATTCTCATGTCAACTTTGGCTGCCATCTATCCCTAGTATCGTTTTCCTACCATTCAGATTCCACTATTCATAGGCCTATGCTTAATATTACTAAATCACCTTAATCATTAGCTTCTCTTTCATCGTTGTCACGCATACACACCTCTATAACACTAGTTTATTAGATTTGTTGCCTTTTCGTTTACTATAACATTCTCGGCCATAAGCATTGTTCATAAATTTTGCCTTTTAGCTCACGTGGGACTTTCTTACGTATAGTATGCCACATGATTGTCGTTACTTCGTCACTACAAAAATACTCCCCATGCGGGGCATTTTTTGCATACACTAAGCAAAAGTGTCTGCAAAAATTAGTTAGCCCATGGATGAGCAACCGCAACAACATTTGGTCGCGACGGTCACGTATACGTCGTGATACACACAATACCGACGGATATTTGTGCGGGATAAGTGATACACGAGAGCGGTGATTTTTAATGTCGTGATTGTCCAACACAGACATTCGACTTAATTGCTAGTCAAAAACACATTCCACTGGCTAGTTAGGCATGTCTCGCTGACATGTGTGTCCCACCATCATCCCAACCGTTGGACTTGGTGTATTTTCTCTCTTGCAATTAAAGCCTGACTTTGCAGTTTCTTCAGGAGCACAAAGTATGAAGGCGCATCGGATAGAACATGTTTCCTTTATAGGCCATTTGAGCAAAAGCTAGAAGCCTGGACCGCACTTGCCCGAATGGTCAAGATACCCCACTCTCTCCACTCCCCGTTCTCTATATAATAGAGAAGCCCTAGCCATCAATCCTATCCACAGATAGCAACATAGAATGAACCCTAGATCTCCACGCGCAGCATCTAGGCGCCTCTAGCCAGATAGGATCTAGAGAACCCTAGCCGCGCATGATCTTGCACGGTTGTCGGCTTTCCCGATCTTGCGTGGTCTGGTCGTGACCGATCTTGTGTGGCTGTCAGTTCTCTTGATCTTGAGCGACCTAGCCGCATCGGATCTTGCGCGCACTAGTCACGCACGTCTGGTCCATTGGCTTGTCCGATACGCAGGTTTGTTCATCATCATTTGTACACATCTCGGTTGGGCTTGTTTTTTAGATCTGCTTATTTGTTCTTCCATGTCTTAATCATCTCCCTTATTTGTCTTTCAGTTCATGTGCTGAAGAGCATATCCGTTATGATGTTGGCGCGCATATATCCTTCGGCGCCGATGTGGCTTTGATGTGGGACGGAATAGGGATGCGCTCAAGAACACTAGGACTAGACAGGATATTTCTTCTAATTAGGTGTAGTTTTAGTTTAGAAGAGTAGATATGACATTTCTCCTAATTATTTATAGGCTTAAGCCTGAGCATGACCCAGCCATCTGAGACCACACCCCACACGCGCATTTACAGCCATCGGACCATTCCTGCGAGCCATCTTGGATTGTTTGTTTTGTAGACTAGTAAAATGCCCGTGCGCTGCCACGGGAGCACAATACATCTTTGTAATTATACATCTGTCGCAAAATAAGTGACTAAGCTTTGTTTAGAATCGCATGCGTGTATCTAAACATATTTTAGTGTCTAGATAAATAAGTATATTCATATAAAACCACGTCACTTATTTTAGGACAGAGGGAGTATGTTCTATTCATATATTTTCAATTTTGTATTTCAAAGAAAACCTGAAAGGTTAGTGTGAATTAAAAGTAGTAGTATTGTGCATGCATTTAATGAGGATTCTGCAAATATGTTGTTATTGCTGAAAATAACTCATATACATGTACACGAAAAATCCACCCCACTTACATGAGTGTTCAAAAGAAAGCATGATTGTTGAATCACTTGAGCCTCGTCTCAACCCTGCTAATTTGAAATTGTAGCAAGTATTAAAGTGGCATACAAACATGATCTTTGTTACAAGCTAGAACTCTTTGCGGGTTGAGTGAAATCAGTCTCTCGAACTGCCCTTTCCTAACTAAATTTACCAGCCTCCCTTCTTCCATTAGGACTCCTATATGTTAGGAGATTGCACATCTTACGATGCATAAACATGAGGAGTCTAAATGAGTGTCTACAAGAGCAGAGCTTGCAGGTGTTCAGAACTTCCACCTATGAGGAAATTGGCACTGCCACCGTCTATGGAAGAGTTGCTTATGAGGTTATGCGGATATCTTGATGGATTACTTCCATCATGCATGCAAAATCTTCCTCCACTCACATGTAAATTTGGTTATATAAAATTGTCCTAATTTGCTATAACTTGCTCTTTCATCTCTCTAACTCTTACGAATATTCAATTGTCCAAACATGCAATCGTTGCCACATAACTGCTTGCTGGTCTCTTTAGAACATCGTCGATCGAGTAGTTCCACCCATTACTGGAGGAGCAGTTAAATAAGATAAAGTTTTCCTAAGATACAACAGTCTCCACAACTCGGCTATCAGAGAAAAAACAGCTTGTGTGCTTAAAATTTGCATGCAGCTTACTAAGGTTAAGCTTTTCATCTTTAGGTAATTATAACAATACTATTTCGATAGGGTTGTCCTTTTCAGATTCATTTGTATAATTTGTACTATCTCATGATAGTACCAAATGACAGAGGTTGTTCTGCTCGTGTGGTAGAAATCTGCATACAAATAACTACGTTTGTTTTCAGAGTTTGAAGAGCGTAACCATAGTGTTTGTTGAAGCCCCGTTTTAGGCAAATTATTAAGATTAGCTTTATGATCTCAGGAACTTAAATATATGACAAAAATGATGATACTTGGAGGATGTGCGGATGTAGATGCCCCTGGCCTGGATCTTCATGGGCTGCTTCGACCCCATGGTCTCACACGCCTCCACCACAGCTCTCGTTAAATTTCCAGCTGCACAAATGTCAACGCCTTTGCAGCCTTCTCTGGCTACTGCACGTCACTACCCCGTCGACCACTTTGTGTATCGCCATGGACACGCCAATGGTGTCGGCCCTGTGATTTCTTGATTTCCTTTCTTGGGGTTTATCCAGTTTCTTGATTAACCATTTGCTTCTTTTTTAGGCGCGATCCGTTCTTTCATCAGCGTCTGCTCTGTTCCAAGAAGTCTCTTAAATTACTGTCATGCACAAATTGTTAGATTTTGAATTTTAAGGTTACGTACTGAAAATCGTAGGGGGGTTGTTGGATGAGTTAGTACTGCAGCATGATAAATTCTATCACAATTTTGTGGATTGGTCTTCACATTACGTTCTCGTAGTCAGATTGGGGAATCACATGTATTTTTGGAATACAATGCTGCAGCAAGGTGAGCAGGCAATGTCATCCTGGTAAGATTTATTTTCCGAAACATGAGAGAGAAGATACAGAAATTTATATTAGCGCGTAGGTTAACAAGTTGGCTGGCTCTATGATTTGGGATCGGATGGGTTGGCGCAGTGTGGCACTCATCTTGCTGTACGAAGATACTTTAACCCCTATTTATGTAAATCAGGCTGGCCAACGATGGAAACTAATTATATGGATAGCATGTGATAATTTTAGATAATTAACATATTTTTCATCTTAAGATTTTACACTCTATATGTTCAACGTTGTCCATGGTCATTGCATATGACTCATTTGTTTTGTATATGGCTCTACCCTTGAAAAGAATAGAATTGTAGATCCCTTAATTCCACAAAATCATGTTGTTCGGAACATAGTTTGAGAGAGAGGAATTGGGCCGAATTGACCGAGGACAGGAGGTTGACGGTGTCAAAATGTGATGATTCAGAGAGGAGTTTGTCGTGGTGGCAGAGTAGGTGCGGAGCTCAGGATATCAGCTCAGCTAGTGGTATGCGTCGTGTGAAAAAGTCCACAAGCGGTTCCTTGGCTGCAGCAGGAGACAAGCAGCTTGCACTTCAGCCTGCACAACAGGAGGTGAGCAACAGGACTGTGCGGCTAGGTAGCTCAAATGACAAACTGGGAGCATCAACAAGACATGAGCAGAGCACTTGTGCATGTTCTGTTGTTCCACTGAGACATCCAGATAGTTGTAGAGAATGCCTAGAGTAGGTACATTGACTGACATTGTTTTATGTAGATTACATGTGTTTACGATTTGGTTGTATGCAGTTACAACAAAATTTAGCAAGAAAGAAAACATAAAAGTGGGGATTTATTTTTACCTGGGAACGATGAAGAGAACAACGACCACCCAGATTAAATCCACATCAACTGCCAAGAGAAGCAGCCTCCCTGCCCCTCCCCTTTCCTCCATTGTATCAAAATATTGATGATTATACGAACTTGTATTTACAACTTCTTTGAAGTAAAGAGGAAGAGAAATAAACGGCTAATAAAGGATGGAAACTACTCAGGTTATCAAGGCATGAATAAACTCTTCAACCTTCGAGTGCAATAGGAAAAATAAGAAATTTAAGTATTTGTGCTCACTTCCATCTTCGTCCCTTTCGTCAAATAATTTAATCAGCACGTAATTGAAAAACAGTTTGAACTATGTAGCAAATGCCGAAAAGGACTATTTCTTATAAATGAGATAGAACTTTATAGACCTTCTAGATAAAACTGCAAAGGAACAATATGAGAGTTGGACCTCAGTTTGGATCATCTCACTCCATGTTTGGCTACGGACTGAATTTCTAATCCTCCAGCATAATAAAGCTATCCGCTTGTACACTATTTTTCCAGACCTGAATATACCATTGCCAGAGAAGGAACAAGGGAGAACTGAATCGACGACATATCAAATAATGAAACTCGGGGGGAAAACTGCAAGACCAAAGAACATTGGAGTAAAAGCTCACCAAACCATAAAAAATAAATAACATAAATTTCGACAGCTGAATCTCTACAAAAGTTAATGGATGGTAACCACATAATATGTTTTTTTTAGTGAACATCAGGTGCCATATTTGTCTCCAAAATCAACCCCATTTCTGAAAGTGTTTCCCCGTGCGAGACGGTGTATTCCATTTGCAATAAGAAAAGCAAATCCATGAATTTTCTAAACATGGTATCCTACAAGAACCGACGTGAATATTGGCCATATTACATGTTCACCAAATTGATGTGCAGAATTTGATACAACAATAAAACCGAAAGACTTACCGAAAGACTTTCATTAACAAAACAAAATGGTCAAAAAATCTATTGATATAAACATGTATGCAACATAGCTCCCCTTCTCAGATCCACCTACATCTTCCATTTTCTCTTCTCAATAATATCAAGTGAAAAGAAATAAACCGTTAGGACGTACAAATGCCTAGATGCACTCAAAGACAACAATTCTTCATTTATTTTCAGTATATAGGTCCTTGTGAAATCAAGTTCTTGAGTATAAACTATTTGTAACACTAAGATGACTCAGCAATAGCTTATAGCATTAGAAAATGATTGAAAAGAGAAAAACACCAACCTTGGCATACAAAAGATTGACATTCGCACATAATGCTAGGTTGCCATCAACTACAATTTAAAACCTTGCATGTACTTTTCATTTACTTAAAGTAATAGTTCCCTCCATTTGATAGAAGTACTGGACAAGATAATGGCGTACGATGTGAAGCAATTGGATATCCACCTCAACTCGAGACCTTAAGTATCTGACTGTTCAATGTTCCAGATTCAAGAAGATCTCAGTGAGGAATCAACAAAGCATAAAACTACCCCGATGTGTTAGGAGAGGCTAGGTGAAATACGTTACCGGAGGGTGGAGGTCGGAAAAAGGTAAGATTAAGTGGAGAAGGTTGGATCCGGGCCTCCATGCCTAGATCTCAGGCACATATACCTGGTCCAAGCTTCCATGCCTCGAGTCGCGCCTCTGGGCTGCTTCTCTTCTCGCAATACATGGAGGGCACCCCCATGCCTAATTCAGTCAAACAATGTATATACGGCCAAATGCAAAATCAAATTTAATTGTATTCCTATTTGTAGCAGTAAGCAAAGATATAGTCTGCTATAGTCATAAAAAATTTCCATCTTCATGCAACAGACCATAAACTAAAATTTAAAACCTTGCATGTACTTTCCATTTACTTAAAGGAAAAGTTCTCTCTTTGTTTCTCAGGCATGAAAGAACAGTGACACGAAAATGGCTGAACTAATTATTATAATAAATAATTGGGGTTACATATATCATGAAAAACACAACTTCTGTAGGGTGGGGAAAAATACAGAAACAACAATTTAGAAGTATTCTTCGAGATTTGTTAACTATGCTTTATCCTAGTTGAGACTACAGAAACTTTATGTGTAAAGGAATCAACTCATTCTTCATTACATAGTTGTCTTCAAACTACAATTTAGAAAGTGAATGCTATCACTCATGTGCAAGACGATGGCTACAGAATTTAAAATAGCCTTACATGTGCAACATTTGCTTCACGGATGAACAACCAAAGAAATCCTTGCCGGCCTGAATTAAAAAGCTCCAAACCGTCAGTTTCATGGTCGACGATGCCCAACTGGTCTTGACAAACGGTCCATCTATTCCTCACACATAGGAGTAACATCAGATCAGCTAGAGAGATAAGTTGGATAAATTGAGGATTTACTAAAGATCAAGAGTGTTGCATAAGATCCAACCTGGAGATCCCCCCCGTGCTCAGCACTCTTTCTTAGGTCCACATCGCTCAATCTCCTCTGAGGTCGCTGGCTGACGCTAAATCCCCTTTCCTTTCCGACGGGGAACAACTGCTCTCTCGTCTCCTGTCTGTACCCTGTACTGAAATCACCTCCCAAGAGATCTGCAAAGATGATAGACAGAGGGGTCAGAGTAGGAGAAAGAGAGGATCAGAGAGAATGAGAGAGGAGGGCGGTGACCTGCACTGCACATCCGGCTCCGGCGCCCGGTCGATGGGTACGGGTCACAGCCGTAGGTGCATTTTGATGTTCCCCACCGAGCCAATATACAGATGGAGGTGTGGCAGTGAACACCTTCGACGCGTGTGGCTGGTGTGGCGGCACATGGCGGCATCACTTGGTGGCGGTGTGGGATGCTAGGGTTGAGGGCGCTCGAAATCGCAAGGCTGCGCTTGCTCATCTGGTACGTTTGTGGAATCCCCCTGCCCATCGAGTTCGTCATGGTTGCCGGTCCCCGGTCGCTGGGGCGCTAGAGGTCGATCATCGGGAAGGTTCCATGGGGATGGCGGCGACATCAGTGGTGTGAGCGGCGGTGGTGCGACATCAGTGGTGTGAGCGGCGGCGGCGAGTTCAACGGCGGCGTCGGGGTGAGGGATGTTGGGGAGGAGAAATCGTGCGAAGGAGGAGGGCGGGGTGTCAGTGGTCGAGGATGGACCCAAAAAAAGGTGAACTCGCTCGCAGTTGTCGACCAAAAAGACCGACGGAGTGGATATGTGGGCAGAAAACGGAACCGCTCGGTTCTTTTTAGATAGTAGAGATAAGAGTGAGTTACCGGTACCCGTATTATTTATATGTCGCACTGACGTCTTGGCCCAATTGATATTGGGTTGTGGCATAGTTCCTGGGTGCATAGTTCACCCGGTGAAAAAAAACATCGTGGAAATTTGCTACTCCACCCATCCTCCCTAGCGCATGTCCTCCTCTTCCTTCAATCCAAGCCGCCATCAAAGTTGTCAGGCCGCCATGCCAACATCCCACGCGGAGCTGTCCCTCCTTTTGCGACCCTCCCTGCTCGGTGTGTCGACAACCTCGCCGCTCTCCCTGTCTTGATGACGGAGCCACCCCAACTTCCCGAGAATCTGTTCATGATGGCGTCTATTTCGTTGGCATTGATCTATGTTTCTAGACTTCCGGTACCATGGCGGCCAGATCCGGCGCGATGACGAATCCGAGGATGACTTCTCATCTCAAGGTGAAATCCTTGCATTAGCACTAGCTCCTCTCTTCCCTATTATTCCCCAATCCCTCTCGATCTCCCGTTTTTTCCTTATAGATCAAGAAGAATCAATATGTAAGATGTTAGCTACGGGCTGCATGGCGAACTTGGTGATGGTTGCATGGAACCGCATCTTGCTACGTGCTGTGAATTTTCACCGCCTTTGTTACTAGTGAATTCGGATCCAAATTTATAGGCTACTTATTATCCAAAGAAAGTTACTTATTATCCAAAGAGAGTTGCGCTCGCTTGATCGATTTTTTTCCTTTATTATTTAGCATTTCTGATAGATGCATCACATCTTGAGAGATAGATGCCAGAATGTACATGATAAAAAACTAATAAAATCCGTTGCAAATATAATGGAAAATTCTGAGAGATAGATGCGAGAATGTACATGATGAGAAACTAATAAAATCCATTGCAAATATAATGGAAATTGAAATGTGTGATTATTTGATTCCTTGATTTTTCAGATTCAGTAACCTAGCTATCGTAGCAATGGAGTACGACAGTTGCAGCTGCCCAGTTGATTTGGTCGTCTGAGTGGCCTTCTGCATACTAGACCACTACAACTACAAGGGAAGACATGGTGTTCAGTGTTCTCCAAATGATACTAAGCCAAAGAAAGGTCATCTGTCATTCATCATTTGATTTTTTTTCTTATTAGTTAGCATTGTTTTTGTCCTATGATTGCATCACATTCTGAGAGACCGATGGAGAACATACATGATTGATACAAAGGGAAGAGAAGTTACGAATCCTCTCTTTTTGTGATCGTAGACTGAATCTTATATTTGAATTGTAGACTCACCTTTTCTCTTCCCTTCATTTGGCAGGTAAAGGGCTATGTGCATACTCCATCGATGATTCTTAAGGTATCCTAATTTTATTTTGTCGTTATGAATTTGCAAGCAGGTATCTAGTGAATCCTCTCTTTTTGTGATCTCACGCCATTGTTTTTGCGATCGTGTCAATTTGGTTTTTCTTGGACCCCTTTCTTATCTATCTGATCAACACATAATCTATATTAGACAAAAATGGTATAAGATTGGTTTTTCTTGAATCATTCCGCTCCGTGGCTGTTTAATTTGGGAATTCATCCTCTGTTGAGGTTTGAGCTATATGTTGGTCATGCTTATTTAGTTGTGTCAGGTTTATGTCTGTTGTAGCTGCCTATTCCATAGTTTCTCTCATGCAGCTTTCAGTTTTTTTGTCTGGAGATGATCGAGAAATTTCTACTATCTGACTAATGTTGTCTTCTCAAATTTTACTCTAATATTTTCTCTAGGTTCTCAATGAAATGCCATGTGCATAAACACACATTTTCTAATTTTGATTTTTAGAGAGATATCTAGCTACCATTAGGGCATAGCAAATTGAGGTGGTGGTGATGCTGATAGGAAAGGGAAAAGGTAATGCAAGCTCCTGAAGAGAAGCACCATGGTCAGCGGCCTAAAAAGGAAATCTGGAGGAGGGTAGAAGAAGGTTAGATCAAGTGCAATGTTGACACTAGCTTCATGGATGATGGCAATTGTGGAGCTTGGGGAGCAGGAATTAGAGACCGCAATGGTCAGATCATATATTCAGCATGGGACTATATCACAGTGCCAGTCTATTGTGCTGGCCAAGGTGATAGCCTACATAGAAGGTTTGATTTTTTCGCATGCAAAACTCTTCTACCAATATGGTAATTGAAACATACTGCACTTGAATCCTCAAAGCTTTTAAACAAAGTAGTGATGATTGGTGTGTTATTAGACAGATTGCAAGGGAGTTTAGACTGAAGAAACCCCCTGATCATTAGGTTATCTTAGCAAAGATTGGTAGAAGTTGTAGTTCAGTAGCTCATGATGTTTGCACCGACTTTGACAGGGCACACCTGAAGGGAATATGTCCTGAGAGGCAATAATAAAGTTGTTATTATATATATTCCAAGTATATGATAGATGTTTATTTTGCATGCTATAATTGTATTAATTTGGAAACGTTAATACATGTGTGTTTAATAAACAAAAGGAAAGTTCCTAGTTATGCCTCTCTTATAAACTAGCTCGTTGATTAACAAGATGATCAAGATTTCCTGATCATGGACATTGGATGCTGTTAATAACAAGGTCACAACATTAGTGGAATAATGTGATGAACATTCATCCGAAGTATAAGATTACGATCAAAGTCATTGTGTTTATATTGCTATAACATCTAATGAAGTAATCCTAGTCCTTAGACCATGAGATCATGTTAATCACTAATACTGGAAGAGTATCTTGATAACATCAAACGTCACACCGTGAAAGGGTGATTATAAAGGTGGGTTCGGTACTACGGAAGTGTTATGTAGAGGCTCATGGATCAAGAGTGGGATTTGTCCATCCCGATGACGGATAGATATACTCTGGGCCCTCTCGGTGATATCACATTGGTTAGCTTGCAAGCAAGTGATGAGATCACTAGAATATTATATCACGGGAACGAGAAAAGAGTACATGTCAGTAACAAGATCAAACTAGGTATGGAGATACCGATGATCTAATCTCGGACATGTAATATATTGCGAGACAAAGGGATTTAGTTACTAGCATTAAAAGTTCTCACGATCACAGAAGTCATCGTTGAATGTGTATGAGTCAGTATGGATCTCCAGGTCCCGCTTCTGATTATTGATCTGAGAGGGGTCTCGATCATGTCTGCATTATTCACAAACCGTAGGGTGACACACTTAAGGGACACCAACACCATTTGGAGCAAATATGTTTCAAACGAATGAATTGCAAAACGCTGGAATTATTTTAATAGACACTGAAACTATTTCGGGTGAAATTGCTAAAATTGGTTCTGCATGTAATATTGAAATGTTACAGGGTTTTATGTGAATGTTTGTTAATTAAAGTAATTAAAAAATTCTGAATAAAAATAATAAAAGAGTTTTATTAAATGAGAGAGCATTAAATTTGAAGAAATTTAATGCATTTAAAGTGGAGAATTTAATAGAGAATGTGAAGAGAAAAATTTATGTGGAGGGAGTTACCACCACATGAATGAGGGAGGTGAGGGGTCACCTCCATGGGGCGTCGGCCATGGGAGGGGTACCCCCTCTCACACCTTCATACTCACGCCTCCTCGTGAAGGATCTCTCTCCCCCTCTAGTATTATTCCCCCATGGTCTCGGATTAGCAAGATACATGTTCTCGGTGGCATTTTGTCTGGAAGGAGTTGCTGCTTTCGTTGCATCGCTGGAGCGAGGAGGCGGAGGTTGTTCGGTGGCCTGAACGTGTGTACGAGTGCGGATGCGCTGCTGGTTTGCGGCGCTAGGACTTCCACATGATCTTGAGATCGGCAAGCGAACGACTACATCATCCACGAGTTCCATCTTGTTAACAAAGCTTTGTTGTCTTCGAGGGTATGTTCTCTATGGATGTATATCCACCCGTTGCTTATATCTAGTAGATAGATCTTGGCTTATAATAGTTCCCATCGTAGGAAATTTTTGTTTTCTATGCTACGAACCCTTCAATGGTATCAGAGCCTGATCTATGCGTAGGTGCTTTGCACGGGTAGAACACATAAGAGTATGTGGGCGGTGATGATCATGTTATTGCTTCTTATATGTACTTTGGATGTTGGTGGAATAGTGGGATGAAGCGGCCCGGACCAACTTTACATGTCATCGCATATGAGACCGGTTCCACGACTGACATGCAACTAGTTTTGCGTAAGTGGCTAGCGGGTGTCTGTCTCTCCTACTATAATCAATATCTGATTTACAACGAGTTGCTAATAATTTGGTTATCATCGTTGTGGTTTCATGTTCGTAGGTAAGTACGGTTATATCTTCAAAAGCCCTAAGCCACGTAAAAACTTGCAATTGATAAATTAGAGGCGTCTAGTTTAGATCGTTGTTGGGCTTGTGTCATGATATGGTAATGTTGCACCTAATGTGTAAGTTCCATAGACATTGGTCTTACACATAAAGGAATGATAAAGATCATACCACGATGCATATGATAGTGATCAAGTGTAAGAACCATATCATTTCACTTTACACATATGATGTTTGTATCTTATATTGCTTGTTTGGCGTTTTAGTAGCATTATAAGATGATCCCTCATTTAAATATAAAGATAAAAATGTGTTTTTCCTTAAGTATGCACCGTTCTATGGATCGTGTTTAGAGACATCACGAGATGATCGGGTGTACCCGACTCTGCGCTTTCATACAACGGGTGTAAGACAGTTTTACACACACGAGTACTAAGGTTCTTACTTGGCGAGCCTAGTATGTACAGACATGGCCTCGGAACACGGACCGAAAGGTTAAGCATGAGTCATATAGTTGATATGATGCCCATATAGATGCTCGCCTTTGAAGCTACACCGACTCACGTGATGATCGGACTTGGTGTAGTGAATTTGGTTCATGTAATCACCAAAAAGACACGAGGGATGTTGTTTTTGAGTGGGAGTTTAGTTGAACTCAATCTATCATAAACTTAGTCTAAATAAACTTTACAAATTCTATTGTAGATGGCACCACCTGCTTTTAATTTCAATGTGTTCACTGAGAAAGAGAAAACTTGCTGCGAATGGTAGCAACTTTACCAATTGGGCCATGAATTTGAGGATTCTCCTCTCTGCTGCACAAAAGCAATATGTGCTAGAAGTGCCGCTAGGCCCCCCACCAGCTCCCGATGCCCGTGACGAGGAAAAGAATGTCTATTTGACTCGTCAGGAGGACCACAACTTAGTTCATTGCGGCATACTGTATGGGCTAGAGCCAGAACTTCGAAAGCATTTCAAAAATGGCAATGCCTTTGATACCATGGGGGAATTGAAAATGATTTTCGATACCCATGCTGCCATAGAGAGTTATAATGCTTCAGTAAAGTTCTTTAGCTGCATGATGGAAGAGAACAACTCCGTAAGTGAGCACGTACTCAAAATGTCTGGGTACGCCGATAAGCTTGTGTCCTTGGAAATAATGATTCCCATTGACTTAGGCATACATCGTGTTCTCCAATCTCTACCACCTAGCTACAAGAGCTTCGTGATGAACTATAACATGCAGGGCATGAAGAAGTCTCTCCCCGAGCTTCTGTCAATGTTTAAGCCTGCAGAAGTGGAGATTAGGAAGGAATATCAAGTGTTGATGATCAATAGGACCATCGGTTTCAAGAAAGACAAGAAGGGTAAACAAAAGGGAAAGAAGGGCGGCAAATCTGTTACCGTGCCTGAAAAGAAATCCCGGGCTTGCTCTAAGTCTAATACCGAGTGCTACTATTGTAAGGGGACTGGCCATTGGAAGCACAACTGCCCCAAGTATTTTTGCGGACAAGAAGGCCGACAAGGCAAACAAAGGTATATGTGATATACTTGTTATTGGTGTGTACTTGACTAGTACTCGTAGTAGCACTTGGGTATTTGATACCGGATCAGTTGCTAATTGATAACCCACAAGTATAGGGGGTGTATCGCAGTATTTTCGATAAGTAAGAGTGTCGAACCCAACGAGGAGCTGAAGGTGTTGACGAGTGGCTTGGAGCAGGAATTCTCTGTAAATACTTAGCAAACGGATTTTTAGGTTTTTTTGATAATGCAGATAAATAAAGTGTGAGTAAATAAAAGACAATAATAATAGATGCAGCAAGTGGCCCAATCCTTTCTTTAGCAAAGGACAAGCCGGTTGTATTACTTAAGATGACCAAACATTCTCGAGGACACACAGGAATAACGTCAAGTGCTTTCATTTCATATAGTTGATTAATCTTCTTTAGTTTGGTAAGTGTTGTGTGGGTGAACCTGTGCTAATATACCGACCTTCCTAGGACTGATACATACTTGTGATTATACCCCTTGCAAGAATCCACAAGTACAAGAAAGTAATTAAGATAGAAACCTAACCACAACTTTAAACTCTAAGATCCTGACATCCCTTGTGCAAACGTTTCCTAATAGGGGTTCATGTTTCTGTCACTCCGGCAACCCCTACGATTAGTAGCCAAATACACAATGCATTCCCCTAGGCCCATAAAGGTGAAGTGTCATGTAGTCGACATTCACATGACACCACTAGAAGAATAACACCACAACTTAAATAACAAACTATTGAATCTTTCTCAACACAACTCCACTACTAACAACATGACTTCTCCCATGTCCTCAAGAAGTAACGAACTACTCATAAGATATCATATGGATCAAGATCAGAGATGATATAATGATAAGCAACAATCTAAACATAACAATAATTCAATGGTTCCACTCAATAGCATCAACTACTACAAGTAATCAACAACGGGAAAGTTTCCCCTAAGAACTATGCAAGATTCAACCCAATTGTTACAGCGGTATGGAGTGGTGATGATGGTGCTGGTGGAGATGATGATGGAGATGATGATGATGATCCCGATGAAGTCCAACTTGATGATGGTGTTGATGGCGACGATCTCCCCTCTCTAGGAAGGAATTCCCATGGGAGAATTCTATCTGTCGGAGAGATCTTTCTCTATGTAGTTTTCCGCCCCGCAGAGGTGGCATAATCTTTCTGTGGTCCCTCCCCAAGCTTAGGGTTTCGTGGGGATAATATACACCAAAGGGGAGAGCCAGGAGTGGGCCAGGGTTGCCACACCACCTGCTGGTGCAGCCTAGGGTAGCCCGCGCCAGGGGGTGGTGTGGGCCCCCTGTGGCCCATCTTCGCTCCCCCTTCTGGCATCCTTCGTCTTCTGGAAAAATAGGATTTTCCATGTATTTTCTCGGATTTTCTTATCTTCGTGAATTTTGCCTCCAAACAACGCCTTTTCCATCAGAATCCTGACTGAAGTGGTCCATCCTCCAAAAGTCATCAACCATGCAAAAATAGATGAAATAACATAAGTATCATCTCTTAATATGAAATATATCAATGAATAATAGTAAATTATGATATAGAATAGTGATGCAAAATGGACGTATCAACTCCCCCCAAGCTTAGACTTCGCTTGTCCCCAAGCGAAAACTAAGCTCAATAAACATGACCTCAGGTTTATGGAGTGAAGAGTCGATAAAAGAATACAGACAAGAAGCATCACATTCATCAATACACAAATCATAATAGAAGACAACTCACTATTATATAACTTAACTTGAAATAAGTAAAGGAAACACAATAAAGATACACAAAGTAAATCATAATTGGTAATGGCAAACTTTGCTCTTGGTCAAAGAATAGTTAACGAATTGCAGGAATTCAAACATAATGGGTTTTCAATGATAGCTTTCAAAGTAATATTCACTAAGATAAGAGCAATGTGCAAAACAAGGAACATAAGAAACATGATTGAATAAATCATCATATGAATGAATGAAACACAACAACTCAAAATACTTGCTGAGATAGAAAGTAATAGGTTTACTGTCTCAACTAAAAAGTAAAAGAAAGGCCTTCATAGAAGGAAGCAGTGATTTCAAGTTTCATAAAGAGCTTCCAAAAATTATGGTACTTATTAGCTTTCAGCTCTCATTGCCCCTATCATAAGCATCTTGAAGTGATTAAGGTTAAAGTGAACAAACTATGGAGTATATGCTTGACAAAGTATAAGTTGGCAATCTCATGTCCCTTGAATACGAGGGCCTCTCCTCATGCTACTCAAGTTTAGTTACCGGTAAGTTCTTGTCATAGTAAGTACATATGTATCATAGAGAACCGCCAACGGGGTACCCCTTTCCCGATGATACGGAACAATCCCCATATCAAAATGACAAGGCAAGCAGACAATGAGCATCTCAGTAATCTTCTTATTTACCATGGGAAAATGGTGCTTTTTCTCTCTTTCCTCTTTTCTCATCTTTTTTTTCTTTTTCTCAACCTCTATCTCTTTTTTATAAGAAGAATGCTTCATAGATTGCTCATTATGGTTACGCTACAGGTTTCCACCATGATTAGGCATGGATTAGACCAGCGACCCAGGCGTTTCTCTAACACACATACATAACTCCATGGACTTACAAGCTCCCCTTTCATTTCACACCGACGACATCCATAAACAAAACATCATGATATCAACTGGGTACAATGTACAAGTGCAATGTTGAAAGCGTTCTCCATGACAACATGGTTCTACTAATTCCCAATGTATAAGTGCAAGCATATACAACTTAGATGACACAATGGTTCGAGTTTATTAGGTGCAAGAAAGTAAAGTGTGCCATCAAGTTCTTGAGAGCTTTAATCACTAATTTTCACATAACAAGTTTAATCCGGAAGGTAGATAAAAACATGAATTTACTTGGAATAGCAATAGTGCTAATAGGTAGGTATGGTGGACACAAATGGCATAGGTTTTGGTATAAGGATTGGATGCACGAGAAGCATTCCCTCTCAGTACAAGTTTTAGGCTAGCAAGGCTGGGTAGCATGCATAAGAGTTGAAGGAAACAAACAAACATACAAGTGATAAAAACAAACATGCAATCTTCCTTGGAAGCACAAAAGATCTTAACTAGAGAATACTAAGCTTATGAGCAAATCAAGAAAGAAAGATGATGAAATTATATTTCTTAATAGTACTTTTATCTTTTTCATTCAATTCTCATAATAGTGTTGCTATTGACCGAGCCAGGTTTGACAAACCAACTAAATTAACTCAATGATCCTAAAGTGATACCAATACTAATAACAAGATCAATCATATAATAGTAATTGAAAACTAATATAAGATATGCAAAAGAGTAAATGATAGAACTTCTCATTAATATTCCATAATTCCAACTCACACCAAGGGATACATAGATATCTAACGAGAGGGGGGACACTTCCATAATGCAAACCATCCTACATGATAACTTCTCTATTCATGATATGACTCTACTAAAAAGGTAAAAAGATAGAAGATAGTGATATGATACCACGGCACTCCCCCAAGCTTGGAACAAACCAAGGGGATGCCAAAACCTGATGACGAATTACTCCTTCAGTGGTGGTGGTGTTCTCTCGTCATCGTCTGACTTCCAAGGTAAGGGATCCCCATCAACAAAAGACATCCTGAAACTAGCAGCAGCACTTATGCATTTGAACCTAACCTCATACTCACAGTTTTGATTTTGCACGTCGTAGAGCTGTGCTTGTAGTTGGTTGGTTGTTCGGTGGAGTGAGAGGATTTCCTTCTTAAGCTCAGCAGTCTCCTTCTGGTGCTCGGCGATGAGTTCTGAACTAATCTTATGGATAATATCCACTTCGCGTTCTGCCATCTTCTTGTACCTAAAGACTTCTTGCTCCAATGCTTCCATCCTGTCCTACAGACTGCCTTCACCTTTAGGGCCCTGAACCTCTTTTATCTGTACCTCCCCATCTTCGAGCAACGACTCCTTGGGATGAATCTTCAACTCACGCATGTACGGGTTGACGATGTCCTCATAGGAATCTTCCTTGGCTGATCCATAGGAAAACATTGTGGCTCCAAAACTGAGACTCTACCTGTTAGGAACAGATCGAAACGAAAACACGACGAGAACACGATATACGAACCTCGGGGGATTATATATTATGAATTTTTACAACATAAGGAAGGTACTGGGAGAAAACGGGTTGGAGACAGACTCCGGGGCGGCCACACCACCTGGTGGCGCGGGAGGGGGTGGTGTGAGCCACCCTGGCTCCGTCTCCGTCCCTCTTTCGCTTAGTTGCTTTCCTTTTTGGATGAAAACTACAAAAATATAACTGGACAGATTTTTTGCGGACTTTCTCTTACCAGAACTATTACCTATTCGAAACAGACTCTGCAGGTCTCTAAAGTTGGTCTTTGATAAAATTTTCCGAAGTTACCATTTGAATAGCATCAATGTCTTCATTATAAGAATCTCCAGAAATATAGTGCTTGAGTCTCTGACCATTCACCACTTATGTAGTGTTATCCTTTAGGGAAGAAATTTTTATTGCACCTGAACGATACACTTCTTCAATAACAAATGGTCCTTCCCATTTTGAGAATAGTTTTCCTGCAAAAAAATCTGAGACGAGACCTATACAACAGAACCTTCTCACCAACATGGAACTCTCTCTTAAGAATTCTCCTATCGTGCCATTTTTAACCTTTTCTTTAAATAGTCTAGCATTTTCGTATGCTTCACTCCTCCACTCGTCTAACGAACTTAAGTCAAATAATCTTTTCTCACCAACAAGTTTGAAGTCTCTATTAAGTTCTTTCACTGCCCAATAAGCTTTGTGTTCTAATTCTAAGGGCGGGTGGCAAGCTTTCCCATAAACCATTTTGTAAGGAGACATCCCCATAGGATTTTTATAAGCAGTTCTATAAGCCCATAAAGCATCATTCAATTTTTTAGCCCAATTTTTTCTAGATCTATTAATAGTCTTTTGCAAGATGGATTTAATTTCTCTATTTGATAGTTCTACTTGCCCACTAGTTTGGGGATGATAAGCTGAAGCAATTCTATGATTAACATCGTATTTAGCAAGGGTCTTTCTGAAACCACCATGAATGAAATGAGAACCTCCATCATTCATAAGATATCTAGGCACACCAAACCTAGGAAAGATAATATCCTTAAGCATTTTCAAAGAGGTCTCACCATCAACACTTTTCGTAGGTATGGCTTCTACCCATTTAGTAACATAGTCAACAGCAACAAGAATATGAGTATAACCTTTTGAAGGGGGAAAATGACCCATAAAGTCAAATCCCCAACAATCAAATGGTTCAATAACAAGATGGTAATTCATAGGCATTTCATTGCGTCTAGAAATATTACCAACTCGTTGACATTCATCACATGATAAGACAAATCTTCTTGCATCTCTGAAAAGGGTAGGCCAGTAAAAACCTGATTGTAGAACCTTTTGCGTGGTTCTATCTCCTGCATGATGTCCTCCATAGGCACTACCATGACATTTCCGCAATATCTCCTTTTGTTCAAATTCTGGAACACATCTTCGCATAATACCATCTACTCCCTCCTTATATAAATGTGGGTGATCCCAAAAATAATGCCTTAAATCGTAAAAGAACTTCCTTCTTTGCTGGGCTGTAAAAGTTGGAGCAAATACTTGGAAACAATAAAGTTAGCGTAATCAGCATACCAAGGACTCCCTCGCGAACTTACCCCTACTTCAGCCAACTGTTCATTTGGGAAACTGTCATTAATAGGCAGGGGATCAAAGTAGATGTTTTCCAAACGAGATAAATTATCAGCAACAGGATTTTCAACACCTTTCCTATCTACAATATGTAGGTCGTATTCTTGTAAAAGCAACACCCATCTAATAAGCCTAGGCTTAGCATCTTTCTTCCTCATAAGGTACTTAATAGCAGCATGATCAGTATGAATGGTAACTTTTGAATCAACAATATAAGGTCTAAACTTATCACAAGCAAAGGCAACAACTAAGAATTCTTTTTCAGTAGTGGCATAATTCTTTTGAGTAGCGTCAAGAGTCTTACTAGCATAATGGATACCATTTAACTTTTTATCTATTCGTTGCCTAAGAACAACATCTATAGCAAAATCACTAGCGTCGCACATGATTTCAAAGGGTAAGTTCCAATCAGGTGGTTGGACAATAGGAGCAGTAGTTAAAGCCTTCTTTAGAGTTTCAAAAGCTTCCTTATAATCATCATAAAAAACAAAGGGTACATATTTTTGGAGAAGATTAGTGAGGGGTTTTGATATCTTAGAGAAATCTTTAATAAACCTTCTATAGAAACCAGCATGACCAAGGATACTACAAATACCTTTGACGTCTCTTGGACAAGGCATTTTCTCAATTGCTTCAACTTTAGCTCTGTCAACTTCAATGCCTCTTTCGGAAATTTTATGTCCAAGGACAATCCCTTCATTGACCATGAAGTGGCATTTCTCCCAATTAAGAACAAGATTGGTTTCTTCACATCCATGCAAAACTTTATCAAGGTTGTGCAGACAATTATCAAAAGAAGTTTCATAGACAGAAAAATCGTCCATGAATACTTCCACAATTTCCTCACAAAAACCATGAAAGATAGCAGACATGCATCTTTGAAAAGTAGAAGGAGCATTACACAAACCAAAAGGCATACTCCTATAAGCATAGGTTCCATAAGGGCACATAAAAGTAGTTTTTTCTTGATCTTGTTGTTTAACAACAATTTGAGAAAACCCAGAGTATGCATCAAGAAAACGAAAATGGGTCTTTTTAGACAACCTTTCTAACATTTGATCAATAAAAGGCGGTGGGTAATGATATTTCTTAGTAACTTTGTTAACCTTTTTGAAATCAATGCACATCCTATAACCTACTACTATACTTTGGGGAATAAGCTCATCATTATCAATAGGCACAACGGTAATTTGCCCTTTTTTAGGGACACAATGAATAGGACTAACCCATTCACTATCAGCAATAGGATAAATAATACCAGCATCAAGGAGTTTTAATACCTCATTTCTTACCACTTCCTTCATCTTAGGATTTAAACAACGTTGATGTTTGATGACCCACAAGTATAGGGGGTGTATCGCAGTATTTTCGATAAGTAAGAGTGTCGAACCCAACGAGGAGCAGAAGGTGCTGGCTAGTGGTATGGATCAAGAATTCTCTGCAAATACTTAGCAAACGGATTTTTAGGGTTTTTTGATAAAGCAAGTAAATAAAGTACGAGTAAATAAAAGACAGTAGGAATGAATGCAGCAAGTGGCCCAATCCTTTATGTAGCAAAGGACAAGCCGGTTGTATTACTTAAGATGACCAAACGTTCTCGAGGACACATGGGAAGACTGTCAAGTGCTTTCGCTTCATATAGTTGATTAATCTTCTTTAGCTTGCTAAGTGTTGTGTGGGTGAACCTGTGCTAATGTACCGACCTTCCTAGGACTAATACATACTTGTGATTATACCCCTTGCAAACATCCATAAGTACAAGAAAGTAATTAAGGTAGAAACCTAACCACAGCTTTAAACTCTAAGACCCTTATGTCCCTTATGCAATGGTTTCCTAACGGGGGTTCAGGTTTCTGTCACTCCGGCAACCCCTACGATTAGTAGCCAAATACACAATGCATTCCCCTAGGCCCATATAGGTGAAGTATCGTGTAGTCGACGTTCACATGACACCACTAGAAGAAGTACACCACAACTTAAATATCAAACTATTGAATCTTTCTCAACATAACTCCACTACTAACAACATGACTTCTCCCATGTCCTCAAGAACAAAACGAACTACTCACAAGACATCATATGGATCTTGATCAGAGATGGAATAATGATGTATAACAATCTAAACATAAACAATAATTCAACGGTTCACTCAATAGCATCAACTACAAAGAGTAATCAACACCGGGAAAGTTTCCCCTAAGAACTATGCAAGATTCAACCCAATTGTTACAGAAATATGGAGATGGTGATGAGGGTGCTGATGGTGATGATGGTGGTGATGATGATGATGACGATCCCGATGAAGTCCAGCTTGATGGTGGTGTTGATGGCGACGATCTCCCTTCTCCGGGAAGGAATTCCCCCGGCAGAAATCTGTCTGCCGGAGAGATCTTTCTCTCTCGGTGTTTTCCGCCCCGCAGAGGCGGCGGAATCTTTCTGTGGTTACTCCCTGAGTCTTAGGGTTTCAGGAGGAATATATACGCCAGAGAGGAGAGCCAGAGGTGGGCCAGGGCGGCCACACCACCTGGTGGCGCGACCTAGGGTAGCCCGCGCCAGGGGGTGGTGTGGGCCCCCTGTGGCCCATCTCCACTCCCTCTTCTGGCTTCCTCCGTCTTCTAGAAAAATAGGATTTTCCGTATATTTTCCCGGATTTTCTGATCTTTGCAAATTTTGCCTCCAAACAACACCTTTTCCATCAGAATCCTGACTGCAGCGGTCCATGCTCCAAAAGTCATCAACCATGCAAAAACAGATGAAATAACATAAGTATCATCTCTTAATATGAAATATATCAATGAATAACAGCAAATTATGATATAGAATAGTGATGCAAAATGGACGTATTAATGTTCTATCACTAGTTTTGCTTCGGGTTCTATATTGATAGTGTGCTAACATATAGTAGGGGAAATCCCCTTTAAATCATCAAGCGTATAACCCATAGCTCCTCGGTGTTTCTTCAATACTTCCAATAGTCTTTCATCTTCCTTTCCTGAAAGTTTAGAACTAATAATAACAAGATATATTCTCTTATCATCAATGTAAGCATATCTAAGATCGTCAGGTAAAGGTTTTAAATCAAAAACCGGATCCTTTTTAGGTGGCAATGTGGTACCCAAATCTTCCACAGGCAAGTTATGCTTAAGCATCTTAGGTTGACGACGGAGAATCTTGTCAATCTCATTCCTTTCTTCCATGAAGATTTCAATTTCGTGGTCTTCCATAAATTGCTGCATAGCATTGTTAGGAGCAAGAGAAATATGAGCAAGTTGTTCAACTCTAAAATCCTCATTAGAAGTTTCATTTTCACAAGGAACTTTAGTAAATTTCAAAAAATTAAACTCATAAGACTCCCCATCGAATTTAGATAAAATTTTCTCCCTTTTACATTCTATAATGGCTCCACACGTGTTCAAGAAGGGTCTACCAAAAATGATAGGATAGGTTTTACTAGCGGCTGGACCAAGTACTAGAAAATCAACTGGATATTTAATCTTACCACAAAGAACTTCCACATCTCTTACAATACCAATTGGAGAGATGGTCTCTCTATTTGCAAGGTGAATGACCACATCAATTTCTTCTAGTTCACAAGGACTAATTTCATGCATAATTTCTTTGTAAATCTCATAAGGAATAACACTTGAACTTGCACCAATATCACATAAACCATAATAGCAATGATCACCAATTCTAACAAAGAGCACAGGGACACTGGCTTTTTTAGTTCTATTAGGATGTGAGACAATATTAGAAGCATCCTCACAAAAGACAATGTATCCATCTTCTACACTTTTAGTGACAAGGTCTTTCACAATTGCTACTGCAGGTTCAATGTTTATTTGTTCATCAGATTTTACAGCTCTCTTTGTACTTTTATTAATTACACTAATTATCATAGGATGCTCCTTTACCTTATCTAGGAAAGGCATTTTCTCGATATAAGGTTCGGGTAAGATGTGATCAATAGTGCAAAATTCAGTACTTCTAGTAGGAACACAATCAACAATATCTTTAAATGGTGCATGATACCTGTTCCATTCTTCTTTTGGAATCTCAATGTATGAGGCAAAAGCTTTAAGACAATTTTCAATAACTTGAGAATCAAGACCATAAGCATTACTAATATTTTGAAAGTCATCAGTTCCCATAAAAGATTCAATGCATTCGTAATCATAATTTATACCTGACTTTCTTCCTTTATCATTCTCCCATGCTTCAACATTGTATTGAATACAGTCTAGAAGATCCCATTTAGCTCCTTCTTCCATATGTGTAAATGATCCAG
Source organism: Avena insularis (assembly GCA_023614405.1). NCBI lineage: Eukaryota > Viridiplantae > Streptophyta > Magnoliopsida > Poales > Poaceae > Avena > Avena insularis. The sequence goes on along the minus strand of CM042689.1, from coordinate 391,385,180 downwards.
CACAAGAAGCATCCAGTAGGTCCTTATCATGAAGACAAAGCCTTGCATAATAGTTATTGATAATAATATTATTGGGGAGCTCATGCATAGGACATTTGAGCATTAGTAACTTCAATCTTCCCCAAGCTTGAGCTATACTCTCTCCATCAACAGGCCAAAACTTGTATATTTGATTCCGATCTTTATGAATCTCACTAGGAGGATAAAATTTTGAATAAAAGAGAGGTACTACTTCCTCCCATTCAAGAGCTTGACCATTCTTCAGCATCTTATACCATTCTTCAGCTCTTCCTTTTAGTGATAATGAGAATAACTTCTTCTTAACTTGATCTGTTGTAATACCCGCACACTTGAACAACCCGCATAATTCGTGTATAAAGAGCAAATGATCACCGAGATGGACAGTTCCATCTCCAAAATAGTAGTTATCCATAACACGATCAATAGTTCTTGTAGGTACCTTAAAAGTATCATTCTCAGCAGGTGGTGGTTCATCTACTACCTTAGCAGTGGTAGTAGCATTACGAAATAAGAAACTAAGTGAATTATCCATATTGAAATAAAGTAACTAACAAAAATAAACAATACTCACAGTAGAAGTTTCCTTTACCAATTCCACTCTCCAATAACGCTTCACTCCAAGAATCGCGCTTGAAAATAGTCTTGATGACCCACAAGTATAGGGAGTGTATCGCAGTATTTTTGATAAGTAAGAGTGTCGAACCCAACAAGGAGCAGAAGGTGTTGACGGGTGGCTTGGAGCAGGAATTCTTTGTAAATACTTAGCAAACGGATTATTAGGGGTTTTTGATAATGCAGATAAATAAAGTGCAAGTAAATAAAAGACAATAATAATAGATGCAGCAAGTGGCCCAATCCTTTCTTTAGCAAAGGACAAGCTGGTTGTATTACTTAAGATAACCAAACGTTCTCGAGGACACACGGGAATATCGTCAAGTGCTTTCGCTTCATATAGTTGATTAATCTTCTTTAGTTTGATAAGTGTTGTGTGGGTGAACCTGTGCTAATGTACCGACCTTCCTAGGACTAATACATACTTATGATTATACCCCTTGCAAGCATCCGGAAGTAAAAGAAAGTAATTAAGATAGAAACCTAACCACAACTTTAAACTCTAAGATCCTGACATCCCTTGTGCAAAGGTTTCCTAACGGGGGTTCAGGTTTCTATCATTCCGACAACCCCTACGATTAGTAGCCAAATACACAATGCATTCCCCTAGGCCCATAAAGGTGAAGTGTCATGTAGTCGATGTTCACATGACACCACTAGAAGAATAACACCACAACTTAAATAACAAACTATTGAATCTTTCTCAACACAACTCCACTACTAACAACATGACTTCTCCCATGTCCTCAAGAACTAAACGAACTACTCACAAGACATCATATGGACCAAGATCAGAGATGATATAATGATAAGCAACAATCTGAACATAACAATAATTCAATGGTTCCACTCAATAGCATCAACTACTACAAGTAATCAACACCGGGGAAGTTTCCCCTAAGAACTATGCAAGATTCAACCCAATTGTTACAGCAGTATGGAGTGGTGATGATGGTGCTGGTGGAGATGATGATGATCCCGATGAAGTCCAGCTTGATGGTGGTGTTGATGGCAACGATCTCCCCTCTCCGGGAAGGATTTCCCCAGCAGAATTTTGTCTACTAGAGAGATCTTTCTCTCTGTGTAGTTTTCCGCCATGCAGAGGCGGCAGAATCTTTCTGTGGTCGCTCCCCCAGGCTTAGGGTTTTGTGGGGATAATATACGCCAAAGGGGAGAGCCAGGAGTGGGCCAGGGTGGCCACACCACCTGCTGGTGCGACCTAGGGCAGCCCACGCCAGGGGGTGGTGTGGGCCCCCTATGGCCCATCTCCGCTCCCCCTTCTAGCATCCTTCGTCTTCTAGAAAAATAAGATTTTCCATGTATTTTTCTGGATTTTCTTATCTTCGTGAATTTCACCTCCAAACAACGCCTTTTCCATCAGAATCCTGACTGCAGCTGTCCATCCTCCAAAAGTCATCAGTCATGCAAAAATAGATGAAATAACATAAGTATCATCTCTTAATATGAAATATATCAATGAATAATAGTAAATTATGATATAGAATAGTGATGCAAAATGGACGTATCACTAATATATGTAACTCGATACAGGGGCTGCGGAACAAGCGACAGCTAGCAAGGGATGAGGTCATGATGCGTGTCGACAGTGGATCAAGAGTTGATGTGATCGCCGTCGGAACGCTGCCTCTCCATATGCCATCGGGATTAGTCATAAACTTAAATAATTGTTATTTGGTGCCTGCGCTGAGCATGAACATTGTATCCGGATCATGTTTATTGCAAAGCAGTTATTCGTTTAAATCAGAAAACAATGGTTGTTCAATTTATATGTATAATATCTTTTATGGTCATGCACCCGTGATGAATGGTTTATTTCTGTTGAATCTCGATAGTACTCATACGCATATCCATAATGTTGATGCTAAAAGGATTAAATTTAATTATGATATATCTGCATATATGTGGCACTGCCGTCTAGGTCATATTGGCCTTAAACGCATGAAGAAACTCCATTCTGATGGACTTTTAGAATCACTTGATTTTGAATCATTTGATACATGTGAGCCATGCCTTATGGGCAAGATGACTAGAACGCCGTTTTCCGGTTCAATGGAACGGACGACAGATTTATTGCAAATCATACATACTGATGTATGTGGTCCAATGAGTGTGTCGGCGCGAGGTGGATATCGTTATTTTGTTACTTTCATGGATGATTTGAGTAGATACGGGTATATCTATTTGATGAAACATAAGTCTAAAACCTTCGAAAAGTTCAAGGAATTTCAGAATGAAGTGGAAAATCATCGTAATAGAAAGATCAAATTTCTGAGGTCTGACCGTGGAGGAGAGTATCTTAGTTAATAGTTTAGCGCACACATGAGAGATTGTGGAATAGTTTCACAACTCACGCCTGCCGGAACACCACAACATAATGGTGTGTTGGAACATCGTAATCGTACTCTATTGGATATGGTTCAATCTATGATGTCTCTGACTGACTTGCCACTGTCATTTTGGGGTTATGCACTAGCAACCACTGCATTCACTTTAAATCGAGCACCGTCTAAATCTGTTGAAACAACACCGTATGAATTATGGTTTGGAAACAAACCTAAGATGTCATTTCTTAAAGTTTGGGGATGCGATGTTTATGTGAAGAAACTTCAGCCTGATAAACTCGAACCCAAAGCGGAGAAATGCGTCTTCATAGGATATCCTAAATAAACAATTGGGTATTCCTTCTATCATAGATCCGAGGGCAAGGTTTTCGTTGCCAAGAATGGATCCTTTCTAGAGAAAGAGTTTCTCGCGAAAGGTGTGAGTAGTCAAAAGGTAGAACTCAAAGAGGTTATTGAACCTTCTCTTCATGAAATGGTGAGTGGAGCAGCACCGGAAGTCGTTCCGGAGTTGACTTCACCAAATGAAGAAGGAACTAATGATAATGATCATAAAACTCTTAAAGAGGACACTACTGAACCTCACAGGTCAAGCAGGACGCATGGACCTCCTGAACTGTACGGGAATCCTGTTGTAAATTTCATGGTTGATGAAATAGATGACCCTACGACGTATGAAGAAGCGATGATGAGCCCAGATTCCAACAAATGGCTAAAAGCCATGCAATCCGAGAAGGAATCCATGTACTAAAACCAGGTTTGGACCTTGGTGGACTTACCTCACGACCGAAAGGCCGTTGAGAATAAATGGATTTTCAAAAGAAAAACTGATGCTGATGGTAATGTAACCGTCTATAAAGCTCGACTTGTCGCAAAAGGGTTTCGACAAATTCAAGGAGTTGACTATGATGAGACATTCTCTCCCTTAGCGATGCTAAAATCAGTTAGGATTATGTTAGCAATTGCTGCATATTTCGATTATGAAATATGGCAGATGGATGTCTAAACTGCGTTCCTCAATGGTAATATTGAAGAAGAGTTCTATATGATACAACCAAAGGGTTTTATTGATCCTAAGGATGCTAACAAGGTTTGCAAGCTTCAGCGATCCATCTATGGACTGAAGCAAGCATCCCGGAGTTGGAATCTCCGCTTTGATGAGGTGATCAAAGAGTTTGGATTTGTCCAAACTTATGGAGAGGCTTGTGAAAGGATCGTATGGGCACCTAGAGGGGGGGGGGTGAATAGGTGCTACTCCAAATTTTACTCCTTTTCAATTTAGGGTTTGACACAAAAGGTAAATTCTCTAGATTATGCAACTAAGGTGAATTTACCTATATGTCAACCTAGCACAAGTACTAAGCAAGAACTAGATAAGTAAAGTGCGGTAAAGGATAGAAGTAACCAAAGTGGAGCACTCGGAGACACAAGGATTTGTTTCCTGTAGTTCCTTCCTTTTGAGGGGAACTATGTCTATGTTTGGAGAAGGGGTGGTTTCAAACCACCAACGCCACGAGAGGCCTCCCTTGTTCTTCGATGAACCTCATCCCAAGGGGTTCGATTCACCTCTTCCACTATATGGAAACCTTCGAGGTGGAAGCCGGCACCTTTACAACAAGTTCGGGGCACACATCCACAACTTAATTGGAGGCTCCCAAATACAAGCAAGCTGTCAAACAATCAGAGACAAGCTTGTAAGAACCAAATCAAAAGCTAGGGTTTCCAAAGGAACACTAGAGCATGGGGGCCCTCAAGTGAATGAGGGGGACATGAAGATCTCTCTTGGTGAAGCTATAGATCAAGGCCTCCTCCTTCGATTCTCCAAAGATCAATGAATTTGGATGGTTGGATGAAGAGATCTTGTTGATTTGGTGGCTCAAATGGGCATGGTGTTCTTGAGGTGGACGAGCAATTGGAGGAAGGGGATAACATCCTCTATTTATAGCCCTTCACTCCACTGAACCATTTTCTGACCGTTGGAGAAAAGTCAGATCGGAGACTCCGGTCTACACCGGAGAATCCGGTCAATCTCCGGACCAGCCTACGGACCGTCGAACAGAATGACCCAGCCCTTCTGTGAGCCAAGTGGACCGGAGACTCCGGTCCCTCTGCACTAGAGACTCCGGTCTGAGGCAAGGACCGGAGACTCCGGACCTTCCTCCGGACCAAGATCCGAACCACCTCTCTGGCTGACCTAGGCAGGAAATAGGAACCCCCTCCGGAGACTCCTGGGGAAACTCCGGACCACAACAGAGACTCCGGTCTAGGCAAACCAGAGACTCCGGTCTAGAATTTCCAGGAGACAAGTAAATATGCAGGGAATGTTCCGCAGGCCAAGGGTCCTTTTCACTTTGTAGTATATCAACCTGTAGACAATAGCAAATTGTAAAAAGGCTCTACTTGTTGTTAACGAACACCAAAAGTGATTATGACAGTAAATGTCCTTTCAATCTCCCCCTTTTTGGTGTTTGATGACAACAAGTGATTTTGCATGAAAAATAATTTGCAATGACTTATGATAGAGTATGAACATGCTCCCCCTGACTATGTGCACAAAGATAAACATGTAAAGCAAGCATGGTAGGTAGTACATGGATAAAACACATAGTTCTCACACGAGTTACAATAATGTAGGAGCACCCACAGAGTCACACACAAATAGCAAATAGTGTCTCGCAATAACATAAGGCAAATAGGTACGAAGGTCGAGATAGCAAATAAGAATCAAATAGCCCAAGCCCATGCAAATCCCGATGAAAATGTCTTCTCTCCCTTTGGCATCGAAACACCGAAAAGGGAAAAGACCTAAGCTAGCGCCCCAACAGATCAGTAGTCCTCGTCATCCTCCCCCTCATCCTCCTCATCCATATCCTGATCCTCCTCCTCATCATCATAGTCCTCATCACCATCTGGAGCTGCAGGTCCTTTACCGTGAGGGCGAGAAGAGGAGGTACCTTGGTACCCATATCCAGAAGTGACATCAGAAAAGGTCTTCCAATCCACCAAGTTGTCCTGTTGGGCATTCCATGCCCCAAACGAAAGAGTGTAATCTGACTCAGTGGATGGTTGAGCACCATGCTCATCAGTGTACTCATCCTCTCCTTCCTCATCATCTGCTGCACCCTGAGCCTTGATCTCCTTGAGGAGTTTCTCTATGCGATGGTTGCTCTTGTAGGAGGCATGATGTTGCTTGCGAATGTCCACATTCATCCAACACAGGGTCCTCTCCCAGAATGAGGCCTTCTTAACCTTCTCATGTACATAGTCATGTGTCATGGGAGGCAGAGGTGCATTGGAAGCACTCTTCCTCCAAGCCCTGGTAGGAGAGGAGTCCCTCTCGGTCTCTGAGATCTCCTCCTCCTCATGGGCATGGGCGCGTCTAGGAGGGGCCCCCATGTGACCCTTCTGCTAAAGAGAGACAAGAGTGTGCTCGGTAAGGTTGGGAGCCATGGCGAGTGGGGATCCATGGTCCTGAGTGTTGATGAGTCTCATGACAAGTGGTGCATATGGGGGAGCCTTCTTGTACATAATGGCATGGTACATCTCCTCAAATATGTAATCCATAACATCAATAGGATCTTCATCCGCCTCGGGGCCAACCATGTAAATCCTATGAGTATGATATAGCAAGTTGACCAAACCACATATGATGGCATCATCATTGCCAGCACTAGGGGAAATGGTTTGGTGGAAGATCCTTAACATCAGATTATAGAGAGGCTTGAGTCCCTTGGACCCGCCCACAACACCCTCGCTGCCATACAAATGGGCAAGCTTGTTCTTGTTCACCCCAAGAGCTGCTGAGTGCATGCGTACCCCAACATGAGTGGACACGCCCTGGAAGGTCTCAAATATGGCCTCATCAAAGTCATAGAAAGTAGTAGAGCAGCGGTGATTTCCAGTCATCCAAGTTATAGTCCTGGCTTGGTTAGTCCCAAACACAACTGTGGCGTAAAACTACTGCACAAGGGTGATGTTGTAGTCTTCACGGAGCTCCATCAAGTTGAACATCCCTAACTTCTCACTAATCCACGGTGCATCAGAGAAGTAGGGGCTCTTCCTCATTTTCTCAACACTCAGGTACTTCTAGGGGCACACAGGTGATCTCTTGAGCATGCTGTAAATGTCTTTCATGAAGACAACTTGCTCCTTCCTCCGAAAGCATGGGTCCTCGCTGTTGCAAGGTAATGCATAGAAAGCAGTCTTGTGCAGCTCATGGTACTCCTGCTTTGACATGCGGGCCAAAGACTGAAGGTTGTCGTACTTTGCCCTCTTGGCACGGTTCTCTTCCTCAACCCTTTCCTGCTCCCTCCTCATATAGGCTGCATCACGGGCCTGCTGTCTTTAGTTGGACGGGGGCACAATATACTGACCCTCAGACTCATCATAGCGAGGATCCGCTCTCTTTAACTTGGCCTTGGTGCGAGGAGGACGACGAGAGCCAGAACCTGTGAACAACAGTGAGGGAGATAGCATGGAGGTAAGTATATATGTCCCTAGGGGGCAGCATAGGACCCTCGAGGCATTACAGGATCTGTTTGATCCATTCCACACCAGAGTCTCCGTGGTCCACACCGGAGTCTTCGGTCAGGGGACTCGGGGGAAGAACAGGGAGGCTCTAGTAGGGATGAATCCAACAAATCGGGTAAGGCAACCAAGGTAGAGTACTTGTGTGCACGCAAACAAGAGATTCCCGTGGGCAAAAATAGTACCAATCCTCAAAAACAAGGTAAGGGATGAACCCTAAGAGAGAAAGGAGGATGATAGGTACCAGATCTGTCCATGGGATTGATTCCACCGTTGGGAATCACCCAATGGTGGAGGGGAGAAGATTGGCCGGCGGCACGGCGGATCCCGGGGCTTCTTGACCTCCGGGGAGGAGATTTGGGGGAGGAGGCGACGGGGTAGTGAGAGGAGGACGGGGGTGGATGAATGAAACTGTCTATTTCAGTTCACCCGTCCTCCTTCTATGTGGCCAGAAACCGTCCGAACCGGAGACTCCGGTCTACACCGGAGACTCCGGTGTGAGCACACCAGAGACTCCGGTCCACCTCGACCAAAAACTCCAAGATTTGTGTATGGGGACATATATGAGATAGAGAGAGTTTACATGACCAGAAAGAGGCTTGGGTTAAGATGACCTACTGTGAAGAATCAAATAAACCACAGAAATCCATTCAAATGTTCATTAACACGCCAAATAAACCCGAACTAAGAACCAACTCTTCAATGAGAAGAGGGTGGTGGCCGAGGCCACCATGTAAGAGTTTGTGGCATGACACCGCGAAGAATTATCCTTGGGTTCATAGGCACTACTCATCAATGAAGCTCACATATCACTAAATGATATTAAGAGGATTGAATTTCTTAATGTTGGCATTATGGGGGAGGGATAGTCCAATGTATTAGGACCGTACTCCCCTATCTCCATGCCTGCACCTAAACCAAACAAGGGTCAAGATATAGGTGTGTATGCAAGGTGATCAAGTCAAGCTCCTAGAATCTACAATATTTAGTTCATTCCTCAAATAACAAAACCTTGCTTCATCAAGTGGCTTCATGAAAATGTCGGCAAGTTGGTCTTTGGTTGACACATAGGAAAGCTTAATATCACCTCGAGCAACATGATCTCTAATGAAGTGATGACGAATCTCAATATGCTTTGTCCTTGTATGATCCACTGGGTTATATGCAAACTTGATAGCACTTTCATTGTCACATAGAAGAGGCACTTTGTCACAATGGACACCGTATTCCTTTAAAGTTTGCCTCATCCATAGCAATTGTGTACAAGCACTAGCAGCTGCCACATACTCGGCATTGGTGGTGGAGAGAGATATACAATTTTGATTCTAGAAGACCAACACACCAGGGACCTCCCAAGGAATTGGCAAGCCCCGGAGGTTGATTTCCTATCATCCTTGTCACCAGCCCAATCCGAATCCGTGTATCCACAAAGAGAGAAAGTTGAGCCCCTAGGATACCAAATACCATAGTTTGGGGTATGAACCAAATATCGAAAGATTCTCTTAACCGCCATCAAATGGATTTATTTAGGAGCCGCTTGATATCTTGCACACACTCCTACACTCAACACAATATCGGGTCTAGATGCACAAAGGTAAAGCAAAGAGCCAATCATGGACCGGTATACCTTTTGATCCACATCTTTACCATTTGGGTTTAGTTCAAGATGAGTCTTTATTGCCATGGGAGTGGGAGCTCCATTTAGTTCTTTCATGTTGAATCTTTTGAGCATATCTTGAGTATACTTGGCTTGGTTGAAGAATGTTCCTCCTCTCACTTGCTTGATCTCAAAACCAAGAAATACTCTCAATTCTCCCATCATAGACATCCTGAACCTGTTAGTCATAAGCTTTGAGAATTCATCATTAAAAGCTTTGTTAGATGAGCCAAAGATAATATCATCTACATAAATTTGGCATATAAAAAGTTCCCCATTGACCTTCTTAGTAAAAAGACTGGGATCGATTTTCCCAACCTCAAACCCATGATCTAACAATAACTCTCTAAGGTGCTCATACCACGTGCGTGGGGCTTGTTTGAGCCCATAGAGTGCCTTATCGAGTTTGTAGACGTGGTTTGGAGAGTTGGGATCCTCAAACCCCGGGGGTTGCTTCACATATACCAACTCATGCAATGGACCATTAAGAAATGCACTTTGTACATCCATTTGTTGTAATTTAAATTTATGATGTGCCGCATAAGCAAGAAGGATACGGATGGACTCAAGGCGAGCCACGGGTGCATAAGTCTCTCCATAATCAATGCCTTAAATTTGAGAGAACCCTTGTGTAACCAATCTTTCCTTGTTCATCACTACAATTCCATGCTCATCTTGCTTGTCCTTAAAAATCCACTTGGTGCCTATAACATTGTGGCAATCTTTTGGCTTTTCAACTAACTTCCATACTTTGTTTCTCTCAAAGTTGTTGAGCTATTTGTGCATTGCATCCAACCAATCCGAATCTTCAAGGGCTTCCCAAACTTTCTTTGGTTCCACCATGGAAATGTGTGCTTGGTGCTCACCAAAGTTCTTCAGTTGAGCTCTAGTAGATATTCCTCTTCTTAGATCTCCTACCACATTCTCAAGAGTGTGGTCTCTTAATTCCAATATTCTATCCATTCTAGCTTGGCGACGAGTTTCGATCTCCTTGTTGTTTCTTGGGGGGATCACTTCATCATTTTGGTCCTCGTCTTGACCATTAACTTGACCTTGATAATCATTGGAATTATTCTCTTCTACAAGAGGTAAAGATTGACCTTGGTCTTGATCAAGCATACTTCTAGACAGGCATTGAGCTTCTGGCAGTTTCTATAGATCTTCCTTGTGCAATAGACTTAGCACCACTGGACATTCTGGCAAATGGAGACTCAAGTAACTCCTAGCTAGAGGTTTATTCTTGTTCACCAGGTTGAGGGTCCACAACTTGTCTATGGCATGGGTCATTGTCCTCCTCGATAGGAGCTTGTTGATGTTGTGAAGATGAGGGCTCCACTTGAGTAGAGCATAGTTCTTCTCGATCCAACATAAGGGGTTCCTCAACAGGGCGGATGAAACCCGCACCCATTCTTCATATGGCATCCTAAGGCATTTCATCATCTACATCACAGACATCAACACGCCCCGCATGGGGACCATCATATTCTTCAAAGACCACACTACAAGATTCTATGACAATTCTGGAGAGCTTGTCATAGATTCTATAAGTGTGGGATTCGAGACCATAACCAACAAAAATACCCTCTAATGCTTTGGAATCAAACTTGGACAAACGAATACCCTTAATGCGATAGAAACACTTACAACCGAACACACGGAAGTAAGAAACGTTGGGCTTGTTACCGGTAAGGATTTCATATGGAGTCTTGATCAATTCTTTTCGGAGGTAGAGATGGTTTGATGCATGGCATGCGGTGGAGATAGCTTCAGCCCAGAAAATGTATGGAGATTTAAATTCCGCCAACATGGTCCTTGCCATTTTAATAAGAGTTCGGTTCATCCTCTCAGCTACACCATTTTGTTGAGGGGTATATGTGATGACCCACAAGTATAGGGGGTGTATCGCAGTATTTTCGAGGGAAGTGAAACCCAATTTATTGATTCGACACAAGGGGAGCCAAAGAATATTTATAATCCTTAACAACTGAGTTGTCAATTCAAGTACACTGAAACAATCTTGCTCTACAAGTTTATCAAGAGCAATAGTTTTGTAGTAGGAATAGCAAAGTAGCGACAAGAAAGTAAAGACAGTAGTAACAATAGCGATGTGAGGATTCGAGTGCGGTAGGCATAGGGATGGATGGACGGGCGTTGCATGGACAAGACAATTCACATAGCAAACAGAACATAGGGCAATTGCAGATAAATAAGATAAAGCAGCCAAGTACTAGATAATCCTAGGCATGTGTTCCATATATAGTCATACGTGCTCGCAATGAGAACTTGCACAACATCTTTTGTCCTTCCAGCCCGTTTGTAGCGGGGCCTCAAGGGAACTACTGGCAATTAAGGTGCTCCTTTTAATAGAGCACCGGAGCAAAGCATTAACACTCCATGAACACATGTGATCCTCACATCAAGCCATTCCCTCCGGTTATCCCGATTTCTATCACTTCGGGGCCATTAGTTCCGGACAACAACGTGTGTATACAACTTGCAGGTAAGACCATAAACAATACTATCATAATGAATCAATAACATGTTTAGATCTGAAATCATGGCACTCGGGCCCTAGTGACAAGCAGTAAGCATAACAAGTTGCAACAAAGTCATAAAGCAGTAATAAAAGATACTAGGAACCATGCCCTAACAATCTGATGCCATTACATGAACGATCTCATCCAATCCCTACCATCCCCATAACCTACAACGGGGGATTATTCACTCATAGATGGGGGAAACATTGATGGTCGATGGAGAAGCGATGGTGATGATGATGGCGATGATCTCCTCCAATTCCCGTCCGTGAGGTGCCTTCACGGAGTTTTTGGTGCTGTTTCGTGGAATCTGGTGGTGGCGGCGGAGCGGAACTCCTTCTGGAAAAACGTTTTTAGGTCAGAAGGCAACTTATAGGCGAAGAGGGAGACTGAGGGGGAGTCTGGGGCGGCCAAACCACCCCCTGGCGCGGCCTAAGCAAGCCCGCGCGGCCAGGTGGTGTGGCCTAGGCCCAGCCCCCCTCTGTCTCGTATTCTGGCTCCGAGAGTCTTCTGGTGAAATAGGATTTTTGGCATATTTTCCGGGATTTTTCCTGATAGTTGATTTTCTGCACAAAAAATAGACACCAAGGCAATTCTGCTAAAAACAGCGTTAGTCCGTGTTAGTTGTATCCAAATCACACAAGTTTAGAGGAGAAACAATAGCAAAAGTGTTCGGGAAAGTAGATATGTTTTGGACGTATCAACTCCCCCCAAGCTTAGCTTATTGCTTGTCCTCAAGCAATTCAGTTGAAAACTGAGTGCGATGAAAGAACTTTCACGAACACATTTGCTTCATATGATGTATATATTCTCAACATGTGATCAACTACTTAGACAATTCATAATAAAGAGTATGCAACTAAGTTTACTTAAAAGGCATTGCAAGCTATGAAGAGATTCCAAGTCAAAAATAATAAGTAGCAAGAAACATAAACATAAGCAACATTACAATGCTCATAACAAGGTATGATAGAGTGGTATCTCGCTTGCATTTGATTATGAATGCCAAGGCACCTCTGAAGTTCAGGTGAAGACTAGAAGTAAAGATATGAAAGATACAAGCATCAAAGTCATAACACAAATAATCAAGTTTTGAGACAAGCACAAAGAATGACAACTATGCTCTCAAGAAGGTGCTCAAAGAATATGTGGAGACTAAACAAGTAAAAGAAAAGGTTTTGAATAATTTGAAAAGCTTCCAAATGCTGAAAGTATGGTACTCATTAGCTTTGAACTCTCATTGCCCCTATCATAAGCATCTTTAATGTGGTTAAGGTGAAAGTGAGGTCCAATCTGAGTTATATGTTTGATAGACTATAAACTGAAAATCCCATGTCCCTTGAGTACGAGGGCCACTCCTCATGCTACTCAACTTTAGTTACCGGTAAGTTCTTGTCATCGTAAATACATGCGTATCATAGAGAACCGCCAACGGGGTACCCCTTGCCCGATGATTCGGAAGAATCCCCATATCAAAATGACAAGGCAAGCAGACAATGAGTATCTCATCAATCTTCTTATTTACCATGGGAAAATGGTGCTTTTTTATCTCTTTCCTCTTTTCATAAATCTCTTTTTTTATTTTTCTCAATAGCTATCTCTCTTTTTTTATAAGAAGAATGCTTCATAAATATCATTATGGTTACGCTCCAGGTTTCCACCATGACAACATGGATTAGACCGGCGGCCCAAGTGTTTCTCTAACACACATACATAACTCCATGGACTTACAAGCTCCCCTTTTATTTCACACCGACGACATCCTCAAACAAAAGAGCATGGTATCAACTGGGTATATATTTACAAGTGTTGAAAGCGTTCCCCGTGACAGCACGGTTCTGCTAATCCCTAGCCTATAATTTGCAAGCATATAACTTTCATGGACAGTCACAATGGTTCAGGTTTATTAAGTGCAGAAAATAAAGTGTGCCATCAAGTTCGTGAGATCTTTACTAACTAACTTTCTCATAACAAGCAAACATTTTATTCGGAAGAAAACAAGGCATATTGAATATGCACGAAAATAGCAAATGATGCTAATAGGTAGGTATGGTGGACACTTTGGCAATGTTTGGTTTTAGGGAGTTGGAAACGTGAGTAAAATACTCAGTGAAAGTGAAGGCTAGCACTAGTAAGGGAGCGACAAACGAGAGAGCAATAGCTGTCATAATCATGCTTCTAACAAAATAGGACTAATCATGGCATGAAAGTGATTCAAGATCCTCAAGGCAAAATAATTCATCGAGGCTTAACTGATTATTTCAGTCATATGCATGAGTGAGCATGTGCCAAGTCAATTCAAATGAAACATTCAGAGGAGGATACTACGGTGTCATACGAAGTTATGAATAGAGTAATGCAAGCAAACATTCATAATACATGCTACAAACTATTAGCAAGCTGGAACTAATCATACGAAAGCAAGAACTACTAAGTGTCCAAAGATAACATACACCCTACACGAATAGACTAAGCATGCCCACAATGATGAGTATATGTACAAAAATGAAAACAAATAGAGTTCGTTACCAGCCTCTTATCACACCTCAAGTTGTCATTAATCCTCATTATTGCTCTTCACTTGTGTGGCTTGAATAATAATATGAAACCAATATCCACTGAGGACTGCTGAACCCTGCAACAAACTCACAAAGCCAAGGAAGAACAACAAATATTTTTGGTGTTTTCGATTTTTTTTAAAAACAAGAACCAAAAAAGGAGAAACAAGCAAAGTGAAATCTTTTTGGGTTTTTCGAATAGTTCAAACAAGGCAAAAAGGGAAAAACAAACCAAGGCAAAAAGAAGAAGCAACTCAAAGAGAAACAACAGAAATATTTTTGGTCTTTTTGTGTTTTAGAAAGCAAAAGCAAAGAAAGAATGAAAACTAAAAAGAGGACGAAACATGAATATACAAAGTACCGACGCAACATGATAAAGAGATGAGTGCGATGCCGGCGTACCTCCCCCAAGCTTAGGCTTTTGGCCTAAGTGGGTATCAATCTAGATACGGGTAAGGGTTCCAAGCAGGAGGATCATGATAAGGATGGTCGTAGTTGGGCCCGTGGGAAGAAGAAGAAGCTCCCCAATCATAAGCAGACTACTGATATGAAGACTCCCCCTCATTCGAGGGCTGGACCAAATCATCTGTGACCTCCCTTCTAGTATCCTGCTCCTGTTGGGAGAGATCTCCCAAGTACGTGTCAAGCTCCTCCTCAGTGAGGGACCATCCTTCTCTGTTATCAAGGTTAAACAAAACAGGTGCAGGCAAAAGAACAACACGATCGGACTTGCTCTTTCTCCAACCGGCTTTGAGAAAGGTTATTTCATAAGACAACTCATTCAAACTAGCCCACGAGGAAACAAATTTATGCTGTATCATGGAATTAAGATCAAGCCTTTCTATGGGGAACTGCAGGTCTAGATGACGAGGCACTAACCCATGCAATGCTAGTAAACGAGAAGCAATGAGGCCTCCACAAATTCCACCTTTCTCACGGTTAGTAGCAAGACGGAAAGCTATCAAAGCACCTAAGTTGTAAGACCTATCTCGTTTAAGAGCAGTAGAGATATATGCTAGATCATATGAAGATAACTTATTGGCTGTTTTCCTAGCAAGAACACACTTGGCAATAAAGTAGGCAAAGTAGCGAATGGAGGGAAGATGAATGCTACGGAATTTTCCACTCTCCTTCGAGAAGCTGCTCCCTTGGCAAATTTCTGCATAAAAATCAATGAGTGGTTCAGGTCGCTCCTTAATCCTTCTACATGATCCCCATTGAGGTACCTTAATAGCTGCACAAAATTCATCGAGAGAAAGGTCGACAACAATATTGTAAATTTTGTAGTGGACCATGGGGTTAGGCAAAGAGTGACTAAATTAAAAGTCCTGCACCACAGACATGGTTAGCTTCACAAATTGACAAGGTTCATCTTCCAAAAAGTGCTCCAATCTTGCATTAGAAACCAAAGTGTGGAAATCTTGGAGAATTCCTACAGCTCTCATGAAGTCAGAGCATGGATAAATGGAAGGAAAAAATTCCTCCTCCCGGTGGACCTTCATAACCTCAGGCACCCATAGTTCATGTTGGTTTAGTTGATGCTCATTCATCTTCTATTCTGAAATTTAAACACCTATTAAACAAGTGATTGCAAAGTGAATATAATGAAGGATACTACTCATAGGGACTTGTAAGAAGCCTAAACATGCATCAAAACTATATCTCTAAGCATCAAATAAGCTTATAAGCTCTCATAACCTGTCACCTACAACAACAAAATACTCAAGATATAATCCACTAAACACAAATCTACTTGGACAAAGGGAGGAGTCACATACCAAAGAACAAGTGCTCCAAATTTCAGCAACAAAGATGGGCTGAGCAAGGAGGTCAAAAAAATCGAGAGCAAGCACAGCAAGAACGCGATTTTGAGCAATGAACTGGAGCTTACTCGGGAGAGAGAAGAGAGTGGCAGGTGAGAGAGTTAGTGGAGGGCCAGGGGTGGCCCACACCATGGCATGGCGCCACCTAGGGCAGGCCGCACCACCAGGTGGTGAGCCTGCCTGGTGGGTCCCCCTAGTACCCTCCAGGCACTCCTCTGCCTCTTTTTTCACGTAAAAATTTAATATGATTTTTCTGGAATTTTTCGAGACACTTTATTTTTGGGCATTTTTCAGGTATAGAAGAATGATTTTCTGACAGACAGATTTTTTTTGGAAATGATGCAATGACAAAACAAGGCTAGAACTACAGGATTTCAAAGACACTCTAACATGCAAGCAACTAACAACAAAAAGAAATCTAAACGAAAGCAAAAACTAAACTGGATAGAATAGAAGTAAGCGGAGATAATCATAGTGAAAACACTGTTTTGTTCAACGAAATCCTTTTGTTAACAAGGTTGATCAAGTCTTGTTACCAAAAATTTTCATATGAGACAAAATTTTGTATTCCACTAATGATTATGTTACCTCAACCTTGATAGCAATGGTCCCAATCATAATAGTTTCAATTTTTTCTCTCGGTATGGGACAATATATCTCTCCAACTTGAATGCCTTCAACATGATCAATTGAATTCAAACCATAAGTCCTTTCAATCTTCTTGGGGAAATAGACAGTGTGTTCCTTGTCATTAACATTGAAAGTCACCTTTCCTTGATTACAATTAATAATAGCTCCTGCAATATTAAGAAAAGGTCTCCCAAGAATAATGGACATATTATCATCTTCAGGCATTTCAAGCACAACAAAATCAGTTAATATCAAGCAATTATGAGCCACTTGAACAGGTACATCCTCACATATACCAACAGGAATAGTGGTAGATTTATCAGCCATTTGCAAAGATATATCAGTTGGTATCAGTTTTTCAAGTTGAAGTCTCTTATAGAGAGAGAAAGGCATAACACTAACTCCAACTCCCAAATCACACAAAGCAGTTCTAACATAACTATTCTTAATAGAGAAAGGGATAGTTGGAATCCCTAGGTCTCCAAGTTTCTTAGGAACCTTACCATTAAAGGAATAATTAGCAAGCAAAGTAGAAATTTCTTCATTAGGTATCTTCCTTTTATTCGAGACAATATCCTTCATATACTTTGAGTAAGGAGGCAATTTAATAGCATCAGTCAAAGGAATTTGCAGGAATAAAGGTTTCATCCACTCACAAAACTTATTATAGTGTTCATCTTCCTTTGACTTGTGTTTCTTATCAAGGAAAGGCATAGGTTTTTGGATCCAAGGCTCTCTTTCACTACCATGTTTCTTAGCAACAAAATCTTCTTTAGTGTATTTAGTATTCTTAGTGTGCTTTTCAGCTTCTTCTTCAACTTTTTCTTCATTAGGAGCTTCATTTTCTTCATTACCACTTTCAATTTCAGCATCATAAATAGATATACTATTAGGATCTATAGCAGGTTCAGAGGGTTCTACAATAGTTTTATGTTTCTTTTTTCCTTTTCTTTCGAGTAGAGCCACTATTTTTAGCTTGTTGAGAATCCTGCTCAATTCTTTTGGGATGCCCCTCAGGATATAGAGGATCCTGGGTAGCAGCTCCACTTCTAGTTCTAATTTCATAAGCATGTTTTTCTTTAGCAGCATTAACTAGCAAGTCTTTTTGCACTTTAATGAGTTGATCTATTTGAGTTTGTGATACATTGCAAATGTATCTATAAGTTTTGATGTTCCATGCTTGGTTTTATCCACTTTCTTGTGTTTTGTCCACACTTTGGAGTACTTTTCATATGATTTCTTGGACTAACCTATTAACAAGAGCCACAGTGCCAGCTACCTGTTTTTTGCTGTTTTTGGTTCCAAGAAAGTCAGAAAATGAATATTCTCAGAATTGGATAGGACAAAAGCCAAAGTGCCTATTTTCCCAGAAGTCATCAGATGCCAGAATACGAGACGGAGAGGGGCCAAGGGGCCACCACACCACCTGGCCCCGCGGCCCAGCCTGGCCCGCGCCAAGGGGTGGTCTGGCCGCCTCCGGCACCCCCTCGGCCTCCCCTTCCTCCTATAAGATGCCCTCAGGACGAAAACCCTAAGTACCCGATCAAAAATCCATGAAAGAGTCTGTAGCCGCCGTCATCTCTATCCCTAGATCGGGAGGGATATGAATCTCTTCCCGGCACCCTGCCGGAGAGGGGAATTCATCCTGGAGGCCTTCTTCATCACCATGCAAGCCTCCGGTGTGATGCGTGAGTAGTTCATCCTTGGACTACAGATCCATGTAGTAGCTAGATGGCTGGTTCTCCTCCTTTGTGCTTTCATGTCTAGATCTTGTGAGCTCCGTTCATGATCAAGATCATCTATTTGTAATTCTGCATGTTGTGTTTGCGGGGATCCGATGGATATTGAGATGCTATTTCAGATTGATTATTGATTTTATCATGTCTTTGTTATTTGTGATCTTGCATGCTTTCCGTTGTTAGTAGCTATCTTGGCCAAGTAGATGCTAGCAACTCCAAGAGTTAGTATTTATGCTCGATAGTGGGTTCATGCCTGTGGTAATCTGGGGAAGTGACAAAAATCTCTAAGGTACTAGATGTGCTATTGCTACTAAGGAGAAAACAACAATCCTTTGTTCATAGAACAATCGTATTGTTTACTTTACACACAGTTCGTAAAGCAATAATCCGTTTCTTGCAACTTAATACTGGAGGGGGTTCGGATGATAACCTGAAGTTGGATTATTAGTCATAGATGCAGTTGGATGGCGGTCTATGTATAATGTTGTAATGCCCAATCGAATCTCAAAGGAGTCAAGATGATTAGTATATGCATGTATTTCTTTCTCGATGTTTGTCAAGTGCCCCGCTGTAATTTGTTCACCCAGCATGTTATCTATCTTAAGGATATCCACCTCTAGTGAACTATGGATCCCGGTCCTTTTCTTTACATACAATCTATAAACTATTATTGTTTTGTGTTTACTTTATGCAAACTTTTACTTCTTTCCATTCGATATGTTTAATCCTTTGTTTTCTGCAAAACACAGTGAGATTGACAACCTCATCGCAAGTTGGGGACAAAGTTCTGTGGTTGTGTTGTGCAGGTCTCCATGTTGCTACTAGCACCGGTAGTGCGTCCTGCCAAGGCTCAGCTAGCAACACCTTTGGGGTGTTTCCTTGCTCCTACTGGTTCGATTAAACCTTGGTTTCATAACTGAGGTAAACTTGCTGCTGTGATCATCATACCTTCCTCTTGGGGTTCCCAACAAGCTCTACATCAACATCGCACCAGCATTTTCCTGGCGCCGACAGTGAGCCATCAAGCATTTTTCTGGCGCTGTTGCCGGGGAGTCAAGGACATCTTCACAAGGGGAGTCCCTCATAACCAATCTCTTTACTTTTTTATTTTTGTTTTGCTTAGTTTCTTTTTGTTTTGTTTGCTTGTTTCTTTATCAAAAACACAAAAAAATTAGTTTTACTGGTTTGCTTTCTTATTTGAAAACACACAAAAAACGACTACTCTTGAAAACACTAAGTTGTGTGACTTCACTAGCACCAAAAACAATATTTTATGAGCACACCTATTGCTCCAGCTATGCCTGAAGATACTTTCTTTGAGATAAAACCTGCTTTACTCAATCTTGTTATGAGAGAACAATTTTCTGGTATTGGTAATGAAGATGCTGCTTCCCATCTAAATAACTTTGTTGAACTTTGTGAGATGCAAAAGCATAGGGATATAGATGGTGATATTATTAAGCTGAAATTGTTTCCTTTCTCTTTGAGAGGAAAAGCTAAAGAATGGTTGAATTCCTTAAATGGGAATAGTATTAATTCTTGGACTAAGTGCAAAGATGCTTTCATTGGAAATACTATCCTCCTGCTAAGATTACATCTATGAGAAGTGAAATAATGAAGTTTAAACAATCTGATAATGAACATGTTGCTCAAGCTTGGGAAAGAATGAAATCTTTGGTTAAGAATTGTCCCACTCATGGATATTTGCTTGGATGATCATCCAAACTTTTTATGCAGGATTGAACTATTCTTCAAGGAACCTATTGGACTCTGCGGCTGGAGGTACCTTTATGACCATCACTTTGGGTGCTGCAACAAAACTTCTGGACAATATGATGGTTAATTATTCTGAATGGCATACTGAGAGAGCTCCACAAGGTAGGAAGGTAAATTCTGTTGAGGAAACTTCCTCCTTGAGTGATAAGATTGATATTATTATGTCTATGCTTGTTAATGGGAAAGCCCATATTGATCCAAATAATGTTCCTTTAGCCTCTTTGGTTGCTCAAGAAGAGCAAGTTGATGTGAACTTCATAAGAAATAACAACTTTGGCAATAATGCTTATAGGAGTAATTTTGGTAACAACAATTATAAGCCATATCCTCCCAACAATGGTAATGCTTATGGAAATTCTTACAAACAATAATAGGAGTGCTCCCTCTAAACTTGAAGTTATGCTTAAAGAGTTTATTAGTAAACAAACTGCTTTCAATAAAACTATTGAGGAAAAACTCTCTAATGCTGAAAGAAATATAGCATCTTTGGCTGAAGCTCAATCTTCTTTGAATAAAATGGCTGCTAAACCTGAAACTAATGATAATCCCTTTGCAGCTACTAATGTTATACAAGTAAGAATTGATGAAAATGTTAGACTATTAGCTGAATTACATGCTAAGTGGGAAAGAGAAGATGAAATTGCTAGAAACATTAGTGTTTCTACCATCACCACCACCAGTGTTGAGGCTAGTAATAGTTCTACTACTTTAGATGATAATTTTGATTTTGATCTTGATGGTTACAATATCTCTGAAGTTATTAAGTTCCTACAAAAGCTTGATAAAAGTCCTAATGCTAGTGCTATGAACATGGCCTTTACCAAACACATTACTAATGCTCTCATAAAGATTAAAGAAGAAAAGATGAAACATAAAGCTTCTATTCCTATAAAACAAGAAGATGGTTGAGAACCCATCATTAATATGAAAGTGAATGACTTTGATTTCAAAGCTTTATGTGATCTTGATAGTAGTGTTTCTATTATGCCTAGAAGGATTTATGATATGCTTGATTTGCCTCCTCTTGAAGATTGTTATTTGAATGTCCCACTTGATGATAATGCTAAAAAGAAACTCATGGGGAGTCTTAATGACGTTCTTATTATGGTTAACAATGCCTATGTCCCCGTTGATTTCTATATTTTGTATGTTGAATGCAATGCTTCTTGTCCTATTACTTTGGGAAGACCTTTTCTTAGAACTGTTGGTGCCATTATTGATATGAAAGAAGGCACCATTAAATATCAACTCCTACTCAAGAAAGGTATAGAACACTTCCCTAAGAAGAGAGAGAATATTTCTTTTGCTTCTCCTATAAAAACAAAATTTGGTCTTAATGCTTCTTCATTTGAGAACACTTGATTCTTTTTCTTGCTTCTTATTTGCCTAACTTAAAGGCGTTAAAGAAAAGTACTTATTAGGAGATAACCCAAAAGTTTTAGATGAGTCTTGGAAGTTATTACCTCTATAATAACCTCTCCTTATCCTTTTTATTTGCTTTTTGTGCCAAGAGTAACCTCTAATGAGAGAGAAGTAATGATTGGGAAAGTTGCTGTCCCGAAACAGATTTCTGTACTTCACCGTAAAAATTCGTGTAAAATCTCTGTAAGTATTTTTAAGGCGTGAATTTTTGTGCTTCTGCCCCAGGTTGTTATATAACTTTCTTTAGTTCAACACTTTTTGATTTGAGCAACATAAGGTCTTCAAAAACATTCGTCTTTACCTGCTAGTCTGTTTTGACAGATTTCTGCCATTTTCTGCATTTGCTTCTTGTTGGTTCCTTTTTGAGTTCTTTTGGGGAATTGAGGTTTTTGAGGGAAGTGCTACAGTATCTAGTGTTCTAATGGAAGTTTATTTGGTGTTATAACTGAACCTTAAGACTTATTTATCTTGAGTGCACTAATGTTGCTAATAAAGATTGTGTGAAGTTTTGTATGAAGAAAAAATTTCAGGTGTATGGAAGGAATGAGTAATGAGATGAAGGATGGACTAAAGCTCAAGCTTGGGGATGCCACGCGTGTCACCCCAAGAAATATCCAAGAAGTACAAGCGTCAAAGCTTGGGGATGCCCAAGGCATCCCCCTCTTCATCAATAAAAATCCCAGGTTTCTTCCAAACGCTTCATTTTTATTGTTTCATGCACAATTGTGTTGTTCTTGGAGCGTCTTCTTTTTCGTTTCATTTTGGTTTTTCATTTTTTTTGATTTGCTTAGTTTTCTGGATAAATTGGATGGACCCCCTCTTTCATACATTGGTTTGCAAATAGTTTGGTTTGGTTTGGAAAAGAGTAGGAAAGTTCATACTTATGTGGTAAAAAGAGTTCGTTTTTGACTGTGGCCTATGCTTTGTCATGCCATGCTTGATATTGTTTTGGCTTTATGCTTAGTATTCTTTGCTGTAGCATGA
The DNA here is from genome assembly GCA_023614405.1 of Avena insularis. Classification (NCBI taxonomy): domain Eukaryota; kingdom Viridiplantae; phylum Streptophyta; class Magnoliopsida; order Poales; family Poaceae; genus Avena; species Avena insularis. Next base: position 391,362,534 of record CM042689.1, on the reverse strand, counting down.
CTTGTTATAAACAATTGAGATTGCTTAATGTGCCTTGGATGAATCATGCGTTGTTTTAGCATATCAACGCATAGTATAGTGGTATTCTCCTTTGATGCTTTATTTGGGTTGACTTGGCGCATGCTCACACCATGTTATGACTATCTCGAGTCACCATAGCCTTTATGATCCTTTAGTTTTCAACTTGTAGTATCACTTTATGCTTTGATCGATGATGTTTTGTAGCTCTGCATGATTATGGCCATTATTGCTCTCTTAGTTTGTCGCTCCCAGTCTTTTGCTAGCCTCCACAAGCAAGTATGAGTTCCACTCATGCATCCAACTCCCTAAACCAAGTTATTCAAAAGAGTCCACCATACCTACCTACTAGCTTATGCTATTCCAAGTATATTCATGCTTTTGTTTACCTTCCAAATTAAACTTCTTATGAGAAAACTAGTGATTAAAGCTCTCACGAACTTGATGACACACTTTACTTTTCTTGCCCTTAATAAACTTGAACCATTGTGTCGTCTATGTTGTATATGCTTGCACTTATTTGTTGGGAATTAGCAGAACCATGCTTTCATGGGGAACGCTTTCAACATTGCACTTGGTACTTGTACCTAGTTGATATCATGCTCTTTTGTATATGGATGTCGTCGGTGTGAAATGAAAGGGGAGCTTGTAAGTCCATGGAGTTATGTATATTTGTTAGAGAAACGCCTGGGCCGCTGGTCTAATCCATGTTGACATGGTGGAAACCTGCAGCGTAACCATAATGAGCTGTCTATGAAGCATTCTTCTTATAAAAAAGAGTTCTATATTGAGAAAAAAGAGAAAAGAAAAAAAGAGATTATGAAAAGAGGAAAGAGAGAAAAAAGCACCATATTCCCATGGTAAATAAGAAGATTGCTGAGATGCTCATTGTCTGCTTGCCTTGTCATTTTGATATGGGAATTCTTCCGTATCATCGGGCAAGGGGTGCCCCGTTGGCGGTTCTCTATGATACACATGTACTTACAATGACAAGAACTTACCGTGACTAAACTTGAGTAGCATGAGGAGCGGCCCTCGTATACAAGGGACATGAGATTTCTGACTTATACTTCGTCAAGCATGTACACCATAGTTTGTTCACTTTAACCTTAATCACTTCAATATGCTTATGATAGGGGCAATGAGAGTTGAAAGCTATAAGTACCATAATTTTTGGAAGCTCTTTATGAGACTTGAATCCCTACTTCCTTTTATAAAAAGGCCTTTCTTCCACCATTATATTGTGTCTCCACCTTCTACCTTTATGCACCTACTTTGAGAGCATAGTGGCCATTCTTAGTTCTATGTGCATTGTCCCAAGACTAGTTGATTGATGCATATCTTGATATTGCTTGTTTTAAACTATTTGTATCTAGTCACTCTTATGAACTTTGAAGGTGTCCTATGCATTTATATTTGCTACTCTATGAGGGACAAGCTGAATACTATTATGCTATGTTTTCTTTATGTGAAACAAACAAACGTCTTGCAAAGCATTGTTATTCATGAATCTTTTGTTTGTTCCTTTTCATGTTGCATCATAGTTTCTTTGTCTTATTGCTAGAACTTTGTCTTTCATGTTATGATTGAACTACTATGATCCCAGCTTTGAATGTTTTACAAATACTTTGATCAAGTCTTTGATGGTGCATGTCACCTCAAAAATTATTCTTTCTTTTTATCACTTACCTACTCGAGGACGAGTAGGAGTTAAGCTTGGGGATGTTGATACATTGCAAATGTATCTATAATTTTTGATGTTCCATGCTTGGTTTTATCCACTTTCTATAGATACATTGCAAATATATCTATAGTTTTTGATGTTCCATGCTTGTTTTAAGCTTGGTTTTGTCCACACTTTGAAGTCATCAGATGCCAGAATACGAGACGGAGAGGGGCCAGGGGGCCACCACACCACCTGGCCGCGTGGCCCAGCCTGGCCCGCGCCAGGGGGTGGTCTGGCCGCCTCCGGCACCCCCTCGGCCTCCCCTTCCGCCTATAAGATGCCCTCGGGACAAAAACCCTAAGTACCCGATCAAAAATCCACGAAAGAGTCTGTAGCCGCCGTCATCTCCATGCCTAGGTCGGGAGGGATCTGAAGATCTTCCCGGCACCCTGCCGGAGAGGGGAATTCACCCTGGAGGCCTTCTTCATCACCATGCAAGCCTCTAGTGTGATGCGTGAGTAGTTCATCCTTGTACTATGGATCCATGTAGTAGCTAGATGGCTGGTTCTCCTCCTTTGTGCTTTCATGTCTAGATCTTGTGAGCTCCGTTCATGATCAAGATCATCTATTTGTAATTCTGCATGTTGTGTTTGCGGGGATCCGATGGATATTGAGATGCTATTTCAGACTGATTATTGATTCTATCATGTCTTTGTTATTTGTGATCTTGCATGCTTTCCGTTGTTAGTAGCTATCTTGGCCAAGTAGATGCTAGCAACTCCAAGAGTTAGTATTTATGCTCGATAGTGGGTTCATGCCTCTGGTAATCTGGGGAAGTGACAGAAATCTCTAAGGTACTAGATGTACTGTTGCTACTAGGGAGAAAACAACAATCCTTTGTTCATAGAACAATCGTATTGTTTACTTTACACGCAGTTCGTAAAGCAATAATCTGTTGCTTGCAACTTAATACTGGAGGGGGTTCGGATGATAACCTGAAGGTGGATTATTAGTCATAGATGCAGTTGGATGGCGGTCTATGTATAATGTTGTAATGCCCAATCGAATCTCAAAGGAGTCAAGATGATTAGTATATGCATGTATTGCTTTCTCGATGTTTGTCAATTGCCCCGCTGTAATTTGTTCACCCAGCATGTTATCTATCTTAAGGAGAGCCACCTCTAGTGAACTATGGATCCCGGTCCTTTTCTTTACATACAATATATAAACTGTTACTATTTTGTGTTTACTTTCTGCAAACTTTTACTTCTTTCCATTCGATACATTTAATCCTTTGTTTTCCGCAAAACACGGTGAGATTGACAACCTCATCGCAAGTTGGGGACAAAGTTCTGTGGTTGTGTTGTGCAGGTGTCACGTTGCTACTAGCACCGGTAGTGCGCCCTGCCAAGGCTCAGCTAGCAACACTTTTGGGGTGTTTCCTTGCTCCTACTGGTTCGATTAAACCTTGGTTTCATAACTGAGGGAAACTTGCTGCTGTGCTCATCATACCTTCCTCTTGGGGTTCCCAACGAGCTCTACATCAACATTGCACCAGCATTTTCCTGGCACCGACACTGAGCCATCGGTTTGAACCATTTGAAAGTGTTTAACAATCATTTTAACATCATTAGCGGTTCTTTCCACAATATCTTTCAACTCAACAATAGCTCTAGTGTTTTCCATTATATGATTTTGCACCATTTTATTAAAATTATCTTGCTTAACAATAAAGATATCGAATTCTTCTAAGCATTGATCAGGAGGTTTAGAGTAAGGGATATCACCTTCATCAAAGTGTTGGAGAGAGTGTACCTCTATAGTGGATGAGTAGGGAATAGGCTTACATAATTCTTCTATAGGAGGTAAATTCTTGACATCTGCAGCTTTAATTCCCTTCTCCTTAAGACATTTCTTAGCTTCCTTCATCACTTCATCATTTTATTCAATAACTCCCCTCTTCTTTGATGTTGGAATAGGTACTGGTATAGTAGGTTCAAGTACAATTACTTCAGGTATAGCTTGTTCAGGAGGAGCCCAATCTTCATAGTTCTTACTTATTTTAGCCATCAATTCCTCAGCTTCCTTGGGAGTCCTATTCCTGAAAACACAATCAGCACAACTATCTAGGTATGTCCTAGATTCTTCGGTTAGTCCATTATAAAATATATCAAGAAGCTCATTCTTAGGTAATGGACTTCTATCCTGTGCATGAATCAAAGAACAAAACCTTGCCCAAGATTCGGGCAATATCTCTTTTTCTCCCTGTTTAAAATCAAAAAGTTCCTGCAAAATAGCATGTCTAGCACTTGGAGGAAAATATTTCTGCAGGAAAGTACTAATCAAGCAATCAGGACTATCAATAGATCCAGGAGGTAAATTACTAAACCAAGTTTTAGCCTCTCCTTTTAGTGAAAAGGGGAAAATCTTAGCAACAAAGTAAGTATGCATCTTAATATCATCAGAAAACAAGCCACTCATGGTAGAAAGCTCATTCATATGTGCTACCGCACTTTCATTCTTAGTCCCACAAAAAGGTTCTTTCTCAACAATAGCTATGTAAGATAGATCGAGAGATAAATCATAATCTTCATCTATAATGTTTATGGGAGAAACAACAAACTTAGCAATAGGAGACAATTTGGGTCTAATAGTACGCCTCTCAAGGAGACTCTTAGCAGCGCTCCTATCATGGGTGTTTTTACATTCTTTAATAAATTCATCGGTCATCTCAACATAACCATCTTCAATATCATAACTTTCACTAGACTCAGGTGAACTAACAGGTGTAGTAGTGTCTTCATTAGGAGTATCAGTATTTCCAGCTATAGTTTTAGCAATCGTAGCATCTAGGAAAGGACCTAATGAACCACTCTTATCAAGCGCAGTAGAAGCAGCATCATAAGCATCAGAAGTTTCAGATTCAGCAGTAATAGCAGTGTGTGTAACATGTGTATGTGGTGGTGTAACGAGCTTACTCATAACAGATGGTGAATCAAGAGCAACAGAGGTGTTCAGAACCGTACCTCTTCTTGTAGTGGATGGTAAAATAGGAACCTTGCCATCACGAGAATTACACATGATGGATGGATAGCAGCGAACAATAGAGAATCCAAGTGAACTTAATAAATAAAGCTATGCTCCCCGGCAATGGCACCAGAAAATAGTCTTGATGACCCACAAGTATAGGGGGTGTATCGCAGTATTTTCGAGGGAGGTGAAACCCAATTTATTGATTCGACACAAGGGGAGCCAAAGAATATTTATAAGCCTTAACAACTGAGTTGTCAATTCAGCTGCACATGGAAACAATCTTGCTCACAGTAGTTTATCAGTAGCAACAGTTTTGTAGTAGGAATAGCAAAGTAGCAGCAGCAGTAAAGTAAAGACAGCAGTAACAATAGCAGTAAATAGTAGGATTCGAGTGCGGTAGGCATAGGAGTGGATGGACGGGCGTTGCATGGACAAGACAATTCACATAGCAAATAGAACATAGGGCAATTGCAGATAAATAAGATAAAGCATCCAAGTACTAGATAATCCTAGGCATGTGTTCCATATATAGTCATACGTGCTCGCAATGAGAACTTGCACAACATCTTTTGTCCTGCCAGCCCATTTGTAGCGGGGCCTCAAGGGAACTACTGGCAATTAAGGTGCTCCTTTTAATAGAGCACCGGAGCAAAGCATTAACACTTCATGAACACATGTGAGACATCAAGCCATTCCCTTCGGTTATCCCGATTTTTGTCACTTCGGGGCCATTGGTTCCGGACAACAACGTGTGTATACAACTTGCAGGTAAGACCATAAACAATACTATCATAATGAATCAATAACATGTTTAGATCTAAAATCATGGCACTCGGGCCCAGTGACAAGCATTAAGCATAACAAGTTGCAACAAAGTCATAAAGCACTAATAAAAGATACTAGGCACCATGCCCTAACAATCCAATGCCATTACATGAACGATCTCATCCAATCCCTACCATCCCCATAACCTACAGCGGGGGATTACTCACTCATAGATGGGGGAAACATGGATGGTCGATGGAGAAGCGATGGTGATGATGATGGCGATGATCTCCTCCAATTCCCCGTCCCGGTAGGGTGCCAGAACGGAGTTTCTGGTGCTGTTTCGTGGAATCTGGTGGTGGCGACAGAGCGGAACTCCTTCTGGAAAAACGTCGAACCTCCCCTGAGTTTTTAGGTCAGAAGGCAACTTATAGGCGAAGAGGGAGACCGAGGGAGTGCAGGCGGCAGACCACCCCTAGCATCTACTGGCTAGCCAAGACGGCCAGTGGTGGCTGGCCCAGCCCCCTCTCCTCGTATTCTGGCTCTGGGAGTCTTTTGGTGAAATAGGATTTTTGGCATATTTTCCGGGATTTTTCCTGATAGTTGATTTTCTGCACAAAAATTAGACACCAAGGCAATTCTACTAAAAACAACGTCAGTCCATGTTAGTTGTATCCAAATCACACAAGTTTAGAGGAGAAACAATAGCAAAAATGTTCAGGAAAGTAGATACGTTTGGACGTATCAATATGCGCCGAAATATTGATGTTTTATTCCCTCATCACTAAGAAATCCATTCAATGTGTAGTTCTTGAACTCGGTACCGTTGTCACTTCTTATTGTTAATACCGGGACATTGTATTAGCGTTGAGCCATGTTGATGAAGTCAATGAAGTTCTCTTGTGTCTCACTTTTCAGCTTGAAGAAATATACCCAAGTGTATCTCGATTAGTCATCAATAATCACCGGGCAATATTTCTTCCCACCACGGCTTGCATGAGATGGAGGACCAAAGAGATCCACATGAAGGTGCTCCAAGATCCTCTTGGACTTGATGTAGTTCTTTGGCTTGTGGGGAGAATCATGCATCTTTCCTTCAACACATGCCCTGCAAACGCGATCTTCGGCAAAGCAAACATTTTCTTTTAGTCCAACAATATGACCATCCTTGTGGAGGCTTTGCAAAGTTCTCATGTTGACATGGGCTAGACGGCGATGCCATAGCCAACCCACATCGGCCTTTCCGAATAAGCACATCAGACTTGTAGTGGTTTTCCCCGAGAAGTCCACCACATACAAGTCATTTTCGACGTACCCAACAAAAGAGACCTTGAGAGACTTGCTCCATAAGAGGATCACAATATCATTATCAATAAAGATGGCAAAACCCATCTTTCCAAGAGCACAGATTGAAAGTAAATTATAGCCAAGGGTCTCAACAAGCATGACGTCCACGAGGGTGATATCGTGTGCAACCACAACTTTCCTGAAACCCATTACCTTAGACTTTGACTTGTCGGCATATGTCACGGATATTTGATCAATATTTGGTCTCAACTCCTTGACACTAGATGCGCTTCCGGTCAAATGACTTGTGCATCCACTATCAAGCACCCATTTTGACCCTCCAGAAGCGTAGGTCTACAAAAGATCAAACTAGTTTTTAGGTACCCATTTTCAATGGGTCCTCTTTTGTTAGCAACAAGGGTCTTGGGAACCCAAATAGACAAGGCAATATAGCCATCATATGGCCCAACATATTGTGCATAGACATCACCATAATAATCACGCATAAAACATAGTGAGAGTTAGCACTTCCCGCAAAATCATCATGAGACATAGTTTTGCCATTCGTGGACGTACTATCCACAATGACCTTGTCCTTTCCTTGTGTGGGCTTGGCCTTCTTATTCTTGTTGTTCTTCTTCTTCTTGCCATTAGAGACAAAACCATTGCCCCCTTTCTCACTACTTGACCTTTGCTTACTCAAGAGGTCATCAATTGACTTGTTACCCTTGGGAAAGGTGGCCTTAAAAAGCTCCCCCTTCAACCTAGCATTTTCTTCAAGTATACTAGTACAACTAGAGGGAATGAAAGTACTAGGTGAAGTAATATTAGTCAATTGAGTTTAAGGCTTTTCACAAGACTTTGTGAGCAACAAGAGTTCACTCTCCAAGGCCTTGTGAGCCTTGTCAAGTATCCTAAATTCCTCGGCAAGTTTTTCATGAACAACATCAAACTCAATCTTGTCCTTTTTGGCCCTTTTATATTTGGCAATAGCATGGTCACGTTCCTTGATGAGTTTATTAATAATGAGATCATTTGCTTCATCAAGACCTTCAAGTTTAGTCTCAAGAGATATTCTAGTTTCTTGTTCTTCTTCTAGAGCATTATTTAAAGCTTCTACCTCAATCATGTGCTCTCTTCCTAATTTACATATTTCATCTAGAAGTTCTTGTGTGTGTGCAAGTTGATTTAAGAGGTCCACAACATGTTTCTTGTGTTCCCCTTGCAAGTTCATAAACACATCAAAAGCAACTAGTTCCTTTTTGACCTCAAGCGATAACTCATCATCAAAATCATCATTGATTAAGGCGGTCGAATGTGATGATGATAATACCTCCGTTCCTCTTGCCATAAGGCAAGTGACGTTCTTGTTAGAGATATTCTCATTTGGAGAGTCGAAAAGTGAGAATGTAGGGGTAGAAGTGGTGGAAAGAGCCGCCACACCACTTGATGTTTCCTCTTCATCATCTTCGTCATCATCATCAGAGGAGAATTCTTCATGTGTGATCAAGACAATTTCACCCGGCTTCTTTTTGGTGGCATTCCTTTTGATGAAAGGTTTCTTGTAAGGAGCTTTGGAGGTCTTCTTCAACACAAGTTTACCCCATGATCTTCTCTTTTCTCATAGGGACAAGCAGCGACAAAGTGATAGAGGTCACCGCAATTGGAGTAAGTTCTCAACTTGGACCCATTATCTCTTCTCCCATTGGGTTTGCTTCTTCGTTGCATTTTCATCTTGGCCTTAGCGGGATCTTTCCAAAAGTTTCTTGCATAGAAGGCCATGTATTCACCATGAGCAACCTTGACATCTTCGGGGTGGCTCACTGAAAGTCCCTCATCACTTCCTTCATCTTCATCATACTCCACAACCTTGTCATTCAAGGCAAGATTGACACCACTACTCATTCCAATGGCACGAGCACGAGCGTCTTTGGCATTCTTGGCAGCAACCTTGAAGGCGGCCATCTCTTGCATAACTTCATTGGAGGTCATGAGATGGTAGTTGTGTCTTCCTTGGAGACTCTTCAAGTCAGTAGGATCGAAGGGCATGAGAGCACTCACACACTTCATCTTGATCCAAGCATCATCAATGTAAGAGGCACCAACATTCCTGAAGGCGGTGGCTAAATCTCGAACTGGATCGGTAATGTCCATGGACTTTGGACCTGAAATAAGCTGGACCTTGTTGGATTGGGCGTTATTGGACTTGGACCTAAAGAGGATACTAGGTCCAATAGTATTGGATGGATTTTGGACTTCGTATCTGGATAGTCCAGAGTCCATTGGACATGGCCGCCTGCCTCCCAAATCCCAATCAACCCCTCCCTGAATCCCTACATCGCCTCTGTGTCGGTACACCGCCCGTCCCCTCCTCTCCTCTGCCCCTATCGCGTCAAGCACTCCCGCACCAGATCAACGCCGCCTCCCTCTCGCTCCCCTTCGATGGCCACCCCATGCTCGCAGATCGCCGTCGACCCGAGCCCTGCCGCTCGTCGGCGTAGCTCCGAGCCTCGTCATGACCTCTCCGTGGTCGCCTCAACCCCGAGTTCGACGAGCCTCTCTGTTTGCAGCACACGGCGCCCAGCCTCTGGCACCCTGATTCCCCACAGCTAGCACTATGACTCCCGCTTTTCCCCTACCTCAAGGTGATCTGCCCGTTCCCCTAATCAAGTCCCTTTCTTTTTCTTAATGTGCACTGGTTTGGTCGTTATAATAAGATGAGATGACATGCTTGATTCATGTGCAATCCCGCCTCCAATGCATGCGCCATTTCTGAACCTGTTATGTAGTGACAGAAGCACTTACAGGCTTGTAATTGTAGTATCGATTTAGTGCTTGCCTGCTGCTTGTAGTTGTAGTATCAAAATATTGGCTAATCAGAGTTCTTACGCCCTAGATGAGCTATGTGCTATATCTTAAATTTGGATTTTAAATGATCGCTGACCCTGGATCAACCATGGTTACTAATTATCCATGAATTTTTCCAAAATGTTTTTTAAGCTAACTAAGTTTAATCTTTCTTGATATGCCAAAATGTTTTTAAGCTACCTATGTATAATCTTTCTTGAAATTTTTTCATAAACGTTGACCTTGGATCCTATGATTTTTCTGCAGGTATTGGAGGCCTAAGTGGTAGCTCTGCCTGTCACTGGTATATTGATGAGGATATCCTAATATTAATTCCTTCCGTGCAATGTATGTTTTCTAGAGGCTGTATTCATGTCGTTGTTTCGTCTTCCTCTTCCTTTACTTTATATTGAGGGCCCATATTTAGTTTGCTGATATCACATTCCATACGTACATGGCTAAAAACTAGCAGCAATAGATAATTGCTTAGCACTACAGTGTGGATGTGAAAAATGTATTTTTCATCTGTTTATTGATATCGATATTTTTCTCTCAGTTAAGCAGGTTGTTTACTAATATTTTGAAAGTTTGATATAATTATCTCAATCTGTAGAATCCGTTCTAGGATTTGAGCATTTATTCCCGCTGCTTACTAGTTCAACGAGCAGTTGGGTCTCCATGAGGTAGGCCTTTCTTTGGAGTACCCAATGTCAGGTAATTTGAGGTGCACATTCAGTGTGCCTCTCTATTAAAAACATTCAGTTGAAAATATAAGCACCAACAGTTTAGAGAGTCAATACTCACAGCCTGTTTTTTCTTGAATGAGATGCCTACAGTTTTGGAGAATTTGTACATATTGCAAGGGGTGTCATGCCTTATTAGCAAGTTTGACTGTAGTTTGAAGTTTTACGAGTTCCAATTTGTGAGATAAAGATAGACCGGTAGTCCATTGCAAATCAGCTGGTTCGGACTTTAGAGCAAAGTAATTTGGTTATTCAGAAGCCTTATTAGTTTCTTAAGTATTGTTTCCGCAGGAGCTTTTAGCTCGCCAGGCTCCGCATTGGGCCCGTCGTCCTCCAGCATGACAAGCTCCTTCCTAGCTGCGTCGCCTCCTGCCCCCGCGGACGAGCGTCCGCCACCACCGGAGCCTGAGACATCGGTTTTCGGCTGGCCGTCGCATCCTTGTTCAGCTGATGAATTTGAGTAAGAACCAACTATTTATGAACTAGTGAATTATATTATCTTATGGAACGTTATATGTTGCTACTTAAATTGAGATAAAATTGTTAAGTAACTTGCGGAAACTTTTACCAAGTCTATAAATATTTTTGAACTTTATCTGCTGCTACCTTTTGTAGTATTTAAGCACCTTGTATCTAGTGCACTATGTACTCCGCTCTTGCTTTATATTGAACATTAGATGATACTACTTTATATTGAACATTCTTGTAGTATTCAAGAACCATTAGATGATACTACTTCTTGTAGTATTCAAGAACCATTAGATGATACTACTTCTTGTAGTATTCTAGAACCATTAGATGATACTACTTTATATTGAACATTCTTGATCATTCTGATAGCTATCTTTCTGAAACTGCAGGAGCTATCATTCAATAAAGATGGTGTATGCAAATTTCGACCACATTGGTGCATTGCTGACAACCTTCATCTCATTTCTTACTAGTGTTTCATGACGGATGGATTGATAAATTTTAGTCCAATATTGTCATGTATGATGTAACTTGAGTTGTCAATTTATCATAAATTCAGATCTATGTATGACTCTGGTCTTCATTGGTATTGAGAAAAGTTCAGTTTCTTTTGTAGTACTATGAAATCTGACTTTTAGTTTTTATTAAAGCTCGCATGTTTTAGAAATCAGAGATGCAGCTTCTTCCTGTTCAAAGAACATGCGGCTGTACTACTGACATGCAGGTACGTGTACAAGCTCAGTGACCTGCGGCTGTACTGACATGCACGTAGGTGCACAAGTGAATTAGTGTAAGGATTAAGATCCATTGGACTTTGGACATCCAACATTATAATTAGTTGGATCTGGATGGTTTTGGATATCTAGCAATATAGAGTGGATTGGAGCTGGACCGCACCACTTTAGATTGGACACAAAGTGGATATCTGCTGTTTAGATCTGGACTCTGATCCAGTTCCAGATTTAGCGGTGGCTGTGGATTTGAGTCTTCGATACATGTCTTCATGATCCTCACCATCCTTCATAAAGAAACCTTCGTCCTCATTGATTAAGGCATCATATCTATTTATTCTCATACTCTCATTGCCAACAAACAAGTCAATGAGAGCATCCCAAGCTTCCTTGGCGGTATTGTAGTGTTCAATATGGGGAAAATCCTTTGGCCCCACTCCAAGTTGAATCATGTGCAAGGCAGTCGCATTGAGTTGGCTATTAACCACTTCTCTTCTAGTCAAGTTGGTTGGATCATCAATTTTGAGACCTTCTTCAATAATATTCCACAAATCAATGCAAGAGCTGTGAACATGAGATTTCATTAAAACTTGCCATTGAGCAAAAGTATGTGCAGCTAACTTAGGTGGGTCACCTCTGTTATTTATATGTGGGTGAGGGATAGGGGGGTCGGGAGAGTACCATCCGGAGACCGCATGTTGCTCTTCCTTCCCATCACCCTTTTTGGTGGTGGAGTCACTGGAATTATGTTCATCCCCGCCACTTCCTCCAAAGGCTTAGCCGGAGCATTTGCCTTTGGGTTAGGTGGTGTTTCCACATGAGAGGGGGGAGGTGAGGTTTGCTTATCCCTAAGTTGCTCAACGAGTTGGCGCAACTGTTGGCTTTCATTGCCCAAGGTAGAGCTCAAGCTTGTTTCCAAGTTTTTGAGATCTACCATGGTCACCGAATGGCTAGCCTCACTTTCTCCCTCATCTGGTTGCCCATAATCTCTTATGCGGTTAAGCCTAAATAAAGAGCCGAGGCTCTGATACCAATTGAAAGGATCGTATGGGCACCTAGAGGGGGGGGGGGTGTGAATATGTGCTACTCCAAATTTTACTCCTTTTCAATTTAGGGTTTGACACAAAAGGTAAATTCTCTAGATTATGCAACTAAGGTGAATTTACCTATATGTCAACCTAGCACAAGTACTAATCAAGAACTAGATAAGTAAAGTGCGGTAAAGGATAGAAGTAACCAAAGTGGAGCACTCGGAGACACACGGATTTGTTTCCCATAGTTCCTTCCTTCTCACGGGAAGTACGTCTACGTTTGGAGAGGGGGTGGTTTCAAACCACCAACGCCACGAGAGGCCTCCCTTGTTCTCCGATGAACCTCACCCCAAGGGGTTCGATTCACCTCTTCCACTATACGATAACCTTCGAGGTTGAAGCCGACACCTTTACAACGAGTTCGGGGCACACATCCACAACTTAATTGGAGGCTCCCAAATACAAGCAAGCTGTCAAACAATCAGAGACAAGCTTGTAAGAACCAAATCAAAAGCTAGGGTTTCCAAAGGAACACTAGAGCATGGGGGCCCTCAAGTGAATGAGGGGGACATGAAGATCTCTCTTGGTGAAGCTATAGATCAAGGCCTCCTCCTTCGATTCTCCAAAGATCAATGACTTTTGATGGTTGGATGAAGAGATCTTGTTGATTTGGTGGCTCAAATGGGCATGGTGTTCTTGAGGTGGACGAGCAACTGGAGGAAGGGGATAAGGTCCTCTATTTATAGCCCTTCACTCCACTGAACCTTTTTCTGATCATTGGATAAAAGTCAGACCGGAGACTCCGGTCTGCACACCGGAGAATCCGGTCAATCTCCAGACCAGCCTCCAGACCGTCGAACAGAATGACCCAACCCTTCTATGAGCCAAGTGGACCGAAGACTCTGGTCCCTCTGCACCGGAGACTCCGGTCTGAGGCAAGGACCAGAGACTCCGGACCAAGCTCCGGACCACCTCTCTGGATGACCCAGGCAGGAAACAGGAACCCCCTCCAGAGACTCCTGGGGAAACTCCGGACCACACCGGAGACTCCGGTCTAGGCAGACCGGAGACTCCGGCCTGGAATTTCCAGGAGACAAGTAAATATGCAGGGAATGTTCCGCAGGCCAAGGGTCCTTTTAACTTTGTAATATATCAACCTATAGACAATAGCAAATTGTAAAAAGGCTCTACTTGTTGTTAACAAACACCAAAAGTGATTATGACAGTAAATGTCCTTTCATCTTGTATTTACAAGAGAGTGAGTGGGAGCAATGTGGCATTTCTGATATTATATGTGGATAACATATTATTGATTGGAAATGATATAGATCTTTTAAACAGTGTTAGAAGTTATCTAAACAGCAAAGTTTCTATGAAGGACCTTGGTGAAGCGTCATATATATTAGGCATAAATATCTATAGAGATAGATCGATACGCCTAATAGGGCTATCGCAGAGTACATACCTTGATAAGATTTTAAAGAAGTTTAAAATGAACAAAAGTAAGAAGGGGTTCTTACCTATGTTGCAAGGCAAGACATTGAGTAAAACTCAAAGTCCGGCTATGGCGGAAGAAAGGGAGATAATGGATAAGATCCCCTATGCTTCAGCCATAGGCTCTATAATGTATGCCAAGCTATGTACAAGACCGGATGTGGCACATGCTATTAGTTTAACTAGTAGGTACTGATGGCCCAAAATATATCGAGCTCGTTGGGGAACCCCAAGAGGAAGGTATGATGAGCACATCAGAAAGTTTTCTCTCAGTTATGAAACCAAGGTTATCGAACCAGTAGGAGAAAGGAAACACCTCCAAGGTGTTGTTGCCAACTTGGAATCCTGCATAACACAACCACAGAACTTTGCCCCCAACTTACAGTGAGGTTGTCAATCTCACCGGTTTTGCTAAAAACAAAGGATTAAACGCATTGTGTGGAAGAAAGTAAAAGCTTGCAGAAAGTAAACGAAGCGATGTGATTTGTAGATTGATGGTAAAAGAAAGGACCGGGGTCCATAGTTCACTAGTGGTGGTTCTCCTTAAGATAGATGACATGTTGGGTGAACAAATTACAGGGGGCAGTTGACAAATATCGAGAAAGCAAACATGCATATACTAATCATCTTAACTCCTATGAGATTTGATTGGGCATTACAACATTATACATAGACCGTAATCCAACTGCATCTATGACTAATAATCCACCTTCAGGTTATCATCTGAACCCCCTCCAGTATTAAGTTGCAAGCAACAGATAATTACATTACACATTGCGTGTAAAGTAAACAATACGATTGTTCTATGAACAAAGGATTGATGTTTTCTCCCTAGTAGCAACAACACATCTAGTACCTTAGAGATTTATGTCACTTCCCCAGATTACTAGAGGCATGAACCCACTATCGAGCATAAATACTCCCTCTTGGAGTTGCTAGCATTTACTCGGCCGAGATATCTACTAACAACGGAGAGCATGCAAGATCACAAATAACAAAGACATGATAGAATCAATAATCAATCTGAAATAGCATCTCAATATCCATCGGATCCCCGCAAACACAACATGTAGGATTACAAATAGATGATCTTGATCATGAACGGAGCTCACAAGATCTAAACATGGTAGCACAAAGGAGAAGAACCAACCATCTAGCTACTACATGGACCCGTAGTCCAAGGATGAACTACTCACGCATCACACCGGAGGCTTGCATGGTGATGAAGAAGGCCTCCAGGGTGAATTCTCCCCTCCGGTAGGGTGCCGGGAAGAGCTTCAGATCCCTCCTGATCTAGGAATGGAGATGATAGCGTCTACAGACTCTTTTGTGGAATTTTGATCGGGTCCTTAGGGTTTCTGTATCAGAGGCATCTTATAGGCGAAAGGGGAGGCCAAGGGGTGCCCTAGGCGGCCACACCACCCCTGGCGAGGGCCAGGCCTAGCCGCGTGGCCAGGTGGTGTGGTGGCCCTCTGGCCCCTCTCCGTCTCGTATTCTGGCTCCGTGTCCCCCTCGGTGAAAAACTGACTTTGGCGTTTGTCCCGTCCAATTCCGAGAATATTCATTTTCTGACTTTCCTGGAACCAAAAACAGCAGAAAATAGGTAGCTGGCACTATGGCATCTTGTTAATAGGTTAGTCCAAGAAAGTGTATAACAAATACTCCAAACTGTGGACAAAACATAAGAAAGTAGATAAAAACCAAGCATGGAACATCAAAAATTATGGATACGTTAGCAACGTATCAACATCCCCAAGCTTAACTTCTGCTCGTCCTCGAGTAGGTAAGTGACAAAAAGAAAGAATAATTTTTGAGGTGACATGCACCATCATAAACTTGATCAAAGTATTTGTAAAACATTGATAGCTGGGATCATAGTACTTCAACATAGCATGAAAGATAAAGTTCTAACAATAAGACATAGCAACTATGTTGTAACATGAAAAGGCGCAAACAAAAGATTCATGAATAACAATGCTTTGCAAGACTTTTGTTTGTTTCACATAAAGAAAACATAGCATAGTGGCATTCAGCTTGTCCCTCATAGAGTAGCAAACATAAATGCATAGGACACCTTCAAAGTTCATAAGGGTGACTAGATACAAATAGTTTAAGAACGAGCAATATAAAAGTTATGCATCAATCAACAAGTCTTGGGACAATGCACATAGAAATAAGAATGGACACTATGCTCTCAAAATAGGTGCATAAAGATAGAAAGTGGAGACTCAACATAAAAGTAAAAGAAAGGCCTTCATAGAAGGAAGTAGGGATTCAAGTTTCATAAAGAGCTTCCAAAAATTATGGTACTTATTAGCTTTCAGCTCTCATTGCCCCTATCATAAGCATCTTTAGGTGATTAAGGTTAAAGTGACACAACTAAGAGGATATGCTTGACAAGTTATAAGTTGAAATCTCATGCCCCTTACTTACGAGTACCGAACCTCATGCTACTCAACTTCAGTCACAAGTAAGCTCTTGTCATTGTAAGTACATATGTATCATAGAGAACCATCAACGGGGTACCCCTTACACATGATACAGGAGCTATCCCATAATCAAAATGACAAGGCAAGCAGACAATGAGCATCTCAGCGATCTTTTTATTCCTTATTTGCATAAGTTTTTATTGAGGATGCTTCATAGAGTGCTCATTATGGTTAGGCTACAAGTTTCCACCATGATTAGGCATGGCTTAGGCTAGCGGCCCAGGCGTTTCTCTAACACACATACAAACTCCATGATCTTACAAGTTCCCCTTTTATTTCACACCACCGGGATCCATAAGCAAAAGAATCATGATATCAAAAAAATAATAAGTGCAATGTTGAAAGCGTTCCCCATGATACATGGTTCTGCTAACTTCAACTTATAAAGCGGCAAGCATATACGCAACAAAGATGGACGCAATGGTTCAAGATTATTAAATGCAAAAAAGTAAAGTGTGCCATCAAGTTTGTGAGAGCTTTAATCACTAGTTTTTCACATAACAAGTTTAATTCGGAAGGTAGATAAAAACATGAATATACTTGGAATAGCAAATGCTAATAGGTAGGTATGGTGGACTCTTTGGAAAAACTTGGTTTTATTTGGAATTGAATGCATGAGTGGAACTCATACTTGGTTATGGAAGCTAGCAAAACACTGGGAGCGACCAACTAAGAGAGAAATAATGGCCATAATCATGCAGAGCGACAAAACATCATTAATCAAAGCATAACGTGATATTACAAGTCGAAAACTAAAGGATCATAAAGGCTTATGGTGACTTGGGATAGTCATAACATGGTGTGAGCATGCGCCAAGTCAACCCAAATAAAGCATCAAAGGAGAATACCACAATACTATGCTTTAATATGCTAAAACAACGCATGGTTCTTCAAAGGCACATTAAGCAATCTCAATTGTTTATAACATGTCATGCTAAAGCAAAGATCACTAAGCATAAAGCCAAAACAATATCAAGCATGGCATGACAAAGCATAGGCCACAATCAAAAACAAACTCCTTTTACCACTTAAGCATGAACTTTTCCTACTCTTTTCCAATCGAAACCAAACTATTTGAAAACTAATGTATGAAAGAGGGGTTCCAACCAATTTATTCAGCAAACTAAGCAAAAGAAAACCAAAAACAAAAAAAAGACGCTCCAAGAACAACACAACTATGCATGAAACAATAAAAACGAAGTGTTTGGAAGAAACCTGGGATTTTTATTGATGAAGAGGGGGATGCCTTGGGCATCCCCAATCTTTGGCGCTTGTACTTCTTGAATATTTGTTGGTGTGACACGGGTGGCATCCCCAAGCTTGAGCATTAGTCCATTCTTCATCTCATTACATCATTCTCTCCATACACCTGAAATTTTTCCTTCATACAAAACTTCACACAATCTTTATTAGCAACATTAGTGCAATCAAGATAATAAGTCTTTTGGTTCAGTTTCAACACCAATAAAACTTCCATTAAAACACAAGCTACTGAAGGACTTCCCTTGAAAAGCTCAATTCCCCAAAGAGAACCCAAAAAGGAACCAACAAGAAGCAAATGCAAATAATGGCAGAAATCTGTCAAAACAGACCAGCAGGTAAAAACCAATTTTGTAGAGGACCTTCTGTTGCTCAAATCAAAAAGTGTTGAACCAACAAAAGTTAGATAACAACCTGGGGCAGAAGCACAAAAATTCACGCCTCAAAATGACGTACAGAAATTTTACACGAATTTTTACGGTGAAGCACAAAAATCTGTTTCGGGACAACAACTTTCCCAAGCATTACTTCTCTCTCATTAGAGGTTACTCTTGGCACAAAAAGAAAATAAAAAGGATAAGGAGCGGTTATTATTGAAGTAATAACTTCCAAGACTCATTTAAAACTTTTGGGTTATCTCCCAATAGGTACTTTTCCTTAACGCCTTTAAGTTAGGCATGATAGTTTGAGAAGATGCTCACATAAGAAATATGAATTGAAGTAAAAGAGAGCATCAAGAAGCAAATTCAAAACACATTTAAGTCTAACCCACTTCCTATGCATAGGAATCTTATATGCAAATAAGTTCACAAAGAACAAGGTGACAATCATAGGAAGATAAAACGAGAGTAACTTCAAAACTTTCAGCAAATAGAGAGGTGTTCCAGTACCATGAAAACTTCTACAACCATATTTTACTCTCTCATAATAATTTTCAGTAGCCTCATGAATAAACTCAACAATATAACTATCACATAAAGCATGCTTTTCATGATCTACAAACACATAATTTTTATCAAGCTCAAAAATAATGGGATAAAAACGTTTAAACCCACTTTTAGCAATTTTATAACAATGTGACAGATCAATATCATTTTCAATAGTAGTACAATTAATATTATCAACCAATATAGGACCATCATCTAGAGCTTTATTATAAACATTTTCAAAAGAATCCACAGGAACATAACATTCATCCTCCTTTGGTAAGCATGGGGGACAATCAAATAATGTAAGGGGTAAAGAGTTACTCTCATTAGAAGGTAGGAATGGGTAGATCCATTCTTTCTCCTCCTGATCATCACTCTCCTCCTCTTTTTCATCCAATGAGCTTCTAGTTTCAACAATTTCTTCTTCCATAGGCTCTTGCAAGGCATTAGTCTGTTTCGCTGGTGGAGAGCATCTATTAAGATATTCAAGAATATAGCCATTTTCTTCCTTGTAATTATCAAAGAAAAATTTAAGTATATCATAAACCTCATATTTATAAGGTGCATCATCAGCATTTTCAAGCAAATAAGCTAGTTCGAATGCACCCTTCCAAGCAATAAATTCTTCAATTTGTTCCACATCATAAAAGTCATAATTTCCCTTAACATAAGAAGATATGGTAACATCATCATTATACTCACATTGAAAAGGGAGGTGTTTATACCTCTTAAAGCAAGATTTATCAAAGCAATAAGTAACATTATAAGTAGAGCACACGTTTCTAGCAATGGTATACAATTTATCAATTTGTTCCCATAAGTGTTTCCCTTTTTGTGACAAGCGGTGTTCCTTATAATAATGTTTTTGTTCTTCCGTGAACCCATCTTGCCAATTAGATTCAGTTTCAAAGGCACCAACCACTGATAGAAAGCATGATAAAGCAAGACAATAACAGACCAACGAAAATAACAACTATAGTAGGAACTATTTTTTTGTATTTTTGATAGAAAGAACAAGCAAACAAAGCAGAAATAAACTAAGCAAAACTAATAAAACAAAGTAAAGAGATTGGTTGTGAGGGACTCCCCTTGTGAAGATATCCTTGACTTCCCGGCAATGGCGCCAGAAAAATACTTTGATGACGCGTGGTTGATGTGGGAGCTTCTTCTTCTTTAGTCCCTGGCAACGGCGCCAGAAAAATAGCTTAATGGCCCAAAATATATCGAGCTCGTTGGGGAACCCCAAGAGGAAGGTATGATGAGCACGTCAACAAGTTTTCCCTCAGTTATGAAACCAAGGTTATCGAACCAGTAGGAGCAAGGAAACACCTCCAAGGTGTTGTTGCCAACTTGGAATCCTGCACAACACAACCACAGAACTTTGCCCCCAACTTACAGTGAGGTTGTCAATCTCACCGGTTTTTGCTAAAAACAAAGGATTAAACGTATTGTGTGGAAGAAAGTAAAAGCTTGAATAAAGTAAACATAAAGCAGTAAACAGTTGTAGATTGATGGTAAAAGAAAGGACAGGGGTCCATAGTTCACTAGTGGTGGTTCTCCTTAAGATAGATGACATGTTGGGTGAACAAATTACATCGGGGGGCAATTGACAAATATCGAGAAAGCAAACATGCATATACTAATCATCTTGACTCCTATGAGATTTGATTGGGCATTACAACATTATACATAAACTGTAATCCAACTGCATCAATGACTAATAATCCACCTTCAGGTTATCATCCGAACCCCCTCCAGTATTAAGTTGCAAGCAACAGATAATTGCATTAGGAATTACATGTAAAGTAAACAATACGATTGTTCTATCAACAAAGGATTGCTGTTTTCTCCCTAGTAGCAACAACACATCTAGTACCTTAGAGATTTCTGTCACTTCCCCAGATTACTAGAGGCATGAACCCACTATCGAGCATAAATACTCCCTCTTGGAGTTGCTAGCATCTACTCGGCCAAGATATCTACTAACAACGGAGAGCATGCAAGATCACAAATAACAAAGACATGATAGAATCAATAATCAATCTGAAATAGCATCTCAATATCCATCGGATCCCCGCAAACACAACATGTAGGATTACAAATAGATGATCTTTATCATGAACGGAGCTCACAAGATCTAAACATGGTAGCACAAAGGAGAAGAACCAACCATCTAGCTACTACATAGACCCATAGTCTAAGGATGAACTAGTCACGCATCACACTGGAGGCTTGCATGGTGATGAAGAAGACCTCTAGGGTGAATTCTCCCCTCCGGCAGGGTGCCAGGAAGAGCTTCATAACCCTCCCGATCTAGGAATGGAGATGACAGCGGCTACAGACTCTTTCGTGGAATTTTGATCGGGTCCTTAGGGTTTCTGTATTAGAGGCATCTTATAGGCGAAAGGGGAGGCCAAGGGGTGCCCTAGGTGGCCACACCACCCCTTGGCGTGGTCCAGGCCTAGCCGCGCGGCCAGGTGGTGTGGTGGCCCCTCTCCGTCTCGTATTCTGGCTCCGTGTCCCCCTCGGTGAAAAACTTACTTTGGCGTTTGTCCCGTCCAATTCCGAGAATATTCATTTTCTGACTTTCCTGGAACCAAAAACAGCAGAAAATAGGTAGCTGACACTATGGCATCTTGTTAATAGGTTAGTCCAAGAAAGTGTATAAAAAGTACTCCAAAGTGTGGACAAAACATAAGAAAGTAGATAAAAACCAAGAATGGAACATCAAAAATTATGGATACGTTAGCAACGTATCAGGTACCAATCTGATCCAGGTTTGGAACACTAGATAGCGGTCAAGAATATCCTTAAGTACTTGAGAAGAACTAAGGAAATGTTTCTTGTATACGGAGGTGAAGAAGAGCTGGTCGCTAATTGTTATTTCGACGCTAGCTTTGACACTGATCCAGATGAATCTAAGTCTCAATCTAGATATGTATTTCTCATGAATGGAGCAACAGTTAGTTGGAGGAGCTCCAAACAATCCGTTGTGACAAGGTCAACAACAGAGGCGGAATATATCGCTGCTTCAGAAGCAGCACAGGAAGCAGTTTGGATGAAGGAGTTCATTATCGAACTGGGTGTGGTTCCTAGTGCGTTGGATCCAATGGTGATCTATTGTGACAACAATGGAGCCATAGCCAACACAAAGGAACCAAGTTCTCACAAGAATTCCAAGCATATTAAGCGTCGGTTTCACTCTATCCGTGAGCATATCAAGGATGGAGATATAAAGATTTGTAAAGTACATACGAATCTCAATGTAGCAGATCCGTTGACTAAAACTCTCCCTAGAGCAAAACATGATCAACACCAGAACTCCATGGGTGTTAGATTTATCACTATATAACTAGATTATTGACTGTAGTGCAAGTGGGAGACTGAAGGAAATATGCCCCGAGAGGCAATAATAAAGTTGTTATTATATATATTCCAAGTATATGATATATGTTTATTTTGCATGATATAATTGTATTAATTTGGAAATGTTAATACATGTGTGTTTAATAAACAAAAGGAAAGTTCCTTGTTATGCCTCTCTTATAAACTAGCTCGTTGATAAACAATATGATCAAGGTTTCTAGATCATGGACATTGGATGTTGTTAATAACAAGGTCACAACATTAGTGGAATGATGTGATGAACATTCATACGAAGTATAGCATTACGATCAAATTCATCGTGTTTATATGCTATAACATCTAATGAAGTAATCCTAGTCCTTAGACCATGAGATCATGTTAATCACTAACATTGGAAGAGTATCTTGATAACATCAAATGTCACACCATGAAAGGGTGATTATAAAGGTGGGTTCAGTACTAGGAAAGTGTTATATAGAGGCTCATGGATCAAGAGTGGGATTTGTCCATCCCGATGACGGATAGATATACTCTGAGTCCTCTTGGTGATATCACATTGGTTAGCTTGCAAGCAAGTGATGAGATCACTAGAATGTTATATCACGGGAACAAGAAAAGAGTACATGTCGATAACGAGATCAAACTAGGTATGGAGATACCGATGATCGAATTTCGGACATGTAATATATCACGAGACAAAGGGATTTAGTTACTAGCATTAAAGGTTCTCACGATCATAGAAGTCATTGTTAAATATGTAGGAGTCAGTATGGATCTCCAGGTCCCGCTTCTGATTATTAATCTGAGAGGGGTCTCGATCATGTCTGCATTATTCATGAACCGTAGGGTGACACACTTAAGGGACACCAACACCATTTAGAGCAAATATGTTTCAGACGAATGAATTGCAAAGCGCTAGAATTATTTTAATAGACACCAAAACTGTTTCGGGTGAAATTGCTGAAATTGGTTCTACATGTAATATTGAAATGTTGCAGGGGGTTTTATGTGAATGTTTGTTAATTAAAGTAATTAACAAAATTCTGAATAAAATTAATAAAAGAGTTTTATTAAATGAGAGAGCATTAAATTTGGATAAATTTAATGCATTTAAAGTGGAGACTTTAATAGAGAATGTGAAGAGGCAAATTTATGTGGAGGGAGTTACCACCACATGAATGGGGGAGGTGAGGGGTCACCTCCATGGGGCGCCGACCATGGGAGTTGTACCCCCTCCTCCTATAAAAGGCCCCCTCTCACACCTTCATACTCACACCTCCTCATGAAGGATCTCTCTCCCCCTCTAGTATTATTCCCCCATGGTCTCGGATTAGCGAGATACATGTTCCTGGTGGCATTTCGTCTGGAAGGAGTTTCTGCTTCTGCTGCATCACTAGAGAGAGGATGCAGAGGTTGTTCGGTGGCCTGAATGTGTGTGCGAGTGCGGATGCACTGCTGGTTTGTGGCGCTAGGACTTCCACATGATCTTGAGATCGACAAGCGAACGACTACATCATCCACGAGTTCCATGTCATTAACAAAGCTTTGTTTTCTTCGAGGGTATGTTCTCTATGGATGTATATCCACCCGTTGCTTATATCTAGTAGATAGATCTTGGCGTATAATAGTTCCCATCATAGGAAATTTTTGTTTTCTATGCTGCGAACCCTTCAACACCAAGTCGCGCTACAACACATTGAATTGGTTGGCCCTTGGGTGGAAGAACACAAAAGCTTAATCAAGCAGGAGTACGTCGATTAGGACCAGCCAAGGAAGAAGGGAGACGTAACCAGAGAGCACAACTCCAGCTTCATGGGTTGGTTCAAGAAAAGGCAACTAGACAATCCCCCACAGACGCCTTCTACGGAAGATCAACAACTCATATTATCCTTGTCGCAGGGCCCATGGCACAACCTAAGGACCTATCAGTGATACGACATAAACAGTTACAGATTCTACACCGAGGAAAAGGATAGGAATAGCGAATATCAAAACTCAGGAGTAACTATGTTATCCTTTGCCGATGACGAGACTACTGTCATGGAAAGATTGTACAGAAGGATCGAGGAGATATGGGAGCTCAACTACTGTGGAGAGATCGTACCGTTGTTCCGTGTTATATGGGCCAAGAACATGGAAAAAGAAGGCCGGTATTTCACCACAATGGTTATACCAAATGCCAAATCGACGAAGAACGCCTCCTCAAAAAATGAGCCTTTGGTACTTGCTAGCCAAGTTGAACAATGTTTTTTTATTACCGACCCGTCAAAGCCCAACCGTGTTGTAGTTAGGAGGGGCAAGAGGAGCATCATCGGAATGGAAGGAGCCGCCAACGAGCAAAACTTCGACAAGAACAGCGACCCGAAGATCGAAGCGGAATTCGACAAGTACTTCGACATGCCTACTACTACTAAAGTAAGAATGAAGACTACACTACCTACTAAAGGTTGTCCATTCACAAGAAGAAATCTCAAAGTGCACAGGCTAAAGCATTCAACCGCGACAAAAAAGGGCAAGAAGATTGTGAAGAAACGCCAGCAATTGTGTGATTTTTGTGTGTATTAATTCACATGTGTGCTCGCAAAATATGTGATTGTATATGTTCAGGGAGAGAGTTTTTTGAATAAATATGCATGTTTATATATGTTCTTGCTTTATTTTAAACATATATATAATTAAAAATATTTTAAAAAAAAGAAAAAAAAAGTCTGAGAAAACCAGGATTCCAACCTGGCTGCCTCAGGTTTAGAATGGCACAAGCAAGCAGGACACTAAGGCAAGTGTGTGATCTTGTCATACTACCACCGCCGTGTTTTGTACTATGTCCATAGATTCTGTGGCGCATTTCGACAATATGCGCCACAGAAGTTCCAACTTCTATGACGCATATTGTTGAAATGCACCACAGAATCTGTGGACTTAGCCAAATAAATGGTTCGGCCTTCCCCTGCTAATCCCCTTCTCCATTCTTCAGTTCCTCGCCTCGCCGCGTGCAAACCCTGGCCTCGCCGCCCTAGCCTCACCGCCGTAGCCTCGCCCTCGCCCTCACCGCCAGAGCCGCCATGGAGGAGACCCCATGGAGGAGGAGGAGAGCCGCAGTGCATAGAGGAGAGCCCCGCCTCGCCTACGACCTAGTAGGAGGCCCGCCATCGCCGCGCGTCGGAGCCCATGGAGGAGGAGGCCTGCCACCGCCGCGCTGGAGCCCGTGGAGGAGGAGGCACGCCCCGCAGCAGGAGCACTGCCCATAGGAGGAGCACTGCCACCACCCTCGTCATTGGCCGACAACCACCGCAGTAGCAGGTACTTCTGCCACCGCACCTCCTCGTGGTTCCCCCTCTCACGCTGCTTCCTCCTGGTACCGCCTCTTCGAGCCCTTCATCTCCTGCACCACACCCTCCGCGACGCCTAGCCATGTGCATGTCAGGAGTGAGTACCCTCTCTTGATGGCTGCACCACACCCAAGCGCAAGCTGCTGGAACCTCCTGCACGTCAGAAAACGGAACACGACAAACGTCTAGCTAAGCTAGATAGGCAGATGGTTCAATCAACCTGGTTAATTACATATAGCTAGCTAAGCTAGATGGTATTCCCAGGTGAGGTCAAGACAAGATGGAGCACCATATAAATGCTAGCTTAGCCGGCTCCCAGGCCCACTACATCAAAATGGAGCAAACACTAACACTCTCTTATCTAGATTTCTCAACAACATCGCTGATGCCAGATCAGGGAACAAGCAGCAAGAACCAAGCACCAGTAGTATGTTTCATTCTTATGTATGCATTTCAACTACTGTCCAACCTAACTTGTCCAACCTTTATCAGGCTAGTTCAACTACTGTCAAACTCCTTTTTCATTCATCTTGAACTATGCTCAGACATACTCCTGGTGTAGTATACACGAAGGCGTAAGAAGTCAGCTGACCCTTTAGTCAGCTACCTTAGAGACAATCCTCGAATAGCTGGTCTACCAGGTTTTTAATAGATATTCTGAATTTTTTACGGGAGATATTCTGAATGTTAATCGTGCTAACCTGTGATGCAAAATTTGTAGTGTCTTCTTCAAACAATGCATCAAGAGCTCCTAATGTTTCTTGATGCTATCCACCTTTCGTGTGTGCCTCATTAGAGTTTGTAATCAGTTTTGGTTCAATATAGAAATAATCCTGGAAATACTACTTTGTTTGCTTAAGTTTTTATCCATGCATGTTTCCTCGCACCATACACCACCAATCTTAATCCCTATAGTGCATCTTAATGCTTATTGTATTTTAGTGGCGTGAAACATGTATTTGAACCTATATGATGGTCTGTCGTATGTAAACCTCAGTTCGGAGCAATTCATGTATAATAGGCAGCAAGATGTTACTCTGGCACCGGAACTACCGTGACACACATAGATAGCTTGGACTTTGCATAATTTTTTATCCTTGGTTTAAAAATAGTACGAGTAGACATGACTAACTTGTAGCTTTTTATATTGAGAATTCTCCTGTGATTTGAGCACATCGTTTGCTTCAATAGTTCTCTATCTACTGATCATATCATCTCCAACCGTGGTTTTATTTTACTGCGTGAATTGGTTCTACATGGTCTGGGTGTAATTTTCTTGCCCAAGGTTGGACAGTAGTTGAACTAGCCTGATTGATCCTATCTATATTTTTTTACTTTGTGTGTTCTTCTTTGTGTCTTGGCCATCAAGTTGATGACCCATATTTGGACTATGGTGATGATGTACATGTGGTCACCTAGTTTCCTAGATGCTTTACTAGCTAAGAATTTTGGCAGCCTGATTACTAGAGGTCCTGGTCCTATTATTCATCTAGCATTAGGTTATTAGTGAAGGGGATCTGCAGCAGAAAACAAAATTTTCCCTACGATGGCACCCCCAAAACTGCCTAGGATCTATCTATGTAGTAATACGGTAACGGACGATGCATAGAGAATACATACCCTTGTAGACCGTACGCGGTTAACATTCCGCGGGAACGTGGTTGAAGTAGTCATACTCGTAGCCGACCTCAAGGTCGCGAAGCTCGTCGTAGGTCACCCCTTGCTCCTTCTTCATCTTCATCATGCAGTAGCTCCGGCTCACGACATTTAAGCACCCCAAGTGTTGCGCCTCATGTCTTCGTACACATCCGGTGCACGATGAGACCTCCGGCTCCCTGATCCCGCTGGGAGTGCGGAAGTTGATATCCGGCTAGGAATCCCTGCAGCGCAACGGCATACTACAGGTGTGCCTTGTTCGCACAGCCCAGACTTGGGGCCATGGTCACAAGGTATAGAGAGAGGGAAGGAGGAAGTCAACCAAAGGACTTATCCAAATATTGGGTGTCTCATCCCACCCATGGGCACCCCTTTATATAGGGGGAGGGGGTGTGCCCTCCCCTTTGGGTTTTCCATGTGGGACTATTAAAGGGAGAAGGGGGATGCGCATGGGCCTCATGGGCCAGCCGGCCAGGGGTGGGCCCTACCCCGCGCACAGCCCTAGGTTGGCTGGGTGGCCCCCCTTGAGGTGCCTATCCCTTGGCCCTTTGGCCCTTGGCCCTTCCCTCCTTCGGTTTTCCCTCATGGGCCCTTTTTCCCTAGGAAGTTTGGCCCATTAGTAGAATAACTCTTCAAATTAGATTTTAATATTATATTTAATATTAATTACACTAATTAATATGTAAATACATATTATAAAACCTGATTCAACCCGAAACACCTTTCGGTTCCCCTTTCTATATCCTCCGAACAACTTCGGAATTCCCGGAATGATTCCGGTCCTTTATTCTTTCTCCAAACAACTTCAGATCTCTCTGTGGAATGATTCCGACTTTCTCTTTCTCTACTGTGATTCGATCTTACGAATGATCGCTCTCATCGTACCCTTAAGTGTATCCTCTCACGGTTCGGGAATGCTCTAGACATGATCTAAATCAATGATCAACAGAGGGACCATGGATATCCATGTGACCCCTATGCATTCCTGATGACAATGTCATTTGAACTACTAAATGTAGCATCCTTTTCCTTTTGTTTCTCGATACGACTTGTCCGAGATCCGATCATTGGTATCACATAACTTGTTCAATCTCATTCACAACAAGTTCTGATTTCTTGTTACCTTGATATTACATCCCCGTGACCGAGTCACATGTTGCAATATTTATGGATGTAATCTCACCAAGCCGGCCGTATGTATCTTTACCCGTCATGTGGGTGAAAAAAAATCCCGGTCTTGCAGTCACATGTCATCTACTGTTCCTTCGGAATACCCAACGTACACCTTTATAACCACTGTATTACCAAGCGGCACTTGATGCAGTCTAAGCAGCCTCGAGAAATAGTGAGTAATATGAGCTCATGGTCTAAGGAAAAGGAGTCTAGGTATAGCTGTTGCAGCAATGAACTATATGCCTTGATCGTGTTGCAATCCTTCGAGGAATGTCCAATCACATCATTCTCCAATGATATGATCCTGTTGTCAATCGGCATAAATGCCCATGATCTTGAAACCCAGATCATCCTCATGACCAACGAACTAGTATGAATAGGGGCTACTAGGGACTTGGTTGTTTCATACCACACCTGTATCAATGTTTCTAGTTGGCACAGTTGTAGCACAATATGAAACTATTATAAACTAATTGAGATATGGCAATAAAAACCTATTTATTATTTGCCTCTAGGGCATATCTCCTTCAGCTCCCACTTGCACTAGAGTACAAATAATCCAGCTCGCATTTTACTCATATAAAGCATATACCATATGAGTTTACAGATCATGCATGCTCATGGGAAACGTCATGTCCATGTTCAGTTTTACCAGATCATTATGTCTTTTGCAAATCGTTAATGTCTTCCTAATTTTGAACTCCATTATCTTATAATGGGTCGAAGTATTTGTTTGGCGACAAAGTGAGACTTTGTTTCTAGTGTTTATGATGACGGTCGTTTTCACCGTTGTCATCTAAACTTCGAAACACACTTTGCTATCGTTTGTGTATATACTATAGTCATGGCAGCAGAATGAGGCCGGATTCCAGGAGCTTACAGTGACTTTACATCAACCTCGAGGGCTTTCTCATGGGCACTGGGCCTTGGGACACATCATTCTACGTTAAAAGCGAACTAGCCCCACCATAACATTATACATCACATCAGATGGAGCCTTTATACTTCTATATCTATGTAGATCCTAGTGCATGAAAAGTATCTATGCCATTTACATTGCTTCTTGCCATTTATGTACAAACTTAATTCTGGTTCAGTGATCAACTCAGGAATCACTTAAAGACACATTCTTACAGTTAAGACTTTGTCCTACCAACCAGAACCTCGGGTCACATTACGTCGATCATACAACATGGTTATATGGAAGAACCTACGACTGAGGCATAGGAGATGCAACACATCTCTTTCTTTCAACCATAGTTGCAATACTAACTCAATACTTCATATATCAAGAACTTCTTTCTTACCTTGTTCCATTCCGAGCTTCTTCAGAATCTTGTCTTAGGACATTCTGAACATCTTTCAGAATCAAGTCCAGGAAGCATTCGACATTCAGTGTTTATTAAACTCACCAATCTATCTCGATAGATCTTATTGTTTAATAACTTCAACTTCATCCTTATTTATCTAACTTAAATTATTAACACCAATCACATCATTCACATATCCCAGAATGATTTCACGCTCCCACTCAAATATGACATTCATGTTTGAGATCCAGGGATTTCACTTAACTCCCACTCAAAACCAGGTCCTCTCGATAATCTTGGACATTCCAAAATTCTTTGATCATCATCAAACGAAGAATTCCACTAATGAGATTTCAATGACTATTCATTTCTCGTACTTAGGTCCATCACGCTTCTTTGTAATTCGTAGGTATGTCTTGTTTAGAACATGACAAGTGAATCAACAATATAATTCCACAAACTTGTAGAATATATAGTTGAATCCTACTTCCTTTAGTAAAAGTATTCACTGAAACTCTATGATCATTATCATTGGTTTCTCCTATATTTGTAGAGTTTGGATTCACGAAACAAATTCCACTGCACCACTCAACAATTCGGAGGTTAGGTCAAACACCTTGTTTGATATTTTACTTTCTTCCACTTGTATCTTCATCAAGACACATCAACTTAGGACAACAACAGGTTTGCCCCTTTTGTGGAAGATGCATTCATAGCTTCCTAAGAATGCTCTACAAAGACTTGTTTATTCACCACGATTTCGACTTGTCGAAA
Source organism: Avena insularis (assembly GCA_023614405.1). Taxonomy (NCBI): domain Eukaryota; kingdom Viridiplantae; phylum Streptophyta; class Magnoliopsida; order Poales; family Poaceae; genus Avena; species Avena insularis. The sequence goes on along the minus strand of CM042689.1, from coordinate 391,332,162 downwards.
TCTCCAGAAACTCGAACTTGCCATAACACTTATGGTGTTGTTTCCACGAATCATTTAGATGTTCCTTTGTATTTCAAATGAGTGTTTGCTTATTTTGATCTATAACTCTAATCGATAACTATAACCCCTATACGAGATGATATTATACCATATGTATCTTGATACATAATGATTATGATGTTTAGATGTTCCTTTGTATTCATCCAATTATCATAATTTGTGAAACATCTTTCACAAGTCCCTTTTATGCTAGACTTAACTTGAATACTTTAGTCATGTCGATCAAATCGAAGAGACTTGTTAATTCAGTTAATTCAATATCCTCTTTGTTGTGAACTCAATTGAACAATTCAAATCATTTCGAACTCATGTATCATTAAGTAAACACGCTTATTCACTTAAGTCCACAATAAATGATTTCCACTACTTGTTGAAAATACGATACATCACTATGTATAAGATTCAACATTTCTTCGCGTATCACCGTTTTACCAGAATGCGGAGTTTTAGTCATTCTGCCCAAGAGGCATGGTTTTGCAAAGTCTCTAGATCAAGCATCTAGGACCCCGATCTTCATTTACAATGAAGAACATGCAATAACCAAAATGACTTAAACTATAGTGTCATCTCATTATTAAACTTTGGATATCTTTTAACATTCTAGTCCTCTTATAAATGCTTAAACTATTATCATTAACATAGTGTTGCGAATAACTTATTTATAATCGTAATGTGACCATAAGGGTATTGTTCATAAGAATAGTACAAACTGGCTTGTAACTTGTTCATATGAATAATCGTCTCGCCATAAGCAAGACACACAAACAAGGATTACTAAATTATATTCAAATCCACTAATCCAAATGATAAACTTTGAGGAAAGAGGTGATGTCGGCCATCAACTGTTTTGCTTGCCGTCATCAAGTCACGTTGCCTCAAAACTAGCAATTCTCAAGCAGATCCTCCTGTTTTCACAAAACAGGACAAGTATCAAATACTTTACAAACTGCAACGAGTTTTATAAGAACCACATTTATAATTTGTATATCTTACATATAACTTTTCATCCATGACCTCCATTGCAATCAAGCCCTTCTGTGAGTTCTCAATTCTAATGCAAGATCGCTAAGTGTTTTTTCAAACATTCTATTTTCATCCATGATGGAGGAAAACCCATCCAACAACTCATACTCTATGTGCCTGATGTTGCAGAATACAAAATGTAGCCCAACTCTCAATCGAATGGAGAATGGCTTATTGGATGATTATGGAGAAAACACAAACATTCCAGAGTCATCGAATTATCTCCTAATGGTTATTGTATCAAGAAAAGAAGATCACCTTTTACGAGGATCTCCCTCAGGCATGGGTATTAATCTACGAAGTTGGACCCATTTGCTAAGTTCCAAATTAAGCAATATATTCCAATGGTTGCAAAGGACCTCAATGCGATAGGCCATGATCTAATAAGATACTTGCAAACAGACATCTAGACTAAGTTTATAATAAGAGATCAATTTATAATTGGTCTCCACTAAAATTGTCATCCCCTGGATGATTTTAGTGATTGCATGATCTCTATCCTCTGCACCTACCCCGATCTTCACGGCCATCAGTGCATTATCAAAGGTAGACATTCACTAATGCCAATCACATCTTCCATGTGACTCATTCTCGATCTTTCGATCTCTTGTGTTCCGAGGCCATGTCTCTCTAACATGCTAGGCTCGCCAAATCTAACTTGTGTGTATTCGCTGTGCAACATGGCTTACACCCACTGTATGCGAACGTATATATGTCTGACACCCATGCCTGTACCATGGATCGCCTCATACCGAAGAACATTCTTGGTGGTGCACACATAAGGGGAACACGGAACATTGGAATTAAATAGGGATTATCTTATTTGCTACCGTTGAGTATCTAAATACTAGCACACAATAAGATGTAAAATAGGTGTCAACATCATATGTATAATGTGATATGATATGGTCCTTCTGCTTGCGCCTTTATCTCCATCGAGCGCTCCGGCATGATCTCCATCCTGCCATCGGTTTGACGCCAAGTCCATGATCCCTCCACCAGGTCGTCCATCGAAACGATGACTATTACTATTACTATACAACTTAGTAACAGAAAAGTAAACTACTTTACCTTCGTAACGACCAATGCCATATCATAATCACATGCCCCTGCAAAATAAAGTTAGACGCCTCTAATTTATCTATTGCAAGTTTTACGTGGTTGTTAGGGCTTTCGCAATAGAACCGTTTCTAATCTACGAACTTTCCAACGACAACATGGATCCAACAGTTGTCTCTATTACACCCCTTTCGGGGCCCTCTGTTGTAAATGCTATATAAACTATCGAATGAGAGACAGACACCTGCTAGCCACTTATACGGTACAAGCCATATGTTGAGCGTGGAACCAGTCTCGTGTACGAATACGCGTAAGGTCGGTCCAGGCTGCTTCATCAAACAATACCGCGATATAAACAAGTACACGTTAGAGGGTAACAACTAAGGGATCAATTCCTGCACAAAACTTGTGCGTACTGGCCGTACAACACTCCTACGCATAGATCGGCTCTGATACCACTAAAGGGGATCCGCAACAGATTTTTTTCCTATGATGGAACCCCAAAAACTGCCTAGGATCTATCTATGTAGTAATGCGGTAAGGGCCGATGCGTAGAGAATACATACCCTTGTAGACCGTATACGATTAACGTTCCGCAGGGAATGTGGTTGAAGTAGTCGTACTTGTAGCCGACCTCAAAGTCGCGAAGCTCCTCGCAGGTCACCCCTTACTCCTTCTTCATCTTCATCGTGCAGTAGCTTCGGCTCACGATATTTAAGCGCCCCAAGTGTTGCGCCTCGTGTCTTCGTACACATCCGGTGCACGATGAGACCTCCGGCTCCCCGATCCCGTCGGGAGTGCGGAAGTTGATATCCGGCTAGGAATCCCTGCAGCGCAACGGTGTACTACATGTGTGCCTTGTTCGCACAGCCCAGATTTGGGGCCATGGTCACAAGGTATAGAGAGAGAGGGAAGGAGGAAGTCAACCAAAGGACTTCTCCAAATATTTTTTTTGACCCAAGAACTGTGAGGAAAAAGCCCCACAGCATGTGATATTAAAACAAAAAGAGAAACAAGTATGTACAAAAAAATTACAAACTCCTCAAGGAGTAAAGAGAAGAAAACCTACCCAAAAAGAAAATTACAACAAATCGTTGATCCAGTTAGCTAGACTATCTCTATGCTTTTTCTTAATCCTATACTTTAGTAAAGTTATGTCATGTATGAAATTACCCCTCCACCTCGCAAAGGTGGGCCTCTCATGTTGGAAGATTTTCCCATTACGCTACTTCCAAATATGCCAGCAGGCCAAGATCATCACCTCCATGAAAAAAGGTTTAGCAAACTCCCTGCGTGCCTCTTCCATTATGGTCTGGATGTCATCCCCCATTGTCAAATTAATCTGAAGGTAGTTCCATACACGACAGCTAAAATTGCATGAGAAGAACAAATGTATTCTATCTTCATGGGAACTAGTTGGGCATAGCACACAATGAGTATCATCATTGTCAACTTTCCAATGTCTCCGCGCGATCAAGTCCCTAGTGTTCAAACGATCATTGAGTAGAAGCCATGCAAACATTTTGGTCTTCAACACACATGCAGATTTCCAGATCCACTTAAACACTGGTGGCACCACAAGATGGCTATGCAACAAATTATAGTATTTACCTGCCGAGAACGAATCGCCCCATGAATAATTCCATTCATCATATCCCAAAGACAAAGGGGAATCAGACATGCCTTGTTGCAAAACACTTCTCCAAATATTGGGTGTATCATCCCACCCATGGGCACCCCTTTATATAGGGGGAGGGGTGTGCCCTCCCCTTTGGGTTTTCCATGTGGGGCTATTCATGGGAGAAGGGGGAGGCGCATGGGCCTCATGGGCCAGCCGGCCAGGGGTAGGCCCCACCCCGCGACAGCCCTAGGCTGGCTGGGTGGGCCCCCTTGAGGCGCCTGGGCCATGGCCCTTTGGCCCTTGGCCCTTCCCTCCTTCGGTTTTCCCTCATGGGCCCTTTTTCCTAGGAAGTTTGACCCATTAGTAGAATAACCCTTCAAATTAGATTTTAATATTATATTTAATATTAATTACACTAATTAATATATAAATAAATATTACAAAACCTGATTCAACCCGAAACACCTTTCGATTCCCCTTTCTATATCCTCCGAACAACTTTGGAATTCCCGGAATGATTCCGGTCCTTTATTCTTTCTCCGAACAACTTCGGATCTCTCTGCGGAACGATTACGACTTTCTCTTTCTCTACTGTGATTCCATCTTAGGAATGATCGCTCTCATCATACCCTTAAGTGTATCCTCTCACGGCTCGGGAATGCTCTAGACATGATCTAAATCAATGATCAACAGAGGGACCATGGATATCTATGTGACCCCTATGCATTCCTGATGACAATGTCATTTGAACCACTAAATTTAGTATCCTTGTCCTTTTGTTTCTCGATACGACTTGTCCGAGATCCGATCATTTGTATCACATACCTTGTTCAATCTCGTTCACAACAAGTTCTGTTTTCTTGTTACCGTGATATTACATCCCCGTGACCGAGTCACATGTTGCAACATTTATGGATGTAATCTCACCAAGCCGGCCGTATGTATCTTTACCTGTCATGTGGGTGAACAAATCCCGGTCTTGTAGTCACATGTCATCTACTATTCCTTCGGAATACCCAACGTACACCTTTATAACCACTATATTACCAAGTGGCGCTTGATGAAGTCTAAGCAGCCTCGGGAAACAGTGAGTAATATGAGCTCACGGTCTAAGGAAAAGGAGTCTAGGTATAGCTGTTGCAACAATGAACTATATGACTTGATCGTGTTGTAATCCTTCGAGGAATGTCCAATCACATCATTCTCCAATGATATGATCCCGTTGTCAATCGGCTTAAATGCACATGATCTTGAAACCCAGATCATCCTCATGACCAACGAACTAGTATGAATAGAGGCTACTAGGGACTTGGTTGTTTCATACCACACCTATACGAATGTTTCTACTTGGCACAGTTGTAGCACAATATGAAACTATTATAAACTAATTGAGGTATGACAATAAAAACCTATTTATTATTTGCCTCTAGGGCATATCTCCTAGGTCAAAAAAACAACAAAGGTCATGCCAAATTTTTTGGCCGAGATTTGTGCTAACTTTTTGCCTCTTTTTAATAGAGTGCAAACATGTTGGGCAACAACGAGGCTAGCCCTTCTAAGTAGAGCATCGAAGAACAAGCTAGATAGGCCAACGAGTCATTCTGGCAGGGGTCCCAACAACAGGAGGAGATGAGGATGACACCACCACCAAAGGAGGAGGCGATCATTGCTCGAGCTGCTGGGGGCAATGAGGGAGGACATGCTGATTACGAGGGGGACAAAGACGACTACAATGAAACTAGTGAAGGAGGCAGCAAAGAGGATGACACCACCGATGGTGGCACCCGCACCGATGGCGGCGAGCGCACGGATGGTGGTAGAGGCAACCAGACCGCTTCTTAGAAGAAGAAGGGAAAGGAAGGATCAGAAGGTGCCAGTGCTCGCCACCGTCTGCGATGAGTTCACTGAAGTCACAGAAAGTGGCCTACCCATTGCGCCAGAGGCGTTTACCAAAGGGTACGACCTACAACTCGGGTGCATCATCTAGGAAAGCATGTCGATCAACACGAAGTACATCAGACATGCTGATAATGTAGCTTTGGTCGATAACCTCCTTAAGAAGCTTCACAAGTGATACTGATTCCCAGAGCAGTTTATAGACCTGGAGAGAAAGAACCCACTGAACAAACTAGCCCTCACGAAGATGAGCAACGCCTTGAGCAACTAGAAAACCCGGGTAAAGAATAGCATTGACAAAGGTGAAACCTAGGAGGTTATTAGTAAGAAAAATCTGATGCTTGACAAAGAGGAGTTTAAGATATTCAAGGCAGATATAGCTACCGAAGATGCTATAAAATGGACTAAATGGGGCACGAGTATGTGACACGTCCATTTTGCATCACTATTCTATATCATAATTTACTGTTATTCATTGATATATTTCATATTAAGGGATGATACTTATGTTATTTCATCTATTTTTGCATGGTTGATGACTTTTGGAGCATGGACCCGGCGATCGAGGATTACGATGGAAAAGGTCTTTGTTTGGAGGCAAAATTGAAGATCGAGAAAATGGGAAAATATATGGAAAATCCTATTTTCCGTAAGGCGAAGGAAGCGGAAGGAGTCTGAGATGGGCCACAGGGCCCACACCAGCCTAGGCCATGCCACCAGGTGGTGTGGACGCCCTGGTCCACCCCTGGCTCTCCCCTCTGGCGTATATTATCCTCCCGAAACCCTAATACTCGGGGGGCGACCACAGAAAGATTCCGCCGCCTCTGTGGGGTGAAAAACACCGAGAGAGAAAGATCTCTTCGGCAAATAGAATTCTGCCAGGGGAATTCCTTCCCGGAGAGGGGAGATCGTTGCCATCAACACCATCATCAAGATGGACTTCATCGGGATCATCATCATCATCACCACCATCATCTCCACCAGCACCATCATCACCATCTCCATACCGCTGTAACAATTGGGTTTAATCTTGCATAGTTCTTAGGGGAAACTTTCCCGGTGTCGATTACTCCTTGTAGTTGATGCTATTGAGTGAACCGTTGAATTATTGTTTATGTTCAGATTGTTATACATCATTATTCCATCTCTGATCATGATCCATATGATGTCTTGTGAGTAGTTCGTTCTTGAGGACATGGGAGAAGTCATGTTGTTAGTAGTGGAATTGTGTTGAGAAAGATTCAATAGTTTGATATTTAAGTTGTGGTGTACTTCTTCTAGTGGTGTCATATGAACGTCGACTACATGACACTTCACCTATATGGGCCTAGGGGAATGCATTGTGTATTTGGCTACTAATCATAGGGGTTGCCGGAGTGACAGAAACCTGAACCCTCGTTAGGAAACCATTGCACAAGGGATGTCAAGGTCTACCTTAATTATGGTTAGGTTTCTACCTTAATTACTTTCCTTGTGCAATGGTTAGGTTTCTACCTTAATTACTATTCATGAGCTCCCCAACAATATTATTATCAATAACTTTTATGCAAGGCTTTCTCTTCATGATAAGGATTTATTGGATGCTTCTTGTGTTGGATCATTCACTCGCATGGAAGAAGAAGCTAAATGGGATCTTCTGGACCGTATTCAAGATAATGCTGAAGCATGGGAGAATGACAAAGGAATAAAGTCAGGTATAAATTATGATTATGAATGCATTGATTTTTTATGGGAACTAATGACTTTCAAAATATTAAAAATGCTTATGGTCTAGACTCTCAAGCTATTGCAACTTATTTTAAGGCTTTTGCTTCCTACATTGAAGTGCCAAAAAAGAAGTGGAATAAGTATCATGAACCTTATAAAGATATTTCTAAGAGTGTTCCTGCAAGAAATACTGAAGTTCATACTGCCAATCATGTTTTATCTGAAACTTACATTGAGAAAATGCCTTTCCCAGTTAAGATAAAGGAACATTCTATGATAGCTAGTATGGTTAGTGAAAGTATAAATAAAGTTGTTGAACCTGATAAACAAATGTATGATGAACCTATAATAGCAAATGTGAAAGACTTTGTCACTAAATATGTACAAGAGGGACACACTATCCTTTGTAAGGATACCTCTAATATTGTTTCACAAAGTAGTATTATAAGAACTAGTATTCCTGTGTTTTCTATTAGAATAAGTGATCATTGTTATGATGGTCCTTGTGATAGTTATATTGTTAAGTTTATGCATGATACTGAAAGTTACTATGAGAGAGGGAAACGTGTTCTTATGTACCTCAATAATATCAAGTTTTCTCGTTTTATGCTGAAAGTTTTTATGTTGCACTTCTTTTGCCTTCCTATGCTAGTAGCCTCTGGTTTCAACAACTTGTTTGTTTACAAAATTCCCTTGCATAGGAAGTGGGTTAGAATTAAACGTGTGTATTTTTGCTTCTTAATGCTCTCTTTCACTTCAATTCATATTCCTATGTGAGCATCATCAAAATTATCATGCCCATCTTAATGGCTATAAAGAAAGAGCTTTTTGGGAGACAACCCAATTTATTTGTTTTTTCGGTTTGTTTTTGTTTTTCTTTGAGTCCTGGAAGTTATTACTTCGGTAATAACCTCTCCTTATCCTTTTTGTTTGGTTTTTGTGTCAAAATCAACCTCTAATGAGAGAGAAGTAAGATTTGGGGAAGTTGCTTTTCCGAAACAGATTTTTGTGCTTTGCCATAAAAAATCGTGAGAGATCTCTGTACGTCGGATTGAGCTGTAATTTTTTGTACTTCTGCCCCAGGTTGTTATTTAACTTTCGTTAGTTTTGCACTTTTTGATTTGAGCAACAGAAGATTTTCGAAAAAATCGATCTTTACCTGCTGGTCTGTTTTGACAGATTTTGCCACTCTTGCATTTGCTTCTTTAATCGATTTCCTTTTTGAATTCTTTTTGGGTTTTCGGAAGGAGTTGCTACAGTAGCTTATGTTTTGGTGGTTTTCAGTTGAAATTGGACTCAAAAGTTTTTACCACTTCACTTATACTAATGTTGCTAATGAGAACAGTTTTGTGTGAAAGAAATTTCCAGGTTAGTGGAGATAATGGTTTAATAAGGAAGTGAAATGTTTCATGACTCAAGCAATAAGTGTATGAAGATGAAGATATTGATGTTATTCAAGTGGTGAATCCAGAAGAATCTACTAAATACCAAATTCAGAGACCTGCAGAGTCTGTTTTCAAATAGGTAACAGTTCTGGTAAGAAAAGTTCCGTGAAAGATCTGTCCAGTTATATTTTTACAGTTTTTAGCCAACAAGGAAAGCTACGAAGCAAAAGAGGGATGGAAACAGAGCCAGGGTGGCTCACACCACCCTGTGGCGTGGGCCCACCCCTAGCCGTGCCAGCAGGTGGTCTGGCCACCTTGGACTCCGTCTCCGACCCGTTTTCTCCCAATACCTTCCTTTTGATGTAAAACTTCGTAATATATAATCCCCAGATCCGCCGAGGTTCGTAGATTGTGTTCTCGTCGTGTTTTTGTTTCGATCTGTTTCTGCCAGGAACTATTTTTGAAAGCTTAGAAGCACAATGGTGTCCGCCAAGGATAAGGGAAAGGAGCCTATGGAGGAAGATCTCTAAGACCCCGGGCAGGAGAAGGAGATCAAGAGTGAAGATGAAGAGGAGCAAGGCCAACATCCGCACACCAACACTACCATTGCAAGCATTGGAGTGGTGACAAAACCTGCCAGGGTTAGAAGGACTGCACGGATGCATTTGGAGGAAAACTCCTCAATCCTTGTTTGGCTCCACGGTCACTTCCTCCATGCACCAAGAATCCTTTCCATACCATTATCCATGAGCATCAATACCAGAATATGCCCAAGGGGAAACTACCCTCCAATTTTTGGGTTTTCGGAAGGAGTTGTTATAGTAGCTTATGTTTTGACGGATTTCAGTCGAAATTGAACCTAAGAGGTCTATTACCTGGCTTATACTAATGTTGCTAATGAGAATTGTGTGAAGTTTTATGTGAAGAAATTTCCAAGTTATTGGAGAAAATGGTGTAATAAGAAAGAGAAAGGTTTCATGACTCGAGCAATATGAGTATGAAGATGAAGATATTGATGTTATTCAAGTGGTGACTCCGGAAGAATCTACCAAAGACCAAATTCAGAGACCCGTAGAGTCTGTTTTCGAATAGGTAACAGTTCGGGTAAGAAAAGTTACGCGAAAATTCTGTCCAGTTATATTTTTGCAGTTTTTATCCAACAAGGAAAGCTACGAAGCGAAGAGGGCGAAGCGGAGCTGGTGGCTCACACCACCTGGCGCCCCCCAGCGGCAGGTGGTGTGGCCACCTCGGCCTCCGTCTCCGACCCGTTTTCTCCCAGTACCTTCCTTTTGTTGTAAAACTTTGTAATATATAATCCCCCGGATCCCCCGAGGTTCGTATATCGTGTTCTTGTCGTGTTTTCGTTTCGATCTGTTTCTGCCAGGAACTATTCTTGAAAGTTAGAAGCACGATGGTGTCTGCCAAGGATAAAGGAAAGGAGCCTATGGAGGAATATCCCCAAGACCCTGGGCAGGAGGAGGAGATCAAGAGTGAAGATGAAGAGGAGGCAAAGCAAAGCCAACATCCGCACACCGGCACTACCATTGCAAGCATTGGAGTGTTGACAAGATCTGCCAGGGTCAGGAGGACTACACGGATGTCAACTGGAGGGAAACCTCCGCGTCACTGTTTGGCTCCATGGTCACTTCCTTCATGCACCAAGAATCCTTTCCATACTCTTATCCATGAGCATCAATACCATAATATGCCCAAGGAGAAACTACCCTCCAATTGGGATTTGCCTCGTTCTAGCCATGCAGGAAAAGAAGACTTCAAGGAGGAAGAGTGGGGAAATAATTGCAAGAGCTAGAATTCGCAACCCGACATGATCATGAGCTGCATTGAGCAAAACTCACAGTTGATTCGTAACCTACCTTCGAGATTGAGGACTTGGGGAAACTAATCAAAGATCTCATCGAGAGAATACCACCACCACCGAAGGAGTAATTCGTCATCAGGTTTTGGCATCCCCTTGGTTTGTTCCAAGCTTGGGGGAGTGCCGCGGTATCACATCACTATCTTCTATCTTTTTACCTTTTTAGTAGAGTCATATCATGAATAGAGAAGTTATCATGTAGGATGGTTTGCATTATGGAAGTGTCCCCTCTCTCGTTAGATATGTATCCCTTGGTGTGAGTTGCCGTTATGGAATATTAATGAGAAGTTCTATCGTTTACTCTTTTGCATATCTTATTTTAGTTTTCAATTATTGGTTATATGATTGATCTTGTCGTTAGTATTGGTATCACTTTGGGATCATTGAGTTAATTTAGTTGGTTTTGGCAAACCTGGCTTGGTCAGTAGCAATGCTATTTTTGAGGGTTGAATGAAAAAGACAAAAGTACTCTTAAAGAAATATAATTTCATCTTTCTTTCTTGATTTTCTCATAAGTTTAGTATTCTCTGGTTAAGATCATTTGTGCTTCCAAGGAAGATTGCATGTTTGTTTTTATCACTTGTATGTTTGTTTGTTTCCTTCAACTCTTATACTTGCTACCCAACCTTGCTAGCCAAAAAACCTGTACTGAGAGGGAATTATTCTCATGCATCTAATCCCTAAACCAAAACTATGCCATTTGTGTCCACCATACCTACCTATTAGCACTCTTGCTATTCCAAGTAAATTCATGTTTTTATCTACCTTCCAAATTAAACTTGTTATGTGAAAATTAGTGATTAAAGCTCTCACGAACTTGATGGCACACTTTACTTTCTTGCATTTAATAAACTTGAACCATTGTGCCCATCTATGTTGCGTATATGCTTGCGCTTTGTGAGTTGTGAATTAAGCGAACCATCTTTGTCATGAGGCGCTTTCAACATTACTGGTACTTTGTACCTAGTTGATATCATGTTCTTTTGTTTATGGATGTCGTCGATTGTGAAATGAAAGGGAGCTTGTAAGTCCATGGAGTTATGCATGTGTGTTAGAGAAATGCAGGCATGGTCTAATCCATCTTTGTCATCTTTGAAACCTGCAGCTTAACCATAATGAGTATCTATGAAGCATTCTTCTTATAAAAAAAGAGATAGAGATTGAGAAAAAGAGGAAAAGAAAAAAAAGATGAGAAAAGAGGAAAGAGAGAAAAAGCACCATATTCCCATGGTAAATAAGAAGATTGCTGAGATGCTTGTTGTCTGCTTGCCTTGTCCTTTTGATATGGGGATTCTTCCGTATCATCGGGCAAGGGGTACCCAGTTGGCGGTTCTCCATGATACACATGTGCTTACTATGACAAAAACTTACCGGTGACTAAACTTGAGTATCATGAGGAGCGGCCCTCGTATTCAAGGGACATGAGATTTTCAATTTACAACTTGTCAAGCATATCCTCGTATTTGATCACTTTAACCTTAACCACCTAAAGATGCCTATGATAGGGGCAATGAGAGCTGAAAGATAATAAGTATCATAATTTTTGGGAGCTCTTTATGAAACTTGAAATCCTTGCTTCCCTCTGCGAAGGGCCTTTATTTTACTTTTTAGTTGAGTCAGTAAACCTATTCCTTTCTATCTCAGCAAGTATTTTGAGTTGTTGTGTTTCATTCATTCATATGATGATTTATTCAATCATGTTTCTTATGTTCCTTGTTTTGCACTTTGCTCTTATCTTAATGTCTACTACTTTGAAAGCTATCATTGAAAATCAGTTATTTGTGAACTCCAGTAAATTGTCAACTATTCTTTGACCAAGAGCTAAGTTTTCCATTACCAATTATGATTTACTTTATGCATCTTTATTGTGCTTACTTTACTTATTGCAAGTAAGTTATATAATAGTGAGTTGTCTTCTATTATGATCTATGTATTGATGAATGTGATGCTTCCTGTCCATATTCTTTTATCGACTCTTCACTCCATAAACCTGAGGTCATGTTTATTGAGTTCAGTTTTCGCTTGGGGACAAGCGAAGTCTAAACTTGGGTGTAGCATCCCATCTGTCTAACATCTGTAATGCTACATGGTATAATAATAAAATGCTACTCCTACATATAATTGTTGCATCATAATTATATCATGCTCATGTCATCATGCCACCTTGCATTTGAGCATCATATAAAACCCCTTTTCTTTTGGATCTTGTCTCATATGCATTATAGATTGTATTTGGTTCTTAATAAATTGTATTTGGTTCTTGATAAATGCTTGATGCCCAAGTTGAGTTGGGGGCATATCTTTTAACTATTACATCACCCTTGCCACCTCCCCTTATCTCCACACACTTTTCCACCATTCCTTTTATATATGGGCAAATGCATTTCTCCCTTTGATATTTATCTCTAGATCATGTATAGTTGGTATGATTCCATTCTATTTCTCATACTTCCATACTTGATCTAATATTGTTTTCACAATATTAATGTGGGAGCTACCTTGTCACCCTTTGCATGCTATGTGAGTAGAACTCCTCCATAAGCCTCCATATGGTTTGAATTTGAATAAATGCTCATGTGAGAATTTAATTGTGGCTATATTTTTTGCCTAGTGGATCACACACACAAGCTTGGCCAACATCTCTTCATGCATGATCTTTTATTTAGTCCATGTGGTAAACTAGCTCTCTTTTCTTTTGTTGATCCTTATTCCAAAATTTGGGAATCTTGCTTATATAATTGCCACGAGATATTCTAGTGGTTTTCACTACTAGAGGGGGGCATTTACTATTCATGCATGGGCCATGCAAGATCTCTACCATCTTCTTTTCTTTGGGTTTTTCTTGGATTCTTGAGTGGAGCATTCCTTTCTCTTTAGATCTATTCCTTTGCTCTTACACAAACCCTCATCTCACATGCATGCACATACATTTTGTTTTCACAAAGATGCCACACGCATGGACTCCTTTGTTGCATGCAATATAAACTCTCTACTCCTAGTCACATAAAATAACCACACCCTATGTGGCTATCTCTCTTGTTTTAAATGCCTTTGAGTTCTTGCTTAGTTTTAAAATGTGTTCTAAACCTAGTGTCTCATCTTTGTTCAAACCTCTCTTGTGCACACATGTTACACCCATACCTCTTTTCTTCTTCTTTTAACCTTCCCCACCGAACCCTTCTTTCTCTTGTTGTTTGGAACCAGACCGAGCCACCACCCCGGACCTTTCCCTATGTTGCCAACCAGACCTACCATCTGATCGAACCTGACCCCTCCCTGGTTCCCTCCTTCTCTCACGTCGATAACAAGCAAAGAGAGAGGGGAGAGTACCTAGTCTACCGATCCCTCTCTCCCTCCCTTTTCACCTTTTTGGGGCAAAGCCACCACCACCACGTGAGCCCCTTCCTCCTCCCAGCTACCCTCTCATCTCCAACCAGATCGTGATCCAGCTCCTCCTCCTCTCTTCCCTTCCTCCCTAGCCATGGCCATGGCCTTCCTAAACCCTAGCCTCGGCCTCGGTTGCTAGCCGGTGGAGGAGTGGTACCCAGAGGTGGGGATAGTGGGGGAGAGCTTCTTTGCCGTCCTCACCGTCACCTCGCACCAGAGCTGCTTGGAGGCGTCTAGAAGCTCTCGCCGTCGTGCCATTGCCGTGCCCTTGCCGCCAAGCCCCGTCGCGGATCACCTCCACCTCCGCCTCTAGTATCGCTCACGTGAGCCTCTGGTGAGCCCCTCTACTCGTCAGACATGCTCGCCTCCTCCCTCTCTTACGGTATCGCCGCGCCTCTGTCAAGCATACTGGCTGCCGCCCGCCGCCACCAGTACTGCAGCGTGTGTACCCTCTGTTCTTCATGTTTTTCCCGTTGCTGCAGACCTCCTTAGCGAAATCCCCAAACACAAAAACCGTAGCCCTAACTTCCCTCTTTAAAACGACTACCTATACGCACAAATCCATCCACCGTAGCTCTCGCCATCTTCTCCGGAAGATCATGGTTTTCTCTGTCAAAACTGTCTCAATATGTTAGCTTCCAATCTGTGTTTTACCTCTGTTCATCACAAGATCTCGGACAACCTGGTCCACCTCTACCGAAACCTCCTAAACGAAAGATCTAGAACTTTGTCCCCTCTTCAACTTTGATTTTTACCATAGCAGCATTTGCCCAGATTAAATCGCCACCGTCGCCGAACCTGTTGGATCTCGGCCAACCTGACCTCGTTTCCTTGATGGAGAGCAGCCATGACGCCGTTTTGCAGTTTCGCCCCTGCCTTTTGCTAAGCCAATCCACAGTCCCCCCGGTAGCCTCTGACCCCACACGTTAGCGGCTGAGGGATTTTTACAAAAAGGCACCTCGATAACTGTTGTTTCACGCCCGCGCCTCCCCGGATCGGCCGCGTGGCAAGCCACAACTAGGTCGCGTCTTGGACCTGGACGCCAGCGACGGTCCCATCATTATCCATGCCGGATAGCTCACCCATGATGACAAAAGTTCCCACCCAAACCGCTGCGTCGTGGCCTTGAGTCAACCTGAGCCTCACTTGTCAGTGACGGTGGCTAGTTTCCTCTGAGTGTAAAAAACCTCTGATCTTTTCTGTTTTATTAAAAAATCTTTTCCAGAATTTGTTTAAATGTTTTTAAAACCAGTTTTTAATAACTTTTAATTGGTAATTCCAAATAATACAAATGATATATGTTTTTGAATCAGAAAAATGTGAGGATTCCAAATCTGCCACCCAAAATAATGTTTGCCTAATTTAAATTTTTCGAAATTGTTTAATTGCAATAAAAATGCCTTTTCTTAATTAATTAATAACTTTAGTTCTATAACTCCAAATTTGGCAAATAATATGTCTAAATCGATCAGCGCGACGAGCCCGTTCAACTATGCATTCCATGTTCTGAATTGCAGCATGCATCATGTCATTATTAAAAATCAGAACTGTTTGTGGCAATAAAACTTGACCAAGTAATTAATAAAATGATTTATTCTTGTCCCCACACCTCACCGTTGCCATGCTACCTTATTGCCATGTAAATTGTACATCATTCATCATGGCATGCTTGTTGCTTGTCGCATTTTATTTATATGCTTGTGCACTTTATTTATGTTGGCTGTTTGTTTGGTTCTTCTTTCGAATAGACGCCGAGCAGGGGAAATATCAAGAATCCCAGGAGTACTACCCAGATCCATCCCTCTCTTCAACTGAGCTGCCAGGCAAGCACTACCACATGCTTGCATACATATAATACCTATTGCCTCTATCTTATTCTTGCATCATTGAGTCGCGCTTGCATTAAATTGAATCCCAAGTACTGCATAGCCTTTACTTTAAACCCCACCGAGCTTGTTCCTCCATCCCATGAGCCCTTACTACAGGAGTTGTTTGAGCCATGCGAGTCGTAGAACAGCATGTGTAGGGTATGTGAGTGTCTGATGGATAACGAGGTACCTAAACAACTTAACCTGAGTAGTAATGGGATAACTAATGAAAGAGGCACCGGTGGGCAATATCTGTTATTTGGTTTTTATGTCCACTTGTGTCCCGTAGAACCCCGAGTACTTGATACCTGTTCCTTGACTATCGCACTATCCGCATATGGGACCATGAATCCCCTTAGCGCGAGCTCGATTCATTTCTTATTTCTTGGGGCCATAAAGTAGTTTGGGGCTTTATTACTATCCTGTGCCTATGCCATGTTTACTGCTTTATTTAAGATTGTGCTGGAGCACCTGTACTGTTTTGGATCGTGGAATGTTTTCAAGGTATCGACAAGCCCAGTCACACTTTCGGGTTCCCAATCGTTTACAGCCATTGACACAAACCTTAGGTCCATCTCGGAGTCGGCCAACTTCGTTGCGGGTAGCTTAATGGGGTGGCCCCCTGAAATATTTTATGAATCCTGTGAATGCTTTGTCGTGAAAGCCTCGTTAGGTTTTGATTTGGTTTTTCTGAGGTCGATCGTGTGTGTGTTGCTATTTGTGCACCCTCAGTAAATCTTCTCAAAGCCGTGTCATGATTATGGACGACTTGGAGCACAGTTTCTCGATCATAGACAAGTATAACTAAAGTACCGCCTTTAATTTGAATAAATACCTGACTAGTAAATAGTGCAATACTCAAGGAATGGTTAATAAAACTACCAACGGATGGGTTGTTCGTTCGCTTTCTCGTTGGTAAGCGAGAAGGAGGATGGATATGTTACTTTATACTGTTATAACTGTTGTTTCTAATTAACGGACATCCGTCTATCTTTGGTTAGGCGGATGGTTAGCGAGTATCTATAGACTTGTTAGTTATTATCTTTTGCAATTCGTCACCCAGTTATGTCCCCTTTAGAGGCATAAAGACTTGCTGAGTACCCCTAGGGTCTCACACGATAAATTGTTTGATTCAGATGAACAGGTGTATTCACAAGATGGATACTGGGTGGAAGAGACAGATGATGTTGGCAACGATCACTCGGTGTAGAGATTCCGGGGATGGGGATCCACGAGATCTGTGGGCGGGATGTGCTTACTTATGTGGCATCTTATGCCGATTTGCTTCTTATCCGTACTCGGATCTTGTTTCCCGCTTCCGCTTGATACTCTGATGTTTGATGTATGAGGAGCTATCCTACACTATTATCTCTATCTAGTATATTTGGATCTTGCCATATGGCGTTGCAATATTTCTATTTATTTTAGATGGTATGGCTCTGAGAACTGTTGTAAGGTAGCTTGCATACATACTCACTTGTGTATGTATTTGATCTCTTCGCCTGTTGCCTATGCCGCTCGCTCTTGTCCCGATGTTCTTGGAAGTGGTTAGGACGGCCGACGGGTCTACACGTGGGTGGCCCCTGGGCCCCCTCTGTACTATTTTAACCACTTTTGGTTCATCCAGGCTTGAACTTAGAGCGTAGGGTCCGAGGTTGTTACATTGGGGGGAGTTGATACGTCCATTTTGCATCACTATTCTATATCATAATTTACTGTTATTCATTGATATATTTCATATTAAGGGATGATACTTATGTTATTTCATCTGTTTTTGCATGGTTGATGACTTTTGGAGCATGGACCGCTGCAGTCAGGATTCTGATGGAAAAGGTGCTGTTTGGAGGCAAAATTCGCGAAGGTCAGAAAATCCGGGAAAATATATGGAAAATCCTATTTTTCCAGAAGACGAAGGAAGCCAGAAGGGGAGGCTGAGATGGGCCACAGGGGGCCCACACCACCCCCTAGCGTGGGCCAGCCTAGGCCGTGCCACCAGGTGGTGTGACCGCCCTGGTCCACCCCTGCCTCTCCTCTCTGGCGTATATTATCCTCCCTAAACCCTAAGACTCGGGGGATGACCACAAAAAGATTCCGCCGCCTCTGCGGGGCAGAAAACACCGAGAGAGAAAGATCTCTCCGGCAGACAGAATTCTACGGGGGAATTCCTTCCCGGAGAGGGGAGAATCGTCGCCATCAACACCATCATCAAGCTGGACTTCATCGGGATCATCATCATCGTCATCACCACCATCATCTCCACCAGCACCATCATCACCATCTCCATACCGCTGTAACAATTGGGTTGAATCTTGCATAGTTCTTAGGGGAAACTTTCCCGGTGTCGATTACTCCTTGTAGTCGATGCTATTGAGTGAACCGTTGAATTATTGTTTATGTTCAGATTGTTATACATCATTATTCCATCTCTGATCATGATCCATATGATGTCTTGTGAGTAGTTCATTCTTGAGGACATGGGAGAAGTCATGTTGTTAGTAGTGGAATTGTGTTTAGAAAGATTCAATAGTTTGATATTTAAGTTGTGGTGTACTTCTTCTAGTGGTGTCATGTGAACGTCGACTACATGACACTTCACCTATATGGGCCTAGGGGAATGCATTGTGTATTTGGCTACTAATCGTAGGGGTTGCCGGAGTGACAGAAACCTGAACCCCCGTTAGGAAACCATTACACAAGGGATGTCAAGGTCTTAGAGTTTAAAGTTGTGGTTAGGTTTCTACCTTAATTACTTTCTTGTACTTGCGGATGCTTGCAAGGGGTATAATCACAAGTATGTATTAGTCCTAGGAAGGTCGGTACATTAGCACAGGTTCACCCACACAACACTTAGCAAACTAAAGAAGATTAATCAACTATATGAAGTGAAAGCACTTGACGATATTCCCGTGTGTTCTCGAGAACATTTGGTCATCTTAAGTAATACAACCGACTTGTCCTTTGCTGAATAAAGGATTGGGACACTTGCTGCATTTATTCTTATGTCTTTTATTTACTCGTACTTTATTTACTTGCATTATAGAAAACCCCTAAAAATCCATTTGCTAAGTATTTGCAGAGAATTCCTGATCCATACCACTAGCCAGCACCTTTTGGTCCTCATTGGGTTCGACACTCTTACTTATCGAAAATACTGCGATACACCCCCTATACTTGTGGGTCATCAGTATGCGGGAACAGAACATAGGTAACCACCACCTTGGAAGCGGCGGTTATAGAGGGAAACATGACATTTGGGACAAGGAGGACGCCGATCTTGAACGCCTGGGTAAAGACAACCCTTGGCTTAAAATCACAGACTTGTAGTTTAGGCACTTTGTCCAGGCCTGCTACTACCCGAACAAGGAAACAGGGGAGTTCATCACCGACGATCCGGAGGTGAAGGAATTCGAGAAGAAGTTGGTAAGGAATTTATCGCCGATCTCAAGTCTATTGCGTTCTAATTAAAATAATGAAGCTAAGAATCTAAATGGGTTCACCTTTCCTTGTCTCTGTAGGAGGATGAACTGAACGCTCCTGCCGAAGAGTCGTCCCAGGATTCGACGGAGCCGTGGGACACAGTTTTCAACAGGGCGACGAATGCTTACAAGAAGAGGGACAAGGGGTTGCCACCGTCCTCAGCTGGCCGTGTGTCCGGCTTCGGTACGAGCATGAAGTTCAAGGAGTACTATAAAGAGGATGCCAAGAAAAGAAGGGAGAGGAAGAACCAGTCGGCAGCTAAGGATAAAGCCGCTGTTGAAGAGATGAAGATGAAGGTGAAGACACTAGAGGATAAGGCAGTGGACAAGTTAGTGGAAGAGAAGATCCACGCGATGATTCTCCCTGAGTTTTTCGAGGGGCTAACTGCTTTGAATGCAGGAGGTCAACAGGGTCCGATACATCTGCCTGGCTTAAGCGGCAGCAACTCGGGCATCAACGTTAACGTGTCGCAGGACCTGGTGACCCGGCCGGCCATCAACGCCGGGACGCAGCCGCTCGTTTTTGGTCACACCGATGCCCCCTCCCACCAAAGATACCAAGGCGCAGCCGACGACGGTGGTGCTTCGTGAGGCACCCGAGCGGGAGAATGCAGATGATGATAGACCGGCCGCCGACATCGGCCGTATCTCTACATTAACCGATCTCAATGCCATCACCAAGGTAACTAATTAGTTAGTCCACATCATCTCCTTTATGCCTTTGATGCATGACTGCTGCCATCTCATGATGCCCAACAACATGTTTTGCCTCAGGACACTTCTTGCATACTCCTGCTTAAAGATGTCAGCGGTGAGTTGAAGAATGTTGCCAAGGGCACTCTCATACAATCGGCGAGCCGCACGATGCATAACAATCCAATGGATGATGACATGATGAGGGTCAGGCTGGCTCGGGTGTTGCTAGGGTGTGACGACATGGACCCCTCTTTCAACCTCAGGGAGCCGATGAACACAAGACCCTTGGAGAATGCTACAACTGGCCCTTGACATGGCCGAAGACCCAGATTCATCTTGCACGCGGGGGGAGGGGGGAGCACCGGCACCACCTCTCGATTGGTCGCCCGGCCACCACCTCGGAAGCCAGCAACCGCCATCATCGCCACCACCAGCCGTCACAAGCAACTCTTGGCAGCATGTGTACCACCCATGGAAAAGACGTTGTGCCGCAACCGCAACCGTCGTCACCCTGCTACCACCACCACATGATGGCACCCATGAAGATGATGATGAATTGGTCAACTTTGATGACTTCATCAACACCAGCATCGACAAAGGATTGTATATGCCTTCTGTGGATGAAGAACCCTTCATAGCTCGTGACCATCAAGCTGGTCGGCCCAATACATGCACACATGGCTTGGTCTTCCATTGTTTTTCTCAAGAGTCTCCTCCGGTCGCCAATCCACCACAAGACAAACCGGGATTGGTTTTCAGCCCTAACACACTCCAAAAGGCGGTCGATGAGCAGATGGCAGTGGAAGACACTGTTGCGAAGAAGAAGCATAGGAAGAGAGGTAATAATAAGAAGAAGAATGTTACGAGCCAGCCTCCTCCGAAGAGGATCCGGGCTCAGGACACCGTCGTCGTACCATCCAAACAATATGGCTTGCCTCGAGTGCATGTAGCTGGTGATACGATATTGACTCTGGATCTGCTCCACATCGCGGTTGGACCCATGTTAACTTTGCACGAGGGTGTCAAGACACTAGAGGGCATCCTTCTTAAAGACAAAGATCCAAATTATCCGGTTTTCACAGCCAAGGTGCCATTGGACGTGGGATTCGTCGATGAAGCCCGTGCGGATCTATTCTTCAGAGCATACGAGGGCATCTTCAAGCTGTTTATCTCGAAACGGCTGGACTATAACTTGGTCCGCATATACACACTCAGTCTGGCGATCAAGATCAAGAGAGAGTACCCCGGAAGTCGCGATAGTGGATCCCTACTACATGCGGGACAGCCAGTTGGTCGAAGGATCAGAGACACGGACCAAAGTGATGGTGTACCTCGAGAAGTTCATGGTGGACAACAAGAGGAAGGACACACTTCTTTTGCCTTTCTTTCCCGAGTAAGTACACACTCGCTCATCCCCGCCATAACTTATGCATTTCTTATAGATTTCTTTCTTTGCTCTTTTCCCAACATTCCATTCCAATTGTGTTGCGCAAAGACAAATACTACACACTCATCGTCCTTGCCCCAAAGTATTTTCTAGCCATGTATTTCGATTCGGGGAGTCTGACGAAGAAGAAAGACCACCAGAATAAGGGGTGTTCTCAATGAGGCTCTCGAGGGCTATGCCAAGAAGGGATGCACCTTCGTAGATAAGGGGAATGTATCAAGGATGACAAACATGTGTTCAAGCATGTGCTCAAGTTCCCCTGCGTCAAGCAGCCAGCTATTGGTAGCGCCAAGGTGGCCTTCTACGTCCTCCATCACCTTAAAGGCTATGTTCGGGATTGCCAGAACCTAATGCTGCCATCTAGTCTCCAAGGATGGGCAGAAACTTTGGCGCAAAGCGACGGTGATGATCTTAGAGAAGACTTCCATCGCATTCAGATGAAGTTGTCGCAAATCATCATTAAAGATGTCAACTCAAGGGGGGCCCTACAACAAGCCAGAGGGTTGAGTAAGAGGGAGATCGAAGAACGCCTCCGTAAGCAGGGTGACACAAGGATGTGGATGACGAAAGAGGGCTATCAACCGTTCTCGAAGCCGAGCGAGAAGAAGAAGTCTTCATGATCGATGTGTGCCTAGCATGATCGAGTGTGTGTATATTCTCGATGGACGCCTGTTGTAGTGTGTGTGTCATAAACTTTACTATCTTGTGGTCGAAACGGTCATTGTTGTTAGACTTAACTATATTGTGGTCATGTTGTCGTTGAACTTATTACTTCTATGATGATCGCGATGCTATCTTTTAGGTTTATGGGTCCTTTGTTTTATATTTTGTGAACATATATATGCATGTGAACCCTTTATTAATTCTTTTCACTATATGTTTTACTAATATGCCTTATCGTCTATAGAGATGACGACGAGGTGGTATGTTGTGTACATGGGTAGGGTTCCAGGAATCTATGAGGAGCGGAAGGACTGTCACAAACAAGTGAATAAGCTCAGCGGCAACAACTATAAAGGATACGCGACTAGAGAGGAGACGATAGCCAAGTGGAGGAACCACTTGTGGAAGAAGAACCGAATGAACATATTGGTCGGGCTCATGCTCTTGCTCACCATCATCACAGCTGTATTCTATTTGATCCTAGTATAGGCGGTGACCACTTCATATTTGTAATGTGAGATGATATGAACTTTGTATTTGACACTTGTGTAAAACTTTGGCATTTGACACTATATATGTATTTCGATCGGGCTGTAAGCGTGATCACATTATACTTGTGTTTGTACTATATGTCGGTTTTCATCTACTATATGTGCAATGTACTGTTTATACTGATCTGATAAATACTGTATAAATCCTTTATAAATACCTGATTATACACTTGCAACATATTTTACTTTGAATATATGTAATAAATTTAGTGACGCATCTAAAAAATGTATCTGTGGCGCATATAAATATTGTGGCACATTGGGATGTATGTGCCACCGAAAAATTCTTGTGGCACATATGCAGAAATACGCCATAAAAGTCTGAGATTTCTGTGGCGCATATCCATATGCGCCACAGAAAGAAAATATCAGTGGCAACGTAACAGTGGCGCATCACATATGCGCCACAAAAGAGGGATTTCCATGCGCCACTGAAGAGGTGCTTCCTAGTAGTGTAAATTTCCATCGTCCTTTGGTAACGTACCAAGGCGCAACCTATGCGGTGCCGCGGAAACACTAGCTCAGCGGATGTCGATGTGCCAAGCCAAAAAAAGCCACCCTAAAATCTTTTTACGATGCAATTATCCTTGGCAACCTTTTATTGCCGCGCGAGTGCGGTAACTAGGCGTGTGCCTCGGCATTTATAAACCTCAAGGAACACGATACGTGTCGTAGTGCATGCACCTCGCATTGATCTAGTCGATACCACCACTTATTTACAATGTTGACCGCAAGTATCAAAATGTCTCCCTCTTAGACATTACTAGGTGGATATGCGCGCTTCACTGTGTCGTCTACAGTCTATTTGGCAGAGTGTGGTAGGTGTGTTGTACTCACTGGTGGTAACGCATTTTGTTTTATTTGTGTTACCATAAATTAAATTCATGAGCATATGCGGGGTTGAGTGTTTTAATCGGTAGAAAAATATGTCATTTACAAGTTATATACGTCTGAAACTGGGAGATTTGACCTTAGACGCAAGAAGCGGGCCCTTATTTCATATTAAAGCTCATAAACAACATATGGGTACTAGTGTTTCTTCAAGTAAAAAAAAGATACATCGAGCAAACTTCATACAAAAATACATCGAGTAATATACCAAGTTCAGTACTAAAACTGACATATTATATGATCAAGGTAAAAACTAATGATATCAAAACAAGCTAACTTTGAAGACCACACAGTAACCTTGTTCGACTATCTCAAAATCGATTCTTGCAACTATTTAGATTGTAGAGCTCCAATGAAAGGCACAATTTTGTATTCAACACTTATAAGTGGCTGGATTATTAAATAATTAGTTTAGTTAATATAGACAACCAAATTATATATATATTAATTCTATATAGGAGTTATATTTAATATATTCAATGTTTCAATAAAATTTAAAAGATAAGGTATGGTAGGAAGTTGCCATGAATATTTACATAAAAACAAGATCTAATATGTAATCAAGTTTGATAATTTCTGTACATCAAAATAAAAAATAGAAGTTATGACATTTCTTTTGTATCCACTTAGTCGATGGAACCCGCTTGTTCATTAATCATAGAGCATGCTCTAAGTAAAGGCACTAGAATTTTTGTTAACTCGTATAGAAATTGTAGAACAACATAGAACATGTATCAATTTACACAAATATCTCATGTATTCTCGATATATACTAATATATTCAAAAGCAAATCCAGAGTGAATATTCATCTTATTTTTCTTTGTTTCAGGAATACATACATGTTAATTGTTGAACTAGCATGAAACACGACCGTTTCTTGCAAGGCACGACCATTTGTCATCCTATTAGTGCTCCATGCTTTCCGTTCAACAATTCTTCCATTCAGTTACTGTAGATTCTGAGTTCTGGCCAATCGCTCTATGCTACTTCATCATATGCGAGCCTTCTCCTTTTCAATTCCTATTTTTCCTCCATCCGTCCCTAATTTTTCTAGCCAAAGCGGTGAGGATGATACAAAATCTTCGTGTAGTCCCGCATAGGTGTGTATCTACCCATGTCACCCCCTCTCTCTCACCCGCACCGTCCCACACGCTCATCTCCTCTTTATCTTTCTCACCACCGGTAAAGCATGGTAGTGAAAGGATACGCGAGGTCGGGGGCGCGATGTTGAATCTGTACTGGGCAGGTTCGAGCCGGGGAAGCAGAGGCGGTTGACGCTAGATGTGGGAGCTGGACGGGAGGCAGTGGCCTCGTGAGTGGAGGGGCGAAGGGAGCGGGGGTGAGAGGGAGATCTCGGGAGCGGAGGGGCGGTGCAGGTTGCTGGGGAGATGGAGGAGGGGGCTGAGATATGGACGAGAACTCGGGTGGAGGGAAACGGGATGGAGATGGGGGTAGGGGTGGGTCAGGGACGGGAGGAACCAACTCATCAGACTTCGGTCAACACCTGAAACTGCATGGCTGAGATGACTCAGAGTGAAGATCAAACGGCTAGAAATACGCGCGCGGGTGGATGGCCTTAGATGGCTCGCTTTCTCTCAGGCTTAAGCTATAGTATAATTTGTCCTTATAGACTAACATTTTTCTCATTGCACCCGACACTACTAAAGGCACACCTAATATAATTGGGCTTGGTACTACTGACTCTAAACCATTGGATTTCAAAGTCTTCCTCCATAGCTCTAAAATATCCTACTAACGACTGACCCTAGTTTCATCTACTAGCAACACATCATCACCAAAGAGCATACACCAAGATATATCTCATTGTATATCTTTGTCACCTCATCCATCATTAAGATACAATTGATTGGGATCAAGGCTTACCCTTGAAGTAGTTCTATCATGATTGGAAAGGTGTTGCTCTCGCTATCATCTGCACGAACACTTGTCACAACATTATTGTACTTAACTTTGGTGATGGTAATTACTTTGCAAAGAATTTTTTCTCAAACGCCCACCACATGACCGACCTCTGTATCTTGTCATATGTCTTCTCTCAGTCAACGAAGAACACATGTATGTGCTTATGTTCCCAAATTCGTACGAAAAAACCACTAAAGCTTCAACAAGTGAATTAGCAATATTGGAAAATGGTATAATTCCTAGGATTCCAAACCCTAAAAAGGAGCTTACGGCCCACAGTTGACTCGATAAAAAAAATCAAGTAACCAATCATGCCTAACAGCTACCAAACTTTCTCGATTTCTAAAAAAAACTCTCAAACGTTTTAGACCATGAAGCACAAAGGATGAGTTGTACTGCAGTTCACCAAAGCATGAAAAAGACATCTGCTTTAGGCAAGCCGATTTTGTATACACGGATGTTCCTTTGAACCCTAAGCTAAGAGGTTTCAATCACTCGCCAGAGATTCCCACTTCTAGCTCGTTTAGCATACCCAAAAATGTGAAAAGCCAATAAAGTCTCTTTCTAGCATGGGCTATCTTAGCAAAATCAAAGGCATTCTCTGAGATATATAATGTATTCTTCCATACAGAACATATATATTGAACTTCATGCTCACCAAGTACATACTCACCTCCTACTCCTTGTTCTCTGCCTCCAATGCACAAACCATGAGTTATAAGTAGCATCATTCACAAGGACATATGTTGTTTTGCATTGCAGGTCTAAATGCACCTATTATGAAAATACATTTTAAATCTATTTTAGATTATCTCTAAAAAATTCCCAGGTGTATATACAGACATCCTATATTCTCACACAAAGTTTTTTAGTAAGAGGACATTTCTTGT
The DNA here is from genome assembly GCA_023614405.1 of Avena insularis. Classification (NCBI taxonomy): domain Eukaryota; kingdom Viridiplantae; phylum Streptophyta; class Magnoliopsida; order Poales; family Poaceae; genus Avena; species Avena insularis. Next base: position 391,305,742 of record CM042689.1, on the reverse strand, counting down.
GCCGCGTGTAAAAAGACAAAAAAATGTATTGTGAAAAACTACTTTAGAGTGCATAATTTTTTTTATACACAAGCCATGGAAATGTATTTTTCGCAAAAATTTGTTCACGGATATAAAATGTCTGCATGTACACCTAATTTTTTATCACATTTTCAAACATTTTGAAGTATCTTTTTTGGACAATGGGTGCATCTACACCTATGAATCCAATTCGATTTCCTCATTCACACTCCATACTCCGATATTCGGTCACGATCAACTTGCTTTAGTCTTGCTGCCAAAGTCGAGTTCAAAGATGGACAATAATGACGAGGGCAAGAAGGGGAGGGGCTATGAATGTTGGGTAGGGTTGTAAAGATAGATTTGATGGTGGTGGAATGGAGATGCGATAGCACCATAGAAACAACATGAAATTTTGTTAAGTACATAATTTTTTTATTTATAATAAGAAAAGCGTGATGATGTTACCAGATGAATGATGCTACATAGAAAGGCAACCTAACGGACTACCAACCAGGCAACCTGGTCCACGTACGTGTGCGTGCCCACGAGGAGGCGGCGGCTGCTCAAGACCCATCTAGGGTTCCCTTCCCTCCACCGGCGATATCGTCGGTCCGTTCCGTCTCCGGTGGCCCTAGGGCCTTGGAGGTGTGGCGGACCAAGCCTCTCGCCGGCGAGAGATTTTTTGTTCTTCGTTTAGTCTGCTTTTTTGTGTCTTCTTCAAGATGATGAGACGATGGCTACATCTTGAAGTCAGAATAAGGTCTTCCCCGTCCTATCCTCGCTCCGGTGGTGCGTCTAGCGCTAACGGAGGGCGCGTGGAGTCGTGTGTCCCGCCGAGCTCTTCAGATCTGGTCGGTTTTCGTGTTAGTTGGTGTAATTTTAGGTCAGTATTCCAATCTACGGATGTCAACATTGGCGACGGTTGCTGCTCTAGTGCGCTGGTTCTTTGGGGCCTTAGCACGACGACTTCCCGTCTGTCTACTACAACAAGCTCTACTACGACAAGCTTTGCCCGACTCCGGTGATGGAGGGGCAAGGACAGTGGCGCGTCTACGGCTCGTGCTAGTGTTTGTAGTCGTCGCTAGATGGTCCATCGACCTACTTGTAATTTTTATTACTTTTAGGCCTCTTTGTACTACTGTTGATGATTATTAATAGATCGGTGGAATTTTGCAAAAAAAAAATGATGCTACATAGAAGCTGTAAGAACTTCTATACAAATTCATAGTTTCCCAATACTAACTTCGCTTTTAATCCCGCTAGGGGGCTATTTCAAACCAATGTGTTAGAGCATCTCCAACAGATGACTTAAAATATGGCAAAAAAAATAGGATAGGGCACCACTTTTGTAATTTTAGAGCAAAAATATAGGACACCCATTCCAGCTGATGTATAATAGGACACTAGAAAAATTCCAGATGGCCTAAAATAGGACATCATACACGTGACAACATCTCACACTTTGCATACAAACTTGATATTTACAAAATTTGAAGTGCAATCTTTGGAAAATATGCATAGAACCGTAGCACAAGAAATGAAATCTTTGTGAACTTGACAAACATATTTTTTGATCTTAATTACACATAGAGTTCAAACATAGATAGTTTGATACTCCTCAGCATTGCTGCTACTAGTGTAGAAGATGTCCAGCCAATTGTCGGAGTTGGGGTCGATCTTTGAGGGACCAACTAGCTCTCTCTCCATCTTGGCCTTCCTCCACTCGTTCGTGGCCATCTTCTCTTTCCTCCGCGCGTCCCTAGTAGCGTAGAAGTCCAACTTTGACTATACATCTTCAGAATGTTCCTCGGCATGCTTCTTCATGGCCCGCTCATCGGCCACGTCAATGAGAATGTTCCGTATCACCCGTTTGTGCTTATTTTGCTCTACACCCGTTGCAATCCACGATTGGGGTGCGGGCATCTCTGCGTACTCGCGGGTATTGATCTACCGGTTGGACCTCGGATGAACGAACCTCCATGTTGCGGCGGCGAAGGCGAGGGTGTCCTCGTGTGCCGACTCAATGTATCAAGCCACATCCGCTCGTCGTCGGTGGTGATTTCGACCGTGAAGTAGCCGGACTGCCGCTTGCAGACGCCGAAGAAACATGGTCGAGCTCCGGGAGCATGACGCGGAGGCATGCCGATGGTGGCAACGGCTCGGGTTGGGCGAGGAGGCCGAAACAACGGGGAAATGGAGCGAGAAGGCTCGGTGTCGATGGTAAATGGGCGGATCTATGACGTGGGAAGCGCATAGAGGCTGTGGCGGTAGGAATCGACGACTGGGTGGCGCCGTCACGCGAGACGAGTGGGAGGCAGGGAAGTGTCAGCACAACGGTTGGGGCTCGTGCGCGGCAGATAAATTATAGGGCAGCCTAGTGCGTGATTCAAATTTCATCACACGGGGGGAATATTAGTCTTGCCCTAAAAAAATTCGACATATGATAAGCATACTATCATTTGCTAGAGTTTTTGCTGCCGATGCCCAAAAATGATTTTTTGACATAATCCCTATTTTACATCATTCGAAGATGCTCAATGTGGCCTCAATTTTTTTTAACAAGGATCGAGTCCAGACGGACCTAGAGCTGCATATATTAGTGGTGGGTACAAATTACATGGCAGTCCATACGAGAACACAAAATACAAACAATACTTGCACTTTTACATTAAGAACCCTGAAAATAAAATGAGAAAAACAATTGAGTCCTCTAGGTTCTTCTCCACCACAATGCCTGATGCCACCGCCAAGGATGAATCTAAAGGAGATAGAGGCTAATAATAAATATAATTTTATTAATATATCTCATTAATTTGTAATAATTTTATGGCATGTTATAACAGTATCAATCGAAAACATTGGTACACGTGTGGCATGTAAACAAACCCAGTCCCTAGTATCTTCTAGAAGACTAGTTCGTTGGACAGCTCATGATCGAGGTTTTCTGATCATGGACTTGCTAACGTCAACTGACAACGAGGTCACTTTTATTAGATGAATGATGTGATGGACACACCCGACCGTAGTATTGAAATATGATCTAGTCACATAGTTCAACATTGCAATATCTAGTAAAGCGTAGTGATTACTTCATTCGACTGTGAGATCATATTAATCACTATCTCTTGCAGATACTTTTATCACATTAACTGTCATGTCCGTAACTGAATGGCCATAAAGGTGTGTGTTGGGTATTCCAAAGGAATAGGTTCATGCCTATGTATCGAGACCGAGATTTGCCCATCCGAGTGACGGATAGTTACCTAGGACCCATTCGGTGAGATTACATCTACAAGTTTACAAACATGTGACTAGGTGACGGGATGTAATATCATGGAAATAAGTAAATATGTTTGTCGGTAACAAGATCGAACTAGATATGTCGATACCGGATATCAGGTCTTGGACAAACTAGGTATCGTAGATCAAAGGGAATAAGACACGACGTTCAAGCTTCAAGCGATCAAGTTATTTGTAGAATACATGGGGCCCATTATGAGTTTCCAGACACCGTTGTTGGTCATTGATCAGAGAGTGTCTTGATCACGTGCGTGTATTCCTGAGTCGTAGGGTGTCCCTCTTAAGGGTAGATGACGCTTAGGGATTGATTCGAGATCATAGGAGAAAAGAGTGAGAACTTCGAAATTGTTCCGGAGTGATATCGGAAGTTTTCAAGGATATCCGATGATCGAAGGGGTCCAAAAGGTGTTTCAGAGTGATAGGTATTAAATAATATGTATTTAATATTATACTAGTTGAGTGCCTGTGCGTTGCTACGATTCCCACAAATTTATTTCTCGTCACAATGTGAATATTATGCAAATTAATCTTCACATGCATAGAAAGAGATATCTATGTAGTATTCTGAAAAACTATTATTCCATATTGCTTAACATGTAACTTTATAAAATGAAATTTCTCGTCATAATGTGAACATTATGCAAATGAATCTTTGCATGCATAGAAAGAGATATCTACATAGTATTCTGAAAAACTATTATTCCACTTTGCTTAACATATAATTTTATAAAATGCTACTCGCTTTGTTTCTAATAGAAGATAATTTGGCAAGTCAATTTGAACGGACAAAACAACTTATTATTAAGATTCCGCGTGCAACGCACAAATCACATAAAATTTTATATCGAAAAGATGGATGATTTCTTAAAAATTTGAATTTTTGACGCACGCTAATTTCCATCTCATACAAATATCCTGAAGTACCATTCATCTTTAGGAAAGAACGTGCTTCCTGTAACCAAATTCAACACATTACAATTGTATCTTGTAGAAACTATATTATATGTTATCCAAAGTCCACTTCTCCAGATGTATATGCTTCAATCGGTAATAATCTTATGTGTCTCTTCAGCGTATGAATATTCTTCAAACAACTTCGGCCCATCTTTTGTTTAGATCTATATACACTCATTAGATATTTGTAGATAACAATATTTTTATAGTATAATCCAAGAAAAATATAGAATCTTCTTGTTGGAAAGTTAAAATCATTTAAAGAATTATCACCATCACACACATCAATTCAGGTGTCGTTCACAAAAAGTGAGATGCCATTGTCAGATGGGGAGGTAATTGCCTTGAGACTATGATGACTAATCTGGCAGATCAAGGTGGATAACTTAAGAATGGAAAATTTGACACCAAATCACATTCAGTGAACATGACAACTGGGGATGTGCAAATATTATCGGTTGGAAAACATATAAATAACACAAACATCTCTCTAGCATTTATAGTGTTACAATCATGTTAAAGCGTAAACCATACGGAACATAGTAGTGGTAAAAGGAAGTGAAAATAGGACGTGAATAAATCCCGTCTCCCATTCAAAATGGTAACTCCTTAGGGCATGTAGTTCCTTGGATAACAGGAGCTTCTTTTAAGTGTCGTAGTATCGTCGGGTACTGAGGCATGGCATAAACTCCGGAAAAAGCAATAAACTGCATTGCATCTTGTTGAGGACATTCTTAATTGATAAAACTACCTGGCAGAAAATGGTTAGCAAACGCTAACAAGCGAAGAATTCCATGCATATTTGTTCTTATTGGTTTGTGAGTAATTAGTGTATCCTTATTTGATAAATTTGCACTTGTATTACATAGCAGCCATTCTTGAAAGCCGGAGAAACCGAAAGGTCTAAGTTTCAGAAGAACACAAACAATGTACAGTCTAGAGCTATCAGGAACATGAGATGCCAAGAAGCGCGCACAAAAAAAGGTATATCACTCTAAAGTAGTGGAACACACAGAAAAATAATTGGACAATTTATCAAGATTATACTTTTGTTCAGCTATACCAGTTAGTTACATGATTATAGTTATTCTTCAGCTATACCATAGCCAACCAATAGCATGCAAAATTTATAAATGAAGACACGTCATCTATTTCTACTTCTTCAAGGTAGTTTTTGAGATAAAAGAATATATCTATATACAGAAACTATTAGTACAATCTGAGATATCAAAAGCTGCTACTAAACAAATAGGAAGACAAAATGATCTGGAAAATACACCAGCTGAAGATAATTCCAGATGTGTCATCTGGTGAGCTCACATGTGTGTGGCCAACAAGAATTATCCATACCTCGGCGGAGTTCCTACAAGGAGAAGCTCAACAGGAAGGAGTCGAGCGGGGCGGCGGCAGAGGCGCGGAGCAGGGGAAAGGCAAGGGTGGGGCTTGTATGAAAAAATCACAAAGAATGGTCATTTACCCTTTCTACTCCAAGACAACGAAGCAAAGGGCAAACAAAATAGGGGCGTGCTTGATTAAACAAATTCAGATTATAAAGAGATAGAAAATATATTCAGATGTAAAGATGGAGAGCAGAAAATAGAGTCATAGCCTCATAGGGAAGCATCATCTTTAAAGTGACTGTGCCTTGTAGATACATAAAACACTCCAGCTTTGATTCGGATGCTAAGCAATCTGAAATCATGAGGCCTTCTTGATGCAAATTAAAAAACTAATTCAGTGTATCTGCATAAACAAATCGATAAGATGGTCATCTTCAATTTGGAATCCTCTATTGCAAGAAAATTATAAAATACTACTATAACACGAAAATCCTTAAGAAGAATATTGCTTCAGAGTTATTCTGCAACACAACAAAGATTACGTTCATTGCTCAAAAAGGCACATGTTTGTACCAGGAAAATATTTTTTTATGTCCATCTAAGACCGTAGCATAAAAAGTAGAAACCTACGGCTGAAGCATAAAAAGTAATAACATAATTCGAGAAAAAGGCTATGAGCATCGATATCATGCTCACCAACTGCACATCGCGGGCACTGTACGATTTCAAGAGCACGAATACTATAGGATTTCAAGGAGCAAGCGACCACATCCAATGTCAACGGATTGAAGACAAGTACGCCATGAGGGGGTCCTAGGGGCGTGGAAAGATGTGGGGTGTGAAACGTACGGTGGTCCAGGACAGTGAGCACACAAGCTTACCCAGGTTAGAATCCACCTGCGGTGGACGGATCCTACTCCTGTTAGCAATCCAGTAATACGACATAGTCGGAAGTACAAACTATAAGAGAGGTTTCGCTTGTGTGAGTTGAGGTTGATTACTGATGCCCTAAAGACTGATCCCTAGGACGGCTTATCTAGTCATCCGGTCCTAGGGTTACAAGAGAGTCCTACCCGACTACGATATAGAGTCGATTATATAGTACATCTTGGACTACAAGTTTTCCTACAGGCCTAAGTCGGTAAGTATTCTGGGCCTTCCCGTAGTTGGATGGGCTTCCAACTTCTTTCCCTGACTGTGCCGCCCGTGAAGCATTGATCTAACCCGAAGTAGGCCACCCTGGTCAGCGAGTCACAATGGGTATACCCGGAAAGTATATCCCCAACAGTAGCCCCCGGAAGCCTCCAAGATCCAAAGTCAGATTTCATTGTCTAGCTTGATTCTTCTTCGGCTGTACAATCTTGAAGGGTTTCTGAAACTCCAAAACAAAAAGTAGGATCCGAGTCTCAAAATAAGTTGGACTCGTTAATGTCTCATCATAGTTTTCCCTGCTCGATTTCAAACTAGGCCGGAAATTGGTCCGTGACATAACATGATGTTAGTCTAGTTCTAGTCTTGTCACTGACAAGTATTCTGTTAGTGTGATCGTTGGTGGGTCCACATCGCGCGAAACCGAGGTGCCGTTTTAATTCGAACACAGAAATTGCGGTGGCGTATCCTTTGCGGGTAAGTTGCCCTGCTCGTTCCACGACGCGTGGCGTTAATATCTTTTTCTCACTAATCTTGGCGCATATGGGTTTATAAGGGGTAAAATCTCCTCGTTTTCTTACACCTGTGCCCTCATTGTTTCTTCTCCCCGAGAAAAATCCTGTGCTCCTCATCTTCCTCTATCTCTTCCGCCCACCTCTCCAGCACCGCCCATCTAAGGTTACTCCTCCGACGAGATGGCCAATCGTCAATGGCGGTTGCGGAGGATGTACCACGGGATCTGGATCCCCTACATGCTGAACAATGAGAAACTGAAGGCCGCGGAGGAGGAGGGTCTTCTCCGTGCCGGCAAGTGGCGGAGCAGCTTCGGCGAGCCTCTTTTTTGCTCCCCACTATGACGAGCGGGTTCACTTTGGGACCCACCTAGATCATGGGTTGTGCTTCCGCCATCGGAGTTATTCTCCGAGGTAATTTCCTACTACGGCGTGCAACTCCATAATGTCCCTCCAAATTCCATTCTTGAGCTCAGCGCTCATGTTTATCTTTGTGAGGGATACCTCGGAATAAAACCGAGTCTTGTTCTGTTCCGGTACTACTTCAATACCTGGAAAATTGCTATCACTGCCGGTGTTCCAAACAATACCGTAACTCTTAGCTTAGTCCTTAGGAGAGACCGAGTCTACCCCAAGGTCATAGCTAGCGAGTCGGCGAAGAGATGGCCATCCACTTTCTTTTACCATAAGGATAATCCGGCTCTTGGCAAGCCAGAAAGCTTGCCGGTTTTCATTGACAGTGCCACCACCCACCAAGAGTCTTGAGATGCAAAGGCATCGACTCTGACTGAAGACTTGATCCGCGCCAAGAGGTGGACTGAGTTTTTGTGAAGAACATAGGATTGAAGGGATTCGACTTAGTCCACTGTTGGCTAACACGTCGGATTCAACCTCTGCAATATCATGGAGACCGGTTGATGCACACGGTCACCTCTGATAAGAAGGACAACATCAGAGTGAGCTGGACATAAATTCCCTCCAAGGAATATGATTCCCGAGTCAAGTGGTTCATCAAGGGGTGAGTAAACTGGAAGTTCTGGTGATCTCCATGCCTATGTTTACAGCAGAAAACCCCTTAACTCCAGTAAGTTTTCCGACTGACCTACCATGCCATTATTTTATCTATAGATGTTTTATTACATTGCAATGCTAAGATATTTATCAACTTTCAGCTTGCTGACTTCCTTGAGTTGGAGCTTGCTCCTATCGAGGGATATCCTCTAGAGGATCAAATTCCTATGGAGGATGAAGAACTTGAAGAATTGTCTGAGGCACTTACCAGGAAGCGTAAAGCTCTAGTTGTTTTGGCTGGGCCTCAAATGATGACAGTCGTCAAGAAGTAAGTTCTTCCATCAGATCTCGTATTTTTGTTTATATTCTTTCTAGGTCATAACAATTATAATCTATTACTGTCCATAGCTAAACCATTGACAAAAGGAAAGGGAAAGTCGGGGAAGACTCTGCGCTAGCAGAAGTTAACTTTAGCTTCACCCGTTGTCACGTGATGGCCCAAAATATATCGAGCTCGTTGGGGAACCCCAAGAGGAAGGTATGATGAGCACATCAGCAAGTTTTCCCTCAGTACGAAACCAAGGTTATCAATCCAGTAGGAGCAAGGAAACACCCCAAAGGTGTAGCTAATTGAACGTTAAGGCGCACTCGGTGCCAGACAACGTGGAGACTTGCACAACACAACCACAGAACTTTGCCTCCAACTTGCGATGAGGTTGTTAATCTCACCGATTTTGCTGAAAACAAAGGATTAAACGTATCGAATGGAAGGAACTAATAGTTTGCAGAAAGTAAACACAAAGCAGTAAACATTTGATTGTAGATTGAATGTAAAAGAAAGGACCGGGGTCCATAGTTCACTAGAGGTGGCTCTCCGTAAGATAGATAACATGCTGGGTGAACAAATTACAGCGGGGCAATTGACAAACATCGAGAAAGCATACAAGCATATACTAATTATCTTGACTCCTTTGAGATTCGATTGGGCATTACAACATTATACATAGACCGCCATCCAACTACATCTATGACTAAGAATCCACCTTCAGGTTATCATCCAACCCCCCTCTAGTATTAAGTTGCAAGCAACACATTATTGCATTATGAATTGCGTGTAAAGTAAACAATACGATTGTTCTATGAACAAAGGATTGTTGTTTTCTCCCTAGTAGCAACAACACATCTAGTACCTTAGGGATTTCATCACTTCCCAGTTACGAGGTATGAACCCACTATCGAGCATAAATACTAACTCTTGGAGTTGCTAGCATCTACTTGGCCAAGATAGCTACTAACAACGGAAAGCATGCAAGATCACAACTAACAAAGACATGATAGAATCAATAATCAATCTAAAATAGCATCTCAATATCCATCGGATCCCCGCAAACACAACATGCAGAATTACAAATAGATGATCTTTATCATGAATGGAGCTCACAAGATCTAGACATGAAAGCACAAAGGAGGAGAACCAGCCATCTAGCTACTACATGGACCCGTAGTCCAGAGATGAACTACTCACGCATCACACCGGAGTCTTGCATGATGATGAAGAAGGCCTCCAGGGTGAATTCCCCTCTCAAGACGCGCCAGAAGAGCTTGGATCCTCCCGATCTAGGGATGGAGATGACGGCGGCTACATACTCTTTCGTGGAATTTTGATCGGGTACTTAGGGTTTCCATATCAGAGGCAATATATAGGCGGAAGGAGAGGCCTAGGGGGTGCCTAGGGCGGCCAGACCACCCATGGTGCGGGCCAGGCCTGGCCGCGTGGCCAGGTGGTGTGGCCGGGCCCCAGCCCCTCTCCGTCTCGTATACTGGCTCCAGGTGTCTCTCGGTAAATAATAACTTTTGGATTTTGTCCCGTCCAATTCCGAGAATATTTATTTTTTGACTTCCTGAAACCAAAAACAGCAGAAAATAGGCAGCTGGCACTGTGGCTCTTGTTAATAGGTTAGTCCAAGAAATCATATGAAAAGTACTCCAAAGTGTGGACAAAACACAAGAAAGTAGATAAAACCAAGCATGGAACATCAAAAATTATAGATACATTTGCATTGTATCAACATCCCCAAGCTTAACTCCTGCTCGTCCTCGAGTAGGTAAGTGATAAAAAGAAAAAGTTCTAGGAATAAGACATGCACCATCATTAACTTGATCAAAGTATTTGTAAAACATTCAAAGCTGGGATCATAGTACTTCAATCATAACATGAAAGACAAAGTTCTAGGAATAAGACAAAGAAACTATGTTGCAACATGAAAAGGCACAAACAAAAGATTCATGAATAATAATGCTTTGCAAGCCGTTTGTTTGTCTCACATAAAGAAAACGTAGCATAATAGCATTCAACTTGTCCCTCATAGAGTAGCAAGTATAAATGCATAGAACACCTTCAAAGTTCATAAGAGTGACTAGATACAAATAGTTTAAAACAAGCAATATCAAGGTATGCATCAATCAACTAGTCTTGTGACAATGCACATAGAACTAAGAATGGCCACTATGCTCTCAAAGTAGGTGCATAAAGATAGAAGGTGGAGACTCAATATAATGGTGGAAGAAAGGCCTTCATAGAAGGAAGGAAAGATTGAAGTTTCATAAAGAGCTTCCAAAAATTATGGTACTTATAGCTTTCAGCTCTCATTGCCCCTATCATAAGCATCTTGAAGTGATTAAGGTTAAAGTGAACAAACTATGGTGTACATGCTTGATGAAGTATAAGTTAGAAATCTCATGTCCCTTGAATACAAGGGCCACTCCTCATGCTACTCAAGTTTAGTCACCGGTAAGTTCTTGTCATTGTAAGTACATGTGTATCATAGAGAACCGCCAACGGGGTACCCCTTGCCAGATGATACAGAAGAATCCCCATATCAAAATGACAAGGCAAGCAGACAACAAGCATCTCAACAATCTTCTTATTTACCATGGGAATATGGTGCTTTTTTCTCTCTTTCCTCTTTTCATAATATCTTTTTTTTCTTTTTCTCCTTTTCTCAATATAGGACTCTTTTTTTATAAGAAGAATGCTTCATAGACAGCTCATTATGGTTACGCAGCAGGTTTCCACCATGTCAGCATGGATTAGACCAGCACTCAGTGCTTTCTCTAACACATATACATAACTCCATGGACTTACAAGCTCCCCTTTCATTTCACACCGACGACATCCATAGACAAAAGAGCATGATATCAACTAGGTACAAAGTACCAGTTTAATGTTGAAAGCGTTCCCCATGACAACATGGTTCTGCTAATCCCCAACAAATAAGTGCAAGCATATACAACATAGACAACACAATGGTTCAAGTTTATTAAGGGCAAGAAAAGTAAAGTGTGCCATCAAGTTCGTGAGAGCTTTAATCACTAGTTTTATCATAACAAGTTTAATTTGGAAGGTAAACAAAAACATGAATATACTTGGAATAGCTTAAGCTAGTAGGTAGGTATGGTGGACTCTTTGGAATAACTTGGTTTAGGGAGTTGGATGCATGAGTGGAACTCATACTTGGTTGTGGAGGCTAGCAAAAGACTGGGAGTGACAAAACATCATTGATCAAAGCATAAAGTGATACTACAAGTTGAAAACTAAAGGATCATAAAGGCTTATGGTGACTTAGGATAGTCATAACATGGTGTGAGCATGCGCCAAGTCAACCCAAATAAATCATCAAAGGAGAATACCACAATACTATGCTTTAATATGCTAAAACAACGCATGTTTCATCCAAGACACTGATACATTGCAAATGTATCTATATTTTTTGATGTTCCATGCTTGGTTTTATCCACTTTCTTGTGTTTTGTCCACACTTTGGAGTACTTTTCATATGATTTCTTGGACTAACCTATTAACAAGAGCCACAGTGCCAGTTGCCTGTTTTCTGCTGTTTTTGGTTTCAGGAAGTCACAAAATCAATATTCTCGGAATTGGACGGAACAAAAGCCAAAGTTCCTATTTTACCAGAAGACTCATGGATCCAGAAGCAGAGGCGGAGGAGGGCCAGGGCCTGGCCACACCATATGGTGGCGTGGGCTAGCCCTGGCCGTGCCACCAGGTGGTGTGGCCCCCCTGGCCGGCCACCGACCTTGTCTCCTTTGCCTATAAGAGCCTCCCGATACCAAAACCCTAAATCATCAAGCCTCCAGCCACGAAAAGTTCCATATGGCCGCCACGAAGGGAGATTCAGAGACAGAAAGTCTCTGTTCAAGCACCTACGGAGACGAGGAAGTGCCCCCGGAGCCATCTCCATCGATCTCCACCGCCATCTCCATCACCATTGTTGATTCCCATGATGAGGAGGGAGTAGTTCTCTCTCGAGGCTAAGGGTTCTACCGGTAGCTATGTGTTCATCTCTCTCTCTATGCATGATCTTATTGAGATCATGAGCTTGTAATCTATAGATCTACCTTGCTACTCAAGTGCTTTAATAGATCTCTGCTCTCCCCATGTGTGTGAAAGTGACAGCGTGCACACCATGGTGGCACTTAGGCTAGAGATTACAAATACTTGTTATGAGTTATATTTGGAGTTGGATGTTTCTATGAAATTGTGGTGTTTGTTGGACTCATCTAGTACTCAAGGTGACAACGTGGGGTTATCTAGATGGGAAAGGCTTGCTTTGAGGAGTGCTGTTATAGCCCTACCATCGATTAGAGTGTTCAACCGGAGAGTAGTTAAGAGTAGTATCATAAAGAGAAGATATATTTATGAGAGAGTGTTCACTAGTGAAAGTATGATCCCTAGGCCTTGTTTCTAAGCATTGATACACCGTTTGCAATTAGATCTGTTACATGTTTGCTTGCTTCTATCTTTATTTCAGTTTGCATTTAGTCTCTTCCACGCCATCAAGTTATTTTCTATCACCGTTACCACTTATAATTATCCATATCACTTGTATTTCACTATCTCTTCGCCGAACTAGTGCACCTATACACCTAACAAGTGTATTAGGTGTGTTGGGGACACAAGAGACTTCTTGTATCTTGATTGCAGGGTTGCTTGAGAGGGAATACCTTTAACCACTTCCTCCCTGAGTTCGATAAACCTTGGGTAATCCACTTAAGGGAAAACTTGCTGCTATTCTACAAACCTCTGCATTTGGAGGCCCAACAACTGTCTACAAGAATAGAAGTGCGTAGACATCAGACGCATTAAGCAATCTCAATTTTTTATAACAAGTCATGCTACAGCAAAGAATACTAAGCATAAAGCCAAAACAATATCAAGCATGGCATGACAAAGCATAGGCCACAGTCAAAAACAAACTCTCTTTAACACTTAAGCATGAACTTTCCTACTCTTTTCCAAACCAAACCAAACTATTTGAAAACCAATGTATGAAAGAGGGGGTCCATCCAATTTATTCAGCAAACTAAGCAAACAAAGCAAACGAAAACGAAAAAAAGAAGACGCTCCAAGAACAACACAACTGTGCATGAAACAATAAAAATGAAGCGTTTGGAAGAAACCTGGGTTTTTTATTGATGAAGAGGGGGATGCCTTGGGCATCCCCAAGATTTGACGCTTGTACTTCTTGGATATTTCTTGGGGTGACACGTGTGGCATCCCCAAGCTTGAGCTTTAGTCCATCCTTCATCTCATTACTCATTTCTTCCATACACCTGAAATTTTTCCTTTATACAAAACTTCACACAATCTTTATTAGCAACATTAGTGCACTCAAGATAATAGGTCTTTAAGGTTTAGTTCTAACACCAATAAAACTTCCATCAAAACACTCGATACTGTAGCACTTCCCTCAAAAATCTCAATTCCCCAAAAGAACTCAAAAAGGAACCAACAAGAAGCAAATGCAGAAAATGGCAGAAATCTGTCAAAACAAACCACCAGGTAAAGACGATTTTTTCGAAGACCTTCTGTTGCTCAAATCAAAAAGTGTTGAACTAACAAAACTTATATAACAACCTGGGGCAGATGAACAAAAATTCACGCCTCAAAAGGATGACAGAGATTTTACACGAATTTTTACGGTGAAGGACAGAAATCTGTTTCAGGACAACAACTTTCCCAATCATTACTTCTCTCTCATTAGAGGTAACTCTTGGCAAAAAAGCAAAATAAAAAGGATAAGGAGCGGTTATTACTGAAGTAATAACTTCCAGGACTCATCTAAAACTTTTGGGTTATCCCCCAATAAATACTTTTCTTTAACACCTTTAAGTTAGGTATAAGAAACAAAAAGAATCAAGTGTTCTCAAATGAAGAAGCATTAAGACCAATACCAGAAATATGTTCAACAAGGCAAGGTATATCATACAAATAAGTTATAGAGGATCCTCTCTCAATGCTCTTAGGTTCACTATTTTCATCAAAAGGGTTTTCAGGAACAATCCAATCAAGATTCTTTTCTATGGCTTCATGCATTGCTACCGGTTTAAAGGATATTGGTATATTAGTTTCCTCCCCATTATGTTCAGTTTTGTTCATCTTTTCTCGTGTACCAACAACATCTACACATGAGCCTAGCATATTGAAACGTTCAAAGACTTTTCTAGCTTCCTTGGCAACATCATAGAATTCCTTGAGCAAAGTTTCAAGAATAAAATCCCTCTTTTTGGGGTCCTCAATTTCCTTAAGTTTAAGAAACATTACTTGCATTAAGGGGTTAAGGTTAACAAACCTAGCTTCCAACATGTGAACTAAAGAATCTGCAACAATCTCATAGCTTGGAGCAAGTTCTACAAGGGATCTATCCTAAATATCCTCATGTTTACTAACATGATTAAAGAATTCTTCAATATTATCTTTTCCAATTATTGAACCATTACCTATTGGAAGGTCTTTCAGGGTGAATTTAGGGATCAACATGGTGAGCTAAGGAAGAGGTAACAACTAAAGGAGACTTAATTTTTTTGTGTTTTTGAATAAAGAAAGCAAACTTGTAAAACTAATTTTTTTTGTGTTTTTGATAAAGAAATAGGCAAACAAAGAAAAAAAACTAAGCAAAACAAAAATAACAAAGTAAAGAGATTGGTTATGAGGGACTCCCCTTGTGAAGATGTCCTTGACTCCCCAGCAATGGCGCCAGAAAAAGAGCTTGATGGCCCAAAATATATCGAGCTCGTTGGGGAACCCCAAGAGGAAGGTATGATGAGCACAGCAACAAGTTTTCCCTCAGTACGAAACCAAGTTTATCAATCCAGTAGGAGCAAGGAAACACCTCAGAGGTGTTGCTGGCTGGACTTTGGCAGGGCGCACTACCGGTGCCAGCAGCAACGTGGAGACCTGCACAACACATCCACAGAACTTTGCTCCCAACTTGCGATGAGGTTGTCAATCTCACCGGTTTTGCTGAAAACAAAGGATTAAACGTATCGAATGGAAGGAAGTAATAGTTTGCAGAAAGTAAACACAAAGCAGTAAACAGTTGATTGTAGATTGAATGTAAAAGAAAGGACCGGGGTCCATAGTTCACTAGAGGTGGCTCTCCTTAAGATAGATAACAGGCTGGGTGAACAAATTACAGTGGGGCAATTGACAAACATCGAGAAAGCATACAAGCATATACTAATCATCTTGACTCCTTTGAGATTCGATTGGGCATTACAACATTATACATAGACCGCCATCCAACTGCATTATGACTAATAATCCACCTTTAGGTTATCATCCGAACCCCCTCCAGTATTAAGTTGCTAGCAACAGATTATTGCATTATGAATTGCGTGTAAAGTAAACAATACGATTGTTCTATGGACAAAGGATTGTTGTTTTCTCCCTAGTAGCAACATCACATCTAGTACATTAGAGATTTCATCACTTCCCAGTTACCGTGAGGCATGAACCCACTATCAAGCATAAATACTAACTCTTGGAGTTGCTAGCATCTACTTGGCCAAGATAGCTACTAACAACGGAAAGCATGCAAGATCACAAATAACAAAGACATGATAGAATCAATAATCAATCTGAAATAGCATCTCAATATCCATCGGATCCCTGCAAACACAACATGCAGAATTACAAATAGATGATCTTTATTATGAACGGAGCTCACAAGATCTAGACATGAAAGCACAAAGGAGGAGAACCAGTCATCTAGCTACTACATGGACCCGTAGTCCAGAGATGAACTACTCACGCATAACACCGGAGGCTTGCATGATGATGAAGGCCTGTGGTGAATTCCCTCTCCGTAGGTGCCGGAAGAGCTTCAGATCCCTCCCGATCTAGGGATGGAGATAACGGCGGCTACATACTCTTTCGTGGAATTTTGATCGGGTACTTAGGGTTTCTGTATCAGAGGCAATATATAGGTGGAAGGAGAGGCCGAGGGGGTGCCTGGGGCTGCCAAACCACCCCCTAGCCGCGCGTCCAGGAGTGGTGTGGCCGGGCCCCAACCCCTCTCCGTCTCGTATTCTGGCTCCAGGTGTCCCTCGGTAAAATAATAACTTTGGCTTTTGTCCCGTCCAATTCCGAGAATATTCATTTTCTGACTTCCTGAAACCAAAAATAGGAAAAAATAGGCAGGTGGCACTGTGGCTCTTGTTAATAGGTTAGTCCAAGAAATCATATGAAAAGTACTCCAAAGTGTGGAAAAAACACAAGAAAGTAGATAAAACCAAGCATGGAACATCAAAAATTATAGATACATTTGCAATGTATCATCACGCCTCCGACTCCCAACCCAAAATCATTGTTAGTGTCGAAGGATATTACGTCTCCGTGCGCTGGGGATGTTGAGGCTCAATCTGAAGAGATAGTGAACTTAGGTTCACAAACCGATGTCACCATGAGTGACGCGGGAACTGATAAGGGTGAACCCTGTAACAGTAATGATCCCTCGGATAAAACCTTTCTGATGATCCCCTGAAGATCCCTAATGGTCTCACCAGAAAAAGTGCAGAAGAACTTCAGAAGCTTCCCCTAAACTGCCTAGAGACCAGGACTATAACTGAATATGTAAAACGTGCTAATCTGCTAGATCAAGTTCGTCTTCGTGACGAGAAATTAAAGGTTGGTGCAGTTCCACCTCCACCTATCATTCCTTTTAACTCTGACCGAGAAGGTTTCTGCTGAGATCAACAATAGCCTCAACAAATAGCAACATGAGCATTTTGTAAGTCATTTTTTGACTCTTTTTATTGTATTTATATCATATCCTCTAGCCCCGAAGCATGAAGTTGGATAGAATTAGAATTCAGAGTTTATGCTTTTATAGGATGCCAAAGAACGAAGTAGTGTACCCTCCAAGGCTTATGCTGGAATTTAAATTGGTTAAAATAGCCGCCCAAGTCTTAGTAGCCTTTTGACTCTAGTTACCAATCTGACTTACAAAAATTTAATGTTTACAACCAGGAACTATTGAAGAACATATGTAACGAGCAGAGAGAGGTCAAGGATCTCTCATGGCTCTAAAATTTAGCCATATTCCACCGCCTTTAAACATTGTTTTTAGTCAAGCAATCCACAAGAAACTCTCTAGCCTTGCCACTAATGACTAATAATTGCAAGGATATGCAAACCATTGCTTTGATTTGAGTTGTGCAGGAAATCACACTTTTTAATGCAAAATCAGGAGTCATAATGAAGGTTTTGAGAAAGTTCACACGACCAAGTAATTCTGGAGCAATTGCAAGGTGTCTGTAGCCATAACGACCAATGGTACGGGTAGGGTCTGCCCGTAGTGTGGTGGAGGCTTTGTCTCGTCAAACCCTACAACTTTAATGAAGACACCTATATATTTTGATGCCTTAGCCACCGTGCAGAAGGCTGCCATTCTCAGATTGCATCATAACACCACCAAAGGAGATCCACACCATAGTTCATCCCTTCCATCTTCCATCCCCACCATTAGCCATAGCCATTACTTTGTACTTGATATCTCCTTGTGATTCGGTGACCATTTTAAGAATATTTGATTTCAATCTAAGTATTTTGCACAATGTTTTATATCCTCGATCTTATTGTTATAAGTGAGTAGTCCTCACGGGCTGCGGATTGGGGAGAAACCTTGCAGCAATTATGTGCATCTAATCTATGGGAGCATTGGGTATTGTTTGAAAGGGAGATTTGTATATTTTGTTTCTTTGTCTCTTGCCTCGATCTTTGGACTTGTAGGTACCCAAGACCCCCGAGATCGATAAAGGCTTGAGGTGAGATACTTGGCTAGTGTCGATCTCGTAGGAAACCCAGTGACAGAAAGGGTTGTACGGTCTTCGCTTAGCGACCCATTCGGGATCACAACATCACCTCTTAAAGCTTTGATCTGTGTTTTACACTTGATAATCGTTTGTAGCCTAGTGCTTCGTGGTGCACTCGGTTAGATCAAAAGACTATTCAGGGGCTGTAGTATATTAGGATGTGTTGCCCACAAGAGATTATCTCTATTAAAACATTACACATGACTATGCTTATTATTATATTTTATCCAATATAATGTGCAACTATAGGTGGATCTTCAACCCTGGCCTATCTCCATCCATGGAATCAACCCACGATAAAAGTAAACTAGATTGGTCTGGTAAATGAAGGTAAAATGAAGAAACAAAGTCTTGTAGACGTGTCCTTTTTATTTGCTTTTAGAGTTGTTTCCCAAGGTTCAATTAAACCTAGGTCTACTAGGGAAAAAGACTATTATACTACACCTGACGAGGGTTTAACTCGTCAATGCCCATTGTTATGGACTTGGGTTTTGGAGGAGGGAGCGCTGGAGGCATCAATTGGCTAGGAAACAAGCACACATGGATGCAAGTTTTACCCAGGTTCAGGCCTTGTAGAGGTCCCTACTTCTGCTTGTCTGCTCTTGGAATTAACGAAGGAATCAAAGTTTACAGGGGCGCGCAGATGCAGTCTGGCGAGAGTTGTGGAAACTAGGATTGCGTGTGTCCTCCTCGCCGCCCCCTCCTAGCCTTTATATAGATAGTCTAGGTCTCGGGTAGCAGGTCGAGTCGGTTACAGATTAGGGTTTTTCTCTTTGAACTTTCTAACTTAAGCTTCTTCTTGTCTTGCAAGAAATCGAGAGTTTGTGGGCCACTCGAATTCTCCACCGGGCCTTAGCAATGCCGTGGGCTTCTGTAACTACCTCGATGAATTACGCTCTAAGTTGCTAGACTGACAACGACCATTTTGGCTAAGACCCTGAAGGGCGGGATGGCTCTGATACCAATTGTAACTACCTCGGTGAATTACGCTCTAAGTTGCATGCCTGGATGAGCGAAAGTGGTTAAAATAGTACGGTGGGGCCCAGGGGCCACTCACGGGTAGACCTGTCGGCCGTCCTAACCACTTCTAGGACATCGGGACAAGAACGAGCCAGCGTGTCGTGGCGAAGGGATCAACTACATACACAAGTGAGTATGTATGCAAGCCACCATACAACAGTTTTTAGAGCCATTCCATCTAAAAGAAATAGAAATATTGCAACGCCATACGGCAAGATCCAAATATCCTAGATAAAGATAATAGTTTAGGATAGATCCTCATACATCAAACATCAGAGTATCAGGCGGAAGCGGAAAACAAGATCCGAGTACGGATAAGAAACAAATCGGCATAAGATGCCACATAAATAAACACATCCCGCCCACAGATCTCACGGATCCCCATCCCCGGAATCTCTACACCACGTGATCGTTGCCAACATCATCTGTCTCCTCCACCCAGTATCCATCTTGCGAGTACACCTGTTCATCTGAATCAAACAATTTATTGTGTGAGACCCTAGGGGTACTCAGCAAGTCTTTATGCTTCTAAAGGGGACATAACCTAGGGTGACGCAATTGTAGCAAAAGATAATAACTAACAAGTCTATAGATACTCGCTAACCATCCGCCTAACCAATGATAGACGGATGTCCGTTAATTAGTAACAACAGTTATAACAGTATAATTAACAGATCCATCCTCCTTCTCGCTTACCAACGAGAAAGCGATTTAACAACCCATCCGTTGGCAGTTTATTAACCATTCCATGAGTATTGCACTATTTACTAGTCGTACTTAGTCAACTTAAAAGCGGTACTTTAGTTATACTTGTCTATGATCGAGAAACTGCTCCAAGTCGTCCATAATCATGACACGGCTTTTAGAAAGATTTACCTAGGGTGCACAAATAGCAACACACACTCGATCAACCTCGGAAAAACCAAATCAAAACCCAACGAGGCATTCACGACAAAGCGATCACAGA
Source organism: Avena insularis (assembly GCA_023614405.1). Lineage (NCBI taxonomy): Eukaryota > Viridiplantae > Streptophyta > Magnoliopsida > Poales > Poaceae > Avena > Avena insularis. The sequence goes on along the minus strand of CM042689.1, from coordinate 391,285,313 downwards.
ATTCAGAAATATTTGAGGGCCACCCATTAAGCTACCCGCAACGAAGTTGGCGGCTCGAGACGGACCCAAGGTTTGTGTCAATGGTGTAAACGATCGAACCCGAAGTGTAACTGGGCTTGTCGATACCGTGAAAACACTCGCATCCAAAATAAAGATGTGCTCCACGCACAATCTTAAATAAAACAGTAAAGCATGGCATAAGTACAGGATAGTAACAAAGTCCCAAACTACTTTGTGGCCCCAAGAAATAGAAATGAATCAAGCTCTGGCTCAGGGGGGGTCCATAAGGCCTCCCGGATGTGGATAGTGCGAATAGTCAAGGAACAAGAATCAAGTACTCGGGATCCTACGGGACACAAGTGAGCATGAAAAACCAAATAGCAGATATTGCCCACCGGTGCCTCTTTCATTAGTTATCCCATTACTACTCAGGTTAAGTTGTTTAGGTACCTCATTATCCATCAGACACTCACATACCCTACACATGCTGTTCTACGACCCGCATGGCTCAAACAACTCCTGTAGTAATGGCTCATGGGATAGAGGAACAAGCTTCGGTGGGGTTTAAAAGTAAAGGTTATGCAGTACTTGGGATTCAATTTAATGCAATCGCGACTCAATGATGCAAGAATAAGATAGAGGCAATAAATACTATATGTATGCAAGCATGTGGTAGTGCTTGCCTGGAAGCTCAGTTGAAGCGTGGGATGGATCTGGGTAGTACTCCTGGGATTTCTGATAATTCCCCTGCTCGGCGTCTATTCGAAAGAAGAACCAAACAAACAAGGACCAACATAAATATAGTGCACAAACATATGAATCAAATGCGACAAGCAAACAAGCATGCCATGATGAATGATGCACAATTTACATGGCATAGCATAGCATGGCATGGGTGAGGTGTGGGGTACAAGAATAAGCATTTTATAAGGTTTTAGTCATGTTTTGCTCCCATAACACTTGCTGTCCACTTAATATTTATATGATGCATGCTGCAATTCATATCATAGAATGCATAAACAGAACAGGCTCGTCGAGTTGATCGTTTTAGACATATTATTTGTCAAATTTGGAGTTGTAGAATTAAAGTTGTTAATTAATTGAGAAAAAGGCATTTATTGCAAATTAAAGAATTTTGAAAATTTAAAATAGTCAAACAATATTTTAGATGGCATATTTGAAATCCTCACATTTTTCTGATTCAAAAACATATTTTATTTGCAATAGTTGACAAAATAAACAGACGACATTTCCACGTTCAGTAATTAAAAACAAGGAACTTAGGTATTTTAAGTTCCTTCTAATTTATTATAGAACATATTTAATTTTCGGGTCAACGTTCACATATGGTTTGACTTAAAAAAAAAGTTTAAATTCGAATTTTGAATTTGTTTAGCCAAACGTTGAGCAGCTGACAGATTGCCAGGGTCTCTGCACGATCTGGAAGCAAAAAAGAAAAGGATTGCGGTTGAGCCAGACAAAAGAATGCCAAGGGATGTTTTTTTTTCTTTTTAGTAAAACGTTACCGTCGCTGTTTGTTGACGGAAAACTGAAGATCGACTTGCAAAACAGGCTAGCTGATCCAAAATTTGTCGAGACAAATCCGAGCGATTAAGGCCTCCAAAAATTATCCCGTTTGTTTCTACGCGTGGATGGAACACCCGAGAAGAGTTGTACTCGAAGAAACTCGTCGGAGATCAGCTTCACAGGATGGGAAGAATCAAGAAACAGAGAGGAAAAATATTGTAGTAACTGATGGAAAACAGAATAGGAAGAATAGCTCGTCGGGCTGCGCTTGGTTTCGAACTGACGGAAAAGTTCAGAATCTAGCAGAGATCGACCGGACTTCCTCGGATGATCGTGAGTTAAAAACTGCGCGGATTTGGACGCCGTTTGAAGATAAGGATAGATGGTACATATGGCTACATTTGGACATAAAAATAGTAGCCAGATACGGAAGATGGAGCGCGCTGGATCACCGGGAATAGAGGCAGAAAGCACGGCTCGTGCAGACTACAAATTGACAGCGGTTTCAGTGAGATTGCACGACTTTGCCGGAAGATCTCGAGCGATCTACTTAACCAAAACGTTCGTGTGATGGATCGTTGGAAAGAGGGGTATTAGGAGCTCACCGTGGTACAGGAGTTTAGCTCAGAGGTGGGGCGTGCGAGATGTGGTGGTGCGGCGAACAGAGACAGCAGAAGCTGCGTCGCGCGCGTGCTGTCAGCGAACGCAGCGAGCGGCGGCTCGAAGAGGGCGAGTCCGCACCGATGCAAGGCGAGGTAGAGGAGAGATGGAAGAGGTGGAGGCGGCTGGGTGAGGCTCACCTTGGGAGGTGGTCGGCGACGGCGGTTGCGGTTGGCGGAGAGGAAGTAGACGGCAAGGCGGTGGTGGTGATCACGGCAGCCGCGGCGGGTGCTCGGAGAGGAAGACGAGCTGGGCGTCGCTGCAACTTCTCTGGGTCCTTCTCCTCCATGCTGGTTACTCCGTGAAGAAGGGGAGAGGACGCCCATCAGCTCCGCAAGCCGATGCCTTTGGTGGCGTCGCGGATCAGGAGCCCGGATGGCAAGGGGGAGCAGCTAGGACGTAGCTACGGTGGGTTTACTTGGAAAAAAAGAGGAAGAAGGGGCTTCAGATCTCGATGGGGAGGAGGATGAGGCTCCAGATGCCCTGCTCGATGTTTTTGGTGGACAGGAAGGAGGCAAGGGGAAGGCTGGGTCATGTGCACAGCATGGGCTAGCTGTCGATCACGTGCAGATAGGAGGGAGGAAGAAAAACAGGGGCGTTGGGCAGCCTCGATGCTTGGTGGAGTCGGACCAGGAAGGAGGGGCAGTGGGGTGTTGCCCTGGTTCAGGAAGAGGGGGGTGCGACAGGGGCTGGCTCGTGCTAGCGTTTGCTGGCACGCGCTGTGGCACGATGGTGGTTTTTGCTTCTTCCGATAGCTAGCTAGGTGGCCGGGTGGAGTGCACCAGATGGGTTGATCGATCATATTAGGTAGCTAGTCATGCACGAGTGGTTCTAGGTTTGGTGCAAGAATAACTAGCTAGCTAGGTATATTCAACTAAGTAAAGATTAGGATTTAAGCAGATGGTTTAGACAAGAAATCGAGAGACAAAAGATTAGAAATGGAGAAGAAGAAGAAGAAGAAGAAGAGGTATCCTATTGCATGGGCCATGCATGTAGGTGTGTTGCTTGGGTTAGTTTGTGAAACAAACCAACTTGCAAAGGATAGATTGTTTAGTACCACACACATGGAGAATGATGGGCAAACAAATGAAGGGATTATTCTCCTTGTCCATGGCACATTTGGAGTAATGGGCATGTTTGAATAAAGCATGCAATTAAAATGGGTGTGTATTCCCCATTTATTTCATATGGCCACCTTGTATTCAAATAAGCCCATAATTCAATAGAACCATATAAAGGAAAACAAAACACTACTCCACTTAGCCATGCAAGGATGGTCATGTAGGCTCCCATACTACCTATTATGAAAATAATATGAGATCATATATGGAGGCATGTAGTTCAAAGACAAGGATCCATACCCACTAGTAATGAGCTTGAGTTGAATACCACAGGAAGATGCAAATGCTCACCTTAGATGGGATGGTAGAATTATAAGGTGGTGGAATTGTAAAAGATATGCCCTCCAACTCAACTTGGGCATCAAACAATTTATCAAGAAGCAAATACAATATATCAAGAGACAAATACAAGTGATACAAATGTATATGAGAGAAGAACCAAATGAAAGGGGTTTTATAGGATGCTCAAATGCAATGTGGCATGGTGACATGAGCATGATATAATGATGATGCAATAAATACCATGTAGGAAGTAGCAATATATAGACTAGGCAAGTAACATTGCAATTGTTAGACAATTAGGATGCTACAGCTTCTGTCGTATCTGGACCGTATATACCAAGCTCGAGTACCTGTAGGGTATACCCATGTCAGTAGCCCCCGAGTGTCCAGTGGAATCATAGATTCGACTGGGGACTTTATGAAGCCTTTCGAGTGCATGACTGAGTATTTTTCGAGTGTTTAGTTTATGTCATAGGGATTGTTGATATACATGCCTGATTTAACCGTATCAGTTAACTGCCTTAGGGAAAAACAACGCAATCTACTCAAACTCGAGTCCCCGGACTCGAATTTGGCAAAGTGCTGGTGTAATTTGACTCAGGCCATGGACGTCTTACAAGAGTCAAATTCCAGTGTATGGGTGTGAGCACTCGACGCGTCCGTCAAGGCATGTTCATCGCACCTGCAGGCACATATATGTTTCTGGTAGTGCGCAGTAGATGCGTTGCCAGGCCTTATTCAGGTCTTATCTTCACGCTGTAAGCGCAGCATCTGAATTTTTGTCATCGCGGAGATGATTCGGGTGGCCCATGAGACGCAATCTCTTTGTAGGGATAGTATGAGGCGGAATCGCCATAGCATTCGAGTGTGGATGTGATCAACACATAGTACGATGTACAAATAATTATAGGGTGCACGACCAGCGCTCCCTATGGGAGTAGCCCCCCGAGTGCCTGGTTGAGTCGAAGACTCAGACGGGGACTAAAAACCTTGTGCGACTACTGTCGTCTTTTGTTACTTGTTTCAGTCGAATTTTCTTCCGGCGCTCCCTATGGGAGTAACCCATAATCCTCAATCGAATTGTAGATTCGAGTGATGGGTATGTCCTGAATGTTCTTATACCTGCATAAAGATAAATCATAGGGTGCGCGACCAGCGCTCCCTATTGGAGTAGCCCCCGGGTGCTTGGTTGAGTCGAAGACTCGAGCAAGGACTGAAGTAGTCGAAATCTTTTGCTGCTAAAATGACGTCAGTGCTGACAATGTGATGACCTTGGTTGCCCGCATGAGTGGCTTTGACGGGACGTGACAAGTGGTGGGTCCCACTTTCTGACTTCGATTTGACCAGGCGTGCCTAATCTTCTGTTTTAACTGTGTCTCCTCGATTTCCACGCGTAATAGGAATAGTGGGGGTATGGTTCGTGCTTCAGCTTCGCCACGCGTGGATGGCGATGTACGCCACACGTGTAGTAGGGTTTCTGCTGGCCGTTGAATGGTTTCTGCGAGGAGGTTAAGTAGTGGCACAGCTGTGGTAATTTCCCCATCTGTCTTTGTTGTTCTTGCCTCCATTGCCATTGCTGCTGCCTCTCTGCTTCCCTGTGCACTTTCTCGTTGCAGCACTGGACCAGCTCCGCATCTTTCTGAGCTACTTCCTCCGTTCTCACCGCCATCGGAAGATGGGCAAGAAGAAGGGAGGCGCCGCCGCTGGGTCTGCTGCCGCCAAGAAGAAGGGCGGCTCCGCCACTATGGGCACCAGCGCTGCCGGCGCTGGGAAGAAGAAGGGCGCGGGAACCTGCGTCACCAACAGCGCTTGTCGTGCGTCCATCATCAAGCCCACCGAGCTTCATCTTCATCGTCAAGATGGAGTTCTTCCCTCCGTGGAGGATGACTCGCGAGTGCCCGGCGTGGAGGTAATTCCTTGCCCTCCTGCTAGTTTCCGGGTGATGTTCCTTGTGTTCATCATCCGAGGTCTTTCTCTACCCCTGCATCCTTTCTTCAGGGGCCTCCTTTGTTTCTACGGGCTCCAGCTACATCAGTTGTCCCCAAATTCTATTCTCCACATCTCCTGCTTCATTACCCTTTGCGAGTGCTGGCTTGGAGTCGAGCCACACTTTGGCCTCTTTAAGAGGCTTTTTAAGCTAAAGCGCCAATCAACATCTGGTTCTATAGTCTATGACGTAGGAAGCTGCGGAATCCATGTCGACTCCTCCGCCACTTATTTCAATATCAAACTCATGACGCCCGTCCAAGGGTGGAGAGACAAGTGGTTCTACATCCGCGACCAGAAGGCCGACGGAGAGCACTACGGACTCGCACCCTTCAATCCCGTGATGCCATGTAAGATGAGGCGTTCTTGGAAGAACGTAGTGATGCCTGGCAAGTCTGAGGAGACGGAAGTGCTATACAAGCGCGTCTGCGACCTCGAGAGTCGGATAGGTAAAGAAGAGGGAGGCGCTGCCCTCATTCGCACATGGTTGCGCCGTCGTATCCAGCCTCTGCAGGCCAGAGTCCACCCCATGTTCTGATGGGTTGGTGCGAACGATGCCACTCGCGTATCTGCCGATGGCATTTCTGTGGGTGAAGTAGATAAGAGGCTACGACTGGTGATGAAGTATACCGCCAAGGAGGTTCTCCCAGGCGAACAAGTCGTGCCTCCCTTCGACGCCTCTAACCCTCCTCCTGAGGTAGAATTGTGCTACAAAGTAGCTTTCTTTGTCGATTGCCGTTAAGTTCTTGATGTATAATGAATTATCTTCTGAATGCAGGATTGGAAGGTGTCTCCCAAATTGCCCCCTCTTCCTGAAGGGGTTATTCCTCACGAATTGGATGAAGAGGACGAGTCGGAGTCGACCGTCCCAATTGAAGAGGAGGAGGGAGCCCCCGAGTCTAGTGATCCGGACACTTGCAAGAGTTCCCGCAGCGAGGACTCAGATGCTTCATCGCCATCGACTCCAGAAGGCCCTTCTGTTGGTGCAGAGGAGCCGATCCCCGCTGTTCCTGTGCGGTCCGTGGCTCCTCCTGCTCGGAAGAAGCTACGACTGCCAAAGGAGTCATCAGAGTCGGAGGAGCAAACCTTCGACTTTGACAAATTTGATTGGTAAATTTTCGAATTTGTCTTGGTTTCTTTTTTGAGTTGCCTTCCCTGAAGTTTCTTCTGGATGCATTCTATAGTCAAGAGGCGTCGTCATCTTCTGGCGATGTCCAATTTCTGAAGGAATCCAGAGTCACAGACTCCAAGGCCAAAGAGGTGGCTGAACGATCTTCTTCTCCTCCATTGGTGGCCCACTCTAGGCACAATTCTTCGAGTTCCCCACATGCTGGGGAACACCAGATTGTTACCCGGATGACTGCACGACAGTCATCTTCAGAGTCTTTGGAGGACCATGTAAGCATCTCTTTGCTCTATTGGCATTCGAATATATACTTGGTGCTGTTGCTGAACTTTTGGTTTCTTTTAATGCAGCTCATCGTGAAGGAGGCTGCCCGCCTGGCGGAGCAAGTCCTGGAGATTGGTCGACAGCATGCGCGACTAGACAATCGTCATCGCATTGTCGAAGGTTAGTATTAACTTTGTATTTGTCTTGGTGAAGTGTCTGGATGCGATTGATGATACATCCCCTCTTGCAGTTGAGCATAACGAACTGCTGCGCCGTGCCGCTTCACTTGAGAAGGCGCTTGCCGCGGCGGCGAAGAGTCGCGACGAAGCAATCGTGGCCTTGGAGGAATCGCAAAGGCGCGAGGAGGACTTGAGGAAGCGCGAAGAAGACTTGCGTTCCTCCAATGCCGAGAGGGAGAAGTTGCTCGAGGAGCAGCTTGTCTCGATTGCTAAGTCCCTCTCAGGTATTCTTTTTGCTGAATTGTCTTTGTTTCCTGCTTTGACATCATGGTATCGTACCAACACTTTGCTTTATGTAGATGTTGGCGGCCTGAGCTTTGACGCCCAGGCCCTTCGTCGCGATGATGCATTGGCTGGTGCCATTGCCACAGTCAAAGACCACAACGCTTCTCTTCAAGGGACGCTGACAAAGGCCAAGAATGCTCTCAGTCGCATACGCAGGGATCTAACTCCCAAGGCTGAACTGCTTGACAACCTGGAGGACCTAGTGGAATCCCTTGCTGGGGGTATTCCTATGGACTTCAGGAACTCTCAGCGGTCCGTCGGCGCCACCATGGCACTCGCAATGGTGCAATCCCATGGTGTGGAGGTGGATCCTGCCACGATTTCCAAGGTGATGCCCATCGTCGCGGATGGCCAACAGGTAGTGTTTGCTCCCTTCGCTACTGGATGTGGTAAATATGGGCCGCAGCTCATTAGTACAGTCGCCAAGTACTCCGAGGAGCTGTAGCGAGCGAAGAATGTGGCGTCAGGGGCCGACACCGGAAAGTCTATGGTGTCGGAGACTGCCACGGATTCGACGAGGCCCCCGAAGTCCAAGTCAAAGTCGAAGAAGCAGGCTGCTCCTCAGTAGTTGTCTTGTAATAGTTGTAGTTTTAACCTCTGCGTTGGAACAAGGCCTTTATGGAAGTCCCAGTCGAGACTTTTGTTGAGCTTGAATCCGTAAATGCCTTTTGTCAATGTATTCTTGGTCCCTTATTTTTTTCTCTTGCTTGGTTTGTGATAGGGCACATCGAGTGGTCCCTCGAGTGATCCTTGTGATCCACCGCCCGCTGACGAGACCTTGGCGTAGCCGCGCTCAAGGGTGGATGAATTGTCCCTGCTTTCGCGACTGCGTGATCGCGTTAAACAACTGGAACGTGAGTTGCCTATGCTCCGTGGTAGCGCAGATGTATGGAAGTCAAGGGCAGAGAAGGCCTCTGCCCTCGAGAGGTATCTCTTGGAGGAGGTGGCTGAAGGGAATATGCCCGAGAGGCAATAATAAAGTGGTTATTATCTTATTCCATGTTTATGATACATGTTTATTTTTCATGCTATAATTGTATTAATTGGAAATGTTAATACATGTGTGTTTAATAAACAAAATACAAAGTTCCTAGTAATGCCTCTCATACAAACTAGCTCGTTGATTAACAAGATGATCAAGGTTTCCTGATCATGGACATTGGATGTTGTTAATAACAAGGTCACAACATTGGTGGAATGATGTGATGAACATTCATCCGAATTATAGCATTATGATCAGAGTCATGATGTTTATATTTCTATAACATCATACAAAGTAATCTTAGTCCTTAGACCATGAGATCATGTTAATTGCTAACACCGGAAGAGTGACTTGATAACATCAAACGTCACACCGTAAAAGGGTGACTATAAAGGTGGGTTCAGATACTCCGAAGGTGTTATGTTGAGGCCCATGAATCAAGAGTGGGATTTGTCCATCCCGATGACGGATAGATATACTCTGGGCCCTCTCGGTGATATCACATTTAAATAGCTTGCAAGCAAGTGATGTGATCACTAGAATGTTATATCACGGGAACGAGAAAAGAGTGCATGTCGGTAACGAGATCAAACTAGGTATTTGGATACCGATGATCGAATCTCAGACATGTAATATATCACAAGACAAATGGATTTAGTTACGATGTTAAAGGTTCACACGATCACAAGAGTCATCATAGAATATGTGGGAGTCAGTACGGATCTCTAGATCCCGCTGCTGATTATTGATCGGAGAGGGGTCTCGATCATGTCTGCATTATTCACGAACCGTAGGGTGACACACTTAAGGGGTACCGACACCATTTGGACCAAATATGTTTCAGATAAAGATTTAAGAAAGCGCTGGAATCATTTCAATGGAAACTAGAATTGTTTCGGGTGAAATTGCTGAAACTGGTTCTGCATGTGATATTGAAATGTTGCAAGGGGTTTTATGTGAATGTTTGTTAATTAATGTAATTAACAAAATTCTGAATAAAATAAATAAAATAGTTTTTTTTAAATAGAGCTTGCATTAAATTTGGTGGAAATTAATGCATGTGTGAGTGGAATTTTGAGTGGAGGCTTTTTATGGGAGTGGGAGCTCCACCCACATGAATGTGGAAGAGGTGGGGGCACCACCATGGCTGCCACGCCATGGCCCTTGGGTTCCCCCCTCTTCCCTATAAAAGGCCCCCTCTCCTCCTCACAACACACACCTCCTCGTGAAGGATCTCTCTCCCCCTCTAGTTATTCCCCATGGTCTCGGATTAGCGAGATACATGTTCACGGTGGCTTTATCTAGAAAGGAGTTGTTGCTTCCGCTGCTTTGTTGGAGCGAGGGATGGAGGTTGTCGGGCTACCGAACATGTGTGCGATCACGGATGCACCGCTGCTTTGCGGTGCTGGACTTGCTAGAGCTAGATCTGATGGACGTACTAGAGACAGACCTGGTGGACTTCATCACGATCTTGAGATCGACAAGTGTACGACTACATCATCCATGAGTTCCATCTCGTTAACAAAGCTTTGTTGTCTTTGAGGGTAAGTTCTCTATGGATGTATATCCACCCGTTGCTTGTATCTAATAGATAGATCTTGGCGATAGTTCCCATCATAGGAAATGTTTTGTTTTCTATGCTGCGAACCCAACAGTGGCACAGCTGAGTGAACAGTTCAAATGTTAGCCTTCTATCCTCTTATCTTTTCCTGTAGTCAGTCGCGGCGATGCCTGTCTTTCATACTTTGTCTTTTTGTGTGGTGTAGTTGTCAGTGCTCTTCATCCGTAGGATGAAAAAGACCGGATTGCTATTCGAATGCACGATCTGACCCAGGAGCAATTGCAGGCGAGTGCATACTTTTGGGCGGACCATGATCGTGCAATCACACTTGTGACCCTGCAGGATCGTGGTTCTCGAGTGCTTCACTTTTTGAAGAAAGCGCAGTCGTGCCTTAGGCATATCTACCAGGCGATGTTTCTGCTGGGCACCGTCCCTTCGAGCCTGTTGGCTCTCCTGGCTAAGTTCTAGGATTTGAGTGCAGTCCGCGAGTGCGTGCGGCAGCAGTTAGTAGCTGGTGCTAAGGCTGCTTTGTCGCTGGTGCAATTGCATAGGCCAGATGTAGATGTTGCAGCTATTGCCGTAGGGCCTCCGCCTCCGCCTGAGGGTATGACTTGGGATATGGTTCCGCATTATCAGGCAGTTGACCGCCCAGCAGAAGAAATTCTCGACTTCTTTGAGGAACAAACAAACGTTCTTCTGCTGCAGCAGTAGTTTAACTTGTATCCTACACATAAGTGTAGCAGTGTTGTAAAGTTCGTATGAATGTGTTGGATGTAGGTAATACTCATTGCAAAGAGCTTGCTAGCTTTTTATTTTTTGCAAGTGTATTTGTACTCTAGCTATTCCTTTTCGTTAGCCTGACTTGTGTTTTATCTCAGCACCTTGCCAACCTGTCAGATGCGTTGCAACTGGGTTGGTGTTTATCAAGGGTTCCATTGATGTTGTGTCAGCTACTCGGGACATTGCGATTTGTTCGTAGAATGGGAGTGTAAAGGGTGGCACAACCTGCTTAGCCCAAAATATATCGAGCCCGTTGGGGAACCCCAAGAGGAAGGTATGATGAGCACAATAGCAAGTTTTTCCTCAGTTATGAAACCAAGGTTATCAATCCAGTAGGAGCAAGGAAACACCTCAAAGGTGTTGCTGGCTAGACTTTGGTAGGGCGCACTACTGGTGCCAGCAGCAACGTGGAGACCTGCACAACACAACGACAGAACTTTGCCCCCAACTTGCGATGAGGTTGTCAATCTCAACGGTTTTAATGAAAACAAAGGATTAAACGTATCGAGTGGAAGAAAGTAATAGTTTGCAGAAAGTAAACAGAAAGCAGTAAACAGTTGATTGTAGATTGATGATAAAAAAAGGACCGGGGTCCATAGTTCACTAGTGGTGTCTCTCCTTAAGATAGATGACATGCTGGGTGAACAAATTACAGCGTGTCAATTGACAAACATCGAGAAAGCAATCATGCATATACTACTCATCTTGACTCCTTTGAGACTTGATTGGGCATTACAACATTATACATAGACCGTAATCCAACTGCATCTATGACTAATAATCCACCTTCAGGTTATCATCCGAACCCTTTCCAGTATTAAGTTGCAAGCAACGGATAATTGCATTACGCATTGCGTGTAAAGTAAACAATACGATTGTTCTATGAACAAAGGATTCCTGTTTTCTCCCTAGTAGCAACAACACATCTAGTACCTTAGAGATTTCTGTCACTTCCCCAGATTACTAGAGGCATGAACCCACTATCGAGCATAAATACTAACTCTTGGAGTTGCTAGCATCCACTTGGCCAATATAGCTACTAACAACGGAAAGCATGCAAGATCACAAATAACAAAGACATGATAGAATCAATAATCAATCTGAAATAGCATCTCTATATCCATCGGATCCCCACAAACACAACATGTATGAATTACAAATAGATGATCTTGATCATGAACGGAGCTCACAAGATCTAAACATGATAGCACAAAGGAGGAGAACCAGCCATCTAGCTACTACATGGACCCGTAGTCCAAGGATGAACTACTCAAGCATCACACCAGAGGCTTGCATGATGATGAAGAAGGCCTCCAGGGTGAATTTCCCTCTCCGGCAGGGTGCCAGGAAGAGCTTCAGATCCCTCCTGATCTAGGGATGGAGATGACGGTGGCTACAGACTCTTTCGTGGAATTTTGGTCGGGTACTTAGGGTTTCTGTATCGGAGGCATCTTATAGGCGAAAGGGGAGGCCGAGGGGGTGCCGGAGGCGGCCACACCACCCCCTGGCGCGGGCCAGGCTGGGCCGCACGACCAGGTGGTGTGGCGGCCCCCTGGCCCCTCTCTGTCTCGTATTCTGGCTCCGGGTGTCCCTCGGTGAAAAACTGACTTTGGCTTTTGTCCCGTCCAATTCCAGAATATTCATTTTTTGACTTTCCTAGAACCAAAAACAGGCAGCTAGCACTGTGGCTCTTGTTAATAGGTTAGTCCAAGAAAGTGTAAAGAAAGTACTCCAAAGTGTGGACAAAACATAAGAAAGTAGATAAAACCAATCATGGAACATCAAAAATTATGGATACGTTAGCAACATATCAACATTCCCAAGCTTAACTCATGCTCGTCCTCGAGTAGGTAAGTGATAAAAAGGAAGAATAATTTTTGAGGTGACATGCACCATCATAAACTTGATCAAAGTATTTGTAAACATTAATAGCTGGGATCATAGTACTTCAATCATAACATGAAAGACAAAGTTCTAACAATATGGCAAAGCAACTATGTTGCAACATGAAAAGGCACAAACAAAAGATTCATGAATAACAATGCTTTGCAAGATGTTTGTTTGTTTCACATAAAGAAAACATAGCATAGTGGCATTTAGCTTGTCCCTCATAGAGTAGAAAACATAAATGCATAGGACACCTTCAAAGTTCATAAGAGTGACTAGATACAAATAGTTTAAAACAAGCAATATCAAAGCTATGCATCAATCAACAAGTCTTGGGACAATGCACATAGAACTAAGAATGGCCATTATGCTCTCAAAGTAGGTGCATAAAGATAGAAGGTGGAGACTCAACATAAAAGTAAAAGAAATGCCTTCATAGAAGGAAGTAGGGATTCAAGTTTGATAAAGAGCTTCCAAAAATTATGGTAGTTATTAGCTTTCATCTCTCATTGCCCCTATCATAAGCATTTTGAGGTGATTAAGGTTAACGTGACACAACTAAGAGGATATGCTTGACAAGTTATAAGCTGAAATCTCATGCCCCTTACTTATGAAGACCAAACCTCATGCTACTCACCTTCAGTCACAAGTAAGCTCTTGTCATTGTAAGTACATATGTATCATAGAGAACCGCCAACGGGGTACCCCTTGCACATGATACAGGAGCTATCCCATAATCAAAATGACAAGGCAAGCAGACAATGAGCATCTCATCGATCTTTTTATTTGCTATTTGCATAGGTTTTTGTTGAGGATGCTTCATAGAGTGCTCATTATGGTTATGCTCCAAGTTTCCACCATGATTAGGCATGGCTTAGGCTAGCGGCCCAGACATTTCTCTAACACAAATACAAACTCCATGATCTTACAAGTTCCCCTTTTATGTCACACCGCTGGGATCCATAAGCAAAAGAACATGATATCAACGGGGTACAAGGTACATGTGCAATGTTGAAAGCATTCCCCATGATACATGGTTCTGCTAACTTCAACTTATAAAGCAAGCATATACGCAAAAAAGATGGATGCAATGGTTCAAGTTTATTAAATGCAAGAAAGTAAAGTGTGCCATCAAGTTCGTGAGAGCTTTAATCACTAATTTTCTCATAACAAGTTTAATTCGGAAGGTAGATAAAAACATGAATATACTTGGAATAGAAAATGCTAATAGGTAGGTATGGTGGACTCTTTGGAATAACTTGGTTTTAGGAGTTGGATGCATGAGTGGAACTCACACTTGGTTATGGAGGCTAGCAAAAGACTGGGAGCGACCAACAAAGAGAGCAATAATGGCCATAATCATGCAGAGTGACAAAACATCATTAATCAAAGCATAAAGTGATATTACAAGTTGAAAACTAAAGGATCATAAAGGCTTATGGTGACTTGGGATAGTCGCAACATGGTGTGAGCATGCGCCAAGTCAACTCAAATAAAACATCAAAGGAGAATACCACAATATTATGCTTTAATATGCTAAAACAACACATGATTCTTCCAAGGCACATTAAGCAATCTCAATTGTTTATAACATGTCATGCTACAGCAAAGAATACTAAGCATAAATCCAAAACAATATCGAGCATGGCATGAAAAAACATAAGCCACAGTCAAAAACAAGCTCTCTTTACCACTTAAGCGTGAACTTTTCCTACTCTTTTCCAATCCAAACCAAACTATTTGAAAACCAATGAATGAAAGAGGGGGTCCAACCAATTTATTCAGCAAACTTAGCATACCAAGCAAACGAAAAACCAAAACAAAAACAAAAAAGAAGACGCTCCAAGAACAACACAATTGTGCATGAAACAATAAAAATGAAGTGTTTGGAAGAAACCTGGAATTTTTATTGATGAAGAATGGGATGCCTTGGGCATCCCCAAGCTTTGACGATTGTACTTCTTGGATATTTCTTGGGGTGACACGGGTGGCATCCCCAAGCTTGAGCTTTAGTCCATCCTTCATCTCATTACTCATTCCTTCCATACACCTGGAATTTTTCCTTTATACAAAACTTCACACAATCTTATTAGCAACATTAGTGCACTCAAGATAATAAGTCTTTAGGTTCAGTTCCAACACCAATAAAACTTTCATTAAAACACAAGATACTATATCACTTCCCTTAAAAAGCTCAATTCCCCAAAGAGAACCCAAAAAGGAATCAACAAGAAGCAAATGCAAATAATGGCAGAAATCTGTCAAAACAGACCAGCAGTTAAAAACGAATTTTTTCGAAGGCCTTGTGTTGCTCAAATCAAAAAATGTTGAAGTAACAAAAGTTATACAATAACCTGGGACAGAAGCACAAAAATTCACGCCTCAAAAGGACATACATAGATTTTACACGAATTTTTACGGTGAAGCACATAAATCTGTTTCAGGACAGCAACTTTCTCAATCATTACTTCTCTCTCATTAGAGGTTACTCTTGGCACAAAAAGCAAATAAAAAGGATAAGGAGCGGTTATTACTGAAGAAATAACTTCCAAGACTCATCTAAAACTTTTGGGTTATCTCCCAATAAGTACTTTTCTTTAACGCCTTTAAGTTAGGCATAAGAAGGAAGAAAAAGAATCAAGTGTTCTCAAATGAAGAAGCATTAAGATTAATACCAGAAATATATTCAACAAGGCAAGGTATCTCATCCAAATAAGTTCTAGAGGATCCTCTCTCAATACTATTGGGTTCACTATTTTCATCAAACGGGTTTCAGGGAACAATCCAATCAAGATTCTTTTCTATGGCTTCATGCATTGCTACAAGTTTGAAAGGTATTGGTATTTTAATTTCCTCCCATTAGGTTCGGTTTTGTTCATCTTTTCTCGTGTACCAATAACATATACACATGAGCCTAGCATATTAAAACGTTCAAAGACTTTTCTAGCTTCCTTGGCAACATCATAGAATTCCTTAAGCAAAGTTTCTATAATAAAATCTCTCTTTTCAGGATCCTCAATTTCCTTAAGTTTAAGGAACATTACTTGCATTAAGGGGTTAAGGTTAACAAACCGAGCTTCCAACATGTGAACTAAAGAAGCTGCAGCAATTTCATAGTTGGATCAAGTTCTGCAAGGGATCTATCCTCAATATTCTCATGTTTACTAACATGATTAAAGAATTCTTCAATATTATCTTTTCCAATTGTAGAGCCACTACCTATTGAAAGGTCTTTCAGGGTGAATTTAGGGATCAACATGGTGAGCTAAGGAAGAGGTAACAACTATAGAAAGACTTAATTTTTTTGTGTTTTTAATAAAGAAAGCAAACTTGTAAAACTAATTTTTGTGTGTTTTTGATAAAGAAACAAGCAAACAAAGCAAAAGTAAACTAAGCAAAACAAAAATAACAAAGTAAATAGATTGGTTATGAGGGACTCCCCTTATGAAGATGTCCTTGACTTCCCGGCAACGGCACCAGAAAATCGGTTGCTTAGCCTAAGATATATCGAGCCCGTTGGGGAACCCCAAGAGGAAGGTATGATGAGCACAACAGCAAGTTTTCCCTCAGTTATGAAACCAAGGTTATCAATCCAGTAGGAGCAAGGAAACACCTCAGAGGTGTTGTTGGCTGGACTTTGGCAGGGCGCACTACCGGTGCCAGCAGCAACGTGGAGACCTGCACAACACATCCACAAAACTTTGCCCCAACTTGCGATGAGGTTGTCAATCTCACCGGTCTTGCTGAAAACAAAGGATTAAACGTATCGAGTGGAAGAAAGTAATAGTTTGCAGAAAGTAAACAGAAAGCAGTAAGCCGTTGATTGTAGATCGATGAGAAAAGAAAGGACCGGGGTCCATAGTTCACTAGTGGTGGCTCTCCTTAAGGTAGATGACATGCTGGGTGAACAAATTACAGCGGGGCAATTGACAAACATCGAGAAAGCAATCATGCATATACTACTCATCTTGACTCCTTTGAGACTTGATTGGGCATTACAACATTATACATAGACCGTAATCCAACTGCATCTATGACTAATAATCCACCTTCAGGTTATCATCCGAACCCCCTCCAGTATTAAGTTGCAAGCAATGGATAATTGCATTACGCATTGCGTGTAAAGTAAACAATACGATTGTTCTATAAACAAAGGATTGCTATTTTCTCCCTAGTAGAAACAACACATCTAGTACCTTAGAGATTTCTGTCACTTCCCCAGATTACTAGAGGCATGAACCCACTATCGAGCATAAATACTAACTCTTGGAGTTGCTAGCATCCACTTGGCCAAGATATCTACTAACAACAGAAAGCATGCAAGATCACAAATAACAAAGACATGATATAATCAATAATCAATCTGAAATAGCATCTCAATATCCATCGAATCCCCGCAAACACAATATGTATGAATTACAAATAGATGATCTTGATCATGAACGGAGCTCACAAGATCTAAACATGATAGCACAAAGGAGGAGAACCAGCCATCTAGCTACTACATGGACCCGTAGTCCAAGGATGAACTACTCACGCATCACACCGGAGGCTTGCATGATGATGAAGAAGGCCTCCAGGGTGAATTCCCCTCTCCAACAGGGTGCTAGGAAGAGCTTCAGATCCCTCCCGATCTAGGGATGGAGATGATGGTGGCTACAGACTCTTTCGTGGAATTTTGATCAGGTACTTAGGGTTT
Organism: Avena insularis; assembly: GCA_023614405.1. Taxonomy (NCBI): domain Eukaryota; kingdom Viridiplantae; phylum Streptophyta; class Magnoliopsida; order Poales; family Poaceae; genus Avena; species Avena insularis. Next base: position 391,267,914 of record CM042689.1, on the reverse strand, counting down.
CTGTATCGGAGGCATCTTATAGGCAAAAGGGGAGGCCGAGGGGGTGCTATAGGTAGCCAAACCACCCCCTGGCGCGGGCCAGGCTGGGCCGTGCGACCAGGTGGTGTGGCGGCCCCTGGCCCCTCTCCGTCTCGTATTCTGGCTCCGGTGTCCCTCGGTGAAAAACTGACTTTGGCTTTTGTCCTGTCCAATTCCGAGAATATTCATTTTCTGACTTTCCTAGAACCAAAAACAACAGAAAATAGGCAGCTGGTACTGTGGCTATTGTTAATAGGTTAGTCCAAGAAAGTGTAAAGAAAGTACTTCAAAGTGTGGACAAAACATAAGAAAGTAGATAAAACCAATCATGGAACATCAAAAATTATGGATACGTTAGCAACGTATCACAACCCCAAGTGAAAAGATTGCTAGAAAAATGAGGGAAAACATAGAGTTTTGGGGCACTTAGCTTTATTTACTTGCAGAATAGTACGAGGTACAATGTGTGGCTAGGTAGACTGGCTGAATAGCCTTATGTGTAATGTAAAAATGACTAGGGGTAGAAATGACGCAGCTTTGCGATGTTATAGGGGTTGGAGTATGCGACTCCTGTCTTGAAATCTTTAAGGCGATAGGCGCCACCTAGGATTACTTCTGTAATCACGTAGGGTCCCTCCCAGGGAGACTCAAGCTTGAGATGCCCTTGTTGCTTGAGTCGCAGGACCAGGTCTCCTTCGACAAAGGATCTTGGGCGTAGCCTTCTGCTGTGGTAGTTGCGGAGGCTCTGTTGGTAGATCGTTGATCTTTCTGCTGCGATTTCGCGCGCCTCGTCAAGAAGGTCGACGGAGTCTTCGAGTGCGAGAGTTGACTCTTGCTCGCTGTAGGCGACCACCCATGGGGCTTTATAGCGTACTTCTGCAGGTAGCACCGCTTTAGCTCCGTGCACCATGAAGAACGGGCTGTATCCCGTGGCGCTATTTGGAGTTGTGCGTAAGCTCTAGAGTACGGATTGCAGCTCATCTGGCCAGCATCCTGCGGCTTGTTCGAGTGGCCGGAGGAGTCGCTTGTTGATTCCACCAAAGACGAGGCCGTTGGCCTTTTTGACTTGACCATTGGTCTGTGGGTGATCTACCGAGGCATAGCTTATGTTGATTCCTAGGTTTTCACAGAATTCCTGGAACTCCTTGGAGGTGAAGTTCATCCCATTGTCCGTGATGATGCTATGTGGCACATTGCAGCGATAGACAATGGATTCGAAGAACTTGACGGTGCTGGCTCCTAATTGGTTTGTCACTGGCATGGCTTCGATCTACTTGGTGAACTTGTTGACTACAACCAAGAGGTATACTTAACCTCCTCGTGAGGATTTCGGGAGTTTGCCGACCATGTTGAGTCCCCATTGCAAGAAGGGCCAAGCCAATGGTATTGGCCGGAGTTCCGCACCAGGTGCGTGCGGCTTGTCCGCGAATCGCTGGCAGGCGATGCAGCACTAGACGATGTCCTTAGCGTCACGCATGGCCATGGGCCAGTAGAATCTAGCTCGTAGAGCTTTGTCGATTGCCAGCATGGTGCCCACAGGTCCCTTCATGGATGTCGAGGAGGACGACCCTTCCGCCCCCATTGGAGACGCACCTTTGGAGTACTCCTGTGATGCTACGCTTGTATAGCTCGTCGTTGATGATGGCGAATGCCTTCGATCACCGCGCAATGTGTCGCGCATCAGTTGGATCATCTGGTAGCCTCTTACTGAGTAGATATGTGATGTAGGGTTGAGTCCAAGATGGCTCGACCATCATGACGCCCAGGTCATTGAGTGCCATTGGCTCAGTGGCTGGCGTAGCCCCCGTATCTGTTGACGCGCTTGCTTTCTTCTCCGGAGCCTTTTGCTTGATGAAGCGTTTGCAGATACGCTTGAGAAATACCCCAGGTGGTATGGGGGCGCAGGTGGAGCCAATATTAGCGAGTGTGTCCGCCTCTTCGTTGCTTTCGTGGCCTACGTGCCGCAGTTCACAGCCGTCAAAGTCCCCTTCGAGTGTGTCGTAGAGGTCTCGGTAGGCGATCATGTTGTCGTTTAGCACGTCGCACTTGTGCATCGTTTGGTTGACCACCAGTTTGGAGTCGCCGTAGATGATGAGACTCTTGGCGCCGCAGGCTTTTGCCATCCGCATCCCATGGATTAGGGCCTCGTACTCAGCTTCATTGTTGGAGGCAGTGAACTGCATTCGCAGAATGTATTTCAACTTGTCTCCTTGGGGCGATGTCAGTATGACACCTGCACCAGCTCCGTCCTTTCGTTTGGACCAATTGAAGTGCATTGTCTAGAGATAGGACATGTCTGGTTTTTCGGGGAGCTGGTTCTCCATCCAGTGCACGAGGAAATCAGGGAGGACTTGCGACTTGACTGCGTCATGCTTTTCATATGTGATGTCTCGTGGAGACAGCTCGATTCCCCAAAGCGCGACTCGTCTGGTGGCATTAGGGTTGTTGAGGATATGCCCGAGCGGAGCGTCGTTGACCACCACGATTGGGTGCTCCTAGAAGTAGTGGCGCAGTCGCCTGACTGTCATGAAGACGATGTACGCCAACTTCTGGTAGTACGGGTACTGTTGTTTTGTTGGCGTCAGCACCTCGCTGAGGTAGTAAACTGGGCGCTGGACCCTATGGACCTTGTTATCTTTGGCTCGTTCCACCACGAGCACCGTGCTGACCACTTGGTTGGTGGCGGAGATGTAGAGCAACAACTGCTCTTTTTCACGTGGAGTCACCAGTACTGGCGAGGTGGATAGTAGACGTTTGAGGTCTTCGAATGCTTCTTGCGCCTCGTCTGTCCACTCGAACTTGTCAGTTTTGTGGAGAAGTTGGTAGAAGGGCAGTGCCTTTTCGCCCATTCGACTGATGAATCAACTAAGCGCCGTGACTCGTCCAGCCAGTTGTTGGACGCCTCTTACGTTCTTTGGCTTCTCCATGGCCAATATGGCTTTTATTTTCTTCGGGTTCGCCTCGATCCCTCTCGCGGAGATGAGATACCCGAGTAATTTCCTAGATGGTACACCGAAGGCGCATTTGTCCGGATTGAGCTTGATCCGGTAGCGGTCTAGGTTGGCCAAGGTTTTGCGTAGATCGTCGATTAGCGAGGGTTCCTCTTTTTTTTGATGGCGATGTCATCAACGTAGACTTGGATGTTGCGACCAAGTTGATTCTTGAGGCAGGCCTGCATTCACCGCTGATAGGTGGCTCCTGTGTTTTTTAGCACGAAGGGCATCGTGTTGTAGCAGAACACACCAAAGGGCGTCGTAAACGCCGTTTTCTCTTGGTCTTCCTCCTTCATTCGAATTTGATTGTATCCTGAGTAGGCGTCGAGGAAGCAGAGGCGTTCATATCCCACGGTGGAGTCGATGATTTGGTTGATTCGTGGCAACTGCAAGTGATCCTTTGGGCACTGTTTATTTAGGGAGGTGAAGTCCATGCACATCCGCATGATATCCGTGTCTTTTTTGGGCACCAGCACCGTATTGGCGAGCCAAGTGCTTTCCTTGATCTCGCGTATGAATTTTGCGTCAAGGAGTCTGTTGATCTCCATTCCGATTGCCTTTGCTCTTGGTTCAGACAGTCACCGAATTGTTTGCTTGACTGGCCTTGCGTCTGGATTTATGTTGAGTGCGTGCTCGGCAAATTCCCTGGGAACCCCTGGCATGTCCGCTGGACACAAGGCGAAGATTTCCCAGTGCTCACGGAGGAATTCGACAAGCGCGAGTTCCTATGCGGAACTCAAGTTGTTGGCGATGAGGGCCGTCTTTGTCGGGTCCGTTGGGTGGACCTAGACTTTCTTCGTGTGCACCGACAAGTCGAAGGACAAGTCAGGTGAACTTGGCCTGCTCAGGGGAGGCAGACTGTTGTCTGTCGACTCCTTTAGTCTTGCGAGTTCCTCCTGCATGCCGAAGGACTGGGAGAGTCTGTTGAATTCCCTATCGTAGCTGTCGGACCTTTCAAAGTTGCTGTTGATTGTGATTACGCCATTTGGACCCGGCATCTTCATCTGCAGGTAGGCGTAGCGTGGCACTGCCATAAACCTTGCGAACGCGACACACCCGAGGATGCAGTGATATTGTGAAGGCCAGTCGACGACCTCGAAGTTGATGCGCTCTCGCTGAAAGTTTTGCGGTGTGCTGAAGATGACGTCGAGGTTGATTTTTCCCAGGGGATATACGCCTTTCCCTGGGACGATGCCGTGGAACATCGTGTCTGAAACTTCCAGACACGTCAGAGGGATCCTCATCGCATGCAAGGTACTCGCGAACATGAGGTTAATGCCGCTGCCGCCATCCATGAAGACGCAGCTCATGTCGAAACCCCCAATCTGCGCCTCGAGTACGAGGGGACAGTGGCCTGGACGAGGAACTTGGCGCGGGTGGTCACGCCTGTCGAAGGTGATGCAGGAGTCGCTTCCACTGAGGTACTCAGTGGTGGAAGGTGGAGAATTTATCGCCAAGTTGACTTGGCGAGTGATGGCCTTCTGCACTCGATTTGAGGGACGCCCTTTTTGGATCATCCCCATGTTACCCACGGGTCGTGGGTATGGTTCGCTGCCGTGATGCTGGACCGGTGCGACCGCGGGTGGTGGTGGTCCGGGCGGTGGTGGAGGAGCTCCATGTGCCACGACGCCTGGGGCGACTCCATAGCCCCTGTTGACTGCGTCACGATTCATCCGAGCCAGGCCCTTGTGGAGCTTGAGAAACTCGCGGCAGTCCTTGAGAAGGTGGATAGATTTTTTCTTGCTGTCATGCTTGTTGATGTAGAAGTGCACGTTGCACGGCCCGGACAGTTTGTCCTCGATGGTTGTTGTGGGTGCCTCTTCGCGAGTGCGGCACTGCCACACCTGCGTGGTTTTCCCAGAGTCGCGGTATCCACCGTTGCGGTAGCCATTGTTGCAGTTGTCGTCACGTTTGTCGGCGTAGTTGGCTGCGACCATGTTGACATCATCACGGTCATCGTAGATGCGCATTCGCCGCTTGCCTTGACGATCGCGTCTACGCCCGAGGTCATCGTCATCGTCGGAGTAGGTGCGGTTTTTCACCGAATCCTCTTTGTCAGCCTACCGATTCACAATTTCCATTAGGTGGTCGATTGTTTTGGGCTTCGAGCGGCCCAGCTCCTCCCTGAGCTCTATGCGGCAAACACTGCCATTGAACGCGTCGATTGCACGGTCTTCCGAGATGTTTTCTGTGGAATTCTTGATGATGGACCACCTCTAGATGTACGAGCGTAGCGACTCGCCCGACCTTGGCTGGCAGATCCTTAGTTCTTCGATTGATGCGGGCATTTTATAAGTTCCCTTGAAGTTGCGCACAAAGCTATAGACCAACTCTTCCCAGCTGCGAATAGATCCGCGCGGGAGATTGTTGAGCCAAGCACGGGCGGCGCCCTGCAGCTGTAGCTGCAGGCATTGCATGGTCGTGCTTTGACTCCCGCCATGTGGACTGACGGAGGATATGTGGTCCTCCAACCAGATTTTTGGGTCTTGTAGGCCGTCGAACTTTGGGTTCTCCGACGGGAGTTTGAACCCTTTAGGCATTTGCTTCTGCCTGATGGCCCTGCCGAAGCATCTGGCGCCGCAGAGTTCAGTCTCGTCCTCTTCTGAGTCAGTCGGACGAGCATGTCTTGCCCTTGATTTGTCGATTTTGCGCTGCGTGAGGTCGTCACGTGCATCGTAGTCGTGATCGTGCCGCCGTGAGCGGCGACACCGAGATAGATCTTGACTATCATCGCTGGACGAGGGCGAGGAATAGCGTTTTGCCAGAGCCTTGCCTTTCTTTGGCTCCGGCGGTGGCTCTTTGTCGAGGTCGGCCTTGATTAGCCCCAGGCCTGCCATCGTAGATCGGTGCATGGCAGCTTGCGGATCTCCAGCTGGCGGTTGGTTGTTGAGGAGGTACATGGTGGCCGCCATCACCGCGGCTTGCGGTGTCTTTGGGACCATGTTGTCCCGCGTGTCGACTGTCATAGAGCTGAAGTCGAGGACTTTTGCAGCTTCTATGCATTCTTGCTTGGTGAGATGGGCCATCCGAGATCTCCTCGGCCACGTACTCGTTGCCTTTGGAGGAGGATCCTCCGTGGGAGGAGAGCCTAGCTCGTCGAAGACTCGACTCATCCGCCGCCTTTTTACACGCCTCGAGTTCTGCGATTGCATGTAGCTGGCGTCTGTATTCCTCCTTTAGTAGCCAATGGCAGCCCATCAGCATGTCCTACGGCATGCCGGGGGGCAGAGGATTGCCTCGCAAAGCTTCTCGGCAACGGGCCCACTCGTTATCGTTGAGTTTAATCACGACACACTCTCTTGTGTGTTTGTTCACCATGGTTGGTGGTTCGACTGCCGCTCTATTATTGACGGGCGCGCCGTTGCCACCGTTGGTGGGGCCACTATTGGGCATGCTGCCGTTGGGTGGTTCAGCGCCATTGGGCCAGCATTTCGCGATTGGCAGTGGTGTCGCCTGCGTTGATGACTGCGCACCTGAAGTGGTTTGGGAAGCTGTTGCTCCCGCAGCTTTCAGATCCAGAGCCGTAGGCTCCGCCTTCAGTGGCCAGGGCACCTAGATCAGATCCATGACTGTTGTCGCTATCCATGCTCCCATCTGTTGCTGAGGCGTTGGGCTCGCTGAGGGTGCCGATTGGTGGCGGGAACCACGATGCTGGAGCAATCGCGGGTGTTGTTGGTTGGTCAGGCATGCGAAGCATACCCATCTGGCCAACTTGGAAGCGGAAGCTCCCAATCGCTAGACTGATTCCATCGCCCACGGACTCGAAAGCCAGGCGAGTGGCCGGCGTGTGGACGGTGAAGTCGAACGCGCCAAAGAGCTGGCGAATCTCTGCTGTTGCAGAGTTGTAGATAACGGTTGATGGGGCCGAAGAAGCCGCGACATCAACACTCCCAATTCGCACAGACGACGCCAATTGACGAGGGTTTAACTCGTCAATGCCCATTGTTATGGACTTGGGTTTTGGAGAAGGAGGGAGCACTGGAGGCATCAATCGGCTAGCAAACAAGCACACAGGGACGCAAGTTTTACCCACGTTCAGGCCTCGTAGAGGTCCCTACTCCTGCTTTTCTGCTCTTGGAATTAACGAAGGAATCGAAGATTACAGGGCCACGCAGATGCAATCTAGCGAGAGTTGTGGAAACTAGGGTTATGTGTGTCCTCCTCGCCGCCCCCTCCTACCTTTATATAGATAGGCTAGGTCTCGGGTAGAAGGTCGAGTCAGTTACAGATTAGGGTTTTTCTCTTTGAACTTTCTATCTTAAGCTTCTTCTTGTCTCGCAAGCAATCGAGAGTTCGTGGGCCACTCGAATTCTCCACCGGGCCTTGGCAACACCATGGACTTCTACCGTATCTGGACCGTTTATACCAAGCTCGAGTACCTGTAGGGTATACCCATGTCAACACCCGTGAATCTGGATCGAAGGTATCAACCCTTTTTCTAGCGTCATTATCAGGGAAACAATTTCACTATCCTGGTGAGGTCACTAGAGACCTTGTTTTTAGTTTTATTATTTGTTTGTAGTTCATGTCTTGTTACTAGTTTACTTTCTTGTTATCTATTTGAAAAACCAAAAAAATTAGTTACTTGTTATTCGTTTCCTTTACTTAAAAAATACCTAAAAGAAAAGAGCCATGGCTCAAAAGAGACTTGGGGAGTATGCTACTCCCACTGATTATTTTATTTGTGCACCTATTACTTAGCCCGGTATTGACGCGGAAGCATACAAAATTAAGCCTTACCTTTTAAGTTTGGTTCAGCAAAACAAATTTGGGAGCTCATCTTCCGAGGATTCAGGTTTGCACTTAAATACTTTTACTAAAATTTGTGACATGATGCGTATTAAGGACGTAGATCCAAATGTTGTTAAATTATGTTTCTTTCCTTTCTCTCTTAGAGGAAAGTCTAAGGACTAGTTGCTAGCTCTACCTAAGGGCACTATTAAATCTTGGGAGTAATGTACTAATCTTTTTATGACTAAATTTCCCCCAGTTAAAACTATGCAAGTAAGATCCAACATTACAAGTTTTAGATAAGAAGATCACGAGCCACTAGCGCTTAAATGGGAAAGGATGAAAGAAGCCATAATGAACTGTCCTAGTCGTGGGATGGAAGAATGGCTTATAATACATTTATTTTATATTGGCCTTAACCCAATGTCTAAGTCTATGCTAGATACCGCTGCAGGAGGAACAATCATGGGAAATCAAGTGAGTGTTGCAAAGAAATTACTTGATGATATGCAAAACAACCAGGCCCAATGGCATGTGGAAAGAACCTAAAAAAGGTGAGTTCAGTCACCAAGGTAAACAATGAAGAGCTTGCATCTAAGATAGACGAGTTACTCGACATAGTACAGGGTAAGGAACATACCCAAGTTAATGCTATCGCTACCGATGTTAATGATGTTAATTTTATAGCTTAGACTCCTTATAATCCTGCTTGGAAGAACCAAAATTTTGCTTCTAATATTCAAAAACATTATTCTAATTCTGCAGGAGCTCCTTACAATAATTATGATAATCATAATGGAGCAAATCATGGCAATCTCTCGTTTGAACAAACTATTAGAACCTTTATGCAATCTCAAACCAAGCAAAATAATATGCTTATTAAAATCACAAAGAACCATGAAAGTACTATAGGTAAATTATCTAACCAAGTCGTTGCAATTAGAAATGATGTGCAGGCTCTACATGAAAGGACAAAGACCGTGGATGCTCAATTGGGCAAGGTAGTTGAGATCCAAGCTCTCATACTAGCAAAGTTTGTTGGGAAGCCTAAGCCAAATTCGGTAGAAGACCTCAAGATGATGAGGATGGAAATAAATGAAGTGAAGCCTGAAGAGATGGACTATAGCAACATACCTACACTAAATACACCATGGAAGATCTACTAAAGATGGTCAGCGTAAATAATCCCGGTTTAGAACAAGGTAATGATGCCAGGTACCAACAATTTATTCAACAAGTAGCATCTAAAGTTCGAGAATTAGAGATGGAGTATAAGAGACTAGCTGGTAAGCTTCCTGCTAAGCTAGATGATATATTTGAGCCCACTATTAAAATTAAAATTAGGGTTAATGAGATATCTACACTTTGTGATCTTGGTGCAAGTGCCTACACAATTTCCAAAAGTCTATTTGACAAGTTAAACTTGGGGCCTTTTGCAACCACTAAATTGCGACTCCATCTTGCTGATTCAACATATAAACAAGCTATTGAGATAAAAGAAAACATAGTTGTTGAAATTAAAGGAAGTCCCACTCTTATTGATCTTGTTATAGTGGACATGCATGAAGAGCCCATAGCAACTATAATTCTAGGTAGGCCATTCCTAAGAACTATTAAAACTTTAATCAATTCACATGAAGGGAATGTGAGAATAGGACTGCCATCTAGAGATCCTTTTATAGTCAACTTTCCTAGGAAGAAGAAAGCCAAACCTAATAATGATGATGATGGTATAATTACACTAAAAGCCAATTACTTTGGAGTGGGTGTCCCACTCACAAAACCTAAATGATCACCATCCAGGTCAAGCTAACTGACCTTAACTAGAAGCGCTTCATGGAAGGCAACCCATGTGAAATAAAAGTTTTTACTCCTGTGTTAGTTTTGTTTTTGTTTTGTTTTTAACTAATGATTGTTCAAGAAGTCCTTTGGAGAGAGGAGAAGAAAATAAGGTAATTCTCGATCTTTTATTTTACTAACACATGGCCTAAAAGGTATTGTTGATTTTTATGAAATCTATTTGCTGTCATTTTGTCCTTTGCTAAGTGTAAAGATGCACAAAGCTACTAACCAAATTCTATGAGTTTTTCAGCTTACTGGCCACATAACGACCATTGGTACGACCAGAAGGCCCCATACCATGTGCCCGTACCACATCGAGGCTTTGGAAAATAGAAACTTTGATTTTTGCCGTGGGACACAGTGGCCGTAACGACCACTGGTATGACCGGAGGTGGTCGTACCTCCCGCCCATACTGTACCATCCGGTTTGTACCTCCCGCCCATACCGTACCCTCGAGCAAACATCAGATTTGTAGTATATATCGCACGATAATCTAGTAGTAATGGGCGCTGCAGGATCAGACGCCCTGCACGAGTGCATCACCATAAATGAATTATCGACCCCAAGGTTAGCCACTCGGTATGGGCGGCCTCCGGCCATACCGCTTGCCCGTACCATGTACGCAGCCGCCATATCACCCTGGAGGAGGTAACCCTAAAATTCCAAAACATAAAAATTTCTCTTTCTTCTACCTCCAAACTCTAAACCACCTCCATTGGATCTTCAAATTTATTTGGTCTTTCTTTGATTCCTCGCACCCAATCAATCTAAGATATGTTTTGTCTCTGATCCTCAACTTATTTGTATCAAAACTCTGCTCAATCTTTCACCATTATCAATCTAGACTTAGGTCTTGTTGTTGAGTTAATATTGATATTGAGCATGCTTAGTATTGTTTTTAGAGGAGTTTATTTTGTAACAAGTGTAGAGAATTGTTTATGCTATGTTTCTATTGGATTAAAAAAAATGATTAACAATATTATTTATTTTGTTTTAGATGAACACGAGGAGCCACACACGTGTGATGGCTGCGGAACAAGCCACACCACCCGTTGATACGTTGACCCCCGAGTCACTTGGTATCGAGTTCACCAGGAGTTTCAGCTGAACCATTACGACCGTCTCAAGCTCCGAGAAATCAAGTCCACCAAGTGGGTGTGTCCCATATCCTAAACCAACTTGGCATTCGTGGTGATTTCAATTTACTCTGGAATAATGTTGGTTTGTATGACTTTGTCTTTCTGGATGTCGCCACGTATCGCCGCTTGACGCTTGAGTTTCTCAGCACCCTGACACATACGGTGTGCTCTCACTATTGTTCCGAGGAGCAAATGCTTAGAGTTGATCGCATCAATTTCTGTCTTATGAACTCTTAGTATTCCTTGACACTCGACCAATGGGCTCACTACTTTGGGTTTGCCAACAACACCCCCGACATATGCTCAGCCACCTTTGTTTTAAACCCTGCACCTTGGGAGTACTTTAATAGAATGAGAATTCATGGAAACACACCCAAGGGGAACAAAATTGATCATCTTGCTATTCGTTATTTGTTTTATGTTATTGCTAACACCTTGCAGACATGTGGTGAGTTTAATAGATTCAATGAGGAGGACATGATGATCCTTGCTAAAGATGCTATTATTACTGTAACTTAATGCCAAATTTGGGTGCCCTTTTTTTTACCTTAAGCATCAAGCTCCGCAGTCTCGAGGTCCAATATGCGGAGGAGGAGTCATAACTATTCTTGCATGTGCACTTCACATCAACCTAGGTAACATCCAACCATTGACAGAAAGTCACTGTCTTGGTTTTTCTACTCTCTGAGCTTGTGGTATGATTTCTAGAACTAATGGTAGATACTTCCTTGATATACCTGGAGTGGATCACTTGATCCCATCTCCTTTGCCTAATGGTCTATTCTCTATCGAGGATGTACGTTTGTGTTATGACGGACAGGTTGAGGCAAGTCTATCCCAGTAAGAAGTACCCATGGGAGAGGAAGGAAAAGATGAAGAAATAGAACAAGAAGGACCTGGACAAGATGTGCAAGCACCAAACTACCACACCATCTATGAATATATCTATGCTCTCGAAGGAAATATTCCGAAACATGAACAACCTCTCCATCAACCTACGAGATGCTACTGCCAACCACGCCACCCAGTTTCATGATTGGAGCAGCCAATGGAATGTGGGATATTTTCCACCACCACCACAATGAGCAACAAAAGGGCTTGCAAAAGCCTGAACTTGGGGATGTGTTCCCCTGGCAATTTTATTTGTGTAACAATGAGGTTGTACTCCAGCTCCTTAAGAGCTTTGGAACACTCGTGTTGGTTTGTTCCAACACTTTGCTTTTGTTTTTTCCTTTACTTTCATTTTAAGTTTGCTTTTGTTTTTCATTTGTTTTTATTTTATTAGTTCCTTTCTTGGTCACAAGTTCTTTTCTATTCTTTAACCCCTATCCTCAAAAATAAAAAAAGATTTTCCCGTCTTTCTTTTTTTCGTGAACGTGGATTCGCACTTTGCCTCTTTGCTTTAATTTTATTATGGGAATGATTTTACTTGAGTTTTGAAGGAACACATCCCTATAAGGAAGAGGATTATGAAGTCACTCATGAGATGTATGTCCTATGTCTCCCACTTTTGAAGTTTAAACTGTTTATTTTAGTTGGTTGATTTGCTAAGATGCCATGCTAGTGGGAGTAATTCAAAATAGTTAGAGTAAAGATTTTTATTGGTATGGATGATTAGTTGTGGAAGCTTTTTCTCTAGTTATTTTAGTTAACTGAGTCTTGCCTTGGAAATAATATTTCCAACAAGTATAACAAGAAAAATTCTGAAATTTATGACTTGTTTGATGAATGATTATCTTGAGAGTCTACCCTTGAAGATACTTAACCCCATAGATGTTTTGATAGACTTGGCGACACTCTTGAAAGGAGTTGTTTGATTGATATGAAGTCTAGCGGTAATTGTGATGCATGCCAAAGCTAACCTTGTGGATCAAACCGTGGTACTAGTTAAAAAGTTCTATGTTTCTCATGCACACCTTTGGATGCCAACAACTTCGCTATCCTATGAACGATCTATGGTATAACCCCAAATTTCGGCTATGAGTTGACGACATGAGTGGAATAAGTGCCACTTTAATGGGAAAATGTATTGGTACTCTCAAAGGTTGTGCAAGAAATTGTAAAAATAAACACTCAATGATCCTTGAAAGAAGGAAGAATATATATATATATGAAGATCAACATAAGAAGTCCTTGGCATGGTATCATTACTACTTTATGAATTTTCTTGAAAGACAATGATTGGATTAGAAGTGTTTTGATAGCCTTGATTTACCGATGTGGGCATCAATAAGACACTTCACTGTTTGCTACTTAGGGCATGAACTCTCTTACTCAATTATGCTATTAAAACATCCTAGTGTTCCTTGGCAAGCTGAGAGTTAACTAGAAGAATTGAATTGATTGTTACACTTCTAGTTATTTATACTTATATTAAACTCTACTTTGATTTTATTGATTTCCCAAAGATTGTATAGTATTCTTGTCATATCTCTAACTTTGATAAGCCTTTCAAATGGATGAAGTGCTAGACGCATCTGACTGCCAACCGTAAGTGAATTCATATTCCCGTTGTTTCAAGTTTAAACACTGAATTCCTTATAGTTATTTTGTTTCTTCTTGCTCGAGGGCAATCAAGGTTTAAGCTTTGGGGATGTTGATGACTCTAAAATTAACCATCTTCCACCATGTTTAAACATTGTTTTAGTCAAGCAATTGACAAGAAAATCTCTAGCCTTGCCACTAATGACTAATAATTGCAAGGATATGCAAACCATTGCTTTGATTTGTGTTGTGCAGGAAATCATGCCTTTTAATGAGAAATTAGGAGTCATAATGAAGGTTTTGAGGAAGTCCACACGACCAAGTAAGTCTGGAGATTGCCATGCGTCTGCAGCCGTAATGACCACTATTTCAGGCAGGGTCCGCCTATATCGTCTGCCTGTACCATGTGGCGGTGGCTTCGTCTCGTCAAATCCAGCCCTACAACTTTCGTGAAGACGTCTATATATTTTGAGGCCTCAGTCTCCATGCATAAGGCCGCCAATCTTAGAATGCATCACAACACCACCAAAGGAGATCCACACCATAGTTCATCCCTTCCATCTTCCATCCCCTCCATTAGCCATGGCCATTACTTTGTACTTGAGATCTCCTTGTGATTCAGCCACCATTGTAAGATAATTTGATCCTAATCTAAGTATTTTTCACAATGTTTTCTATTCTTGATCTTATTATTATGAGTGAGTAGTCTGCACGGTCTACGGGTTGGGGATAAACCTTGCAACAATTATGTGATATAATCATTGGGAGCATTGTGTACCGTTTGAAAGAGAGATTTGTATCTTTTGTTTCTTTGTATCTTGCCTCGATCTTCGAACTTGTAGGTACCCAAGACCCCTGAGATCAATAAAGGCTTGAGTTGAGGTGAGATACTTGGCTAGCAGCGATCTCATAGGCAATCCAGTGACAGAAAGGGTTATACGGTCTTCCCTTAGTGACCCATTCAGGATCACAGCAACATCACCTCTTAAAGCTTTGATCTGTGTTTTACACTTAATAATCGTTTATAGCCAGTGCTTGGTGGTGCACTCGGTTGGATCAAAAGACTATTGCTATGCATGTTGCCTCTCAGGGGATCTAGGATGTGTTGCCCACAAGAGATTATCTCTATTAAAACATTACACATGAGCATGTTTATTATCATCTTTTATCCCCTATGATGTGAAGCTGCAGGTGGATCTCTATTAAAACATTACACATGAGCATGTTTATTATCATCTTTTATCCCCTTCATATTATCATCCGAACCCCCTCCAGTATTAAGTTGCAAGCAACAGATAATTGCATTACGAATTGTGTGTAAAGTAAACAATACGATTGTTCTATGAACAAAGGATTGTTGTTTTCTCCCTAGTAGCAACAGAACATCTAGTACCTTAGAGATTTCTGTCACTTCCCCAAATTACCAGAGGCATGAACCCACTATCGAGCATAAATACTAACTCTTGGAGTTGCTAGCATCTACTTGGCCAAGATAGCTACTAACAACGGAAAGCATGCAAGATCACAAATAACAAAGCAGGGTGCCGAGATGAGCTTCAGATCCCTCCCGGTCTAGGGATGGAGATGACGACGGCTACAGACTCTTTCGTGGATTTTTGATCGGGTACTTAGGGTTTCTGTATCAGAGGCAATATATAGGCAGAAGGAGGCCGGGGTGCTGGGCGGCTGACCACCCAGCATGGGCCAGGCTGACCATGCTGCCAGTGGCGTGGCTGGTCCCAGCCTCTCTCCGTCTCGTATTCTGGCTCCAGGTGTCCCTCGGTCAAAAACTGACTTTGGCTTTTGTCCGTCAATTCGAGAATATTCATTTTGACTTTCCGAACCAAAAATGTAAGAAAATGGGCAGGCAGCATGTGGCTCTTGTTAATAGGTTAGTCCAAGAAATCATATGAAAAGTACTCCAAAGTGTGGACAAAACACAAGAAAGTAGATAAAACCAAGCATGGAACATCAAAAATTATGGATACGTGTGCAACGTATCAACATCCCCAAGCTTAACTCCTGCTCGTCCTTGAGTAGGTAAGTGATAAAAAGAAAGAATAATTTTTGAGGTGACATCCGCCATCATAAACTTGATCAAAGTATTTGTAAAACAT
Organism: Avena insularis; assembly: GCA_023614405.1. Lineage (NCBI taxonomy): Eukaryota > Viridiplantae > Streptophyta > Magnoliopsida > Poales > Poaceae > Avena > Avena insularis. The sequence goes on along the minus strand of CM042689.1, from coordinate 391,252,589 downwards.
TCAAAGCTGGGATCATAGTACTTCAATCATAACATGAAAGACAAAGTTATAGCAATAAGACAAATAAACTATTTTGCAAAATGAAAAGGCACAAACAAAAGATTAATGAATAACAATGCTTTGCAAGACGTTTGACAAACGAGCATCTCAACAATCTTCTTATTTACCACGGGAATATGGTGCTTTTTTCTCTCTTTCCTCTTTTCATAATCTCTTTTTTCTTTTTCTCTTTTTTGTCAATATCGAACTCTTTTTTTATAAGAAGAATGCTTATTAGACAACTCATTATGGTTACGCTGCAGGTTTCCACCATGTCAGGATGGAATAGACCAGCGGCCCAGGTGTTTCTCTAACACACATACATAACTCCATGGACTTACAAGCTCCCCTTTCATTTCACACTGATGACATCCATAGACAAAAGAGCATGATATCAACTGGGTACAAAGTACAAGTGCAATGTTGAAAGCGTTCCCCATGACAGCGTGATTCTGCTAATCCCCAACAAACAAGTGCAAGCATATACAACATAGATGACACAATGGTTCAAGTTTATTAAGGTCAAGAAAAGTAAAGTGTGCCACCAAGTTCGTGAGAGCTTTAATCACTAGTTTTCTCATAACAAGTTTAATTTGGGAGGTACATAAAAACATGAATATACTTGGAATAGAATATGCTAGTAGGTAGGTATGGTGGACTCTTTTTGGAATAAATTTGTTTTAGGAGTTGGATGCATGACTAGAACTCATACTTGGTTGTGGAGGCTAGCAAAAGACTGGGAGCGACAAACTAAGAGAGCAATAATGGCCATAATCATGCAGAGCGACAAAACATCTTTGATCAAAGCATAAAGTGATACTACAAGTTGAAAACTAAAGGATCATATAGGCTTATGGTGACTTGGGATAGTCATAACATGGTGTGAGCATGCGCCAAGTCGACCCAAATAAAGCATCAAAGGAGAATACCACAATACTATGCTTTAATATGCTAAAACAACGCATGATTCTTCCAAGGCACATTAAGAAATCTCAATTGTTTATAACAAGTCATGCTACAAAAAATAATACTAAGCATAAAGCCAAAACAATATCGAGCATGGCATGAAAAAGCATAGGCCACAGTCAAAAACAAACTCTCTTTACCACTTAAGCATGAATTTTCCTACTCTTTTTCCAAACCAAACCAAACTATTTGAAAACCATTGTATGAAAGAGGGGGTCCAACCAATTTATTCAGCAAACTAAGAAAACAAAGCAATCGAAAAACCAAAACAAGTATGAAAAAGAAGACGCTCCAAGAATAACACAACTATGCACGAAACAATAAAAATGAAGCGTTTGGAAGAAACCTGGGATTTTTATTGATGAAGAGGGGGATGCCTTGGGCATCCCCAAGCTTTGACGCTTGTACTTCTTGGATATTTCTTGGGATGACACGCATGGCATCCCCAAACTTGAGCTTTAGTCCATTCTTCATCTCATTACTTATTTCTTCCATACACGTGGAATTTTTCCTTCATACAAAACTTCACACAATCTTTATTAGCAACATTAGTGCACTCAAGATAATAAGTCTTTTAGGTTCAGTTCTAACACCAATAAAACTTCCATTAAAACACTAGATACTGTAGCACTTAAAACTCAAAAAGGAACCAACAAGAAGCAAATGCAGAAAATGGCAGAAATTTGTCAAAACAGACCAGCAGGTAAAGACGAATTTTTTAGAAGACTTCTATTGCTCAAATAGAAAAGTGTTGAAGTAACGAAAGTTAGATAACAACATGGGGCAGAAGCAAAAAAATTCATGCCACAAAAGGACATACAGAGATTTTACACGAATTTTACGGTGAAGCACATAAATCTGTTTCAGGACAGCAACTTTTGCAATCATTACTTCTCTCTCATTAGAGGTTACTCTTGGCACAAAAAGCAAATAAAAAGGATAAGGAGCGGTTATTACTGAAGTAATAACTTCCAAGACTCATATAAAACTTTTGGGTTATCTCCCAATAAGTACTTTTCTTTAACGCCTTTAAGTTAGGCATAAGAAGGAAGAAAAAAAATCAAGTGTTCTCAAATGAAGAAGCATTAAGATTAATACCAGAAATATCTTCAACAAGGCAAGGTATCTCATCTAAATAAGTTCTAGAGGATCCTCTCTCAATGCTCTTGGGTTCACTATTTTCATCAAATGGGTTTTCGGGAACAATCCAATCAAGATTCTTTTCTATGGCTTCATGCATTGCTACTAGTTTAAAGGGTATTGGTATCTTAATTTCCTACCCATTAGGTTCAGTTTTGTTCATTTTTTCTCGTGTACCAACAACATCTACACATGAGCCTAGCATATTGAAACGTTCAAAGACTTTTCTAGCTTCCTTGGCAACATCATAGAATTCCTTAAGCAAAGTTTCTAGAATAAAATCCCTCTTTTCAGGGTCCTCAATTTCTTTAAGTCTAAGAAACATTACTTGCATTAAGGGGTCAAGGTTAAAAAACCTAGCTTCCAACATGTGAACTAAAGAAGCTGCAGCAATTTCATAGTTTGGAGCAAGTTCTGCAAGGGATCTATCCTCAATATCCTCATGTTTACTAACATGATTAAAGAATTCTTCAATATTATCTTTTCCAATTATGGAACCACTACCTATTGAAAGGTCTTTCAGGGTGAATTTGGGGATCAACATGGTGAGCTAAGAAAGAGGTAACAACTATAGAAAGCAAACTAGTAAAACTAATTTTTTTATGTTTTTGATGAAGAAACAAGCAAACAAAGCAAAACAAAAATAACAAAGTAAAGAGATTGGTTATGAGAGATTCCCCTTGTGAAGATGTCCTTGACTCCTCGGCAACGGCGCCAGAAAAAGTAATTGCTGACTCGTGTATTAACGAGCTCGTTGGGGAACCCCAAGAGGAAGGTATGATGAGCACAGCAGTAAGCTTTCCCTCAGTTATGAAACCAAGGTTATCAGTCCAGTAGGAGCAAGGAAACACCCCAAAGGTGTAGCTAGCTGAACTTTGGCAGGGCGCACTACCGGTGCCAGCAGCAATGTGGAGACCTGCACAACACAACCACATAACTCTGTCCCCAACTTGCGATGAGGTTGTCAATCTCACCGGTTTTGCTGAAAACAAAGTATTAAACATATCGAGTGGAAGAAAGTAATAGTTTGCAGAAAGTAAACACAAATCAGTAAATAGTTCATTGTAGATTGGAAGTAAAAGAAAGGACCGAGGTCCATAGTTCACTAGAGGTGGCTCTCCTTAAGATAGATAACATGCTGGGTGAACAAATTATAGCGGGGCAATTGACAAACATCGAGAAAGCATACAAGCATATACTACTCATCTTGACTCCTTTGAGACTCGATTGGGCATTACAACATTATACATAGACCGCCACCCAACTACATCTATGACTAATAATCCACCTTCAGGTTATCATCCGAACCCCCTCCAGTATTATGTTGCAAGCAACAGATAATTGCATTATGGATTGCATGTAAAGTAAACAATATGATTGTTCTATGAACAAAGGATTGTTGTTTTCTCCCTAGTAGCAACAACACATCTAGTACCTTAGAGATTTCTGTCACTTCCCCAGATTACCAGAGGCATTAACCCACTATCGAGCGTAAATACTAACTCTTGGAGTTTCTAGCATCTACTTGGCCAAGATAGCTACTAACAATAGAAAGCATGCAAGATCACAAATAACAAAGACATGATAGAATCAATAATCAATCTGAAATAGCATCTCAATATCCATCGGATCCCCACAAACACAACATGCAGAATTACAAATAGATGATCTTGATCATGAACAGAGCTCACAAGATCTAAACATGATAGCACAAAGGAGGAGAACGAGCCATCTAGCTACTACATGGAACCGTAGTCCAGAGATGAACTACTCACGCATCACACCGGAGGCTTGCATGGTGATGAAGAAGGCCTCCAGGGTGAATTCCCCTCTCCAGCAGGGTGCTGGGAAGAGTTTTAGATCCCTCCCGATCTAGGGATGGAGATGACGGTGGCTACAGACTCTTTCGTGGATTTTTAATCGGGTACTTAGGGTTTCCGTAACAGAGGCAATATATAAGCGGAAGGAGAGGCCGAGGGGGTGCCTGGGGCGGCCAGACCACCCCCTGGCGCGGGCCAGGCCTGGCTACGCGACCAGGCCCTAGCCCCTCTCCGTCTCGTATTCTGGCTCCAGGTGTCCCTCGGTGAAAAACTGACTTTGGCTTTTGTCCCGTCCAATTCCGAGAATATTCATTTTTGACTTTCCTGGAACCAAAAATAGCAGAAAACAGGCAGCTGGCACTATGGCTCTTGTTAATAGGTTATTCCAAGAAATCATATGAAAAGTACTCCAAAGTGTGGACAAAACACAAGAAAGTAGATAACACCAAGTATGGAACATCAAAAATTATGGATACGTTTGCAACGTATCATGGACCACGGTTCTTTCTTTTACTATCAATCTATAATCTACTATTTACTATTTTCTGTTTACTTTCTGCAAGCTATTACTATATTCCACACAATACGTTTAATCCTTTGTTTTCAGCAAAACTCGTGAGATTGACAACCTCACTATAAGTTGGGGGCTAAGTTCTGTGGTTGTGTTGTGCAGGATTCCAAGTTGGAAACAACAGCTTGGAGGTGTTTCCTTGCTCCTGCTGGTTCGATAACCTTGGTTTCATAACTGAGGGAAAACTTGCTACTGTGCTCATGATACCTTCCTCTTAGGGTTCCCCAACGAGCTCGATATATTTTGAGCCATCAAGCTATTTTTCTGGCACCGTTACCGGGGAGTCAAGGACATCTTCACAACGGGAGTCCCTCATAACCAATCTCTTTACTTTTTTATTTGTTTTGCTTAGTTTATTTCTGCTTTGTTTGCTTGTTTTTTTATCAAAAACACAAAAAAATAGTTGTACTAGTTTGCTTCTTTATAGTAAAAACACAAAAAAATTATTATTTGTCCCTACCTTAAGTTTTCATTATGTATAGCATTGCTCCAATCACTATGTCACCTGAGGAAATGATTTTTACTTTCAAACAAGGAATAGAAGAGAGTTTCAAAGAAGCTTGGTCTAGAATCTCTGATTTTCATGAAAAAACTGAACCTAAAATGACTCAAAGCTTGTTTCTTAGCAGTTTTTACTTTGGAACTGCTATTTGCTATAGATATGCTTTCGATGCTATAGTGGGAGGAGATTTCCTCCAATGCAATGAGGATGAAGCTTTTAATGCCATAAAGAAGTTGGTCTTAACATATAACTTGCCTACCAAATCTGATTCTTCCTTTATAAACATATTTGCTAGACTGAACACTCTTGAGACCCGCACTGCTAGTTTAAAAGAATGCTATAACGTGCTTAGAGAGCATCATGATTATGTTCCAATAAATTCCGAACCCTCAAAATGGCTTCCTACAGTAAAAATTGTTATAAATAATGAAACTTTTCATGCACGCTATGATATCATGTCCTAATTCTGTCTTATGCCTAAAGATATCTTTGAATCTTTGAATCTTTGGGGTCTTTCTGAAGGGGGAGAAGCAATATCTCTTGCTAATAATGCCACAATATTACCTATTGGAATAGCCGAAGGAGTGTTTACTAGAGAAAGTGGTGTCTACTGATTATCTTGTTATTGAATGTGTAGGAAAAGGACAAATCACACTTGGAAGATCCCTACTTAAACTCCTTGGAGCAACAATAGATGTGGAAAAGGGCATCATGCACTTTGCTTCCCCACCGAACAATCATACGTTCCCCAAGTATAAGAATAAAAGTAAGAGAGGTAAGGGCAAGAAATCTGGTTTTAATGCTTCTTCATTTGAGAATACCTTATTCGTTTCTTTCTTCTTATGCCTAACTTAAAGGCATTAAAGAAAAGTACTTATTGGGAGATAACCCAAAAGTTTTAGTTGAGTCTTGGAAGTTATTGCTTCAAAAATAATCTCTCCTTATCATTTTTGTGTGGTTTTTGTGCCAAGAGGAACCTCTAATGAGAGAGAAGTAATGCTTGGGAAAGTTGCTGTCCCGAAACAGATTTTTGTGCTTTGCTGTAAAAATTTGTGAAAAATCTCTGTACGTCGGTTTAAGCTGTGATTTTTTTTGCTTCTGCCCCAGGTTGTTATCCAACTTGCGTTATCTCAACACTTTTTGATTTGAGCAACATAAGGTCTTCGAAAAAATCGGTTTCTACCTGCTAGTCTGTTTTGACAGATTTCTACCATTATTTGCATTTGCTTCTTGTTGATTCCTTTTTGCGTTCTTTTTGGGAAATTGAGCTTTTTTAGGGAAGTGCTACAGTAGCTTGTGTTTTAATAAGTTTTACTTGTGTTTGAACTGAACCAAAAGACTTATTATCTTGAGTACACTAATATTGCTAATGAAGATTGTGTGAAGTTTTGTATGAAGGAAAATTTCAGGTGCAGGGAAAGAATGATGTAATAAGATGAAGAATGGACTAAAGCTCAAACTTGGGGATGCCACCCCGTGTCACCCCAAGAAATATCCAATAAGTACAAGCGTCAAAGCTTGGGGATGCCCAAGGCATCCCCTTCTTCATCAATAAAAATCTCAGGTTTCTTCCAAACATTTCATTTTTATTGCTTCATGCATAGTTGTGTTGTTCTTGGAGCGTCTTCGTTTTCGTTTTTGGTTTTCGTTTGCTTAGTTTGATTGAATAAATTGGTTGGACCCCCTCATTCATGCATTAATTTTCAAATAAGATTGGTTTGGATTGGAAAAGAGTAGGAAAAGTTCATGCTTAAGTGGTAAAAAGGAACTTGTTTTTGACTATGGCCTATGCTTTGTCATGTCATGATTGGTATTGTTTTGGCTTTATGCTTAGTGATTTTTGCTGTAGCATGATATGTTATAAACAATTGAGATTGCTTAATGTGCCTTGAAAGAATCATGCGTTGTTTTAGCATAGTATTGTGGTATTCTCCTTTGATGCTTTATTTGGGTTGACTTGGCGCATGCTCACACCATGTTAAGACTGTCCCAAGTCACCATAGCCTCTATGATCCTTTAGTTTTCAGCTTGTAATATCACTTTATGCTTTAATTAATAATGTTTTGTCACTTTGCATGATTATGGCCATTATTGCTCTCTTAGTTGGTCACTCGCAGTCTTTTGCTAGCCTCCATAACCAAGTATGAGTTCCACTCATGCATCCAACTCCAAATAAAACCAAGTTATTCCAAAGAGTCCACCATACCTACCTATTAGCATCTGCTATTCCAAGTATATTCATGTTTTTATCTACCTTCCGAATTAAACTTGTTATGAGAAAATTAGTGATTAAAGCTCTCACGAACTTGATGGCACACTTTACTTTTCTTGCCCCTAATAAACTTGAACCATTGTGTCATCTATGTTGTATATACTTGCACTTATATGTTGGGGATTAGCAGAACCATGATATCATGGGGAACGCTTTCAACATTGCACTTGTACATTGTACCCAGTTGATATCATGCTCTTTTGTCTATGGATGTCATCGGTGTGAAATGAAAGGGGAGATTGTAAGTCCATGGAGTTATGTATGTGTGTTAGAGAAACGCCTGGGCCGCTGGTCTAATCCATGCCTAATCATGGTGGAAACCTGCAGCGTAACCATAATGAGCAATATATGAAGCATTCTGCTTATAAAAAAATAGATAGAGATTGAGAAAAAAGAAAAAAATAGATGAGAAAAGAGGAAAGAGAGAAAAAAAGCACCATTTTCCCATGGTAAATAAGAAGATTGCTGAGATGCTTGTTGTCTGCTTTCCTTGTCATTTTGATATGGGGATTCTTCCGTATCATCGGGCAAGGGGTACCCTGTTGGCGGTTCTCTATGATACACATGTACTTACTATGACAAGAACTTACCGGTAACTAAACTTGAGTAGCATGAGGAGCGGCCCTCGTATTCAAGGGACATGAGATTGGCAACTTATACTTTGTCAAGCATATACTCCATAGATTGTTCACTTTAACCTTAATCACTTCAAGATGCTTATGATAGGGGAAATGAGAGTTGAAAGCTAATAAGTACCATAATTTTTGGAAGCTCTTTATGAGACTTGAATCCCTGCTTCCTTCTATGAAGGACTTTCTTTTACTTTTATGTTGAGTCTCCATCTTCTATATTTATGCACCTATTGAGAGAGCATAGTGGCCATTCTTAGTTTAATGTGCATTGTCCCAAGACTTATTGATTGATGCATAACTTTGATATTGCTTGTTCTTGAACTATTTGTATCTAATCACCCTTATGAACTTTGAAGGTGCCCTATGCATTTATGTTTTGCTACTCTATGAGGGACAAGCTGAATACCATTCTCATTATGCTTTCTTTATGTGAAACAAACAAACGTCTTGCAAAGCATTGTTATTCATGAATCTTTTGTTTGTACCTTTTCATGCTACAACATAGTTGCTATGTCTTATTGTTAGAACTATATGTTTCATGCTATGTTAGAGTACTATGATCCCATCTATCAATGTTTTACAAATACTTTGATGAAGTTTATGATGGTGCATCTCACTGATGGCTCTGTGTCGGGGCCAGAAAAATGTTGGTGCGGTGTTGATGTAGAGCTCGTTGGGAACCCCAAGAGGAAGGTATGATGATTACAGCAGCAAGTTTCCCTCAGTTATGAAACCAAGGTTTAATCGAACCAGTAGGAGCAAGGAAACACCCCAAAGGTGTTGCTAGCTGAGCCTTGGCAGGGCACACTACCGGTGCTAGTAGCAACGTGGGGACCTGCACAACACAACCACAGACCTTTATCCCCAACTTGCAATGAGGTTGTCAATCTCACCGTGTTTTGCTGAAAACAAAGGATTAAACGTATCGAATGGAAAGAAGTAAAAGTTTGCAGAAAGTAAACACAAAGCATTAAACAATTTATAGATTGTATGTAAATAAAAAGGACCGGGATCCATAGTTCACTAGAGGTGGCTCTCCTTAAGATAGATAACATGCTGGGTGAACAAATTACAGCGGGGAAATTGACAAACATCGAGAAATCAATACATGCATATACTAATCATCTTGACTCCTTTGGAACTTGATTAGGCATTACAACATTATACATAGACCGCCATCCAACTGCATCTATGACTAATAATCCACCTTCAGGTTATCATCCGACCCCCCTCCAGTATTAAGTTGCAAGCAACAGATAATTGCTTTACGAACTGCGTGTAAAGTAAACAATACGATTGTTCTATGAACAAAGGAATGTTGTTTTCTCCCTAGTAGCAACATCACATCTAGTACCTTAGAGATTTCTGTCACTTCCCCAGATTACCAGAGGCATGAACCCACTATCGAGCATAAATACTAGCTCTTGGAGTTGCTAGCATCTACTTGGCCAACATAGCTACTAACAACAGAAAGCATGCAAGATCACAAATAACAAAGACATGATAGAATCAATAATCAATCTGAAATAGCATCTCAATATCCATCGGATCCCCACAAACACAACATGTAAGAATTACAAGAGAACCAGCCATCTAGCTACTACATGGATCCGTAGTCCAAGTATGAACTACTCACGCATCACATGGGAGGCTTGCATGGTGATGAAGAAGGCCTTCAGGGTGAATTCCCCTCTCTGGCAGGGTGCCGGGAAGAGCTTCAGATCCCTCCCGATCTAGGGATGGAGATGACGGCGGCTATAGACTCTTTCGTGGATTTTTGATCGGGCCCTTAGGGTTTTCGTCCCGAGGGCATCTTATAGGCGGAAGGAGAGGCCGAAGGGGTGCCGAAGGCGGCCAGACCACCCCTGGCGCGGGCCAGGCTGGGCCGTGCGGCCAGGTGGTGTGGTGGCCCCTGGCCCCTCTCTGTCTCGTACTCTGGCATCTAATGACTTCCCAAAAAAGGCACTTTGGCTTTTGTCCCGTCCAATTCCGAGAATATTCATTTTCTGACTTTCCTGGAACCAAAAACAGCAGAAAACAGGCGGCTGGCACTGTGGCTCTTGTTAATAGGTTAGTCCAAGAAATCATATGAAAAGTACTCCAAAGTATGGACAAAACACAAGAAAGTGGATAAAACCAAGCATGGAACATCAAAAATTATAGATACATTTGCAATGTATCAACATCCCCAAGCTTAACTCCTGCTCGTCCTCGAGTAGGTAAGTGATAAAAAGAAAGAATAATTTTTGAGGTGACATGCACCATCAAAGACTTGATCAAAGTATTTGTAAAACATTCAAAGCTGGGATCAAATTACTTCAATCATAACATGAAAGACAAAGTTCTAGCAATAAGACAAAGAAACTATGACGCAACATTAAAAGGCACAAACAAAAGATTCCATGAATAACAATGCTTTGCAAGACGTTTGTTTGTTTCACATAAAGAAAACATAGCATAATAGTATTCAGCTTGTCCCTCATAGAGTAGAAAATATAAATGCATAGGACACCTTCAAAGTTCATAAGAATGACTAGATACTTGGAATAGCATAAGCTAATAGGTAGGTATGGTGGACTCTTTGGAATAACTTGGTTTAGGGAGTTGTATGCATGAGTGGAACTCATACTTGGTTGTGGAGGCTAGCAAAAGACTGGGAGCGACAAACTAAGAGAGAAATAATAGCCATAATCATGCAGAGCGACAAAACATCATTGATCAAAGCATAAAGCGATACTACAAGTTGAAAACTAAAGTATCATAAAGGCTATGGTGACTTTGGATAGTCATAACATGGTGTGAGCATGCGCCAAGTCAACCCAAATAAAGGATCAAAGGAGAATACCACTATACTGTGCTTTAATATGCTAAAACAACGCATGATTCATCCAAGGCACATTAAGAAATCTCAATTGTTTATAACAAGTCATGCTACAGAAAATAATACTAAGCATAAAGCCAAAACAATATCAAGCATGGCATGACAAAGCATAGGCCATAGTCAAAAACGAGCTCTTTTTACCACATAAGTATGAACTTTCCTACTCTTTTCCAAACCAAACCAAACTATTTTCAAACCAATGTATGAAAGAGGGGGTCCAACCAATTTATTCAGAAAACTAAGCAAACAAAAGCAAACGAAAAACCAAAAAAAAAACAAAAAATAAGACGCTCCAAGAACAACACAACTGTGCATGAAACAATAAAAATGAAGCGTTTGGAAGAAACCTGGGATTTTTATTGATGAAGAAGGGGATGCCTTGGGCATCCCCAAGCTTTGACGCTTGTACTTCTTGGATATTTCTTGGGGTGACATGCGTGGCATCCCCAAGCTTGAGCTTTAGTCCATCCTTCATCTCATTACTCATATCTTCCATACACCTGAAATTTTTCCTTGATACAAAACTTCACACAACCTTTATTAGCAACATTAGTGCACTCAAGATAATAAGTCTTAAGGTTCAGTTCTAACACCAAATAAACTTCCATTAGAACACTAGCTACTGTATCACTTCCCTCAAAAATGTTAATTCCCCAAAAGAACTCAAAAAGGAACCAACAAGAAGCAAATGCAGAAAATGGCAGAAATCTGTCAAAACAGACCAGCAGGTAAAGAATAATTTTTTTGAGGACCTTTTGTTGCTCAAATCAAAAAGTGTTGAACTAACTAAAGTTATATAACAACATGGGGCAGAAGCACAAAAATGCCCGCCTCAAAAAGACGTTCAGAGATTTTACACGAATTTTTTGGTGAAGCACAGAAATCTGTTTCGGGACAGCAACTTTCCCAATCATTACTTCTCTCTCATTAGAGGTTACTCTTGGTACAAAAAGCAAATAAAAAGGATAAGGAGCGGTTATTACAGAGGTAATAACTTCCAAGACTCATCTAAAACTTTTGGGTTATCTCCCAATAAGTACTTTTCTTTAACGCCTTTAAGCTAGGCATAATAGTTTGAGAAGATGCTCACATAAGAAATATGAATTGAAGTAAAAGAGAGCATTAAGAAGAAAATTCAAAACGCATTTAAGTCTAACCCACTTCCTATGCATAGGAATCTTATACGCAAATAAACTCACAAAGAACAAAGTGACAGGCATAGGAAGATAAAACAAAAGTAATTTCAAAACTTTCAGCATATAGAGAGGTGTTTCAGTATCATGAAAACTTCTACAACCATATTTTCCTCTCTCATAATAATTTTCAGTAGCCTCATGAATAAACTCAACAATATAACTATCACATAAAGCATGCTTTTCATGATCTACAAGCACTAGAGCTTTATTATAAACGTTTTCAAAAGAATCCTCAGGAACATGACATTCGTCCTCCTTTGGTAAGCATGGTGGACAATCAAATAATGTAAGGGGTAAAGAGTTACTCTCATTAGAAGGTAGGGATGGGTAGATCCATTCTTCCTCCTCTTGATCATCACTCTCCTCCTCTTTTTCATCCAATGAGCTTCCAGTTTCAGCAATTTCTTCTTCCATAGGCTCCTGCAAGGCATTAGTCTCTTCCATTGGTGTAGAGCATCTATTAAGATATTCAAGAATATAGCCATTTTCTACCTTGTAATTATCAAAGCAAAATTTAAGTATATCATAAACCTCATATTTATAAGGTGAATCATCAGTATTTTCAAGCAAACTAGCAAGTTCAAATGCACCCTTCCAAGCAATAAATTCTTCAATTTGTTCCACATCATAAAAGTCATAATTCCATTTAACATAAGAAGATATGGTAACATTATCATTATACTCACATTGAAAAGGGAGGTGTTTATACCTCCTACAGCAACAAGATTTATCAAAGCAATAAGTAACATTATAAGTAGAGCACACGATTATAGCAATGGTATACAATTTATCAATTTGTTCCCATAAGTGTTTCCCTTTTTGTGACAAGCGGTGTTCCTTATAATAATATTTTTGTTCTTCCGTGAACCCACCTTGCCAATATTTTTGTTCTTTCGTGATCCCAATTGTCTAACAATTGCAATGCTACTAGCCTAGTCTATATAAATGCTACTTCCTATATATAATTGTTGCATCATAATTATATCATGCTCATGTCATCATGCCACCTTGCATTTGAGCATCATATAAAACCCTTTTTGTTTTGGTTCTTCTCTCATATGCATTATTAATTGTATTTGCCTCTTGATATTGTATTTGGTTATTGATATATTGCTTAATGCCCAAGTTGAGTTGGGGGCATATCTTTTATTCAATTCCATCACCTTTCCTTGTCACCACCTTATAATTCCACCATCCAACTAAATATGAGCTTTGCACTTTATTTGGTTTTACCTCTAGCTCATGTGGGTTGGGATGGATCCAACTCTATCTCCATATGCTCTCATATATGTACCATATTGTTTTCACATTATTGGTTTATGAGAGCCACATGGCCACCTTTGCATGCCTTGTGAGTGGAACCTTTTCCTAGCTTCCATATGGGTTGTTTTGGATTTATGCTCATGTTGGGATATTTTTGGGACTAGTAAGCATCTAGTGGAATATACACACTAGTAATTCCCAATTATAATCAAATGTGATCATCTCCATCTACTCCACTTGGAGCTTTCTTTTAAAATCTTTTGCTTGGCTTATTCCACTTTTGGAAATGCATAGGAATAATGCCATGTAAATATTATTGTTTTCACAAGATTAAGCATGGCATTAATTGTTTTGCATGGGCCATGCAAGAACCACCTTTTTCTAGCCTTTTGGTTTTATTTGAATCTTTGAGTGGATCTTCCCCATATCTCTCTCTACCCCTTATGCTTGATCTTGCTTGATGCATGCAAGCATCTAAAACCCCATCCCCATCTCCATCCATGCCATCACCACCTTTTCTTCTCTTCTCTCTTTTGACTATATCTTGCTTGAGCTTGTCATGATCATGCTTGATCTTGTCAAAAGAGAACCACTCCATCTAATCTCTCTCTCTAAACCCTAAACCATACACTCATCTCTCCTCTCTCTTTACCATCCTCTCTAAACCACACCCCCATCTAACCTAACCCTAGCTTCACCCTCTCTCTCTTATCCTCTATCTAAGATCCTCCCTATCACCTACCCCATCATCACCATACCCCCCCTCTCTCCTAAAACCCTAATCCGATGCCTCCCTAGCTAACCCCATCTACCCTCATGCCTCCCTCTCGGTCTCTCTCCTCTCTCATGCCAAGGCTACCACACCTGGTTCCTAACCCTAGCCCACCTAGCTACCCCAACCCTAGAACCAAACCCTAACCGAGCCTAGCTCCAACCCGAGCTCCATGCCGCCCCTCTCCCTCTCTCTCTCTAGCTCTCTCTCTGCCCTGCATGCCCCACCAGCCCGAGCCTCCCCTGCCTGCCTGGCCTCGCCCTGACCCTACCTGCCACTCCCCCATGCCTACCTGCCCAGCCCGAGCCTGCCTAGCACGTGAAGAAGGAGAAAAAGTGGCCGACGCCACCTTTCCCCTCCACCACGCCATCTACCCCTCCCTCTCTCCGTTCCTATCTACTCCCACCCCTCTGCCTCGCCTAGATCCATCCCAGAACTCCCCAGGGTCGTGACCATCTACTCCGTCCTCCCCATCTACCCCTACCACCTCCGATCCCATCGCCGGCCACCGTCGGCCTCCATCCCCCCTACTCATACCAGCCGGTGGCGTGGCGCTCAAGGCTGTCGAGGAAGCCGAGGAGGTTCCCCTTCATCGTCCTGTACACGCCGTCGAGGAGGAGGAGGACCAGAGCCACCAGGCCGACGCCGCTCCGACGCGAAACCCTAGCTCCGCCGGCCTCTGCCTCACCGCCGATCGTCGACTCCTCTGCCCGATCCGATGCCACCGACAGCCCCACGGTGAGCCGCTGACCACCCTAGACATGTCCCTATCCAGCGTTGCTTCCAGCATTACGTTGCTTTGCGAACGCCCAGCGTCTGTTGCCCGCTCAGACGCGTTCTCCGCGCTGAGCCTCACCCTATAGTGTGATGCCTCGACAACAACCCAGCCCACCGCTACTGGCTAGCCCCCGCCGCCACGCACCGCGACCGTGTTCGAATCTCTGGCGCCGTCCGCCGTCACAAGACCGACGATCGTCAGGATCGAGGAAGATCCACGATCTGCGCACTCGTTTTGCAGATAGCCCCCTGTATCTTTTTCTGCTTAACCCGCGGACCAGCCTGCCCCACCGTCAGCCTCTCTGATCATTTTGCAAAAACACCCCCGCAGATTTATGCCCTTAACCCGCACTCCCACGGATGACCCACGTGTCGCGTCCCTGCTGGCGCGCCCGCGTGTGGCCCTGGAGATGCTGTGGCCCCACCCGTCAGTCGCTGAGGCTAGCTCAACCCGCGGTGTAAAAACCTTTTTCTGCGCACTGTGCTGCCGAGTCAGCGCTGGACCCACTGGTCATTGTCTGTGGCTAACTTAACCTGAGTAGAAAAAGTTTCTGTTTATTTCTGTTTTAATTTAAATCTTTTTCAAATTAATTCAAATTCAAATTTAAATCTATTTTCAAATAACTTTTAAATTATAATTTCAAATAAAACAAATAATATATGTTTTGAAATCAGAAAAATATGAGGAATTCAATTATGGCCTCCAAAATATATTTTGAACACTTTAATTTTCGAGATAATTAAAATTACAATAAAATGCCCTTTTTCTTAATTAATTAATAACTTTTGATTTATAAATCCAAATTTAACAAATAATATGTCTAAAATGATTAGCTCGACGAGACCTTTCTGTTTATGCATTCCTTGTTCTGTTTTGCAGCATGCATCATATGAATATAATGTATACAACAACTTAATTGAGGTTAAAACATGATTAAAACTCAACAAAATGATTTATACTTGTATTCCACACCTCACCCATGCCATGCTACTTTATTGCCATGCAATTTGTGCATCATTCATCATGGCATGATTTTTTGCTTGTCGCATTTTATTCATATGCTTGTGCACTTTATTTATGTTGGCCCTTGTTTGTTTGGTTCTTCTTCGAATAGATGCTGAGCAGGGGATATATCAAGAAACCCAGGAGCACTACCCAGATCCTTCTCTCGCTTCAACTGAGCTGCCAGGCAAGCACTACCACATGCTTGCATACATATACCTATTGCCTCTATCTTATTCTTGCATCATTGAGTCGCGATTGCATTGAATTGAATCCCAAGTATTGCATAGCCTTTATTTTAAAACCCCACCGAAGCTTGTTCCTCCATCCCATGAGCCATTACTACAGGAGTTGTTTGAGCCATGCGAGTTGTAGAACAGCATGTGTAGGGTATGTGAGTGTCTGATGGATAACGAGGTACCTAAACAACTTAACCTGAGTAGTAATGGGATAACTAATGAAAATGGCATCGGTGAGCCATATTCGCTATTTGGTTTTTTCAGCTCACTTGTGTCCCGAGGACCACGAGTACTTGATTCCTGTTCCTTGAATATTCGGCTATCCACATCCGGGAGGCTTATGAACCCCCTGAGCGATCTTGATTCATTCTTATTTCTTGGGGCCACAAACTAGTTTGAGGTTTTATTTACTATCCTGCTTATGCCATGCTTTACGCTTTATTTAAATTGTGCAGGTCTTTGCACTTGTTTTGCCGTGACACGTTTCATTGTATCGACAAGCCCAGTCACACTTTCGGGTTCCCATCGTTTCTGGTCCCCACAAACCTTGAGTCCGTCTCGAGTGGCCAGCCGTTCTGCGGGTAGCTTAATGGGGTGGCCCCTGAAATATTTCTGAATCTGTGATCGCTTTGTCGTGGATCGCCTCGTTGGGTTTTGATTTGGTTTTTCCGAGGTTGATCGAGTGTGTGTTGCTATTTGTGCACCTTGCAGGTAAAACTTTCTGAAAGCCGTGTCCGCGGTTATGGACGACTTGGAGCACAGTTTCTCGATCATAGACAAGCATAACTAAAGTACCGCTTTTAACTTGACTAAGTACCTGATTAGTAAATAGTACAATACTCATGGAATGGATAATAAAACTGCCAACGGATGGGGGTTGTTCGTCCGCTTCCTCGTCGGTAAGCGAGGAAGAGGATGGATCTGTTAATATTACTGTTATAACTGTTGTTATTAATTCACGGACATCCGTCTATCTCTGGTTAGGCGGATGGTTAGCGAGTATCTATAGAATTGTTAGGGTTTATCTTTTGCTGCAATTGCATCACCCCAGGTTGTGTCCCTTTAGAGGCATAAAGACTTGCCGAAAAGTACCCTAGGGTCTCACACGATAAATTGTTTGATTCAGATGAACAGTAAGCTCGCAAGATGGATCTTGGGTGGAGGAGACGGACGATGTCGGCAACGATCATTCGGTGTAGAGATTCCAGGAACGGGGATCCGTGAGATCTGTGGGCGGGATGTGTTTATTTATGGGCATCTTATGCCGATTTGCTTCTTATCCGTACTCGGATCTTGTTTTCCGCGTCCGCTTGATACTCTGATGTTTGATGTATGAGGAGATATCCTAAACTATTATATCTATCTAGGATATTTGGATCTTGCCATATGGCGTTGCTATATTTCCTTTCTTTTTAGATGGAATGACTCTGAGAACCATTGTATGGTGGCTTGCATACATACTCATTTGTGTATGTAGTTGATCCTTCGCTTCGCCGACACGCCCGTTCTTGTCCCGATGTTTGGAAATGGTTAGGACGGCCGAAAGTTCTACCTGGAGTGGCATTTGGGCCCCAATTGCATTATTTTAACCATTTCCGCTCATCCGGGCTTGTAACTAGGAGCGTAATTCACCGAGGTAGTTACAATTGGTATCGAGCCATCCCGACCTTCGTGGTCTCAAATGCAAATGGTCGTTGTCAGTCTAGCAAATATTTTTGGTAGCTATGTATACTAGGGAAAAACAAAACGTGAGAGTAGGACTGCTTCCACTTTTCTTCTTACCCAACCACCCACCCTTTTCTGGTAAGGAAGTGTAACGTTTTCAATCCTCTTCTTAAAAATTCAAACTAGGATTCACGTGTTCTGGGTTTCCGTAGTACCATAGAAAGTGTGTGTGTGTGTGTGTAATTCCTTGTCTATCTGTTGCATCCAACATGTTATCTATATCTGCCTTTGGTTATCAACTGTTGGTACATTCCATACTGACAGGCTTTTGAAAACCGGCGCGATCTATCTGACTCCTTGTTAACCGGTGCCATCTTCTTAAGGGTGTCCTTCCTTCTAGCAACTCCATATTCTGTGAATTCATCAGTTGCTAATCTCTACCTGATAAGAGTTTTTTGCGCATCTATTGGTATTTTAATACCGAAAAATGCGGAATTTTTTTTTCTTTGATACATCTGTGTTTCCACACTCCTTTCCAGTCGTGTGTGAAACATTATCTATCTCCCTTTTATCAGCATGTTCATGCTAACTCATTCTTTTGTCACCAGCGCTTAATCTTGGAGTTTTACTTCATCATCAATTCTTCTGGGTACACCGTGATCATATCTATGCATATTCAAGTATCTTTGGCAATCCGGAGTCTCCCAAAGCACTACGGCGGTCTACCATCTATCCATCACGGCACCCCTTTTCAACCCCATATCTGCAAATTCTCCTTGAGACGAGGGAATTGCATCTTTTCGCTTCTGATAGCTTTGCTTAAGGTATGAGCTATCATCGGTTCTTAACCAAGATCTCTTTATCTTTGTAACCGGTGATCCAATCGACAATGTGAACCAGGTGACATCTCTTTTTCTTCCGAAGGACCAGATAATCTATTCTTCCAGTGCATCTTCTTCAACACGAACCCGTGCTCTTAATATTGATCTTTCTAAGAGCGTTGAGCTCAGGAAGTGTTCGAGCATTTGTTCGTTTCTCTCGCCTTTTGAACTTGGTATTCTGGGAATATCTTGTTAATCCATGGTGGTATATGTTGATCATATGCTTGCCTATTCCATATCAATGGAAGGACATGGAAGATCATCTGTGTCTCTCTCTCTCAAGCTTCGTGAGCACTGCCTGTGTGCAAAGTCTCAAAGTGAGAATTCTGGCTTCTTGAAGTCACCTATCTCGGCCACGTCCTTCTGCTAAATAGATCCCTTCAACTCTGGAATTAGCAAGTCCATTGTTAATTCCATCTTCCATCTTCAATCAAACCCGGAGTTTCCTTGTTGGCGTGTCATCATCGTCGTTCCGCTAAAGATTTTCCTCAAAACTACTAAATCTCTCTCTATCTTTTCAAGAAGAACATGGAGTTCTTTCACCTCAATCTAGTTAAGTAACCTCTTGAAACCCTCTCGCTCTATCGTCTATGCTCAATCCACCGGAGGCCATGAAGACCTTCCAGATCTTGTTTCCTTCTGTTCAAGTTGGTGCTATCTTTTCTGTAGCTGTTGAATCTTGCAGTTGTCTCCGTAATCTTCCTTCAAATCTTTCTGGTGGCTTGGTACTTCAAACATGACGACAACATCATCATCTTTATCTATCTGTGAACCCGGCAAATCGTTTGCATCTATCCTTGTTTTCTAACGGAGTTCCATGAGTTTTGTCAATACCTTCAGTCTGTTTCGGCAGTTGGGTTGCATGGTTTTCTTATTCATGTGCGGAGTAATGCTTTGAGTGCGGGATGGAGTAGCTACCATACCACTACTCTTATCATTCGCTCTTGTATATTGAATTGGTGAATTAATGTGATTTCACTCATTCCACGGAAGTTAGAAGTGGCCTTTATCCCTCGATACTTTTACTTCCGTCTTTGTTTTTCCGGAGTGCTCTCTCGAAGAAAGTAATCAATAATCTCTTGTTGGTGGTCTGTCTATTCTAGATGGAGCAAAATCAACAATTATCTGGTGGAAACAAACGCAAACTCCTTTCGGCCCTCATCTTTCTACTGGTGCTCGACATCCCCAAACAAGATTAAAGGAAAATATCTCTCTATATAAATGCTACTTCCTAGTCTAGTCTAGTCTATACTCTGATGTTTGATGTATGAGGAGATATCCTAAACTATTATATCTATCTAGGATATTTGGATCTTGCTGTATGGCGTTGCTATATTTCCTTTCTTTTTAGATGGAATGACTCTGAGAACCATTGTATGGTGGCTTGCATACATACTCATTTGTGTATGTAGTTGATCCCTTCGCCTGCCGATTACGCCGCCCGTTCTTGTCCCGATGTTTGGAAATGGTTAGGACGGCCGAAAGGTCTACCTATGAGTGGCATTTGGGCCCCACCGTACTATTTTAACCATTTCCGCTCATCTAGGCTTGTAACTAGGAGCGTAATTCACCGAGGTAGTTACAGAAACTAAGCAAAACAAAAATAACAAAGTAAAGATATTGGTTATGAGGGACTCCCCTTGTGAAGATGTCCTTGACTCCCCGGCAACGGCGCCAGAAAAATGTCTTTTGATGGCGCGTGGTTGACGTGGGAGTTTCTTCTTCTTCTTCGATTCCCGGCAACGGCGCCAGAAAAATGCTTGATGCGGTGTTGATGTAGAGCTCGTTGGGAACCCCAAGAGGAAGGTATGATGAGCACAGTAGCAAGTTTCCCTCAGTTATGAAACCAAGGTTTAATCGAACCAGTAGGAGCAAGGAAACACCCCAAAGGTGTTGCTAGCTGAGCCTTGGCAGGGCGCACTACCGGTGCTAGTAGCAATGTGGAGACCTGCACAACACAACACAACCACAGAACTTTGTCCCCAACTTGCGATGAGGTTGTCAATCTCACCATGTTTTGCTGAAAACAAAGGATTAAACGTATCGAATGGAAAGAAGTAAAAGTTTGCAAAAAGTAAACACAAAGCAGTAAACAATTTATAGAT
Organism: Avena insularis; assembly: GCA_023614405.1. Taxonomy (NCBI): domain Eukaryota; kingdom Viridiplantae; phylum Streptophyta; class Magnoliopsida; order Poales; family Poaceae; genus Avena; species Avena insularis. Next base: position 391,231,865 of record CM042689.1, on the reverse strand, counting down.
TGTATGTAAAGAAAAAGGACCGGGATCCATAGTTCACTAGAGGTGGCTCTCCTTAAGATAGATAACATGCTGGGTGAGCAAATTACAGCAGGGAAATTGAGAAACATCGAGAAAGCAATATATGCATATACTAATCATCTTGACTCCTTTGGAACTTGATTGGGCATTATAACATTATACATAGACCACTATCCAACTGCATCTATGACTAATAATCCACCTTCAGGTTATCATCCGAACCCCCTCTAGTTTTAAGTTGCAAGCAACAGATTATTGCTTTACGAACTGCGTGTAAAGTAAACAATATGATTGTTCTATGAACAAAGGATTGTTGTTTTCTCCCTAGTAGCAACATCACATCTAGTACCTTAGAGATTTCTGTCACTTCCCTAGATTATCAGAGGCATGAACCCACTATCGAGCATAAATACTAACTCTTGGAGTTGCTAGCATCTACTTGGCCAAGATAGCTACTAACAACTGAAAGCATGCAAGATCACAAATAACAAAGACATGATAGAATCAATAATCAATCTGAAATAGCATCTCAATATCCATCGGATCCCTGCAAACACAACATGTAAGAATTACAAATAGATGATCTTGATCATGAACGGAGCTCACAAGATCTAGACATGAAAGCACAAAGGAGGAGAACCAACCATATAGCTACTACATGGATCCGTAGTCTAAGGATGAACTACTCACGCATCACACCGGAGGCTTGCATGGTGATGAAGAAGGCCTCAAGGGTGAATTCCCCTCTCCGGCAGGGTGCCGGGAAGAGCTTCAGATCCCTCCCGATCTAGGGATGGAGATGATGGCGGCTACATACTCGTTCATGGATTTTTGATCGGGCCCTTAGGGTTTTCGTCCCGAGGGCATCTTAAAGGTGAAAGGAGAGGCTGATGGGGTGCTGCAGACCACCCAGCATGGGCGGAGGCTGCTGGGCCAGGTGGTGTGGTGGCGTGGCCCCTCTCTCCGCTCTCGTACTGATATCGGATGACTTCGGAAAAATAGGCACTTTGGCTTTTGTCTGTACAATTCGAGAATATTCATTTTCCGACTTTCGGAACCAAAAACAGCAGAAAATAAGGCGGTGCATCTATGGCTCTTGTTAATAGGTTAGTCCAAGAAATCATATGAAAAGTACTCCAAAGTATGGACAAAACAAAAGAAAGTGGATAAAACCAAGCATGGAACATCAAAAATTATAGATACATTTGCAATGTATCAGTCACCTCAAAAATTATTCTTTCTTTTTATCACTTACCTACTCGAGGACGAGCAGGAGTTAAGCTTGGGGATGTTGATACGTTGCTAACGTATCTATAATTTTTGATGTTCCATGCTTGTTTTATATCTATTTTCTTATGTTTTGTCCACACTTTGGAGTATTTTTATACAGTTTCTTGGACTATCCTATTAACAAGATGCCATAGTGCCATCTGACTATTTTCTGCCGTTTTTGGTTCTAGGAAAGTCAGAAAATGAATATTCCCGGAATTGGACGGGACAAAAGCCAAAGTCAATATTTCACCGAGGGGGACACGGAGCCAGAAGGCGAGACGGAGAGGGGCCAGAGGCCGGCCACACCACCTGGCCGCATGGCCAGGCCTGGCCCGCTCCAGGGGGTGGTGTGGCCCCTAGGGCCCCCCCTCGGCCTCCCCGATACAGAAATCCTAAGTACCCGATCAAAATTCCACGGAATAGTTTGTAGGCGCCGTCATCTCCATCCCTAGATCCGAAGGGAGGTGAAGTTCTTCCCGGCACCCTGCCGGAGGGGAGAATTAACCCTGGAGGCCTTCTTCATCACCATGACTGCCTCCGATGTGATGCGTGAGTAGTTCATCCCTGGACTATGGGTCCATGTAGTAGCTAGATGGTTGGTTCTTCTCCTTTTTGCTACCATGTTTAGCTCTTGTGAGCTCCGTTCATGATCAAGATCATCTATTTGTAATCATACATGTTGTGTTTGCGGGGATCCGATGGATATTGAGATACTATTTCAGATTGATTATTGATTCTATCATGTCTTTGTTATTTGTGATCTTACATGCTCTCCGTTGTTAGTAGCTATCTTGGCCGAGTAGATGCTAGCAACTCCGAGAGGGAGTATTTATGCTCGATAGTGGGTTCATGCCTCTAGGAATCTGGGGAAGTGATAGAAATCTCTAAGGTACTAGATGTGATGTTGCTACTAGGGAGAAAACAACAATCCTTTGTTCATAGAACAACCGTATTGTTTACTTTACACGCAATGCTTAATGCAATTATCTGTTGCTTGCAACTTAATACTGGAGGGGGTTCGGATGATAACCTAAAGGTGGATTATTAGTCATAGATGCAGTTGGATTACGGTCTATGTATAATGTTGTAATGCCCAATCAAATCTCATAGGAGTCAAGATGATTAGTATATGCATGTATGCTTTCTCGGTGTCTTTCAATTGCCCCGCTGTAATTTGTTCACCCAACATGTCATCTTTCTTAAGGAGAATCACCACTAGTGAACTATGGATCCTGGTGCTTTCTTTTACTATCAATCTACAATTTGCTATTTACTATTTTCTATTTACTTTCTGCAAGCTATTACTATCTTCCACACAATACGTTTAATCCTTTGTTTTCAGCAAAACTGGTGAGATTGACAACCTCACTGTAAGTTGGGGGCAAAGTTCTATGGTTGTGTTGTGCAGGATTCCAAGTTGGAAACAACACCTTGGAGGTGTTTCCTTGCTCCTACTGGTTCGATAACCTTGGTTTCATAACTGAGGGAAAACTTGCTGATGTGCTCATCATACCTTCCTCTTGGGGTTCCCCAACGAGCTCGATATATTTTGAGCCATCATGGATCTTCAACCCTGGGCTATCTCCGTCCTTTGAATCAACCCACGATTAAAGTAAACTAGATTGGTCCGGTAAACGAAGGTAAAACAAAGGAACAAAGTCTTGTAGACATGTCCTTTTTATTTCCTTTTAGCGTTGTTTCCCAAGGTTTGACTAAATCTAGGTCTACTAGGGAAAAAGACTATTATACTACATCCATGAATACGGATCGAAGGTGTCACTCTCCACTTTAAAATGCTTAGCTTAAAGTTGAGAAGGATGAAGCCGAAAGTAAGTTTTCCGGCTACCTCTTCTCGGAATTTTATGTATTAGCCAAATTTTGAATTCGACTAACTTTGCCCTTCTTACTCTAGGCTTGCTGACTCAATATTGCAAACTTGTGGAGCAAGATGAAAACTTCAAAGCCTTAGAGTCCGAGAATGCCGGTTTGCGCGAGCAGCTTCAAAAGTTGAGGGAGGACCATGAACGTCGTGTCAACAATATCCTTGAATCTAGCAACATGGCCACCAAAGAACGCGACAGAACTATTGCTCGCCAAGATAAGGCAATCTCGGGTTTGAAAGCGGAGATGGACAAGCAGAAGGATACCACTCAAGCCCTATAGGATGAACTCTGGAGTCAGCGAGAGCAAAGATCAAAGTAGATGAAGCTATCTTTGGTATGTTTGCTGCTATTCTGTATCATGTTTGGTTTTTCTGACTATATCTATCAGATCTTATTAATACTGCTCCCTTTTACAGGGCCTCTCAACCTCCTAGATTCGTCTTCGTCTAAATCACACACCAACCGACTTGTCGTAGTCGGATATTTACTTCATGATTTCTGCCAATCTCTTGAAGAGATTGGTGAGACCGTTAATCTCTCTGACTGATGACCCACAAGTATAGGGGGTTTATCGTAGTATTTTCGATAAGTAAGAGTGTCGAACCCAACGAGGAACATAAGGTGTTGGCGAATGGCTTGGAGCAGGAATTCTCTGTAAATACTTAGAAAACGGATTTTTAGGAGTTTTTGATAATGTAGGTAAATAAAGTATGAGTAAATAAAAGACAATAAGAATAAATGCAGCAAGTGGACCAATCCTTTCTTTAGCAAAGGACAAGCCAGTTGTATTACTTAAGATGACCAAACGTTCTCGAGGACACATGGGAATATCGTCAAGTGCTTTCGCTTCATAAAGTTGATTAATATTCTTTAGTTTGCTAAGTGTTGTGTGGGTGAACCTGTGCTAATGTACTGGCCTTCCTAGGACTAAAACATACTTGTGATTATACCCCTTGGAAGCATCCGCAAGTACAAGAAAGTAATTAAGGTAGAAACCTAACCACAGCTTTAAACTCTAAGACCCTGACATCCCTTGTGCAATGGTTTCCTAACGAGGGTTCAGGTTTCTGTCACTCTGGCAACCCCTACGATTAGTAGACAAATACACAATGCATTCCCCTAGGCCCATATAGGTGAAGTGTCATGTAGTCGACGTTCACATGACACCACTAGAAGAAATACACCACAACTTAAATATCAAACCATTGAATCTTTCTCAACACAATTCCACTACTAACAACATGGCTTCTCCCATGTCCTCAAGAACAAAACGAACTACTCACAAGACATCATATGGATCATGATCAGATATGAAATAATGATAAGTAACAATCTGAACATAAACGATAATTCAATGGTTCACTCAATAGCATCAACTACAAAGAGTAATCAACACCGGGAAAGTTTCCCCTAAGAACTATGCAAGATTCAACCCAATTGTTATAGCGGTATGAAGTGGTGATGATGGTGCTGGTGGAGATGATGGTGGTATGATCATGATGATGATGATCCCGATGAATTCCAGCTTGATGGTGGTGTTGATGGCGATGATCTCCCCTCTCTGGGAAGGAATTCCCCCGGCAGAATTCTGTCTGCCGGAGAGATCTTTCTCTCCTGTGTTTTCCGCCCCGCAGAGGCGACGGAATCTTTCTGTGGTCGCCCCCCGAGTCTTAGGGTTTCAGGAGGATAATATACGCTAGAGGGGAGAGCCAGGAGTGGACCAGGGCGGCCACATCACCTAGTGGCGCGACCTGGGGTAGCCCGCGCCAGGGGGTGGTGTGGGCCCCCTGTGGCCCATCTCCACTTCCCCTTCCGGCATTCTTCGTCTTCTGGGAAAATAGGATTTTCCATGTATTTTCCAGGATTTTTTGATCTTCGTGAATTTTGCCTCAAAACAACACCTTTTCCATCAGAATCCCGACTGTAGCGGTCCATGCTCCAACAGTCATCAACCATGCAAAAATAGATGAAATAACATAAGTATCATATCTTAATATGAAATATACCAATGAATAACAGTAAATTATGATATAAAATACTGATGCAAAATGGACGTATCAACTCCCCCCAAGCTTAGACTTTTCTTGTCCCCAAGCGAAAACTAAGCTCAATAAACATGACCTCAGGTTTATGGAGTGAAGAGTCGATAAAAGAATACAGACAAGAAGCATCACATTCATCAATACACAAATCATAAAAGAAGACAACTCATTATTATATAACTTAACTTGCAATAAGTAAAGGAAACACAATAAAGATGCATAAAGTAAATCATAATTGGTAATGGAAAACTTAGCTCTTGGTCGGAGAATAGTTGACAATTTGCTAGAGTTCACAAATAACTGGTTTTCAATGATAACATTCAAAGTAGTAGACACTAAGATAAGAGCAAAGTGCAAAACAAGGAACATAAGAAACATGATTGGATAAATCATCATATGAATGAATGAGACACAACAACTCAAAATACTTGCTGAGGTAGAAAGGAATAGGTTTACTGAATCAACTAAAAAGTAAAAGATAGGACCTTCGCAGAGGGAAGCAGGGATTTCAAGTTTCATAAAGAGCTTCCAAAAATTATGGTACTTATTAGCTTTCAGCTCTCATTGCCCCTATCATAGGCATCTTTAGGTGATTAAGGTTAAAGTGATCAAATATGAGGATATGCTTGACAAGTTGTAAGTTGAAAATCTCATGTCCCTTCAATACGAGGGCCGCTCCTCATGCTACTCAAGTTTAGTCACCGGTAAGTTCTTGTCGTAGTAAGTACATGTGTATCATAGAGAACCGCCAACAGGGTACCCCTTGCCCGATGATATGGAAGAATCCCCATATCAAAATGACAAGGCAAGCAAACAACAAGCATCTCAACAATCTTCTTATTTTACCATGGGAATATGGTGCTTTTGTCTCTCTTTCCTCTTTTCTCATCTTTTTTTCTTTTTCTCTTTTTCTCAATCTCTATCTCTTTTCTTATAAGAAGAATGCTTCATAGATCTCATTATGGTTGTGCTGCAGGTTTCCACCATGACAGCATGGATTAGACCGGCGGCTGTTGGGGGGATACCCCCAGGTAGGGTCACGCCGGGGTATAAAGGCTGAGTTAGTCGA